>CP054667.1:4975672-7375672 GCA_013348765.1 Carpinus viminea
CCTGATTTGTTTGTTTGTTTATTCTCCGTGAAATTACAGGAAATATATATATGAGCCAGCCACAGGCACAGCCACATGTCATTTTTTAAATCATTTTATTTTTATTTTTAATAGATTAACACAAGTGTATTTGCAAAATCAAAAATAAATTAAAACCTCATAAAATAACTATTTCCTAGCCTCCACATGTTCAATTTCTTTCAAATTCACAAACATCAGTAGTAGGGCTCAGCACCTTTATATGGAGAAGCATTCATAATTCTAGAGCTTTGTTTCAAGAGGGGTTATTTTGGAGGATTAGTATGGTTCAAGGGTGCATATTTGGGGAGATAAGTGGCTGCCAATGCCTTCTACCTTTTGCATTCAATCTCTTCCGAAGGGGCTGACTAAGGAAGCATTGGTTTGTGAACTCATTGACCATAGAGCTGGTGGGTGGAAGCAACCTTTGCTCAGAGAGAAATTCAACAAAGAAGAAATAGAGGCAATCCAATCCATCCCTATTAGTTTAACGAATCAGCCGGATAAACAAATCTGGAGGGAAACTTTGAAGGGAGAATTTTCAGTTGGGAGTGCATATCATATGGCAAAGGAACTAGAGCAAGCACACCAAGCAGGCTGTTCTAATAGAAGTGAGGAAAAAATTTGGAAAGGAATATGGAGCTCTCAAATCTCAAACGTTGTCAAGACTTTTATGTGGAGGGCCTGTCAAAATTTGCTTCCCACAAGGGAGAATCTTGCAAAACAGAAAATTATTAATGACTCTTCTTGCCCAATTTGTGGAATGGAGACTGAAACTACTGAACATATTCTTTGGGAGTGCAACTCTTCTTCTAATGTGTGGGGTGCAAGTCTGAGATGTTTCCAAAAAAGTCCATGTCTCTCTGTCAAAATTTTAGACAAATTGTTGAGTATTTTCTTCAAGAGGGCACGACAGAGGAATTTGAAATTTTCTCAATCACAGCAAGAAAAATATGGCTTAGGCGAAACGAATGGGTTCATGAAGGGGTCTTTATCCACCCGAACACTCTGGCTTTCAGTGCCCAGCAAAATCAATCAGACTTCCTTCAAATAAACAAGAAGGAAGGAGGAGACCCACAACAGGAGAGTGAAAATCGTTGGCAATGTCCTCAAGAGGGGTGGTTCAAGATGAATTGCGATGTTGCCCTGGAAATGAAGGGAAGACGTATGGGCATGGGAATTATTTTAAGAAACCATGAAGGAAGAGTTAGGGCAGCGTGGAGCTTATCGAAGCCTGGCTTATTGGATCCTGCAGCTGCTGAAGCTGTTGCTCTATTCCACGGGATGTAGTTTTGCAAGGAGCTGGGAATTTCCAACTTAGTCATTGAAGGGGACTCTCATGTGGTTATTTCTACAGTTCTGAAAAGAGAAGCTTCTAGCAGTAGGATTGGCCATCTGATCGAAGACATCATGAAGGTCTGGAGCTCTTTTCCTCGCTGGCAAGTTGAGCATGTGAGAAGAGACTCCAACCGTGCAGCTCATGGTTTATCTAAGGCAGCTTTAAAAAATATCTTTGATAGGAATTGGGAGCACTCTATCCCGGATTGTATTGAAGACATTGTTTTGGCAGAGCTCTCAGCTCTCGTCTGATATTATATGAGAATTTTCTTCCAAAAAAAAAAAGTACTAGGGCTTAGCAAATTCATCAACTCGTCGTCAACTGACCGATTTTCGACCGTAGCCGACTGTGACCGCCTAGATAATAAACGGGAGGCAGCATGATTTTTTCTATCACAAATTTTTTGATGCGGTAGGCTGAAGAGGTTTTTCTAACTAAACCGACTTTATCGACCAACTTTATCGATCAATTTTCAATTTTTTTACTTACCTACATTATCGACTGCCATTTGATAACGAAACAAAAAGTGAACAAAAATTTGGCGAAATAAGTAAGAAAATTTTAACTTCACCGATATTGTTAGTACAATATGCAAAAAAAACAAATTTTTTTATTGAAATCAACATTACTGGCCAACTCTGTATGAGTTAATTGCGTAATAATTTGGTATTTACTTCAATACTTTCATAGGTCTCTTTATGACTGCATGTATATATATATATATATATATATATATATATATAAACGTTTTATTAATTTTAGAATTAATCTTGAACTATTTATGATTCCCACAGCCACAGGCGATGATGCCAAAAGCTTAGTGAATATAATATATAATAAACATAACAAAAAAAAACTGGCCTTGTTGATTAGAAAACTCGACATAAAATCGTTCCCCATGAATAAAGCACATACCATATCTTCCAAAGTCAACACACCTCTAAAGGTAAATTTTGGTTCTGCCGGTGGGCAACATTAAATTATTCAATACTATATTATATAGGTTTGGCTTGGGTCCGCTTATACAATTTGATCCCTCCAGATTTAGACACGTATCTTAGTTTTAACTCGATCTGTACCCAAACTAAATTCATTTCAAATATGTCGGGTAACACTACAGTCTACCATCATCATTCTCCATATTAGACTATGAGCATCGTTAAAGAAATAAAGTTTTTAAGTGGCAAAAATTTTATTTTAAATTTTGTCAAAAATATGTTTTGACCAATTTTATAGTAAAAAAAGTAAAAAAGTACTTTTGAGTTTTTTTTTTTTTTTTTTTTTTATCAAACATGCCAGTTTTTGTTCGGCACAGTTATTTAGATACTAAAATTACTTTGTGAGCTCTTAACAAAATCCAAAACCGGCCATATGTAAATGTTGTAATTGTCATCACAAGTGATGTTGTAATAGTCCTCAAGAGGTAGCTCAATCGGCTGTAAACTATGCCTTATGAAGCGAATGTCACAAGTTTGAATCTCTTCCTATCCTTGCGTGGACATGTCAAAAAAAAAAGTGATGTTGTAATAGACTTGAGTACAATTTTAATCACGTGTATATAATTAAGCTCTTGAACTCCCTCCCATTGCAAGCCAACTTTTAAGACTGAATTTTACCCTAAATTTATGTCATTTGGTATCAGTGTTATTAGACACCAGGGCACGGGTTTGAGTCACATGGGGTCTTATAATTACACCAATTGAGAGAATCTTTAGGGAAACGACTCTTGGGTAAGTTATATCATTCCTTCTCTATACACATGTGAGTTATTAAAGTCTCTAGGAATGTCTCCTTTTACTTATGCTGCATAAACTTTTGAAATTCTCTCTATGATGACGAAAACTTGTCAATGATACTTGCCACAACGAGGTTATGTCACGATTATTTAAAAGTCTTGCGTTGGCCCTCTAATACTTTTATCATCGAAAAAGTGATTGGTTCCATACTTTTTTGCACTTGGCTGTTCATTTGATATTTGCTCTATAATGCTTTATATTTATTTATTTATTTTTTTAATGTTTTGGTAAGGAATAAATAATATCATAATAATCATAAATGAAGTTAAAGGTTTCTATAGTTTATGAGCGTGAACACGCACGTGTGTGATATCGTGCTGGAGATTATCATACATCATCCTGTTTCCCTCCTCTCATGTGTGTGGATGAGTGTGGTAAATATAATTCCATCCCATGTGTGTGGATAGATAAATATAATTACTATCAGAATTAGTTATTTAAAAATAATATTAATTGTTCATTAGTGTCTCATTAAGCCATGGAACTATCACTTTTTTTTTTTTTGACATATCCGCACAAGAGGGAGAGAGGATTCGAACTAATGACCTCCGCTTCATTAGGCGTGGTCTCAGTCGATTGAACTACCTCTTGGGACAAAACTATCACTTTTAATCAACTAATTTATAATTATCATAAACATCTCATTTAGTCATTATTTATTTATCAATTTTAGTACTAAATAGTTAGAAAATCAGTCATGTCAACTTCACACCAGTTGGAGCCAATTTATCACATGGAATAACTTAATTTTCCAAAATGTCCCAACAAAATGGCAAAGAGTTGAAGAACTGTCGGAGAAAATAGATGTTATTTCAACAACTAAAATGGTTGGCTCTGCAACCACCCTCTCGTCTCATGTGGTGGACATGGAGCCAAAGTGTTAAAAAAAAAGTTCTCTCTCTTTTTTAATCTTAATCTAACAGTAAACATGCTAGCGATTATAAACGTCACCATTATTCGACATGGTTTTACTTTTTCTACATTATTCTAAAGTGTAATGTTATATATCACATTTTTATTTTACAACTATCTTACAATATTGATAGAGTTCCGACCTAGCCCCGATAGTCTTGTCTGGGTCATGGTATTGGTGACGCCCAATTGAGTCTGTTGATTTGAGAATGAGAAGCTTAAACTCGAAAAATGATTTATGATTTTTAAAAATTAAAACAATTTTACAGAAATTAAAGAAGCTTTTTCGGTTGAACCGAAAATATTTTATGTCGCACAAAATACCGAAAAAATACAGAAAATATTTTTCAAAAAGTCATTTTACACCTAAACAAATGGAACCTTCAAAAAAGATGCAAGCATTAGACCAGAAAAATAGTAGCTTTGTCTTTTATTTTATTTTTTGTTTTTTTAATGAATTGTCAACACTATCCACCAATGGTTGCCCCTATACGTGTATAATAATAATAATAATAATAATTAGGCAAATAGCCAAATATTCTGCTGTCAATATTATGCCAACAGCTTGGAAAAAATAAGATTATGCTAACAGGACGCGGAATCTCGTCTAAAATGACTCATTCTGTGCCCTTACGTAATGTTAAGAGTCCAAAAAAACTTTGAAATGCGATCCCTCGTATGCCTTTTTGGTTGAATGATTGACCATTGTAGATCAAAGACCTACCATCTTGTTGATAGATTAGTTTATTTAGTGAACAAACATGTAATTAGAGATGCAAATAAATAAATACAAAAAATTGTCACGATCTTGGTTTGCCCTCCAAAGATAAATGCAGCCTCCGCAGTAGTTGTTCTTCTAAAGCTTCACTGTCGACAGCAGTTTAGTCTGGTTGTTTGTGTTGATCTGCTTCTGTACTTCCCCTGTTGTTTGCAGCCAGTCTGCTTGTATCTTGTACGGGTTTTTAACAATAGTTTCAAGTGTTTTGAAATGTGATAAAAGATATTAAAATATGATGATAAAATGTCAAGAAAGAGATATGCGAATGTGGCTTGAATCAGAAATGGAAAAGACAAATTAAAAATAAATAAAAATAAGCCACATTCATAACATAATTTCTAGTCATGCAGAGTCAGACAACCAAAGAGGAAAGACTACATTATAAGATGAAATGGCTGCCAAATCAAGCATGTTTAGATATTCATAGGTATAAGGTCAGAAAATGAAGCTTCGACAGTAGCTTATAATCAAGCATCACTAACTCTTCCGGCTGCATATAACTTATTAGCAACACGTAATGGAATATGCCTACCTCTTTGTTCGGTTAGTCGAACATGAAGGGATGGAACGCACCATGGACATGCATGGATGCTGCAGCAACGATGTGCTCACATAGACCCCCATGAGAAACTGGGTTTCTTCAATCAATGTTCTGTGTGAAGCCCAACAGACGTTCCAACCATAACACAACAATAAGGCCAGAAGATTGAACCAGATAGTGCTTCCTTCCGTGTATGGCCAACAATAACACAACCCATCCTCCAGCTGCTAAAGCCATCCTATCCAGAAGAAGCAGAAACCTCATATCCTTCAACAAATTTTTTCAACTTTCCTGTTTCACCAACTGCAGAAAGCCATTCAGTAAGCACCTCCATGGTTATATAATCAGGATTACACGCCTGTTCCACCATTTTGTCCATAAGTTCAAATGCTTTCTCTAATAGATTTTTCTCCCGAAGGCCTTTGAACATAGCATTGTATGTGGTAATATTGGGCTTCACCGCCGCTAATTTCATTTCGTGCATCAGAGAAAGAGCAAGCTCTACTTCATTATTCTTGCAGAGAGAATCTATTAGAATATTGTATATTACAGTGTTGGGAGCAACTTCTGACGAAGAACTCAAATCTCTGAAAATTTTCATGGCTTCGTCAATTTTGTTGTTTAAGCAATACGCATGTATAAGTGCTCCATAAGTGACAACAGTGGGTACTATACCCTCCTTAACCATCTTTCTCATCACTGTATGGGCTATTGTGAAATTCCCAGTTTTGCTCAAATAGGAAATCAAAATGTTATATGTGACGCTATCAGGCTTAACTCCAGCTTGCTCCATTTCCTTCAGCATCTCATAAGCTCTATCCAACTTATTCTTCTTGCAGAACCCACTGACGAGATTATTGTAGGAGACAGTGTCAAGGCAGAACCCAGCTTCTTTCAACTTTGATACGACACAGCTGGCATCATCCATCCTTCCAGCTAGGCTCAAACCCGAAATCAAGGTATAATAAACAATTGCATCTGGGGTGCATCTAACTTTTAACATTTGATTGAAAAATTCCATTGCTTTATCAATATTGTTGACATTACAAAACGCTTTAATCAAGGTTGTATATGTGACTGCACTGCCTTTCAGACCATTACTTTGCATTTCATTGAAGAACTCAACTGCACTATTGATCCTCCCATGTCTGCACATACCATCAACCAAAGTATTAAGGGTGATCGAATTGGGAAACACTCTTTCCCTGTTCATCTGATCAAACAGCTCAAGTGCCCTCTCAATTTCACCAGCTTTGCAGAACCCACCAATCAAGCAATTATAGGTAACAGTATTTGGCACACATTTATTCGATCTCATCTGGTCCATCAAACTTAAACCTTCTTCTTGCCTCCCAACTTTACAAAGTCCATCAATCAGAGTATTGTACATGATTACATCAGGTTCGATTGACACCCCCTCACTCCCTCCTTTCATTTTCTCCAGAAACTCCAATGCCTCATCGACCCTCCGAGACTTGCACATACGATTAATAAGAATCCCAAAAGTTACCACATTGGGTTGTATATCCATCTGTATCATCTCCGTGGTAAGCTTATTCATCCTCTCAAAGTCCTCATCCCTTGCCAACCCTGTCAAAAGCGCATTGCAAGAAGCAGTTTCCACTGCACCACCGGATTTCATCACGTGATGTAAAACATCCCAAGCACAGTCTGTGTTTCTATACCAACACAATTTAGTAATCAATTGCATAAGTTTACGACTATTCGGAAACACACCACATTCACCAAATTTTGACACCAACCAAACAATCTTGTCAAAAGTCCCCCGTGGCCACTTCCTCCTCAACAACACGGAAAAAACTATATCACCCGTAATATCATTGGGCGGACACTCTGCATTTGGTTGAAGCATTTCGTCAACCACATTATGTGCATAATCCGCATACCCCAATCTGAATAGCACATCAATCACCACATTGCAAAAATGAGTATTTTTCAAAGACGGGTATAGACTGTCTAGTTCGTCAACCACACTAAGCACCTCGGCCCCCATCCTGGCCCTTCCCAAGCACCGAACAAGAAGTGTTGCGCCATTGATGGTAAGTGGGACGTTCCGCTCTTTGGACGTCCTATACAGCTCTAACAGCTTCTCCTGCGAATTGGGTTCGCGGCTAGCGAGCTCAAAGATGGCCTGGAAGGTCGAGGACAATGAATGTAAGTCTTGCGAAGGTACATTCGACTTAATGTAGTCGAAAAACTTGAGCGCTTGGGAGGAAGAGTCCAAGCGGCGAGCGATTTTGCGAAAAAGGCCAGGAAAGGAAGGAGAAGAAGAGGAAAATAGGAGCTGGTGGAGTTGGGTGGAGCCGGAGTTCTCATTCTCTGGGGCTTGGAGGAGTTGGACTGCTTTGGTTATCAGTGAGTCTTCGTCTTGTGGTGATAGCGATGGCGGGGGGTTGGGTTCGGTGCAGAGGTGGCGGAGGAGGGAGTACGAAGGAACAGTGGGGGTTTGGGGTTCGAGAAGGCGGAGGAGGAGGAGTTGGGATTGTTTTGAAGACGAGAGTGATCTGCTCATTTTGTTGGGAGAGACGATGGTGATTTTGCTCTTCCGCGTTTTTTTTTTATAAGTTCTTCCGCGTTTTCTTTGCTTTAACTGCACTTTGTTTTAGAAGACTCAGAAAGGAAAAGGATCCTCTCAATTCTCTCTCCTACTAATTTCGGAGTTTTTCACTAACTCTATCGACGTTCTTTAGAATTTTATTATATGGAATGATTTTTTTTTTTTTTTTCAAATTTCAATCATTATTTCTACATTGAATCATAGAAAATTTGCCATATTGATTATAAGTGATACCAAAAAAAAAAAAAATGATAAGACTTTTTATTATTTTAATAACTGTTTGTTTTGTTTTTTTATTTTTCATCAATTTGAAAAACAAAAAGACTGTCTCTTCAAAAACTTTAAATTATTTCGTATTAACATTAACTTGATATGAAAGTAGGCATTTAAATTAATATTTCTATTAGATTTATTATTATTTTCTTAAAATTCAAATATAAAATAAAAAAAGGAGTTGTGAGGTCCGAAATACCTAAAAATGCGAGCCTCGTATTTCAAGCCGTTTTAAGACCCATAAAAAAAGATGTAAGATCCGAGATGTCTAAAGAGGTGAACCTTGTAAGCGTTACCGGGGCACCCCAAATAAGGATCCGACGTAGGCATTGTTAAGGATTTTCTTTGACGTGATGGGAGTCATTGGAGGTAAAAAAAAACCCCAAAGGAAAATGGGACCTCCGAGGACTTTTAAAGGGGCATTTGAAATTATTTGGTGGACACAATCATCCGGTGAAGCTGTGTGCACATGATTCATGTGTTACGCATAAGCATTGCAATCTGTGCGTTGTACCTCATGCAATCATTATATCAGTGGAGCCATTATTATAATTCTCTATTCTAAGGACCCACGATGATTGTTAGTGAAACTAGCAGGTTGACCGCTCATATTTTTAGCCTACCTCAACTTGTAAACAATGGAATAGGTACCAGGTCCAAATCTTGTATACAAAAAAAAAAAGAAACAATCACAATTTGTATGCTTGATTCGATACCCAACAAAAAGTTCGACAACAATGAGTTTGGCTTGCCTCCGGCGATTCTCCCGTGCAAAAACTCAACAATCAACGGTAGAGATTATCCTCAGCTCCCCTAATATTGCAATTTTACCGTTTATTTTTGCACCGGAGATCTTTGGTGATCAATCACATTCCATGACAGAAGGAATAAAACAAAAAGGAGATCCTATCTACCAGCTTGATGACAAAACGTTTTGGTGTCAAATATTCACTTGGGCTACTTGTATTGCTCAGGCTTTAGAGTCTTTTTCTGATGCTGCTTGCTCATGAGAGACGTCATCTCGTAATCACCTTTTAAGCCTTTTTTGCTGTCGCTTCCGGGCTCCAACTTCTTTATGTAAGAATAACTTTTTTTATCATGCCTAAAAGTTGGTTTCCAACGGCACATTCTAGACACCTTTCTTCAACGTTACAAAAGGAGAAAAGGGAACTGGGGAAGGGCCGGAGCACTGATACTTCTTTAATTCCAACTGCTAACCATTAAGAAGACAAGAGCCTGAGTATGAACAACTAATAATTAAGATAAAACCCTTCTAAGAGTTTATATTTGACATGTTCTTCAAATGAAATGCTAACAAACTGCCAACTACATTCAACTGCTGTAAAAAAGGACATTTTCATCAATTAAAGAAGTGGCAAAATATAAAAATGCGAATTAAATCAAAACCCAACCACCGGAAGAAGGCTGCCGGTAGAATTGTCTGAAAATAAACTACTTGCTGAACCAGTGCCATAATCAATCACTTGCTGGGCTTTTACCAACATGGGATTAAGCAGTGTCAATCTTCTCAGCTGCTTCGGCTGCTGCAGATGCTGCCTTGTCCAAACCTAACTTCTGCAGCTCATTTAAGAAGCCGTCAACATCACTCGCACTGATTTTATAGGGGCTGTGGACAGGACCAGGAAATGAACCATTTGTGACTTCTTCCTTGTACTCCAATAGAGCTTTGTTGATGACATCTCCCACATGTGCATACTGCTTACAGAACTTCGGTGTAACCTGCAAAAGGAACAGTCTCTCATGACTGTAACATTCAAATGAAATGGAGAGGAGTGAAAATTTAGCCAGAGTTGCAGTTCTGGAGCCAAACCTTGGCATGATGGGGATGCTGAAGCATTCCAAGCAAATCATGGTAAACTAGAACCTGCATCAATGATGAAGTTTCATTATAGTGAAACATAAACAAGTAGAGGAGGTATGCCATTATTTTGACAGGAAATAATTTGGATTTGGAATTATGCAATGCCCACTATCATTTGCACATCAGAATGGGAGGCTAGGTTGTTTCTACCCCAATCTCTTTGTAGTTACACAGAAAGCAGTGAGCTTGAGATCATAACATCAATGAAACCAAAGTTTAAAAAAAAAATCATCACAAGCTGAACCACAACCAGGATGAATCTTCCAACTGACTCTTTTCTAAACAACCCCCTGCCCTGCACGCAAACCCCAAAAATAAAAGAAAAAGGCAACAAATGTACCTAAAGTTCACTCTCTGCTTTGCTTTCAAAACCAATTAGAATACTGAAAAGATTAATCACATCTAAAGTCTAACAATAGCTAGAGTAGTCTAAAGGCCAGCCTTCGACACCTATTCCATTGTTCCTTTTTATTTTTCTTGCTTTAATAAGGGGAGGAGATCCTTTTTTTCTTCTTTTTTTTTTGTGTGTGAGTGTGTGTGTGTGGAATATCTATCACTAATGATATCATCTCTGTCAATGGACTAAAAACCTTTCTTTGAAGCACAAAGGAAAATATTCATATTATTGCAGGAGTTGCCAATTTAAGTTACTGCAAAAGCTACAAACCCAAAGAAGCAAAGGCCAAAATGCCAATGTAATTAACTTGAACTGACTTCTTACCAAATGCAAGGCCTCAAAGGACTGATTCACTTCTACCAGACAATTTTAAGAACTTTCCAGACGATTTTAAAATGTTTTAATACTAATCTAATTTCCACATGATCATAACAGTTTAAGAGAAGGCTATTTCTTATAAAATATGGTTCAAACGCAGCCTAAAATATATCTGTCAAATAAGAAAACAAAGAATAGCAACAACAGCAACAAAAGAAAGCCAAAATTATTATGGATTCTACAAATAACTAGTAAGCTCTGTACTAAAAGTTTAAATAAACTGATGGAGGCTTGACAAAATCAATGCCTATGCTCGATTTGATACAACCAATTTTTTTTCTAAACTGAAAATTTTTTTCCCCTGCTCAGTAACGAAAACTCTTATTTGACCTTCTTGTATCAACAGAAACTCTAGGTAAAGTTGGACAACAGTTTTTAAGGTACCATGACAATCCCCTATTATAACCATCAAGAGCCTCCTATTACACTTTGTAACACCAATTCCCACAATGGGAGGATGATTAGCTCACATAGAGTAGGATCAGTGAGTGGATTAAAAAAGAATTTATGGGTATTTAAGTCCCACATTAATTCTTTACTAGGTGATACTAAGCTTTATAAGCAATTCAGGGAGCTTCAATTACAACTTGATTCGTTCTTTTGAAGTAATAGAGCAAATGTGGCTATACACACAAATAATCAGAAAATTCCAAATGCAAATACATATAAAACCAACATCTTTACTAACAAAATATAGGTAGAGCTACATTTTGTTAAATAAACTAACTCAATTAGCCTGCAATCAATTCAACACCAAAAGGGAGTACATACATAGATATCTCAAGCACACATATACCAGCAAAGAGCTATATTGCTCGATAAATGATCTAACCTGCCCGCTGCAAAAAGGTCCAGCCCCAATACCAATGGTAGGAATTCGAAGAGCTGATGTGGCTGCAGCAGCCACCGGCGGAGGCACACATTCCAGAACAACAGAAAAACACCCTGCTTCCTGCAAAGCCACTGCAGTCTCCACAACCTGCAAAGAACAATATCTTTCATCAAACAACAAAATACACAAAACACAGTTCAAGTGGGAAGCCAAACTTATCCAAAAAAAAGTGGGAAGCCAAGCCTTGATAAGTATATCACATAGTGTAGGTTGAGAGTTCAAAATCTGACTTGCACAATAATCATCTCAGGATCTGGCATGGTCTGCTAATCGGAATAGGATTCTCTCAATTTTATGGCCAAAATATAAAGTTTGTGTATCTAAATGTATATTATGTCAATATTTGAACCTTTCTAAAAAAAAAATTAAATAATATGGTATCATGTACTCATTAAGATACGACAACTTTTAATCCTAATCATGAAATGTATATTCTAAAATTCAAATGAAATGGACGCATATGGGACGGTGAATTACACGTGTCAGGAGAATTAGTACAAATACGTCGGCGGACACACACAAGTGAGAAAGTGAGTTAAGAGACCTTGACAGCACTAGCAAGATTCTTGCCCTGAGGCCTGAATCCCCCAAGAACACTGATGGCCTGAGGTGTGAGTCCCACATGCCCCATCACAGCAATCCCAGCTTCAACAATAGCTCTCGCTGCAGTGATTCTCGAAGGCGACCCTCCTTCCAATTTTATCGCATCCATTCCTCCTTCCTTCAAAACCCTCACCGCCGTATCAACTGCCTGCCCATAATCCAAACTGCAACAATCACCAATCATTGCACACTTAAAACGGAAATCCCAAATCATAATCGTTAGAACTAAATGATTAAATTTCACCATTTCGTTTCATCTCGAGGTTTTGGATAACTCGGAAAACAAAAACCCTTGTAAATTTTGGTTTTTTTACATCGATTCCCCAATACCTGACTGGTGCTGGATTCGTAGGTCCCAAACGGCAAGTCCCCGATGAGAAGCGGGCGGGTGGCGCCACGCGCCACCGCGCGGCAATGAACAAGCATCTCGTCGAGCGAGATAGGGAGGGTGGTGTCGTGGCCGTGCACGACCATGGAGGCCGAGTCACCGACAAGACACACGTCGATGCCTGCGGAGTCAAGGTGCACCGCTGACGGGTAATCGTAGGCGGTCACGACCGTTATGGGCTCGCCCTTCCTGTGCTTTTGCTTCAAGTGGGTCAACGTCACTCTTTGGTTGGGATTCTGGGGCTTCGGGCCGCCGTAGACGGTGCTCTCGGGAACATTGCTCATGCGGCGGAGCATGGCATGGCACTTCACGGCGGACTTGGCTCTAGAGAGGGCGGCGATGAAGCCCATTTTCGATCAATTCTTTGAGACTGTGTTAGAGAGGTGAGTGGGAGTGTGGGAGATTGGTATTTTGTTTGGTTGAATTTACGGTCTAACATGTCGATGCGAATAATTGTGAGGGGCAGGCGTTTTGGGTGCGCCGCCTACGCCAACTTGAATCGGTGGGAAAGGCTGCATCCTCTAACTACCTCTTTCGTTATCCACGCGCTCCTCCGTTGAAGCCTGTAAACGACACTCTTGGAAACCGTGACTCTCATTCGAGGCAACCAGCAAGTGTCAGTGGATGTTATCCGTTAATGACAAGAGGGATATATAACTTTTTTATTATAATTTTTCTTTCTTTCTTTCTTTTTCTTTTTCTTTTTTCTTTTCGACTTGTTATTATAGCATTAGCAGCCTTAGGGCAATCTCTGTAGTAAAATGCTCAAATATTTTATTCATTTTATTTTTATTTTATTTTTACTGTTTTTCTCATTCTCAACAATTATAACTCGTTCATGGGACATGCAGAGGAAAACAAAAATCAAACCAATCGAAAGGAAACTGTGGAAATTGGAATGAAAGTCATCCCCTGCATAATAGGAATGCTACAACTCTCTGATCCTGGCCTTACAAAGTCTTGAGTATTGACAATTGACAAAGATCTCCAATTTATTACAACACATTACAGAATGCAGAATTGGATGAACCTTTAATGACTGAGATGGCCTACTAATTAAAGTTCAAGAGTTTCGGTCCACTTATATATATTAATTATTATTATTTTTAATATGAGATATAACACTCGTATGTACAATAGTATGATGTAAACCATGTTTTTACCCCCACAACAATCTTGCAAAGTTAGCGTAGTAATTCTAACCAATCTTTAGACTAGTACTTGTTAAAAATTGAATAAATGTATTTTAGGTCCTTGTTGTTTAAAGTTTTGACAAATAACTCAATGAGTTTCAAAAAAGTGGTTAATCACTCCATAAGGTAAGCAAAAAAGAACAAATTAACCTTTGTTGTTAAAAAAGTTCACCGAATTCATTATTGTGCTAAATGGTGGTGGTCGAACTATTCTCATGGCCTTAGAATTGTTTGGCCATCCCTTATGAGCATATCTTGGGGTGGCCAAAACACCCATATAGCCATTGGTGGTGGTTCTTCCATCTTTAAATGGGCAAAAAGTAATAAAAATAAACACTACTACTAAAAAAAAAGAAGAAACATAAGGGTGACGAACCACCTTCAATGGCCATGAAATAGTTTGACTATCCCTTTGAACATCTTGATTTGTGTCGATGTGGCATATTAACGGATTCTATTAATTTTTATAACAATAGAGGCTAATTTTTTTTTTTTTTACCTTAAGGAGTAACTAAATCACTTTTTTAAAACTCAATGAACTATTTTTGCCAAAACTCTAAACTAAATGGACAAAAAATGCATTTATTCCTTAAAATATTGAATTGTTACGACAACATTGTAGATAATTTGAGATAGTTTTTAGTGTTTCTATATTACTTTGCGCGCGTCACGTGATCTTTGCAAGACTGAACACGTTCTCTCCCATGGCCAGGCTAGATACTAATAAATTTTGACCCGCATTTTAATAATGTTAGCACTTTTAGGAAAAAAAAAATTACCTATTTTTTATGTCAAATTTTTAATAAATTTATTGTGAGCATTTATTATTATTATTTTTTTGACATATTCATATAAAAATAGAAAAAGGGAGGATTCAAACTTATAATATCCGTTTCATAAAGCGTAGTTCACAACCGATTGACAGCATATATTTAATGGTCTAGTAGAGAGATTTACAAAATATGAGCAAAAGATAAATCAAAACATTTCTAAATTTTTTTTTTTTTATAGAAGAACAACAAACGAAAAAGAACTACAAAAGGCAAACAGGAAAGGGATATTCACCACAAGTGGTAGAAGAAATAATAGAGGGAAAAGTAGAGATGGGAATGCTGCCAGAGTGGAATTTGGCTGCGGCCCAACGTGCCACAGAGTGAGTACAGAAGTTTGCACTTCTTTTAACTTTCCGAACTTCCCAAGAGGAAGAGGGAGGGATAGAGTCTAAGCAATTTAATATAACAGAAGAGATCCTCCAATCTCGAACAGAATTTGGATGTTGTAGGGAAAGAACCACCACTTCATAATCACCTTCGAAAATAAATTTATCAAAAGAGAGGGAAACTGCAATGGAACAGGCTAGTAGAGCGGCCCGAGCTTCACCAACATTTGGAGTGCAAGAAGAGCTGAGATCGGTTGACAAATGAAGAATTCGTCCCGTTGAGTCCCTACACACCACCGCTTGAACTGAGTAAGAATCTCTGATGGCAGTGTCGAAATTTAGTTTAACCCAGTTTGGTGGAGGGGGGGTCCATTTCTCCTCGAGGACTTGATTGGGTGGATGCCAAGCCAAAAAGTGCTCAAGAGCGATTTTATTGATATGAGCCGACACAGAACGCGCATCAAAAGCGAGGTCGTCATGAAAAGCTTTATTCCTGTAAAACCATAAGATATCACAAGCCACTGCAGCAAAGATCTAGAACTTATGATGGTCCACAAGAGGAATACCCAGAGAACGACCTGAAGATAGTATTGAAGCAATCCAATCCATCATTGAAGAAAAATGGAAGGCTAACGAATCCATTGGCCAAAAAGAGTGACGCCAGACAACCCGAGCAAAGAAACATTCAAAGAAAAGATGAGTTAGAGAACCGCCTGCCATTCCGCAAAGAGGACAAATATTATCAGAGATGGGAAATAGTTGGCCAAGGCGATCTTTAGTCGGCAGAATATTTCAAGCAATTTTCCACATAAATAACCTGAGTCTATCATTTAAGTTTAATTTCCAAAGGGACTTCCAGCAAAGGGAGGAAACAGAGCTGGAAAGGGCAGAAGATGTAGACGCAGTAATAAGTCTGTATGCTGATGAAGTAGTGAAACCCCCTTGTAGAAGGAGTCCAGAGAAACCCAGCTCCTGTGTCGTTAGAGATACGAGTTTTGAGAATTTCATTGGCTGAGAGGGGGTCAAACAGGGCATTAATAGGAGTGGCTTTCCAGCTGGAACGGATGGGGTCGATGAGATCCCTTATCTGGAGAGAGGGAAGATTACGGTTATACAGATGTTTAGGCTGAGGCCTAAAAGTGGGAAGAGTAGGGACCCAATTTGAAGTCCAGATCGGAGAGGATGAGTTCCGAAAGACTCTAAAAAAAAAATTAGTAACGTTTACTTTGACTTAAAAGGCTTCATATCCATTCAACTCAGGCTATCTTACATCATCTCGTCTCAAACCCCAATCGCTCAGATCTACCCACGTGTCCGCAACTATTCAAAATTATTCGCCGCACATAACGCTATACACTCTCCCCCTACCAAAATGTTCGCGACTCACGCGCCACCCTCCTTGTTAAACTCACTCCACCTCTCTCGCACATATTATTTCTCCCCTCGCAGTGTTTTGCTGGTTGCAGCCACCAGACTTTTCTGCTTCCAGTACCGCCGAATTAGAGCGCCTACGGTTACCTGCATGGCAGGAGATAACTCGAACGCTGGCGAATCCTCTCCGGACCACGTCGCCGGAAGCTGGTACCCAGTGCCGGAGCTCAGGCTCCGAGACCATCGCTTCATTGTGCCCCTCGACCACACTCTCGATCGTCTCGCTTCTCCTAAGATCTCCATTTTCGCTCGCGAAGTAGTCGCAGGTATATACGTCAACCAAATGGTTGAAGCGAGGCTTAATTTGTATTACTACCTGTGAATTACCACCTGATCAGTGTCCTATAACGTAATTATGAGATTGAGATCTATTCTATTTTTGTGCTTTTAAATTTGGTGGCTGATAACACAGAGGAAAGTAAAAGAGAATGAAGTTTTGATTTCTTTTGTTTTGGATTCAAATTAGGAATGGTTAAGAAAAATCAAACGAATGACGGTGTCGGTGATTATATGATTAGGATTTAGTTGAGTGGACTTTTGTTTATGGAACATGCTCTATGACTTATAGTTCTTTGTTTTAAGTTGTTTTTTCTATTACATTTTGTGTTTCAGCAATCAAATGTGCATGAATTTTGGTCGTAAATGAACCAAAATTGTCAAATGGCCTGGACCCCACTAAAAGGAAAATCAATTTTCTGTTGACTTTTAAATTCAGACTTCTTCTCCAACTGCTTTTGTCAATTTTTTATATGCCTAGGTGCAAAGCTATTTAGCTTTGGTTTGTTAAGTGCGTACTTTATCTCTATATTCGACCATAGCCCGACTGTCTAAGACCAACAACTTCTAATGGATATTGACTACGTAACTTTCCATCAAATTAGTGTACTTTTTGTGCTATTAGCAGGTTATTGTCTGTTGAATGGTTGGGATCCTAGATAATATTCAGTAAATTAGTGGCAAGTTCATCAGTGTTGCTCTCATTTTGCTCCATTTCCTATTTTTAAAATAATAATAATAATAATAATAATTTTTACAAGGTGTATGTCTGGGAAACAAGATTTGTATGAGTCAGGCAGGCAGTTAATACATTTTTATCACTGGAATTCCTATATGATATGTACGGGTCTTAGTTATTTTGCGAACTGAACTAAGAAAGCTACACTGTTGCATTCTGGCAACTGTGGCAGGAACGCATACCTCTGAAATTCAACATGAATGGATATCTTTTGCATAAGCGTGCTAGCAGTAGCTGCCTATGGATTACATAGATGTGAAGCTTCCATTTTATAAACTTCGATGAGTATTTTCTGTGTTTTGTTTATCTTATCTATTGGCACTGACTATTTTCTCTGGTTTAATTATCTAGTCTGTTTCTTATTGAATGGTGGATATAGATGTGTCAATGGCAAGCAAATTTTTTTTAGATTCTAATTCGTAAAATGGTTATATGGATTGATTATTTGGTTTCTACACAAAAGTTTAATTTAAAATTATTTTAATAATTTAATCACTAATATACATCTATTGTCTGTTGCTAATATAGAATTTTGTTGCAGCTGGGAAAGAAGATCAACCACTGCCATACTTATTATACCTACAAGGTGGACCTGGATTTGAGTGCCCTCGACCAACTGAAGCTAGCGGATGGGTACAAAAAGCTTGTGAAGAATTTCGTCTGATATTGATGGATCAGGCACGGTTTTCTGGATGCTTATTTGTATTTGATAACAATGTAGATTATGTTTTCTCCTGCTGATGATAATTTTTTGCAGCGAGGAACAGGCTTATCAACTCCTTTGACAGCATCATCTATGTTACAATTTAAGTCCGCAGAGGATTTGGCTGACTACTTGAAACATTTTCGAGCTGACAATATAGTAAATGATGCTGAGTTTATTCGAGTACGTCTTGTTCCGGATGCTGGACCTTGGACTGTTTTGGGTCAGGTATAAAGATTATTATTGGCTTCTGGTGTTTGTTAATGCATGTGATCTTTCAGGACACCGCTATGGTTCTGCCCTTCTGCAGGGGCTTCAATCTGGTCGCAAGTGTTAGACCTGAGAAAAGAGAAAAATATACTAGCAAGTAGAAAGAATGTTTTCTTTTGTGTCAACATATCTATGCATATGTGTAAGTATATGTGCATGTGTACATATGTGTATTTGTATTAGGTTTTCTCCTTGTAAGCTAATATATTCCTAGCTTTTAGTCACTGTCTCATTTTTGCTTGTAGTTCATTTTAGCCAACCCGTCTCATTAATTAGATGACAACTCATTCTTTTTTCTTGTGCAGAGTTATGGTGGTTTTTGTGCAGTTACCTATTTGAGTTTTGCACCACAAGGATTGAAACGAGTCCTTCTAACCGGAGGAATCCCTCCAATTGGAAATGGATGTACAGCAGATACTGTGTATAGGGCATGCTTTGAACCGATTATGCATCAGAATGAGAAGTACTACAAGAAGTATCCTCAGGATATTGAAATTGTTTGTGAAGTTGTCAAGTATTTAGCAGAGTCTGAAGGAGGCGGGGTGAGGATCTGCCACATATGATTTGATTATTTTTCCAAATGCAGAAAGCTCATGCTAATTCTTTTGGATATCACCCCTCCCTCCATTCTCCCTCTTCCTTGTTTTTTTTCCTCCTCTTTTTGTATAGGTGATTCTTCCATCTGGGGGTATCTTAACCCCAAGGGGACTGCAAACTCTTGGTCTCTCTTGTTTAGGAACTTCTGCTGGTTTTGAGCGGTTGCACTATATGTAAGGCACATGAATACCAACACAATTATTGTGAACTTATAATTTTACTATGTTTTCAAGTCAACTCTATGTTTTACCATGACCTATAGGCTTGAGGGGGTCTGGGATCCTGTAATAGTTCCAGGAGCACCAAAGCAAATCAGTTACTACTTTTTGAATGCTGTAAGATAATTACTGCTTTCTTATTGATCTTGAATCCTAGGTTTTGAATCTCATTCTTAGAATCAATCTCAAGTCATTCTGTTTATGCAGTTTGAGAAGTGGTTAACTTTTGATACAAACCCACTATATGCACTTCTGCATGAATCTATCTACTGTCAGGTAAAACCTCTTTATTATCTTTAATTCTCCAAATCAAATTATATTTTACAGAAAAAAATTCTTGAAAATGTCTAATTCCTCTCCACTCTACTCTCTATAAGGGTGCTTCGTCACAGTGGTCTGCTCACAGAATAAGGAGTGAATACGAGGAGAAATTTGATGCAATCAAGGCTTCAAAAGGTTGCCCTGTGCTTTTCACGGGAGAGGTACACATTACACTAACGTTTTACCTTAGAACTGACTAGCAACCATAAATTCCCCCACAGTTATTGGAGTCTGTTGTACCAGAATAATAACTGATTGGTAAACGGTAGATGTTGTAGGGATGGATATGCAGGCTAGATTACAAGCAGACCAGTCATAGTAAACTGACCATACCCTTGTGATTCCAATATTGGTTCAAGACAATTTTGATGGCATTGGAAAACTTATTCAAAGGGCTACATATTCATATTTCATGAAGATTTTCGAATTCCAATTTTTACTTGGTCAAAACTGCCTGTCAATTGAAATACGAAAGTCTGTTTCAGGAAGTTCATTGATGTCTCGGTTGAATCTTAATCGACTGGGATGATCAGGTCCCTTTAGTATTAATTCCCGAGAGCCTTGGTCGTAGTTCGATTGACTAAGGATGTTTCTCTAGATTTTTTGTTGTGCGATGTCAAAGGTCGTTCAACAGAGCTTAAGGCTCAATCGACCAAGATTGCGGCAAGTTATTTTTGTCTTTTGTTTTTCTCTGGGCTGTGGTCCTATTTGTATTTGAGCCTCATAAGGACGGCTTGGCTGCCCCCTGTTTATTTATTTATTTTTAATTCAGTTTTTCAATAAGAAACACTCTAGAATTGATTTTTCTTTTGCTTCCTGCAAATCCTTGAATTTTCCTGGTTTTGTGGAATAATTGTGAGTTGTGTTAGTTAATTTTGCGACCCACTACACCACATGCAGGATTTTCAGAAAATCATAAAGTCAGAATCTTATTTAGGAAACCATGAACTGAAAAGCTTATTCACATATTCGATATATGGATATGCATACCTCTTTGTTTGGATTCACCAATATAAACGGATATTTTGCACCTAATCCATGTACTTCCCCACTACCTCTATCTTATCTTTTAGCAGAGTGGGATGTCTTTATGCTCTTTGTACTGCTGCAATTTTTCTGTCTTATGTTGCTCATGGGAGTGGGCAAGTTCTCTATTTCTTATTTACATACTAGAAACAGTTGCAAATATTGTTATTTAAAACTTATGTCGATTTAAGATTTGCTTGCCCTGATGCATCCAATATTTTTACAACCATAGAGACTAGAACTGGTTTAGGGGGTGGACTGTTGACTTATGTGTAACCCTGCTTGCAATGACCAAATATAGTGGAAGCATTTCTTTCTGCCTGTTGCCTTTCCCATTCACACAAAACTTAGAAATTCTTCTGGAAGAAAAGAACTTGCATAAAAAAAAGTATATACAAAGAAACTGATCACATAATGCACAACCAATGCTAATATTATGATATCCAAGGGTGATGAGAGTTTTCTTTTTCTTTTTTTGTTGGTCTACCTTGTGAGCATCTGCTGATTTTTCTTGACCTTTTATTCATGATATGGATATTGTTGTGCACTCTGAGACTTTGAACATGTTAACATTCTGTTGCATCCAATATTTTAGTTACGAGTTTTTAATTTGGTTGCTGTAAATGGTTGTCTTTGTTTAGGTATTGGTTCTAGTCACTGGTATGCCTAATAGTAGGAGCCAAATTGCTTAAGTTACTTTTTACAGTGCAAAACCTGAAGTTCATCGGATTTGGCCTTTACCTTGTAGTGTTTGATTATTACCTGAATACATACGATCCTTGGTTGTTCTGCAGATGATCTTCCCCTGGATGTTTGATGAGATTCATGCTTTGAGGCGATTCAAAGATGTTGCTCATATATTAGCTGAGAAGGAGGATTGGCCTCCACTATATGACACTACCGTGCTGAATAATAATAAGGTGTGGAGTCTTGATGTTCTAGTCAAATTTCTTAAATTTTTATTGGCTGTAGGATTTTCCAGTGGAGATCTGATCTTTCCAGCGGCCCAGATTTGTTGTTCATTATATACTCACCTAATGATGGAGAAATTAGGTCATTTCATCACTTGGGTTTTCTGTTAATTTATCAAATTATTTCTATCCATGCTTACAGGTACCTGTTGCGGCTGCTGTTTATTATGAAGATATGTTTGTCAACTTCAAGCTGGCTACGGAAACAGCTTCTCAGATAGCAGGGATTAGGCTGTGGATCACCAATGAGTACATGCATTCTGGTCTGCGCGACGCAGGGGGCCGGGTTTTTGAGCACTTGATGGGAATGTTAAATGGAAAGAAGCCTTTGTTCTGATCTCCATTTCCACTCCTACAGCACTATTTTTATTCGACTTAAATTTACCCGGTACCCTATTTCCCTCAATAAATTAAATTGACATGTTCCAATTGGTGGATCAAAATTCATGTCTTCGAGGCACTCTCTTAAACTGATCAAAGTTCAAGATGAGGCTTTCAAGAAATTGAATTGGCAACCATTGTACATAAGGATGCACTTTTTAAGGTACATTCAAAATTTGCGGTTGCGCTATCAAGTATAAGAATGTTTAAAGCTGTTAGGCTGTGAGTGTGCTACATCTGAACATATTGAAATATTGCTGAAAGATTACTGCAGGCTTGTATGTTCCTTTTTCTTTGAGCTTTAAGAAAAGAATAATTTTATTAGTGTCACGTTGAATTTAGATCTGTAGTGAATTCTCAATAGTGAAAGCAAAGTACGAGTAATGCTAGCCATTCTCTATTTTTACTTCCACCACTTTTACTCCCCTCTCCGGGTAAGTGCCACCCCCAACCGCCATGCAGGGTGGTTGTGATCAATATGGTTATGAACTTGTGCGACTTGTTGGAGGACTCGACAATTTTATTTTATTATTATTTTAATGGGGTGGAGGGGGGTTAATGTGGCATTGTCATGGTTACCCTAACACGTCAGTAATTTTTTGGGGCTGGTGTGGTATTAAGGAAGTGCGAGTATGGCTAGCATTTTTCAACAAGCAACTGTCTTCGCAATTGAATATACCCTATAGTATTAATTTCATTGTGTAAAGGTTTATATAAAGTTAATCATAGCACCTATTTTTAAAAATAATTAATTAATTAATTAGAAATCATGTACATCATTAGATATATTAATTTTCAATTAAAAAAAAAGATATATTAATTTTAAATTATGACCATAAAAAATATATATTATCAATTTAATTTGAAATGAAAAACATCATTGTCCCTCGATAATGGCCATTAGACCTTTTATTTGTCCAACTGAAAGAAAACCAAAATGGACGAAGCCAATTTCTTTAGACCACTCAAATCCCCCTCCCAAAAAGTCCCAATGGGCCAAGCCCATTAGTCGAAAGGTAATCAACAAGCCCGGTTACTTTAGAAGAAAGAAAACAGATCCAGTGGAAAACCCTCAGTCCCAGTCCTCGCCATTGCCAGTCACTGGCAACCTCTTTCAGGTAAAACCTCCGCGCCTTCTTCTTCTTCTTCTTCTTCCTCCTCCATCTCAATTGATTATTGGTACTCTTTTAAGCTCACCTTAGGGCACTCACACAGCTTCAAGTAAAACAAGAACAAAAATCAGGTAACAACCTTGTGCTTTCCTTAAACAGATCGAGAATGCAGAGATCGCTAGCGTCGTTGGCTCGGTCGCTCGTAAGAACGCGAGGGTTCTGCACGAAGCCAGAGAAAATCGTGGCGTCCGTACTGTTCGAGCGCTTGCCCGTTATCATACCGAAAATCGACCCTGCGGTTTACGCGTTTCAGGAGTTCTCGTAAGTCACTTTGCGGTCATTTCCAATCTCACTCTCTTAGTTTTTTTGAGCATAGAGACTCTCAGAGTCTAGCTTGGCATTTAACAAAGACTTAATAACACGATATGGCGACAAGTGTTGGATTAATTTTGCTTTGTTTCTTCCGTTTAGCTGACAAACAGAGGTTTCGGACAGAGAAATGAGAGATTTTGTTCCTTTAATAGAAGCTCATATTGGGGTTTGCTTTTTCTTCTCTTTGGTTTAGGTTTCGCTGGGGACAGCAATATCGACGGAGATATCCAGATGAACTCTTAGATAAGTCTAATTCTAGGTAAGATATATATATATATATTTTAAAAACGTGGGTTGTTAACATTTATAGCATATTCTTAATGGTGTTTTAATTTGGATTTCGTGCACTTGACCATATATGTCTATGATTTGTTTGCTGGTTCTACTTGAATTCTTAAAAGTGTACTCATCGTAGTTCTGTTCCTGGGTGTCTTGTCTCTATGATATCAACTTTAATTGTTGAATGAGCAGTGGTGTTTCCTGATTATGGCGTAGTACCAGGGGTGAAGAGAACTTTGTGGGGTGGCCAAAAAAAAAAATTCTGGGGGTTCAGTAATGGAATCCGAACTTGTTGGTTTTAGTGGTTTCTAATCCATGCGCAATATAATGATATTTAGTTCCAGCATATGCTTTATTTCAGACTAAGCTATCACTTGCGCCCCCCCCTTCCACCCCAACAATATCATAACCTCAAAAACACAATTCTCTTTTCATTCTATCTTATGAACTTTAAGGCGTATGAAGTTTCATATTTTATTCTCACACAGACACTTTTATACTAATTGTAATGTCATTGTAAACTTTCATATGTTGAATGCTAGTGTGATGCTCAGGCTGACTTAGGCTTCAGTAAATAAAAAAAATGTAAATGTTTATTAGGTGACTTGTTTGACTGTTGTATAGCAGAAATATTGTTTGCGATCTGTATGCCTATGTTTGTATTATGCTTCTAGAACTCTGGGATGCAGAGCACATTTCTGTTGCTATACATTTGTATAGTTCATTGTGTGAAGCTTTTAGTATACATTATACCATACAGAAAATATCAATATCTTGTATTAAGGGTATAAGTCAAGTACATTCTTGATTTACTTTGTTAACATTAACATGTGTATGAGTTGGGTATCAAAATCCATTTATTATGTTGCTTCTATGTAAGTACTTGTTTAAGAATTTGCTGGTAAGTTATAATTTATGCATGGAAGTCTCTCTCTCTATATCTCTCCCTCCTTCCCTCCCTCCCCCATCTTTCTTCTCATATAAAGAAATAAAGAGACAGATACTGATAGAATTTTCTTTCTTTCCTTTTTTCCCCCCTCTTGACAACTTTATATGTGACACTGAATTTCATTGACAGGGGCAAAGGTGACTACCAAATGGATTATGAACCAGCTCCACGGATCACTGAAGCTGACAAAAAGAATGATAAGAAGTACGAAGCAGATTTATTATGAATAGATTTCTTTCCATTTTTTCAGAGTAAAGGATCATGAAAACGTGATGCTACGTGAAACAATCTTACTGCTCAAAATTTTTTGGACTCTCTATATTCACTTTAAAGAGAACATGGTTCCTTTCCTCCTCCTCTGTCTTGGTCCCAATGCTACATCATTTTGTCAGCAGTAGAGCATACTTTTGTTTAAGAGATAGCAGGCATTTGTGTGACAACTATATGCTTATGAGATAGCAGACACTCGTGTGACAATTTCTGTGGTATTGTAAGTAGTGTTTGTTTTTGGTTGTTGCTTTAGCTTTTACCTTTCCGGTGAAGCAACCTCATCTGTTATTGTGACATGCGTAAAGCCTTGTTAGATGGTTTCGTGTCTGTATGTGATTGATGAGAAGTTTTGTATAGTTTGACTCTTGATGCCACCTAGCTCATTTGGACTGTGAATAGGCATTGTAAAAGCTGACATATTTCCTTGATGTAGCCAAGTTAAAAGAAAATTTTATTTTGTGTTTATCTTTAAACAAAAATTCACTTCAATGCATGAGGATGGTGATGAAGGAAACAACCAATCTCTTTCTGGCTGATTGTTAACCTAGCATATCACATTTCCTCCCCATCTTCTACTAAAGGGGTTTCTAGAGGCTATATCCATCCCAGTGAAATTGTCTTTATTTGCTTTTAGGTCATTACAGAGGGCACTTGACAGAAGACTTTATCTCCTCCTCTATAGCAAAGCATATGGAGCTACTAGCGAGAAGCCTGTCTGGCATTTTCCAGAAAAAGTTTATGAATCTGAGAATACATTGCGCAAGGTGAGTTGTAATTTGTTTTATCTTCTTATTCTTCTTCTTCTCAATATAAACTCATAATGTTTGCAGTGTGCAGAGTCTGCATTAGAATCTGTGATTGGAGACCTTTCCCACACATATTTTGTTGGAAATGCTCCAATGGGTCACATGGTTATACAGCCAAAAGAGAATGAGTCAGACTTTCCATCTTTCAAGGTACATTTTTTTATATTAGTTTTACTTTGCTCTGGTGTTTGCTATCGTGTGTGTGGCGTTATGCTTTGATATCCTTGTAGATCATTGAATATCGACAATGTTTTGCAACTGTTTGTCTTAAGCCCTTGCTTCTCTTTTCTTTTTGTCAGCGATTCTTCTTCAAGTCCCAAGTGATTGCAACCAACAAGGTCGAAATTGGAAAGTGTGAGGATTTTGTTTGGGTGACCAAGGATGAACTTTTAGAGTATTTTCCTGAGCAAGCTGATTATCTTAGCAAGATGATCATCAGCTGACGCAGCAATCTTATTCAATTCCCAATACACACAAAGGTTGCTTTTAGACAATAGTAATGATCAAGATCCATCTGTTTCGGCTTTGAAATTTTTGCAATACAGGCTTGACATAGGATGAGGCTGCTGGGTGCAGTTGAGATTTGCTAGGCCAACAAATGGGATCTTTTACTGATTCAAATTTCAAATCGGATGCATGAGCTCCGATGTTTCCTTGTGCTGTTTTTTTGTATGTACTTCACTCTCCTCTACTGCAATAAGAAAATTATCAATTTCGGTCTTATTGAAATTTATGTGGGTTCATAGACATTGTCAAGTACCTCATTCTGCAATTGTGTAACTATCAACTAGTAAATTAAGTGGGTTTTTAAGGACTCATATTTTGTTGTACGTATTTTCATAATCAGATTGCCCATAAGGCCGTAGTAGAGGACGAGGGTCAAGCGTCAACTTTGATGGGTAGGTTAGAAGTCCTTGTAGGTGACCTAATCACCATCCCATGAAGTGGATTAGGAACCCGCTCATTAACACGGATGAAGAATAAAGGCCTTCAGATTTTGTTTGGTATTCTTTTAGTTTCGAGAAAATATTAATTAAGATCTTTTGCACACTTTCGTCGTCACGTGCTCAAATGAGTTGACCTAGTGGTTACTAGCCTTTGATAGTTATAAGGCACAGGAGCCCTCTTGTCCCTGGTACCCAAACCAATGAACCATGATCGGAGATGTTTGCTTCTTCACATCATGGTTCATATTACATTTCATAGATTTAATGGTGTATTTATTGCGGCATGGTAAATATGTTATTATGTCATTTAAAATATTACCAAAAAAAAAAAAAAACCCATAAAACGGAGGATCCTATTCTGGCTTGGGTGCACATCTCTTGAGTTCAAGCGCCATCCATAAATATTGGTTACCAAACACACTTGACCTTCCCAACACCTCACTCCAATGGACAAAAAGCAAGGCAAAAACAAAAACAAAAACAAAAAAAATCAAAAAATCAAAAATATCCCTCAAAATGTTAAATTTAAGGTTGGTTGAAGCGTTATATAGGCACCATGAAGACTAGCAGGGGTCTGAAATTTGATTTGTAAAATGCATGTGGATAGGGGTGTTAAGTGAGCGAAGCGTCTTGTAAGCGAGCTCAGGCTCGGCTTGAGCTCGACTCGAATATTAAATGAAGTGTTTTGTGAACACGAATCCTGTCTCGAATATTAAACGAAGCAAGCTCGACTCGACTCAGCTAAACTCGTGAGCAGCTCGTATAAGGCTCGAATTAGTAGTTGTTCACATAATTGCTCATATTAATATTAAAAATTGATGATTTTTTTTGTTCTAATATGTATCATTTTATAAAATGATGCATATCATCTCTCTTCGAAACCAAATATCTTATTGTATTGACAAAGGCTCTATACTTGTTTAGCGGACTTAGCAAATGCTCATATATGGAAGCTGACTTCTTGAGCTGTTTAAGAGTATTTAAAGTTTAAATTTATAATAAAAAAATTAAATTAATAAAAAAATAAATAAAATTAAATATAAGAGCTAGCTCACAAACTGGCTCGGCTCGGCTCGACTTATTATAAGCTCAAACTCGAGCTTGATTTTTTAGCTTATCCTTAAGTTTCTCGAGTTCGATAAAATTTAAACAAACCGAGCCCAAACAAGGAAAGTTCGCTCAAGTTCGGCTCGTTTACACCTACATGTGGATGATTGGGGTGAGGGATGGGAAGGCATATTCAAAGATTGTGAATGCATCTCAGAAAAATAATACCATTGCTTCTCTTTTGAAAAAAAAAAAAACAAGCACCTCAGTTCGTAAGGTGTGTTTGGATTATATGAAAATATGGAAATCGTCATGACATCGTCAATTATGAGTTTTCAATAATTCCAAAAGCAGTTAAAAAAGAAAAGAAAAGGAGGAGTAGAAAAGGACTGCTACAGATGATCTGAAACGGTCATGATAACAACGTTGTTAGAATAAGTTAGTAAACAATACTTTATTAATGAAGCCAAAATTTGTAGTTGTCAAACATGTGTCGTATAGTTCCACAACTAACCTACGCCATATATATATTACTTGTACATATAAAACGTGTCCCAAATATATGTATATATGAAGACCATGCAAATGCATGCATTGATGATAACGATATACATGCTAGGGCACGTCTCCTTTCTCTCTTGCAGTGGCAGTTGAACAGAAGTAGTTGGAATGTTGTTGGCTTTACCTTCGTAAGTTGCAAGACAATAGAGAATTACAGAGAGAAAGAGAAGGAGAAATATATACAACCCCCCTTTTAACCCTACACATCTCTCTCTCTCTCTCTCTCTTTGTGGGTCAGTCCAACCCCTTCTCACCTTCCACCAGCTTTTCTCTTTATAAACCTTCCAATATTCTCTCATTTTCCTCTACCATCTTCATCATCAATATTGCAATGGAAGGCCAGAATCCTCCCTTCCTCTTCACGCCCTCCCTTCCATCCTCCTCATTAATGCACCCTCCTTCAGACCCAGAAATTGACTGGGTCAGCCTTCTCTCTGCAGGCCCATCTGGGCTCTCCGACAATATGCCCATGATGATGGAAAGCTGTTCCACAGTGTCCGAAAATGGGAGTTTGGAAGAAAAGGGCAATAACAAGGATAAGAGAAGAGGTGGTAGGATAAAAAGAACAGCACGTCCTAGGTTCGCTTTTCAGACTCGGAGCGCCGACGATATTCTCGATGATGGCTACCGGTGGAGAAAGTACGGCCAGAAAGCTGTGAAAAACAGCATTTATCCCAGGTGCATGTCTCACTCATTATTATTAAAGATATATTATTCTCATACCTTAACTAATTTACGTTGCATGTTCCAAGCTTTGTCATTCTCTAGCTACTACACTATATATCTCTTTACTAGAAATCTAGCTAGATCATCTCAGCTGCAATCCAACAATCTAAATATTATATCATTTTGTACTATGAAGCTGACGAATTAAAGATTTTATGAGAATATTTATTATTTATGTGTGATTGTAATCAATTAAACCATCATTTATATATCCCAAAAGGTTAATTAGACTAAACATAATAAATTCAATCATTTAATTAACATTTTAACATTTGATATATAAAACACAAATCCAGTTACCTTTAGTCTTTCGTCAAGAAAATCCAGAGAACAAAACATGTAGAAATATTGGTGTGCACTGTCATTGATCATGATGTGTACAATATTGAATATTTCATCACCACCCAAAAAGAAAAGAAAAAAAAAAAAAATTGAAGTACGTACTGTAAAAAACATGAATTTCATGTGTTTTGCATGCATCTTGCCATTATTATGTACTGCAAAAAACATGAATTTCATATGTTTTGCATGCATCTTGCCATTATTATATGCTGCAATCAAGATCGATATCTTGAAAAGAAATTGTTTAGGAATCAATAGTGGTGAGTTTAATTTTTTGCATAACATAATTTGGTCATGATGAGTGTATAGTAAACTGTCGAATTTATAAATAAATCATGTTAAATAACACACATGGGTTTGCCATAATAACTATGAGATATTCAATTGTACGTATTATGTATATATATGATCATGATCAATTGGCTATATATTCTGTCTAACACTATTCTGATTCAGGGAGTATTAAAAGATGCCTTAATCCTCATTCAAATTTCTTGAGCTAGCTATACCGTAGTTTCGTGAATTACTACGATTGTTAGAATTAATTCATTATTATTTTACATTTTCTAATCATGGCTGAAAACATAGGGAGTGCTTGTCATGATGTTAACCATATTAATGAAGCTATATATAGAGTACATATAATTTGAAACTACCTAATACAAATATGAAAAATTTGCATACATGATGTATTATATTTTATATATATGCATGTATTAATTAATGGATAATATGAAAATAAAAAAGTCTGAATTCTGACGTTGGTTATTAATTAACCTTGGAGAATTAAGGAGCTACTATCGGTGCACCCATCACACATGCAATGTGAAGAAACAGGTTCAAAGGCTATCGAAAGACACAAGCATTGTGGTGACAACGTATGAGGGCATTCACAATCATCCCTGTGAGAAGCTGATGGAAACCCTAACTCCTCTTTTGAAGCAAATGCAGTTCCTCTCTAGGTTCTAAGCTCACTCTGCCATGGCACATGATTAACAAAACAATCATCAGCAGAAGTATCTTTGTTTCATGCATACTTATTATAACCCCAACACTTGTGCATGTTAATTCTGTGACATTTGTGTAAATCAACTCTAATCTCTCGAGTGTCAAATATCATCATGAAGTAAACCTTTGTATCTTTCTTTAATTGCCTACCATCTATAATCACCATCTCTATCTTTTAAGATAAATCCCAAATTGATCGAGTACATCTCTTTATAAAGACAACTTGTTTGTTTTGATAATTAAAAGGATAAATGCAAAATTAGTTTTTGGGATTTTGGCAAATAGTATTTTGGAACTTCATTTATAGGAACATAAGAAGTGAAACAACTAGCTTCTTGTGTAAGTTTAGGGTTAACTTTTGCTAATGTTCATGAAAAAACCAGAATGAAGCACATGGATAAGTGTATAAAATTTGAGAGCCTTTTTTTTTTTTTTCTCACTACAATTGTATGGGAATCATGTGTATGAAATTTATGTTCCAAATATATAAAGTATTGGTTTAAGTTTGGCTGTCATTGACTTTGTTAGGAATTTGAAATGCTACTCTTCACATTCATGTTACATTGGCTAACGTGAAGTGTTTTTAAGTGGCTTGCCTTTTTTTTTTTTTAGCCACTTAAACTACGTTACGTCAACCAGTGTGACATGGGTATAAAAACTAAAGAGTAGTATTATTTTCACACTAATTGAATGTTGAAATTGAAAGATACCTTATATGGATCCATATTCGATTGAACATTTAATATCACAATCTTTAATATAGTGAAAGATTATTATAAGTTCATGTTGATTGTGATATCAAAGGAAGTGGGTTTGTCATCCCACTAAATTAAGGGTGGGTCATGTCAAAAAAAAAAAAAAAATTAAGGGTGGGTTTGAGATTGCTATTTGCAAAAATAATATGCATTTTTAAAAGATATCTCAAAATGTAAGACGCTTGGCATTATAATTAAAAAACACTTACTTTTAAATAGAAAAAATATTTGCGATTTCTTTAAACAATAAAGGAGATGCTTATTAAAAAAAAAAACGTGAATTTAAACTAAAATAGTGATTTTGCATAACAAAAATTTGATTAAAAAAAATTAACGTATTTTATCAAATGCCTTTGCGATTTTAAAAATGGATACATGTTATTTTTATAGATCAGGTCGAAGGAAATTCCTCCAAAATTGGGTTGGAGGAATTCCTCAAATTAATGAAAAGTGACATGTAATCATAACATTAGATTATTTTTTAATAATCGACAAAGTTGAAATAAATTTTATTAAAAACTCATGTGCATCTCACATGTTATTAAAAAAAGGGATACGCGTCATTTTTATAGATTAGGTTGAAGGAAATTCAAAACTAGTTTGGAAGAATTTCCTTTAACCTGGTCTATAAAAGTGACATGTGTCTCTTAATATGTGAGATGCACATGTTTTTTTAATAGTCAGGACAAAGTTAAAATAAATTTTATTAAAAACTCATTTGCATTTCACATGTTATTAAAAAAAGAGATGTGTCACTTTTATAGATCAGTTGAAAGAAATTCCTCCAACTGAGTTTAGAGGAAAACTTTGTCCATTTCAAAAATACAATTTTTAAAATCGTACTTACTAAAACCGTAATCCCAAACATACCCTAAATAAGAAAATAAAAGAATATGTACATGTCGCACTAATGGGCATGTAGTGAGGAGTTTTGAACCATTGTCTTCTGGCTGTACCCTTCATACATCCACCAATGCGACTTTCAACATCTTAACGTACCGTGAAAAGTTGTGGCTTTTCATAAGTGCACCTTCCATGGATAAACTCTGAAGATCTGATGGTGAATTGCTTTGTAACCCACAAACCCAGCAACAAACTCTTCAAGTGAAGGCAATTATCACCTTAAAGATAGTATTCAGACACACCTCAAAGTCGCATTTATTTTATGATTACTGTTTCCGCTCAATTTCCTCAACAATGAAGCGATGAAAAAGGTCAAGAGATTTAGACGGTTGCTTCCAGATTGACACAGATATAGTGATATAGCATGTCTCTAATACCAAATAAGAAGACTAATAAGAGCTAATTTTTAGATGACAAAAGATGTAAAGCCACATAAAGTTCATAATCATTCATTTCTTCTTATCCAGTGACTAGAGATGAACACTCAAATTCTCTTGAATATTCTGTTGTGTGATAATATATATATATATATATGTCTCTTGAACATTATATAACCACTATAAAACTAGAACTACCCCTCCAATTCTATGTGACCACTTAACAAGATATACTCGTATAAAGTGTAGAATAAAAAAAAATTTAACTTCACAAAATGGTTGCATGATGCACCTTGGCAACTCGACATGCATACCAAAATTTTGATTACAACAGTAGAGCCCCCAACTAGCGTGGGAAAATTAGCTAATCAACGCATAAAGCAGCCCAATTCCCCGGCAATTTAGTTGCACAATCCAGCCCTATTGTGCCTGAAGATTAACTCTAGCATTGGTGCTGCTTGAGACAAGCCCTTGCATTTGCAATGCACCGTGAGGGGTTGACATCAAGCCAGATGAAGTTTGGGAAAATTGAGCAGACTGGGTAGGTTGAAGCATGAGTTGGTTAAAAGCAGCAGCATAAGTCTCACCTGTGAGGCTTCCCCTCATTCTGCCTGAGGGCTGCCAGTTCTGTGCTGATGCCAACGTTTTTGAGCTATCAGCCGGAAAGAACGGCTGTATTGTCTCACCCACACTCCCCCTCCACTCGCTAGTTGTTCTAAGCCGCTTACCAGCCGTCGAAGGCAGTAACGATGAGTCCTTTCTAGATTGTTGGAGTTGAATTGGCACAAATGATGGTGTTCTTGACATCTGGGCCATTCGTTGAGAAGCAGTCCCGTGATGAATTTGAGTGCTATCAACATTAACCATGCCATTACCGCTACCATCTCCTTGCTGAAATTGCACTGGTTGTGCATGAAAAGTTGAATGGACAATATTCTGAGGCTGAGTCATAGCAGAAGTTATCATCGGGTGAGGAGCCTTAGATTGCAATAGATTTTTATGCGCAGAGGAGGATCTGGAGGAGATGTGGTAAGCACCTAGACCTTGGGCAGGAAAGCTAGCATCCTGTTGGACTGCTTGACCAGAAATGCAATGGTGCTTGTTAACATCCCAGTTCTGTGAAGAAAAAAAAAAAAGATGTCAGAGGAAAAAGAATATATAAATGAATACATCTTTCCTCTCTGATCAACTGATTTCCACATAGAATGCAAGGAAAGAAAGGGTCTCCTTAACAGTTCCATTGACGTTCACCAAAACAACCTATTTCCCTTTTAACTAAATCTCTCTTTTTTGTTTTTATGAATCCTTTTAACTAAATCCATATTGAAGGGATTAGCCAAAGAAGAAAAAATCCATTTGAAAGAATAGAAATATCAAGCTCTTAATTTGAAACAACGATAGTTATTTGTACATGGATGCGTCAAGTTTACAGAGCAAAGAAAGTCTGGCATATTTACAAAACAAAGTAAAATCAAAACAAACCTGTGTCGATGAATAATCTTGCAGGGAAGGTAAAGCCATATCTGATAATGATGAAGAACTAGCAAATGGCCTGAGTAACTGCCGACCCCTATCCATGCCCCCATGAGATGCATAATATCCATTCATATGGGATACCATAAAAGGCGTGCTCTGATAATTAGCAGAAGAGGTACTGTTGAGCATCAATGAATTCAAAGCCATTTGTTCAAATGAACTGCTAACCGAAGCCTGGGGTGCGGTTGAAGTTTGGCCAGCATTAATAGCTACAGATGGCAACATCCCATTTTCATTTCTTGTATTCGATCTTCCAAAGCCAAACTGCTGTGATTGCAAGTAAGTGGGACCTAAAAGTTGCCTTTGCAGTAATGAGAGCGGTACAGTTTTCCCATTTACATACACTGATTCATTCAGAACAGGCGAAGCAGCATTTGTTGAGACCGGGGAAAGCATTGAAATGCAAGAAGAAAATTTGGAAATGCCAGCAGTTACATGGCCAGCCCAAAGAGAAGTGCCATCTATTGGACATTGTGGGGCAGCAGAAACAGACGAGGGATTTCTTGAGCATGTATTTTCCTCTATTTGAGTAGAACCATTTTGGTCCACTCTATCTGAATTCCTGACATCTGTCTGCACAAGATTTCTTGAAACAGAAAAACATGGAGGATAATCCAGGAAATGTTGCTTGCTAGTACATTCAGATACACGCATGGCATCACTTGCGTTGGCCTCTTTCATGGTAAGATCAACAACTTCAGCTGGCACACTTGACAACCCATCAGACTGCTGAGGTCTTTCTTGCTGACAACTTTTTGTCTCATGACCTGTTTGGTCAGTATGATCTTCATTTTCCAAGACAGCCACCCAGGATCCATCTGCTGAGATTATCACATCAACAACAGTCTCTGCAACCTCTCCCAAGATCTGAACAAGAAACAAGGGGTCCACTTAAGTGGTGAAATTGTTGGATGAAAACATTACATCCAAAACTACTTGCCTTAGCCATATCCTGGTCAATGCGTATGTCTGGGTGGCAGATGGACTGGTTACAAAGAGGGCAACGCCATGATGGCCTTCTTGAGTTCATTTCGATGAAGTTCTCATAATCAAAGCACTGCATTTTGCAAAATAATAATAATAATAATAAAATAAAAATAAAAACAGATGATACAGAATTTAAACAAAGAAATAGAAGACCATTAACCTATGAGAATATCTAAGGCAAAGCACTGCATTTTTTTCTTTTGTTGGACCTTTTGACTGGTTGCACCAGTGTCCCCACACATGAATACACATGGGTGGTTTTGGACTTTGGAGCAAGCAAAATTAGAATACAAAGCAAGTATAGAGCAAGAAAACAGGGAAGAATGTGAACATTTATTTGCATAAGGCCTCTAGAGCTCCAGTGCAAGCATGTGCATAACAATGAATAGCTATATGATGTTGTGTTTTTCATATGTTAGATATAACTCCAAAGTTCATTCAGCATAAATGGTTAATTGTTGTTCGTTTATTAGAAATGAGCTGATTGTCTTGCTTGATGATGAGGCTTGAGTTAGTGCTTTATATCTTGTGATAGTAACAAAGAACTTGCAATCTGCCAATTCAGGAATTGAGAACCAGAGTAAGACCCAAATTAGGATGTTTCAGGTACAAAACTTTCAGTGAGACCAGCAAACTCGTGCTCTCTCTCTCTCTCAAACTCCTCTTTTATTTATTGAATCTGCAATTCAGGAATTGAGAACCAGAGTAGACCCAAATTAGGATGTTTCAGTTACAAAACTTTCAGTGAGACCAGCAACCTCGTGCTCTCTCTCTCTCTCAAACTCCTCTTTTATTTATTTATTGCCAAAGCAAATTTGTGGGGTGTTAGCAGGTAGTCAGTCAACACATACAGCAGATCAGGGTGAAATTGGGTTAGAACCTACACCTAATCAGCCAAATCCAAATTATTATTTCTTAAGTCATTTAACTTGTTACTGTTGATGCTTTGATTTTGACACACCAAAAGTATAGCAGACTGAATTCCGGGAGACCATATAAAAGAAATAGTCTGGTTCAGGTTGTATCATTTTCAAGCTGATCCTTAACTAAAATCAAGTCACCAGCTGTAAACATAAACTACTTCTGGCTATATTTAAGCGCACCTAAGAAGAACAAGAAATTTCCTCTAATCTTTTACACATGGAACTCTCACCTGATAATGCTTGCAGAGATGTCCTTTTACGGGAGTTTTAAAACGTTTGTGGCTGTTAAAATCAAAATAAAAACGAAATCATTCAAGACAGCAACAACAGTAGCCAATATTAATGCTAAATTCTTATGGTTTACCAATGAGAAAATACGTTTCTGTGTTCAGAAAGTAAATTTGATCTATATAAGTACATCACGAGAAAATAAATCACATATTTAAAAGTGCCCACATTTTTTCTTGATCCTGACAAATGACATGATTTGTAAAATTGTTTAAATTTTTGCTTTGATCCTAATTCATTGTCTTATGGTTCATTGACACAGAAAATGAAGAGCACGAAGAAGGAACAGTTCATAATATAAGTTAACTTATCATGCAATCAATAATAAGGAACATCTATCCAGTGCCTTCTGTCTAGAACGATATGTTGCCCACCAAGTAGTCCTTTTCTCAATCCCATTGCTCTGATATGTGATAAAAAGCAACTTCAACTAAGTTCCACATAACAGTATTAGAAGAAGGTTCTAGTTTATCTAGAACACAGAAGGAGCAGTCTTATCTAAGTAATTATAGACATTGTGTTGAAATAACAGATGACTCTTCAAATTGAACAGCTAGCTGCTCAAATAGAATAACAAAAACTTAACCTTCATATTTTTCTTACGTCTAAGACACTAATCAAGCTCGTAGAAGTCATTAAGTATTCCAGCCTTTGTAAAATAAGAAGAAGAAGAGGCGAAGAGCAAATCCCACAGACCAGCATGAGTAGTTAGTAACAGCGAGAATAGTATGACAGCGTACCTTATTGGGCAATTTAATGAAACACGTGATGGCCCCTCGATTATCTCAGAATCTGATATTTTCAATGTTAGTAATCCAGTGTCTTAGTTTTGTGTCTAAACTTCCAAGAAAGAATGTAAAATATAAACAGAAAACAAGGATAGCACTTTTTTCTTTCATTTGTCTTACTAGAATCAAGGGAAGCAACAACAGGCCGAACATAATCTTGTAGTGCTGGAGTTTCAGAAGTTGATGACATCATGCTCATGACAGCGATAACAATGAGATAATTACCTATAAAATTTCAAAACTTGCTGTATTAACAGAGGACATTGAAAAAAAAAAGTGTGCTTTGACAAGGAAGCTTTTGGTTGGGCATACCGTTAAACTGCCCCACAGCTTGAAAAAGATTGACACCATATTTGAGCATTGCAGTAATATTTGTTGGCAGCTGTGGTCCAGTGTCCTGATGCAGGTATGGAAAACATGACAACATTACAAAATTTTACTGCATCAGGCTTTACACATTAAAACATCATGCTTTGAATATAAATTAAAAGAAATATCACTCCAAGTAGAACTAAACAAACCATGGAAGCATTATTCCTTCCTTGTACACCTTTCCCATTGAATAGAAAGCTACAAAAGACAACCAAAAGAAATAAAAAAGAGAAGAGATTCTGATCAAGTTCATTCCTCGGATTAAAAAAGAGAAAATAAACCAACCATACTTTGCTTGAGGTGGAGTCACAATGCAAGAGGATGTGTCCATATTATCCATATGAGCAACAAACAGACCCTACATGAAAATAAAGAGAAAAACATGAAAGAACAATAGTTGACCCTTCCATGTATACATAAAATGATATAAAAGTAAGCAGCAGCAAGGGAGAGAGAGAGAATAGAATGTTTAACAGAGCCAACCCATCTAATATAAATCTTCTCATAACTTAAAACATGCAAGTATTTATCTTCAAACCTGGCACAAGCCACTTGGAACTACTGTCAGGCAAATTTGATGAGTAAGAAAAAACTATGGCAAGTGATACATAAACTAGACTATAGGACATACCAGAAAATCCTGCATGTAAACTGTACAGATAAAGTAAAAATGAATAATAACTGCAAGCTACACAATAAGGTAATAAGGTTGCAATGAGTAGAGCAAGAGTAATGCATTGAATTAAATATGAAAAATTGGTAGAAAGTAGAGGTCAAGATGCCATCTTAATAAATGAAGATTAGTATCAATTAACCCTGACTAGGGGTTGACCGGGCAATAGAAAAGGACAATGTTTGATTTAAATGACAAATAATTATCATATGCTTTACTGGTGAGCTATGCCAGTAGAAAAGTGTATTGAACTTCATACTTATTATGGACAATTATTCAAGACATGCTTACAATCTGTTTTGGCATAGGAACCACCATATTCTTCAAGATATGGAAGTCAGAGACAATGGTCCTGTACCCAGCCTAGCAAAAAGATCAAATAAGTGTCAGAAATTTAAACTAAAGAATGTGTGTTTGTGAATTTATGTGTTGCTAAATACATGAAACCTACCTTGATCTCAAGTGAAGCTAGTATGTGGCCCATCTTTATGCATGGATAGAATCTGACACATGAAAAGATAAAGAATATATCACTAAGCTACTAAGACTTGAATTGAATAATAAACTCAGTTTCCAGAAGAAACTGAATTGTATCTGTGGACAGCTGCTTATATATCTCCTTTGCAGATTAGTTATAGAGGCTTCCTTACTCTTTTTGCTTCTTCTAGTTAGGTGTTCCTTTTGTATACTTCCTGTGTACTTAGGAAGCCTTACGCTTTTAATGATATTTGTTAATTAGTTATCAAAAATAATAATAAACTCAGTTTCCGGAAGAAAGGTCATAACTGCCAAGTAACCTCTAACTAACTATTCAGGGGGGAAAAGCCTCTACTTGTTTTGGTATCCAGGTATACCCAAAACTTCCATGTCAGATAAATGGGAAAAAAATAACTTAATTTCAAATAATCATGCACACACGAGTTAGAATGGAATTATAGATTGTGTAAGTTGGCTTAACAACTGTTAATCGAGCTTCAACAACTATGTTCTATTATTAAAGGTCCATAAAAACTGGAAAGAGCTGTTACTTGAATTCTGCCATGATGAGAAAGTCATTCACTTGGGGGAAAAAATCAACATCTCCTGATAAAGAAGACAACTAAAGTAGAATTTGATTTGATTTTAATCCCCAAAAACTACAGATGTCTGGACAATAGTGGCTTTTAAGTAGAACAGTGACTGCACCAACTCAAAAACACATTAACATGGTAAAGTTCAAGATGAGCAAAGTAGTGAGAAGTTTATACCTAGACATGATTTTAGAAATACTGGGAAGAGCATAGCTTGGTTCGATGCAAATATCCTCAGTATTACTGAAAGTTTTACCTATCTATGTATGCACAAAAACCTGGTGTAAGGGATAGGCATGAAAAATTAAAGCCAAAAAGAAAAGGTGTAAAAATAAAAGAAAATAAAACCAAGTAACCCAACCAGAAAGAAACAAAAGATTAATTTTACTAACCTCCTTAGCCAATGTAAGAAGATCATCTGCATCTTTTTTTTGAAACCATCCAATCATACAAGCATTCTATGTCAGACATCAACATATCGAACAACATATTAGTTAAATATTCTTTGTAAAATGAAGAATATATCTTCTAGGAATAATAAAATTAGAGAAGGCAATATATCCTAAATTCATAGAAGTAAATTAGATCCTCTCAAGCATGCTAACCTATTCCTGAAATAGGCTTCAGAACATATGTGCTTCAAAGATGGTTGTTAAGTCACTTAGGTTTTTACATAACTATCCTAGCTGCCGGTGGGTAAGGTAAGATCTTTAAATACAGGGCTTGGCTCTTGACTAAGCAAATAGTAACCAATGGTGAGCCACGTGAGGCATGGCAAACTATGAGAAGCCAAAGTGATGAGCATCCCCAATCAGAGAAAAAAAAAAACGCAATTTGTTTGGGAGTGCAATTTTTTTTTTTAAAAAAAAAACAGTTTAAAAATGTAGAAAAATCTACATTTTCGAATCGCCGGCAAATGAGTACATTTAATATAAAAATAAAAAACACACCATTTTAAATGCCACACTACAATTTAACCAAACACTTAATTGCGTTTTAAAAAAATCACACTTAAATTGCAAAACCAAACAGATCCTTACTCTGGACAGTGAAGATGTTATTGATTGTGAACCAAAATTGGGCTATTAACACATAGGGATGGAAAAGGTTTATATAGGTGAGTCTCTAGTAGTGCCATAATTTTATTTTATTTTTCAAAAAAGAGCCCCTATTAGTGCCATTGCTATATGATGTAATCCTTTCTTTCTTTCTTTATTTTTTTTTTTGATAAGTACTATATGATGTAATCCATTTTCTTCAATAAATTTATAATCTTTAAATTTGAAATTTTTTATCCTTATTTTGTATATCTTTTCCAAGTTAGGGTAAAAAACATTGAAAAGGAAGAAAGATTCTCTTCAATTTCCATTATGTGGTCCTGGGGGTGTTTACTTTTATTGGTATTAATATAGTTTCACTTCATACAATGTGTAGGGACATGACAATGAGGAGACTATCTTATACTAATGATCTTTTTTATTTTTAGTTAGAAAATTAGGTCAGCATTGCCAAATTTTGATAAAGTAAGCAAGTAAATTTTTGAAGTTAAAAGCTTAATGAGTTAATCATTGAACTTGATCTCCCTTACACCAGGTTGTTGGGGAGGACACCAGATACAAGCCACCAATCACACTTGTGTATGGACACCGATGTTGGAGGACGACCCAGCCAATGACTTTGTGGTTGAGTGATTGAGAACTGGAGATTATGTTATTACCACATTTATTATTCAGCAATTTTATTTTCGTGTCATGTTAGTTATTTACCAGACTTTGGGCTTTATGTTGTTTCTTTTAGTTTGGGCTTCATGTCATTTCTTTAGGTGGGTTGTCAGGACAAGTGTGACTAGGGTTTAGTTCTCTAGTCTATTTAAACATATTTTTGTACTGTTGTCAGCACACTTTAAAGAATAAAAATTTGAACAGCTATTTTCCCCCTCTGCCTTCTTTCCCTTACCAACCCCTTACTTCTTCTCCCTCTTTCCCCTTTCTCCTTCTCCCTTCAACTTTCTTCTTCGCATCTACTGACCATACAGCATCATTGAGTCCCTCATTCAGTCAATTGATTTTGAGAAGTGAGGTAGATGGCCCTCTTGTTCACCTTCTCAATTAAGCAATCAAGTGTTCCAGATATGCTAAAATGAACATAGTATGATGAAGATGTGACCGCCCATGGTATTTGTTTGGGAGGAAAGCCCACTATGCTGAATGTGCAAGGGATAATACATTTGAACCCCATTAAGTGCCCAATGAGGAACCTACTTCAAAGCCAAACTGCTAATTTTATACTGTAACACAGTTTTCCCTCCATTATCTGCAGTATCTTATCAGTTATGACAAACTCTAAGTGGTCACCATCATGAACCCTGTTCCTCCACTAAATTCCCATGCTTCAAATCTCAAGAAGCAAATTGATAATCCACACTACCAACAACAGAAGTGAGAAGATAATAATTCTAATATCAACTGCTAAATTCCAATGAAAACTAACATGTTCCCATTTTTGTTAAAAATCCTCTCTTAAAAGGATAAAATAGTATGGTACATAAGCATTGGTGAATAAATTGGTGCAGACAGAAGAAGAGGGCAGCCCTTCTTCTTATTGTCATTTTGAAGAAGTGGGACTCTATAGAAAGCACACACGTGAACAAGGCCAAAGGAGACTGTCATGCATGACAATTTGACAAGAGTGCACTATTTTTTTTTTTTTTTGACATGTCCGCACAAGAGGAAGAGGGTGATTCAAACTGACAAGAGTGTACTATTGATTGTGTCCACTGCTCCCTTTTTTCTAAAGAACAGAAAAAGAAAATCAAAGTTCTTCCAATTACATACAATTAAAGTGGACCTTCATGCTTTCAAAGATTGACAAAGGGTACAATTATTGCAATGTGAGTAGTGTAAGCATATTTGTTATTTGTTGTCTAATCCAAGATGTTCTTGCTACTATTTCTAACTGTAAATTTCTGGAGCAACTCATGTTGCATGCTCAATAAATTAATCATCTAAAGTATCAAACGTAATGAATTTCAAGGGTAACTCAACATTTCACTGAAGGAGCAAACAAGGAGCATATAACACATATTTTTGTAACACCACTTTGCATTGCACTATATTAGCTTTTATGACAAAGCTAACAAACATAAAGTATTGAGTAGCTATCAACAGCCAATTATCAGCAATCAATTCAAGATCATTACTTGTTACAAACAACAATATACTCAATCAAATGACACAAGCGACTGAATACCTTGACAGAAATCATAAGTGCCATTACAGCTGCTTGAAGGGAATATTTTTCATAACTTCCCTTGGCAATGCACTATTTTATCTTTTATGACAAAGCTAACAAACATAAATTATTGCGTAGCTATCAACAGTCAATTATCAGCAATCAATTCAAGATCATTACTTGTTACAAGCAACAATAGATCCAATCAAACGACACAAGCAGCTGAATACCTTGACAGAAATCATAAGTGCCATTACAGCTGCTTGAAGGGAAGAATTATCCTGATGCTTATATACCTATGTGGTGAAAAACAAAGTAAGAGATATTAGTAGTTTCAGAATATAATTCAAGAACAAAATTTACAAAATGTTTTCTTATTCACCAGTAAGCTCTCATGATTAATAAGAAAATAATTCCATAAAGAAAGCAACTGTGCAAACTTTGAAGGGTAAGCTTCTTATGTGCAATAACATATAGGAATCTTATATACTACTTTTAACTAGTCAACCAGAAGCATTAACATCAACATCACACGACACGATCTGTATTTAATGTGATAAATTGCAAGGGGATGGATTAGATGGAAAAGGAAATGAAGTCTCAGTTTAATTGAAAATAAATCCAATGGTTAAAAGTACTGTGTTCAATTATCAGGCAAATACATGTGATTTCAGACAGATTGACAATATAGAGCCCAATTGATCTGATTTCTAAAAAGACCCACAACTTTAAATTATATTGTGAACAGTGCAAAATAAGAAAAGATTCATAACAATCGTTGATCCTTTGCAGGTGAAGTTCTGAATTATATGGTGTCAATATGTTTATCAACTGTCAAAAACTCAAAATAGAAAATAAAATAAGTATAGAAAGAGGTCGACATGTCCAGCTTACCATCACACACATGCACGAAAAACAAAAGTTACCTGTTTAACCAATATAGGCAAATCCTGTGCTTTTAGTGGAACCTCGTTAGTCACAACTGCATAATCAATGCCTCTGTATTTGTTAAAGCAATAACTTGTCAAGAAAGTTCGGCCAAAATCAATGTTCATTAATACAAATTTGAGTCAATAGAAGTAAGTAGAGTGAGAGTGTTAAAATACAATGACATAATTGTTACAATATTAATTAAATGATTAGATCAATTATTTTCTATCAACTTAAGCTTTTAGATAAGTGGCAATTTAACAAGTTATTAGTATCTTAAGTTCAAACCTTGTCAATGTCATTCACCTCTGTATAAATTAAATATTCCACGTGTTGGACTTCACTTATTAGAGAGAGTTTGAGCCCACACGTGAGGGAGAATGTTAGAACAATAATTAATCAAAGTAATAATTTCCTATGAGTTTAAGCTTTTTAGGATAAGTAGTAATTTAACAATAACCAAAATAAATTCAAAAGTGATGTGCTAAATCAAAACCAGAGTTCAAATGCAGGTACTATTTAAAAGAGAGAGAGAAACAATAATACCCTTGACCCTGTTTCCTCGAGCTGCAACCTTTTCTTTGTTACAGACACAGACACTAACACTTGGCAATTCTCAATTTAATTGTAAAATTCCCGATCAGAAGATATGCTCAAGATATAAATCTTTGCTGACGTGTTTCTGCCCTGAATATCAGTCCTTAATTCTTCCAGATGCATATCAAGGTATACTTTCAAGATGAACTCCTGAAGTGTGATCCACATGGCTGCTAATCAAGAACTATATCACGAAGTTGGCACTACTGCCACTACACTGCAGTAGTGCTGAGACTCTGTGGATTATTTCGCTATCGATGTGGTTGTCCCTAATAAAAAATCTGGGTTCACATGCACTAAGCAGTAACCAATTAGAAGCAACCTATATACTCTTTCACCACATTTTGTTTATCTAGATTTGAATATCTCTCATAACTCGTCAGTTTCAAATCCATACTGCTCTGACTTCCAGTTCCAAGTGATAACCCTATAGTAAATAGTTAAATACCATCCCCCGTTACCATTTTAGGCCATTTTCACTTTAACAATTCCAATACCACAAGTTCAACAATCATACACATTTCCGAAGAAGAAGAAGAAGAAGAGAATCATTAAGAATAAATAGTTGAACAACATATAACCTACTGCGAATGAGCTCAAAATCCTATTCAAACAGGAAAAATAGAAAAGGCCCATAATGTGGTTTTGGGCTTTGAATGTAAAAAGATAAAAGGTGAGGAAGAGACTTGGCCAGAGAGAAGCAAAGATCGGAGAACGCAGAGGGATCACTGAGATGACCGGACCGAATGTGCATGGCGAGTAACCCCGCTAGCCTACCCACCAAAAACGACGCCGTCAAGCCCTTCTCGCTTGGGCCACCACTAAGTGCTGCACCCACGAGCCCCTCCGTACGGCTCTGCATTGCCCCACTTTCTTCCTTCTCTCTCTCTCTCTCTCTCTGTGTGGTTACTTGGTGCCGAAGCTTTTGTTGAGCTTAAGAACAGAGACCTTTTGTAAAAGAAAGTGAGGCACTATGTCTAGGGTCCGTTTGATGGGAAGGCGGACAAATTTATGGTCTTAAAAGAAGAGATGGAAAACGGGCAACAACAAAATTTTTTGGTGATATTTAATTTGGTGGTAACACAATTTTTTCACTCGAATCTCTTTTTCAAAATATTTTTATTGGTTGTCACCGATAAAATGTTTTAGTACTTTTTGTTTTTTAATAAATGGGTATATCTTATAAATCCATCCATCAATGTCAAAAGATTTTTTTTTTTTAATTTTACCCTTACCATTAAATTTTCATCTAAATGTTTAACATCCGTCAACCTCAATTAAACACACCATTTTACCAAGTTAGTATATTAATTTTTTATTAATTTAATTTAAAAATTAAATCTAAAAAAAATTTTGAAGAGATTGTTAGAAAGCCACCCCTGATCCCTATGGGTGACTTGCAGTTCGTTTAATTGGGACTGATGGTAGGGGTTCATTTACCTTTTCTTATTGATCCCAGGTGTAAAAATTCAGAGAAAAAAAAAGTTCTGGAGTTTTATGTTTTGACATATTAACTCAAGAATTTATAAGATATTTATCCTCAATAAATTTTAGAGAAAAAAATACACATACTCCAAACTAACACTACATCATCAATATCAATGTTCATCTTAAACTACAAAAAATTAATAAAAAATATACAATAAATGTTAATGTCCTCCCAAATTCAGCAAAAGACAAAAATGACCATAAAAATCAGTTAGACAAAAAAAAAATCCTTATAAATAAAAAATATATATATTAAAAAACTAATACAAAATTTTTTTCAAGATAAAATCCTTCTTTTTAAAAACAACTGTATCTCAATGGCAATGTAATATTAAGGGCTAGTAAAATGTCATGTCATGATGTATAAAAAAAAAAATGTCATGTCATGAATATTTTGAGTGGCTTCTAACGCTTCTCCTGCTGGCCTACGTGCTGCTCTAGTCACACTCTTTTTTAAGTGAGATGCTTGATGCTTTCCACTTCTCGGTGGTTAACATATTATTTCATAGGCAAAGTTTTTTTCAGAGGATTTTTTTTAAATTTAATCTATGACATATTTTTTTAAATATATGAGATTTAAATTAATTTTTAATAATAAATACCTAATATCTTCTTAGAGTTTCACAATTTTTTTTTCCTATAGTTTAATTTTTATCACAAAAAATCTATGTGATTTTAATAAATGATTGATTTGAATTAGTCTTTTATTAGTTAATTGTTAATTGATTTAATGGAAGTCATGTGAATGAATGAAAATTTGACACGGCATAAGTGGCCACGTCATCACCTAATTAAATTTTTTATTTTTTATTTTTAAAAAAATTCATTTTTTTTAAAAAAAAAGACCAAAAATTTTTTTTTTTGGGGATACGGCACCAAGGGGTGGCTTGGCCACACTTTTTTTTTTTTGGTTTTTTTTTTGTTTATGAAAAAAATTTGAATTTTTTTCTTTTTTTTTTTTGTTTGTCTTTTCTTTTTTTTTGATTTTTTTTTAAAAACAAAAAATTTAATTAGGTGACCACATCATCATGACATGACCACTTATACTAAGTGTCAAATTTTCATTTTTTCATGTGTCAGTCCGTTAAGTCAACTAACGGTCAACTAACAGAATGATCAATTTGATCATTTATCAAAACCACAATGACCTCTTGTAATAAAAATCAAATTTCAAAGAAGAAAAAAAATTGTAAAACTCAAAGGGATATTAGGTATTTAACTCTAAATTTTATTAAAAATTTATATACATTTTACATGTTATTTAAAAAGAAAAACATATATTATTTTTATATATTAGGTTGAAAAAATTATTTCGACCTAGTTTGGAGAAAAACTTTATCCTTATTTCATTGTCAATTAATTTATCATATCTTATAACATTTCACCCTAAATAAAATAACATTATCTGCTTTTGATAAATTTTGTATTATTTAAAGAGAATGAATGTAATTTTTAAAATTACTGTTAAATTCTAATATATTAATAAAAAATTTAATTTACTAGTAATTTTAAATTTACCGTGATACTTGGAAGAAGACTCTAGTTCTCTATCATGGATCATTATTGTCGAGCGACTGTGGTTAAAGTGTAAATAAGCGAATACCCAAGCTTTGTATAAAGTCGTCACGTCCTCTATATAAGCAAAAGGATCGTTTCCGGTTCCGATTAACGCTGTGCGACAAGATATCTTACAATTTCTCAGAATCTCCGTGTGTTTGTTTAGCCAAAATGTCGCAGATGTTGGACAAAGCTAAGAACTTCGTGGCGGAGAAGCTGACCACCATAGAGAAGCCAGAGGCCAGCATCGATAACGTTGATTTCAAGCGCGTGAGCAGTGACTCAGTGGAGTACCTCGCTAAGTTGTCCGTGAAGAACCCCTACGGATATGCCCTGCCCGTCTGCGAGATCTCTTACACCCTCAAGAGTGCTGGCAGGTTTCATCTCATCATTTCCGATAACCTTTTTTTTTTTCTTTTTTCATTTTTCTATTGAATAATATTCAACAATAGAAACTGATATATTTTTATGTTTTGTGCATGATTTTGTATGCGTGGATCAGGGTGATTGGATCAGGGAAGATGGCGGACCCAGGGTCCCTGAAGGCGAGTGACACGACATTGATGGAGGTGCCGGTGAAGGTGCCACACAGTGTATTGGTGAGCTTGGCAAAGGACATCGGTGCAGATCGGGACATAGACTATGAGCTGGAACTTGGGTCTTACCATTGATCTCCCCGTCATTGGAAAGTTTACCATTCCCCTCTCCACCAAGGGAGAGATCAAGCTACCCTCCATCTCCGACATCTTTTAAATTAATCCTCTGTTTTCAAGTTTGCTTTTATTTATTTTCTTTACGTTTGCTCTACCTATCTATAATGTTTGTTGAATAATTTCATACCCCTGCCCGATCGAACTGGCGCATAAATAAATATGGAATTTTTCAATTCTGCGTTTGCATGGCATAGAATTTACAGCATTTTTCAGTAAAAATCATATCAAAAGTAACGGAGACGAAGAGCGCCCATGAAAACGCGAATGAATGGATTGATGCGATATAAAAGGAGTTGATCTCCAATGGAAGTAGAAGACAAATAGAGTTTACCTCCAATGGGAAGCAAATTTTTTATTTACGGGACTAATTAAAGCCTTTTTTTTTTTTTAATCTCCAATGGAAGTAGAAGTTGTGGAACTCTGTAGAAGATTTAAGAGATATTTTTTAGATTTTCCAAATAACAAATAGACTTATCGAACTCTGTAGAACTTTAACAAAAAGACAAAAATCTATGGTCACCAATACAACACTTATCCATTTCGAATAGGGGGACCCTGTACAACTTTAAGTCATGAGATGTGAATGATGTAAGAGATATTTATTAGATTTTCCCAATTCCAATAGAGTTATATAGAACTCCGCAGAACTTTAACAAAAAGACAAAAACCTACAATACTTTTCCAATACAACTCTAGCTAGAACCCTTTAGAACGTTCAGATTACCCTTTAGAACGTGTATTCAAAGTTAAAAGGATTTGTGTTTAAATCTTGATTCGGTCGATTTTTCTTGTTTCAATTAAGTATATTAAAAGGAAGTTTTAAGTCCTCAATTGAGAGACAGTGTTGAGAAATAATGTTAAAATAACGATGAAGTAATTAAAGAATAAAAATATTATGATGTAGTTAAGTATAATCAAATGGTTTGAAGACGATACCCTAAGAGAGAGGAGAAGGTTGAGTGGGTGTGGCTTTAGGGTTGAATGCGCGTGGAGAAAATAATCTAAGGAATTTAAAAACGAAAAATCATTTTCTGAATTTAAAGAAGTAATTTTGGGTAAACTAAAAATATTTTCACTATTATTTTTTGTTGCACTAAACACCAAAAAAATATATAAAAATTAAAAAAAAATTCATAAAATATTTTACGGCTAAACAAACTCAAATTTAATTGATTTATTCTTTGAAGTTTCGTTTTGTCATCAAGGCAATCCGCTGATCATTTTTCTGTTAGACCTGTAAAACCACATCGTTTAGGGAACATTTTTCATCCAAAAAAAAAAAAGGAAACGGTTTGTCTCTTTGGGCTCTTCATGGTCAGCATTGGGTATATATGCGTGTCTGCTTTGTCCACTTTTTTATTTATTTATTTATTTTCTTTCTTTTTACGGAAAACATTTTTTCTATATAAATTATTGTTGGCGAATTAAAATCCATATACTTAAGATACTAAGTTTTAGGGAAAAATAATATTTAGCACTTATGTTTTTATTTGATTTAGATTTAGTCATTAGATCTTGTTGGGCTTATCAGGCTGTGTTAACTAATTACTTCGATGCTACGTTGTGTTGGGCTTTGAAATTTGGACTCTAGTTCTGTTTGCTGATTTTGATTTCAAATGTGAAGCACACGTTTTTGTTTTGTTTTTGCTGATGTGTCAAAATGAAACTCATGTGACAAATGACAAACCATTAATTTTGATTTTTGACAGTAAATTAACTAAAGGACCTATTTGAAATATGGGTAGAATCTAAGGACTTTTAAATTAAAAAATCAAAGACTGAATCCAAATTAAATGAAAGCCTAGGGGCTAAATATGATTTTTTTTTTTTGCTTCCATTTCTTCTAATTATTTGTTCCGCGTAAATATTGCAATTTCTTAACACGTACTTCTCTATGACCTGTAAAAAGAGATGCATCGTATTGATGGAGGAATTAGATGCCATGCAACGATGAAACTTGAAGAAAGAATTGACTTGTAATTCGATGCCACGCAAATCCTATGCCATTTGTAGGGCAAATTGGTAGCCGTTCAATGTTATTGTCAGAATTATAAGAGAAATAATTGGTGTTAATATATATATATTCTTTTTTTTTTATCTTATTCTATAAATTAATTAATAGATTTTTAGACTCGTGTGAACATAAGTTACCAGTGGACTCAGAGATGGATCCAAAAAGTATTATGGATAGGGGCCAAGGCATGAGAAAAAAAAATGATCATGCATTTTTTTTTTAATGATCTAAAGTGATGGTTCAATGGTCCAAAAAAATACCCAAAATGATTAAGTACTCACTATGGTGTAAACTATAAGAATTAAAGAAAAAAACAAAAACCTACAATGAAAAATCATACAAAAAGAATAAGCAACAATCATGAGACAAGAACATATATAGTGAGTTTAAGATAAAAACAAATTGCTTTGCACTACTTTTATGTTGCAAATTGCGTTTTAAAATTGGAAAATTAAATCATCATAGGAAAGTATGCTCTAAATTTTAAATTTTAAAGTCTTTAATTGTGGAGAAGGATCCTCCCAATTTCAAATGAAATGGAGATGATCCATTTAGTTGCTTTTAGAGGATATTTTTGTTCAAATGAAAAACAGGGTACTAAGAAATGACAAAAGTGCTCCCTAAAAGCAATTAAACGGATCTCCTCCGGAGAGGATCCAAGTCCATTGATTGTGGACTTGTGCTCGTTTAGGGTTATAATGGTAACGAGATATATGCTAAAGAAAGATAAAATTTAGTGGGTAGAGCCAAATCTCAAATAAGTAACCAACTTAGTGGGTTAGAGCAAAAAATAAGGTTATTACAATTTTTAATTGGTAAAGGTTGAAAGATTTGAGAATGAGTAACGAATTTTTAGGTTTTAGTAGATATGGCACAAAAAAGTTTTGGGTAGGGAGCATTAGGGCCAACAAATTTAGTGGGTTGAGCAAAAAATTTTATTGAGGCAAAAAAAAAAAAATTGTGGGTGAGGGCCAGTTTTTGTTTTTTTCTAGCTTGAGTAAGGGCCAAAAAATTAAAAACTAAAACCTGACCTTCAAAAATTCTGTTCCCTCGAGACATGAGGGGGGATATGACCTATTTTAACCTCCTTCTAGACATTTGGTACTATTTTAAATGGGTTGGATGATATTTCTATTATATTGGCTTGGAGAAAATTTCTGTTTATATTTGGCTGGGAATACCATTTGATGATTAAATAGTATTCACATTTGGATACTTTGGCTAGCCCTTTAATAAAAAATATAAAAAAAAAAGTTTTCCATTCCTTTTTTTGTATTCTTTGAAAATAATAAAAATAGATAAAAAAAATATTTTAAACAAAATAATAAAAGTGAATAATTAAAATAGTAAGTGGTAGGTAGCTAAAATAAATATATATATATACTTAAATTTTAGCTAAAATTTATTGAGTTAAATGTGAATGATAAGAGACAAAAATGCTAAAAAGATAATAATAATAATAATAATAAAATTAAGTTTTGGCCTGTAAAATGGCGAGGGCGGCACGCAATGCACCGAATGTTGTAGACCACCTGAATCTAATTCCGAAAAGGTTGAAATTCCTGAAAGCGAACGATCAAATCTTAATCCTCACTCAAACTCCCACGTCAGGAAAGCCTAAAAGGGTAATCCAGATCGCAGATCTTCAAAGACGGAGAAAGCGCGTGCCATGTGTACATTGGCACGTGTCACCACCGTAGAAATGGAGCCACACGCGTCACAGACCCACAAATCGTCACCATGAGTCTTTCTCTCTCTCTCTCTCTATATATAATAAGCAAAGGATCATCATTTCCGATCCCGATTAAGTTGTTATTAACGGTGTGCGAGCTAGCGAAGAGATCTGAGACTGGGCCTTACAATTTCTCTGAATCTATCTGTTTCTTTATCCCAAATGTCGCAGTTGTTAGACAAGGCCAAGAACTTCGTGGCAGAGAAGTTGGCCAACATAGAGAAGCCAGAGGCCTGCATCGACGACGTTGATTTCAAGCGCCTCAGCCGTGACTCCGTCGAGTATCTCGCTAAGGTTTCCGTGAAGAACCCCTACGGACATGCCCTGCCCATTTGCGAGATCTCTTACACCCTCAAGAGTGCTGGCAGGTTTGGTTTGATCTGATCATTCCCTACAAACTTTGATTTGCTTTTCGTTTTTTTGTCTGGGGATCGGATCATATTAAGTTTTCATAGAGAAAACAATCAAACATGTTCGCGCGCTCAAGTGAAAATGTAGATGCATGACACGAATGACGAATCCCTTCGATCTTGTTCATTCAATATTAATTAGAAAATTATGAAGATCATGTAGCATGCGCATGAGCATGATCCATAATAATATTCAACAATAGAAGAAACTTTCTTTGAAGAATCTACCGAAACGATGAGGATCCGATTTGATGGTATTTGATCGAGACTTTTTCTCTCGCTCACGTCTAATAAATCTAATAATTGAGAATCCCTTTTTTTTTTTGGGTGTAATTAAACTCTTCATATATCTATATATATGAGTTGATAAAAATTAATCCTGTTGTTTGGTGGCATGTGTTTGTGATTTGTACGTGTGGGTCAGGGTGATAGCATCGGGGACGATTCCGGACCCAGGGTCACTGAAGGCGAGCGACACGACACTTCTGGAGGTACCGGTGAAGGTGCCGCACAGTGTATTGGTGAGCTTGGCGAGGGACGTCGGTGCAGATTGGGACATAGACTATGAGCTGGAATTGGGGCTCACCATTGACCTCCCCATCATTGGAAACTTTACAATTCCCCTCTCCTCCAAGGGAGAGATCAAGCTACCCTCCATCTCTGACATCTTTTAATTTATCTTTTAGAAGTTCGCTTGTATTTTCTTAAGTTTGATCTTCCTATATATAATGCCTGTGGAATAATAATTTCATACCCTTGCTCGAATTAATTGGTGCATAAATAAATGTGGTTTTGGATCCCCTTTTTGCTGCTCTTCCTTATCAACTTTATATATCTGATAACTGTGGTACATATGAACTTTTTAATTTCATTTTAGCTTTGGTCTTGATTGAAATTCGGTGGCGGCCGGAGAAAAGATTTTGTTGATTGTTGATCGGCGGAAAATGGCTCATAGTCATCCACTTGCGTTAATTAAAGTTTTGATGTTGTCATGTTGAGTGGTTGACGCTTGCGTTAAAAAATAAAATAAAATAAAAAAGAAGAAGACATACATTGATCGATCATAGTCATCCATGATCGAAGTATGTTGATTTGGTCACAAACTTGACTAACCACATAGTCATACTAATTTTGAAAATTCAACATAAAAGTTACAAACTTGACATAATCTAAGCATATATTGATTGATATTAATTAGCCATAATCACCTGATGACAATCACATATATATATATTCCACCTGCAACTTTACATGTACCCTTTTGATTGCCAGAAATAATTCTCCTTAGTATTCTCATTTCTTCCCTTTGATCTTGATTTCTTTTATGTTATTAGGTCGATCTGTCACCCGATAATAAATGCATGCAGTTAGGCATGGTTAGCATAATATTAGGTAGGGTTAAAGTCTTAAAGATGTGAATGACAGTGAAGAGGTTATTAATGGTGCAAATAGTGAGTGCTACATGCATGTAAGTTTCCAGCCCCAAAGAATGAAAGAAATGGCAACCTTGGTCTTATGTCACTCTAAGAGAATGGATCATAGAGTGGTTCTAAAAGTTATCTTTGTGTCACTCTAATAATGAGATAGCTTTTAAAATTACAATTTGATCAAAATTCAATAATAATCAATCATAAGACTAATAGTGACTTTAGAAGCCAGCCATGTCATTCTTCAAGTGATACAAGAAAGACATGAGAGTGACTTCTAGTATTATTCTGAATCACATTCTTTTAGGCCATAAGCATCTAGTTTAGTTTATCATGGTTAGATTATCACTTATTTTAAAAGTTTAAGTTAATAAAAATAATAACGAATTTAATCATTTTATTAATACTTTAATATTTTCATCACTCGTAAGGCCAAATAACACGTAAACTATTTAATTAAAATGAAAGTAAATGACAAAAATATAGTTCAAACAACACATGGACTTCTAGCGGGTTAGAATATGGAAAATGCCTTCCCACTTCGAATCTATGCATCAATAATTAAGGAGTCGCAAAGAAATGGTCATCAAGCAAGGATGTATAGCCGTATCAAGCAAGGATGTATAGCCGTACAGCCAAAGGCAGAAAATCATATATCAACCTCATTGCAATTTTTAATTTATAATTTAGCATTCGCAACTATATCTAATTAGAAGCAACTAAGCAATTGCTTGATTACATGTGGTGTGCATAAGCCCTCTTGCATAAAAAAATCAAGCAAATTATATATATATATATATGTCAGATCCAATCAAACCCTTTTAGTTGATAGAGAATTAATTCTCAATCTAGCTATCACACGTTCGATTATAAAATTTGCGTGATTTTGAATCTTTGATGAGTTTAGGTTTTTTTTTTTTTTTTTTGACGGTGATCAGTTTAGTATTTAAATACATTTAGAATTTTTTTACAAAAAAAAAATCAAGGTGGATCATCTGCTACTAGCTAGATTCATGGCGCTCCGGTTTTGAAATTTTGTCTTTATATATATATATATATATATATATAAATTTCGGCCTAAAAATAATGCTTAACCCTTATTAAAATTAGATTTATAATAATTATTAATATTCCATCAAAAGTCTTCCTCCTTTGAAGTATACTGCATGCTTAAATAGGTTCCAAACTAAACTTTAGGGCAACAACAATTTATTAACTTGCTTAACACAATTTAATTTATTGATTTACCCAACATGGCAATACCCATTATTAAAATATCAAAAATAATTTAGGGCAACACTTAAATATCATTGACTCTTAAACAGAAATAAAATATAAAATTAAATACTAAGAATTTGTTCCGCATGCATCACACACAACTTATGTTTATCTTTGGGTAATTAATTCAATGCTTTTCTCCTGATATATTAATCGTGAATTTGGAAAAAGGTCGTTGGACTGAGGATCGTATTTGATTATAAAAGTCGTTGAATGTGGCTAATAGTAATTAGTATTTGTTCAAGAAATTAAAGGATACATAATATATGCATGACAACTCTTTAAGTAGAGGACCATATATCCCTTTCCAGGAATATGTAATATGTAGAAGGGCCAGTATTTTATGGATGAATGGAGACCAACTTAATTTATTATGAGATATAATTAAATTTATTGATATTCTACATCAAATTAGAATGAAATTGAGTACATCATATGGAGACTAGTGTGCCTTCTGATTTGGTGAAGTGTTTAATATCAATAAAGCAAATAAATCTACTCTAACTTATGCATTTGGCGCTTTAACCCTAAGAATAAGGCTAGAATATATCAAACATGAAATTAATGAGTTAGGGTTAAGGAATTTGATCTATTTAATTAAATGATCAATCGGATTATGATATATCTATATATTCTTATACTCATGTCTAGACACGATCTAACACGTGAAATTTAGGACTAACAATCTTTGACATAGCTCATGAATCTAACATGCAATTATCGAGTTAGAGTTGAGGGGTCTAAGACTAATCATTACAAAAATTTGGAGTTTTAATGACGGTTTTTTAGTGCCGGTTTAAAAAACCGACACTAAAAAAATGCACAATAGTGTCAGTTTTCTTAAAACTGACACTTCTTAAAAATAAGTGTCGGTTTTAGTATAGTGTCGGTTTTAGTGAAACTGACAGCTTTTTTTAAGGGGTGTCGGTTTTTTTAAAACCTAAATAGTGTTGGTTTTAGTGAAATCGACACCTTTAAAAAAAGGTTTCGGTTTCACTAAAACCGACACTATTTAGTAGTGTCGGTTTTAACAAAACCGACACTACTTAAAAAAAAAAAAAGGTGACGGTTACTGTTGAACTGACACCATTTTGAAAAAAAAAATTTGAATACCCCGCCTCTTTTTTTTTTTTTTTGAATACCCCGCCTCTTGATCTGCCCACGCGCCTCTGCATCTTATTTAATTCCATCCACTACTTTAAAAAAAAGGTGTCGGTTACCGTTGAACCGACACCATTTTGAAAACTTTTTTTGAATACCCCGCCTCTTGATCTGCCCGCGCGCCTCTGCATCTTATTTAATTCCATCCATCTTTAATTTCTTCTTCGTCTCTCTCTCTCAGCTTTGCTAGCTCTCTGTCTCCACAGAAAAAAAAAGAAAAAAGGCTGAGTTGCGTGCAGGATTCGTTTGGAAGGATGAGATCAGTGCAGCGTGGCCGGTACCCTGTTCTGACCTGTGCTTCTATTTCTCTACTCACAGAAAAGCAAAGGTAAGGGGTTTTCTTGGTGTTTTGTTTATGGGTAAGCTTGGTTTTGAGTTGTTTTGTTGAGCCTTGGTGTTTGGCTGCTTCTCCACCGCGTCCATGATCGACTGCAGGTACCTGTCGGCCAGTCACCGATAAAACGCCGGTACGCCCATGGATCTGGGTCGGTTTCAATATCAAATATGACCTGAGGCCTTAGAGAGCGAAAAAGAATTGAAGAGAGTTCAAGATCTGTGTGTGCAGGTTCGTTGGAGAGACCAGAAAATGCACGGCGACTGGGGGGTGTTTGGGTGTGAGGGGAGTTATAGTCGTGGTTTTGGGGGGTAGGGATTTGCTTGAGCTGGTTGAGGACGAAAATTGTAGTGACGTGGATTACGAGTAAAAGGTGTTTGTGATGGTTTTTTTTTTTTTTAATTGAAAATGAAATTCAAGCGAGAGAAAGTAGAGGGGACCTGGCTGCAGCGATCGCATGTGAAGGGCAAGAAATCGATCTGCCTGCAATCTTCGACAGTGCAATGCTTCCCCAGATCTGGGAATTCCGGAGTTCCCATCGGAATCCGATTCCAACGCCGGTGGAAAAATGGTAAAAAAACCCAAAAAAAAAAAAGGAAAATGAAGAAGCAAAAGTCGGGACGGAAAGCTTGAGATTTTTTCCCGGGAATAGTTGCGGAATTAAGGGATTAAATGTCCGAACTGACTCCGGAGGCTTTTGGGTTCCGCGGATTTAGATGGAGATTAGAGACCGCCGAACGGAAATTTTGAGAGGGGGAAGAAACAGAAAAGTGAGTCAAAGTCGTCCCAAATTTCCAACCCCATTCGAACAGAAATATTACGCAGTTTTGGGAGTTTATTTTATTTTTTAAAAAATAATAATAATAATAATTTAGTGATGGTTTAGGAAAACCGGCACTAATTAGTGTCGGTTTTGCCTAAACCGTCACCTTTCCTGTTTTCCTTACCCTTTATTCTCTATCTTTTAAAACCGACACTATTAAACCGTCACTATTTTATTAGTGACAGTTTTTTGCCTTAAACCGACATTACAAACCAACACTAAATTGCTTTTTTTTTTTTTTGTAGTGAATATGATTAATTATATGAATTGAGTTAGAGTTGACTCATATAATCTTATATCAATTTTTCTACATAGCCCTAGTAAATATGAATTGCCACCCCAAGGGAGCACAGAGAGAGAGAGAGAGTCTAGATGCAATTACAGACTTGAATTATTTGTTATATTATGGTGGTCCTAAGAGATGAATCTTATTTAAACACACAGATAATAAGACTAGTTTATGGAATATTATAAGACAAAACAATTGGCCACGTTCATTGTTTTCCGCTCTTCCCTCCCCTCTCTAGCTATAAATTAAAGCCCAAAACAAAGGCTATATATAATAATCTCCAAAGAAGGATTCCCCACGTACGTACGACACATCTCCCACTACGTACGACACCCCTCCCTACCTCTTGCAAAATAGCCATGGGAGAGGAGAGGGGCAGCGGTCCACGACCCCTGGCTGCTTATCCTTCCAGCAGCGATGACGAAGATGCTTTTGCTTCTACATACCCACACAAAACCCGGCACACAAAATGCGCCAAATCTTGTTGTCGCAGCACAGTCTGCATGCTAATCATATCAGTCGTTCTAACCATAATTCTGTCGTTCACTGTGTTCCGCATCCAAGACCCTATTCTCAAAATAAATGTCGTAAAGGTCACTGAGCTGGAGCTAATGTACAGCACCATCCCTATGCCGGCCGGGACCAACATGTCACTGTTTGCCGACGTGTCCGTGAGAAATCCGAACATGCTGCTGTTGTTCACATACGGTAACACTACCACAACATTGTATTACCACGGCATAGTGGTCGGAGAGGCCCGAGGGCCGGTGGGGCTTGCCGAGCCTAGGCGGACGGCGAGAATGAATGTTGCGGTGGATGTTAACACGTGCTAGGATTGCACCATCACATTTAATATTTCAAGCCAAGCGATTGAAGAACAGAAATGCAAGTCCTAGGGCATGGTTGCTTATCACTGGGAGAAAAAAAAAAGTAACTCGAGTACTTTGCCTTTTCTTTTTTGATTTTTTTTCCCTCGTTTTTCCTATGTTGGTTTTGCAATTTACTACGTGAACATATACCTTGTCAAAATATTGAATCTAATACCATTAGTTGTATAGCAAAATACCTAGAAACACTACAAGAAATTTGGTTTTCAGTAATGGATAAATTGTTATAGCTTTAAGTCTAAAAGTCGTCGCATATGACTTTTAATGATGACATGTTGTCGCTACTAGGTCGTCGTTGTTGCTTCATGATGAAAGGTTATTCGTGAGGACATTAAAGTCATCGATGATATTTTCTTATCAACTACAGCTTTATATTGTTGCAAATAATGTTAGAGGTTGTCGCAAAAAATATAAGAACATAAATCAACATATTGTAGGTCACTTTCATTTATAACCAAATAAAACAGTATCATTTCCATTTTTTGTATAATAAAATAGTTCTTCATTTTTTATACAAATTTTACAAATAGTCACAATTAAACCCAAAAAGTACATATAGGCAAGGGAATGTTGGCATTTTATCATTTAAAAGAAAAAAGAAAAAAGGAAAAAAAAAAAACATTTTTCAAGGCCTAGAGAATGTGGAGTCCCATCTCTCTTGAAGGGAATCTACATTTGTAGCACAAAGCACTTGGGAGTAAGGGTAATAATTTGTGTTCGATTGTTGGATTCGGGTCTTGCCAATGCATAAATATAAGATTATATAGATCAATCATATCTCAACCCATTTAATTAAACAGGTCAAACTTCTCAACTTAAACCCTTTAATTTTATATAGGATTGGTGTTGGATTTGAGGGTTAGATCAAAAGTACTTTTCATCCATTATGTCATGTGTTAAGTTTGAATTGTGTCAATGCATATATGAGTATAAGACTATATGGGTCAACCATAATCAAACCCGTTTAATTAAACTGTTCAAACCCAATCATAATCATTTAATTTTGTGTTAGATTATTGTTAAATTCACGAATCGTGTCAAAAATTGATAACCCTAACCGAGAGATAATTCATATTCCTTAATTAGGTATCCAACTTCCCTCTATTAAGAGCAACCAAAAGAGATAATATTTTAAGATTTTAAATTTTTTTAAAAAATGACCCCCATGCAATCGCCTCATTATTTTAGTTCGGATCATATTGATTCTTATGTTTGACCCACGGGTACACTTCACAACGTGGAGTTGTAGGTTTCAAATTTGGCATCCGTTCTATGATCAGAAGTAGCCAATTTAATCTCCAACTTAAAGGAAAATAGCCTTCATAATCATACCCTATTGACTTCATAATCTCACTTTCTTCTTCTTTTTTTTTTTTTTTTTTATAGAAGAATTTGAGAAAATCTTATTAAGCTCAAAAGGAGCAAATCACAAAGGAGGAGAAATGGTCTCCTTCTTGATAACACCATCTAAACAAGATGAAATACAATGTCACATAATGGATCCAGTAGCATAGTCACAAGTAGCTCTAGCTAGAGTGTGGGCGGCAACATTAGCCTCTCGTTTTACATGTACAAACTTAGAGTTACCCAGAGAAAGCAGCCCCCGTTTAGCATACTTAATAAAATGCCCATAACTGCTATCACATGGTTGCAAGGAATTCTTAGCGTGCACAATATATAGTTAGAGCATCTCCCTCAAAAACAACCCTCGTATACTCCTGTTCCTTGGCAAAAATCACTGCATGTAGAGCAGCTAATGCTTCTGCTTCTGGAGCTGAGGTTGTCACCTTCATTGTCACACTACAAGCACCTTGGACTCGGCCCCTGTCATCTCTGGCCAGAATTCCCAGACCCACCACCCCTAATCTCACTTATTTCTAAATAGACATAAATTTCATCCAACCCGATTTGGATTAAATTTTGTCAAATCTACATAAAATGATGTCAAATGTCTAAACATTTAATATGCATATTAAATATTAAAGGTCATTAATAGCATATTACTTTCTCTCTTTTTTTTTTGAGAAAAAGGATTAATAGCATATTACTAAGGTTAGGTTAACATTTTTTTTTTTTTTTGGTTAAACATTAGACTAATTTTTACCAAGGTTAAAATTAACCTTAAAAAGGGAAGGTTAGGTTAACCATATTAAATGCTTAGACACTTGGCACTATTTTATGGAAAAATGATCCTAATTCTATTTTATGTGGATTGGACAAAATTTCATCCAAACCAGTTTAGAGAAATTTTTTGTCCTTAAAAGTATCTCACATGTTCAAATGACATATGTCATTTTTATAGACTGAGTTGAAAAAATTTTTTCCAACCCAATTTGAAAAAAAAAACTCTTCTATTAATAATTACCTTCTTCTTTTTCATTTTAAAACGAGAAATGATAAAAATACTAGCCATGTTACACAATTATTTTTAAATTATATCTTAATTACTTTTTTTAATAAATTTAATAAATCAATTATTAAATTTAAAAACTTATGTGAATATTACATAAATTAAATAGTAAATTTATCTATTTATTATAAAAATAATTAAACAATAGTTGAAAAAAATTATTATATATTAATACGTTTAATCAATTTAATATGTATATGAATACGTTTAGAAATTAGGATTCTAACAAAAAGAAGAAGACATATATATATATAAATTTCTCACAATCAATAAAATTATAATGCTTAAGGAATAGATAAATCAATCTTTTTTTTAATAATTTTTGTTTGCTTATCTATTTTTTAAGAGCTCCACACAATAAACCCAAACAATAAGAAGTGGGAAAACCTGACGAAAGTGATAATAAAGCTAGCGGCCAATACTAATCAAAATAATATATGAATTCTCATTTCAAAATTTTGAACGCACGTCTTAGCATAACATGTACCCATCACTTCGAGTTTTGTTCAAGAAAACACACTGCCCAAAATGCGCGAGAAAAACAAAAACGTCAAAAATCATCATGCTTTTGTGAAAAACAATAACGTCAAAAATCATCATGCTTTGCATTTGTGAAAACACAGGCTCCGTTTGCCAATTACCCGGCCTGGGAAAAGTTGGCATTTTGCTCTGTGCGTGGCAGCCTGCCACTACAGGCTGCAGATGTGTCTTCTTCCAAGGTGCTTTATTACCGTTTGATACCGCTATTCCATTGCCCTGGTGCTTTATTACCGTTTGATACCACTATTCCATTGCCCTGTTTTAGCTTCTGGAAGAAGACACATCTGCAGCCTGCAGTGGAAGGCTGCCACGCACAGAGAAAAATGCCAACTTTTCCCAGGCCGGGTAATTGGCAAACGGAGCCACACTGCCCAAGCCCCAAGCCCGAGAAAAACAATACATGCATATGTTTTTTGACATATGCATGATGTGGATTGTTAATTAGTTTGAACTCCACCCTTCAATTTTAATTTTATTTGTTTTAATCACCCTTTTATTAAAGAGATATAAATAAAAATAAAAATAGTTGTAAAAAAGAGAGGTTGGTGAGATGTGAACATGTCAATAAAAGTGTCAATCACATTTAATGTTGTATTTAAATTTGAATAAGACTCATGACCGTCTAGTCTTCTCTAAAACATCGATTTCGTTTGAGAACAATAAGTAGATTAAACTTTGTAAATTCTAAAAATTTTTTATCAAAATCAATTTTAATATTTTTACTTTTTTATGTCACATTAATTATTTTTTATCATTTTTTAAATAAATAAATCATTACAAAATAAAAAATTTTATTTTTTTATACAAAATATTTTTATTTTTTTCTTAATACCAATCAAATCTAATACGGTTTCGATCCACACCTACTATTCCCAAATACACCCACCCTTCTCTCTCTAACCAGGAAGAAAAAAATTTCTCTAAAGCAAATTCTGCTACCTTTTATCTCAGCCTTTTACCTCCCCGAATCAGGCCTTGGAAAATGGGAAGGACGATTAATGGTCACGACCGCAGCAATGGGAAACGTGTACTTTCGTGTGCTTTCGTGTAGTGGGAAAAGCACGGTTGGGGATTGGTTGGCATGATCCGAATGTTCATGAAGAGTAATGAACGTTGAGCGGCTAGTAGATATTTCCAACTCTTCTATTTGTCCCCAGGACTTTATTGTGATTCCTGTTAGTGAAATCGACCACCCATAAATATTTCTGCTCATTAGCACGTCATGTCCCCATAAGTCCTGTTTTTTAACCCTTAAGTTCTGTTTTTTTCTTGTTTACGTGTATGCATTGAGATGGGATAATTATATATCCCGAGCTGGAGATCCGGATGGTGCAAAAGCATGAACAAGAAACACTGCTTTTCTTTCTCCTTCATTTCTTTTGCATGAAATTGAAGTAATCCTTTCAGAGGGTCATAAGGAAAGATAGATGGATTTCTTGAGCTGTATAATATGTCTCTTGAGCTGTATAATATGTCTTTGCCTCATCTGTTTTATCTTTATCAAAACCTTCCATATATTTCCTACAAGCAAAGCAAATCGCAAAAGGCTCCCACCGGGTCCAAAACCTTTTCCGGTCATCGGAAACCTCTTAGAACTCGGCGATAAACCTCACAAGTCCCTGACCAAGCTTGCCAAAACTCATGGCGTCATAATGAGCCTAAAACTAGGCGAAGTGACAACAATAGTAATCTCTTCAGCAGACATCGCCAAAGAAATCCTCCGGAAAATATGCAGCGGTGAAACTCGTCTGTGCAGCCTAACCGGCGAGGCGGTAGATATTGGGAAAGCAACTTTCAAGACAACGCTTAATCTCTTATCAAACACCATCTTTTCTGTGGACTTGGCCGGCCGGCATTCCGACAAGGCCGGTGCGTTGAAGGAGCTCATCTGGAATATCATGAAAGAGGCGGGAAACCCCAACTTGGCGGACTTTTTCCCCGTGCTTAAGAGGATCGACCCTCAAGGCATAAGGCGGCGGATGGAAGGTCACATGAGAAAGATCATGGCGCTGTTGGACCACTTGATCAGCCAACGGTTGCAGTCGAGGAAAGAATCTGGTTGTATCACAGACGGTGATTTCTTAGATATCCTTCTTCGCATCAGTGAAGAAAAAAGTGAGGAGATGGACAAAATTACGATATTACATCTACTTCGGGTTAGTATTTTTACTCTCTATTTTTCTCGGAAATTCTTTCATAATTACTCATTTAAATTTGACTTGAATTTAAGTCGGTTAGGGAGTGAAAATTGCCTGCCCTAGGTATTAGTTTTCTATTTTGATGTATTTCAAATATAAATGACTTGTAAAATCGTAATAATGAAGTGTAGATAAGGTTAATTTGTAATCCATCAAATCGTGTGGTCTCAAAACATTTTTCCAAGATCTCTTACCCGGCCAAGTCATTACTTTGACCTTTTGTTGGAAAATAACACTCGCCCTTCTCTACCCACAAGGGCCACATAAAATACTATTCAGATTTTGAGCACTGTGTTGTGGGGAACAGCTGGAGATGAAGGTGTAGGGTGTTTTTTTTTTTAACACCAACGTACACAAAAGCAACATCAATTTGTTTGAATGCGACAATGCACAACCAACTCATTTAGGAGCCCACATCACTCCTTTTTCCCCTAGCAATCACAAAACTCGGAAGTGATGGGGTGGGTATAGGATCAGGATCCACTCTCATTTAATTTATAATGAACACGTGGCATTCTGTAAAGCGTTGAATCAAAATCAACTGTCCAGATCTCCAATTGATCCCTCAATTGGAGGGGATCTTGATCCTATTTGAAGTCATTTCAGTACCTTTAATGGTTTATTTGTAATTTTTCGTTTGACTGAGTTAAAGTTACTGCCATCTTGTATAAAGCACATTCCTATCGTTGGTCCGTTGGAGAAATGTCAAATCCAAGTAAAATGCCTGATATATGTTACCACTACCAGCTTATAAAATTCCATGGTTTGCAGGTTGGATGCAGAAGGATTTACCCCTTCAAAATCCTCTACTCTCTCCAACAAAAACATATTGCAAGCATCACTTGTATTAGAACATCTTCATATCGTTTTTGGTTGGATTAAGAGTACTTAAGATGTTCTTGTGAGGATTATTTGTCATTTTTTTTAAAAAAACTTAGAACTGTATTGACAATAAAGATGGACCTCCTCCTCCTCTCTCGGTTATTAGATTCCCTAACAGTAGTAAAATTATCAATGTTGCCATATTTGTCATCTTTTTTGGTACTCTTTGGTTGGATTGAGAGTAAGATATCTTGTTTTGTGAGGATTATTTGTCAACTTTCTTTTATTTTTTTCTTAGAATCGTATGAATCGTTTTCTGATCTAAATGTATTGTTTAAGAGTGGCTTTATATTTTTCTAATAATTTTCTTTGTTGTCAATTTAGACTTGGTTCTAAAGAAATCTGAGCCCTACGCTGTAATTTGTTTCCAGATTTAATTTATTTTTTTTAAAAAAAATTTTGTTTGCTTTATCCTTTCACAGGATTCGATCTCTAGAGGCCCAATGGAGAGATGCACGTGCGAGTAAGTTATTTTCACCCCCAGTCCACATTTATGAAATATATATCACACCTATAGATTTCCTAGAACTATATTACTCTTTAGATTTTATAAAAATCTTGTTTTTACTGTATATTTCTATTGTATTGTTGGGTTGGTTAGAACATTGTTGTAAATAAGGAGAAGTTTACAACATTTGATTTTTTGAACCCATGAATAATATTAATGGAATCAACTTTTTAGAGTTTTTGAGTTAAGAGCTTAACCATGTACCTTCATTTCCAAACCGATAGCAAGAGATTCGTAGTTTATTTTTTGGGTCAAAATTTGAAAAACAATAATTTTTCATATTTTAATTGTATTATTATTTAAAAAATTAATTATATTTGTTGTAGGTTACGGCGGCATCTACAAAGACATATACCTGCACGCCATCATGATCATAGGTTAGGTATGGTTCCGAGAATGGAATCAATTACTGGACAATTAGGAATTCTTAGGGGGAGGCATGGGCGCATAATGGCTATGGCGGGGTTGTCAAGCCTTCAAGTCCAGTTAGATGTGAGATGTTGTACTTGATTTTTGCGGCTTTATATCTGAATCCTCGTCTATGAAGAATGAAACAAAATGCGCATAAAATTGATTCCAGTCATGCAATCATGATTGTAGGTAGGGTATGGTTTCGAGAATGGAATCAATTACTGGACGATTATGAATTCTTGAGGGGAGGCATGGGCGTAGAATGGCTATGGCGGGATTGTCAGGCCTTCAAGTCTAGTTAGATGTGAGATGTACTTGATTTTTGTGGTTTCATATCTGAATCCTCGTCTATGAAGAGTGAAAGAAAATGAGCACACAATGGCTATCGCAGGATTTTCAGGTCCTAGTCTAGTTGGATGTGAGATGCTGCACTTATTTTGGCGACTTCATATTTGAATTATCGTTTAAGAAGGGTGAAACAAATTGAGCATGGCAACTTTTGTACATAATTTTTGTTATAATTAAATTGTTGGAAACTATGTATGTTCTATTTATGTTTCATTGTGCTAGTGATCAGTCTTTTTCAATTCTAGGTTTATGGAGAAAATAGGATATGCGTTAGCGTCGTGCCTTTTTTGTTCAAAACAGTATGTGCTTCTGTTTACCAATTTCCAACACTGCCAAGAAAATTTTGAAGTAGCTTCTAATGCATATAAAGAAGCACTAGAAATGGCTGCTACAAAGAAATGTTGCATTTTGTTCCCATTTTATATGTTCATCTTTTTTTTTTTACATGTACGGTACGTGAATTTTGCAAGACCAACTTTCCAACATTGAATCTTTGATCCTGTCATGGTAAATTATAATTAAAAGCGATAAATTTAATCATGTAATTATATAACTTTAACAAAATCATTTTCTTTTTTAGATATTTTTAGATGAATCACTCCATGCCAGATCATCTTGAGCTTATGACCCAAAAAGTCGATGATAGGATCATTGGCACAGGCCGAAGGTTGTTCTAAGATGTCGTTTATTCTTTGGAGTACTAAAGAATTAACGATACATACTGGTCAACCATTTATTGTTCATGGTGAAACTTTAATATAGTTTATGGCAATTGGCAACCACTGGCACTGTTCTCCCCGTGACTCAAAATTTGGTGAGGAAAATCCAACCCTTTCACATTAAAAAATAAATAAAAGGGAGAAAAAAAATTTTCATTTCACTTCACGTACGTGTGGCAAACAAGGATTCCATGGCCTATTATTTTATCTTTGACTAACAAAATATTCTCGAGTACAAGAGGTTTGGAGGAAAGCAATGATAAAAATATCTGAAAGCCTAGTGTGTGGGGAATTAGCACCAGGGAAAAGAAAATTTAAGTATGTCATGCATGATTCAGCTGATTCACCATGGTTTGTGATATTCTTTTTGGGCCCTAGGGCCGGTGGGGCGTGCCGAGCCTAGGCGGATGGCGAGAATGAATGTTGCGGTGGATGTTAGCACGAACTGTCTTATCTCCTACCAGAATGTGAGGTCGGGGCTATTGACGATGAGCAGCTATTCGGGGATTCCGGGAGGACAAGTTGAGGTGTTTAAGGGTTTTAAGAAACATGTTAATATTCTAAGTATGAATTGCACCATCACATTTAATATTTCAAGCCAAGCGATTGAAGAACGGAAATGCAAGTCCTAGGGCATGGTTGCTTATCATTGGGAGAAAAAAAGTAACTCGAGTACTTTGCCTTTTCTTTTTCGATTTTTTTTTCCTCGTTTTTCCTATGTTGGTTTTGCAATTTACTACGTGAACATATACCTTGTCAAAATATTGAATCTAATACCATTTGTACAGCAAAATACCTAGAAACACTACAAGAAATTTGGTTTTCGGTGACGGATAAATTGTTATCGCTTTAAGTCTAAAAGTCGTCGCGACTCGCATATGGCTTTTAATGACGACGTGTTGTTGCTACTTGGTCGTCATTGTGGCTTCGTGATGAGAGGTTATTCGTGAGGACATTAAAGTCATCGATGATATTTTTTTAGCAGCAACGGCTTTATATCGTTGCAAATAATGTTAGAGGTTGTCGCAAAAAATATAAGAACATAAATCGACATGTTGTAGGTTGCTTTCATTTATAACCGAATAAAACAATATCATTTCCATTTTTTATATAATAAAATAGTTCTTCATTTTTCATACAAATTTTACAAATAGTCACAATTAAACCCAAAAAGTACATATAGGCAAGGGAATGTTGGCATCTTATCATTTAAAAGAAAAAAGAAAAAAACATTTTTCAAGGCCTAGAGAATGTGGAGTCCCATCTCTCTTGAAGGGAATCTACATTTGTTGCAAAAAGTAGTTGGGAGTAAGGGTAACAATTTGTGTTCGCGTATTGAATTCGAGTCTTGTTAAGGTATAAATATAAAATTATATAAATTAACCATAACTTGACCTATTTAATTAAACAGGTTAAACTTTTCAACTCAAACCCTTTAATTTTATATTGGGTTGGTGTTGGATTTGAGGATTAGATCAAAAGTACTTTTCATCCATTATGTCATGTGTCGAGTTCGAATTGTGTCAGTGCATGCATAAGTATAAGACTATATGGGTCAACCATAATCAAACCCATTTAATTAAACGGTTTAAACTCAATCATAATCATTTAATTTTGTGCTAGATTCTTGTTAAATTCACAAATCGTGTCAAAAATTGATAACCCTAACCGAGAGATAATTCATATTGCCTAATTAAGTATCCAAATTCCCTCTATTAAGAGCAACCAAAAGAGATAATATTTTAAGATTTAAGATTTTATTTTATTTTATTTTTTTTTTAAATGACCCCCATCCAATCGCCTCGTTATTTTAGTTCGGATCATATTGATTCTTATTTTTGACCCACCCGTACACTTCACAACGTGGAGCTGTAGGTTATTTGCAAAGTCAAATTTGGCATCCATTCTATGAGAAGCAGCCAATTTAATCTCCAACTTAAAGGAAAATAGCCTTCATAATCATACCCTATTGACTTCATAATCTCACTTATTTCTAGATGGGCAGAAATTTCATCCAAAATCAGTTTGGATAAAATTTCGTCAAATTTACATAACATAAAATGGTGTCAAGTGTCTAAGCATTTAATATGTACATTAAATATTAAATGTTATTAATAACATATTACTAACTAAGGTTAGGTTAAACCTTTTTTTTTTTTTTTTCCTTTTCCTTTCTTTTCTTTTCTTTTGGTTAAATGCTAGATTAATTTTTACCATGGTTAAAATTAACCTTAAAAATAGGGAATAGGATCCTGTTCCCATAGAAGGTTAGGTGAACCATATTAAATGTTTAGGCACTTAACACCATTTTATGGGAAAAAGATCCTAATTCCATTTTATGTGAGTTAGATGAAATTTTATCCAAATAAGTTTGGAGGAAATTTCTGTCCTTAAAGGCATCTTATATGTTCAAATGACACATTTTTTAGGAAAAAAAAAATGTTCAAATCACGTATGTCATTTTTATAGACCGAGTTGAAGGAACTTCCTCCAACCCACCTCTAACCCAGTTTGAAGGAAAACTCGGTCCATTAATAATTTATTTTTTATTTTTTATTTTTTTGAATGTCCGCACAAGATAGGGGAAAAGGGATTCAAACTAGTGACCTCCGCTTTATTAAGCGTAATTCCAACCGATTAAATTATCTCTTAGAAACCATCCATTAATAATTACCTTATTTTCATTTTAAAAAGAGAAATGATAAAAATACTAGCCATGTTACACAATTATCTTTAAATAATTTCTTAATTAATTGTTTTAATAAATTAATTATTAAATTTGTGAACTTATATGAACATTACATAAATTTATCTATTCATTATAGAAATAATTAAATGATAGATGAAAAAAAAATTATTATGTATTAATATATTTAGTCAATTTAATATGTATATTAAAATGTTTAGAAATTAGGATTTAAAAAAAAAAAAGAGACATTATATATATATATAAATTTCTCAGAATCAATAAAATTATAGTGCTCAAAGAAAAGATAAATCAATTTTTTTTAATAATTAATTGTGGTTATAATAATTTTTGTTGCTTATCTATTTTTTAAGAGCTCCGCACGAAGTAGGAAAATCTGACGAAGGTGATAATAAAGCTAGCGACCAATAATAATCAAAATAATGGTGGTGTTCGGCAAACTAGGAATACACCACTTTTCAGTACTGTGCTGCAGGTGTCAGGGTGCAGAGGCAGTTTTGAGATTTTCTTTTTACTATTTTTCATTTTTATCTTTTTCACTCACGTCACTCGTTAGTTTCCATTTTGCCCTTACCTACACAGTTAAAAAGAGGACAATAACTTTTAAGAGGAGTTTTTCGTCTTTTAATATGGGTGATATTCGTCTTCCGTGTTGCACAATAAATAAAGAGAGGTCATTCTGATAATTTGCGAAAGAAGAATGGCCTGACACCATTTATTGGTCTGGCAAAAATGGCTTTTTGGGCAAACATAGGGACTGTGCTGTCATAGGAATTCTCATTTCAAAAATTTGAACGCACGTCGCACGTCTTAACATAACATATACCCATCCCATCACTTCGAATTTTGTTCAAGAAAACACACTGCCCAATGCGCGAGAAAAACAATCGAGTTTTGTTCAAGAAAACGCACTGCCCAATGCGCGAGAAAAACAGAAACGTCAAAAATCATGCTTTTTGTGAAAACACACTGCCCAAGCCCCAAGCCTGAGAGAAACAATAACGTCAAAAATCGTGCTTGCGTTTGTGAAAACACACTGCCCCAGCCCCAAGCCTGATAAAAACAATAACGTCAAAAATCATGCCTGTTTTTGTGAAAACACACTGCCCAAGCCCAAGATGCGAGGTGATGGGTGAAGAGAGTAAAACGAGGATCGACCGTTGGATAAAAGCACCCTTCGACGATCCAAAGGGTGCTTCTTTCTCTTTTCTTTTTTTTTTTTCTTTTTTTATGTCAAAACACACTGCCCAGAAAACAAATAATTATTATTATGTATACCAAGAAATGATGAAGTTACGAAGCAGTGCATTCCTCTTTATTTGGCACCAGTGAGCTAAAAAAGAAATGAATTAAAGACTTAAGAAAAGTTAAAAGAGCTGTAATATGATGAAATTTTACGAAGAAGAATGCATGCGGTCCTTTCGCTTCAGCAGCAGATAGCTAAAAAGAGAAATAAATTGAAGACTTCAGAAAAAGTTGAAAGAGTTGCTGGAGGATAAAATTGTAAATGGACTTCCTCCATATATTTACGAATTTACCCTCTTGGTGTTGCACGTTAAATTTCAAGAGCTCTTCCATTAATTTCTTCACCTAATTTTTAGCCTTCTTTCTTATAAATACCTCCCTTATACCTTACAATTTTTTCATTCCATCATTCACTTTCAGATAAATTTTTCATTCCATCTCTTCAATGGAGATGTGTTGGCGATAATCGATGATGCCCTCGCAACCGGTGGTGATCCAAATGTTTCAGACGCCTTCACTATCAACGGACAACCGGGAGACTTGTATAACTGCTCCAACGGTATGTTATACAAAGAATTTTTATTTATTTCTTTTGCTTTTTGAAAGGATATTATATTAGTATAACTCTTAACTATTATATACAACACGTTCTGCTTCACCAAAACAAGATGGCTTTTGATTTTCTCTAATAAAATTTTTTGAAGGTCGTTACCACATTATTCTATGAAGTATGACGTATAATATTGCATAGGACTGGGAAAAAAATTATTAAAAATACTTATACCATTTTTAGGATTATTACAGTTCTTTTTAAAAAAAAAAAAATAAATTTTCGGATTGTTCTGTAGGTACGGGAGCACGAGGAGCCTTCTGCGTGGGGATACATTTCTTTGAAGAAGATTGAAAGAAAAAAATTTATCTGAAGAAGAATGATGGAATGAAAAAATTGTAAGGTATAAGGAAACTATTCATAGGAGGAAAGAAAGCTAAAAATTGGTTGAAAAAAATTAATGGAAGAGTTATTGAAATTTAATGTGCAACCACAGAGTAAATCCGTCCGTAAATATATGGAGGAGGTCCACTTCACTTTATACCTCATGAACTTCTTCCGCTCTTTAAGGTAACGGGCACCAGCAGACATCAAGTTCACATGGGCTACACTAGTAGCCTTCTCAGTCTCGGCAAGCTGCGCCTTAAGACGCTGTACTTTTCAGCAAATTCCACTGCCTCAGTCTCCAATGATTTAAGTTCATCACTCAAGCTTTGCAGCCTTGCTGCATTTTGGATCGTCTTATTCTTTTCTACAAGGAGTTCATCCTTTAAATTGCGATTTTCGGATTGAGCACGAGAACCGTTGGGCCATTTGCGTGGGGATACATTTGTTTGAAGAAAAGATGGGAATGAAAAAAATTTATATGAAGAACGATGGAATTAAAAAATTGTAAGGTATGAGGAAGCTATTTATAGGAGGAAAGAAGGCTAAAAATTGGTTGAAGAAATTAATGAAAGAATTCTTGAAATTTAATGTGCAACACCAGAGGTAAATCCGAAAATATATAGAAGAGGAGGTCCACTTACAATTTCATCGTCTTGCAGCTCTTTCAACTTTTCTGAAATCTTTAATTTGTATCTTTTTTTAGCTTCTGAAGAGAAAGGAATGCACAGCATCCTTCTTTGTAAAACTACTTCATCATCTTGCAGCTCTTTCAACTTTTTTGAAGTCTTCAATTTGTTTTTCTTTTCAGCTCTATGCTGCCGAATAGAAAGTAATGAACTGTTTTCTTTGGAACTCAACTTCATTATCTCCTGCTATACCTAATAATAATTATTATTTGTTTTCACCCCGGGCCAGTGTGTTTTCACATAAAACTAATAAAAAAAAGCACCCTTGGGATCGTTGAAGGATGTTTTTATCCAACGATGTATCCTTGTTTCCTCTCTTCGAGCAATCACCTCGCATCTTGGTCTTGGTCTTGGGCTTGGGGATTGGGGATTGGGCAGTGTGTTTCTGTTTTTCTCGCGCATTGTGCTGTGTGTTTTCTAATTTCGTGAAGAAGTTGAACAGAACTCGGAAGTGATGGGGGGTGTTAAGACGTGCGTTCAAATTTTGAAATGAGAATTCATATATTATTTTGATTAGTATTAGTATTAGTTCGTCAGATTTTCCTACTTCTTAGGCTATGTTTGGGTTTATTGTCTGGAGCTGTTAAAAAATAGATAAGCAAAAAAAAATTATTATAATCACAATTAATTATTAAACAAAATTGATTTATCTATTCCCTTGAGCATTATAGTTTTATTGATTGTGAGAAATTTATAAGAGGTTTGATACAGGTACAATTTAAGTTCAACTTTGATCAAACTTTTAAGTCAAATTTTTCTTTCTCTCTCTAGTTGAAAGCACTCTCTTCTCCACATCATTTATTTTTTCTTAAACTTAATAGAAAAATTGGGCCAAAGTTGGACTTAAGTTGTGTCTTTAACATTTTCCAATTTATAATGTTTGGGATAAACTTCATTTTTTAGAAGATTCATTAAATTTTAAAAACTCTCAATTTTATTCCATAAACTTTGAATTTGATACAACATACCTTATTTCTTCAGTTTTTAAACATTAAAATTTAAAAATAACCATTAAGTATTAGGGTTTTTAGAGCCGCCAAAGAGAAAAAACAAGAGGTGCTCTTTCTAAGAATAGGAAAGACCTAGATCTAAATTTAGGTCTAGATCTTCTCTCATTCCCTTTCACGATAGGGGTGCTCGGTGTCTTTCCCGTAGACTCTATCGGTCTCCATTTTTGGCAAGTTATTTTAGATGTAGTTTGTAGATCTAGATCTAGATTTTTTAACATTAGATTTGATCATCATCTTCAGTCAAGGCGTATCTTTCGAATAGATGTCTACGATACCGTGCTTCTCCACTGCTATTTGTAGGTTTTTTACTTTGGTTTTTCGTTTTTTATTTTATGGTCCTAGTCATTTGGTTGAGGATGTAAATAATGTTTCTGACTTTTAGTCGAGAGGGGAATGCGTTGGATGTGAGTGTTTTACTCATGTCTGGAAAATGGCTTTCTGTGCCCCCGAAAGGAGTCTGCATTAACAGATCTGTCCTATACATTGAAGATCGTACTAGGATAGTAGATACTTAACGTCATAAATTGGTTTTTCATTGTAAGATTTGTATGTTTTAGACTTTTTATGACGTGTAATATTAAAGCTTCAGCTATGATATTATAGAACTGTATATTCTGTGATTATAAGAGCTTTTATGTTCTTGACCATTATTAATGAAATCATATTAATTTTATTTAAAAAAGAAATAATAATAACCATTATACCCTGATTTTTTTTTAAAAAAAAATTTCAAATTTGCCCTGCATGTTACTAGGCACCATGGCACTATTAGTGTTCTCGCCGTGGGAGCTAACTGGGACCAGGAGGGCGAACGTGAAAATACCATTTTTTATATTTCTTTTTTAAAAAATACCAAATAAAAGAAAGACCAAAAATAGATAGGGTTGCTTCATATATTTTTTTCCCTTTTTTAATAAAAAAAATAAAGCAAAAGTTAGACTTATGTTGGACAAAAAAGTTGAATTTATATTGTGCCTCATTTTATAAACTATAATAAACAAATATATGATAGAGTGCATATCTGGGCAGTTTAAAAGCTCTTCCTCAAGTTTCTCAACCGAAATATCACTCTGGCTTTTTATCGGGTACATTATGATTGAGTACATTTTGCATTGTAGGAGTCGGTATCCAATTAGGCTTGCTCCCATTGTAATATTATATTATACTAGCTAATAATTCTGTACAAAATTTTTTATTATAAGTTAAAAAGACGTATATAAATATATCTCACCTTTTTAAATGAAAAATTTAAATCTTTGTTTTTATAAGTATATATGATTTAAAATGAATAATATAAAAAAAAATTAGTAAGAATAATACATAAATTATAATATACTTAACACAATTAATGACATGTAGATTATATTGAAATATAATTAACGCAATTAATGATGATAATTAATGATTATTTTTTTAAGAAAAAACTGGTTTTATATATATATGATATCGTTTTTTTTTTTTTATAATTCAAATTCCCAAACGTATTAATACACATATTAAATTGACTAAACTTATTAATACATAATAATTTTTTTTTCAACGATCGTTAATTATTTCTATAATGAATAGATAAAATTTACTATTAAATTTATGCAATGTTCACATAAGTTCACAAATATAATAATTGATTTATTAAATTTGTTAAAAAAAATTAATTAAGATATAGTTTAAAGATAATTGTGTAACATGGCTAATATTTTTATCATTTCTCTTTTTAAAATGAAAAGAAGAAGGTAATTATTAATGGACAAAGTTTTCCTTTAAACTGGGTTGGAGGAACTTCCTCGAACTCAGTCTATAAAAATGACATGTGTCATTTGAACATGTGAGATGCCTTTAAGGACATAAATTTTCTTCAAACTGATTTGGATAAAATTTCGTTCAATCCACATAAAATGGAATTAGGATCATTTTCCCATAAAATTATACTAAGTGTCTAAACATTTAATATGCTATTTGATTAAAAACCCAAAAATAAAATTTCCTTAGGTTAGAACTAAAAAAGCTAACGTTGGCTTAGGAGGGAAGAAAAAAATAAAAAATCACATCTAAATAAGGTTAGAAAAATTTAATAACCCTAAACAAGATTTCTCCATTCAATTTCAGGGTAAGAAAGTTCATTTTTCTTTTTGTGGAGATGAATGTTAATTTTTAAAACCCACGTTAAAAAATAAAAAAAGGGGCCCATGCTTCTTCTTCTTTTTTTTTTTTTTTAAATTGATATGTTTAGAGAACAAGTATGAAGTATATGTAGTAAAAATAGATCTATTGTGGAGCCCTGATTTCCCTGGGTCATAGTGTCAGAAAAATAATTGACTTTTTTCTTCTTTGTTCTATACCAAAATGAGCATGTTGGTGATTAGATAAGAGTTAAAGCTCCAATACCCTCTCCAAAATATGGGTTGGAAGATATCACAAGTATTGGTGTAGGAATAATTTATATTTTTAATCAAATATGTCATTAGGCCTTCCCTTTTTAAGGTTAGTTTTAACCTTGGTAAAAATTAGTCTAACGTTTAACCAAAAGAAAGAAATAAAATAAAATAAAAAAATAACAAAAGTTCATCAAACTACCGGCTGTTTATAATATAGCCTCCTAATGTTTAAAAAGTAATAAAGTAGCCCCCAAAACTACCAAAATGTAACAAAATTGTCACTTACTTTTTATATTCTTATAATACCCCTATTATTTTAACAAATAAAATAATAAAATAATTGTAAAAAAAAAAAACAAAAAAATTTCTTTAAAAAAATAAAAAAAAACCAATGGGCTAATAAATACAAAAAAAAAAAGAAATAAATAAATATTTGCCCGTTGATTTTTTTATTGGTTTTTTTTTACAATTATTTTATTTGTTAAAAGAATAGGGGTATTATAGGAATATATAAAAAAAAAGTGGCCTTTTCTGTTACATTTTGGTTAGTTTGGGGGCTACTTTATTACATTTTGAATATTAGGGGGTTAAATTGTAAACGGTTGGTAGTTTATGATTTTTTTTTTTATATTTTTCCCAAAAAAAAAAAAAGAAAGAAAGAAAAGTTAACCTAACCTTAGTTATATGCTATTAATACCTTTAATATTTAATATGCATATTAAATGCTTAAACACTTGGCAAAATTTTATGTTGATTGGACAAAATTTCATTCAAACTGGTTTGAAGAAAATTTTTGTCCTTTCTAGATTAAGTTAATAAAAATGCGATTTTTTAAAAGAAAAATATTAGGTGCTTTCCTAGTTTTCTTCTCGTGTCTTTATGATCTTATGTGAAATTTATTTTATAAAAAAACAAAAAACAAAGTTATTGCTCTTATTTCTTTTGAAAAAGGGGAAATGTTATGTGCTTTTTTAGTGTTCTCTTTGTTCCTTTCTTGTCCTAGGTTGAAATTATTTTATCAAAACCAAATGAGATGATCAACTTTTTTTTTTTTTTTAAATATAAAATAATTTTTACATAAAACTAGAAGAACACGAAAATAACACTAGAAAAACACTCAATATTCTCTTTTAATAAAATTTGTTAAAACTTGTTATTTGTGTTAATTATTGGGCATTTATGAGGCCAAATGAATTCAAAGTACTGTAACTATAATACCCCAAAATTATTTCCCTATTTCTGTGTTACAGTAACTGTCACAAATCAGAGTTGATAATATTGTTGAAAAAAGAAATGCCGGCAAAGAAAGGTTGTTACATTTATTTAATGTGAAAGTAGAAAGTGCGTAGTGGTTGGTGCCTTGGTGAATGGTGGTGGTTGGTGTCACTTAAAAGCATGACAATTACGCTGATTACTATATTTTGTCAAAATTTTGAAATAAATGAGAAATGCTACAACATTTATTCCAGTCATTTTCTTATAATTTTTATTTTATTTTATTTTATTTATAAAAAAAAACCAATTATTGGATCCACCAATCCAGCTTCACCCGATCATTTTGATTATTATTTGTTTTTTAAATAAACAAAAATAAAAAGGACGGAAATAAATACTCCAGCATTTCTCATACATATAATCGGATTTAGTATATATAATATATTTGATATCAAAGGTTGGCACCACCATAATTGACAATCCCATTTCCCAGTGAGAAAGCGCATGTATTGAAAGTCAATTTAATAGAGTCATGCGGAGAAAATTTTATTATTATATCAAACAGGCTTATTTAGAATAAGATCTAGTTTAAGATTATATTTGAAAAATAGAGTTTTTAAGTTTAAAAAAGTTTGTGGACAAAAGTTTCATTTTTAAGTTTCAGTCAAAAGTGCGTTTTGACAATTTTTATGCTTTTTAAACTCTTAAAAGCGTTTTTAATTTTTTACCAAACGATTTTTTTTTTTTTTTCAAATAAACTTTTTAAACATTAAAAACACTTTTCAATCCTTCAAATCCAATTCCAAACGAGCCCTAAGTATCAAAGTGCCTTAAGCCTCACAGGCCACAAGTAAAGCAATGCCACAAGTTCCACGAAAGTCGGGGTTGGATGGATTTTATATCAAGAATATCGCAAGACTTTTTAATGTTCCCATACTTCAGTTGGAGATTAGTTAGCTAGTAGTTATGATTCTGCCAGATTATGTCTCTAGATTTAATAAAGCTAGCGGATAATAAAAAGTCTTGTGATATATATATATATATATATATATATATATATTACATTAACACCAAATTCAATTTACATTAACAGATTCGTTGCTTTCAGGCCCATTGGACTAAATTTAGGTTTGTTGGATTTTTAATTAGTGAATTAGAGTTGATGAAGTTAATATATTTAATTAAATGAGTCGCATTAAGATCGATTAACCTATATATAGTTATATACTTATACTCATGTTTTGACATATTCTAATCCCAACACGTAATATAATGACTAACAATTTTTTATGCAATCCGTATATTTAACACGAATTTAATTCAAAATTAATAAGTTAATATTATATAAATGACTTGATTTGGAACTCCATACCCCTCCTTAGACCATCCAAATAATTCTATCGATAATAATTTTACAAGTTACATTATTTTTAAAGTGAAAATAAAAATAATTTTTAGCATTACTTCTAAACCGCGGCCGCCCCCTAGCCAAATGGAAGAGACACTTTCAAAAATTGGAAACCTTAGATGTGAACATCATTCATTCCTTTTCAAATATCTTCTGTACTTTCAATACATTGGTGACTTAAAAACTAACAAAAGTCAAAAGAGAATTCTCTCCTATCACATTCAACAGCTTGAAAACTTGGGCAGGACAAGACACAATAATAATCTGATGAAATAAGCAATTCTTCCCACTCACATTATACTACCTAACTTTATAAAAGCAACTCTTCCAAAACTCCCCCCACAGCAACGGATCTCCCCGGCCGACTAAACACAACCTCTCCTCCCCTTCAACCTCTAGCCATGGTGGAGAAGGAGCAGGTCAGGCCACTAGCCCCTGCCACCGACCGCCCGAGCAGCGATGACGATGAGACCGCGCTACTCGTGAGAAAAATCCGGCGTAAAAGGTGCATCAAATGTTGCGGGTACATCGCAGCCATCTTGCTAATCGAAGCCGTGGTGATCGTAATCCTAATATTCACTGTTTTCCGCGTGAAGGATCCAATCATAAAACTGAACGGGGTGACAGTCACGCGGCTGGAGCTAACCAACAACACAGTTCCTAAGCCCGGCGCCAACATGTCCCTGACAGCCTTCAAATATAGTAACACCACCACAACTTTGTTCTACCACGGCACGGTGGTCGGCGAAGCCAGAGGGCCGCCGGGGCAGGCCAAGCCGCGGCGAACCATGCAGATGAATATCACAGTCGATATTATCACCGACCGGCTTCTGTCCAGCCCGAATTTGCTGGCCGACGTGAGCTCGGGGGTGTTGAACATGAGCAGCTACTCCCGAATACCGGGGCGGGTGAAAATATTGAAAATCATTAAGAAACATGTTGTCGTGAAAATGAATTGCACCTTGACTGTTAATATTTCGAGCCAGGCTATTCAAGAACAGAAGTGCAAGCGGAAGGTTAGCATTTAATATATATATATATATATATATATATATATATATATATATAAGATAAGGATAGTGTGTAATATATAGACTTATAGTTTTATGGGTAGTGTTATTTTGTACATTTTTTATGCTTATCTTTCATCTGAATCATTAATACCAGCTGTTATATTTTCATATATTCCAAATTAATGCCGTCGATGACTTGAGAGTGTACATTAACAAATATTCAGAAAGGAAAGGACGTATTTTTAGTTTTATTAATAATTAGTAGAAAGATAAATATTTGCTTGGTTTTCATCTTTGGTTCATTTCTTGTCCATTTTCATATAAGTAATCAATAAATTAATCTAGTATTGAATATGTGAGATGCAAGTCCCACATATTTAATAATAGATTTTTAAAAAAATAAATAAAAAAGGACAAGAAATGAACAAAAAATAAATGTGTTACATGCACGAAACCCTTTTTATTTTTTCTTCTTTCTTGTAGTCGTGGACTTCAAATTGGGGGAACCGTAGAAGGGCGGCGGCTCCACTCCCATAGGTGGATAGAAAATTTAATTTCTAGATTAAGATTTGATAATTATGGAAAGGAAAAACCTTGGGCAAATGAGTAATCTAGACTAACTATTAATGCATGGATTTTTTTTTTTTTTTTTGGTGACATGTCCACATAAGGAAAGGGAAGGGTCCAATAGGTGGATAGAAAATTTAATTTCTAGATTAAGATTTGATAATTATGGAAAGGAAAAACCTTGGGTAAATGAGTAATCTAGACTAACTATTAATGCGTGGATTTTTTTTTTTTGGTGACGTGTCCACATAAGGAAAGGGAAGGGGCAATTTGAATTAGTAACCTCCACTTCATGAGCCATGGTCCAAAGCCGATTGAGCTATCATTTAGGAACAATGCAGGGAAAGTTAAGAAATTGATCATTGAAGCAAAGAAAAAAAGGTTTAAACACTATAATTTTTTTGGACTAGGGTCTCATTCGAATGGGATGACCCGTGTTCGAATGAGCCACGGTGAACATGCCACGAGAGTTCATTTGAAAATCCCATCCGAATGGGACATGATCCATTCGAACAAGAGTAATGTTCATGCATGCGAAACCAATGCGTTGAAAATGCAAAAAGCTCGGGTTCTAGGGTTTAAAAACCTCAATTAATCCATTTACTTATATAGGGTTCATATAAGTATACAAATTATAATTTAATAGTTAATTTGTAAGATGATATTGAGAAAATATGAACAAAATATTGACATCAATTATGTTTATTGTGGAAAAGGTTGAACCTATAGCCTCCTAGATCTAAAATGATAAAAGGATTTTAATTGGACAAACGGGATGCTTAGGAAATTATTTAGATAATAATAATACTAATAGTTAGATTATGGTGATAAGAAACTAATAATGAAAAAGATTAAGGGGAAACTTCACAAGACCCCCCTGAACTACCACCCGTTTTGAAATACCCCCCATGATCTTCAAAAACTCTCAATTTAACCCCTTCAACTTTCAATTTCTCTCAATTTCACCCCCTCCATCCATTTCCATCGTTAACCTCAGACGGGGCCGTACACATGTGACCTGCACGTGGTTTTTTATGCAGGAAATATCTATTATACCCTTTTTTTTTTATTTCTTCTAACTCCTTCCTCCAACACTCCTTCGCGTCTGGCGAGAGAAAATAGCGTCGTGAGGAGGACGAAGCAGCTAATGAGACGGTGGTGGTGAAGAAGGAGAGGTCGACGAAGAAGCATACCACTTATATAGGCTACGGTTGACCCTGGAGACCTCAAAGAATCAATGTTACATGTGGAAATAATCAGTAATCAATCATACAATGTGTGTGTGTGTGTACAATATATATATGTGTGCGTGTGTAGTATATATATATATGTGTGTATGTGTGTATGTGTGTACAATATATATATGTATGTGTGTGTGTGTACAATATATTTATGTGTGTGTGTGTTTGTGTATATACAATATATATGTGTGTATGTGCGCGTACGTGCAATATATATATATTTATTTGTGTGTGTATACGCAATATATATATGTGTGTAATATATATCTCTGTGTGTGTAATATGTGTGTGTGTGTGTGTGCAATATATATATGTGTGTTTGTGTGCAATATATATATTTTTGTGTGCTGATCGGTGTCAAATATTGTTTATTAGACCCCCCTTACTTATGTTTGTTAGGCTCTTAGCTGCGTTAATAACTAATGTTTTAGATAGTTTTTAGTGTTTTGTATTGTGCAGGTCATTGCATTAAAACATGGCTAGCAAAGGGCAAAGTGTACTTAAAGAAGAAGGCGATTCACAAAGTGCGTTGAACTCACTTGGTGCGTTGAACGCACTCACGGTCGCGATCGCGCAGTGACCGCCCTCAGTTATCTGCGTTGAGCCGTAAAGCTATGATCGACGCCGCCCGATCGACCCTAGCACGCCACAGCGGTTATTTGCGATCAAGCGTGTACCTGCGTTCGACCACAAATAACTGATGCGTTAACGCAGTAGTGCGTTGACGCACTCGATGACCTACCGACCTATAAATATGACCTTATGTTTTCATTTCATTTTCACGTTTGGAAGCGATTGGGCGCCTTTGGGCCTAAGTCCTCTATTCTTCACTATTAAACACTCTAAACGTCATTTTATTGTTTATCTTATTTAATGCTTTATTTTACCTTTATTTAGTCTCTTATTCCCTTCACCATGGATTTACTTAAATCTGTCATAGTTAGTTTTACATTTAATCCGTTTATTACTTGCCATGTATGCTCGTTTCATTTAATTTCGTGACAAAGTTGATTGTCGTAGTTGTTTGGTCATAGCGTTTAGTCCGATGGATACATTTCATCGTTCAGGTTACGCCCATTTATCCATTGTAGTTAGTGTTAAATCACTTTCACTTTGGATCCTTTGGGCCTTAAACCGTTCATGTTTTGTCTTTTGTCAAATGGGCGGACATTTTGATTATTTCAATAGGCACAAAAGGACATGCATAGGGCGTAAGGATGCATGAACTAACGTGACACTAGAACATGCATAACTTTTAATCGATAGACGGATGTTTAATTAATTGTGTATTTAAATATATATTCATGTTTAGTTCGTATTTTTCTGTCGTGATAGACGGAAATATGAACAATGTGTTAAAGCTCAGAGTATGCCTTGTAGCATAAATGTTTAATAAATATGAGCTAAGCATGTTTATATGTAAATTAATTTATTGTGAGGTGGATTAGGGACTTTAGTTATTTTATTTTCTTTATTTTAATGCATTTTTAGTTTAGTTTTATTTTATGCACGCCACGTGTTTGATATTGGGACTAGGTTGAGATAAGTTTAATTTAAGCGTTTTAAATTGGTTTTTGACAAACACGATTCCTTGTGGGTTCGACACTCGCACTTGCACATCCACTCTATTATGATCGACTCGTGCAATTGGCGAGTACAATTAAATTTGTACATCATGTGCCTGTGTGTACAATATATATATGTGTGTGTTTGTGTGTGTGTACAATATATATGTGTATGTTTGTGTGTGCATAGAATATATATGTGTGTGCGTGCGAGCACAATATATATGTGTGTGTGTGTGTGAGTGTGTGTGTGCGTGCGAGTACAATAATGTATATGTGTGTGTACAATATATATATGTGTGTGTGTGTGTGTGTGTGTGTTGAAATATATAGGCTCTGATACCATGTTGAAAAGATGATGCAAAATATTGAGCGGAAAAATAAAAGGAGAGAGCGTAAGAAGCATATAATAGACTATATTTCTTCTATTTTGATTTATTTATAATGATTGCATAGACATCTGTATATAGAGAGGCTAAAAGTGATAAGCAAGTAACCCTAAACTAAACCCTAGAATATATAATACAACATAATAAACTATAGTAATAAGCAAGAAACCTTAAACTAAACCCTAGAACATATAAGACAACATAATAAACTAGAATAATATAAAATATTCTAACATCCCCCCTCAAACTCAATTTGAAATATTCTGCAACCTTGAGTTTGAAATCTAAAACTATGATGACGGCGGTGGCGGAGGCGAGAAACGGTCCGTAGATGGCGGAAGTTGCCGGAGAAGATATAGGCTAGCGGGTGGCCAATGATGGCGGCAGTTGGTTGGTGAATGTAGATTCAAAAACTGTCGATAATGGGCCAAACTCCAAAATGTACCAACAATGGGCCATGGCTAACAATGAGCCAAAGTTCAAAAGGGGCCGTCGACGGCCAAGGCTGACAATGAGCTGAAATTCAAAAAGGCCAACAATTGGATAGGGCAGACTTGAGCCAAAAATAAAAATAAAAATAAAATGAGTCCACTTGGGTGGTTATCAGATCAGTGCACCGAACTTGACCGGCGAGTAACGCGTGTGATGTTGAACTGGCAGAAAGCTTTGAGTGGAGCGTGGCGTTGGACTTGAGCACTGAGATTGTCAAATAGAAAATGAAAAAAATGCAAGGATGTTGAAGGCCACAAGAAATACCATGTAGAAATGCATATATACTAGTTAAATATAAAATATTGCACCCACAATATAGTTAGTAATATTAATTTCGGGCATTTTTCTTCTTCTTTTTCTTTAAATCTTTTCCTTTTCTCTTCCTTTTGGACGGCAATGAGCTTCATATTGAGCTGGTGTCACTGCTGTCAAAAGGATTGTGCCCATGTCCATTGAATAGCAGCGTCCCGGTGGTATCTTCTTTGATCATAAACAAAAATGGGTGATCAACCACAAAATCTATCTTCTCCTCTTTAGTGTAGAATCCACAATATCCAAGCATAATTGTGGTAGAAGTTGCTGCAGCTTTTGTGCCTTGTACATTAACTTCAACGAAGGATTTTTGAATTATTTGTAAAGCATACAATTCTAGTTGATGATCAGCTATCATTTTTATAAATAAAGGCAACTTCAGTCCTAATTCCTTCAAAACATTTCAAGCTTTGAACCCAAAAGGTATCTTAAACCTTGGAATCTTAAAGACTCCGACTTTCTTCTTTTGGTCCTGGAGGTGGCAATCCAAGAAGCCAGATTCATAATACAATTTCTGTACCAGAGCTGGTAACCCATCATTTGCTTATGGAAGAAAGAAGTACCTGGAATAGCTGCGTTTATCCTTACCCCACTTGTAAGGGCATCCCAGGACTTTGAATCCATCAAAAACACTATCAAGTTGCCTCTCCTAGCTACTCATAAACCACACTTAAATTGAGCTCCCATTAAGATGGTGGAAATTATCTTCTTTTATCCATAAAATGTCAAATGTTTCCATCCACACTCCTTTGAAGTATAATGCATTTGCTAGGATGAGCAATGTTACGCTGCTAACAGACCCAGCTGGAAGATCTTTGTTAAGCCCATTAGCCACCTTTTCAACCTATGCATTCACTTCACATCTCACATCCTCAGCCTTGGTCTGAAAATCAACCTAAACAAGAGAAGCCTTATAAACAGTGTCCACAACCTATTTGAAAGAGGGCCTAATAGCAGACACGGATTTGTCAACCCAAATCCCATTGGTAAAGGACAAACGCAACCCACCACTGCAACTATCGTCGGCCAAAACGAAGGTTACATGCTTGGAAGTGAAGGTGTTAAGCTGGTCAATGGACTCAACCCTAAGGAACTAAAGAAACTAGTCCAGGGTACTGTCCTTGGCCCCTGCCGCGACCAAGCTCAGCAACGCTTGGATCGACAGTGGTGAGAAAACCAGGTTGTCCATGCCTTTTTTGCCCTTCAGTAGACGCTTTACGATCCTTAAAGTGACGCAACTTTGGCTACCGAGGTCCATGGTGAAGCTTTGAAGAAACCCAAAACTCAAATTGAAAGAAAGCAATGCAATTTCACCGCACAAAAGGAAGCATACCACTTATATAGGCTACGGTTGACCCTGTAGACCTCAAAGAATTAGTGTTACATGTAGAAATAATCAGTAACCAATCCTACAATGTGTGTACAATATAAATATGTGTGTGTGTGTACAATATATATATATGTGTATGTGTGTGTAGAATATAATTATATATATATCTGTGTATGTGTGTGTACAATTTATGTGTGTGTGTACAATATATTTATATGTGTGTGCGTGTGTGTACAACATATATATGTATGTGTGTGTTTGTGTATGTACAATATATGTGTGTGTGTGTGTGTGTGTGTGTGTGCGCGCGTGTACAACATATATATGTGTGTGTGTGTGTCAGTGTGCGCATACATGCAATATATATATTTATCTGTGTGTATGCGCAATATATATATGTGTGTGTATGTGTGTGCAATATATATATACACATATATATGTGTGTGTGTGTGTGTGTAATATATATATCTCTGTGTATGCAATATATATTTGTGTTTGTGTAATATATATATCTGTCTGTAATATATATGTGTGTGTGCAATATATATTTATGTGTGAGTTTGTGTGTGTATAGAATACGTGTGTGTGTGCGCGCGCGCACAATATATATATTTGTGTGAGAGTGTGTGTGTGAGTACAATATATATATGTAGAAATATATTGAGTCTGATACCATGTTGAAAAGATGATGCAAAATATTGAACGGAAAAATGAGGGAAGAGAGCGTAGGAAGCATATAATAAACTACATCTCTTCTATTTTGATTTATTTATGATAATTGCATAGGCATCTATATATATAGAGGCTAAAAGTGATAAGCAAGTAACCCTAAACTAAACCATAGAACATATAATACAACATAATAAACTATAGTAATAAGCAAGAAACCTTAAACTAAACCTTAGAACATATAAGGCAACATAATAAACTAGAATAATATAAAATAATCTAACATCCCCCCTCAAACTCAAGTTGGAATATTCTGCAACTTTGAGAACAATCTGTAGATGGTGGAGGCTGCTAGAGTAGATAAAGGCTAACGGGTGGCCAACGACGACGGCAATTGGTGAATATAGATTTAAAAAGGGCCAATAACGGGCCAAACTCCAAAATGCGCCGAAAATGGGCCAGAGCATACAATGAGCCAAACTTCAAAAGGGGCCAACGATGGGCCAGGGCTGACAATGAGCCAAAATTCAAAAGGGCCAACAAATGGCCAAGGCAGACTTGGGCAAAAAATAAAAATAAAAATAAAATGAGCCCACTTGGGCGGTTATCAAATCAGTGCATCGAACCTAACCGGCGTATAACGCTCGTGATGTTGAACTGGCAGAGAGCTTTGTGCAGAGCGCAGCGGTGGACTTGAGCACTAAGATTGTCAGACAGAAAATGAGGAAATGCAAGGATGTTGAAGGCCACAAGAAATACCATATAGAAATGTATATATACTAGTTAAGGACAAAATATTGCACCCATAATATAGTTAGTAATATTAATTTTGGGCATTCTTCTTCTTCTTCTTCTTCAAATCCTTTCCTTTTCTGCTCCCTTTGGACGGCAATGAGCTTCATATTGAGCTGGTGTCACTGCTGTCAAAAGGATTGAGCCTGTGTCCAATGAATAGCAGCATCCCGGTGGAATCTTCTCTGATCATTAACAAAAATGGATGGTTAGCCACAAAGTCTATCTTCTCTTCTTTTGGTGTAGAATCCACAACATCCAAGCATAATTATGGCAAAAGCTGCTGCAGCTTCTGTGGCTTGTACATTAATTTCAACGAAGGATTTTTGAATTATTTGTGAAGCATACAATTATGGTTGATGATCAGCTACATTTTTTGTAAATAAAGGCAACTTTAGTCCTAATTCCTTCAAAACATTTCAAGCTTCGAACCCAAAAGATATCTTAAACCTTGGAATCTTGAAAACTCCTACTTTCTTCTTTTGGTCAGGGAGGTGGCGAATCAAGAAGCTAGATTCAGAACACAATTTTTGTACCAGAGCTGGCAACCCATCATTTGCTTCTGGAAGAAAAAAGTGCATGAAAAAGTTGCGTTTATCCTTACCTTGATTGTAAGGGAGTCCTAGGACTTTGAATCAATCAAAAGCACTATCAAGTTGCCTCCCCCAGCTACTCATAAACCACACTTGAACTGAGCTCCCATTAAGAAAGTGAAAATCATCTTCTTTCGTCCATAAAATGTCGAACGTTTCCATCCACGCTCCTTTGAAGTATAATGCATTTGCTAGGATGAGCAATGTTACACTGCTAACAAACCCAACAGAAAGATCTTTGATAAACCCATTAGTCACATTTTCAACCCATGCATTCACTTTACATCTCACTTCCTCAGTCTTTGTCTGAAAATCAACCTAAACAAGAGAGGCCTTATAAGCAGTGTCCACAACCTGTTTGAAAGAGGGCCTAATAGCATACACGGATTTGTCAACCCAAACCCCATTGGTGAGGGATAAGTGCGGCCCACCACTGTGAATGCCGTCGGCCAAAACCAAGGTTACGAGCTTGGAAGTGAAGGCTTTAAGCTAGTCAATGGACTCGACCTTGAGGAACGAAAGAAACTGATCCAGAGTCCTATCCTTGGCCCCCGCCGTGACCAAGCTCAACAACGCTTGGATTGTCAGCGGTGAGAAAACCATGTTCTCTATGCCTTATTTGCCCTCTAGTAGCCGCTTTGCGATCCTTAGAGTGGTGCAGTCTCATCGCATATGAGGAAGCATACGACTTATATAGGCTACAGTTGACCCTGGAGACCTCAAAGAATCAATGTTACAAGTGGAAATAATTTGTAATCAATCCTACAATGTGTGTACAATATGTGTGTGTGTGTGTGTGTGTGTGTGTGTGTACAATATATATATATATATATATGTGTGTGTGTGTGTGTGTGTGTGTGTATGTAGAACATAAATATATATATCTGTGTATGTGTGTGTACAATATATTTATGTATGTGTCTGTGTGTGTACAATATATATATGTGTGTGTCTGTGTGTGTCCAATATATATATATGTGTGTGTGTGTGTGTTTGTATATGTACAATATATATATGTGTGTGTGTTTGTGCACGTACGTGCAATATATATATTTATCTATGTGTATGCACAATATATATGTGTGTGTGCGTGCAATATATATATCTGTGTGGAATATATATATCTTTATGTGTGTAATATATCTTGAACCAGTAACGGGTGAAGCTTTAGCTTCTTTTCAGGCAGCTAGTCTATGCAGAGAGGTGGGTATCCAACAAGTATGGTTGGAAGGAGATGCAAAAATTATAGTGGATGCTCTAACCTCAAACACAAATAAGTGGAGCCGGTTTGGACATATTTTGGATGATACACGGTGTATGATGCTATCACGCTCAAGATGGACATGTACTTTTGTTCACCGTGAAGCCAATGAGGTGGCCCACAGACTTGCCAAGGAAGCTAGTAATGGCCCAGACATCATTGATAGCATTTGGATGGGTCAAATCCCTGATTGTATTAGTGATCTTGTTATGAGGGAGCGTTTAGCTCTCTCTCTTTGATTGTTTGTTGGAGTTTTTTTCACTCCACTTGTGATCTATTATCAATGATAATCTCTTTTGTTCAAAAATATATATATATGTGTGTGTGTGTGTGGGTGTGTGTGTGCGCGTACGTGCAATACATATAAATATATTTGTTTGTGTGTGTGCATGCAATATATATATCCATACATATATATATCTGTGTGTAATATATATCTCTGTATGTGTAATATATATATTTGTGTGTGTGTGCGCGTACGTGCAATATATATATTTATCTGTGTGTGTATGTGCAATATATATGCAGTGGCGGAGACACACAGGGGCGGGCGGGCGTCCCTGATAAAAAAAAAATATTTAATTTTTTTTAAGTGTTTTTTCCAGAAAATTTTGTTACCGCCCCTAACAAAAAAAAAAAAAAAGTATAAATTATTTGAGCACCACACAACCTCTTGCTGTTGTTTTTTTTTTTTTTTTTTTTTGACAAACCTCTTGCTGTTGTTGTTGTCGAAGTCGGACCAAGACTCTAATTCCGGAGAAGACCCATTCCGATGAAACCCATCGGAACCCATTTCACCGGAACCTCCTTCTCCACGGGTTCAGCTGCTTCAGCAGCACATCCTCCCCTTCTTGGCTTCTTTCTAGTATGCACCATCACAAACCCAGTAAAAAAAAAAAAAAAAAAAAAAAAACAGAGACTTGCACAGAATGGGTTTGAGAAAACTGAGTGCTATTACTTAAAGTGGGTTTGAGAGAAACAATGGGTGGGTTTGAGAGAAACTGTGGGCTCATGGCAGTAGAAGGGGTGTTGCCTTGTTGGAGACTTGGAGTGGTGACGAGTGGAATGGGTGCTTTTTTTTCTTCATAAAAGTTGTCCAAGTTTGGTAAGGTTAAGTGTTTTTATTTTTTATTTTTTTAAGCATATTTTTTAATTTTTTAGATTCTTGTAATTGACAATAAGAGTTAATTTTTAGTTTGTTGCGCCCTCACTCAGTTTATTGTGCAGTGTGTTGTTAATTTTTAATTGTTTAATGTTATATTAATTGTTATAATTTAAGCTTTTTAATTGAGATATATCTCTCATTTTCATCATTTTGTTTATTTTATTCTAAACAATATTTTTTTTTCGTAAAGTATGTTTTATAGACTTTGAGATTTTTTCAAGCATCAACGAGTTTCAGAAGATTATTGCCAATCTCAAACTTTTTTTTTATTAATTCATTTTAGGCTAATAGCTATCGAAATATGCTAATAATTTTATTATAATATCATTAGAGTATATTTCATTAGCCATGAATTGTTTAGTATGAAAAGTATTCGATTTAGATTTGATACTTAATGATTTTGTTTCTTTAATACCGCATAAAATGCAATTTTAGGTACTTCATATTTTTTATTTTCCTTTTTTTTTTTTTTTTTTTATATTAGTGACTACATGATAACTGATATATTAATTTAACATATATTTATAAAGGTAGATAAATATACTTTTTGTGATACATATATTGTGGTATAATTTATTTTTTATTACATTATAACAAAAATATAATTTAAAGACAAAAAAAAAAAATTCATTATTTTATTGACGTCCCTGGTAGAATAAATTCCTGGATCCGCCACTATATATATATGTGTGTGTGTGCGTGCAATATATATATATATATATATATATATATATGTGTGTGTGTGTGTGTAATATATATATCTCGGTGTGTCTAATATATATAATTGTGTTTGTGTAATATATATGTGTGTGTGTGTGTGAGTGTGTGGGTGTACAATATATATATATATATATATATTTGTAGAAATATATCGGCTCTGATACCATGTTGAAAAGATGATGCAAAATATTGAGCGAAAAAATGAGGGAAGAGAGTTTAGGAAGCATATAATAGACTACATTTCTTCTATTTTGATTTATTTATGATGATTGCACAGGCATCTATATATAGAAAAGGTAAAAGTGATAAGCAAATAACCCTAAACTAAACCCTAGAACATATAATACAACATAATAAACAAAAGTAATAAGAAAGAAACCTTAAACTAAACCCTAGAATATATAAAGCAACATAATAAACTAAAATTATATAAAATATTCTAACATCTCCCCTCAAACTCAAGTTGGAATATTATGCAACCATGAGTTTGAAATCTGAAACTATGATGATGGCGGTGGCGGAAGCAGGAAACAGTCCGTAGATGGTGGAGGCAGCAGGAGAAGATAGAGGCTAGCAGATGGCCAAAGACGATGGCAGTTGGTTGGTGAATGTAGATTTAAAAAGGGCCACTAACGGGCCAAACTCCAAAATGCGCCGACAATGGGTCAGGGCTGACAATGAGCCAAATTTCAAAAGGGGCCGACAACGGGCCAAGGCTAACAATGAGCCAAAATTCAAAAGGGCCTACAATTGGCCAAGGTAAACTTGGGCCAAAAATAAAAATAAAAATAAAATGAGCCCATGACCGGCCAGGCTGAACGCATGATGTTGAACTAACAAAGAGCTTTGGGCGAAGCGTAACGGTGGACTTGAGCATTGAAATTGTCAGACAGAAAAAGAGGAAACGCAAGGATGTTGAAGTCCACAAGAAATACCATGTAGAAATATATATATATACTAGTTAAAGCCAAAATATTGCACCCATAATATAGTTAGTAATATTAATTTCGGGCATTTTTCCATTTCTCTTCTTTTTCTTCTTCTTCTTCAAATCTTTTCCATATATACTGGTGTCACTGCTGTCAAAAGGATTGAGTCCATGTCCAATGAAAAGCAACATCCCGGTGGTATCTTCTCTGATCATGAACAAAAATGGGTGGTCAGCCACAAAATCTATCTGTTTTTTTTTAGTGGAGATTTCGTAACATCCAAACATAATTGTGGCGGAAGCTGTTGCAGCTTCTGTGCCTTGTACATTAACTTCAACAAAAGATTTGTGAATTATTTGTGAAGCATGAAATTTTGGTTGATGATCAGCTATCAATTTTGTAAATAAATGCAACTTTAGTTCTAATTCCTTCAAAACATTTCAAGCTTCAAACCCAAAAGATATCTTAAACCTTGGAATCTTGAAGACTCCGACTTTCTTCTTTTGGTCCGGGAGGTGGCGATCCAAGAAGCCAGATTCAGAACACACTTTCAGTACCAGAGCTGGCAACCCATCATTTGCATCTGGAAGAAAGAAGTACATGGAAAAGCTACATTTATCCTTACCTCACTTGTAAGGGAGTCCCAAGACTTTGAATCCATCAAAAGTACTATCAAGTTGCCTCTCCAAGCTACTCATAAACCACACTTGAACAAAGATCCCATTAAAAAGGTGGAAATCATCTTCTTTCAGCCATAAAATGTCGAACGTTTCCATTCACGCTCTTTTGAAGTATAGTGCATTTGCTAGGATGAGCAGTGTTACGCTGCTAACTGATAAAATATATAAATATATAAAATATATTATAAATCAGAAGAAGGAGAGAGAAGAAGAAAGAGAGCAAAAGTATTTAACGGATTACATTGTATTAAGACTACTTAATTAAGAGTATTACAGAGACCTCTATTTATAGAGAGGCTATGAGTGATAAGCAAGTAACCTAAAGCTATGAGTGATAAGCAAGTAACCTAATAGACTATGGAAAGGTAAACCTAGTAGGTTAAGAAACCCTAGAATCTATTAAGGAAGTAAATAACCCTAGAATAATAAATAACCTTTACATAATATTCTTAACATCCCCCTTCAAACTCAAGGTGCAAGATGCTGAAACCTTGAGTTTGATTTTCTTCAACTGCAGTGGCTGGAGGCGGTCCGCGATGTTGATATGAGATGCACCTTCAATAAAATTAGGCCAACTATGGGCTATGGGCTTAAGTGGGCAACTAGGCCTCTTTTATAGGCAACTTGGGCTTTTTTTTTTTTTTTGAATGGGCCTTGGGTTTAAGATGTTACCACAAGGCTGAAACTAGAGAAGGACCTGGGTTTTGGTTGTTACCTCACAGGACTATGACATTACAACAATGAGGAGTTAAAATGATCCTTGGGTTTAAGATATTACCACAAGGTCAAAAACTTTTTTTTTTTTTTTTTTTTCTAACAAATTCTTTCATTGCCCAAGATTCTCTTTCTTTCTGCATATTTTGCTGCAACAAGATGCCTTGGAGGAAGGATGCCGGCACAAGGTATTCCAGGAACGTCCGTTGGATGGAAGGACACCGGCACAAGGTACTCCAAAAATGTCTGGTGGAGGAGAGGACGCCGGCACAAGGTACTCCGGGAACGTCTAATGGAGGTGCAATGGAGCTGAATAAATTGGATCTTCAGTGCTTGAATCTGGAGGCATGTTTGTGGAGATGTTTGTTGATGGTGATGTTTACTGGAAAAACATGTAAAATATAGAAAAAGGAGAAGAAGATGTGGGCAACTATGGCCTTTTTTTTTTTTTTTTGAAAGGAAGAAATAAAAGAAACTCCACAGGACCTTTGGATCAAACACTGGCGTAAGCCGATAGCTCTGATACCATGATAAAATATATAAATATATAAAATATATTATAAATCATAAGAAGGAGAGAGAAGAAGAAAGAGAGCAAAAGTATTTAACGGATTACATTGTATTAAGACTACTTAATTAAGAGTATTACAGAGACCTCTATTTATAGAGAGGCTATGAGTGATAAGCAAGTAACCTAATAGACTATGGAAAGGTAAACCTAGTAGGTTAAGAAACCCTAGAATCTATTAAGGAAGTAAATAACCCTAGAATAATAAATAACCTTCACATAATATTCTTAACACTAACAAACCCAGCAGGAAGAAGATCTTTGATAAGCCCATTAGTCACCTTTTCAACCCATGCATTCACTTAACATCTCACTTCCTCAGCCTTGGGCTAAAAATCAACCTGAAAAAGAGAGACCTTATAAGCATTGTACATGACCTATTTGAAAAAGGGCCTAATAGCACACATGAATTTGTCGACCCAAACCCCATTGGTGAAGGACAAGCGCGGCCCACCACTACGAATGCCGTCGGCCAAAACCAAGGTTACGAGCTTGGAAGTGAAGGCGTTAATTTGGTCAATGGACTCGACCGGAGGAGACGAAAGAAGTGGTCCATGGTACTGGCCCTACCTTGACCAGCTTAGCAATGCTTGGATCGGCAATGATAGAGAAAACCAAGTTCTTCATGCCTTCTTTGCCCTCCAGTAACCACTTTACGATCTGTGACGTCCCACATTGCCTGGGTATGGAGATGTGCTTATATGTATACTTCCACCTTCAATGACAACAACGTTTTAAAGCCGTGATGGTAATGATCCCCGAACTCGCGATTAAGCGTGCCTGCTGGAGTAGTACCGAGATGGGTGACCTCACAGGAAGCAGTTCGGGGTAATAAAAGCAGACAATATTGTGTGTCAATTGGGGTGGGATGTTACAAATGGTATCTGCACAAGCCCATGGAGAGTGCCATGGGCGGGGTCTAAGAGGTGATTGGCGCGTCATTACGGGTATGGAGATGTGCTTATATGTATACTTCCACCTTCAATGACAACAACGTGTTTTAAAGCGTGATGGTAATGATCATCGTAACTCCACGCTTAAGCGTGCTTCTGGAGTAATGGGATGGTGACCTCCTGGAAGTCTGGTTGGTAGCCAAAAGCGGACAATATTGTGTGTCAATTGGGGTGGGATGTTACAAATGGTATCGAGCCATTGCGGCTCGAGATGTGAGGGAGCGTGCACAAGCCCATGAAGGTCGCCAATGGGGACGCCTGGGTCCTAAGAGGGGTGATTGTGACGTCCCACATTGCTGGTATGGAGATGTGCTTATATGTATACTTCCACATTCAATGACAACAACGTTTTAAAGCCGTGATGATCGAACTCATGATTAAGCGTGCTTGCTGGAGCGATGATGGGTGACCTCCACAGGAAGTGGTTTAGGGTAGCCAAAAGCGGACAATATTGTGTGTCATTGGGGTGGGATGTTACAAATGGTATCAAAGCCATTGCTGACTCGAGATGTGAGGAGCGTGCATAAGCCCATGAAGGCCGCCGGGAATGTGGGTCCTAAGAGGGGGTGATTGTGACGTCCCACATTGCCTGGGCATGGAGATGTGCTTATATGTATACTTCCACCTTCAATGACAACAACGCGTTTTAAAGCCGTGATGGTAATGATCCCATCGAACTCATGATTAAGCGTGCTTCTGGAGCGATGCGGATGGGTGACCTCCTGGGAAGTCTGGTTTAGGGTAGCCAAAAGCGGACAATATTGTGTGTCATTGGGGTGGGATGTTACACGATCCTTAGAGCGATGCGACTTTGGCTATGGAGGTCCATGGTGCAACTTTGAAGCAACCCAAAACTCAAATTGAAAGAAAGTTGTGCAGTCTTACCGCAAAAGAGGAAGCATACCACTTATATAGGCTACGGTTGACCCTGAAGACCTCAAAGAATCAGTGTTACATATGGAAATAATCAGTAATCAATCCTACAATGTGTGTACAATATATATGTGTGCGTGTGTGTGTGTTTGTGTATGTACAATATATATGTGTGTGTGTGTGTGTGCATGCAATATATATATATATATATCTGTATGTAATATGTATATATATATATCTCTTTGTGTGTGTAATATATATTTGTTTGTGTGTGTGTGTGCAATATATATATTTTTGTCTCTGTGTGTGTAAAATATATATGTGTGTGTTTGTGTGTGTGTGTATGTACAATATATATGTGTGTGTGTGCGCGCAATATATATATATGTGTGTGTGTGAGTGTGTGTGCGTGTACACTATATGTATATGTGTGTGTACAATATATATATATGTGCGTGTGTGTGTGTGTGTATGTGTGTGTGTAGAAATATATAGGCTCTGATACCATGTTGAAAAGATGATGCAAAATATTGAACGGAAAAATGAGGGAAGAGAGCAAAGCATATAATAAACTACATCTCTTCTATTTTGATTTATTTATGATAATTGCATAGGCATCTATATATATAGAGGCTAAAAGTGATAAGCAAGTAACCCTAAACTAAACCCTAGAACATATAATACAACATAATAAACTATAGTTATAAGCAAGAAACCTTAAACTAAACCCTAGAACATATAAGGCAACATAATAAACTAGAATAATATAAAATATTCTAACATCCCCCCTCAAACTCAAGTTGGAATACTCTGCAATCTTGAGTTCGAAATCTAAAACTATGATGACGGCAATGGCAGAGGTGGGAAACAATCCTTAGATGGTGGAGGCTGCCGAAGAAGATATAGGCTAATGGGTGGCCAACGATGGCGGCAGTTGGTTGGTGAATGTAGATTCAAAAAGGGTCAACAACGGGCCAAACTCCAAAATGCGCCGACAATGGGCCAGGCTGACAATGAGCCAAATTTCAAAAGGGGCCGACAACGGGCCAAGGCTAACAATGAGCCAAAATTCAAAAGGGCCAACAATTGGCCAAGGTAAACTTGGGCCAAAAATAAAAATAAAAATAAAATGAGCCCATTTGGACGGTTATCAGATCAGTGCACCGAACCTGACCAGCGCGTAACGCGCATGATGTTGAACTGACAAAGAGCTTTGGGCGAAGCGTAACGGTGGACTTGAGCATTGAAATTGTCAGACAGAAAAAGAGGAAACGCAAGGATGTTGAAGTCCACAAGAAATACCATATAGAAATATATATATATACTAGTTAAAGCCAAAATATTGCACCCGCAATATAGTTAGTAATATTAATTTCGGGCATTTTTTCCATTTCTCTTCTTTTTCTTCTTCTTCTTCAAATCTTTTCCATATATACTGGTGTCACTGCTGTCAAAAGGATTGAGTCCATGTCCAATGAATAGCAGCATCCCGGTGGTATCTTCTCTGATCATGAACAAAAATGGGTGGTCAGCCACAAAATCTATCTTTTCTTTTTTAGTGGAGATTTCGTAACATCCAAACATAATTGTGGCAGAAGCTGCTGCAGCTTCTGTGCCTTGTACATTAACTTCAACAAAAGATTTGTGAATTATTTGTGAAGCATGAAATTTTGGTTGATGATCAACTATCATTTTTGTAAATAAATGCAACTTTATTTCTAATTCCTTCAAAACATTTCAAGCTTCAAACCCAAAAGATATCTTAAACCTTGGAATCTTGAAGACTCCGACTTTCTTCTTTTGGTCCGGGAGGTGGCGATCCAAGAAGCCAGATTTAGAACACACTTTCAGTACCAGAGCTGGCAACCCATCATTTGCATATGGAAGAAAGAAGTACATGGAAAAGCTACATTTATCCTTACCTCACTTGTAAGGGAGTCCCAAGACTTTGAATCCATCAAAAGTACTATCAAGTTGCCTTTCCAAGCTATTCATAAACCACACTTGAACAAAGATCCCATTAAGAAGGTGGAAATCATCTTCTTTCAGCCATAAAATGTCAAACGTTTCCATTCACGCTCTTCTGAAGTATAGTGCATTTGCTAGGATGAGCAGTGTTACGCTGCTAACAAACGCAGCAGGAAGAAGATCTTTGATAAGCCCATTAGTCACCTTTTCAACCCATGCATTCACTTAACATCTCACTTCCTCAGCCTTGGGCTAAAAATCAACCTGAAAAAAAGAGACCTTATAAGCATTGTACATGACCTATTTGAAAAAGGGCCTAATAGCATACATGAATTTGTCGACCCAAACCCCATTGGTGAAGGACAAGCGCGGCCCACCACTACGAATGCCGTCGGTCAAAACCAAGGTTACGAGCTTGAAAGTGAAGGCGTTAAGCTGGTCAATGGACTCGACCTAGAGGAACGAAAGAAGCTGGTCCATGGTACTATCCTTGGCCCCTACTGTGACCAGGCTTAGCAATGCTTGGATCGACAGCGATGAGAAAACCAAGTTCTTCATGCCTTCTTTGCCCTCCAGTAACCACTTTACGATCCTTAGAGCGATGCGACTTTGGCTATGGAGGTCCATGGTGCAACTTTGAAGCAACCCAAAACTCAAATTGAAAGAAAGTTGTGCAGTCTTACCGCAAAAGAGGAAGCATACCACTTATATAGGCTACGGTTGACCCTGAAGACCTCAAAGAATCAGTGTTACATATGGAAATAATCAGTAATCAATCCTACAATGTGTGTACAATATATATGTGTGTGTGTGTGTGTGTTTGTGTATGTACAATATATATGTGTCTGTGTGTGTGTGTGCATGCGTGCAATATATATATATATATATATATATCTGTATGTAATATGTATATATATATCTCTTTGTGTGTGTAATATATATTTGTTTGTGTGTGTGTGTGCAATATATATATATATATATGTGTGTGTGTGTGTGTGTATGTATGCAATATATATATTTTTGTCTGTGTGTGTACAATATATATGTGTGTGTTTGTGTGTGTGTGTATGTACAATATATATGTGTGTGTGTGTGCGCTAAATATATATATATATATATATATGTGTGTGTGTGTGTGTGTGTGTGTGTGAGTGTGTGTGCGTGTACACTATATGTATATGTGTGTGTACAATATATATATATATATGTGTGTGTGTGTGTGTGTGTAGAAATATATAGGCTCTGATACCATGTTGAAAAGATGATGCAAAATATTGAACGGAAAAATATGAGAAAAGAGCGTAGGAAGTATATAATAAACTACATTTCTTCTATTTTGATTTATTTATAATGATTGCATAGGCATCTATATATAGATAGGCTAAAAGTGATAAGCAAGTAACCCTAAACTAAACCCTAGAACATATAATACAACATAATAAACTATAGTTATAAGCAAGAAACCTTAAACTAAACCCTAGAACATATAAGGCAACATAATAAACTAGAATAATATAAAATATTCTAACATCCCCCCTCAAACTCAAGTTGGAATACTCTGCAATCTTGAGTTCGAAATCTAAAACTATGATGACGGCAATGGCAGAGGTGGAAAACAGTCCTTAGATGGTGGAGGCTGCCGAAGAAGATATAGGCTAATGGGTGGCCAACGATGGCGACAGTTGGTTGGTGAATGTAGATTCGAAAAGGGTCAACAACGGGCCAAACTCCAAAATGCGCCAACAATGGGCCAGGGTTGACAATGAGCCAAACTTCAAAAAGGGCCAACGACGGGTAGGGCAGACTTGGGCCAAAAATAAAAATAAAAATAAAATGAGCCCACTTGGGCGGTTATCAGATCAGTGCACTGAACTTGATTGATGCGTAACGCACGTGATGTTGAACTGGCAGAGAGCTTTATGCGGACCGTGGCAGTGGACTTCAGCACCGAGATTGTCGGACAGAAAATGAGAAAACGCAAGGATGTTGAATGCCACAAGAAATACCATATAGAAATGTATATATACTAGTTAAAGACAAAATATTACACCCGCAATATTGTTAGTAATATTAATTTTGGGCATTTTTCTTCTTCTTCTTCTTCAAATCTTTTCATTTTCTCTTCCCTTTGGACGGCAATGAGCTTCATATTGAGCTGGTTTCACTACTGTCAAAAGGATTGAGCCCATGTCCATTGAATAGCAGCATCCCAGTGGTATCTTCTCTGATCATGAACAAGAATGGGTAGTCAGCCACAAAATCTATCTTCTCTTCTTTAGTCTAGAATTCGCAACATCCAAGCATAATTGTGGTAGAAGCTGTTGTAGCTTCTGTGCCTTGTACATTAACTTCAACGAAGGATTTTTGAATTATTTGTGAAGCATACAATTTTGGTTGATGATCGGCTATCATTTTTGTAAATAAAAGCAACTTCAGTCCTAATTCCTTCAAAACATTTCAAACTTTAAACCCAAAAGATATCTTAAACCTTGAAATCTTGAAGACTCCGACTTTCTTCTTTTGGTCCTGGAGGTGGCGATCCAAGACGCCAGATTCAGAACACACTTTTTGTGCCAAAGCTGGGAACACATCATTTGCTTCTAGATGAAAGAAGTACCTTGAATAGCTACGTTTATCCTTACCTCGCTTGTAAGGGCATTCGAAGACTTTTAATCCATCAAAAGCACTATCAAGTTGCCTCTCCCAGCTACTCATAAACCACACTTGAACAGAGCTCCAATTAAGAAGGTGGAAATCATCTTCTTTTGTCCATAAAATGTCGAACATTTCCATCCACACTCCTTTAAAGTATAGTGCATTTGCTATGATGAGCAATATTGCGCTGCTAATACCTAGCAGGAAGATCTTTGCTAAGCCTTTTAGTCACCTTTTAAACCCATGCATTCACTTCACATCTCAAATCCTCAGCCTTGGTTTGAAAATGAACCTGAACAAGAGAGGCCTTATAAGCAGTGTCCACAACCTGTTTGAAAGAGGGCCTAATAGTAGACACGGATTTGGATTTGTTAATCCAATCCCCATTGGTGAAAGACAAGCGCAGCCCACCACTGCGACTATCATCGGCCAAAACCAAGGTTACAAGCTTCGAAGTGAAGGTGTTATGCTGGTCAATGGACTCAACCCTGAGGAACGAAAGAAACTAGTCCAGGGTACTGTCCTTGGCACCTACCACGACCTAGCTCAGCAACGCTTGGATTGACATTAGTGAGAAAACAAGGTTGTCCACGCCTTCTTTGCCTTTCAGTAGCCGCTTTACGATCCTTAGAGCGACGCTACTTTGGCTATAGAGGTCTATGGAGACTCTTTTAAGCAGCCCAAAACTCAAATTGAAAGAAAGCGGTGCTGGCTCACCGCACAAGAGGAAACATACCAATTATATAGACTACGGTTGACCCTAGAGGCCTTTAAGAATCAATGTTACATGTCGAAATAATCAGTAACCAATTCTACAATGTTTGTACAATATATACATGTGTGTGTTTGTGTGTGCACAATATATATATGTGTGTGTGTGTGTGTGTGTAGAATATATTTATAAATATATATCTTTGTGTATGCATGTTTACAATTTATATGTTTGTGTGCAATATATATGTGTGTGTGTGTACAATATATTTATATGTGTGTGTTTGTGTATGTACAATGTGTGTGTGTACATCATATATATGTGTGTGTGTGTGTGTGCGCGCGTACATGCAATATATATATTTGTCTATGTGTATGCACAATATATATATGTATGTGTGTATGTGCGTGCAATATATACATATATATATATATATATGTGTGTGTGTGTGTGTGTGTGTGAAATATATATATATATATATCTGTGTATGTGTGCAATATATATATATATATATATATATTTGTGTGTGTACAATATATATGTGTGTTTGTGTGTGTATAGAATGTGTGTGTGTGTGTGTGTGTACAAAAAAATGAGGGAAGAGAGTGTAGGAAGCATATAAGGCATCTATATATAGAGAGGCTAAATATGATAAGCAAGTAACCCTAAACTAAATCCTAAAACATATAATACAACATAATAAACTATAGTAATAAGCAAGAAACCTTAAACTAAACCCTAGAACATATAAGGCAACAAAATAAACTAGAATAATATAAAATAATCTAGCATCCCCCCTCAAACTCAAGTTGGAATATTCTGTGACCTTGAGTTTGAAATATGAAACTATGATGACGGAGGTGGCGGAGGCGAGAAACGATTCGTAAATGGTGGAGGCTGTTGGAGAAGATAGAGGCTGACGGGTGGCCAACGACGGCGGCAGTTGGTTGGTGAATATAGATTCAAAAATGGCCAATAACGGGCCAAACTCCAAAATGCATTGAAAATGGGCCAGACAGACAATGAGCCAAACTTCAAAAGGGGCCGATGATAGGCCAGGGTTGACAATGAGCCAAAATTCAAAATGGCCAACAATGGGCCAAGGCAGACTTGGGCAAAAAATAAAAATAAAAATAAAATGAGCCCACTTGGGCGGTTATCAAATCATTGCACTGAACCTGACCGGCGCGTAACGCGCGTGATGTTGTAACGCGTGTGATGTTAAACTGGCAGAGAGCTTTGTGTGGAGCATAGTGGTGGACTTGAGCATCGAGATTGTCCGACAGAAAATGAGGAAACACAAGGATTTTGAAGGTCACAACAAAATACATGTAGAATTGTATATATACTAGTTAAAGAAAAAAATATTTCACCCGCAATATAATTAGTAATATTAATTTCGAGCATTTCTCTTCTTCTTCTTCTTCAGATCCTTTCCTTTTCTGCTCCCTTTGAACAGCAATAAGCTTCATATTGAGTTGGTTTCACTGCTATCAAAAGGATTGAGCCCATGTCCAATGAATAGTAGCGTCCCGATGGTATCTTCTCTAATCATGAACAAAAATGGGTGGTCAGCCACAAAGTCTATCTTTTCTTCTTTAGTGTAGAATCTGCAACATCCAAGCATAATTGTGGCATAAGCTACTGCAGCTTTTGTGCCTTGTACATTAACTTCAACGAAGGATTTTTGAATTATTTGTGAAGCATACAATTCTGGTTGATGATCAGCTATCATTTTTGTAAATAAAGGCAACTTCAGTCCTAATTCCTTTATAACATTTCAAGCTTCGAACCCAAAAGATATCTTAAACCTTGGAATCTTGAAGACTCCGACTTTCTTCTTTTTGTCCGGGTGGTAGCAAATCAAGAAGCCAAATTCAGAACACAATTTTTGTACCAGAGCTAGTAGCCCATCATTTGCTTCTGGAAGAAAAAAATGCATGAAAAAGTTGCATTTATCCTTACCTCGCTTGTAAGGGAGTCCCAGGACTTTGAATCAATCAAAAGCACTATCAAGTTGCCTCTCCAGCTACTCATAAACCACACTTGAACTGAGCTCCCATTAAGAAGGTGAAAATCATCTTCTTTCATCCATAAAATGTTGAACATTTCCATCCACACTCCTTTGAAGTATAGTGCATTTGTTAGGATGAGCAATGTTACACTGCTAATAGACCCAGCAAGAATAAGATCTTTGATAAGCCCATTAGTCACATTTTCAACCCATGCATTCACTTTACATCTCACTTCCTCAGTCTTGTTCTGAAAATCAACCTGAACAAAAAAGGCCTTATAAGCAGTGTCCACGACCTGTTTGAAAGAGGGCCTAATAGCAGACACAGATTTGTCGACCCAAACCCCATTGGTGAGGGACAAGCACGGCCCACCACTGTGACTACAATCAGCCAAAACCAAGGTTACGAGCTTGGAAGTGAAGGCATTAAGTTGGTCAATGGACTCAACCTTGAGGAACGAAAGAAACTAGTCCAGAGTCCTGTCCTTGGCCCCCGTTGTGACCAGGCTCAACAACGCTTGGATTGACAGCGGTGAAAAAACCAGGTTCTCCACGCCTTCTTTGCCCTCCAGTAGCCGCTTTACGATCCTTAGAGTGACACAACTTTGGCTACGGAGGTCCATTGTGCAGCTTTGAAGCAACCCAAACTCAAATTGAGAGAAAGCGGTGCAGTCTCACTGCACATAAGGAAGCATACCACTTATATAGGCTACAGTTGACCCTGGAGACCTCAAAGAATCAGTGTTACATGTGGAAATAATTTGTAATCAATCCTACAATGTGTGTACAATATATATTTGTGTGTGTGTACAATATATATGTGCGTGTGTGTATGTAGAATATATATATACATTTGTGTATGTGTGTGTACAATATATATGTGTATGTGTGTGTTTGTGCGCGTACAATATATTTATGTATGTGTGTGTGTGTGAGAGTAAAATATGTGTGTGTGTGTTTGTGCACGTACATGCAATATATATTTATTTGTGTGTGCATGCGCAATATATATGTGTGTGTGTGTGTGTGCGTGCAATGTATATATGTGTGTAAAATATACATCTCTGTGTGTGTAATATATATATATATATATATATCTGTGTGTGTGTGTGTGCGCGCATACGTGCAATATATATATATTTATCTGTGTGTATGCGCAATATATATCTCTGTGTGTGTAATATATATAACTGTGTTTGTGTAATATATATATATATATATATATATGAGGTTTACTAGGGGTTCTCCCCGTAGTGTTCTCCTGGTGTTCTCCTAGTCTTATGTAGAACATGATTTAATAAAAAATAAAATTGTAGTACCATTTCTTTGCTAACAGATTAATTTTTATGAGTTAATAGTTATGTTCTAATGCTTTAAAACTTGTTTTTGGATTCGAAATTAAACTTAAGGGTGGAAGGTTAACCATTTAGGGATGATATCATCCAAAATGGATTTGATCATCCTAAATTTGATGCTAATGCCTCAATTTTGTTGCTAATGCCTCACAAATTTGTTGCCAATGCCTCAAATTTGATGCTAATGCCTAAAAAAACCGATGGTGGAGGCAACTATAATTTTATTTTTTCTTAAATCATGTTTTATGTAAAACTGGGAGAACACCAGGAGAACCTATGGAGAACCCTAGCATTTTCCTATATATATATATATATATATCTCTATGTGTGTGTGCAATATATGTGTGTGTGTGTGTGTACAATATATGTGTGTGTGTGTGTGTGTGTGTGAGAGAGAGAGAGTGTGTGGGTGTACAATATATATATATATATATATTTATATATGTAGATATATGTCGGCTCTGATACCTTGTTGAAAAATGAATCAAAATATTGAGCGAAAAAATGAGGGAATAGAGCGTAGGAAGCATATAATAAACTACATTTCTTCTATTTTGATTTATTTATGATGATTGCATAGGCATCTATATATAGAGAGGCAAAAAGTGATAAGCAAGTAACCCTAAACTAAACCCTAGAACATATAATACAATATAATAAACTAGAGTAATAAGAAAGAAACCTTAAACTAAACCCTATAACATATAAGGCAACATAATAAACTAGAATTATATAAAATATTCTAACATCTCCCCTCAAACTTTAGTTGGAATATTCTGCAACCCTGAGTTTGAAATCTAAAACTATGATGACGGCGGTGGCGGAGGCGAGAAACAATCTGTAGATAATGGAGGCTGCCGGAGAAGATAAAGGCTACCGGGTGTTAGTGAATGTAGATTCAAAAAGGTCCGATAACAGGCCAAACTCCAAAATGCGTCGACAATGGGCCAGGGCTGACAATGACCCAAAATTCAAAAGGGCCAACAATTGGCCTGGGCAAACTTGGGCCAAAAATAAAAATAAAAATAAAATGAGCCCACTTGGACGGTTATCAGATCAGTGCACCAAACCTGACCGGCGCGTAACGCGCATGATGTTGTAACATGCGTGATGTTGAACTGGCAGAGAGCTTTGGGCAGAGCGTGGCGGTGGACTTGAGCACCGAAATTGTCGGACAGAAAATGATGAAATGCAAGGATGTTGAAGGCCACAAGAAATACCATGTAGAAATGTATGTATACTAGTTAAAGACAAAATATTGCACACGCAATATAGTTAGTGATATCAATTTCGAGCATTTTTCTTCTTCTTCTTCAGATCTTTTCCTTTTCTCGTCCCTTTGGACGGCAATGAGCTTCATATTGCGTTGGTGTCACTGTTGTCAAAAGGATTGAGCTCATGTCCAATGAATAGCAGCATCCCAGTGGTATCTTCTCTGATCATGAACAAAAATGGGTAGTCAGCCATAAAATCTATCTTCTCTTCTTTAGTCTAGAATTCGCAACATCCAAGCATAATTGTGGCAGAAGCTGCTGTAGCTTCTGTGCCTTGTACATTAACTTCAACGAAGGATTTTTGAATTATTTGTGAAGCATGCGCCATGAACACATCTGCACTCTCCACACTTCACCCAACCTCACCTGATGCCCTCACACTCTCAAACCTTCACAATTTTTTTTTTTCAAATTTTCTATTTTTAACAACTGCAATCTGCTTGTGCATATTGTAGTTGTCCTCTGTGTTGGTTTTCTTGTATTTTGCAGGGGGTTGGAAAATCTTTGGGGTGAAGTTGCACCACTTAGTTTCAAAGCTGCACACCATCTGTTTGATAGAAGTCCTAACTAACACCACATGGGGAACAATAGTGTGTAGCTGCATAGTCTAACTGAAGATGTTAAACTTAGCATTCATGGGTGGCACCCCACATCATATCCTTTTATTTCTTTGTTTCTTTGATTTTATTTGTTTTTATTTTCCTTTGTTACTTAGTATTTTGTTTTTCAGGGACAAGTGTGCTTGAGTTCAAGTTTGGGGGGAATGCTTTGAGTCATACCTGCTCCAGCTAGTTTCTCCAAACCCCAGGTCAGCTCTTTCCATGTATTTGCACATTGGGGACAATGTGCAATTTAAGTTTGGGGGTATGGGAGACACATTTACACACACTTTGTCCCGTTTTAATTTTTTTTAAAAAAAAATTTGCATGTTCATGATTGTCTTGAAATCTTGGTTGATCTAAGAATTATGATTTGATTTCATTGGTGAGCTTAAAATTTTGAACACATGATCTGATGATTGAATTTTTCTAGTTTGTTACTTACTTTAGGCAAGAATTCACATGTTGATTTGCTCTAACACAAGCACATTGGCACATGGTTGGTGGGGTATGACATATGGTTTTGATGTGTATGTCTTCATGTTTTGGGTAACACTAGATGAATTATTGGTTGAACACATTGGCATGAGAATAGAATATAAAAAATAAAAATAAAATAAAAATAAAAAAAGTGACCATTGATAAACTTTTCACTGGGTAACTAGGTCTCTTGCCTTAAAAGTATTGAGTGTTCACGTCAAAATGTGAAGAGAATTGATTTGGTTAACTTTAAGATATAAAAATGATGATGACCATGGATAAACTTCTCACTGAGTAACTGGGCCTCTTACCTCAGTAAGCATTGAGTGTTCATGTCAAAAGGTGAAGAGATTTGATGTGGTTAACAGTATGGCTAGTTTAGTTTCGTAGCCTTTTTTACTTGAGTTAGTAAGTCCTTAGGGGTGTTTTTACACCTAATGCCCTAAAACCATCTGGTTTTGGAGTTATTGACTCAAAACTCGCTACATGGGTCAATTAGAAAGCTTAAGGAAACTAAACATCACAAAGCTTAATAATAAATGAAAAAAATAAGAAATTATGCTAGTGTTGTTCATTCTAATAAGAAGTTCAATGAAGCTTGAGATGTTGAGACATTGCACATTGAAATTATTTGGAAACTTCATAATTTTGTGCTAAGTTCACTTTACACTATTTCAACTTGTGATACCTTAGCTTGTTTGTTGTAAGTGATTAGACTTTAAAGTCCAAAGCATTGTGAAGATGAAGTTTAACTTTTTAAGTTGGCTAATGAATGAAATTCATGGTTTTGAGTGATATTTTGATTTTTGGATAGCATGAAATGTGCATACTGTTTGTGGATAACATTCTTGAAAAACCCTCACGAGACTTAACTCGTCCTCTAGGGAATTCCTTGGGGTTTTAAAGGCTTGTTGCATATGCTAAATGCAACCGTTCATCCCACGAAAGTTGGATTTATCTTTTTATTTTGCATTTAATTTTTAGTTCTATATTGCTATAGGACTAACAATATGTAAGTTTGGAGGTGTGATAAGTGCTTAAATATTCATATTTAAACCCCTTAAGTTATATTTGCTATACCTTTAATTTATGTTATTTTGTCTATTTTACTTTCTTTTTGTGTTTTCTTTGCTTTGCAGGTCTTTGGAAGAAAATGAGATATTTCTGGAAATTTGGGCTTAAAGAGCAAAAAGAGGAGAAAATGGAGTCTGAGGAAGGGATTGTGTGCAGAAGAAGGCGATCGAACGCACTAAGGGCGATCGAACGCACCTATGCGTGAAGCCCACTCCAGCCGCAGCCCTGTTTTGGAAGTTTGTGATTCTAGGGTTTTGGCTAATCCTTATTGCACAAGGATTCAACCTTACACGTTTTAGGGTTTCTAGAATACTCTTGGACTCTATAAATAGGCCTGTAAACATAGAATTAGACACGCTATTTTGGAGAAGAATTTACTGCTTTCAAGGAAACGATTTTCCGGGTTTATTCTTTTCCTCTATTTTATTTTATGAAGATGATTAACATCAATATTATTTGTAACTAAACCTTTTAGTAGGGCTTGATTGAAGCCCTAATTATGTTTATATTTTAATTCAATATTGTCGCATTTGTGATAACTGCATTATGATGTTTAACTTGATTAATACCTGCTTACTTGAATTCCTCATATGTATTTGCCTGATCAACATGTACATGTGGTATGGACTAGTTAATTAAACCAATTTGGATGATCAAGTCTTGGGATTTAATAATTGTAACAAAAGATATCAACACCGGGTTCTTGGGTTAATCAACATGGGGAACCGGGAGTAGACATCCATACCCTAGGCCTCATGTGTCTGTTGGTTTTCACAGAGTTTATGCTTTTTTAAAGAACAGCTTAGTAGACACCCATACTAAATCCTTTAGGAAATAAAAGAATTATAGTAGACACTCATACCTAATTTGTTGCTTAGGAAAACCAATAGCTTAAGGAGTACACACCCATTCCCTTAGGTTGGTAGACATTAAACAATCATAATGTGAGTAGAGCATTGGCATATTGATATATTATATGAGCATGGTCAATGGTGGAAATCAAAGCCCTACCTCTTTCTCATTATTTAATCAAACTCAATTTTTCTCTCTTTTATTTTATATTGCGAATTTAATTTCAAGCATAATTTACCGATCTCTGTGGGATCGATCTTGCACTTGCACGCTTTACTACACCTTTTGACCTTGTACACTTGCAAGTAAAATGTACAATTATTTACCTATTAATTTAGGTAGATATTTGCACAACATTCAACATAAATTTGCCAATTCAACGTTGCTATAGAGCGAAAAGGAAGGCATTGCGTCAAATATTTGGTAGCCATTCCAGCCAATATCGCCTCATTAGGAGATATGCAAATGCAATACGTAGCACCAACCATGACAGTAGTGCTTTTATACAGAGAGATGGAGCATTCTTTCAGAGGATGTATGTTTTCACTCTCTCATTCATAGCTTGCTCAATCACTTGTTGAATAGAATCAGGACTTCTTCCCGCCATGACCCATGTTTGCTCGCTTACCCATAGAAAGCCAATTGAGCACTCCACCAAGTAGGGTTTCGTAAGAACCAGAGTCACTAGCAATCCTTCACCGGAATCACAGTTGTCAGAGCAATCACACGCCCACACGTGTGATCAGAGATGAGCGCGTAGGTCAAAATCGCAAGAAAAATAACCACCTCACAAGGAGACCTTTGCCACATCAGTAGAGGACCCATTTTTCCCCACCTCACAACCCCTTTCTTTTCCCTTCTCTTGGCACATTTTGCATTCAGGCCTTTCTTTGTTTTGGTTAATTTGCTTGGTTTGATCTATAGTATGCCTTCCACGATTTTTGCAATTGTGCTCTCTGGTTTAGGGTGCTAGTACTTATATTTTGCCTATTTCATTGCCAAACCGCATATTTAAATGTAGAAAATATGTTGATTTTTGAATTGAATGGTAGAATTCATATATTGTAATATAAAATGATTGGGATATTAGAATTTTTAGGAAGAGGTGAAAGATATTACCAGCAATCATAATGTCACAAGTGCTTAAACCTTTTAATTTTTCTGGTGTTATTTTTTTGGCCTTTTCAAGATGCCAAAAAAATTAATATTTATCTGTTCTTAGAAAACCACCACTTATTTGTATTATACACAAATGCATAATACAAATGCTTCAACAATGCTTGCTGCGATGGACACCAAAAGTTCAGCATTCAATCTGATGCGCTTTAATTAGTTTATAAAATTTCATTGTGTTTTGGAATTAAAATTCCAAGTAAGCAAGGAACTCGTGTTTGCATGTTGAGTTTGGGTCATGTCAAGACGGGGATATAAGACTATATAGGTCAATCATAACCTAACCCATTTAATTCAATGGTATACACGCTCTCTAACATGATAGTGAAAATTGTTAAATTGTTATTAGATTATGAATTGATCATTATCACATACACATATATAATAAAAGGAAAATGCTAGAGGTTCTCCCCCTAGTGTTCTTCTAGCGTTCTCTTAGTCTTACGTAGAACATGATTTAAGAAAAAATAAAATTGTAGTAGCCTTCACCACCTATTTTTTTAGGCATTAGTACCAAATTTGAGGCATTAACACTAAATTTAAGATGATCAAATCCATTTTGGGTGATACCATCCCTAAAAGGTTAACCTTCCACCCTTAGGTTTTAGTTTTAAATTCAAAAACGAATTTTAAAGCTTTAGAACCTAAATATTAACTCATAAAAATGAATCTGCTACAATTTTATTTTTTCTTAAATCATGTTCTACGTAAGACTGGGACAACGCTAGGAGAACACTAGGAGGAGAACCCTTAGCAAACCCCATAATAAAAAATTGTTATTATTAATTAATCTATATTTCAAAAATATTTTAAATTATTTGAATGCATCTTTAATCCTTGTTAGCCAGAAAAGAAAACTCCATAAAAAGGAATATATAATGATAAGAGTTGAACTTTGAAGTGGCAAAAACAATAAGAAAAATGAGGGAGGAACAATGGTGGTGGCAAATAATTTGATTAAGACTTGAGCATAGAATAATAAATTGATTTTTATTTTCCACGCAGACACATTGACAAATGAGAATTCTTGTTATTAGGATTGATTATTTGGACAATTTAATAATAGGAAATTTTAATTTCAAAAGGCCAGTCAAAGAGGGAGAGGCTTGAGAGAGAGGTAAGAAGGAAGAAGCCCATCCCCCATCCTACATTCTTTCCCTCGTTTATGAGTGTAAAATAAGTGTGTACATGTGTCATTAGGTGAGTTGGGTGATGACTGTTGTTCAAATATCTACCTAAATTAATAGGCAAATAATTGTACGTTTTACTTGCAAGTACACAAGGTCAAAAATGTAGTAAAGAGTGTAAGTGCAAGATCGATCCCACAGGAATTGGTAAATTATGCTTAAAATTAAATTCGCAATATAAAATAAAAGAGATAAAGATTGAGTTTGATTAAACAATAAGAAAGAGGTAGGGCTTTGATTTCCACCGCTAATCATGCTTTTACAATAAATCAATATGCCAATGCTTTAATCACATGATGAATATTTAATGGTTGCCAACTTAAGGGCATAGTGTATACTCCTTAAGCTATTGGTTTCCCTAAGCAACGAATTAGGCATGGTGTATACTCTAATTCTTTTCTTTCCTAAAGGATTTAGCATGGTGTATACTAAGTTGTTCTCTAAGAAAGCATATGAACTGTGAAAACCGACAACCACATGAGACCTAGGGCATGGTGTATACTCCCAGTTTCCCATGTTGATTAACCCAAGAACCCGGTGTGGATTGCTTTTGTTACTTATGTTAAACCCAGGACTCGGTCATCCAAATTGATGTAACTAACAAGTCCATACCACATGCATATGTTGATCAGGCAGACACACATGAGGAATTCATGAAAACAGGTATTAATCAAGTTAAATACTATCATGCAATTATCGCAAAGGCGCCAATATTGAATTAAAATATAAACATGATCCGGGCTTCAATCTAGCCCTACTAAAAGGTTTAGTTACACATGAAATTGATGCTAATCATCTTCATAAAATAAATAAAGGAAAAGAATAAACCCGAAAAATTGCTCTTTGAAAGTCGTCAATTCTTCTCCAAAAATCGTGTGTCTTTCTTTTGTGTTTACAAGCCTATTTATAGACTCTAGGAGGATTCTAGAAACCCTAAAAATCGTAGGGTTTGAATCCTTGTGCAACAAGGAATTACAAAACCCTAAAATTAAAAACTTCCAAAATAGGGCTGCGACTGATTTAGGCGTCACGCATAGGTGCGATCGATCGCCATCGGGCTGCGATCGATCGCACAATGATAGATTTCCTTCTTTTGCGCACGACACAGGTGTGTTCGATCGCAATCTCCTGCGCTCGATCGCCTTCACAGACTCCATTTCCTTTGATCTTCTGCCTAGCTTTTCCACATCCTTGTCCATTAAGCCCTAGACTTCCAGAGTGCTCTCTTTTCTTTCAAAAGGCCTATAAAACAGAAAACACAAAAAGAAAGTAAAATAGACAAGATAACATAAACTAAAGGTATAACAAATATAAATTAAGGGGCTTAAATATGAATATTTAAGCCCTTATCAATGACATATTCTTTGTAAATAAATGTTAAATAGGCGGGCCCATGGTGATATATTTTCTCCCCAACACATTTCGTTCAGGCTCCCCAACTTATTCACTAGCTAGAAAAACTAAAATCCACCAAAATTTCCCTCAATGTCTGAAATACTATCCATTTTGGTAATATCACCAAAAAAATAGATAATACCATTCATTTGATTGATAATGTCATACAGTCAGAATCTCTCCTCACAGACCTCAGACGAAGAATTCATTCTCAAAAAACAACTTGATGATCTATTTCTTGAGGAAGAAACTCTCTGGAAAAACAAGTCTAAAGAAACTTGGCTCACCAATAAGGATTTGAATACAAGATTCTTTCATACTTTTACGCTAATCAGGAGTTGCAAGAATGCCATTGAACAACTCAAATTATCTTCAAGAATATGGATATGTGAAATACCTGCGATTGGGAGCTGCTTCATAAACCATTTCTGAAATTTATTTACTTCATCTACTCCTATTATCATAGATGATCTTCTGTTTTTATTTAATTGCTCTATCTCTCAAGAAGAAATTATTAATCTTTGCTCTATTCCACGAGAACATGAAATTTTCAATGCCTTAGCCAGTCTTTGCATCAACCAAAGCTCGAGGCCCAGATGAATTTACAACCTTATTTTTTAAAAATTAATAATAAAAAAATTAAAAATTTGAGTATTGTTAAAGATGTCGTTCTCCAGAGTGTTTGGAATTTCTTCAAGAAAAATCATCTATTGAATGAACAAAATCACACTTTTATTGCTCCTGTTCCAAACCAGTTGAATCCTTTCTCGGCTAATCATTTCAAACCTATCATTCTCTGCAATATTATTTATAAGATCATCTTCAAAATTCTGGCAAACAAGTTTAAGCGGCTTCTCCACCTCTTTATCCCTCCATATCATTTATCATAACAGACAAGGACATAATAACAACAAAAGTATCATAGGCTGAAACATCATCTCATACTCCATATTAGCATTTACCTTGATGTGATACGATTTCAACACCACAGTCGAAGCCTCCATGCCTTCAATCACAAGAGCAGAAGCTGAGGAAGAAAAGAAAAGAAAAAAAAATTACAGGAGTCGGGCAAATTAAATAAGACATGCAATTTCTAAATCTAAACAAGTGAACATCCAAATCATACCAACGACAGTTTAGACCTCTTTAAAAAAAAAGGAATAGAGTTTAGACCTCTTAAATTCAAAGATTGAGGAGATCAAGAGTTTGAAAGAAGCAAAAAACGAAAAGATAAAATATGCTATAGAGACAATATAAATGCTTATTTATCCAGGAAAAAGACAATACAAACGTCAAGTTCACAACAAATCCTTTTATAAAAAAATTCGAAATCTTGTGGGTGTCTGTTATTTTGCTAATAAAATCTAGTTGTTCCGCAAGAGATCTGAGATCAAATCCTGTCTATTCCAAGGAAAGGTGGGATTCATGGAAGGGAAAGGTATACTTCCATTTATGTATCCCATAGGTTCAAAGGACTTCTAATAAACAACAACAAAAAAAATTAAAGATCATACTATGCAACACTTTATGGCAATTTTTCATTAACCTTTATACAATCTTCTATGAAAAGATGATATACGATAAAAAATTATGATGTTAAGAAGTCAAATAGAAATTAAATCAAGCAAAAGTTCTTTGTTCCACCCCTAGCAACAACACCTTTCGAGCAAAGAGATTAATCTAACCAAAAAAACAAAACAATACCTTAAAAGAATAAGGGAAGGGCTAAACAAAAAACCTGCATGATGTCAATCCACTAGCATCAAAAGCAACTCTGCAATCCCCATGAGAGGAGCATCTTTTTGGGCATCTTTCAAGGGAAACATACATGATAGTTTGATCTTTAGTAGCACTGCTAGTGGCATTAAGATGCCTCAATCCAAAACCCCAAGTTCCTTCTCTAACATATAAAAGATAAAAATCAACCTTTTCTTGGCTGGAATTATACAACATGACATGGAGCCATCACTACTTCTTGTACTGTTTGCATAGTAATAATCCCAGCTATCAAGAGATGGTAATCCGCCAAATCTAGCATATACTTCGTAATCAATGTCTGTGGCTGATGTCAGACGGATGTGTATATTTCCTCCAGCTGCACTGCGAGGAATATCCAAAAGAAAGTAAGTCCAAATATCATCTGGTTTTCCATCATATGAGGAGTTGCTTACAAGGGGCTCGAGAGGAAAATTGGCTGAATCTGACGATACTATTCCACTGGCTGGCAAATAATAGGATTCAAAGGGTTTGAATCTCTCCTGAGAACTGTCACTCTGCAGACAACCATTCTCAGCTTGTTAATAAGTTATTCCTACGAGAATAAGTCCTTTTGAAGTATCATGAAAAGAGAAGACAATGCAGAGCCCTAAATTGTTCTAAACTTAATATAAAGAGCAAAACTAACATGAAAGATGATGCTTCCAATCTGAAATATCTAAGCCAGAATTTTCTATTTGGTTCACAATGATATCCTATAACATGCTAGAATCATTATATTTTACCATTTTAAGCCATTTCATGTTTTAAACTCAAACAACTTTAAGAAAGGCATTTTCTGTTATATACCAAATAGTGCAAATTGACAAGTTATATAAACATCTTGTCATCCTACTATACAAGCTTTTCATATTATAAAGACACAAACATAATAGCGGCAATAGAGGCAGAAAACAATCCTATCAACAATCCCACCTGCAGGACGTATCTTTCCCATGTACAATTTGATCCAGCCTTTCCTATGGGACATTCAAGAACTTGTGTTTCCATGGAATAGCAAACTTTTGTAGTAGTGTTCTGAGTCCCTCCGAGTTCTTTTGAAATAGTAACCGGTAAAATAGCAATATACCAGCTCCCAACCTTTGGGGAGCGAATAGACAAAGGAGCTTCACTTATGCTACTGGAATAATCAAGCAGAGTGGCTGAAGGAATTGCACCGTGCCGAGCAAAACACATTAAATTAATTCCACCAGCATTCCCACTGTCATTTGCTGCTGTTACATTGAACTTGATATCCATTGCCATAATGGTCAACTATTCAGCCACTGCCACAACATCCAACGAGTATACTTTTGGTTCACCATCTCCAAGGCAAGAAGTTTCGAAACTACTTTTGCAAGAAATCATATTTTCATTTGTCTGGTTGTATGACATGTCTCCTGAAAGATTTCCCGCAGGAAAGTAGCTATCAGATGGAACACATGAGAGTGGGTCCACCGTCTGGTTGCAGTACAGGCCCCATGCCATTGAGGTAGTACATCCTTCTACAGTAACATTGGCATTGAAGGAGTATGATGGGCCACGGACAATCTGCAATACCAGAGCAGCCATAGTTTATGTTTTAATGATTGCAATATTCGTGAATGTCCAACATTAACATATCAAGACTTTAAAGAAAGCGACTGGAAAGAGCTCAAGACTATATTGAGATGTATGTCATTCTGCCACCATAATCATCAACGTTCATAGAAATTTAGCACAAGCACTAAATTAGGAAGAATTGCAGAGTGAGATAAATTTTTCAGATATAAACTTCTAGTAAGAATTAGTGGGCACATTAAACACTAGAATATTATAACTTTTTGGTACCATAAATAAAAATCCATTTGATCTCACCGTGAACAAAAATTAATCAGCTCCAAACGTTGCCTAGTCCTCATGACTACAGTTCTCCCTCTAACAAAATCTTCATTAATGACAATGGCTTCCTCAGATAGGTCACAAGTGTTTAAAACTTCCACACTTGCAGGAATTGAAAATTATTAGAGCAAGAACTAAAACATGAAAAGAAGTATTGCTTTTTAACTAAAGTATTTTGCATCAACTATTGAATTATTTTGTTGTGATGTGAATCACACAATATAATCAGATCAATAATGAGATAAGTTGGTGGATGCAGCAACCTTCCTAGTTGTCAATGAGAAAAATAAACTATACCATTTTCGACTGTCTGTAGGTCCAACGCCATTGAAAAGACCAAAATACCAAGCTCCTGGAGATATCTGAATACAACTTTTACTGTTATCGACCAGACAAAAGATATGAAAAACAAAATAAGCAAAGCAATTGTGAAATTTTCCACGCACCAAACATAGTCACCCTTTTGGACCTCCAAAAAGTGCATATAAGTAAAACAAAAAATTCCCTGACAGTTAAACTAAATAAAATACAAATTGAGTGAAAATATCTGATTTTAGCAAACAAGAAGAAAGGTATGATATAGTAAGATATTTTGAGATTGACCCGCTCATTTGTCAACTTCATTGTGATATTTTTCTGCATAGGAAAGCACTGCTCCACATTCTGAAGAGCTTGAATTCCTCCAAACAAGCCATTAGAGAGGGGAAATAACACTGCAACAGCAGAAAACCCTTTTTCTTATAAGTAATGTTGTATATATCAAAAGCGCGGAAGAGCGCAACCCTAGTACACAGGGAGTATACAAAAGAATGCCTAGAAAGAAAGAGAAAATAGAACAAGGAAATCTAAAAAGCTAATAACTAAAGGAGCTGAATAAGTAGCTGTCCAAGTAAAGAGGGAAAAAGGGAAAAAAGGACTTGAGATCCTCTAAGGTCCTCTCTAGAAAACCTTTCAAAAATACATGCATTGATAATCTGATTAGACTTGGAAAAAGAAGGAAACGGAAGTCGACCAGAATTATTGATTGATTCCAACTTAAAAGAAAATAGGCAATAAAGAATGAGTTCTAAGTGCAGATAAACTGGGTTTTCCATCACCCAAAGAAACATTGTAACTACCATTAAGTAATTTGAGAAACACCATTGTCACAAAGAACTCAGCAAGCAGAATCCTCAGGCCAATTAGACGAAAAGGAAATTTAACTTTGGTGGTCCCAAAGTAATTGTCTTGCTTTCTTACAAAGTTTTTGAATATGCATGTTGGTTACAAGTATGACATTAAAGAATTCAAAGCCTATAAGGCGGGAAGGCAAAACAGGATTAAATTGATTAACTGATATATTTACTTAAGGTTCATTTCAATTTTAATTAGACCACTTTCACATGAACTACCTGAATCATTTAGAGAAATGTTTGAGACATCTGGAAGAGGGAGGCTACCATCTCTGAAGCAAATAATTGGCAGTGTGCTTTCACGAGCCTTTTTTATGCTTACAGCATCCTGCAAACAAATTGGACCATAAGCAATTGAGGGAGGCAGAGGACTCAAAATGCATTATATTGGTAATTGATTGCTGTAATTCCTTCATTCTAAAGACAGTTTAAAGCACGATCTAATTTCTGTATTAGGACAAACAAAAAGTACAAAGACACAAGGGATAGCAACTTGAGTAATAGGAAAAAATTAATATCAAGAAAACAAATTTCAATTTGGGAATCAGCAATTAGACAAGTGCATGGTATACTATTGTACCTTATGCAAGAAGAAGGTATACACACAACAAGGTATCAAAACGGAAGTAATTTGAAAAGAATTTATAATTAACAAACAAAAACATATATCCAGGAATTAGGCGTCAGATGAATGGTGGAATACTGAACAAATCCTATCAATTCTTCAAACTTGATAAGCATACTTACGAGCTCTACATCCGAGTTCAATGCTATAGTCTATAGACATTCAAGAGAACCATGATGGCAAATCAACTGGAACAGGGCAAAACAGCAAAACCAGTCAGATATTATACGAATTTCAGATTTTTCAAAAAAAAAAAGAAATAAAATATCTTAATACTAGCATTTTGAATATTTGTAATTGAAAATTGACATAATGAAATGAAAGCAGGCAGCTTTTTCTTCTCATGCACATGTTTTATATTCATGGTACGCCAGTAAATAGGTTTGATTTGTACCAAGTCAACCAACAACTCTACTGAATTTGATAACAGGAAGAAAGGAAATGCTTTAATCCCCAAATTGTAAGGAGGGGCAGAGGAAGGAAACGAAGTGACCGAACAAAATCTCCTTGCTCATTATATTTAAAAGAAGGAAGGGCTATATAAAACTTGGTAAGAGGGTGCATGAATTATGTAGACATAACCATACTATCAACGTTAATCGGCAAAGAAGCACTCAAACAAGAAATAACATCCAAATTACTTCAAATTTCATAACTTTCACTTAGTTAAAATTTTGTCATGACCAATTAGACGCTTCACCAAAATACTTACAACCCAATAAGTATATAGAAACAAAAATTATAACATTAAAAACCATCTACACACTTCTAAGTATTCCAAAATATTATTTTAACAAAGGCAAAGATCCAATAATCTTTACCCCCCTCTCCGCAAAAAATAATCCCTCAAGAACTAATGAAAAACCAAACTTATGAGTTAAATTCTCAAAAGTGTCGATAAGAATTAGCTCAAACACCACTGGCATGGCACAAAACTAAATTAATGAATCAAGCACTCAAAAGGGTCACTGAGAACTGGCTCACACACCTCTAATATAGCGCAAACCAAAGGGCATGAGCGTGGTCCGAGGATAGCTAAAGCTAGAGACGGTGAAGGTTCTGTTTTCTCGTATACATATATGAGGGCCAAAAAACACGAATAGAGAATGAAAAGACTAAGAATCGAATTGGAAGAAGGGCACATAATCGAACTGAAACCCATTTATTTATTTATTTTCGTTATTCTTAGAGCACATTATGGGTGAAAAAAACGCATTTGGCTTTAAAGGGATTAGAGTGTAAGTTTGGTGGATGTTTAATAATGAAATCGTAGAAAGGAAAAAAAAATTAATAAAAAAAAAAAGCGAGAGTTTTTACGGTGTTTGAGTTGCATGCTCAATTGTACTACTTGTCAAGCTTGTTCGGGTGTAAAGGGTGCCGGAGCCACGCGCTGATGATGAGTTTTATTAAAAAAATAAATAAATAATACCGGCCATGGAAGGTGGCTCCAGCTAGGGGTGTTCAAGCGGAGCGGTTATAACTACCTCACCAACCGTTAACCGCTTATAACGCTTTTTATAATCAATCGCTTTGTAAAGCGATTATTTAAAATCATTAACCGCCTACATAGCTAGGTTTTAGGCATATGAAAAAGCGGTTATAACCGCTAACCGCTTTTATTTATATATAATTATATAAATATATATTAATTAAATATAAAAACAAAACAAAACAAAACGACGCCACATCCCCTCTCTCACTCATTATATATCATTTATATTATATAAGTCTATAAGATGAAACCCTATCTTATTCTTCCAGACATTCACATTTCACAGAAGTTGCAGCCTCTTTCTCACATAGTCTCACTCGTTAGGTTTTATCTAAACTTTGAGTTCTCGTGAAGCTGAGCCCCTCTCTCACTTGTCTCCGTCTATGTCTCACTTTCGTCTTTCAAACTCTCACTCATTAGGTTTTGGTTGTAGTATGTTTTGATCTTGGTTTCACTGAAAAATGAAGGCCCAAAATAAAAAAATAAAAAATAAAAAAGGTCCAAAAGCCCATTTTCAAAAAAGCGTTTAAAAAAGCGGTTTTAACCACTTGTTAGCAGTTTGAATAACCGCTAACCACCTAAGCAAAGGCGGTTGCGGTTATTGAAAATCTAATAACCGCCTAAAGCGGGGGTGGTTGCGGTTATTGCAAATAACCGCCGGTTATAACTGCTTGAATACCCCTAGCTCTAGCCATCCTCTTGGCAAAAATGGGAGATTTGGGCAATTCTATTTTTTTACTGTCTAAATTGCTACCATTTTGGGTATGATAAGCGCTGAATGTTGCACATTCAAGCCCTTTAACTTGCATTTGTTAATACCTTAACATTGCTATTTATTTGATTTTGTTTTATTTGGTGTTTCAGGTCAATTACAGGAGCTTAGTTGGAAATTGGGATAGAAAGGGCAAGAAAAGAACCACACTGTGCTGGCGAACGATCGCAGCACGCCTGCGATCGTGCGCCTGGAGAACGTGCGCCAAAGATGACGAACATGCGCTGGGCGAACGATCGCCCAGGCTTGCGATCGTGCGCACTCGGGGTCACTTAACCCTACAGCGTAGGGATATTTTTAAATTGCCTCTTCAAGTCTCCAAGTTGAAGTAGGAGACTAACCTACGGCCATGATTAGGGTTTTAGGGTTTCTAGGGTTTCCTAGTGTCTATAAATAGGCCTTTATACAATGTAAAAGGGACCGGTTTTCCTTGAGTGCGAATTTTATAGAAGTTTATGGAGTTCATCAGCATGAGCGGCTAAACCCCCATTGTGGGGTACCGATGTAACCCTCTCCGACACACAATGGTGATTGTATTTGATTCATTTAGTTTATATTACATATGTTAATTACATAACTGTGAGGATTGCAATCCTTGATTTCTGTTCTTAATTATAATGCAATTGTTATTCAATTTTAAAATCAATACTTGCAAAATTCTTATCTTGTCTTAGAATTTATTTTGCATGTATTGAACTCAATCGATTTTATTTTCTGTGATCATAAAACCGATGGTTATGTAATGGTTTTAATATGCATGTGATTAATAGGATTAGATAGACCATGCTTAGGGAAGACGGGTCATACTACGCCCTAGTTTAGAGTAGACGAACTGCTAAATCAAGATGGGTTATGCTATTCCATTGATCATATAAAACGCATTAAGGATTTTATAGTTTATACCTAGGGAAGACGGATCGTGCATCTTAGTGGTTAGGTGGACGATCCGTACAACCAAAGATAAATTCATTATCCCTTAATACTTAATTTTCTTGTCGATAACATATGTGATTATAAGATCGGTACCCTACTCTCTCTCTCTCTCTCTAAATCATCAATTTTATATTATGCTTAATTTTATGCACTTTAGTTCACAACAATCAATCTTGTCTTTTAATTAGGTTAACCTTGTTCTTCAAATTTAATAGCATTCCCTTGTGGTTCGACACCTCAATATAGCCCTATCCTCAGGATTCGTTCTATTAGTGGTAATTTATTATTGATATTTTGGTCAACAAAATACCACATCAATTTTCTTAACGGTTTTTTTATTAAAGTTTAGAGATTAAGTTTAGCTTAATTTTATTTTATTTTAGTTGTTATTTCTTTTCGTTATTTTCAATTTGTGGATTTTAATTTTGTTTTCAAGTTCACGTTCGCCTTGTAGGTCGATAGAGACCCAAACCATCGAGAAGCGAACGATCGATCGATCGTTCGCTCTCTCTGGTGACACTCGATAAGTGCTTAAATATTCATATTTAAGCCCCTTAATTTATAATTGTTATGCCTTTAGTTAATGTTATTTTATCTATTTTACTTTCTTTTTGTGTTTCTCTGTTTTATAGGCCTTTTGGAAGAAAAGAGAGCACTTTGGAAATCTAGGGCTTAATGGACAAGGAATTTGGAAAAGTTAGAAAGAAGACCAAAGGAAATGGAGTCTTGAGGGCGTTGAGAGGAACTTTGGCGATCGAACGCATTAACGCTCGGCGCCAAGAAGAGAACGCGCCACGCTTAGTAGAAGAGGAGATCGATCACCGTGCGATCGATCGCAGCCCGAGTGCGATCGAGCGCACCTAGGCGTGAAGCCCAAACCAGCCCCAACCCTATTATGGAAGTTCTTAGTTTTAGGGTTTGTAAATCCTTGTTGCACAAGGATTCAAACTCGATTTTTAGGGTTTCTAGAATCCTCCTAGAGTCTATAAATAGGCCTGTAAACATGGAAGAAGGACACGCTATTTTGGAGAAGAATTTACGGCTTTCAAGGAAGCAATTTTCCGGGTTTATTCTTTTCCTTTATTTTATTTTATGAAGATGATTAGCATCTGATGTGGTAATTTCGTGACCGAAATATCAATAATAAAAATAACCACTCGCAATAGAACGAATCCCGTAGGATAGGGCTATATTGAGGGTGTCGAACCACAAGGACTGTAAGGGTTTTGTTGCTAAATTCAAAGACTAATTTTAACCTAATTAACAAAAGATGTTTGATTGTTTGTGAATTCGAAGTGCATAAAAGTAAACGCAAGATTAAAAGTAAATGTATGAGAGAGAGAAGTAAGGTACCGACTTCACCACAATCCGCACAACAATGGCAACCGTATTTAATTCCAAAAACTCAGAATACGTATGTTATAAAAGAACAAGAAAATACAATATCAAGGGATAAGAATAATCTATCTTCGGTTGGCACGGATCGTCCACCTAACCACTAAGATGCGGCACGACCCGTCTTCCCTAGGCATAAACTATAAAATCCCTTAATACGTTTTCATACAATCAATGGAATAGCATAACCCATCTTCGGTTGGCACGGATCGTCTACCTAAATTATACTAAACTAGGGTGTAGTACGACCCGTCTTCCCTAGGCATGGCCTATCTTAATCCTATTAATCATATGTCTATTAAAACCATTGCATAACCATCAATCTTATAATCACAGAAAATAAGGTTGATTTGAGTTCAATACAGGCAAAATAATTTCTAAGACAAGAATAGAATTTCGCAAATATTGAATTTGAATTGAATAACAATTGCATTGAATATTAAGAACATAAATCTAAAGTTGCAATCCTCACAGTTATGCAATCAACATACATAAATTGAATTAAAAGAGATCAAATACAATCACCATTGTGCTTGGAAAGGGTTTACATCGGTACCCCACTAAGGGGTTTAGCTCATGATCTTCTAAGCTCCACAAACAAGTTCAATTTCACTCTAAAACGCCCTTTACAATGTTTAAGAGCCTATTTATAGGGATTAAAACCCTAGAAACCCTAAAACCCTAATTATACAGGTCGGTCTCCCAATCCAACGGGAGACCGAAAGTCGAGTCCATTGTCAAAAGGGAATTTCCGTGTTCTGACGCCGAAAGTGCGATCGTTCCCGTGAATTGGGCGATCGTCAGCGATCGCTCCGTGAATTGGGCGATCGTTCTCAGGCGATCGCTCATGTGATCGCCTCGCAAGTAATGATGCCAATTTGTCCCTTTTAGCCCGATTTCCAATGGAACTCTTGCATTTGACCTTGAAACACTAAAACAACGCAAAATCAAACAAATAACAATGCTAAGGAGTTAACATATGCAAGTAAAGGGCTTGAATGTGCAACATTCGGCGCTTATCACACCCCCAAACTTACATATTGCTAGTCCCTTAGCAATACAAAATAGAAAATAAACTGAAAGATATAAGATAAATCCATTGTGGGATGTACGGTTGCATTTAGCATATGCAATAAGCCTTTTAAACCCTAGGAATTTCTAGAGGACGAGTGGAGTCTCGTGAGGGTTTTCCAAATGATACCACAAACATTATGCATAGTTCATGTTATCTAAAATTAAAGCATCACTCAAAACCATGATTTTCATTCATTAACAAGCTTAAAGGATTAAACTCCATCTTCACAATGAATTGGAAATTAAAGTCTAATTACTTACAACAAGCAAACCGAGGCATCACAAGTTCAAACAAAGGTAAAGTGAACTACCACAAGACTATGAAGCTTCCAAACAAATTCAATGTGCAAAGTCTCAATATTTCAAGATTCACTGGAAGTCCTATCAGAATGAACGACAATGGCATACTTTTCTTATTTTATTTATTTATTTATTTTATTAGGCTCGCAATGTTTAGTTCCCTTAAGCTTTCTAATTGACCCATGTAGCGAGTGTTGAGCCAATGACTCCCAAACCAGATGGTTTTAGGGCACTAGGTGTAGAGACACCCCTAAGGACTTATTAACTCAAGTCAAAAAGGCTACGAAACTAAACTAGCCATAATGTTAACCACATCAAAACTCCTCACCTTTTGACGTGAACGCTCAATGCTTAATGAGGCAAGAGGTCCAACTTAGTGAACAATTCATCAATGATTATCATCATTTCATTTTTTTTTTTATATACATTTAACCACATCAAAGCTCCTCATCTTTTGACGTGAGCACTCACTGCTTTGAGGCAAGAGGCCCAGTTACTCAATGAAGAGTTTATCAATGGTCAAATTTTTATTATTTATTTATTTTTTTCATTTATGCCAATGTATCCAACCAATAAGTCACCCAGTGTCACCCAAAACATAGAAACATACACATTAAACCTACATGTTATACCCCACCAATCATGTGCTAATGTGCTTGTGTTAGAGCAGATCAAACATGTGAATTCTCAATTGCCTAAAGCAAGTAACAAACTAAAAAAAAAAATCCAACATCAGATCATGTGTTCAAACTTTTAAGCTCACTGATGAAATCAAATCACAAATTTTTAGGTCAACCAAAATTTAAGGACAACATGAACATGCTTTTTTTTTTCAAAAACAAGACGAGTGTGTGTAAATGTGTCTCTCATACCCCCAAACTTGAATCATACATTGTCCCCAATGTATGTACAGAACTGAAAAATGAGGTGAAGGGTATAGGAGTACCTGAGTGAGCAGATGTGGGTATATCATACCCCCAAACTTGTATCCAAAACACATGTCCCGAAAAAATTGATACTCCAACCAAGAACAATCAAGTGCAACATTGTTGTAAAAGTGATGGGGGAAAGGGAAAAGTGACCTAAATAGGTCACGGGGGACATTCTCTCGAGGCGAACGATCGCCAAGGGTGGGCGAACGTCAGACTTGAGTGTTGGTGTGGGCAGTGAGGGCCGGGACGAACGCGCCTTTGTGCACTGGCGAGGAGTGAACGATCGCCTCAGAGGTGCGATCGTCGCTTCCTCGAGGTTGGGTACTCTGGAGGAGTTTCATGAACGATCGCCCAAGGAGGTGCGATCGTTCGCTTCCTCGAAATGCCATTCCCACTTGAGTGAACCACGAATTAACAAAGAATGACAACAATGGATAAAATACCGGATGGAGATCATGTACCGGTGAAATAAGGATCTGCGCACAGGGGTCTACGCTGATCCTTTGAGGTAATGCTCAAAATAATTCCGAGTCCCGGGGATCTTACCTCGATCCTTCAAGTCCAATCAAGCTCTTCCATCCCTTCTTCTTTATAATCATGTAGCATTCCACAAGGAAGAGAAATCTTCTTATTAATTTGGAACTACTTCCCTCGATGAAAGGTCTTGATTCTCCTCATGGCCATGCCCTATTTGTTTGTCCCGAATTGGTTCCATGATCAACCTTTTGTCTCAGAGGTCCACACAACCGGGACAACACGGGAGCTTGCTATAAATTTATCCACCCCAATAAAGTCCACTTCACAACCTCTGCATGAAATTTGTTTCTTGTGGGATTGTCATCGTGGGGAGTACTTGAAGAAAGGGCATAGGCTCGATGGGTTTCTCCATCGGGGTTTGAGATAGAGTTTCGGTGGGTCTTCAACAGTTTTTCAATGTCATCCAAGAAGAAAGCAGGCCTTGATCAGTGCATTACGGTTGAAAATGTTCAGATCTTCATATTTCAAAAGAAATCTTCATTACACCGGTCCGACAATTAATGCATGCATTAGCTGTTGCCAGGAAAGGACGCCCAAGGATGACAGGAATTTGCTTATCTGGATAAGGAACAGGTTCTGTGTCTAGAACTATGAAATCAACTGGATAATAGAACTTGTCCACCTTGATAAGGACGTCTTCCACAATTCCTCGGGGTTTCTTGATAGATCTGTCAGCCAGTTGCAAGATAGTACTTGTCGGTTTCAATTCCCCTAAGCCAAGCTGCTGATATACTGAGTATGGAAGCAAATTTACACCAGCTCCTAAGTCAAGGAGAGCTCTCTCAATCGGAGTGTTTCCAATGACGCATGAAATTGTAGGTGCTCCAGGGTCCTTCAATTTGGGAGGAGTGTTGTGCTGAATCAAGGAGCTCACTTGCTCCGTGAGAACAACTTTCTTAGGAATGTGTTTCCGATTCTTCCTCTTTTGAGTGCACAAATCTTTGAGGAACTTCGCATAAGCTGGAACTTGCTTTATGGCATCTAAGAGTGGAATGTTGACCTTAACTGCTTTTGAAGGTTTCCATCATGTCTTGTATCTTCTCTTCTTGCTTTCCAAAGTGGAGGGATGCCTTGAGACGCTCTGGATATGGGGCTTTAGGCACATATGGTTCCTCTGAAATGGGGTCATATAAAGATGTGTCATTGATCACTTGCTTACCCTTGTCTTGATGCTTAGTCTGTGTGGTCTCAAGTTGCTCCTCCTTCTTTTCTTCCACATGGTTGTCGACCACTCTTCCACTTGAATGTGGTAATAGCTTGAATTTGCTATGAGAAGTTTCATTTACCATGCATAGCCTTAGGATTTACCACGGTGACGACTTGGAAGCTTCTTCCTTCTTGGTTAAGGGTGTTAGCTAGTTGTCCAACCTGAGCCTCTAGTTTGGCAATGGATTGAGAGTGGGAGTTTACTGTGCGGGACATCTCATCAAACTTTCCATCGATCGAGCCCATTCTTCCATTCATCTCACCCAACAAGTTCAGAATTCGTTCATCGGTGGATTACGCATTCTGCGTGGAACCGCTTTGGTATTCTTGATGTGGAGGTCGATAGGTGGAGGGCGAGTTGTAGGGTCAGTACATTGGATTGAGCTTGATTATGTGGTCCCGAGGTTGAGTTCTCGCATTGACCTTCCATGAGAAATTCGGATGGTTTCTCCACCGGGTTGTAAGTGTTGGAGTATGGATCATTACCGGAGAAAGCATTGACTGTTTCATTGGATATATCGGTATAATTGATGAGAAGGCGGTTATTTACGATGTGTAGTGCTAGAAACGAATGAACATGGTTCAGGTTGGGAGTTGATGTAACGGTAGGAGCAAAACCGATCATCAATTGATCCGACTTCTTGGTGATGGCATCAACTCATCGATCGGTATCAAATATTGTATATTTAACCCCTTTAACTTATGTTTGTTAGCTCTTCGTTAATTAATTTCTAATGTTTTGGTTAGTTTTGGTGTTTTAATGTTTTGCAGGTTGTTAAGTTGCATTTGGGATTAATGCCATCAAATGCAGGGCTTAAGCAGTTCGGGAGCTTTAGCGACAAAATTGAGTCGATGATTACTTGGCAAGACGACTTCCACCAAATGGCCATATCTTAAGTTGTATAACTCCGATTGGGGTGATCTTGGTGTCTTTGGAAAGCTATCTCGAAGATCTACAAAATCACATTTCACAAGTTTTGGCCAATTCTGAAGCATTTGTGCTCGAACGCACATTTTGAGTTCGAACGCAGCTATGCCCATCTGATGCAGAATTTGTTGCACGAGTGCGTTCGAACGCACCTAGTGCGTTCGAACGCACTTAAGCTGACCTGGCAGCGCTGAAACCCTAAATTTAGCCTATAAATACCCCCATTTCTTTTGTAAACGATTAGGGACGTTTGGAGGTGCCCTTGGAGGCCAAAAACCTCCCTGTTTATCACTGTAAACCCTCTAAATTGTCATTTATTTATTTTATGTTTTATTTTATGCTTAATTAGTCTCTTAGTCCCTTCACTTGAATTTATTTATTTATATTTATGTTTAGTTCAGATTATTCGTCATTTAATTTATGTCTATTCGTTTCAATGCATTTTAGTGACAAAAGTGTATTGATTGTTGTTTGCCAATCGTTGAACGTCGACTATTGTTGCAACCGGAGATACATCGGATATTGCTTGACCATTATCCGTTGTGACCTCTTAACTGTGTTTGCCTCGGATAGATCGAAGATTGTGTAGCAACAATAGGATATACATATGTGCTCATCGATAGGCGAAAATATGAACAATGTATTAACCTCAGAATATGCCTTGTAGCATAAATGTTTAATACATATGAGCTAAACATATTTATATGTAGATTAATTTATTGTGAGGTGAATTAGGACTTTAGTTATTTCTTTATTTTTTTGCTTTTAATTTAGTTTATTTTCTGCACGCCTTTATTTCTTTATTTTATTGCTTTTAGCTTAGTTTTATTTTATGCACGCCCACGTGTTGAAATTGGAACTAGGTTAAGATTTTATTAGTTTAAGCGTTTTAAAGTTGATTTTTGACAAACACGATTCTCTGTGGGTTCGACACTCGCACTTGCACACCACATTACTACGATCGACTGCGCAATTGGCAGTACTATTAAATTTGTGCAACAACTACTTGAGTGGCCATGTCTAGGGGTCCTACTTCACAAAGGCTCTCCGTCTTTGGTGCTTTAGACGGGTTCCTTCGTCTATTTGAAGCTTCTTGTGACGAGAGTTGTTACTCAAGTTTTCAATCATCGCCCATGCCTCCTCGTCACTCTTTAACATGAATGTCCCCCACATGATGCATCTCAGTTGCTCTGCAAGACTCTGGAGATCATTATAAAACTACTTATGCCATTTGGGGATGCATGGTGTGACATGATCTAAGTAAGTCCTTAAGCCTCTCCCAAGTTTCATGTAGTGGTTCACCCTGGTATTGGGTGATACCAGTGATGGCCCGCCTAATATCATTTGTCCTTCCTATGGGGAAATATTGCTTGAGAAAAACTTGTTGAAGTTGATCCCAAGAAGTGATAGAGTTGGGTTCTAAGGATTGGAACCAATGTTTGGCTCTTTCCTTAAGGGCAAAGACAAACAGACGCATCTTTAGGGCATCCTCAGTGAATCCCGTCAATTGAATGGTAGAACAGATGGACTGGAATTCACTGAGGAATTCATAAGGATTCTCATGGGAAAATCCTAGAACGTCCAGACTACTCAGATGGTGCTAGGCTTGATCTCATAATGAGTTCTGCTGGGCAACTGAGACATGAGGGAGTAGTGTATGTGGGTGGAATGTAATGGTCCAAAGCTACGTATGCGGGATGCCACCATGGTGTCTATGGTATTTTCCTTAGACAAACTAGCTTTCCTTCGGCTCTAAGTTGTCTAAGAGTGTGTTCAATGTCTAGGTCACAAGAAACTAAAGGCAAAGATAAAGATCGCGACCCAACATAAACCAATTGAAAATAAAGCGAAATTAAAGACCAAAACAGAAATTAACAAACAAAAATTGCTTTAAAATAAAAGAAACGCTCACAAACGGCCCTGTGGTGCAATGGAGTGCTCTGCCAGAAGCAGGCGAACGATCGTCCCAGGTGCGATCGTTCGCTCTCGAGGGTTGGGACTGGAGACGAGTTCTGCGATCGATCGCCCAGGAGGTGCGATCGTCGCACTCTTGAAGAAGTGATGATTCTGAAGTCTCTGAGCGAACGATCACACGGTGTCATGATCGATCGCAGTCTGAAAAGGCACTGCAAGACTGACGTGAACTTGAAAAGAAAATTAAAAACCACAAATTGAAAATAAAGAAAACAACTAAAATAAATAAAAAAAATAAAAATTAAGCTAAACTTAATCCCTAAAATTTAATAACAAAACCGTTAAACAGTCCCCGGCAACGGCGCCAAAAATTGATGTGGTAATTTCGTGACCGAAATATCAATAATAAAAATAACCACTAATAGAAACGAATCCCGTGAGATAGGGCTATATTGAGGGTGTCGAACCACAAGGACTGTAAGGGTTTTGTTGCTAAATTCAAAGACTAATTTTAACCTAATTAACAAAAGATGTTTGATTGTTTGTGAATTCGAAGTGCATAAAAGTAAACGCAAGATTAAAAGTAAATGTATGAGAGAGAGAAGTAAGGTACCGACTTCACCACAATCCGCATACAACAATGGCAACCAGATTTAATTCCAAAAACTCAGAATACGTATGTTATAAAAGAACAAGAAAATACAATATCAAGGGATAAGAATAATCTATCTTCGGTTGGCACGGATCGTCCACCTAACCACTAAGATGCGGCACGACCCGTCTTCCCTAGGCATAAACTATAAAATCCCTTAATACGTTTTCATACAATCAATGGAATAGCATAACCCATCTTCGGTTCGGATCGTCTACCTAAATTATACTAAACTAGGTGTAGTACGACTGCCTTCCTAGGCATGGCCTATCTTAATCCTATTAATCATATGTCTATTAAAACCATTGCATAACCATCAATCTTATAATCACAGAAAATAAGGTTGATTTGAGTTCAATATGCAAAATAATTTCTAAGACAAGAATAGAATTTCAAATATTGAATTTGAATTGAATAACAATTGCATTGAATATTAAGAACATAAATCTAAAGTTGCAATCCTCACAGTTATGCAATCAACATACATAAATTGAATTAAAAGAGATCAAATACAATCACCATTGTGCTTGGAAAGGGTTTACATCGGTACCCCACTAAGGGGGTTTAGCCGCTCATGATCTTCTAAGCTCCACAAACAAGTTCTGAATTTCACTCTCGGAAAACGGCCCCCTTTTACAATGTTTAAGAGCCTATTTATAGGGATTAGAAAACCCTAGAAACCCTAAAACCCTAGTTACAGTCGTAGGTCAGTCTCCCAATCCAACTGGAGACTGAAAGTCGAGTCCAGCTGTCAAAAAGGGAATTTCCGTGTTCTGACGCCGAAAAGCGATCGTTCGTGAGAATTGGCGATCGTCATTGCGCGATCGTTCACAGGATCGGGCGATCGTTCTCAGTGCGATCGTTCACAGGATCGTTCCCCGGTACAGAATGATGCCAATTTGTCCCTTTTAGCCCGATTTCCAATGGAACTCTTGCATTTGACCTTGAAACACTAAAACAACGCAAAATCAAACAAATAACAATGCTAAGGAGTTAACATATGCAAGTAAAGGGGCTTGAATGTGCAACATTCGGCGCTTATCAGCATCAATATTATGTGTAACTAAACCTTTCAGTAGGGCTAGATTGAAGCCCTAATTATGTTTATATTTTAATTCAATATTGGCGCTTTGCGATAATTGCATGATAGTATTTAACTTGATTAATACATTTTCATGAATTCCTCATGTATCCGCCGATCAACATATGCATGTGGTATGGACTTGTTAGTTAGATCAATTGAGTCCTGGTTTAACATAAGTAACAAAGTAATCCACCGGGTTCTTGGGTTAATCAACATGGGAAACCGGAGTATACACCATGCCCTAGGTCTCATGTGGTTGTCGGTTTTCAGTTCATATGCTTTCCTAGAGAACAACTTAGTATACACCATGCTAAATCCTTTAGGGAAGAAAAGAATTAGAGTATACACCATGCCTAATTCGTTGCTTAGGGAAACCAATAGCTTAAGGAATATACACCATGCCCTTAGGTTGGCAACCATTAAATATTGATCATGTAATTAAAGCATTGGCATATTGATTTATTGTATAAGCATGATTAGCGTGGAAATCAAAGCCTACCTCTTTCTCATTGTTAATCAAACTCAATTTTCTTCTCTTTTACTTTAGATTGTAATTTAATTTTAAGCATAATTTACCAATCCTGTGGATCGATCTTGCACTTACACTCTTTACTACATTTTTGACCTTGTGCACTTGCAAGTAAAATGATTATTTGCTTATTAATTTAGGTAGATAATTTCACAACAAGTTTTTGGGTTCTTGGATTCGTTAAATTGCTTTTAAATTACTTTCTTTAGTTTTATTTTGTTTTTTTATTTTAGTTATTTTATTTTATTTTTGAATTCTGTTTTTATTTTATTTTTTTTTTTTTTTAATTTATTTTCAAAAAAAAAAAAAAAATTTATTTACTGCTTTTTCGTTTTTAGTTGTTCAAGGCAGTTCTACTGTAACGATCAGTCGAAAAGTCGACGGCTTAGCGATCGAACACACTTCAAACAGCGATCGATCGCAGTTCGAAACCGCTACAGCAGACAAGTCTGTAACTTCCGAAAAATTGTCAAATTCATGCAGGGACTTCGATCAAAGAATCCAGCCATCTTTCCACTGGATACAGAAATTGAGCGGACCATTAGACAGAGGCCCAGAGACAACGTTGAGGAAGAAAAGAAGAACCTCAAGAAGAGAAGTTATGGCGAAACGATGTCAACCAACCGCAGCTTGGGAATCAACCGCCACCGTGAGCGAAGGCCCATGAAACAAGCTTTCATCCCCGACAATCCCAACCAGACATCATGCATTGCCTATCAACCGAGGCGAAGGCAACTACTATATATCTCCACAGATACTCAATGCATTGACCCACTTGAGGCACACCTACGAGGATCCAAACTTGCATCTAAGGGAATTCAACGATCTTTGTAAGTTCCAAAGATGTTCAAGGCCTTGGATCAAGAGCGGAATAAGGATGATTCTCTTCCTTTTCTTTGAAGGACAATGCAAGATTGTGGTACAACTCAATGCCTTCAAACACCATCCACACTTGGGAAGCATGTCAAAGAAATTCTTGAAGAAATTCTTTCCAAAGACAAGACAAATGAGGAAGGAAATTCAAGCATTGGCAACAAAGAGATGGCGACTTATTCTTTGAAGCATGGGGTCAATTCAATGACTTGCTTAAAATGCCCACATCACAAGCTACCTCAAGATGAATTGGTTCAAGCATTTTATGAAGGCTTTAAATGATGCCAATAAAAAGGAGTAGTTGATTACGGATGTGGAGGAGTGCGATGGAAAAGAGCATGAAGAAGGCCATGGAATTGTTTGAGACGTTAAGCGAGCACTCCCAACAATTCTCATCAAGAGGAAGACAAGGAGTAAAGAGTAAGGGCTTGTATGAAGTAAACTCAAATGGTGGATCTTCAATCACATGGTTGTGGATGAAAGCTAGACATGATTGTCAAGGCCATGGCCTTACAAAACATCTCACCTAGTCAACAAAATGCACCACTTGGTGTATGCTAATTGCTCTCAATTTGATCACACCACGACACTTGTCCTTTGTATTCTTCTGCAGATCAAGAGCAAGCAAATTATGTGGGACAGAACAATTATCCTCCCAAGAACAACCCATACTCCAACACATACAATCCAGATGGCGAAACCACCCCAACTTCTCATGGAGCAACAATCAAATGCTCGAACCTCAAGGGCGCAAAGGAATTTCCAACAAGCACCCAACCAATTCAAGAACCAAAGAAGAGTGACATAGAGAGTCTTGTAAAGCAAATGGCAACTCAAAGAAGAAGCTTTTCAACAACTGATGACGACACAAGAAAAGTTTATGATGATCAACAACAATTTCGGAAACAAAGGCAAATCAATGCAAAGCATGAGCAAGCCATTCAAAGACTAGATGTGTGATGGGGCGTTGGCTAAGGAGATGAGTAATAGGAAACAAGGGAGTTTCCGGCACAAACAATACCAAATCCGGAGGTCACCAACAAGTGCAGTTGTTACAACTCTTAGAACGGTAAGATCATAGAGCGGAGGAACCAACACAAGTATCTCCACCCGAAGCATCTGAATCCAAGGTAAATAAAACGGAGAGGGAATATCTTCCACCACCCTTTCCTCAAAGGTTAGTAAAGCCACAGAAAGAAAATAAATTGCTTGATATTTTTGAGACTTTGAGAAAAGTAGAGATAAACATTCCTTTATTAGATGCAATTCAACAAATACCTGCATATGCTAAGTTTTTAAAGGATTGTTGCACTCATAAACGAAAGTTTCAGGAACATGAAACAGTGGCTTTGACTGAAGAGGTAAGTGCGGTTTTATTAAGAAAACTACCTCCAAAGCTAAAAGACCCGGGTAGTTTTACTATTCCTTGCAGGATTGGTGACCATAATTTTGAGCAAGCATTGCTGGACTTAGGAGCGGGTGTCAACTTGCTGCCCTACACAGTGTATGAGACTCTTGGCTTGGGGGAGCTGAAACCCACTTCCGTCACCTTGCAATTGGCGGATAGAAGCATCAAAAGGCCAAGAGGTATACTTGAGGATGTCTTGGTAAAGGTAGGTGAGTTTATTCTACCTGCTGATTTCATTGTATTAGATATGGAAGAATCCCCTATGCCATTACCCCTACCCATCATCTTAGGAAGACCCTTTATGAGAACTGCTGATACAAAAATTTGTGTGAAAAAAGGTATTGTAAGCATGAAGGTAAATGGTGAAAAGATAGAATTCAAAATATTTGATGCATTAAAATTACCTCAAGATGATGTGGAATGCTTTAATGTATGCATGGTGCAAGATGTGGTTGAGAATGTTTTTCAGGTTCAGCACATGGATTCAATAGAGGCCACCCTAACCCATAGTATCACAAAGGAGGATGTGGAGTCAGAGATTAAAGAAGTCACAGAGGACATCACCGAAGCTGTCCACCTACTTGAGGCCTCTCCAAAATACCCAAGTAGGTATACTCCTCCATTTGAGACTCTAGTGCCTACTAACAATACTCTTGTTCCTTCTATTGTCCAGGCACCAGATTTAGAATTGAAGCAGCTGCCGGAGCACCTGACATATGCCTATCTAGGAGAGGACAAGACGCTACCTGTGATAGTTGCTGCTAATCTGAGTTTGGGGGAAGAAGAGAAGCTGTTGAGGGTTCTTAGGGAGCATAAAACGGCCATTGGATGGACCATTGCCGACATCAAAGGGATAAGCCCAGCCAAGTGCATGCATCAAATCCATCTTGAAGATGGGGCAAAGCCTACCAGAGATGCACAAAGAAGACTCAACCCGCACATGAAAGAGGTAGTCAAAAAGGAGGTGTTGAAACTATTGGATGTTGGAATTATCTACCCCATATCAGATAGTCAATGGGTAAGTCCAGTTCAAGTTGTGCCAAAGAAGAGTGGAATCACGGTGGTGAAAAATGAAGATGAAGAGCTCATACCTACCAGAATAACCACTGGTTGGAGGGTATGCATTGATTACAGAAAACTGAACAAGGTGACCCGGAAAGATCATTTTCCATTGCCGTTCATTGATCAAATGTTAGAATGGTTAGCCGGCCACAGTTATTATTGCTTCTTGGACGGGTACAGTGGGTACAACCAGATTGCAATAGCACCAGAAGACCAAGACAAAACCACCTTTACATGCCCCTTTGGTACATTTGCATATAGAAGAATGCCGTTTGGATTATGCAATGCACCTGCCACCTTCCAAAGATGCATGATGAGCATTTTTTCAGATATGGTGGAGAAGTTCATTGAGGTATTTATGGATGACTTTAGTGTTTTTGGTTCTAATTTTGATGAATGTCTCCATCATTTGAAAAGTGTCCTTCAAAGATGTGAAGAGTGCAATTTGGTGCTAAACTGGGAAAAATGTCACTTTATGGTGCAACAAGGCATTGTGTTGGGTCATTTGATTTCCAACAAGGGTATTGAGGTAGACAAGGCCAAGATTGACATTATCTCAAAGCTTCCCCCTCCTATGACAACCAAAGGTGTTAGAAGTTTTCTTGGACATGCTGGGTTTTACAGAAGATTTATCAAGGATTTTTCGAAAATTTCTAAACCTCTCTGTGCACTGCTAGCTAAAGATACCAAGTTTGAATGGACAGATGAATGTATGACAGCTTTCAACACATTAAAGAAGCTGCTCACCTCAGCCCCAATAATGATGGCACCTGATTGGAGCATCCCTTTTGAGCTAATGTGTGATGCTAGTGACTTTGCCTTGGGAGCCGTTTTGGGACAACGAATCAATAAGGTATGCTATATTATGCTTCTAGAACTTTGAATGATGCCCACTAAATTATTCTACCTTGAGAAAGAATTGTTGGTCATTTTTGCTTTAGAAGTTTAGATCATACCTTATTGGCTCTAAGGTTATTATATTCACGACCATCTTTGCTTTGAGATACTTGTTTGCTAAGAAAGATGCCAAGCCTAGATTGATCGGATGGGTACTCTTATTGCAAGAATTTGACTTGGAGATTAGAGATAAGAAGGGTAGTGAGAATGTTGTGGCATCACCTCTCGAGGCTACTCCATGAAGAAGAAGAAGATGAGCTGCCCTTGAATGAAAACTTCCCGGATGAACAATTATTTGCGATGAGGTACAACTTCCTTGGTATGCAGATATTGTTAACTATCTAACTTCCAAAGTTTTTCCTCCAGGTATGTCTAGTCAAGAAAGGAAGAGGTTGATGTCTCTCTCTAGACATTATTATTGGGATGAACCGTATCTCTTCAAATTCTGCCCTGATCAAATCATCCGAAGATGTGTCTTAGAGGAGGATCAATTGAGCATACTGCAACATTGCCATCAGTTTGCATGTGGAGGACACTTTTGGGGGCTTAACAGCACTTAAGGTAAATCTGGTTTTATTGGCCCAATGTGTTCAAAGATGCCTCTTTGTTTTGCAGATCTTGTGATAAGTGCCAGAGGTCAGGAAACATCTCATCCAGAAATCAGATGCCATTACAAAACATTCTAGTGGTGGAACTCTTTGATGTTTGGGGTATTGACTTCATGGGTCCTTTTCCTAACTCATATGGAAATTTATATATTCTTGTGGGTGTGGATTATGTGTCCAAATGGGTCGAGGCTGTCCCCTCAAAGACTAATGATCACAAAGTTGTTGTGAAGTTTTTGCAGGATAATATCTTTACTAGGTTTGGAACTCCAAGAGCTATAATTAGTGATGGAGGAAGCCATTTCAACAATCAGGTTTTTGCTTCTTTATTGAAGAAGTATGGGATCACACACAAAGTTGGCACTCCCTATCATCCTCAAACCAGTGGCCAAGTGGAGATAAGCAACAGAGAAATCAAAGGAATCCTAGAGAGGACAGTTAGCACCAGCAGAAAGGATTGGTCTCTACGCTTGAATGAGGCACTTTGGGCATATAGGACTGCATACAAAACCCCAATTGGTATGTCGCCATACCGATTAGTCTTTGGGAAAGCATGTCATCTGCCAGTGGAATTAGAACACAAAGCGTATTGGGCCATCAAGAAGTTCAACTTCGACATGAAGCAAGCGGGTGATAAGAGGAAGTTGCAGCTGAATGAGCTTGAAGAATTAAGACATGATGCATATGAGAATGCCAAGCTTTACAAGGAAAAAACCAAGGCATATCATGATAGCCAACTGATTAGGAAGGAATTTCATGTGGGACAGAAGGTGTTGATCTACAAGTCACAGTTGAGACTGTTTCCAGGAAAGCTCAAATCCCGATGGTTTGGTCCTTGTGTTGTCACCAAGGTGTTCCCTCATGGCGCATTGGAGGTTCATAACTCAGAAAACAACCAAACATTTACAGTGAATGGACATAGAGCAAAGCCATATCTTGATACTAAATTGATACCTAGAGATGAAGATTTGGCACTCCAGTCCATCCAATATGCAGCAGCACCAAGAGCACTTAGCCCACATCTGGTGGACTTCAAGTGCACTTCTCTAAAAGAGTAGCATTGCAGCTGTGGAAAGCGTTTGAGCGGTCTTGAAACTCAGACGCTTTTGTGAGGTTAGTGGTACTGAGGCCACTAAATGCGGTAACCTTTTCTTGAATTTTGTTATTATTATTTTCTTTTCTTTGTTCTTGTTGTTTTCTATTATTGTTGTTAATTTCCCTTTAAAAAAAAAAAAAAAGGGGGTTCAGCCTAAGGAACACCCTGGATGCGATCGTTCGCTGAGTAAGTGCGGTCGATCGCAGAAGTCCATCCGAATGAGCTGAACCTTCTGTCCAAGCGATCGATCGCCGTGAAAAATAGCGATCGATCGCCTAAAGTCCTTAGATTGTGCTAAACCTTCTGTCCCAGCAATCGATCGCAGTGAGAATTGCGAACGATCACTGAAACCCCTCAGAAAGCTCTAAACACTCTGTCCCAGCGATCGATCGTAGTAAACATTGCGAACGATCGCTGGAACCCCGTAGATAGTGCCATCTTTCTGAGCTTGCGAACGATCGCTCTGAAACGTGCGATCGATCGCCTGCTCACCTTGCGACCTTCAGCGCACGAGCACAGCACCGCATACCTGCACAATCAGGCACGAGTACGATCGATCGCAAGGTAATCGCGATCGAACGCACTCGTCCCAGAGGATCCAGTGGCCTATTTTTAGGTTATTTTTTCCCTTTCCCCCATCATTTCACCCACAGTTCCAGTGCCGTCCTTCGCACCTTACCTACCTCCCCACTGCACCACCACTCACGACCACTTTACGGCCATCACACCGCCACACTTCTCCCAACCAAACTCCCTATACATCCATCACTTCACCCACAATACATCATCACCACATTGTTGCCACTTGGGAGAACCATATTCCAACCACCTGCACATACCCAACTTGTCAAAATTTTAATCTAACTTCAATCTATTTCCACGGATTGGAGTTGCCTTCTCTGTGTGTTGTGGTTTTTATCTGTTTTGCAGGGGGTTGGAAATATTTTGGAACGGAGTTGCAACACTCAGTTTCAGAGCTGCCCACCACGTGTTTGTCAAAAATCCTGAACCAAGTTCAACATGCCTCGGACCACTGCTTCCATCCCTCAAGCTTCAAGTTCCCGTGCCCAATCCTCCCAACCAACCTGTGAGCAGCGGGAGATCCTTTATGAGACCACCTTTGATGTCAATGGTGACTCCAAAAATTTTGAAGCCACCCAATGGGCAGTTCAAGAATTCACCCGCCGTGGTTTGAAGAAATTGTTCAAACCTGTCACTCCCACGGCATACACTAAACTGGTGGTCCAGTTCTACAGCAATCTGTACACTGATTGCAACAGGAGGGGAGTGTTATTCTCAAATGTCAAAGGGAAGCCAGTTGAGGTGACAACCGCTGACATTGCTGCAGCCTTAAAGTGCAATGATGATAACCCTCCTGTGGACGCTCAAATGGATGAGCAGCCAGAGTCATTTTACATTTCTCAAATCATTGATGACATGTGTGCTGGACAGTATGCGGACAACAAGAATAATGCAGGGAGCCGGTCCAAGTTACCCCCACAACTCTGGCTTGTGGATTCCATTCTTTACCGCAATGTGTGCCCCTTGGGCCATAAAACTCAAAGGCGTGATCCATTTATCCAAGCATTGTATGCCTTTTATAAAGGCCATTGGTACTCCATCCCTTCCATCATTTGGGACCAGATGAACAAATTCTGGGAAGGGGTAATTTGGAAAAAGACAACCACTACCAATTCTTGGGGATTACCGTTTCCTTTTCTATTGACCCATATAATGAAAAAGAAGGGCATAAAGGGCACCCCTGAAGATGGCCCTGTCAAAGAACATCCATTCTTTGGCAGAAATCAATGGAACCACAGTCAGTCACACATGCCAAGAGGCATTAGGGCACCTGTTCCTGTGGATGAAGGAATGGAGGATGCGGAACATATGGAGGTGGAAGAACCTGCAGTTCAGCACGGTGGGGAAGGAGAACCAGTTGGTAGGAATCAATTGAACCGGCGCATTAAGAGGTTAGAACAGAGTATTGCACAGTTGGCCAGGCGTTTTGATACTCAAGAAGAGATGCTCAAGGCCATTTTAGATCGATTACCACCAGTTCCAGGAGCATCTTCTACTGCACCACATGGGGATCTACAGTGAGCGGTCACATAGTCTGGCTGAAGACGTTAAACTTAGCGCTTATGGGAGGCACCCCACAACATATCCTTTTTATTTCTTTCTTTGTTTGTTTATTTTACTTTATGCTTTCCTTTGTTACTTTAGTGTTTTGTTTTTCAGGGACAAGTATGCTTGAGTTCAAGTTTGGGGGGAATGCTTTGAGTCAAACTTATTCCAAACCGCTTCATCCATCCCCCGGGTAAGATCTTTCCATGTTAGACACACATTGAGGACAATGTGAAATTTAAGTTTGGGGGTATGGGGGACACATTTACACACACTTGGTCCCATTTTTCCTTTGCGATAAAAAAAAAAAAAAAATTTGCATGTTCATGTTTGTCTTGAAATTTTGGTTGATCTAAGAATTGTGATTTGATATTCATTGGTTAGCTTAAAATTTTGAACACATGATCTGATGTTGGAATTTTAAGATTGTAACTTACTTTGGGCAATTGAGAATTCACATGTTTGATCTGCTCTGACACAAGCACATTAGCACATGATTGGTGAGGTATGACATGTGGTCTTGATATGCATGTTTCTATATTTTGGGTAAAACTGGATAACCTATTGATTGGATACATTGGCAAAAAAAAAAAAAAAAAAAAAAAGTGATCATTGATAAACTTTTCACTAAGTAACTGGACCTCTTGCCTCAGTAAGCATTGAGTGTTCATGTCAAAAGGTGAGGAGATTTGATGTGGTTAGCATTATGGCTAGTTTAGTTTCGTAGCCTTTTTGACTTGAGTTAGTAAGTCCTTAGGGGTGTCTTTACACCTAATGCCCTAAAACCATCTGGTTTGGGAGTCATTGACTCAACACTCGCTACAGGAGTCAATTAGAAAGTTTAAGGGAACTAAACATTGCAGAGCCTAATAGTAAAAGAAAGAATAATAAAAGTATGCCAATGTTGTTCACTCTAATGGGAAATTCAGTGAAGCTTGAGATGTTGAGACATTGCACATTGAAATCATTTGGAAAGCTTCATAGTCTTATGCTAGTTCACTATACACTGTTTCAAATTTGTGATGCCTTAGCTTGCCTGTTGTAAGTTATGAGACTTTTGATTCCAATTCATTGTGAAGATGGAGTTTAACTTTTTAAGCTTGCTAATGAATGAAAATCATGGTTTTGAGTGATGCTTTAATTTTTAGATAGCATGAACTGTGCATAATGTTTGTGGGTAACATTCCTGGAAAACCCTCACGAGACTTCACTCGTCCACTAGGGAATTCCTAGGGGTTCAAAAGGCTTGTTGCATATGCTAAATGCAACCGTACATCCCACGAAAGCTGGATTTATCTTTTAGTTTTACATTTAGTTTTTAATTTTGTATTGCTAAGGGACTAGCAATATGTAAGTTTGGGGGTGTGATAAGTGCTTAAATATTCATATTTAAGCCCCTTAATTTATAATTGTTATGCCTTTAGTTAATGTTATTTTATCTATTTTACTTTCTTTTTGTGTTTCTCTGTTTTATAGGCCTTTTGGAAGAAAAGAGAGCACTTTGGAAATCTAGGGCTTAATGGACAAGGAATTTGGAAAAGTTAGAAAGAAGACCAAAGGAAATGGAGTCTGTGAGGACGTTCGTTGAGCGCAGGAACTTTGCGATCGAACGCACCAACGTTCGAGCGCCCAAGAAGAGGTCGAACGCGCCTACGTTTGTGCGCAGAAGAGGAGATCGATCACCGTGCGATCGATCGCAGCCCGAGTGCGATCGAGCGCACCTAGGCGTGAAGCCCAAACCAGCCGCAACCCTATTATGGAAGTTCTTAGTTTTAGGGTTTGTAAATCCTTGTTGCACAAGGATTCAAACCCTACGATTTTTAGGGTTTCTAGAATCCTCCTAGAGTCTATAAATAGGCCTGTAAACATAGAAGAAGGACACGCTATTTTGGAGAAGAATTTACGGCTTTCAAGGAAGCAATTTTCCGGGTTTATTCTTTTCCTTTATTTTATTTTATGAAGATGATTAGCATCAATATTATGTGTAACTAAACCTTTCAGTAGGGCTAGATTGAAGCCCTAATTATGTTTATATTTTAATTCAATATTGGCGCCTTTATGCGATAATTGCATGATAGTATTTAACTTGATTAATACTGTTTCATGAATTCCTCATATGTTCACTTTGATCAACATATGCATGTGGTATGGACTTGTTAGTTAGATCAATTTGGATGACCGAGTCCCGGGTTTAACATAAGTAACAAAGTAATCCACACCGGGTTCTTGGGTTAATCAACATGGGAAACCGGAGTATACCATGCCCTAGGTCTCATGTGGTTGTCGGTTTTCACAGTTCATATGCTTTCCTAGAGAACAACTTAGTATACACCATGCTAAATCCTTTAGGGAAGAAAAGAGTTAGAGTATACACCATGCCTAATTCGTTGCTTAGGGAAACCAATAGCTTAAGGAGTATACACCATGCCCTTAGGTTGGCAACCATTAATTATTGATCATGTAATTAAAGCATTGGCATATTGATTTATTGTATAAGCATGATTAGCGGTGGAAATCAAAGCCCTACCTCTTTCTCATTGCTTAATCAAACTCAATTTTCTTCTCTTTTACTTTAGATTGCGAATTTAATTTTAAGCATAATTTACCAATCCCTGTGGGATCGATCTTGCACTTACACTCTTTACTACATTTTTGACCTTGTGCACTTGCAAGTAAAACTGCGATTATTTGCTTATTAACTTAGGTAGATAATTTCACAACACACTCCATTGCACCACAGGGCCGTTTGTGAGCGTTTCCTTTTATTTTACAGCAATTTTTGTTTGTTATTTTCTGTTTTGGTCTTTAGTTTCTGCTTTATTTTCAATTCTAGTTTATGTTGGGTCGCCGATCTTTGTCTTTGCCCTTAGTTTCTTGTGACCCCGACATTGAACACACTCTTAGACAACTTAGAGCCGAAAAGAAAGCTAATTTGTCTAAAGAAAATACCATTGACACCATGGTGGCATCCATACGTAGCTTTACAGGGACCATTACATTCCACCCACATACACTACTCCCTCATGTCTCAGGTTGCCGGCAGTCACGGCAACTCATTATGAGATCAAGCCTAGCACCATACCGAGTCTGCCGACGTTTCTAGGATTTCCCCATGAGAATCCTTATGAATTCCTCGAATTCGGTCCATCTGTTCTACCATTCAATTGTGGGATTCACGAGGATGCTAAAGATGCGTCTCATTTGTCTTTGCCCTTAAGGAAAGAGCCAAACATTGGTTCCAATCTTAGAACCCAACTCTATCACTTCTTGGGATCAACTTCAACAAGTTTTTCTCAAGCAATATTTCCCATAGGAAGGACAAATGATATTAGGCGGGCCATCACTTGGTATCACCCAATACCGTGGTGAACCACTACATGAAACTTGGGAGGCTTAAGGACTTACTTAGATCATGTCCACACCATGCATCCCCAAATGGCAGCTGGTGCGAGTTTTTATGACGGTCTAATCGAGTCTGCAGAGCACGGTAGATGCATCATGTGGGGGACATTCATGTTAAAGAGTGACGAGGAGGCATGGGCGATGATTGAAAACTTGAGTAACAACTCTCGTCGGCAAAAGCTTCCAATAGACGGAGAGAACCCGCACCTAAAGCAGCACCAAAGACGGAGAGCCTTTGTGAAGTAGGATCCCCTAGAGACATAGCCACTCAAGTAGTTGATGCCATCACCAAGAAGCTAGACCAATTGATACGGTTTTGCTCCTAATGCTGCTCACATCAACACCAAAACCATGTTCATTCTGTTCTAGCACTATGCATCGTAAATAATCGCCTTCTCTGTAAATTATACCGATATTTCCAATGAACAGTCAATCTGCTTTCTCCCGACCGTAATGATCCATATTCCAACACTTACAACCCGGGTGGAGAAACCATCCAATTTCTCAGGTCAATGAGAGAACTCAACCTCGGACCACCTAATCAAGCCCAATCCAACAGATGCCCATACAACTCGTCCTCCACCTATCGACCTCCACATAAGCAATACCAGCTCCACCGCAATGGGCGTAGTCCAATGATGAATGAATTTTGAACTTGTTGGGTGAGGTGAATGGAAGAATGGGGGCGATTGATGGAAGACTTGGAGCTATTGATGGAAAGTTTGATGAGATGTCCCGACAAGAAACTCCATTCTCAATCCATTGCAAAATTAGAGACTCAGATGGGACAGATGGCAAACACCCTCAATAGGAGGGAAGAAGGAAGCTTCAAGTCAACCAAAGGATAAATCCCAAGGGCTTTACATGATAGATGAAGAATGCGTATCCATCACCACTGAGAAGCGGAACTGTAGACAATCAAGTGGAAAGGAAGAAGGAGACACCCTCGACAAGGGCAAGCAAGTGATCATGAAACATCTACTCAATTGACCCCAGTTCAGATATGCCATATGTAGCGAGCCCCATTCCCGAACGGCTCAAGGCACCTTCTCACTTTGGAAAACAAGGAGAGAAAATACAAGCAATGATGGAGGTGTTCAAACAAGTGAAGATCAACATTCCTCTCCTTGATGCCATTCAAAGTACTGCATCACTAAATTCTTGAAGGATCTGTACTCGGAAGAGAAGTCCAGAAATCACATTCCTAAGAAGGTCCTCCCATCGAGCATGTAAGTTCTTTGATTCAACACAACACCCTCCGGTTCAAGGACCGGAGCTCCTACCATTTCATGCATCATAGGGCAAAAGAGATTGACAAGGCACTCCTTGATCTAGGAGCTGGAGTAAATCTACTACCATACTCGATGTATCAAAGAACTTGGTCAGGGGAGCTAAAAACCTACTAGTGATTCTGCATTAGTGACGGTCCATCAAGAAACCGGGGGATTATAGAAGATGTTATCATCAAGGTGGACAAATTTTTTCTTCCCAGTGGACTTCATTGTTCTTGACACTAAGCTTCCACATCCCGAGAAGTGATCCGGTCATCCTTGGGCGTCCTTCTTAGCCACAGTAATGCATGTATCAATGCCGGATTGGGGTTATGGAAATCTCCTTTGGAAATATGAAGGTAAGGTTGAACATCTTCAATGCATTCCAACATGCCCGGATCGAATGAGTGTTTCTTTGTGGACCACATTGAAGAATATGTAGAAGACTCACTCCTAGTTTCTTGGCCGATGATCCATTGGAAGCTTGTTTAACTCCACTTTGGGTTTGAAGATTTCAACAGACCAGACATTGAAAGGTCCATGAATTGCTAGACAGCGAGGCAGACTTTTCACCCATGGAGATTGCCAAAGAACCCTTGCCATTGACATCAAGCACTCCTCATGTTCCTCTCTTGAGTCCCCACCAAGCTTGAGTTGAAGCCCTGCCGACAAGCTTAAATATGCCTTCCTTGGTGCCAACGAGACTCTTCTCATAATTGCTTCCGATTCAAAGACCGGAAGATAATCATTAGAAGTGTTGAAGGAGCACAAAGAAGCTATTGGGTGGACTGTGGCGGACCTAAAGGAATTGATCCATCCATATGCATGCACCGGATCCATTTTAGAAGAAGGATCAAGACCTCCCGTGAGGCACAACGGCTGAATCCTAACACGAAAGAGGTTGTGATGAAAGAAGTAGTCAAGGCGCTTGATGGTATCATCTACCCCATCTCGCATGACAAATGGATTAGTCCCACTCAAGTAGTACCAAAGAAATCGGCCTTACAAGTGGAGAATGCACTGAGAATGGTTCCTCAACGCACTACCACCGGATGGCTATGCGCATTGACTATCGGAAGCTCAACTCCCACACTAGAAATGATCACTTTCACCGCCTTTCATTGATCGAGATCCTAGAGCGTCTAGGCTGGCGAGTTACTATCGCTTCCTTGATGGCTACTCCGGTTACAACCAGGTATTGACCCCAAGACCGGGAGATGACGACATTCACCGTCCCTTTGGCACTTTTGCCTCTGGGCATGCCCTTTGGCCTATGCAATGCACCTGCCACCTTCCAGAGATGCATGATGTCAATCTTCTCCGACATGGTAGAAAAATTTTGGAGGTATTTATGGATGACTTTTCTGTTTTTGGGTCTTCCTTTGATAATTGCCTCCATAATCTTTCACTTGTGCTTAAACGCTGCAAAGAGACTAACCTGATCTTGAGTTGGGATAAGAGTCATTTTATGGTGCAGGAGGGGATAGTTCTGGGGCATATTGTATCTAAAAGAGGCATAGAGGTGGATAGAGCAAAGGTAGAACTGATTGAAAATCTGCCGCCGCCTACATCAGTGAAGCAAATCCGTTCATTCCTAGGGCACGCCGAGTTTTATCGGCGCTTCATCAAAGACTTCAGCAAGGTCTCCAGACCGTTGTGCAATTTGCTTGCCAAGGACACTCCATTCAATTTCGATGAAGCGTGTCATGAGGCGTTTCAGAAGCTTCGATCCCTGCTATCTTCAGCTCCCATCATGAAACCTCCTGACTGGTCCCTACCGTTTGAGATCATGTGTGATGCATCCGACTTTGCTATGGGTGCAGTCTTGGGATAGCGTGTGGACAAGCTACCTCACGCCATTTACTATGCTAGCAAGACCCTGATGGATGCTCAAGTCAATTACACCACAACGAAGAAGGAGTTGCTAGCTGTGGTATTTGCCTTGGACAAATTTAGATCATACCTCTTGGGATCCAAGGTAATCATCTACTCTGATCATGCTGCCTTGCGACACTTGTTGGCAAAGAAGGAAACAAAACCCTGTTTGATTCGATGGATACTTCTGTTACAAGAATTTGACATCGAAATTCGGGACAAGAAGGCATCAAAATGTCGTTGCGACCATCTATCACGGATCGCTTTGAGACAGTTCAACCACTTCAGTTCATGATTCCTTCCCGGATGAGCAATGTTGAGATAACTCCAAGAGAACCACCATGGTATGTCGACATCATCAACTACTTAGCCACGCATCGATTCCTCCCCATTGGTCTAAGCAAGACAAGGACCGCTTCTTCAAGCAAGTCCGATTCTACTTTTGGGAAGATCCAGAATTGTTCAAGTACTGCGCTGATCAGATAATAAGACGCTGTGTCCCAGAAAGTGAGTTCCACAGTATCCTTTTGTTTTGCCATTCTCTAGCCTGTGGGGGTCACTTCAGTGCCAAGAAAACTGCAGCCAAGGTTCTACAATGTGGATTCACTTGGCCAACTTTGTTCAAGGATGCCTATGACTTTTGTCGGGCTTGTGAGAGATGTCAGCGGCTAGGAGCTATGTCTAGAAGGGATATGATGCCACTTAACCCCATCCTCATCGTCGAAATTTTTGACGTTTGGGGTATTGATTTCATGGGCCCCTTCCCGCCATCTTTTGGGTACGAGTACATTCTGGTAGGTGTAGACTATGTCTCTAAATGGGTTGAAGCTGTGGCCACCAAGACCAATGATCACAAGGTGGTGGTGAAATTCATTCAAACCAACATCTTCAGCAGATTTGGTACTCCCAGAGCCATCATCAGTGACGGAGGCAAGCACTTTTGCAATCGGTTTTTGAAGACCCTGCTTCTCAAGTACTCCGTTACTCATAAGGTCGCCACTCCTTATCATCCCCAAACCAGTGGCCAAGTAGAGGTTTCCAACCGGGAGATCAAGCATATTCTGGAGAAGACGGTTAGGCCAGACCGCAAGGATTGGTCTTTGCGCCTTAATGATGCACTATGGGCCTACCACACAGCCTACAAAACGCCGATTGGAATGTCACCATACCGGCTGGTTTATGGAAGGGCATGCCACCTCCCAGTGGAACTGGAGCACAAGGCTTTGTGGGTAATCAAGCAATTCAACTTTGATATGCAAGCAGCCGGATCTCACCGAAGGCTTCAGTTGACAGAATTGGAAGAGCTGCGGAATGACGCTTATGACAGCTCCAAAATCTACAAGGAGAAAACAAAGGCTTTTCATGACCGGCACATCAGGCCTAAGACAATTGAGCCGGGCCAGAAGGTATGGCTTTTCAACTCCAAACTCCGGCTCTTCCCTAGCAAACTCCGCTCCAGATGGGATGGCCCGTTCACCGTCATTTCAGTCTCTCCTCATGGTGCTGTTGAGTTAAAGGACCAAAGGGATGGCAACACTTTTAAGGTCAATGGTCAAAGAGTGAAGCCCTGTATTCAGAACCCCGACCTAGGATCAGATGTGGAATCCGTTGTGCGGATCCCACCTACTCATTTAAGGGGCATGAGAGAGAACATGAAGGCATTTGGATGGTCACGATCTCAAACGTCTTTATTGAGGTCGATGTTGATGCCACCGAGAGGTACAATTTGTTGTTTTCACTTTACTTTTATTCTCTTATTTTCGTTGCTTTTCATTGTTGTTTTTAATTTTGTTATAGTTTCATTTTGTTTTTAATTTTGTTTTGGTTCACATTTTTTTTGTGTGTCTCTTCAGTTTGACTCGTGCATAAGGAGATTTAGCACACTGAGGAAGCGAACGTTCGCCCATCACTGAGCGATCGTTCGCATAAGTCCTCCAAAAAGTGCTAAACACACTGATGAAGCGAACGTTCGCCCATCTCTGGGCAATCGTTCGTCGAAGTGCTCTCAATAGTGCTGCAGACACTGAGGAAGCGAACGATCGCACCTCCTGGGACGATCGTTCGCTCCCTCGCCAGGCGCCCGTGGACGAACGTTCGTCCCACCACACGCCTGCTTGCCCGGTGGGCGTTAACGCCAGCATTGGGCGTCGTCGTCTCGGGGTTCGCTCTCCGTGACCTATTTAGGTCACGGCCCCCACACCCCATTATTTTCCCATTCACTTTCCCACACCCCACGACCCATCTTTCACGCCGTCCACCTTCTACGACTCTCAACCCACCACCAAATCACCACCAAACAATCCCCAACCATCACCCACGGCACCCACCGGCCCCATACCTCCATATCCGGCCACCACGTTCATCTTCCTTGCCCCATTTTCCCTTTTTCCCCTCTTCCATAAATATTGACCCCAACCTTCACAACCCACTTCATAACCATTGTGTTTCTTGTATTTTGTGATTGGGCCGTCACGGGTTGGGTTTGTGGTGCTGCTGGGTTCGTTGTTTGTGTTATTTTTGCAGGGGGTTGGAGTTGCTTGAAGGTGCATTTTCACAAGGAGAGTTATAGACGCCCACCACCTTTCGACAAAAGCTGAACAGCTCCAAAATGCCAAGGACCACTCCTTCCACCTCCCAGCGTCAAGCTCCGTGCCCAATCCTCCCATCCAACTATTGAGCGTGGGAGATCCTATTTGAGGCGAGTTCGAGATCAGCGGTGACTTCAAAAACTTTGAAGCCACCTAATGGGCAGTTCAAGAGTTTAAGCGTCGGGGGTTGAAGAAATTGTTCAAACTGTCACCTCAGCGGCATATACCAAGTTGATCGTCGGTTCTACTCCAACCTTTCCGGGATTGCAATAAGCGGGTACCCTCTCTTCTATAGTCAAGGGAAGCCATTGGGCGTGACCACCGCCGACATTGCCACTGCATTGTAACGATGAGCACCCACGGTGATGCCCAACTTGATGAACAGAATCCTCTATGTCTCCGAGATCATTGAAGACATGTGCCGGCCAATATGCCGATGAGAAGCGGAATGCAGAATGGGTCCAAATTGCCACACCACTCTTACTTGTGGATTATGTTCTTTATCGGAATGTCATCCATGGGGCACAAGTCAGGCGTGACCAATTCCTACAAGCTCAGACGCCTTTCACAAAGGCCATGGTATTCAATCCCATCCATTATCCGGAGCCAAATTCAAAATTTTGGGATGGTGCAATTACGCGCAAGGCCAGTAACACAAAGTCATGGGGCTCCCATTCTTCTGCCACTCACATTCTCAAGAAGAAGGGAATAAAGGCACCCCAAGATGGACCGTGTCAGAACACCCGTTCTTGGCAGAACAGTGGAACCACGCATCCCATATGCCCAGAGAGGTCGAGTTGAAATACCGGTGAGGAAGGTGGGGAAGAAGAGCATATGGAAGAAGATGCACGCCACCACAGCAAAGTGGGAGAGCCGACTGTCACCATCGATGTCAATATGAGCTCTTGAGTGGTGCACATCAACGCTTGGAAAAGGCTGGAACAACGCTTCACCAACATCGAAACACAAGCGACTTCTCATACTACTCTACTCGGGACATTTTGGATCGACTACCACCAGCGGGCATCATCTTGATTCCCACAGGGAGCAGCGTGGTATTACCGTCTGGTCAAGGCGTTAAACTTAGCACTCATGGGAGGCACCCCACAGTATATCCATTTAATTTGTTGTCTTGGTTTTTACTGTTATTTTTTTTTATTTTATTTTCGTTTCGTGTATTACTTTTGAGTTTTCTTTGCAGAGACAAACGGTTGTTCAGTTCAAGTTTGGGGGTGTGCTATGAGCCACGCCAGTCCAACAAGTTCCCTAACTTCCAATCCAGGTCAGCTCGTTCCATAAATTCCACATTGGGGACAATGTTCGGATTATGTTTGGGGGTATGGGAACACAGTTTCACACACCATGTCTCGTCCAAAAAAAAAAAAAAAAAAATTTGTATATTCATGTGGTCCTTAAATTTTGGTTGATCTAAACCATGTGATTGATTTCATCAGTGAGCTTAAAATGTTGAACACATGGTCTGATGTTGGAATTTCTAGTGTAGTACTTGCTTTAGGCAATTGAGATTTCACTGGTTTGATCTGCTCGAGCACAAGCACATTAGCACATGATTTGTGGGATATAACATGTAGGTTTAATGTGTATGTTTCTATGTTTCAAGTGACACTGGGTGACTTATTGAGTGGATACATTGGCATAAAATAAAAAGAAAAATAAAAAAAAAAATTTGACCATTGATAAATTCTTTATTGAGTAACTGGGCCTCTTGCCTCAAAGCAGTGAGTGCTCACGTCAAAAGATGAGGAACTTTGATGTGGTTAAATTTGTAAAAAAGAAAAAAAGGGTAATAATCATTGATAAATTGTTCACTGAGTAACTGGGCCTCTTGCATCAAAGCATTGAGTGTTCACGTCAAAAGGTGAAAAGTTTTGATATGGTTAACATTACGGCTAGTTTAGTTTCGTAGCCTTCTTGACTCGAGTTAGTAAGTCCTCAGGGGTGTCTATACACCTAATGCCCTAAAACCATCTGGTTTGGGAGTCATTGGCTCAACACTCGGTACATGGGTCAATTAGAAAGCTTAAGGGAACTAAACACTATAGAGCCTAATAATAAATTAAAATGCTAGAAAAATATGCCATTGTTGTTCACTCTGATAGGACTTCTAGTGAATCTTGAATTATGGACACAGTGCACATTGAATTTGCTTGGAAGCTCCATAGTCTTGTGCTAATTCAATTTACACCGTTTCGAACTTGTGATGCCTTAATTCGCCTGTTGTAAGTAATTAGACTCTAATTTCCAATTTATTGTGAAGATGGAGTTTAATCTTTTAAGCTTGCTAATGAATGAAGATCATGGGTTTGAGTGATGCTTTGCTTTTTGGATAACATGAATTATGCACAATGTTTGTGGGTATCATTTCTGGAAAACCCTCACGAGACTTCACTCGTCCTCTAGGGAATTCCTAGGGGTTTAAAAAGGCTTGTTGCATATGCTAAATGCAACTGCATATCCCATTTAAAGCTGGATTTATCTTTTTATATTGTTCATTTCATTTTCGCTTTCTATTGCTAAGGGACTAGCAATATGTAAGTTTGGGGTGTGATAAGCTGAATGTTGCACATTCAAGCCCTTTTAACTTGCATTTGTTAATACCTTAACATTGCTATTTATTTGATTTTGTTTTATTTAGTGTTTGGTGTCAATTACAGGAGCTTAGTTGGAAATTGGGATAGAAAGGGCAAGAAAAGAACCGATCGAAAGCACGCCTGGCGATCGTCGCTCGAGAACGTGGCGCCCAAAGATGACGAACATGCGCTGGGCGAACGATCGCCTAGGCTTGCGATCGTGCGCACTCGGGGTCACTTAACCCGGCAGGCGCGTGGACAGCTTAAATTGGCCTTTTCAAGTCTCCAAGTTGAAGTAGGAGACTAACCCACGCCATGATTAGGGTTTTAGGGTTTCTAGGGTTTCCTAGTGTCTATAAATAGGCCTTTATACAATGTAAAAGGAGGTTTTCTTGAGTGCGAATTTTATAGAAGTTTATGGAGTTCATCGGATGAGCGGCTAAACCCCCATTGTGGGGTACCGATGTAACCCTCTCCGACACACAATGGTGATTGTATTTGATTCATTTAGTTTATATTACATATGTTGATTACATAACTGTGAGGATTGCAATCTTGATTTCTTCTTAATTATAATGCAATTGTTATTCAATTTTAAAATCAATACTTGCAAAATTCTTATCTTGTCTTAGAATTTATTTTGCATGTATTGAACTCAATCGATTTTATTTTCTGTGATCATAAAACCGATGGTTATGTAATGGTTTTAATATGCATGTGATTAATAGGATTAGATAGACCATGCTTAGGGTCGATTACTGCCTCTAGTTTAGAGTAGACGAACCGTGCTAACCGAAGATGGGTTATGCTATTCCATTGATCATATAAAACGTATTAAAGGATTTTATAGTTTATACCTAGGGAAGACGGATCGTGCCGCATCTTAGTGGTTAGGTGGACGATCCATGCCAACCAAAGATAAATTATCATTATCCCTTAATACGAATTTTCTTGTCGTATAACATATGTGATTATAAGCTGTTTGAATCGAATTACGATTACTGTTGCGTACGGATTGCGGTGAAGTTGGTACCCTACTCTCTCTCTCTCTCTAAATCATCAATTTTATATTGTGTTTAATTTTATGCACTTTAGTTCACAACAATCAATCTTGTCTTTTAATTAGGTTAACCTTGTTCTTCAAATTTAATAGCATTCCCTTACAGTCCTTGTGGTTCGACACCCTCAATATAGCCCTGTAACACCCCCAGCCCATTAAGGCTAGGTTTGTCACCTTTCTTCTTTTATAATAAAATCTTTGCAAAGATCGATAAGGTCTATCAGAGTACTTGATTTTTCAAACAGTACGATAAATTTATAAAACATTTATCAAGAGCTTTTATTACAAGCGAAATTAGAAAACATAAATTTTAATTGCGGAAGATTATTTTATCACAATAACTGACTTAAAAAGACTATGAAAATTTAATAATTATCCATGCCCCCATTCCGGCCTTCTATTCCAGCAAACTCTCTACCTGAAAACAAGAAATAAAACTGAATGAGCCCAAAGGGGGCCCAGCAAGTAAAATCCACAACCATAAATAGTTTTACTCCTTGTTCTTAGTTTTCGAAAACTGTTTTCACAAATAAATATACGATTAATAATATATCATCTAGTAATAATAATCGTTATAAATCATTTTTGTAAAACATCGTCACAAATCATTTTTTGTAAAACATCGTCATAAATCATCATTGTAAAACACCGTCATAAATCATCTTTGTAAAACGTCGTCATAAATCATCATTATAAATCATCTTTGTAAATCACCATAGTAAATCATTGATGTAATTATCTTGTCATTTTCTCATTTTAAGGCCCATGTACACTATTACCCCTGTGCACGAGGGTTGCGGGTCCTTGTGACCATGGCGAATCAGGCCTCACCATGCCCGACCATCAATTAACTCTTTTTCTTGGTGCACTCAACGGTCTGTTGATGGAATACCACCGTCGGTATAGCCTTCTTCGGTGGTTTCGCCTCCATCCGAGTATCGGTACCGAACTTCTCTCATTCTTTCTTTCTTGGGGCCAAAATACTCCTCTATACATGTGCCCTCATTTCATAAACATTCATAACATTTCTCATACTTTCATTGTACTTCTTTTGATGCATCTTAGGGCAACATGTATGAGGGTTTTATTATCATTTTATAATCATCATGTTTCACAAAGAAATTCATCTTTCTCAATCTTTCATGCATGCCACATAACTTTATAATATGTAAATAAAAATACATAAACATTTATAGTTGTACATAAATTGCATGACATGATAACTTTAGAAGGGGTAGTGAATGTACTTACCTTTAGACCAAGGCTTAAGTTTCCAAAGAATCTAGCTCCAATTTGACTATCACCCACTACTTTATTTGAACTAATTTCTTAAGACCGCTTTCTCTCATGTTCTTCCTTTCTTGCGGCTTGTCTCGGCCTTTCTCTCTTTTTTCGTAAACACTTAAAGAAGAAAGACCGAGTAGAAAGCGGAAGAAGGAAGAATATAATAAGAAGAGAAGGAGAGGAGTGGTGAATTTGTGAAGGAGAAGCTCTATTTATAGGAAAATTTTAAGATGTTCATTTACAATTCTACCCTCATTTTACTATTTCACCAACCCATACTATTACACCTACCCATACACCTACCCTACTATTACACCTACCCATACACCTACCCATACTATTACACCTACCCATACACCTACCCATACTATTACACCTACCCATACACCTACCAACATTACTATTTCATCTACCATTTACTATCACATTATTCAATAACTACCATTATCTAATTACCATCCTCCATAATACCATAAACTCTTTAAAGAAAATAATTGAATAATGTTATCAAATAAATATATCAAAAATAAGACTATTAAAATCTGGGGCGCTACAAGCCCTATCCTACGGGATTCGTTCTATTGCGAGTGGTAATTTATTATTGATATTTTGGTCAACAAAATACCACATCAGGGTAACTGCATCTTTTCACTACCACATAGAAACAATACTCTGAAGTATTAGGCTAAGAATCGTTTTGTGTTTAAGCCTTGCCTTAGAGCTTGTTTGGGATTGCGTTTGAGAAATAGAGCTTTTAAGCCAAAAAGAACTTTTGAGCAAAAGCTTCATTTTTAAGCAAAAGCTTCATTTTTAAGTTCTCGCCAAAAGTGTTTTTTTTTCACTATTTTTAGGCTTTTGAGACTCTTAAAAGTGCTTTTAATTTTTTTACCAAACGACTACTTTTTTTTCGAACGGACTTTTTGATTGTTAAAAGCATTTTTAACCATCTCAAGCACAATCTCAAACAGGCCATTAGAACCTCAGGCTCTTCAGCTTATTCACTAACTAGAAAACTAAAATTCACCAAATTGCCCTCAAATCATCTTCAGGAATATGGATATGTGAAATACCTGTGATTGTGAGCAGCTTCATGAACCAATTCCATAATTTATTTACTTCATCTACTCTTATTATCATAAATGATCTTCTGTCTTTATTTAATTACTCTATCTCTCAAATAATAAATTATTAATTTTTGCTCTATTCTATGAGAACATTAAATTTTCAATGCTTTATCTAGTCTTGGATCAACCAAAGCTCGAGGCCCACATGGATTCATAGCCTTATTCTATAAATATATATATTGGAGGATTGTTCAAGATGTCGTTCTCCAGAGTGTTTGGAATTTCTTCAAGACAAATCATCTGTTGAATGAATAAAATCACACTTTTATTGCTTTGGTTCCAAAATAGCTGAGTCCTTTATCGGTTAATCATTACAAACCTATCAGTGTCTCCAATATTATTTATAACATGGTTACCTCCAAAATTTTGGCAAACAGGTTTAAGCGGCTTCTCCACTACTTTATCTCTCCATATCAATATGCTTTTGTTCATTCAAGAAATATATCTAGGATAATTCTATATTAGCTCATGAGTTGATTCACACTCTCAAATCCAAAAAAGGTCGAGGTGGTCTTATGTGTTAGAAGACAAAATATAATCAGATCAAGCATATCCAGACAAGGCAACAATCTCATGATTTCCTCCTACATGTTTCATGGAATTGTATATTAATGTTAAGAATTTTATGTTATGGTTATTTATTATTCTATGGTTATTTACTTCCTTATTGATTATAGGGTTTCCTTAGCCTACTAAATTTACCTTTCCTTAGTATAGTATGTTACTTGCTCATCACTCATAGCATCTTTATAAATAGAGGCTTATATAATACTCTTCAGTAATTTAATCTTAATACAATGTAGTCCATTATATACTTTCGTTCTCTCTCTCTTCTCTCTCTCATTGTTCCACTTTTTATATATTTAATATATATATTTTATATTTTATCATGGTATCAGAGCAATTGGCTTACGCCAGTGTTTGATCCAAAGGGTTCTATGGAGTTTCTTTTATCTCTCCCTCTAAAAAAAAAAAAAAATCAAAATCAAAATCATATATTTGGTATTTTTCAGTTTTTGGTAGTTTTCGGTGAAATCTGACCATCCATTAGTGGTTTTGAGGCGAGATTTGACCCACCCTTGGTATTTGGTAGATCGACCGTCCTTGGTAATTTGCTGTGAGATCCGACGCCTAATGGTGTTTCTGGTGAGACGACCGCCCTTTGGTGTTTTTAAGATCCTGCCTGGTAGTTTATGGCAAGATTCAATTGACAAACTGCCAATTACTTTTTGTTCATCAAATTGAAGGAAGTTCCTACCATCAGTTTGCAGGGGAGTGTTAGAAGACAAAATATAATCAGATCAAGCATATCCAGACAAGGCAACAATCTCATGATTTCCTCCTACATGTTTCATGGGATTGTATATTAATGTTAAGAATTTTATGTTATGGTTATTTATTATTCTATGGTTATTTACTTCCTTATTGATTCTAGGGTTTCCTTAGCCTACTAGGTTTACCTTTCCTTAGTATAATATGTTATTTGCTCATCACTCATAACCTCTTTATAAATAGAGGCTTATGTAATACTTTTTAGTAATTTAGTCTTAATACAATGTAGTCCATTATATACTTTCGTTCTCTCTCTCTTCTCTATCTCATTGTTCCACTTTTTATATATTTAATATATAAATTTTTATATTTTATCATTATGCATGTAGAAATTGACATGGAAAAAACTTTTGACCAAATGGAATGGAATTTCCATTTATCCATTATGTCCAAACTTGGGTTTTATCCTGTTTGGATTAATTGGAAACGAATATGTATCACATCCACTTACTTCTCTATTATGATAAACGGTAGTAAGGTATTAAAATTGCTAGGGAGTGCTACCGTATTCCTCATCTTTTCTTTGCTAATGATTTTATTACCTTCGCAAGGACAGCATTTGCCGTGGCTACTACTTTTGTATTTTTCTGATGAAAATTCCCATAAATTTATTAAAAATAACTATTTGAAAAAAATTTAAGATTATTAAAAAAATAAAATAAAAAATTGGGTGACATTTTTCATATTAGCACCATTAATTATTATTTTTCAAATGGTTAATATATATAATTCTGTTTATTAATAAATTTAAGAGTATTTTGAAAAGAAAAATGAAAATATGTATAATTTGGTACACAATGTGAGGCCTTAATGTTACTTTCTAAAATTTAGAAGGATAATCACAAAATAAACGAAATAAATTTAGGGGAATTTTTTATATTTTTTCCTATTTATTAATAAATTTAAGGGTAATTTGAAAAGAAAAATGAAAATACGTATAATTGTGAGGCCTTAATGTTACTCGGATAATCACAAAAAAAAAAAAAAGTAGCTAACAAATGGGCAAACGAGGCATTTCAATTGTCCTTTAAGAAGAAGGAAAAGAACGAAGATAAAAGAGGCGCGGGCCGGCGGCTGACAATTCATCACTACTGCTAGGGTTTCTGCCGAGAGAGAGAGAGAGAGATGGTTAAGGTGGTGGAGAGAAAGAAGAAGGAGAAGAGAGGACAGCCGCCTCTTTCTGATTTAGGTTATCCCCCTCTCGAGGAAAAACAACAGCGAAAGCGAACGTGCTGTGCCTTGGTTCCTGCTCCTCTTCGGCGATCCAGGCGCCTCAACCCTAATCCCGACGCCGACAAGATCCGCCACGGCAAGCCCAAAAAGCGAGTGAGAATTCATCCAAATAAAGCACAGAAAAAAGTGAGCATTTCTGATTTATTGAATGATATGTGTAATTGGCATGTCATGACCAAAGAAGAAGGCTTCTTCTACACCGAACACGTTTTGAAGAGTGATGTAAGTAAAATTAATTCGCTTTGTCTACCACGCACTCCTATATATATATACATACGCCTTTCACTCGTTCGTTGTTTGTTGTTTTAGGGCTTTGATGCTCCCCCCATGGGTGGCTGTATGGCTTTTGGTTTAATTCAACCATGCCATATCAACACTCTGGTTGAAGCCCGCAGGTTCATACTCTATTCGAATTTGGCTTTAAATGAATACAACACCTGGATCCACACCCACAAGGTTGGTCTTTATTTTCCACAAATAAAAAAAATTTATGAATATTTGTTAGCAGGGAAGTTTTCTATTCCATTTTTGTGACTGATATTATTTGTTGTCTAGCCTGAAAGTCCTCGGCTGAAGTTTCGGAAAGTTTTGAAAGCTATGGCTCAGTCTTGCGATGGGATTAGGTATTATATTACATTTGTGGCCAAGGAGGTTGCTGCTGGAGGCCAGACTAAAATCTATCAAGCTGTGGTACGTAGCGGGATAGAGGATGATGATATCACCGTGCTGTCTTTCAGGGAGTGTGAGCAAGAGGAAGGTAAATTAAGGAATTACATTTAAAGGAGACTAATTTGTTTAATTCCTTCTCACAAGTGAAAGTTTTATCGATTTATGATGTTCAGCTTTCATTTTTTGTTTTAAGTAGGTTCAGGCATTCGTGGCAAAGAATGGATTTGGAAAGGTCACACTCATCTCTGAGAGAGGGTTAGTATCTTTATATGAAAATTTCAAAAAATACAACCCCTAGTAGTAATTTTATTGTGTAAAGCTGTGGTTGGCTAAGGAGTATGAATAATTAGGAGTTCAAACTGGTAGCTTACCTCTTTCTTTGATCACAACTGCGCACACACTTCCACGCACACAATATATAGTTCATGCCTTTCTTTGTTTGTTTGTGTCTTTGAAAAGTAACATTATTCTTCCAAAAATGTATGATGAAACAAGTGAATAGGTTATGAGGCAAAGCATCTGTCGGCATTTTAACATTGATCTATTGGTACATGGCTGTTTATATGCAGGCTACGAGTCGTATGAGAAGATTTTTCAGCAATGACATGCATATGGAGAGTTTAAGGAGATTGTTGGAAATATGTAATGCCTAAGCTACTATCATCAGAAAAGGGGAAATCTGAGCCTAAACAGAAGAAAATTTGTACTAATCTTTAATTACTTGGTCACTATCGATGCTTATTTAGTGAACTTATTTAGTGAACTTATTAGTAAGTCCTTTTAAATCAGTTGTTGATCTGTATACGGTACCTTTGTCTTATAAAATATGCAATGGCTTTTTCCTGTGTGAAATGTGACTTGTGTGTGTGTTTTTCCTCTCTTTGGGACGGGTTCTTGATTGAAAAACTGACGGTAACACAACGGGATTTTGTGTCTTTTAGTGATTGTAGTTTAGTTCTTTTCGTTCTTAACATTTAAAATTGCTTTTAACATGCTCTTTCTCTCCGCAGTCCCTTATGCTTGGACACTAGGGTTTAACATATTTGTTTTGTTCTCGATAGAACGAAATGTTGTGTAAATTTCTTAGAATTTATGGTTTATTATTCTTGATCTCGATGTTTATGTTGGACTATTAAGATTTTGAACCCCAAGGGGTTGGCCCAGGTGATAGAGGCCTTGGTCTTAAGGTTTGCTCTCTTTAAGGTCCAATGTTCAACATCTCATGGACGCAAACAATCTCTTGGGGTCACCCCTCTGGTGAAAAGCTAGCGATTTAACTAGTTCCGTATAGGGAAACTTTCGAGGGTGTGGTGCAGGGCGGGTTTACTCGGGAGTGTGTCCGAATGGCTCTGTCTTGGAGAGGTTCAAAAAAAAAAAAAAAAAAAAAAAAGATTTTTGAATTTCAATTCTTTTGAATGTGAGAAGCATTTCCTAATTTGCCCTTTATTTTTACTTATTTTTCTTCTTAGCTATAAATGTTAAGTGCTTGTTTTAGGTGGAATTATAGAACTATACCATTATCCTTTATTTTGAATCTTACAATTTTATTAAGCTTTTGGTATTTGATGTGCTTTTTTTTTTTTTTTTTTTCTTTTTTAATGTTGATGAATAAGTAATTTCATTCAAGCAAATAAACCAAACCAACAAAGTCTCAAAATTACAAGCCCTTCAAAGAGCTAAAGAACCTCACAGTGGCTAAACAACAATACTAGAACAAGAAACCATCGATATTGCATCAAACAAACCTACCAACAGCAACCCCAAATCCAACCCTTTTCGTCTGCAAAATTTGCAGAAAAGCAGCCCCAAACTTACATCCGCATAACCTGCATAAATAATAACTCCCAATGCAGGACGTACACAATCTGCATAAACTCCTTATATCAACAATTCCGCAGGAAAGTTCCATAAATCCATTAGGAGCAAATTCTCGTCTTAGGAAAGTTTCTACCAACTATCCTGGCCCTTACTTCCCAAAGAATTCTTTTCACCAGCTGATTTTCAGTAAAAGAATGCCCAGAATGCTGAATCTCATTTATAGTACACCAAATATGATAAACAATAGATCCCAATACCAATCTGCATATGATTCCTTTCAGACCTTTGTTCTCCCACTTGCTGATTCAACCTTCAAAGTACACCTAGGATTCCCTTTTATCTTTGTGATGATCTCTAACAATCTCTGAGCTAGCAAAACATTTTCATAAATGTTTCTAGATGGGATAAAAGCTGGCGGATTTAAACTAACCAAATCACTCAAGAGGAAGCATTCTATCTGAGGTAATCTTGGTAATGCATTTATACACCACATTACAATAAGCAATGGGTCTAAAGTCTCCCATAGCAGAAGGGTTCACCTTCTTGTAAGAATAGTTGCATTAACTTCTTTAAGCTGCAAACCAGAAGCAAAAAAACCCTTAATAGTAGCTACCACACCTTCTCCAACTACAGGCCATGACTCCTTGAAAAACTATGCTGAGTAACCATTAGGATCGGTGGCCTTATTCAAAGGCATATGAAACAAAGTGTCCCTTATCTCCTCAATAGTGACCTCCCTTTCCAACATAGCTAGCTTATTTGAAGGAATAGCAGTAGGAATAAGAGATCTAATCGTGTCTGCCTTCTCTACTGTAAGCTGAGTATGATTAGTCCCTAACAGCTTCTCATAAAACTTTAAAGCCACATGTTTGATCTCTCAACATCCTCCACTCGGTTTCCATTCTCATCCCATAAATGAGTGATAGAGTTCCTAGCATTTTGAACCCTAAGAGAACGATGAAAGAAACTAGTATTTTGAACACCTAGCTTCAACCATTGGTTCCTAGCCTTTTGTTTTAAGAAAGCTTCTTCAGCTTTAGTGATAGACACATAAGCATGAAGACACTCCCTCTCCTTGAGCATGCAGTCAGCACTAACACAAGATTCAATAACCTTCTTTTGGGCTAAATCAAGATTATCTCAAGCCTCCTCAATTCTCCTTTGCAAATTCCCAAAACATACCAGATTCTGTCTCTTCAAAACATTTTTTACAGCTTACTTATCAAAAATTTAGAAAAAAAAAATTTACAGCTTTTTGCTTAGCATATAACCGGTACATTGGAACTCCGTCCACCTGAATATCCCAACCCTCCTTAGCCCAACTCAAAAAATCCTTATGCTCCACCCAGTAATTAAAGAATTTGAAAGGCTTAGGGCCAAAACTCTGCATCCTGCCTATAGAAATTACAGCAGGAGAATGATCATAAATGCCCCATGGACAAAATTCTACAATAGTTTTTCCAAAGTAACTCATCCATAATTCATTTGCCAAAACTTTATCCAACTTTCTTGCTACAATACGAGGCCCCTCACTCTTATTAGTCCAAGTATAATAGCAGCCACTGAAATTGGGGTCCATGACCTCCAAATCATTTAAACACTGCCCAAACTCAACTTCGTAAGAGTTCAACTTACTAGATCCCCACTTTTTTGCTACTGATTTAACAACATTGAAGTCCCCTCCTATCACCCAAGGATTACTAGCTACTCTGGCTTTCATAGAAGCTAGATCAACCCACAACAGCTTTCTCTCCACACCATGATTATCCCCATATATAAAAGAATGATACCAGCAAAGATTACTCTTATGAAAATTAATGACACAGTTGATACTTTGAGCACTCTTGTCAAGAACAGTCACTGTAAAATCATACTTCTTCCAGCAAACCCAAATCCTTCCCAACATATGCTGATCATAATTGAATTCATAGCCCCAATCAGGGACAATGCGTTCTCTAATCTTATCAGTTTTATGCACTTTAACTCTGGTTTCAATTAAGCATATTAACCCAATCTTATACATCTTAATCATTCTCCTCACCTCTTGCTGTTTAGAGGGGTGATTCAAACCCCTCACATTCCAAATCAAGCAGTTCATGCTTTAGGAGAGAAACCTCTCATCAATACCTCCTCATCTTCCCCCATCTTTCCTTTCCCTTTTACCAGCAATATGTTTTCACTCTCCTCATTCATAGCTTGCTCAATCACTTGTTGAATAGAATTAGGACTTCTTCCCGCCACGACCCCTGTTTGCTCGCTTACCCATAGAAAGCCAATTGAATACTCCACCAGGTAGGGTTTCTTAAGAACTAGAGCAATCCTCACCAATCCGCATGCGATAGCGATAAGCGCGTAGGTCAAAATCGCATGAAAAATAACAGCCTCGTAACAGACAAGGAGACCTTTGCCACGTCAGCGGAGGACCCATTTTTCCCCACCTCACAACCCCTTTCTGTTCTAATGCTTTAAAACTTGTTTTTGGATTCAAAACTAAAAACTAAGAGTGGAAGGTTAATCCTTTAGGAATGATATAACCCAAACGAGTAGTGATACTCTCACAAGCTTCGTGATTCTACAGTAATCACGAAGGTGTGACGTGGCATACGTCCGTCTTCTTAAACGTGTTTTCTTTTTGGCGAATCAAAACAGAAAATGGAGCCCGACAATTTCATTTCTCCCCTCCAAAAATTTCCCCCCAAACCGGTTCTCCCTCCACCAGGTTCTCCCTCCACGAGATTCTCCATCAACCGGCACCGGCGCTGTGATCCCTAGCGAAACCGGCGGCGGCTTAACCGAAGGGAGTGGACTTTTAGCTGGTTGTTTCCGCCACCCTCTAGTCTTTTGTTCATCAACGGAAAGACTCAAAACAAGTAGGTGAGTTTTCCTCTTCCAAACCATCTATGTTTAATGGGTCTCGTTATGTTAGAAGGAAAGTTTAAAACAAAAGCTTCAAAATGCTTCAAGCGGAGATGGATTTGTATATAAACAAATAGAACCCATATTTTTTTGGGGCCGCACTCTCATCTCTCTCTCAAAGTTGGAGCTCTATAGGGCGGAGAGAGAGAGAGCTTGGAAAGATTCGAAAACTCAGACCCAGTTTGGGTTTTCATAAATTTAGCCCAAAGTTTCTGTATTTTATACGAATGCTGATCGGATTATTTGAATTTACGCGTTAGAAAGCAAAAAGAGGAGATGGGTATTGCCAATGAGGAGGCGATCAAGCAGTTTCAGTCTTTAATGGAAGAGGGTGAGCTTCAAAAACCCAATTTTGAGTTTCTATGATCCTCTTCCTTGATCTTTGAATTGCTAATTTGTTTTTTTTTCGTTGTTTGTTGTTTGTTTAAATACTGCAGTAGGTGATGAGCAACTGAAGAAGACATTCAAGGTTAGTCTCTTCTTTCTTAGTTCTTTGATCTGTCTTTGTTCGGATGCTGAGAAAAAAAGGTAGTCAGGAAAAGAAAGTTTTATTATTTGTGAGATGTATAGCTTTTAAGTATTTGCTATCTGAGAACAGAAATCCCTCTACTCAACTTGGCCCAAAGAAATCAAATTTGCCGTTTCTTTTATTTTGTGGGATGGTTGGGGGCTGGGGGTGAAGATGGCAAGTAACTCAACCATTGAGCTTATTTTGGCCCTGACTCCTTTTATGTTATTTATGTTCTACTTTCTGAGAAAGAAACTGTTAAATCATGAATTGTTTTGTATGCGATCTGGGTCTTCGATCTTGCTTTTTCATATGTTTTTCCTTTTAATAATGGATTTGTCACTGTGAAGTTTGGCCAATTCACTTTGGAGCGGATAAGTTTTTTGACTGTAGTTGTTGATACATTGTGCTTTGGTGTGATGTTGGGTTCCCTCTGAATTGGCTGAACCCTTTCTGATCTTTATAGTTCGATTTGCATTTTATGTAGAGCTGAGAGGAGTTTGGCTAAGATAATAGTTTCATTTTTTTAATGCAATCTTCAGGTCGAGTTTCAATTAAAGTCGAATGCTGGTTTTTCCTCATAACTTTGCTGATCGATTTTTTTTCCTTCTCTAATGGAATATTAACTTAAATCTATAATTCGGAGGACAAAGTTTAACATGGCGAATCACATTTAAGTGCATTAGAGGAAGAATGCAAGTTTGTAGTATAGTTCAAGTTATTTTTTCTTCTTGTTTTAACAATAATTTTGAAATCTTGTGCTTTGGGTTATTTGTATTTTGTGCTGCTATTGTGAATCGAAGTGGATAATTTGGGTGTTTTGAAATTCTTTTATTCATGATGTGTATATTTTAACTTAAAGCGCATACTTTGTTCTCCAGAATATGCACCAGGGTTATCCAACCGAAACATTTGTCCGATTTCTCAAGAATATGCACCAGGACTCCAGCAATGTCAGGACTTGTGCTTTACAAGCCCTGACATTGCTGGAGAAAACCATATCGTCCCTTCTTTTGTTTTCTTTAAGGATTTGCTTGGAACCGATGTGGACATTGTTACTGCTATTAAACGTTTTTCGGGTATTCTATGTAGTGGTCTTGACACTTATGTGGCCAATATCAATACTCTGAGAGAAAATGGAGTGCCGGAATCTTATATGGTTAAGTTTCTTAAAACCCAGCCTAGAGTTTTCATGACAGATTCGGTTAGGTTTAGAAGGACTGTGGAGGAAGTAAAGGAAATGGGGTTCGATCCTTTAAAGACGAAGTTTGTTGAAGCGGTTTATGCAATGAGTGGTATGAGTAAATCTACTTGGGAGAGGAAGGTCAATGCTTATAGGAGGTGGGTTATGTTTAAACCCTCATGTGATTAACCCAAATCGTTTGGATAAGGTTCTGTTTAATCCCAATTTTAATGAATTCCGTAGTATGTAAATTTCAAGTTGTTATCTTTAGGCATATCTTATGATGTTTGACTAAATCTCATAATGCTGGATCTCACTGTGTCTTTGTGTTTTGTTATAGTTTGGTTCAAATTTTGTCGCTAGAAACTTTAATTTTAGTCAAACTTTTCTAAGCTTGTGCACTTGAAACTCCTTGTCGATGTGCAACAGCCCCGGTTTATTTGGTTTCAAATTTTGTCGCTAGAAACTTTAATTTTCAAACATTTGATTTTCTAAGCTTGTATTTCCATCACATGGCAGCTCGTACGTAGCAACAGCCGTCGGTTTATTCCATCACAGTCTGATGAAGAGGCTCATCAGTTGTCATATCTACAAAAGCACTTGGCTAACATTCTCTCTCTCTTAGCAGAGCCGTGGAGGGGGACGGCGAAGAATCCCTGGTTTGTAAAACTGCTGTTTCTTTCTCTGAATAGTTTGGTGGAGCTTTTACTTCTATATTGTTTTCTTTTCCACTTCTATATGGTGCATATTTAATTATGTTCTAATAATGTTCAATTTAGTGCTAGATTTTTTCATTTTTACCTTTTCCCATGGTTTGTTTTCTCACAATTAGAGAAAAAGCTTTTGGTTGTCCTCAGACCTGTTGCTCTGTCTATTAATCCAACCACTGGTTGGTGCTACCTCAAACGGTATAAACAATGCACAAAGTTTCACTAGAAGAGTTTCGAATCCCATGTCTCCCACGCTATCACACCATCTTAGACTTGTTTAGGAGAAAGCAATGCATCTTAGTCATCATCTCCCTGCAAGTAGTTTTGTCTATAATGAGATATGTAATTTGAAAAGGCATTATCTCCATTTGGCATTATTGTTGTTGGCGAAATAGCTTTATGTTAGATATATGATTTGCATGTGGCATCAACAAATAGATCTCAAATGCTTCCAAAGGCGGATCCATGACATCCTAGAGCAGAGGAAATCCACTTCATTTCTTCCTTAATAAATAATTGCAGCTTGAACACTAGTTTGTGTCCTATTACATACTCCGCAGGGGAGGTTGAAATTTTAAAGCAGTTTTAGGGGAACTACTTCAAAGGCAAGATGTGGACAAATTTTTGTACATACTTGGGAGTCCTAGGAAATGCTTATGACTCCTCTAAGAATCCCTAGGAACAAGGTTTCTAATATCATTTTACCAAGTTTTACTGGTAATGGCTTGAACATGAATCTTATTGATTGGCTCAAATACATTTGTTGACTTTTCTATGACTAACTTAAGGCAGAAGTACCTGGGCCACTCTCTTGCTGTATTGGACATCACAACTTATGTTGTCAATTTACCTGCTGTTTATGTTTATATGGAGGCTTGGCAATGCTTTATATGGATGGAATCATTACTTTTCATGTTAGTGGAAAATGCAATTGAGTTATTGCTTGTTTGACTCCCAAGTCCAAATGATTTTAAGTTATTCAAGTTTGCTTTCACTTAGTAATCTTACAATTGGTCTTATGGCATTTTTAATTTGTCTGACTTTGCAAGTATTTCTCTGGCCTCCTTGTAATGTGCTAATTCACCATATTGTTTTTAGGTTTTGACTATGGATAGATTCGAGCACCTTGGGTTTCTGATTCAATTTGGTGATAAGGGATATGAAGGAAATCAGTTGAGCCAACATGCTCCATTTTTTGCAAATTCAGATCCTGACATGCCTGCTGTACCTGTTCCTGCAGCACAAGTTCACGATTGGCTTCTACAGAATATAACTTCTGCTTTGGAACATATTTCGGAAAGAGCTTCTGCAAAAGAAAATGGCCCACCAAGTGCCTCTGATCAGGATGTTGCTATGGCCGATGCCTGCACAACTTTAATCAAGGCCTCACCAAGTGCTAGAGGTCCTAGTTTTATTGAAGGGGTCTCTAAATCATCACTTGTAAAGCATGCATCTGATCTTAAAGGTTCTTCTATAAAGGTTTGTATGTCTTTCCACATGTTCAATTTGGGCAAGAAATTTTTTTCATTTCCTATTAACAGATCCTATTTCTCTATCTTGAACATGAATCAGAATTATGAGATCTGATTGTTGATGTCTGAACTTGGATTGAGGTAGATTCAATCTGATTAGTTTCTGGGTCGCTTATGCATAGTAGGTTTATGATACTAAGTAAGTTGAAATTTATAATATAATAGGATATTACATGTGAATATTTAAGTTTGAAAAACCTGGATACTTGACCCTTGTTTCTGGATTCTGTTCCCATTCATATTCTAAATCTGAAAGTAAATTTAATTGTGGATGGTACTTAAAATCTGTTGGTATTTATATTTAAGCTCATATCTGTGTATCATATCTAACATACATGGATTAGAATTTAGGATCCCTGCTGAATTTGACCTACAAACTGCCCTACCATTAATTTCTTTCTATTGTTTGTTATGTCATTTTTAATTTTGTTTTTCTATTTCATGCATGTTTGCTACTCTCTTTTATGCCATGCATTGAACTGGACTCTCTTTCTATTTTTATTCACTCTGTGAAGCAATTTTACCTGTACACAATAATATAGTTTTTTTTAGATAGTGAAGATGTTAAATCTATGCATTGCCACAATAGTGAGAGATGGGGTGGGGGCTTGAGCCCCACAACATAAAAATGTATCTTATTCTGTTGCATTATTTAAAAGAGAATCATGAAATATTGGTTTGCAATCTTATAGCTCTAATTTAACTAGCCAAATTAGTTAAGGGCCGAATATTAAGGCCCATTAGCTCAGCAACGCTCAGTTACTAATGAAAGACTCATTCTCCAAACCATGGCTTAAATTAATACTACCAGAAATTACTAAATACTCTCAACTCTAGAAGATTAAATAAAATAAAGATATAGAATAAAATATTGATGACCTAATTAATTATGATTGACGCTTTCTGTCGGACCAAAAGATCTTTTTTTATGTTGTATGGGAGACTATAACTTTATCCTTAGGTTTTGAAAGAGGATATTACTTTTCCATCCAACTATGTTCTGCTGCATCAGATATCTTCCTACTGGTGTTGTATATAATTTTAAAGCAAATGTCTTCCTAGCTGCAAATTGCTGGGGTCTATATGGAGATTGATATCACTTGTGAGATGGAGAAAAGAGTGGTGATGATGCAAACTTTATGGGCATTCCTGTGTTATTTACTTGGTAGAACTTCCAGTCTCACTACTGGCAGTTTAACTCCCCTCTGGTCTTCTGGTGATATCTCTGAATTTATTGGGATTTAAAATTAGATGAGTTGGTATCTAAAAAATAAAGGTTAAAAGTGCATAGTAATATTTAATCTGTCCTTAGAAATGCATAGAAATTTTTAAGTTATTACAACCTAACAACTAATTTAGGAAAAGACCTCTGTCATTCATATTGTGGTTACAACCAACTTTCTCTTGCATGCCATGTGCATACACGTATGATAATTCAATTGTGTCTTCATTCCTCAAAAGAGTGTTTTCTATATTGCCCTGCTACTAAAATAGTATCTGCAATTTCAGGTCCTAAATTGTCATGATTCTGTCATTTACATCTTAGCACCTTTGAGATACGCCACCATTTACGGAAGCTCTGATACTACTATAGTTCTTGGAGCAGTTGGCAAGGTAATAGCCAAGATTTTAGTACTTGGTTTATGCACATTGCGGGTTCATTTGGTAAACGATTTTGGTTTGGTTTTGGTTTTGCATTGTAACAGATGTGAAAAAAAGTAAGAATGTTCGATATAGAAAAATGAAAAATTTTGTTATGTAGTGATTTTTTTATTTGAAAAGTAATAAAAAGTGAGTGATTTGATGTTAAAAGTAAGAGAATGTTGAAAAAAATGAAATTATTAATTATGGGCCCCCCAAACAATGCAGAAACAAGTTTGAGGGCAAACCTTTTAACAAACATAGCCTGAGCCTTTTGATAAATGACATGGCTTCATTTTTGTACGTGTTTCTTTTAAAGGTGTAATACATTTCAAGATTTAATACTGAGACCTCATTTTATCATCAATAGTAATATTCATCGAGGTTTTTTTTTTTTTTTTTCACAATATTAACATATCTGGCATATACTGCCTGCTGTCATGTCAAGTGATCAACTTGTTGATCAAGAGGTGTCACTAACTTTTGAATCTTAGTGATTATGAAAGAAAAACATCATTTGTATGGAAACTGAGATGGATTCATCCCAAAGAGTCGTGATATTCTTACAACCTTCGTGATGCTACAGTAATCACGAAGGTGATGTGGCATGTGTCCGTCTGTCTTTTGGTTTCCTTTTTAAAAAAAAAAAGTCCTAACTATGTCATTTCCCCCTCCAAAAGTTTCCCCCCAAACCCATTCTTTCTCCACCGGCACCCAGATTCTCCATCCACCGCACCCCGTTATACCTTCACCAGATCCTCTCCCTGCCGTCACTGCCGTTGAAAACCCTTTCCTTTCCCTCTTTTTCTTCCCCAACCCCATTTCCTCCCCACCGCACGTCCCTTCCTCTCGCCACACACCGCCCGACGACCACCTCCACTTTCTTCCATCATCTCCACCGAACCCATTCCCCACGAGAGGCAGCTTGTCCCCCCACAAACCCTCATTTTCTAAACCCAAAATGAGAGGCATAATTTAGTTCTTTCTTTTCTGTCTTTTGCATCTTTACATGTTTTCATCCATTTTCCTCTCATAAATCTACCAACTCTATCCACACCCTGATTTTTGGCCAAAATCCAGTTTCTTTGGTAGTGAAGACATCTTCGATGAAAATCTACCAACCATCGATCGAGGAGCACTGAATTTTCGGCCTAAAATCCGGCCTCTTTGGTCACTGAAGAGAGAGTGAGAGTGGGTAGTATCATTTACTGTCCTTAGCTATCTCCCTCTTCACGAGCTCTCTCAATTAAGGTATGTATTCCTCTTCAAAAGCTATTATTTGCTTCAGATTTTTTTATTTTTTATTTTTTAAATGGAGATCCAAACCTACGTGCATATGTTTTATCTATGTTTGGGTTATGTTTAACTCGGTAAAGCTTCTCTATTTTTCTTATCTCCCAAAATTTCTTAAGCGCACTGTAGCCTTGATTTGTTGACTGGAGGAACTATGAGGAATTTCGATCAGATTGTGGGTTCTATGCAATTAGGTTTGGTTTAGTTGAGATTTTGGTTTAGTTTGATTTTGATCTTATTCTGAATTCTATCCGATCTGGGTTTAGTTTGATTTTGATCTTATTTTGGGTTCTATGCGATTGTGTTTAGTTGGGATTTCAGTTTGGTTTGAAATACAAAAGGGCAACGACAGATAAATCATCACAACAAGCAAATAAGATTTCAATAAATTTCCTTGTAGTCCCCTTTCCTCATAATAAGATGAAAAAAAGAAAGAGATTTGAATATATTGAAGCCAAACATATGCAGAACGCTTGGAAACATGTCAAAGGATTGCACAAGAAAGACACATGATTTAGTGTTATGTATCTTTCATAACATTTGGAATAAATTGCTTGGATGTTATTGCATTTGTGTTTGATACACTGCGCTGAAGTGTTGTGGCTTATTGGTGACTTCTTGGTAAACTGATTCAAAGCGTGGAGAAAAGTGTTGAATCAGCGAAGGAAAGAAGTTTAAAATTTTGCAAAGGATGTTGAAAATACACGTATGTAGACACTTATAAAAGTGTTTCTGTATTATTCCTCAAACTTTAATTCAAGATCTATTTTCACATTGTAGAAAGTTCTCGGAATGCATGTGTCTTTTAGCTGTGTCTCACCAAACTATATGGGACAACAGTTTGACATAAATGAGAGGATGAGGTCTATACTGATTGACTGGCTTATTGAGGTATATATATACACACAATGCCTTCTACTAAACCAATGCCTAAAAAGGCAATAATTGGGGTTTATCGTTCACTATCAATTTTGAGCATCGGTACTAATTGTTTGAATTAACACAGGTCCACGATAAATTTGAACTCATGAAGGAGACATTGTTCCTTACAGTTAGTGTAATAGACAGATTTTTGTCCAAACAAACAGTGGTTAGAAAGAAACTTCAGTTGGTCGGTTTGGTTGCCATGCTCTTAGCATGCAAGTATGAGGAGGTTTCTGTTCCTATAGTTGGGGATTTGATTCTTATATCAGATAAAGCTTACACAAAGGAGGAGGTTCTAGAAATGGTACTTTTCTTTGGTTGTGATTCTGCCAACAACCTACCCTTTTTACCTTTAGACAAAGTGACTGACCTTGAACTCTTCATAAACCTGCAGGAGAGCTTGATACTCAATAAATTGCAGTTCAACATGTCAGTTCCAACCCCATTTGTTTTCATGCAAAGGTTCCTCAAGGCTGCTCAATCCGACAAAAAGCTTGAGCAACTATCCTTCTTCTTGATTGAGCTTTCGCTCGTGGAGTACGGAATGCTCAAGTTTCCACCTTCTTTATTAGCAGCTGCTGCAGTCTATACTGCTCAATGCACTTTTTATGGGTTCAAGCAGTGGAGCAAGACCTGTGAATGGCATACCAGCTACTCTGAAGATCAGCTGCTGTGAGTTTCTTACCATCTTATTAACTAGGATTTTGAGTTTCTTCTTACATAAACTTTCATCAATGAGATGCATTGTTTGTGACCTTGCAGAGAATGTTCAAGATTGATGGTCGGTTTCCATCAAAAGGCAGCAACAGGGAAACTCACAGGCATACATAGGAAATATTGTGCATCTAAGTTTAGATGTACTGCCAAAATTTGAACCGGCTCATTTTCTTTTTGTTTGTTGTTGTCGATTGAAGTGCATTTCAGGCTAATGATCTGGGATGATGTTCATCTTCATGTCCAGGAAGAGAAATTTTAGTGGCTTAGGCTTTAGATTATTGTAATGTCTTGAAGCTCCTGTTACATGAGTTACTGATTTGCAAAATCGTTCATATGGATTATCTTGTTTTGAGTTTTGAATCTTTGATGATTCAATAAAGAATAAAGAAAGAAAGAAACCTTAGGTATGTAAATGTGGTTTGGTTTGGTTTGAGAAGTTGTTAAATTCTTCATAGCTCCAACCGTGTGATTGTTTGTATTTCAAGAGTGAAATATCTCTTTTTTTGTTTGCATATGAGAAGCTAAAGAAGGAACATTAGAAGTCCAATCTCTACCAACAACATTTGACATTTCACACTCCTTGAATGATGGGACAATCTCTTCCAACAACATTCGGGATTGAGACCGGCACCATTTTGTTTTCATTCTTCAAGGTTTTGTGTTCGTCCGTTGAACATAATTGTTCGGTAATAGGTTGAGTGATTTAAAATTTAGTTGGGCAAGTAAGTTTTACATGAATTTTCATAGTTGCTGTCCAAAATAGTTAGTGATTTCAAGTTGGTTGTTCCAGAATTTCTTTTTGTTCAAGAGCTCTTTTGCTGACTAATTCATCTCCTGTAAGCTTGGAACGGCTTCAAGAACGTAGGGTTCATATCAAAACCTGAATAATCAATTGAAAACCAAAGTAGGTGCAAATAGATTCCGCCCTTTATATTATTTACCATTTTTTTCCCGTCCACCTTACCATATTATATATAAAAGCCGAGTTTTGGCATCGAGAGTGCTTATATTTGAAACACGTGTCCTTACTTTTTAATATATAAACTGGTTTTTTTTTTATCCTTTTAATATCTAATCCAATAAGGAAATACTTGGTTGCTCTATTGGAGACTTTTATAAAGATTTTATTCCAACAAATCAAATAATCCAGTAATCAAATATATTTTATTTTATTCTTTATGTTGTTTAAATTAGGATTTTATTTAATTATAATTTTTTCTTTATTATTCTATAAAATTTCATAACAAGTTTAGGTTTACTTTTGCTCCAAGTTTGCTTATTGCTATAAATACAGCAGACCTAATATGTAAGAAACAGATTTTAGAGAGTTTTCGATAGTTGTTTCTAAATTAAAAAATACACTTCAACTCTTTTCTTTCTTTTTTATTTTTGCTGGAACAGTTATTTTTCAATTATATTAGCATTTTCAATTTTTTTTCTTTATATCTTTCTTTTGATTTTTGATTTTGTTTTTACTATAACAGTTTTTTATCAATTATATTAGTATTTTCATTTTTTTCTTTATACTATGGTTATATTCTTCCATTTTCGTTTTTGTTCCTTTATATATATATATATATATATATATATATATATATATATATATATATATTTCTAATGTATACATTATTTTATTCAAATTGATTACTTTTAATCAATAGTGAGAGATAGTTCTCTATCGTTATTTTTAGTTGAAGATTTTTAGTTTGCTTGTTGTTCATTGAGTAATTCATTTTTGTTTACATGCTTAATTAATGGATGACATTGGTTTTAAGCTTTCATTGGAATTGGGAAAATGTATACTATGAAAAAGACAATTCTTTCAATTATATTAAAATTTATTTTAGTTTTTATCTTTATTTCATGTGGTTATGTTCTTCCATTTTTTCCTTTAAATTTTATACTAATTTATATATATTTTTATTCAAATTGATTATTTTTCTTGATAAATTTTGCATTGAATTTAGGAAATGATAGTGAGAGAGAGTTTCTATCATTATGTTTTGCTACAGGTATGACTTTTTTATTACGTTGATGTTTATTGAGTAGGGTTTTTTTTTTTTCTTCCTATGTGTCTTAAAAGTAGTTCATTGTACGTTATATATGTTGTTATGTTATTTCATTCTTCTTCTTCTTTTTCCTTATATTTTGTTCTAATTTATATATATTTTTTATTCAAATTGATAGCACATATTTTTCTTTTATAAATTTTACCTTGAATTCAAGGAAATGATAGTGAAAATGAGATATGAATTTTTAGATTATGTTGACGTTCATTGAGTTTTTTTTTTTTTTTCTTTAGTTTGTCCTAAAATTAGCTCCTTTTAGGTTATATGTGTGAAGGATAGTCAAAATAGAAAAGAAAAAAAATATATTTGTAATACATTTCCTATACCTTTGAAACTAGGAAAATATGGAGAAAGAGATATTTATTTGATGTTGTTTTGTTTTCCTTATTTTTGTTCTAATTTATATTATTTTTCATTCATATTTCTTATTTTTCTTTTTAAATTTAATTGACTTTGTTGTTGTTTTTTTTTTTTTTTTTTTCCAATATTCCTTCCAAGATTTTTAAAGAAAGAAATTAAACTACTCCTACGGCAATAAATATTTTAATATGTTTTATGGATCTTATGTTTTAACTCATTTCAAAGTTTTTTCTTTTTTAGTTTGTTTGTATGATTTACTATTATTTTTTAATGTACTTAAATTAAAATTAATTAAGAGTCTTATGTTTTAACTCATTCTAGATTTTCTTCTTGCTGTTTTTTATTTTTTTCTTTATATTTCTTTCCATTTTAAATTACTCATATGTGAATTTTTTAATATGTTTTAATTTATATATAGTTCTTATAATAGTATATTTTTATGTAATTTATATATTCATGCAATATTATGTGTAGTTGTAATTTATATATTCAAACAAATTTGACCATAAGCAATTGAGGGAGGCAGAGGACTCAAAATGCATTATATTGGTAATTGATTGCTGCAATTCCTTCATTCTAAAGACAGTTTAAAGCACGATCTAATTTCTGTATTAGGACAAACAAAAAGAACAGAGACACAAGGGATGGCAACTTGAGTGACAGGAAAAATTTAATATCAAGAAAACAAATTTCAATTTGGGAATCAGCAATTAGACAAGTGCATCGTATACTATTGTACCTTATGCAAGAAGAAGGTATACACACAACAAGGCATCAAAACGGAAGTAATTTGAAAAGAATTTATAATTAACAAACAAAAACATATATCCAGGAATTAGTCATCAGATAAATGGTGGAATCTTGAACAAATCCTATCAATTCTTCAAACTTGATAAGCATACTTACGAGCTCTACATCCGAGTTCAATGCTGTAGACATTCAAGAGAACCATGATGTCAAATCAACTGGAACAGGGCAAAACAGCAAAACCAGTCAGATATTATACGAATTTCAGATTTTTCAAAAAAATAAGAAATAAAATATCTTAATACTAGCATTTTGAATATTTGTAATTGAGAATTGACATAATGAAATGAAAGCAGGCAGCTTTTTCTTCTCATGCACATGTTTTATATTCATGGTACGCCAGTAAATAGGTTTGATTTGTACCAATTCAACCAACAACTCTGCTGAATTTGATAACAGGAAGAAAGGAAATGCTTTAATCCCCAAATTGAAAGGAGGGGCAGAGGAAGGAAACGAAGTGAAATCCGAACAAAATCTCCTTCCTCATTATATTTAAAAGAAGGAAGAGCTATATAAAACTTGGTAAGAGGGTGCATGAATTATGTAGACATAACCATACTATCAACGTTAATCGGCAAAGAAGCACTCAAACAAGAAATAACATCCAAATTAGTTCAAATTTCATAACTTTCACTTGGTTAAAATTTTGTCCATGACCAATTAGACGCTTCACCAAAATACTTACAACCCAATAAGTATGTAGAAACAAAAATTATAACATTAAAAACCATCTAAACACTTCTAAGTATTCCAGAATATTGTTTTAACAAAGGCAAAGATCCAATAATCTTTACCCCCCCTCTCCGCAAAAAATATCCCTCAAGAACTAATGAAAAACCAAACTTATCAGTTAAATTCTCAAAAGTGTCGATAAGAATTAGCTCAAACACCCCTGACATGGCGCAAAACTAAATTAATGAATCAAGCACTCAAAAGGGTCATGAGAACTGCTGCTCACACGCTCTAATATAAGCGCAAACCAAAGGGCATGGCGTGGTCCGAGGATAGCTAAAGCTAGAGACGGTGAAGGTTTTGTAACCACATTACATATAGGAATAGAGAATGAAAAGACTAAGAATCAAATTCACAGAATCGAACGGAAACCCATTTATTTATTTATTTTAGTGATTCTCAAAGCACATTATGGGTGAAAAAAACGCATTTGGCTTTAAAGGGATTAGAGTGTGAGTTTGGTGGGTGTTTAATAATGAAATCGTAGAAAGGAAAAAAAAAATTAAAAAAAAAAGAGCGAGAGTTTTTATGGTGTTTGAGTTGCCTGCTCAATTGTACTACTCGTCAAGCTTGTTCGTGTGTAAGGGTGTCGGAGGCACGCGCGGATGATGAGTTTTATTAAAAAAATAAATAAAAAATACCGGCCATGGAATGTGGCTCCAGCTAGGGGTGTTTAAGCGGAGCGGTTATAACTGCCCCACCAACTACTAACCGCTTATAACCGCTTTTTTATAACCGCTAACCGCTTTGTAAAGCGGTTATTAAAAACCGCTAACCGCCTAGGGTAGTTGCGGTTAGCGGTTTTAGGCATATGAAAAAGCGGTTATAACCGTTAACCGCTTTTATTTATATATAATTATATAGATATATATTAATTAAATATAAAAACAAAACAAAACGACGTCACATCCCCTCTCTCACTCATTATATATTATTTATATTATATAAGTCTATAAGATGAAACCCTATCTTATTCTCCCAAACATTCACATTTCACAGAAGCTGCAGCCTCTTTCTCACAGAGTCTCACTCGTTAGGTTTCATCTTAACTCTGAGTTCTCTTGAAGCTGAGCCCCTCTCTCACTTGTCTCCATCTCTGTCTCACTTTCGTCTCTCAGACTCTCACTCATTAGGTTTTGGTTGTAGTATGTTTTGATCTTGGTTTCAGACTTTCAGTGAGTGACTTGTAGTGTGAAATAAACAAAAAAATAAATATGAAAAATGAAGGCCCAAAATATTAAAAAAAAAAAAAAAGAGTCCAAAAGCCCATTTTTAAAAAAGCGTTTAAAAAAACGGTTATAACCGCTAACCGCCTAAGCGGAGGCGGTTATTGAAAATCTAATAACCGCCTAAAGCGAATGCGGTTGCAGTTATTGCAAATAACCGTCGGTTATAACCGCTTGAACACCCCTAGCTCCAGCCATCCCCTTGGCAAAAATGGGAGATTTGGGCAATTCAACTTTTTTGCTGTCTAAACTGCTACCCTTTTGCGTAACTGCATCTTTTCAGTATTACATAGAAACAATACTCTGAAGTATTAGGCTAAGAACCGTTTTGTGTTTATGCATTGCCTTAGAGCTTGTTTGGGATTGCGTTTGAGAAATAGAGCTTTCAAGCCAAAAATAACTTATGAGCAAAAGCTTCATTTTTAAGCTTTTGCCAAAAGTTTTGTTTTGTTTTGTTTTGCTTTTTTTTTTTTTTTCACTATTTTTAGGCTTTTGAGATTCTTAAAAGTGCTTTTAATTTTTTTACTAAACGACTACATTTTTTTTTCGAACAGACTTTTTGATTGCTAAAAGCATTTTTAATCATCTCAAGCGCAATCCCAACATAGGCCCTTAGAACCTCAGGCTCTCCAGCTTATTCACTAACTAAAAAACTAAAATTCACCAAATTGCCCTCAAGGTCCAGAATACTATCCATTTTTGTAATATCAACCAAAAAATAGATAATACCATTTATTTGATTGATACCATCCAATAGTCGAATTTCTCCCCTACGTACCTCAGACGAAGGATTCATTCTCAAAAAACAACTTGATGATCTATTTCTTCAGGAAGAAACTCTCTGGAAAAAACAAGTCTAAAGAAACTTGGCCCACCTATAAAGATTTGAATACAAAAAATGTTCATACTGCTACGCTAATAAAGAGACGCCGGAATGCCATTGAACAACTCAAATTATCTTCAGGAATATGGATATGTGAAATACCTGTGATTGTGAGCAGCTTCATGAACCAATTCCATAATTTATTTACTTCATCTACTCTTATTATCATAAATGATCTTCTGTCTTTATTTAATTACTCTATCTCTCAAATAATAAATTATTAATTTTTGCTCTATTCCATGAGAACACGAAATTTTCAATGCTTTATCTAGTCTTGGATCAACCAAAGCTCGAGGCCCATATGGATTTATAGCCTTATTCTATAAATATATATATTGGAGGATTGTTCAAGATGTCGTTCTCCAGAGTGTTTGGAATTTCTTCAAGACAAATCATCTATTGAATGAACAAAATCACACTTTTATTGCTCTGGTTCCAAAATAGTTGGTCCTTTCTCGGTTAATCATTACAAACCTATCAGTGTCTCCAATATTATTTATAACATTGTTATCTCCAAAATTTTGGCAAACAGGTTTAAGGCTTCTCCACCACTTTATCTCTCCATATCAATATGCTTTTGTTCCTTCAAGAAATATCTAGGATAATTCTATATTAGCTCATGAGTTGATTCACACTCTCAAATCCAAAAAAGGTCGAGGTGGTCTTATGGATGTAGAAATTGACATGGAAAAAACTTTTGACCAAATGGAATGGAATTTCCATTTATCCATTATGTCCAAACTTGGGTTTTATCCTGTTTGGATTAATTGGATACGAATATGTATCACATACACTTACTTCTCTATTATGATAAACGGTAGTAAGGTATTACAATTGCTAGAGAGTGCTATCTTATTCCTCATCTTTTATTTGCTGATGATCTTATTTCCTTCGCAAGAGCAGCATTTGCTGTGGCCACTACTTTTGTATTTTTCTTTTCAAAATTCCCATAAATTTATTAAAAATAACTATTTGAAAAAAAATTAAGATTATTAAAAAAATAAAATAAAAAATTGGGTGACATTGTTCATATTAGCACCCTTAATTATTATTTTTCAAATGTTTAATATATATAATTCTGTTTATTAAGAAATTTAAGAGTATTTTGAAAAGAAAAATGAAAATATGTATAATTTGGTACACAATGTGAAGCCTTAGTGTTACTTTCTAAAATTTAGAAGGATAATCACAAAAAAAAACGAAATAAATTTAGGGGATTTTTTTTTTTTATATATATATATATATTATATTTTTTCCTATTTATTAATAAATTTAAGGGTAATTTGAAAAGAAAAATGAAAATACGTATAATTGTGAGGCCTTAATGTTACTCGGATAATCACAAAAAAAAAAAAAAGTAGCTAACAAATGGGCAAACGAGGCATTTCAATTGTCCTTTAAGAAGAAGGAAAAGAACGAAGATAAAAGAGGCGCGGGCCGGCGGCTGACAATTCATCACTACTGCTAGGGTTTCTGCCGAGAGAGAGAGAGAGAGAGAGATGGTTAAGGTGGTGGAGAGAAAGAAGAAGGAGAAGAGAGGACAGCCGCCTCTTTCTGATTTAGGTTATCCCCCTCTCGAGGAAAAACAACAGCGAAAGCGAACGTGCTGTGCCTTGGTTCCTGCTCCTCTTCGGCGATCCAGGCGCCTCAACCCTAATCCCGACGCCGACAAGATCCGCCACGGCAAGCCCAAAAAGCGAGTGAGAATTCATCCAAATAAAGCACAGAAAAAAGTGAGCATTTCTGATTTATTGAATGATATGTGTAATTGGCATGTCATGACCAAAGAAGAAGGCTTCTTCTACACCGAACACGTTTTGAAGAGTGATGTAAGTAAAATTAATTCGCTTTGTCTACCACGCACTCCTATATATATATACATACGCCTTTCACTCGTTCGTTGTTTGTTGTTTTAGGGCTTTGATGCTCCCCCCATGGGTGGCTGTATGGCTTTTGGTTTAATTCAACCATGCCATATCAACACTCTGGTTGAAGCCCGCAAGTTCATACTCTATTCGAATTTGGCTTTAAATGAATACAACACCTGGATCCACACCCACAAGGTTGGTCTTTATTTTCCTTAAAAATAAAAAAATAAAAAAGTTTATGAATATTTGTTAGCAGGGAAGTTTTCTATTCCATTTTTGTGACTGATATTATTTGTTGTCTAGCCTGAAAGTCCTCGGCTGAAGTTTCGGAAAGTTTTGAAAGCTATGGCTCAGTCTTGCGATGGGATTAGGTATTATATTACATTTGTGGCCAAGGAGGTTGCTGCTGGAGGCCAGACTAAAATCTATCAAGCTGTGGTACGTAGCGGGATAGAGGATGATGATATCACCGTGCTGTCTTTCAGGGAGTGTGAGCAAGAGGAAGGTAAATTAAGGAATTACATTTAAAGGAGACTAATTTGTTTAATTCCTTCTCACAAGTGAAAGTTTTATCGATTTATGATGTTCAGCTTTCATTTTTTGTTTTAAGTAGGTTCAGGCATTCGTGGCAAAGAATGGATTTGGAAAGGTCACACTCATCTCTGAGAGAGGGTTAGTATCTTTATATGAAAATTTCCCGCAAAAATACAACCCCTAGTAGTAATTTTATTGTGTAAAGCTGTGGTTGGCTAAGGAGTATGAATAATTAGGAGTTCAAACTGGTAGCTTACCTCTTTCTTTGATCACAACTGCGCACACACTTCCACGCACACAATATATAGTTCATGCCTTTCTTTGTTTGTTTGTGTCTTTGAAAAGTAACATTATTCTTCCAAAAATGTATGATGAAACAAGTGAATAGGTTATGAGGCAAAGCATCTGTCGGCATTTTAACATTGATCTATTGGTACATGGCTGTTTATATGCAGGCGACCGAGTCGTATGAGAAGATTTTTCAGCAATGACATGCATATGGAGAGTTTAAGGAGATTGTTGGAAATATGTAATGCCTAAGCTACTATCATCAGAAAAGGGGAAATCTGAGCCTAAACAGAAGAAAATTTGTACTAATCTTTAATTACTTGGTCACTATCGATGCTTATTTAGTGAACTTATTTAGTGAACTTATTAGTAAGTCCTTTTAAATCAGTTGTTGATCTGTATACGGTACCTTTGTCTTATAAAATATGCAATGGCTTTTTCCCTGTGTGAAATGTGACTTGTGTGTGTGTGTTTTTCCTCTCTTTCGGGGGACGGGTTACTGATTGAAAAAACTGAACGGTAACACAACGGGATTTTTGTGTCTTTTAGTGATTGTAGTTTAGTTCTTTTTCGTTCTTAACATTTAAAATTGCTTTTAACATGCTCTTTCTCTCCCGCAGTCCCTTATGCTTGGACACTAGGGTTTAACATATTTGTTTTGTTCTCGATAGAACGAAATGTTGTGTAAATTTCTTAGAATTTATGGTTTATTATTCTTGATCTCGATGTTTATGTTGGACTATTAAGATTTTGAACCCCAAGGGGTTGGCCCAGGTGATAGAGGCCTTGGTCTTAAGGTTTGCTCTCTTTAAGGTCCAATGTTCAACATCTCATGGACGCAAACAATCTCTTGGGGTCACCCCTCTGGTGAAAAGCTAGCGATTTAACTAGTTCCGTATAGGGAAACTTTCGAGGGTGTGGTGCACGGGGCCGGGGTTTACTCTGCAGGAGTGTGTCCGAATGGCTCTGTCTTGGAGAGGTTCAAAAAAAAAAAAAAAAAAATTTTGAATTTCAATTCAAAAGAAGTATTTCCTAATTTGCCCTTTATTTTTACTTATTTTTCTTCTTAGCTATACATGTTAAGTGCTTGTTTTAGGTGGAATTATAGAACTATACCATTATCCTTTATTTTGAATCTTACAATTTTATTAAGCTTTTGGTATTTGATGTGCCTTCTTTTTTTTTCTTTTTTTTTTTTTTCTTTTTTAATGTTGATGAATAAGTAATTTCATTCAAGCAAATAAACCAAACCAACAAAGTCTCAAAATTACAAGCCCTTCAAAGAGCTAAAGAACCTCACAGTGGCTAAACAACAATACTAGAACAAGAAACCATCGCAGATTGCATCAAACAAACCTACCAACAGCAACCCCCAAATCCAACCCTTTCGTCTGCAAAATTTGCAGAAAAGCAGCCCCCAAACTTACATCCGCATAACCTGCATAAATAATAACTCCCAATGCAGGACGTACACAATCTGCATAAACTCCTTATATCAACAATTCCGCAGGAAAGTTCCATAAATCCATTAGGAGCAAATTCTCGTCTTAGGAAAGTTTCTACCAACTATCCTAACCCTTACTTCCCAAAGAATTCTTTTCACCAGCTGATTTTCAGTAAAAGAATGCCCAGAATGCTGAATCTCATTTATAGTACACCAAATATGATAAACAATAGATCCCAATACCAATCTGCATATGATTCCTTTCAGACCTTTGTTCTCCCACTTGCTGATTCAACCTTCAAAGTACACCCAGGATTCCCTTTTATCTTTGTGATGATCTCTAACAATCTCCTGAGCTAACAAAACATTTTCATAAATGTTTCTAGATGGGATAAAAGCTGGCGGATTTAAACTAACCAAATCACTCAGGAGGAAGCATTCTATCTGAGGTAATCTTGGTAATGCATTTATACACCACATTACAATAAGCAATGGGTCTAAAGTCTCCCATAGCAGAAGGGTTCACCTTCTTGTAAGAATAGTTGCATTAACTTCTTTAAGCTGCAAACCAGAAGCAAAAAAACCCTTAATAGTAGCTACCAGTACCACACCTTCTCCAACTACAGGCCATGACTCCTGAAAAAACTATGCTGAGTAACCATTAGGATCGGTGGCCTTATTCAAAGGCATATGAAACAAAGTGTCCCTTATCTCCTCAATAGTGACCTCCCTTTCCAACATAGCTAGCTTATTTGAAGGAATAGCAGTAGGAATAAGAGATCTAATCGTGTCTGCCTTCTCTACTGTAAGCTGAGTATGATTAGTCCCTAACAGCTTCTCATAAAACTTTAAAGCCACATGTTTGATCTCTCAACATTCTCCACTCGGTTTCCATTCTCATCCCTGAGGATCGTTCTGGGAGGGGTTGGCGGAGGTTTACAACGGAGCTACGCTCGTTGCTGGCGGCCTTGGAAGGTGCTTCTGGATTCTCTGCTGAGGAGTCCTCAACGGGAGGTAAGGTGGAGAGGTCGCCGGGTATTATATCTGGCCGGTCCTACGCCGATGCGGTGCGTTCTTCGGCCGGCGAGGTGGATGTTGGTCTGCAGCTCCGGTCGTCGCAGGAGGTGGATCTATTTCCGGTGACGAGCAGTTTCGAGTTGGGGTATGACGGTAGGGAGGTGAGCTCCGCGTGGGTTTGTTTCGAAGTGGAGACCGCTAATTTGCCACTGGATGCGGAGGTGTCCCGGCCGGAGTCATCACTGAAGAGGCTTCTCTCGACGGCGGCGGCTGATGAGGAGAAGGGGAAGATTATGAAGGAGGGCATTATGGTAATTCGGTGGCTGTGGAAGCTTCTAGGGTTGGCTAAGGTGGATTTGGACCGGGTCCTGGATGGGCTGCAGGTGAAGCCCATTGATTGCATGGGCTTGGTTAAATCGGTGGATTCGGGTCTGGAGTTTGGGCTGGGCGAGGTTTGTGGGCTGGATTCGGAGATGGTTGATGGGTCAGTTTCTGGTCCGGATCCTGGGCCTAGTGTAAGTTTGAACCCTGTTTGGGGCCCAGTTTCGTCTGGGCAAGGCTCCTGTGTTGCTTCCGGCGCCGGGACTTTCGATGCAGCCATCGTCAGGCACGCTTCTGCCGCCGATGATGATTCAGGTAACGGGGCCGGCTCTGTGTTCGGCGAAAGCTATGCAAACGCCGACAGCTATGCTCCTGATGCTGCTGCCGTGGGTGTCGTCGATGGGTCGGAGTCATCCTTGCCGGCTCCTCCTACGCCGGCGGGGCTTCTTTTTCCAGCGATGTCGGCGGTTTCTGGTGCCGGTTCTATTTCTGGAGAAGTCGACGAGCTAGGTCGACCTTCGGAGGAGGCTGAATCTTCGTTGACGGTGACGGGCTCTCTGTTGGTGCCCTCTTCGAGGTTCGCTTCTGACGATCCTGCCGACGATGGGTCTTCGACGGTGTCCGCTGTTGATGGGTCTTCTACGGCGGTTCCTGTCGGAGATGGGTTTGTCGCCGATACTGGGTCTCCCGGTAGTGCTGTTGCTATTTCTGCGGCCGGGGATGGGTTCGTTTCAGCTGTCGGTGATGAGGTAGCTCCTGGTCTATGCGTCTCTTTGCCAGATTCTATTTTTCCTGGGGTTATGGATTCCCCTAGGTGGGACTCAGTGTCTACTTCGGCTGAGGAGTGTTCGTCTGGCTATGACACTTCTGATGAGAGTTCGTCCCCTGGGTTTGCTGAGAACGACCTTAGGAAAGAATCGCAGGCCTGGTTCTTTGGGTGGGTAAGGGAGTGTGTGCAGCATGATGAGAAGGAGAATGATCATAAATGCCCCATGGACAAAATTCTACAATAGTTTTTCCAAAGTAACTCATCCATAATTCATTTGCCAAAACTTTATCCAACTTTCTTGCTACAATACGAGGCCCCTCACTCTTATTAGTCCAAGTATAATAGCAGCCACTGAAATTGGGGTCCATGACCTCCAAATCATTTAAACACTGCCCAAACTCAACTTCGTAAGAGTTCAACTTACTAGATCCCCACTTTTTTGCTACCGATTTAACAACATTGAAGTCCCCTCCTATCACCCAAGGATTACTAGCTACTCTGGCTTTCATAGAAGCTAGATCAACCCACAACAGCTTTCTCTCCACACCATGATTATCCCCATATATAAAAGAATGATACCAGCAAAGATTACTCTTATGAAAATTAATGACACAGTTGATACTTTGAGCACTCTTGTCAAGAACAGTCACTGTAAAATCATACTTCTTCCAGCAAACCCAAATCCTTCCCAACATATGCTGATCATAATTGAATTCATAGCCCCAATCAGGGACAATGCGTTCTCTAATCTTATCAGTTTTATGCACTTTAACTCTGGTTTCAATTAAGCATATTAACCCAATCTTATACATCTTAATCATTCTCCTCACCTCTTGCTGTTTAGAGGGGTGATTCAAACCCCTCACATTCCAAATCAAGCAGTTCATGCTTTAGGAGAGAAACCTCTCATCAATACCTCCTCATCTTCCCCCATCTTTCCTTTCCCTTTTACTAGCAATATGTTTTCACTCTCCTCATTCATAGCTTGCTCAATCACTTGTTGAATAGAATTAGGACTTCTTCCCGCCACGACCCCTGTTTGCTCGCTTACCCATAGAAAGCTAATTGAGTACTCCACCAGGTAGGGTTTCTTAAGAACTAGAGTCACCGACAATCCTTCACCGGAATCACAGTCATCAGAGCAATCACACGCCCACGCGTGCGATAAGCGATAAGCGCGTAGGTCAAAATCGCATGAAAATAATATAAATAAGACAAGGAGACCTTTGCTCGGCCGGAGGACCCATTTTTCCCCACCCACAACCCTTTCTTTAATCTTTAAAACTTGTTTTTGGATTCAAAACTAAAAACTAAGAGTGGAAGGTTAATCATTTAGGAATGATATAACCCAAAAGAGTAGTGATACTCTCACAAGCTTCGTGATTCTACAGTAATCACGAAGGTGTGACGTGGCATGTGCCACGTCCGTCTTAAACGTGTTTTCTTTTTGGCGAATCAAAACAGAAAATGGAGCCCGACAATTTCATTTCTCTCCTCCAAAAATTTCCCCCCAAACCGGTTCTCCCTCCACCAGGTTCTCCCTCCACGAGATTCTCCCTCAACCGGCATTGGCGCTGTGATCCCTAGCGAAACCGGCGGCGGCTTAACGGAAGGGAGTGGACTTTTAGCTGGTTGTTTCCGCCACCCTCTAGTCTTTTGTTCATCAACGGAAAGACTCAAAACAAGTAGGTGAGTTTTCCTCTTCCAAACCATCTATGTTTAATGGGCCTCGTTATGTCAGAAGGAAAGTTTAAAACAAAAGCTTCAAAATGCTTCAAGCGGAGATGGATTTGTAAATAAATAAATAGAACCCATATTTTTTTGGGGCCGCACTCTCATCTCTCTCTCAAAGTTGGAGCTCTATAGGGCGGAGAGAGAGAGAGAGAGAGAGAGAGAGAGCTTGGAAAGATCCGAAAACTCAGACCCAGTTTGGGTTTTCATAAATTTAGCCCAAAGTTTCTGTATTTTATACGAATGCTGATCGGATTATTTGAATTTACGCGTTAGAAAGCAAAAAGAGGAGATGGGTATTGCCAATGAGGAGGCGATCAAGCAGTTTCAGTCTTTAATGGAAGAGGGTGAGCTTCAAAAACCCAATTTTGAGTTTCTATGATCCTCTTCCTTGATCTTTGAATTGCTAATTTGTTTTTTTTTTTCGTTGTTTGTTGTTTGTTTAAATACTGCAGTAGGTGATGAGCAACTGAAGAAGACATTCAAGGTTAGTCTCTTCTTTCTTAGTTCTTTGATCTGTCTTTGTTCGGATGCTGAGAAAAAAAGGTAGTCAGGAAAAGAAAGTTTTATTATTTGTGAGATGTATAGCTTTTAAGTATTTGCTATCTGAGAACAGAAATCCCTCTACTCAACTTGGCCCAAAGAAATCAAATTTGCCGTTTCTTTTATTTTGTGGGATGGTTGGGGGCTGGGGGTGAAGATGGCAAGTAACTCAACCATTGAGCTTATTTTGGCCCTGACTCCTTTTTATGTTATTTATGTTCTACTTTCTGAGAAAGAAACTGTTAAATCATGAATTGTTTTGTATGCGATCTGGGTCTTGATCTTGCTTTTCATATGTTTTTCCTTTTAATAATGGATTTGTCACTGTGAAGTTTGGCCAATTCACTTTGGAGCAGATAAGTTTTTGACTGTAGTTGTTGATACATTGTGCTTTGGTGTGATGTTGGGTTCCTCTGAATTGGCTGAACCCTTTCTGATCTTTATAGTTCGATTTGCATTTTATGTAGAGCTGAGAGGAGTTTGGCTAAGATAATAGTTTCATTTTTTAATGCAATCTTCAGGTCGGAGTTTCAATTAAAATTAATGCTGGTTTTTCCTCATAACTTTGCTGCTCGATTTTTCCTTCTCTTTCTTCCATTCACAAATGGAATATTAACTTAAATCTATAATTCGGAGGACAAAGTTTAACATGGCGAATCACATTTAAGTGCATTAGAGGAAGAATGCAAGTTTGTAGTATAGTTCAAGTTATTTTCTTCTTCTTGTTTTAACAATAATTTTGAAATCTTGTGCTTTGGGTTATTTGTATTTTGTGCTGCTATTGTGAATTGAAGTGGATAATTTGGGTGTTTTGAAATTCTTTTATTCATGATGTGTATATTTTAACTTAAAGCGCATACTTTGTTCTCCAGAATATGCACCAGGGTTATCCAACCGAAACATTTGTCCGATTTCTCAAGAATATGCACAGGACTCCAGCAATGTCAGGACTTGTGCTTTACAAGCCCTGACATTGCTGGAAAACCATATCGTCCCTTCTTTTGTTTTCTTTAAGGATTTGCTTGGAACCGATGTGGACATTGTTACTGCTATTAAACGTTTTTCGGGTATTCTATGTAGTGGTCTTGACACTTATGTGGCCAATATCAATACTCTGAGAGAAAATGGAGTGCTGGAATCTTATATGGTTAAGTTTCTTAAAACCCAGCCTAGAGTTTTCATGACAGATTCGGTTAGGTTTAGAAGGACTGTGGAGGAAGTAAAGGAAATGGGGTTCGATCCTTTAAAGACGAAGTTTGTTGAAGCGGTTTATGCAATGAGTGGTATGAGTAAATCTACTTGGGAGAGGAAGGTCAATGCTTATAGGAGGTGGGTTATGTTTAAACCCTCATGTGATTAACCCAAATCGTTGGATAAGGTTCTGTTTAATCCCAATTTTAATGAATTCCGTAGTATGTAAATTTCAAGTTGTTATCTTTAGGCATATCTTATGATGTTTGACTAAATCCCAAGGGGTTGGCCCAAGTGGTGAAGGCCTCGGTCTTGAGGGTTTGCTCCCTTCAAGGTCCAAGGTTCAACACCTCATGGGTGCAAACTGCTCCTTGGGGCCATCGGACTGGGGGTTCGCCCCTCGATTTAACCGAGGTGCACTTGCGGGAAACTCCTTGTCTAGGGCATGTGCACCCCCGGGATTAGTCGGAGCGAAGCTTCGGATGCCCGGTGCCGATCAAAAAAAAAAAAAAATCTCATAATGCTGGTTCTCACTGTCTTTGTGTTTTGTTATAGTTTGGTTTCAAATTTTGTCACTAGAAACTTTAATTTTTGCTAGAACATTTGATTTTTGTCAAACTTTTTCTAAGCTTGTATTTCCATCACATGGCAGCTTGTACGTAGCAACAGCCGTCGGTTTATTCCATCACAGTCTGATGAAGAGGCTCATCAGTTATCATATCTACAAAAGCACTTGGCTTACATTCTCTCACTCTTAGCAGAGCCCGTGGAGGGGGACGGCAAAGAATCCCTGGTTTGTAAAACTGCTGTTTCTTTCTCTGAATGGTTTGGTGGAGCTTTTACTTCTATATTGTCTTCTTTTCCACTTCTATATAGTGCATATTTAATTATGTTCTAATAATGTTCAATTTAGTGCTAGAGTTTTTCATTTTTATCTCTGCCCATTGTTTGTTTTCTCACAATTAGAGAAAAAGCTTCTGGTTGTCCTCAGACCTGTTGCTCTGTCTATTAATCCAACCACTTGCTGGTGCTACCTCAAACAGTATAAACAATGCACAAAGTTTCACTAGAAGAGTTTTGAATCCCATGTCTCCCACACTGTCACACCATCTTAGACGTGTTTAGGAGAAAGCAATGCATCTTAGTCATCATCTCCCTGCAAGTAGTTTTGTCTATAATGAGATATGTAATTTGAAGAGGCATTATCTCCATTTGGCATTATTGTTGTTGGCCAAATAGCTTTATGTTAGATATATGATTTGCATGTGGCGTCAACAAATAGATCTCAAATGCTTTCAAAGGCGGATCCATGAGCATCCTAGAGCAGAGGAAATCCACTTCATTTCTTCCTTAAGAAATAATTGCAGCTTGAACTCAAGTTTGCGTCCTATTACGTACTCTGCAGGGGAGGTTGAAATTTTAAAGCAGTTTTAGGGGAACTACTTTGAAGGCAAGATGTGGACAAATTTTTTGTACATACTTGGGAGTCCTAGGAAATGCTTATGACTCCTCTAAGAATCCCTAGGCAAATGTGTTTGTACACATTTGAATCCATACATTTGTTGACTTTTCTATGACTAACTTAAGGCAGATGTACCTGGGCCACTCTCTTGCCGTATCGGACATCACAACTTATGTTCTCAATTTACCTGCTGTTTATGTTTATATGGAGGCTTGGCAATGCTTTATATGGATGGAATCATTACTTTTCATGTTTGTGGAAAATGCAATTGAGTTATTGCTTGTTTGACTCCCAAGTCCAAATGATTTTAAGTTATTCAAATTTGCTTTCACTTAGTAATCTTACAATTTGTCTTATGGCATTTTTAATTTGTCTGACTTTGCAAGTATTTCTCTGGCCTCCTTGTAATGTGCTAATTCACCATATTGTTTTAGGTTTTGACTATGGATAGATTTGAGCACCTTGGGTTTCTGATTCAATTTGGTGATAAGGGATATGAAGGAAATCAGTTGAGCCAACATGCTCTATTTTTTGCAAATTCAGATCCCGTCATGTCTGCTGTACCTGTTCCTGCAGCACAAGGTCACGATTGGCTTCTACAGAATATAGCTTCTGCTTTGGAACATATTTCGGAAAGAGCTTCTGCAAAAGAAAATGGCCCACCAAGTGCCTCTGATCAGGATGTTGCTATGGCCGATGCCTGCACAACTTTAATCAAGGCCTCACCAAGTGCTTGAGGTCCTAGTTTTATTGAAGGGGTCTCTAAATCTAGTTTTATTTATGTCATTTTGAATTTTTGTTTTTCTATTTCATGCATGTTTGCTACTCTCTTTTATGCCATGCGTTGAACTGGCCTTTCTCTTTCTAGTTTTATCCCCTCTGTGAAGCAATTTTACCTGTACACAATATTATAGTTCTTTTTAGATAGTGAAGATGTTAAATCTATGCATTGCCACAATAGTGAGAGATGGGGTGGAGGCTTGAGCCCCACAACATAGAAATGTATCTTATTATGTTGCATTATTTAAAAGAAAATCATGAAATATTGGTTTGCAATCTTATAGCTCTAATTTAACTAGCCAAATTAGTTAAGGGCCGAATGTTAAGGCCCATTAGCTCAGCGACGCTTAGTTACTAATAAAAGACTCATTCTCCAGACCATGGCTTAAATTAATACTACCAGAAATTACTAAAGACTCTCAACTCTAGAAGATTAAATAAAATAAAGATATAGAATAAAATATTGATGACCTAATTAATTATGATTGTCACTTTCTGTCGGACCGAAAGATCTTTTTTTATGTTGTATAGGATACTATAACTCTATCCTTAGGTTTCAAGAGAGGATATTACTTTTCCATCCAACTATGTTCTGCTGCATCAGATATCTTCCTACTGGTGTTCTATATAATTTTAAAGCAAATGTCTTCCCAGCTGCAAATTGCTGGGGTCTATATGGAGATTGATATCACTTGTGAGATGGAGAAAAGAGTGGTGATGATGCAAACTTTATGGGCATTCCTGTGTTATTTACTTGGTAGAACTTCCAGTCTCACTACTGGCAATTTAACTCCCCTCTGTTCTTCTGGTGATATCTCTGAATTTATTGGGATTTAAAATTAGCAGAGTTGGTATCTAAAAAATCAAGGTTAAAAGTGCATAGTAATATTAATCTGTCCTTAGAAATGCATAGAAATTCTTAAGTTATTACAACCTAACAACTAATTTAGGAAAAGACCTCTATCATTCATATTGTGGTTACAACCAACTTTCTCTTGCATGCCATGTGCATACACGTATGACAATTCACTTGTGTCTTAATTCCTCAAAAGAGTGTTTTCTATATTGCCCTGCTACTAACATAGTATCTGCAATTTCAGGTCCTAAATTGTCATGATTCTGTCATTTACATCTTAGCACCTTTGAGATACGCCACCATTTACGGAAGATCTGATACTACTATAGTTCTTGGAGCAGTTGGCAAGGTAATAGCCAAGATTTTAGTACTTGGTTTATGCACATTGCGGGTTCGTTTGGTAAACGATTTTGGTTTCGTATTGTAGCAGATGTGAAAAAAAGTGAGAACGTTTGGTATAGAAAAATGAAAAATTTTGTTATGTAGTGATTTTTTTATTTGAAAAGTAATAAAAAGTGAGTGATTTGATGTTAAAAGTAAGAGAATGTTTAAAAAATGAAATTATTAATTATGGGCCCCCAAACAGTGCAGAAACAAGTTTGAGAGCAAACCTTTTAACAAACATAGCCTGAGCCTTTTGATAAATGACATGGCTTCATTTTTGTACGTGTTTCTTTTAAAGGTGTAATACATTTCAAGATTTAATGCTGAGACCTCATTTTATCATCAATAGTAATATTCATCAAGGTTTTTTTTTTTTTTTTTTTTTTTCACAATATTAACATATCCGCATATACTTTTCGTCATGTCAAGTGATCAACTTGTTGATCGAGAGGTGTCACTAACTTTTGAATCTTAGTGATTATGAAAGAAAATCATCATTTGTATGGAAACTGAGATGGATTCATCCCAAAGAGTCGTGATATTCTTACAACCTTCGTGATGCTACAGTAATCACGAAGGTGATGTGGCATGTCTGTCTTTTGTCCCGACTATTTCATTTCCCCCTCCAAAAGTTTCCCCCCAAACCCATTCTCCCTCCACCGGCACCCAGATTCTCCATCAACCGGCACCCCGTTATACCATCACCAGATCCTCTCCCTGCCGTCACTGCCGTTGAAAACCCTTTCCTTTCCCTCTTTTTCTTCCCCAACCCCATTTCCTCCCCCACCGCACCGTCGTCTCCTCTCCTCTCGCCACCGCCACCTTTCTTCCATCATCTCCGACCGGAGCCCATTCCCCCACGACTGGCAGCTTGTCCCCCTGCAAACCCTCATTTTTCTAAAACCCAAAATGAGAGGCAGAATTTAGTTCTTTCTTTTTCTGTCTTTTTGCATCTTTACATGTTTTCATCCATTTTCCTCTCATAAATCTACCAACTCCATCCCACACCCCTGGATTTTTTGGCCAAAAATCCAGTTTCTTTGGTAGTGAAGACATCTTCGGTTATGAAAATCTACCAACTCTATCGATCAGAGGAGCACTGAATTTTCGGCCTAAAATCCGGCCTCTTTGGTCACTGAAGAGAGAGTGAGAGAGGGTAGTATCATTTACTGTCCTTAGCTATCTCCCTCTTCACGAGCTCTCTCAATTAAGGTATGTATTCCTCTTCAAAAGCTATTATTTGCTTCAGATTTTTTTATTTTTTATTTTTTAAATGGAGATCCAAACCTACGTGCATATGTTTTATCTATGTTTAGGTTATGTTTAACTCGGTAAAGCTTCTCTATTTTTCTTATCTCCCAAAATTTCTTAAGCGCATTGTAGCCTTGATTTGTTGACTGGAGGAACTATGAGGAATTTCGATCAGATTGTGGGTTCTATGCAATTAGGTTTGGTTTGGTTGAGATTTCGGTTTAGTTTGATTTTGATCTAATTCTGAATTCTATCCGATTTGGGTTTAGTTTGATTTTGATCTTATTTTGGGTTCTATGCGATTGTGTTTAGTTGGGATTTCAGTTTGGTTTGAAATACAAAAGGGCAACGACAGATAAATCATCACAACAAGCAAATAAGATTTCAATAAATTTCCTTGTAGTCCCCTTTCCTCATAATAAGATGAAAAAAAGAAAGAGATTTGAATATATTGAAGCCAAACATATGCAGAATGCTTGGAAACATGTCAAAGGATTGCACAAGAAAGACACATGATTTAGTGTTATGTATCTTTCATAACATTTGGAATAAATTGCTTGGATGTTATTGCATTTGTGTTTGATACACTGCGCTGAAGTGTTGTGGCTTATTGGTGACTTCTTGGTAAACTGATTCAAAGCGTGGAGAAAAGTGTTGAATCAGCGAAGGAAAGAAGTTTAAAATTTTGCAAAGGATGTTGAAAATACGTATGTAGACACTTATAAAAGTGTTTCTGTATTATTCCTCAAACTTTAATTCAAGATCTATTTTCACATTGTAGAAAGTTCTCGGAATGCATGTGTCATTTAGCTGTGTCTCACCAAACTATATGGGACAACAGTTTGACATTAATGAGAGGATGAGGTCTATACTGATTGATTGGCTTATTGAGGTATATATATACACAATGTCTTCTACTAAACCAATGCCTAACAAGGAAATAATTGGGGTTTATGGTTCACTGTCAATTTTGAGCATTGGTACTAATTGTTTGAATTAACACAGGTCCACGATAAAAAGAGACATGAAGGAGACATTGTTCCTTACAGTTAGTGTAATAGACAGATTTTTGTCCCAACAAACAGTGGTTAGAAAGAAATTTCAGTTGGTCGGTTTGGTTGCCATGCTCTTAGCATGCTAGTATGAAGAGGTTTCTGTTCCTATAGTTGGGGATTTGATTCTTATATGAGATAAAGCTTACACAAAGGAGGAGGTTCTAGAAATGGTACTTTTCTTTGGTCGTGATTCTGCTAACAACCTACCCTTTTTCCTTTAGACAAAGTGACTGACCTTGAACTCTTCATAAACCTGCAGGAGAGCTTGATACTCAATAAATTGCAGTTCAACATGTCAGTTCCAACCCCATTTGTTTTCATGCAAAGGTTCCTCATGGCTGCTCAATCCGACAAAAAGCTTGAGCAACTATCATTCTTCCTGATTGAGCTTTCGCCCGTGGAGTACGAAATGCTCAAGTTTCCACCTTCTCTATTAGCATACCAGCTACTCTGAAGATCAGCTGCTGTGAGTTTCTTACCATCTTAACTAGAATTTTGAGTTTCTTCTTACATAAACTTTCATTAATGAGATGCATTGTTTGTGACCTTGTAGAGAATGTTCAAGATTGATGGTCGGTTTCCATCAAGAGGCAGCAACAGGGAAACTCACAGGCATACATAGGAAATATTGTGCATCTAAGTTTAGATGTACTGCCAAAATTTGAACCGGCTCATTTTCTTTTGTTTGTTGTTGTCGATTGAAGTGCATTTCAGGCTAATGATCTGGGATGATGTTCATCTTCATGTCCAGGAAGAGAAATTTTAGTGGGTTAGGCTTTAGATTATTGTAATGTCTTGAAGCTCCTGTTACATGAGTTACTGATTTGCAAAATCGTTCATATGGATTATCTTGTTTTGAGTTTTGAATCTTTGATGATTCAATAAAGAATAAAGAAAGAAAGAAACCTTAGGTATGTAAATGTGGTTTGGTTTGGTTTGAGAAGTTGTTAAATTCTTCATAGCTCCAACCGTGTGATTGTTTGTATTTCAAGAGTGAAATATCTCTTTTTTTGTTTGCATATGAGAAGCTAAAGAAAGGAACAATAGAAGTCCAATCTCTACCAACAACATTTGACATTTCACACTCCTTGAATGACGGGACAATCTCTTCCAACAACATTCGGGATTGAGACCGGCACCATTTTGTTTTCATTCTTCAAGGTTTTGTGTTCGTCCGTTGAACATAATTGTTCGGTAATAGGTTGAGTGATTTAAAATTTTGTTGGGCAAGTAAGTTTTACATGAATTTTCATAGTTGCTGTCCAAAATAGTTAGTGATTTCAAGTTGGTTGTTCCAGAATTTCTTTTTGTTCAAGAGCTCTTTTGCTGACTAATTCATCTCCTGTAAGCTTGGAACGGCTTCAAGAACGTAGGGTTCATATCAAAACCTGAATAATCAATTGAAAACCAAAGTAGGTGCAAATAGATTCCGCCCTTTATATTATTTACCATTTTTTTCCCCTCTACCTTACCATATTATATATAAAAGCCGAGTTTTGGCATCGAGAGTGCTTATATTTGAAACACGTGTCCTTACTTTTTAATATATAAACCGGTTTTTTTTTTATCCTTTTAATATCTAATCCAATAAGGAAATACTTGGTTGCTCTATTGGAGACTTTTATAAAGATTTTATTCCAACAAATCAAATAATCCAGTAATCAAATATATTTTATTTTATTCTTTATGTTGTTTAAATTAGGATTTTATTTAATTATAATTTTTTCTTTATTATTCTATAAAATTTCATAACAAGTTTAGGTTTACTTTTGCTCCAAGTTTGCTTATTGCTATAAATACAGCAGACATAATATGTAAGAAACAGATTTTAGAGAGTTTTCGATAGTTGTTTCTAAATTAAAAAATACACTTCAACTCTTTTCTTTCTTTTTTATTTTTGCTGGAACAGTTATTTTTCAATTATATTAGCATTTTCAATTTTTTTTCTTTATATCTTTCTTTGATTTTTGATTTTTGTTTTTACTATAACAGTTCTTTATCAATTATATTAGTATTTTCATTTTTTTTTCTTTATACTATGGTTATATTCTTCTATTTTCGTTTTTGTTCCTTTCATATATATATATATATATATATATATATATATATATATATATATTTCTAATGTATACATTATTTTTATTCAAATTGATTACTTTTAATCAATAGTAAGAGATAGTTCTCTATCGTTATTTTTAGTTGAAGATTTTTTTGTTTGCGTTGTTGTTCATTGAGTAATTCATTTTTGTTTACATGCTTAATTAATGGATGCCATTGGTTTTTAAGCTTTCATTGGAATAAGGAAATGTATACGTATAGAAAAATACAATTCTTTCAATTATATTAAAAATTTTATTTTTAGTTTTTTATCTTTATTTCATGTGGTTATGTTCTTCCATTTTTTTTCCCTTTAAATTTTATTCTAATTTATACATTATTTTTTATTCAAATTGATTATTTTTCTTCAATAAATTTTGCATTGAATTTAGGGAAATAATAGTGAGAGATAGTTCCCTATCATTATGTTTGCTACGAGGTACGACTTTTTTTATTACGTTGATGTTTATTGAGTAGGGTTTTTTTTTTTTTTTTTTTCTTTCTTCCTATGTGTCCTAAAAGTAGTTCATTGTACATTATATATGCCGTTATGCTATTTCATTCTTCTTCTTCTTTCTTTTTTTTTTTTTCCTTATATTTTGTTCTAATTTATATTTTTTTATTCAAATTGATAGCACGTATTTTTATTTTGTAAATTTTACCTTGAATTCAAGGAAATAATAGTGAAAATGAGGTATGCATTTTTAGATTATGTTAATGTTCATTGAGTTTTTTTTCTTCTTCTTTAGTTTGTCCTAAAATTAGCTCCTTTTAGGTTATATATATGAAGGATAGTCAAAATAGAAAAGAAAAAAGAAAATATTTGTAATACGTTTTCCTATTCCATTGAAACTAGGAAAAATATGGAGAAAGAGATATTTATTTGATGTTGTTTTGTTTTTCCTTATTTTCTATTCTAATTTATATATTATTTTTCATTCATATTTCTTATTTTTCTTTTTTTAAATTTAATTGACTTTGTTGTTCCTTTTTTTTTTTTTTTGTTCTAATATTCCTTCCAAGATTTTTAAAGAAAGAAATTAAACTACTCCTACGGCAATAAATATTTTAATATGTTTTATGGATCTTATGTTTTAACTCATTTCAAAGTTTTTTCTTTTTTAGTTTGTTTGTATGATTTACTATTATTTTTTAATGTACTTAAATTAAAATTAATTAAGAGTCTTATGTTTTAACTCATTCTAGATTTTCTTCTTGCTGTTTTTTATTTTTTTTTCTTTACACTTCTTTCCATTTTAAATTACTCATATGCGAATTTTTTAATATGTTTTAATTTATATATAGTTCTTATAATAGTATATTTTTATGTAATTTATATATTCATGCAATATTATGTGTAGTTGTAATTTATATATTCAAACAAATTTGACCATAAGCAATTGAGGGAGGCAGAGGACTCAAAATGCATTATATTGGTAATTGATTGCTGCAATTCCTTCATTCTAAAGACAGTTTAAAGCACGATCTAATTTCTGTATTAGGACAAACAAAAAGAACAAAGACACAAGGGATGGCAACTTGAGTGACAGGAAAAATTTAATATCAAGAAAACAAATTTCAATTTGGGAATCAGCAATTAGACAAGTGCATGGTATACTATTGTACCTTATGCAAGAAGAAGGTATACACACAACAAGGCATCAAAACGGAAGTAATTTGAAAAGAATTTATAATTAACAAACAAAAACATATATCCAGGAATTAGTCATCAGATAAATGGTGGAATACTGAACAAATCCTATCAATTCTTCAAACTTGATAAGCATACTTACGAGCTCTACATCCGAGTTCAATGCTATAGACATTCAAGAGAACCATGATGTCAAATCAATCGAACAGGCAAAACAAGAAAAACCAAATGATATTATACAATTTCAGATTTTTCCAAAAAATAAGAAATAAAATATCTTAATACTAGCATTTTGAATATTTGTAATTGAGAATTGACATAATGAAATGAAAGCAGGCAGCTTTTTCTTCTCATGCACATGTTTTATATTCATGGTACGCCAGTAAATAGGTTTGATTTGTACCAATTCAACCAACAACTCTGCTGAATTTGATAACAGGAAGAAAGGAAATGCTTTAATCCCCAAATTGAAAGGAGGGGCAGAGGAAGGAAACGAAGTGAAATCCGAACAAAATCTCCTTCCTCATTATATTTAAAAGAAGGAAGAGCTATATAAAACTTGGTAAGAGGGTGCATGAATTATGTAGACATAACCATACTATCAACGTTAATCGGCAAAGAAGCACTCAAACAAGAAATAACATCCAAATTAGTTCAAATTTCATAACTTTTACTTAGTTAAAATTTTGTCCATGACCAATTAGACGCTTCACCAAAATACTTACAACCCAATAAGTATATAGAAACAAAAATTATAACATTAAAAACCATCTAAACACTTCTAAGTATTCCAGAATATTGTTTTAACAAAGGCAAAGATCCAATAATCTTTACCCCCCCTCTCCGCAAAAAATATCCCTCAAGAACTAATGAAAAACCAAACTTATCAGTTAAATTCTCAAAAGTGTCGATATTGCCTCTGTTGGCCATGCTCTGCCCTTTTCTTTGTATTTAATTACATTAGTTTAATATTAATGCTTCTATTTCATTTATTTACGCTTCCTTTGCTTATGGGAGGCTAGATCCCCAACTAAGGTTGAGGATGTAGCCTCACCATGAGCGTTATGTTAATTGCTTACGTTTAAGTCATTTCATTCCGTTATTTCTTTATTTCTTGATTGAATTTGCGGAAGCCGGGGATAAATTGAGGGTGTTGGAGGGTCGCCCTTGGGTCTATGAAGGTAGCCTTTTTTTGGTAGCCTTTTCTCTGCTGATGATCTTATTATCTTTGCGAGAGCAACATTTGCTGGGGCTACTACTATTAAATATTGTTTAGATTCCTATTGCAGTTGGTCCGGACAAGCAGTTAATGCTTCCAAATTTGCCATCCTTTTCAATAAAAACACACCAGATTCAGTCATCAACAACATCAGGGGTATTATTCCATATAGACCTACAGCTTCAAACCTTATTTATCTTGGTCTCCCTCTCCGTGTAGGTAAACCGCCTTTCAACCTATTTTGGAAAAAGTCATGAGCAAAATTGATGGTTGGCATGCTAAAACTTTGTCTCAAGCTAGCAAATCATTACTTATCAAATATACACAAAGCTGCAATGATCTATCTATACTATGAGCACATTCCTTTGTCGATCCAATTAGCAAGGCTCTAGAAAATGTTCAAAGATTTTTGGTGGGGGTCCCCAAAAGAAATCCAGAATCCTTCCTTCAAATCTTGGAGCTCAATATGCACCCCCGACGATATATTGTCACATGCCGTAATCGCAAAGCATTTTATGCATCAAACATGAGAGAGAGAAAGTGAGAGCAATAGAGGCAGAGTTTCATCAAATTTGTATACATGTGCCAAATCCAGAGCTTTCACTGCTTTTATTGCTGCCATGGGTAACCGGTGAAACACTGCTAGCATAAATCCCACAGAACCGTCTAAAAATGTCTTGATATAATCTTGAAGCCGATCTTTAATAGTTTGCCATCTGTGTAAACAAGGAGCCTAGCCTTAAAAGAGGAATTGAATGGATTATCCATGCTGGATACCAATGTGTTTTATCAGGTTCAAGCACAAATATAGCTTTGTTACATGTGTACCTTATTATAATAAGTAAATTCTGAGGGCAAGGGATGCCCCCAATTCAAAGAAAACAACCCACCACAAGCATATTTAAAGAGAACCAGATCGAAAAGGAGAACAACCTATAATCAGTAGAGATCTCTATCAGCCATCCAATAAGAAGACCCAAAGCCCCAATTGCAATTACAATAGCAATATTGGTAGACCTGCAGGTTAAGCATGGTTAAATGCCAACCATAAATTCTCATAATCCTTATATTAACTTTACTAGAACAATGTCTATGGCATCAGTTACCTGGTTGCCTTGGTCGCACCATTAAAGCTGTAAGAATAGCTACAGCGTGAATTGCCCCTTAAAAACTTCATCAATAGTAGCTAGGTACACGAAAGTGCTCACCACAGCCATGAAAAGAGAGCCAAAAGTCCAAACTGAAACATTTTCCATTTGAATAGTCAATATTACCTCAAATAGAGAGAGAGAGAGAGTAGCACTTAGAAAACATGAAGGAAAATTTACAGAATTTTGCATGATTTGGATCTCACTTCCCTCTTAAAGCTAGCCCATTTCTTCAAAGCACCTCAAGTGAGGGCACATTGACACTATCTCCAAATGATTTCAAGGCTTTCGATGTCCTTGTCCATTGGGTTTTTCCACTTAAATGGTGTATAAATCCACCGTACCCTCAATTTTATACGATTATCCCAAGTTTGTACTACCAAATAAATAGCATAAATCCCTGGAAATTGAAAAGTGATGCAGGAATAATTCATACCTGTAAGACATTAAAGGTTAATGGACACCACGTGCCTACATCACAAGCATGATATAATCCACTTGAGATTCCGCTAGATGTGTATATCACTCTGCCAATGCCTGCATAAAACAAATACTAGTCCATTTGGAAAGAGTAAGTCATCTAAAGGGTCCAAAAATTCACATTGGTTGATTGGGATGGCTTGAACATTCTCAAATTGCTAATCAGTAACTAGACATATGAGATATGAATGACCACTTCTGTTATCACTGAACATATCACTGACCTCTCCAAGATTTCTTTAATATTCCAGTAGGCTGTTAATTCCTTTTTATTAGGTAGATAACTCGGGCACCCTTATGGAATTGAATCCATGACCTCACCCTCCAGTCTTATCTAAGAGTTTTCACTGCTGTTTGTCTTCATTAAAGTTGACATCTACTAAATTTAAGTTTGTTTACAATCTTATGACACTACTGCATAGGATAATTATCTTTCGAGCATAGGCAAGCCCTGTTACTATCGTAATCTTGTGAAAAAAGATCAGTTTGTTGCTGTTTAACAAAACAGGAAACCAGATCATATACCACAATCTATCATTACTGAGAAGGTTTAAACTGTTGTCAATCCAATCCCAAAGAAAAGGTGCGAGCATTACCTTCTGTCGAAGGGCCCAAAAGGCAGGAAGTACAGCCGCAGCGTTTGATGCGATAAGACATCGATTGCCATGTGTGCCCTACAGCAGTTTCAGGCAAGTGAATCAAGTAAAAAACCATTGAATAGCATGACACCAAGTCCACATAAATCAAATGGTAGAAGAATTAGCACATGTGACCTTCAGCTTTGTGCTAATTTTTCATTTAATCCAGGGGTTTATGGCTCCTTGTTGCAGACTAGAATTCGTAAGATCATTACACCTTCAAGAAATGCAAGGGGCTAACCAGAAACCAGCAAAACTGATTTAGCCGATTACAACTTTTCTGAGTTACCCAAACCAAAAAAGTAGAACTTATTTGAAGACTATGCAAACCACAGAGTAGAACTGGAAAGCAATTGCAACTCAATATTTTGCAACAACATTTTTCTAGGTCGGAAATCTCAGAAAATTTTAGCTGCTTCCAATTTGTTGGACAATGAATATTTTTCTCACCAGATAGCCTGATTTTTGAAATGGGCAAGCAGCCCTTACACTTACTTTTATTTTTATTTAAACAATGAAGCCACCGAAAGTTCAGCTAATTGTTTGTATGACAAAAAAGAGGGATAAAAGTTTACCAATTATCATAACAGACAAGGACATATTAACAACAAAAGTATCATAGGCCGAAACATCATCTCATACACCATATCAGCATTTACCTTGATGTGATACGATTTCAATGCCACAGTCGAAGCCTCCATGATCACAAGAGCAGAAGCTGAGGAAGAAAAGAAAAGAAAAGAAAACTCAATTACAGGAGTCAGGCAAATTAAATAAGACATGCAATTTCTGAATTTAAACAAGTGAACATCCAAATCATACCAACGACAGTTTAGACCTCTTTAAAATACGGAACAGAGTTTAGACCTCTTAAATTCAAAGATTGACGAGATCAAGAGTTTGAAAGAAGCAAAAAACGAAAAGGTAAAATATGCTATAGAGACAATATAAATGCTTATTTATCCAGAAAAAAGACAATACAAACGTCAAGTTCACAGCAAATCCTTTTATAAAAAATTTCGAAATCTTGTGGGTGTCTGTTATTTTGCCAATAAAATCTAGTTGTTCCGCAAGAGATCTGAGATCAAATCCTGTCTATTCCAGGGAAAGGTGGGATTCATGGAAGGGAAAGGTATACTTCCATTTATGTATCCCATAGGTTCAAAGGACTTCTAATAAACAACAACAAAAAAAAATTATGGATCATACTATGCAACACTTTATGGCAATTTTTCATTAACCTTTATACAATCTTCTATGAAAAGATGATATACGATAAAAAATTATGATGTTAAGAAGTCCAAAGAGAAATTAAATCAAGCAAAATTTCTTTGTTCCACCCCTAGCAACAACACCTTTCGAGCAAAGAGATTAATCTAACCAAAAAAACAAAACAATACCTTAAAAGAATAAGGGAAGGGCTAAACAAAAAACCTGCATGATGTCAATCCACTAGCATCAAAAGCAACTCTGCAATCCCCATGAGAGGAGCATCTTTTTGGGCATCTTTCAAGGGAAACATACATGATAGTTTGATCTTTAGTAGCACTGCTAGTGGCATTAAGATGCCTCAATCCAAAACCCCAAGTTCCTTCTCTAACATATAAAAGATAAAAATCAACCTTTTCTTGGCTGGAATTATACAACATGAAAAACATGGAGCCATCACTACTTCTTGTACTGTTTGCATAGTAATAATCCCAGCTATCAAGAGATGGTAATCCGCCAAATCTAGCATATACTTCGTAATCAATGTCTGTGGCTGATGTCAGACGGATGTGTATATTTCCTCCAGCTGCACCGCGAGGAATATCCAAAAGAAAGTAAGTCCAAATATCATTTGGTTTTCCATCATATGAGGAGTTGCTTACAAGGGGCTTGAGAGGAAAATTGGCTGAATCTGACGATACTTTTCCACTGGCTGGCAAATAATAAGATTCAAAGGGTTTTGAATCTCTCCAGAGAACTGTCTGCACTCTGCAGACAACCATTCTCAGCTTGTTAATAAAAAATAAGTCCTTGTAAAAAAAAAAAAGAAGTCCTTTTGAAGTATCATGAAAAGAGAAGACAATGCAGAGCCCCTATATTGTTTCTAAACTTAATATAAAGAGCAAAACTAACATGAAAGATGATGCTTCCAATCTGAAATATCTAAGCCAGAATTCTGTTTCTATTTGGTTCACAATGACATCCTATAACATGCTATAATCATTATATTCTACCATTTTAAGCCATTTCATGTTTTAAACTCAAACAACTAAAAAAAAGGCAATTTCTGTCATATACCAAATAGTGCAAACTGACAAGTTATATAAACATCTTGTCATCCTACTATACAAGCTTTTCATATTATAAAGACACAAACATAATAGCGGCAATAGAGGCAGAAAACAATCCTATCAACAATCCCACCTGCAGGACGTATCTTTCCCATGTACAATTTGATCCAGCCTTTCCTATGGGACATTCAAGAACTTGTGTTTCCATGGAATAGCAAACTTTTGTAGTAGTGTTCTGAGTCCCTCCGAGTTCTTTTGAAATATTAACCGGTAAAATAGCAATATACCAGCGTCCAACCTTTGCGAAGCGAATAGACAAAGGAGCTTCACTTATGCTACTGGAATAATCATGCAGAGTGGCTGAAGGAATTGCACCGTGCTGAGCAAAACACATTAAATTAATTCCACCAGCATTCCCACTAGGGGTGCCAATGCGGTTACGATTAGCGGTTAGTGCCCTAGCGGTTAGTAAATTTCACTAACCGTAACCGCTAACCGCCTAGGTTAGTAAAATAGATAACCGCCCTCTAACCGCTTTTTCAAAATTGGGCTTTTTTGAGCTTTTCTTTGAGCTTTTTCAGTGTCTCTTTGGTCCCAATTACTATAAAAAGAGCCCATATTAAAAAATAAAAAATATTTGACCCCAACTTTATATTTACTTGTATGTTTAGAAAGCTCCACATATATCTAACAAGCTTCAAGTGACCAGTACTCTTACATTATGATCATATTTACTTAATCAAGTTTGAGATCTTTTAATCTTAATACTTCAATTATTGTTATAAATATCACATCGTTGAATCTAATATCAATTACTTAATTTGATATTATATAGTCATATGATCTTAATAATTAAATTAGATATTACGATTAACGATTTACATTATGATAATATTTACTTAATCAAGTTTGAGATCCTTTAATCTTAATACTTCAATTATTATTATAAGTATCACATTATTGAATCTAATATCAATTACTTAATTTGATATTATATAGTCATATGATCTTAATAATTAAATTAGATATTACGATTAACGATTTACATTATGATAATATTTACTTAATCAAGTTTGATATCCTTAAATCTTAATGCTTCAATTATTGTTATAAATATCACATTGTTGAATCTAATATCAATTACTTATTTGATATTATATAGTCATATGATCTTAATAATTAAATTAAATATTACGATTAATAATTTACATTATGATCATATTTACTTAATCAAGTTTGAAATCCTTTAATCTTAATACTTCAATTATTATTATAAGTATCACATTGTTGAATTTAATATAAATTACTTAATTTGATATTATATAGTCATATGATATTATGATCTTAATAATTTGATTGAGAATTGAGATAGATTTTGCTACCATTTTAACTTATATTAGTATGAACTTACATACTTATTACTTATTACCTATGAATATGTATGTATAATTTGTTATTATATAATCAAATGATTTTATGATTAATTGATCATGTAATATAATCATATAAATTATAATGATAATATATTAATACTCAAAGTGTGATTTAATTATCTAAAACAAAAATGTGATTTAATCATTAATGATCAATTGATTATGTAATATGTATAAATATTATTATAATTATAAAAATATAATATATAAAAAGCGATTAGCGGTTAGTGGTAGCGGTTAGTAGACCCTATAACCGCTAACCGCTAGACGGTTATAGCAGTTAACGGTTAGATGGTTAGACGATTATAACGGTTAAACGGTTAGTGATTATAACGATTAACGGTTGACGGACGGTTATTAACCACCCGCATTTGACACCCCTAATTCCCACCGTCATTTGCTGCTGTTACATTGAACTTGATATCCATTGCCATAATGGTCAACTGTTCAGCCACTGCCACAACATCGAACGAGTATACTTTTGGTTCACTATCTCCAAGGCAAGAAGTTTTGAAACTACTTTTGCAAGAAATCATATTTTCATTTGTCTGGTTGTATGACATGTCTCTTGAAAGATTTCCCGCAGGAAAGTAGCTGTCAGATGGAACACATGAGAGTGGGTCCACCGTCTGGTTGCAGTATAGGCCCCATGCCGTTGAGATAGTACATCCTTCTACAGTAACATTGGCACTGAAGGAGTATGATGGCCCACGGACAATCCGCAATACCAAAGCAGCCATAGTTTATGTTTTAATGATTGCAATATTCGTGAATGTCCAACATTAACATATCAAGACTCTAAAGAAAGCGACTGGAAAGAGCTTAAGAAAATAAGATCACCAATATTGAGATGTATGTCATTCTGCCACCATGATCATCAACGTTCATAGAAATTTAGCACAAGCACTAAATTAGGAAGAATTGCAGAGTGAGCTAAATTTTTCAGATATAAACTTCTAACAAGAGTTAGTGGGCACACTAAACACTAGAATATTATAACTTTTTGGTACCATAAATAAAAATCCATTTGATCTCACCGCAAACAAAAATTAATCAGCTCCAAACGTTGCCTAGTCGTCATAACTACGGTTCTCCCTCTAACAAAATCTTCATTAATGACAATGGCTTCCTCAGATAGGTCACAAGTGTTTAAAAACTTCCACACTTGCAAGGAATTGAAAATTATTAGAGCAAGAACTAAAACATGAAAAGAGGTATTGCTATTTAACTAAAGTATTTTGCATCAACTATTGAATTATTTTGTTGTGATGTGAATCACACAATATAATCAGATCCAATAAAGAGATAAGTTGGTGGATGCAGCAACCTTCCTAGTTGTCAATGAGAAAATAAGATAAAGAAAACTATACCATTTTCGACTCTGTCCGTGTAGGTCCAACGCCATTGAAAAGACCAAAATACCAAGCTCCTGGAGATATCTGAATACAACTTTTACTGTTATCGACCAGACAAAAGATATGAAAAACAAAATAAGCAAAGCAATTGTGAAATTTTCCACGCACCAAACATAGTCACCCTTTTGGACCTCCAAAAAGTGCATACAAGTAAAACAAAAAATTCCCTGACAGTTAAACTAAATAAAAAACAAATTGAGTGAAAATATCTGATTTTAGCAAACATGAAGAAAGGTATGATATGGTAAGATATTTTGAGATTGACCCGCTCATTTGTCAACTTCATTGCGATATTTTTCTGCATAGGAAAGCACTGCTCCACGTTCTGAAGAGCTTGAACTCCTCCATACGAGCCACTAGAGAGGGGAAATAACACTGCAACAGCAGAAAACCCTTTTTCTGATAAGTAATGTTGTATGTATCAAAAGCGCAGAAGGGCGCAACCCTAGTACACATGGAGTATACAAGAGAACGCCTAGAAAGAAAGAGAAAATAGAATAAGAAAATCTAAAAAGCTAATAACTAAAGGAGCTGAATAAGCAGCTGCCCCAAGTAAAGAGGGAAAAAGGGGAAAAAGGACTTGAGCTCCTCTAAGGTTCTCTCTAGAAAACCTTTCAAAAATACATGCATTGATAATCTGATTAGACTTGGAAAAAGAAGGAAACGGAAGTCAACCAGAATTATTGATTGATTCCAACTTAAAAGAAAATAGGCAATAAAGAATGAGTTCTAAGTGCAGATAAATTGGGTTTTCCATCACCCAAAGAAACACCGTATCTACCATCAAGTAATTTGAGATACACCATTGTCACAAAGAACTCAGCAAGCAGAATCCTCAGGCCAATTAGACGAAAAGGAAATTTAGCTTTGGTGGTCCCAAAGTAATTGTCTTGCTTTCTTACAAAGTTTTTGAATATGCATGTTGGTTACAAGTATGACATTAAAGAATTCAAAGCCTATAAGGCGGGAAGGTAAAACAGGATTAAATTGATTAACTGATATGTTTACTTAAGGTTCATTTCAATTTTAATTAGACCACTTTCACATGAACTACCTGAATCATTTAGAGAAATGTTTGAGACATCTGGAAGAGGGAGGCTACCATCTCTAAAGCAAATAATTGACAGCATGCTTTCACGAGCCTTTTTTATGCTTACAGCATCCTGCAAACAAATTTGACCATAAGCAATTGAGGGAGGCAGAGGACTCAAAATGCATTATATTGGTAATTGATTGCTGCAATTCCTTCATTCTAAAGACAGTTTAAAGCACGATCTAATTTCTGTATTAGGACAAACAAAAAGAACAAAGACACAAGGGATGGCAACTTGAGTGACAGGAAAAATTTAATATCAAGAAAACAAATTTCAATTTGGGAATCAGCAATTAGACAAGTGCATGGTATACTATTGTACCTTATGCAAGAAGAAGGTATACACACAACAAGGTATCAAAACGGAAGTAATTTGAAAAGAATTTATAATTAACAAACAAAAACATATATACAGGAATTAGGCATCAGATAAATGGTGGATTACTGAACAAATCCTATCAATTCTTCAAACTTGATAAGCATACTTACGAGCTCTACATCCGAGTTCAATGCTATAGACATTCAAGAGAACCATGATGGCAAATCAACTAGAACAGGGCAAAACAGCAAAACCAGTCAGATATTATACGAATTTCAGATTTTTCAAAAAAATAAGAAATAAAATATCTTAATACTAGCATTTTGAATATTTGTAATTGAGAATTGACATAATGAAATGAAAGCAGGCAGCTTTTTCTTCTCATGCACATGTTTTATATTCATGGTACGCCAGTAAATAGGTTTGATTTGTACCAATTCAACCAACAACTCTACTGAATTTGATAACAGGAAGAAAGGAAATGCTTTAATCCCCAAATTGTAAGGAGGGGCAGAGGAAGGAAACGAAGTGAAATCCGAACAAAATCTCCTTCCTCATTATATTTAAAAGAAGAAAGAGCTATATAAAACTTGGTAAGAGGGTGCATGAATTATGTAGACATAACCATACTATCAACGTTAATCGGCAAAGAAGCACTCAAACAAGAAATAACATCCAAATTAGTTCAAATTTCATAACTTTCACTTGGTTAAAATTTTGTCCATGACCAATTAGACGCTTCACCAAAATACTTGCAACCCAATAAGTATATAGAAACAAAAATTATAACATTAAAAACCATCTAAACACTTCTAAGTATTCCAGAATATTATTTTAACAAAGGCAAAGATCCAATAATCTTTACCCCCCCTCTCTGCAAAAAATAATCCCTCAAGAACTAATGAAAAACCAAACTTATCAGTTAAATTCTCAAAAGTGTCGATAAGAATTAGCTCAAACACCACTGACATGGCGCAAAATTAAATTAATGAATCAAGCACTCAAAAGGGTCACTGAGAACTGGTTCACACACCTCTAATATAGCGCAAACCAAAGGGCATGAGCGTGGTCCGAGGATAGCTAAAGCTAGAGACGGTGAAGGTTTTGTAACCCTGTTCATCGTACATATGACAGGGCCAAAAAAACACAAATAGAGAATGAAAAGACTAAGAATCGAATTCACAGAATCGAACGGAAACCCATTTATTTATTTATTTTGGTGATTCTCAGAGCACATTATGGGTGAAAAAAATGCATTTGGCTTTAAATGGATTAGAGTGTAAGTTTGGTGGGTGTTTAATAATGAAATCGTAGAAAGGAAAAAAAAAATAATTAAAAAAAAACGAGAGTTTTTATGATGTTTGAGTTGCCCGCTCAATTGTACTACTCGTCAAGTTTGTTCAGGTGTAAAGGGTGTCGGAGCCATGCGTGGATGATGAGTTTTATTAAAAAAAATAATTAAAAAATACCGGCCATGGAAGGTGGCTCCAGCTAGGAACAGGATATTATTCATTTCATTTGAAATGGAGAGAATCCTATTCCTTCCAGCTATAGGTGTTTAAGCAGAGCGGTTATAATTGCCTCACCAACCACTAGCCACTTATAACCGTTTTTCTATAACCGCTAACCGCTTTGTAAAGCGGTTATTATAAACTGCTAACCACCTAAAACAGTTGCGGTTAGCGGTTTTAGGCATATGAAAAAGCGGTTATAACCGCTAATCGCTTTTATTTATATATAATTATATAGATATATATATATTAATTAAATATAAAAACAAAGCGACGCCACATCCCCTCTGTCACTCGTTATATATTATTTATATTATATAAGTCTATAAGATGAAACCCTATCTTATTCACCCAGACATTCACATTTCATAGAAGCTGTAGCCTCTTTCTCATAGAGTCTCACTCGTTAGGTTTCATTTTAACTTTGAGTTCTCCTGAAGTTGAACCCCTCTCTCACTTGTCTCCGTCTCTATCTCACTTTCGTCTCTCAGACTCTCACTCATTAGGTTTTGGTTGTAGTATGTTTTGATCTTGATTTCAAACTTTCAATGAGTGGCTTGTAGTGTGAAATAAACCAAAAAAAATATGAAAAAGGGTTAAATACTTAATTCCCCCTGGGGTTTCATAACTTTATTTTTTCTTCCTTAGGGTTTGATTTTTATCATATGGGGTCCATGCAGTTTTGATAAAGGACCAAATTAGTCCATCCGTTAGTTGACTTAACGGAAGTCTAGTCATTGACACATAGCCTAATTAGAAGTTGACACATAGCATAACTTGACACGTCATCATTATTCACACTGCCACCTAATTAAAAGCAAATATCCAATTAATAAATTAAAAAGGCTAAAAGTTGTTTTTTTAAAACACCTAATTAAACAAACAAAATTTCTAATTAAACAAACAAAACAACTAATTATATAAAACAACTTCAGCCTCTTCGATTGATATTGACGAATAGGTGAAGAAAAAACTCCAACCCAAACCCTTGCCTCTACGACCCAAGGGTTTGGGTTGGAGTTTTCAGGCTCAGCTGTGGAAGAGTTTTCAAGTTGCAGAGCTCTTGGGAGAGCATCTTTAAGATCATTAGGAAGAACAATTGCTTTCGGGATCGTAACCCGAGTAATCGAGGAGCAGCAGGATTAGTCGTTCTCAACATAAGAGATTCCTCAATATATGAGATCTTTTGCCTTCTGTAGTGTTGCATTAACCATTCCAACAAATTTTGTTTTTGCCCTTTAGAAGCCAGAACTGTTCAACTATGTTATATGCTATGGAAAACCTGGTAACATCACGAGTTTTCTGTCAAATTTTAGTGTGAATGAAAGGAAATCTGTTTGTTTGTTTGTTTTAATTAACAAAATAAAATCCAAAACCTCTATTTTAATTTGTAATTTGTTTGTTTTAATCCATAATTAACAAAATAAAATCCAATTCTATTTTAATTTGTAATCTGTTTAAAAAAAATTGGTGGCAACTTAATATACGGTCAGCACTAATGACGTGTCAAGTTATGCCATGTGTCAACTTCTAATTAGGTCATGTGTCAATGACTAGACTTCCGTTAAGTCAACTAACGGTCAAGTAACCGTCAACTAATGGATAGACTAATTTGGTCCTTTATCAAAACCACATAGACCCTCTATGATAAAAATCAAACCCTAAGAGGGAAAAAATAAAATTATTAAACCCCAAGGGGGAATTAAGTATTTAACCTTATGAAAAATGAATGCCCAAAATATATTAAAAAAAAAAGTCCAAAAGCCCATTTTTTAAATAGCGTTTAAAAAAGCGGTTAAAAAAGCAGTTATAACCGTTTGTTAGTGGTTTGAATAACCACTAACCGCCGGTTATAAAATAACCGCTAACCGCCTAAGCAGAGGTGGTTATTGAAAATCTAATAACCGCCTAAAGCGGAGCCTTTTGCGGTTATTGCAAATAACCATCGGTTATAACCGCTTGAACACCCCTAACTCTAGCCATCCCTTTGGCAAAAATGGGAGATTTGGGCAATTCTACTTTTTTACTGTCTAAACTGCTACTGTTTTGGGTAACTGCATCTTTTCACTACCACATAGAAACAATACTCTGAAGTACTAGGCTAAGAACCGTTTTGTGTTTATGCCTTGCCTTAGAGCTTGTTTGGGATTGCGTTTGAGAAATAGAGCTTTTAAGCCAAAAAGAACTTTTGAGCAAAAGCTTTGTTTTTAAGCTTTCGCCAAGAATGCCCAGAATGCTGAATCTCATTTATAGTACACAAAATATAATAAACAATAGATCAATCTGCATATGATTCCTTTCAGACCTTTGTTCTCCCACTTGCTGATTCCCATCTGAATAATCTCATCCCATTTTATAGAAGGGCAGGACACATTGCATCTACCCATAAAGAACTTCCAAATTCAATAGCTAAAGCTGCATTCAAAGAAGAGATGTTCTCTGCTTTCAATCTAATTATGGCAATAAACACATTGAACATTTCCTCTATATCCCACTTTCATCAACTAATCCCCTATTAAGAGCCTGCCCTGTAACAAGCCATAAGATAAAAGCTTGTTTAGGTATGGCTAAAGGAAACTAAACCAGCTTCCTCCAATCAATCTCATGGTGAATCTAGGAGTAGTAATACATTATTTGATCCACCTAAGAAATTTTTCAGGGAAACCAAAGCAATGAAGGCTATGCATCATAAAATCCCAATTAACTGAATCATATGCCTTCATAAGATCAACCTTCAAAGTACACCTAGGATTCCTTTTATCTTTGTGATAATCTCTAACAATCTCCTGAGCTAGCAAAACATTTTCATAAATATTTATAGATGGGATAAAAGTTGGCCGATTCAAACTAACCAAATCACTCAAGAGGAAGCGTTATATCTGAGATAATCTTGGTAATGCATTTATACACCACATTGCAACAAGCAATGGGTCTAAAGTCTCCCATAGAAGAAGGGTTCACCATCTTGTAAGAATAGTTGCATTAACTTCTTTAAGCTGCAAACCAGAAGTAGAAAAACCCTTAATAGCAACTACCACACCTTCTCCAACTACAGACCATGACTCCTTAAAAAACTATGCTGAGTAACCATCAGGACTAGGGGCCTTATTCAAAGGCATATGAAACAAAGTGTCCCTTATCTCCTCAGTAGTGACCTCCCTTTCCAACATAGCTAGCTTATTTGAAGGAATAGTAGTAGGAATTAGAGATATAATCGTGTATGCTTTCTCTACTGTAAGCTGAGTATGATTAGTCCCTAACAGCTTCTCATAAAACTTCAAAGCCACATGTTTGATCTACTCAACATCCTCCACTCGGTTTCCATTCTCATCCCATAAATGAGTGATAGAGTTCCTAGCATTTTGAACCCTAAGAGAACGATGAAAGAAACTAGTAAATAATCAGACAGATTCCACAGAAAAACTAAGATCAGATTCTCTTTAGTCTTCGGGAATTTTCCTTTTCTAGCAAGTCTTGATCTTACTTCCCGGAGAATTTTCTTCATAAGCTGCTCTTCAGTGCTAAGCTAATCAAAGTGTTTTAACTCATTTCTTGTGCACCATAAATGGTAAACTACAGCACCTAAAATCAAATGGCATAAAATACCTTCAAGAGATTTCTTCTCCCATTTCCTGATGCCATTATGCAAAATCTCACACCAGAGAACAGAATGTTGTTTATATATAGTTTATACGCAACAATATATATTGTTTATGTGTTGCGTAATGTATTGTATATATTGTGTAAACATATATAAACAATATGTACGCAACATATAGTATGTACTATGTGTGTATATATGTATAATACAATACACAACATGTATACAACACAATATATTAAGCCCACATAGTTTATTCCTATCTTCGGGGCCGACCAAAGAAAAAGACATCATTGGAATTTGGAAGCATCGAATTTACATTAGATCCTCGGACCTCAATGGCTTTTGGACAAATTAGACCCAAAATTTAAAATGATTAGATTAGCACATAGAAATTAATTATCATTCCATCGATGCCCCAATTCAGAAGTGGGTTTTTGTGGAGGATGAGGTTTCTAAATGATGATGAAGTCAAAGATTAAGTAACAACAATCAAAAGCGCTCACTTCATAAAAAAAAAAAAAACACACACAATTGGAAGCCCTTACGTCTTCTAAAAAAAAAGAAAAGAAGTTTTTAAACTTTTAAAAGACTAAAAGATAAACTCTGCTGAGAGTTTTAGAAAAATTTATTGATTTGATAATAATTCAATTGAGTCTATATATGTAAAGAAAGTAAACTTAATCATAATAGAAATAATAAACCTAATCTTAATAAGGAAATAAAATAATTAAAGTAAATATAATCATATCAAGGAAATAAAATAAAGTCCTAATTAAATAAAATATTCTACAAATAAAATCTTTATAAAATTATAATCTAAATAGAAAATCAATTAGAATGATCACAATTTTTTTTTTTTTTAAATAAAATTTTGATCAAACGACTTCAATATTATTTTTTAATATTTTAATTTTTACAATCGAGAACAAAGAATTTGAAGTCGTTGACGTTGACTTAGAAAGCTCCTAGCGTGCGTAACATCTCTACAGCAAGTTGCTCCTACGTTGACACACAGAACCTGTCCATAGTCGATGGTTTCTCAATCACGGCAAGAGATATCATCGAGTGCATCAACTCACACGAACAACCTTAATTAGTGGATCCGGCTCCTCTCCAGTCCAAAATGGACTGCATAGGAGCCGGTTGATGGCTAGGATCTCTTCTTAGGGATCCTAAGGCCATCAACCTGCCACGTGGCATATTTAAAAAATAATAATATTTTATTATTTTATTTTTAAAAATAAATAAAATAATAAAATAATAAAAAATTAAAAACAAATATAAAAAAAGAAAAAGGTGGCTGGCCACCCCATCTTGGCCACAGAGGGTGGCCGGCCACCACATTTTAGGACGACGCCACCCCCATGGACTGGTCCCAACCGCAGATCGGTATGCGACGCTCCCTCTGGTTGGATCGCATCGGCGAGTCTTCGCTGCTTAACCAGATCTATAAATTATATGCTAAAAAAAGCTTTTCGAAAGTCCAAAGAAATGAGAAAATTTCAACATAGACGAACAATCAGCAATCAGAGCATCAAATCAGCGAGCTACAAGCAATGCAGTGAAGATTTCCGAACACTTCATGATAAATCCAAGAAAAAAACTGAACATTAGTGTAAAAAGAACAAAAGATAACTAGTTAGAGCCGAACTTGCGATAGGGAGATCTAATGCGACGGAAAAAACAATAGATCTTCACGGAAAGAAACAGCAATTTACACTGATAGGATAAGAAATTCTTACAGTATGTGTTCACAAAAACAATGCGATCGAAATTTCAGATCTAGAAAGAGAAAAAGACGAGTAAATTACCTGTAGAGAAATTTGAGACCAGCAAAAACTGGAGCGAGAGTGAGAGAAATGGAAGATGAAGAGTGAGAGAATGGAAGGAAATGAGCCCTACGAAAGTGGGAGAGGGAGGACCACGGTGGGAGAGGGAGGAACTCATGGGTTGCTCCGGGAAGACTCGACGCCGACGAAGAGGGGAGGGGGATGAGCTCGTCTGAAGCCAAATTAATTGTTTATTATTTTGTTTTTTATTTATTTTTAAAAATAAAATAATAAATTATTATTATTATTTTTAATACGCCACGTGTCTCGTTGATGGCCTTAGGATCTCTTTGAAGAGATCCTAGCCATCAACCGGATCACCTCCAGTCCAAAATGGACTGGAGACGATCCTTGTCCTTAATTAGTGGGCTTTTATCCCCAAGCTCTATTACCGTCTCTCCTGGCCCAATATTTATTTATTTATTTTTCATTTCATAAAATATAAAAAATGCTATATACTTTCACATTCCTAAATATATGGACGTGACAGTAAAATTATTATTGAATTTTAATTGCAATGATAATCCAATTGTTTTTTTTTTTCTTTTTTTCTTTTTTCTGGGCTCTAATTATAGAACTGTGTTGGCCCCAGCATACCTGGCTTTAGCGAAGTCGACCCCTTGGCAAGCAATTTCCCAGCATATGCCAACTTGCTATTAATAATATTAGAAACAACAATAGCAATACTCCAGATGATTTAACTAATCTTAGTAATTTTCTTTTCCCTATTTAGATGCATTTTTTTTTTTGTTTTTTATAGAAAAAAAAAAAAAAATACTTATCCCCTAATCTACCACCTTATTTATAATGTTCTTTCAATCAGATTAATGTGTCCTAAATTCACGGCATAGCCATGGGTTATCACACCAACAACATTACCGTGGATTACAAGATGACCCAACGAGGGTTTTTGTTTTTTTTAAGAAAAAAAAAAAAAACAAAAGGATGGATTTTTTAAATTAAAAAAAAAAGAAAAAGAAAAAGAAAAGAAGAGATGAATGGGTGCAAAGAAAGAGTGAAAGGTCGGTCCCATTGAAAAAAAGAAGCCCACCAAAACATAAAAACAAAAATAAATGCTGCTCTAGTGCTTCTCACTTCCCCCAAACCTAAAAGAGAATTAAATGCAGCAGCTGGACTACTCACCCACCCGCCCATCCCAAAAAAAAATCTCCCCTCCCTAACCCTCCCCTCTACCCCAACACACATGGCTAAATCTCCTCCTCCTCCTCTTCCTCCACCTCTTCTTCCACTCCTCTTCTCCCAATGTCCACGCCACCCCCGAGCACCCCAGCCTACCTCACCAACCTCGGCCTCGGCTACGCCATCGCCGTCGCCCTCGGCTTCCTCGTCCTCCTCTCCACCATCCTCCTCGCCTCATATCTCTGCTGCCGCTCCCACCGCTCCCTCAATGCCCCCAACAACAACCACCACCACAACAACAACAACCCCAATGATGGTATCATCCTGCCCCGCATAATCTTCGTGGCCGAGGACGACGACGAGGAGGAGCAATTGCGCGACGAGAACGTCGTTGGGCTTGACCAGAGCGTCATCAACTCCTACCCCAAGTTCCCCTACTTTCGTGGGGACGGGACTATGGGTTGCAATACCACCACGTGCTCGATCTGCTTGTGCGATTACAAGGACTCGGAGATGCTGAGGATGATGCCCGACTGCCGCCACTACTTCCACTTGTGCTGCCTCGACGCCTGGCTCAAACTTAACGGGTCGTGCCCCGTTTGCAGGAACTCGCCGCTGCCGACCCCGCTGTCCACGCCGCTCTCGGAGGTCGTTCCGCTCTCGCAGTACGCCGCGGATCGGAGACGGAGGAGGTGATCAGATTTGTGGGTTTTTCTTTTTCTTTTTGGGTTTTCTTCTTCTTCTTCTTTCTCCCTTTCTTCTTGGGTGGTGGGTGGTTTGGGGTTTTGCCGTTTGATGTGTTTGTTTGGTTACCCAGAAAAATGTATAAATATTTTTGGATAGATAGGTATTGGGGTTTCTGTTTTTACTGAATTATGGTTTGTGTTTGATGAAATTAGAGCAGAAAAAGTATCTTCATCTTAATGAAACTATGGGTGTTGCTCTTTCACATAATATTGAATTCTTGGATTGAATCATTTTTTCCAAATGCATGGGAATTGGGATGTACAAGTACATCACCTTTTTTTTTTCTTATCCAATTTCAAAGAATTAAACCGCTTGATTCTCAGCATCTTCTAATTCTTTGCATTAGATTGCAATCCTTTAATGAAATTCTTGCACTTTGTGTATATTTGTAAATTTCTGTTTTTTTTTTTTATAACCAATTCTACCTTCTTCCAGTGTGATTTCTGATTACACGCACAAGTCAACACAGTGGCAGCCGACCCATTGCAATTCCAGTATTCCAATTCATTTTTATTTTCTTTTGTTATTTGGAAATACTATTCCTTTTTTTAGTTCATTTACGTTGTATTTGCAACAGAATTTTGCTGTTTCCGCTGCAGAAAACGACTAAAATCTTTAATGCAACAGTTATATATATATATAGAGAGAGGTGGATTAAGGGTAACAGTCCTTAATGTTAAACTCTTCTATTTTATGTTATCAAACCCTCTCAAAATAACACTTTTCAAAATAAAAAATAATTTTTACTTTACGTCACATCAAAATATCTTTTAGTACGATTAAAAATGATTATGAAAATTATGTTCTTTGAAACGACAGACTTTTGGGTACGTTTGTTGATTTGTTTTTTTAGTGTTTTTTGTTTTGATTTTTAAAATGTTTTAAAAACTATTTTTATGTTTTGAAAATGTGTTGTTTTTTATATTGCTGGTTTATATTTTTATGTTGTTAACAAAAAAAAAAAAAAAATTATATTGCGGGTGTTATGGAATTCTATCAGTTAAAGACATCCATCCTTCTTCGACTTCGCCAGCAGTAATTGCAAATTCAGTATTTCCGAAGCTTCACAGAAAACTGAGGCAGGGAAAATAGGATGAAACAGAGATAATTCATTTTATTTATATATATATATTTTTTCAAATCAACTATGTGAAGCAATAGCAGCTACGTAAAATCTTTTTTTTTTTTTTTTTATTTTTTATATAAGTAGCTACGTAAAATCTTGATGACCCATTAAACGGCTCTTCGATCTCCATTTCTATTCCAAGCATAGAAAAGCTGCGATTGCTTTAATGGTACTGCACTACCATTGCCTGCGCAGACTAAATTATGATGAGGCCTCTAGATTTGTAGCAGAGCCAGAAGGCCCAGAAGTCTGCTAACGTATAAATAAGCCAATGTGCCTTGAAGGACTACAAACTTTTAGAATTGAGAGTTGAAAGTAGAAGTACTTCAAATAAACAACGGGAAAATCCTCCCAAGTTAAGCAGAAGCAAAATAATAATTAATAAGAAAATAGGATTACTGGACTCTGATCTCAATATCCTGCAATACCCATTTCTTCAGCAACACTTGAATATATAATATTACTTGAGTCAATACCAACCCCCTCCCCCGCCTGTTTCTTTCATTCCAGGCAAAGCTTTCAGCTCAGGTACATGCCATTTTGCCCATTTTACTGTAAAGATATCATTTGAATTTCCATAAATCCACATGTTAAATCATCTTTGTTCTCAGAAATTCATATGGTATTCATGATTTGTTAAGAGTAGTTCTAGAACTGTGAATACTGCCGCTGTTCTTTCTGCTGAAGGGAATAACCTTAGAATTTTCAAATTCAGTATTGGAAGAAGGACAGAGATGCGAAAACCAAACATTTTGATGAAGTTTGGCGCATGGAGAGGGGTTCGCAAGCCAATCTTTATATTGCTAATCTTTGCCATTCTCATCTCTGTTGCCACCTTATCCAAATTCTACTCCCTCAGATCACTTTTTCTTGCTGACACCTTCTGCAACCGCGTGAAACATGTGATCAGCCAAACTGGAAACGGAAGAGATCAAGTTAGCAGGATTACAATCCAGACAGTAATTCAGAAAATCCAACAGGAAATGAATACGATGAGAGATATGCGTCTTTGCCATTCAGTGAAGAAGCTCATCAGCAGAACAAACCTAATGAACCTGCTGATTATTTCTTCATTGAAGAGATTCGTAAGTATGTCAAAATGAAGCCAAACAGATTAGGAAAACAGAACTTCATGGGAGCCAATGGAACTTTCACTAGCATTGGCCACGCTTGTTTTGCCATGAAGAAAGAGATCGAAGAATACATGGATTATGATGTTGGTGATATCTGCAATGATGACTGGAAACTAGCTCAAAAGCTGATGGTTCATGGCTGCGATCCGTTACCAAGGAGGAGATGCTTCTCGAGAGCTCCGCAGCTATATGGCAAGCCATTTCCCATCAACGAGTCAATGTGGAAACTCCCCGACAGCAGAAATGTCCGATGGAGTCAGTATCGATGCAAGAACTTCACTTGCCTGGCAAGAAATTCCTCTGGCAAGGGATTCTTCAAATGTGCAGATTGCTTCAATCTTTCTTCCCACGAAGTCCCCAGATGGATTCAACATGTAAACTTGCAGCCCAATTTGAGTCTGACTGCAGATTTCCTTATACCTGAAGTGCTCGGTATTGTTAAATCACTATTTATCCAAAAAGTATTTGCTTTAATACTATGTTAAATCATCACTTATTTTAATTAATTTATTTTAACAGGAATTAAGCCTGGAGAGATCAGAATCGGATTGGATTTCAGTGTGGGAACAGGGACTTTTGCAGCAAGGATGAGGGAGTTCAATGTGACAATAGTCTCAGCAACTATCAATCTAGGGGCACCCTTCAGTGAAATGATAGCTCTTCGAGGACTTGTCCCTCTCTACTTGACAATAAACCAGCGGCTCCCATTCTTCGATAACACTCTGGATATGATTCACAGCACAAGATTTCTGGATGGCTGGATTGATTTTGTGCTGCTGGACTTTATCTTGTATGATTGGGATAGAGTTCTAAGGCCTGGGGGTTTGCTGTGGATTGACAGCTTTTTCTGCTTGAAAGAAGATCTGGATGATTATATAAAAGCCTTCAGGATGTTAAGGTATAGAAAGCATAAATGGGTTGTCGTTCCAAAGCTGGATAAAGATGACAGAGAGGTGTTCTTTTCAGCTGTATTGGAGAAGCCACCTCGACCTTTCAGATAAGTATACATAAATGGAGAGTAGCATCCTGCGTTGGGGATGATAATTTTACAGCTTTGAACATTATATTGTTGATACTTCGAACATTTGATAGCCGTAAGCATATCTCTAAATCTCAAGTTTTTTCAATTTACTTGAAAACAGTTGGAAGAGACTGGTGAATTAGCATAATGATATTGCTATTAGGTAGCCAAGTACTTGAATTTATACAAGGACTCTTGCTGCACAAAATTTTACTAGCGCTTAAATTCTTTCTGCAACCGAGTATTCTGATAGTTATTGTTAGGTCCAAAATGGGTCATGCACGGACTGGGCAGCTCATCCTCTCTGGTTGGGCAGCTCGTCTTCTTGCAAAATGAAGCATGAGCCGTCAACAAATTTTTGGTCTTCTGATGCCCAAGTCAGCGTACTTGACTTTTGAGGGAGTGAAAAGAGAGGAGAGAAAGAAAGCTCTTGTTGAGAGAGGCTAGTGTGGGTTTGGCGTATGAGAGAGCCTTACCAAAAAGAAAGAGAGAGAGAGGGAGACCTTATATGTGGCTTCCCCGAGTCACTATTGGGTTTCCTTGGGCTCTTGTGTTGCGGCCTTTGTTAGGCCTCTAATAGGTGCAGCCTTTCTAAGGCTATATTATCAGGCTCTTTCGGGACCCTATTAGACTTCTTTCTTAGCTAAGTGTTTGGTTTAATTCGTACTAAGCTCATTTTGAACCTATCTGTTACCAACTTCTATTTATGGTTTGGCTGAAATAACCAAAATAACTATGATAAAGCTCTTCCTCTAGTAGATTTTTGAGACAAATCTTGTATTACCACTTATATCCATACATATTGTTTACCACATCAATTCTGTATAAACTCAATAACTCTCACAGATCACTCAACAACATTTAGGCTTGTCATTCTAGGCCATGTGCCTAAGTGCCTAACCCATTTTAGTAAACCAAAATTCACAATTAATGGAAGAACAATAAAGAAAATATTCAAACACGAGCATCCAATGGATATATTTTTGAGTATATATATATATGTATATATATGGCCAATGGGTATGGAATATACAAGTGAGAAACTGCCATGGAGCAGCTCTTGCTTCTTGGTGGAGTTGCTCCTCCTACGAAAAGCACGGATCCAATAGCCAGGTGCGATAGATTCAAAGTCGCAGCCCTTTTCTTGGACCCCAAAAACCAGCGATGTTGTCGTTTCTAATGCCAAGATGCAGACCCAAAACCAGCAATTGAATTAATATTCATTGCTTTCCTAATCACACTTACCAGCTCCTTCAATGTTAATCTTAAAATAAAGAGGATTGAGAGGAGACAACTTGAACTAAAGTCTCTTCAACTTGCCCCATGGTGGGTGATCTACAAATTTGACTATATATTATACTCCCATCTCACTGAATTCTTAATTTTTTAACAAAGACAGATTCAAAGGCTAATGTAAGATATAATATTAATATTATTATTTTGAAAAAGGCAAGCAATTAGGAAACCATAGACCAAATAATCTCTGCTATTCAAATAAAATTCATGACAAAGTTGTTGTCTAGTAGATTAGAATCTGCTTTTTTCGAATATTTCAAAAGTAGAAAGAATCCGATTTCGAGTATTTTGTGTTCGATTTTCTTAGAAGTGCCAGTGAGCACCAATTAGCTCCTCCCCCTAACGTGGAACCCACTCAGATGTAACCCAACCCGACCACCCAAGAAAAAGTACCAGCCGTCCAGCCCACCATCTCTCCACTCGCTATTAGCCACGTGTTCCCCACCCCGTCACCACGCCTGTGACTTTTCTGTAACCCCACCGTCCACCACAGTTCCCCCACCCCGCGTATGTACTACACCTACACGCACAGAGGGACATAAAAATACGCTCGTCAAATCTAACGTCGTTGCTCCTCGAGGCTATCAAACCCAACGCCGTCAATTTGGTTCTCACCTCACCATCTGACGGTCACGATCTCACCTCGTGCCCGGTCTATATAAATCCCACTCAGATTTGCTCAGGTGACCTATTTCTCACTCTCATTTTAATAATTTCAGCTCCAATAATTTCAAATTCTTTTATTTATTTTCGGGTGTCGGATCGGAGCTTTGGTGTCCGAAAAGAATGGCGGAGCATTCCGAGAATGCGGGTTCGGCGGTGGACTCGATCAAGGAGAAGATAAGCGAGAAGATCCACGCGCACGATTCATCGTCGTCATCGGATTCAGATGACGAGAAACCGGTCTCTCCGTCGTCGGTGAAAGCCAAGATTTTCCGGCTTTTCGGCAGGGAGAAACCAGTTCACAAGGTTTTCGGTGGAGGAAAACGTACGCTCATTCACTGTCTGTGTGTGTGTGTGTGTGTGTGTGTGTGTGTGTCGGTCTCTGTGGGATTACATTTTGATCTGAGATCTGTTATCGGATCGATTAGGCGTTGTTCGGAAGTGTTCGATATTACCTTTTTTCTTGAAATGTATGTGTTTGTTTTGAAAACATTGCTTGATGCTATTTCTGCCTTCTCTTCTAAAGCAATGGAAGTTATTTGGAAATGGAGGGAAACGTTGCGTTTGGATTTGTAGGAGTACAAGCTGCGTTTAGGTTTTTGTCAGATTATTGTTTTAGTGATCTGTATAATTTTTTTGGTGAACCGGGGTATTTTGTTTTTTTGTATCTCTGTTTGAAGCTTTATAGACTCCGTTTGGTACCTGAGAGTCCATTGGAGAGTAAGTTGAAATTTCACGCAGTGCCTCGGTTAGAGAATGATACCTTTCAATTGGGTTATTTCCAATTATATATTGTGACTTTTTATTTATTACATCAAGAGCGACTTTGTAAAATTTCAATATTTTTTATTTATTTATTTCCAATTTACTTTTGAGCAAGGTAATGCGAATCAATGCAAAGTGTTATTCTATCTTTTTAGATTGTGTTCTTTCTCAACTTCTGTGATGATTTGGTGCAGCTGCTGACGTGTTGTTATGGAGGAACAAGAAGATTTCAGCCGGTGTGCTCGGTGGAGCCACTGCAATCTGGGTTCTTTTTGAATTAATCGAATACCACCTGCTTACTCTTGTATGTCACGTTCTGATACTCGCTCTTGCAGTCTTGTTCCTGTGGTCCAATGCTCACACCTTTATCAACAAGTAAGCTTTACGGGTTTTCACTTTATAATCTATATTAAATTCAGCTCTTGTATAAATAGGCCATGTTTTCATCTAAATGTATGTTTCACTAATGGCCTAAGATGATGTCTGTTTATAGGACTCCACCCCGCATCCCAGAAGTCCATCTTCCTGAGGAGCCATTCTTGGAAGTTGCCGCTGCGCTGAGAATTGAAATCAACCAGGGTTTTTCTATCTTGCGTGATATTGTAACTGGAAGAGATTTGAAAAAGTTTCTCGTTGTATGTGTTTTGTCCATGTTTCGTCACCGTTTAGTTTAAATAAGCATATATTAATTTCTTTATTGGCTCGGCCTGTTCTAACCTCTTAATTCAGTGCTCACGCTGGTTTAACAAATTGATACTTTATTGTTTCATGAAGGTAGCTGATTTGCTATATTTGAGACACTGATCTATACTTCTGAATCTACAGTGTATTAGTATACATGTCCTGTAATTGCTGGTCTCCTAAAATGGGTTTTATATTATGCTAAACCGTATATCTTTAAACATGATTTTGACTGGCAATTCATATCGAAGTTTATTTTGTTATCTGATTTTTCTGATAAGGTTATGTTTTCGATGCCAGGTTATTGCTGGCTTGTGGGTTCTTTCAATTCTTGGGAGTTGGTGCAATTTCTTGACCTTGTTCTACATATGTAATAACCACAACTTTTGTTTATGCATATTCCATTGATAATCAATTTAACATTGTGTACTGACCTTTGATAATATCGATTTGGAGAACAGCTTTCATTTTGCTGCACACCATGCCCGTTCTGTACGAAAAGTATGAGGACAAGGTTGATCCATTTGCAGAGAAGGCGATGTTTGAGCTTAAAAAACAGTATGTAGTGTTTGATGCGAAGGTTTTGAGCAAGATTCCAAGAGGTCCATTGAAAGGGAAGCTGGCTTAAAGAGGAGGTAAGGTGTTCTGTTAGTGGTGCACAACCAGCTAGCAATGGGTTTTGTAGTTTTTGTGGGTGCACTCGCACTTTTTTATATTTGCCGGAGCCTTTTGCCTTGCTTCTGCATGCAGTTGTCAGTGTTTTGGTTTGCAATGTTGTAGGTGTGATTTTTTGCTTTGTACTGTTTCCGTAACTTTGAAATGGCACCTTAATTACAGGGTGATTTTTGTGAGAAACTTTATTAGTAGATTGGATATCACACTGTGCCTTGGTTTATATAATTCATGCTCAGTTGTCGGTGTTTTGGTTTGCAATGTTGTAGGTGTGATTTTTACTTTGTCCTGTTTCCGTAACTTTGAAATGCACCTTAATTACAGGGTGATTTTTGTGAGCAAACTTTATTAGTAGATTGGATATCAGATTGTGCCTTGTTTTATATAATTCATGCTCTTATTGGTTTTCTATAGAGAGCATTATCTCCTTGAAGCATCATGTATTAGCAAGGATAAAAACGTAATTTTCTTTACATTTCTCACTTACAAAATATAAGTACCAATTTTGCCGTCTTTTAAAATTGAAGTGCCGTTTTGATAAAGAGGTAGACAATAAGTAAGTTATGCATTCAATCTTCAATGAAAAATTTATAGTAAAGGCCGCACCATTCGAAGTAAAAAGTTTTTTGTTAAAAAAAAGAAAAAAAACCAGTCTCCATTATCTTTGCCCCTCAATGATTGTCCCACTTGAAAATGCACCTAATAAATTGGTTATAACTTAATTTTCACCCATCTTAATGCTTCAACTTTTCGATATCATCCTTTGCTTTTATATCTAAAAGTGAAAATAATAGTGGTAATGTGACAGCTTTTTTCTTTTGGGTAAGCAGCAACATGTCAGGTTTCAACTTGATAATGCACAAAGATGAAGAAATTTAGCAGCAAATGAATTTTCACATATCATAAGATTTGTATTTTTCAATATTTTCACTTAACATTTAATATTATAACATGTCTGGTATTTGGAGTGGGAGAAAGTTTCCAAACCCAGAACTAGCTTAAAAATTAGGGATAAATTGGTCCGCGACTACAACTTGGGTTATAGAACTTCCTCCTGTCTATTTTATGATAAATTTGTCCTCAAAATTTAAAGAGTGACCACTTCTTGAGATAAGCCGAAAATTTAAAAGTTTAATAACAATATATATATTTTTATATATAGAAGAGCTGTTTGCATGATGCCACATGGTGAACATTATTTAAATTTTTTTTAGTGATATGACAATATGTATACCAACAAAATGAAATATTGAGTTTTTCTTTTTCTTTTTCTTTTTCTTCACGTCTATATAAGAGTATTCAAATTAGTAATTTTCATTTCATTAAACATGGTTCCATCCGATTGAACTATCTCTTGGGAATGAAATATCGAGTATGAAAATGAAACCATTTCTACCCAGGAGGGGCGGCTGGTTGGGTCATCTCTGGAGTTGAGTACAAAATTGAAATTCGGGATCCAAAAGTCGAAAGTGCAAGCAGCCAAACCAAGAAAATCGTTTTTATTTGAATGTGAAAGAATTAATTGAAAAGGATTGCATACAACATCAAGAAATAGTAATCTATACCTTTGAATAATTACATAATCCAACATATTTTTAGTATTTGGGAAGCAGTCTTGAAATCTGTTGAGTGCTATCCGAGGATGTAAGAGGAACCGTTGAGAACTCAGAATCAAAATGTTCAGAATGCCGAAAATTTCCATGAGAGGGAAACTGGCTAGAGTTCTGGCCCGGTGATAAATTTGATCTTGAGAAACTTGATGTAGCAGCAGCAGAGTTTGTTGTCTGGTTCGCCACGGGTGGGCCAGCACCTATTCCATGTGAATCTTCCTTGGACATCCCGCCATTATGTGCCGATTCCCTTCTCTCTCTCTCTTCAGTTTCCTTGAGAAGAAAATCAACCCACAGATCTGCAAAGGACTGGTAGAGAAACATATGCTTGAGACTCGAGTAACAGAATTCAAACGTGCATGCTTGATATGATCACGCTTAGAATGTTAAATGTATAAGTTGAATGCATGAAGCGATGCTAGAATGGTAATAGAAACGCTAAAAACAATTTTGTCAGCATCAATTGTTGGGCTGAAAACACAAAAAGACCGACTGATCAAGCAAGATGCATTTTTATAGATATCAGACGATAAATCTTTAGATAAAAAGATTACATGGTTCTCTGATGCTGCATTTGCAGGTGATTCGGCAGAACCACCTCCCAAGATGCCACCAACTAGGCGGCCAGGTAGCCCTAGTACTCCACGGACAACACCTTTGCCTGCAACTTGTTGAGCAGCACCTATCCTCTGCTTGTCTTCATCAGAGAACCCCAGCATACGAACCATAAGACCCAGAACCTGCCCACACATAATAAACAGCATGAGCTAGTGAGATTTTTTTTTTTTTTAATGTTTTTTTTTAAAGGCTAGCTAGATGAAAAAATACTAAGAGGACAACTACTTCAATCAGGATGGAAGAACCTTAAGCAATTATCCTCATCTGCAATAACAGTCAACACATGAGACTGGTGTTGGGTTGTAGAATTTATGCATCCAAAATTATTTACATGCTTGAGCTTGAAGGATACAACTCAGTCAATAACTTTTTCAGCAAAAGGGTTGCCACATCAGCCCATTGGGTTAGTTTGGAGATGCTTTTTAGGGTAGCTAAAAAGCAAAAGTACTAACAAATAACTCCAAACAAAAATTACTTTCACATTTATGTCACATTACAACCAAAAAGCAAAAAGCAAAAAAGCACCCAGTTTTACCAAACGAACCCAATTCTTCTGATGGTGTAGGACCTCAGTCTAGTTAATGTATTGTCTCCCGTCAATAGTTCTTCATATTTCTTTTATAGTTCTTTATATTTCTGTTCCCTTTGCTTTCCTTCCTTCCCTGGGAAGACAGAATTTGTATCAAACTATTCCTCAATAAGTTCATTTTCTAATAATAATGCCCACAATGTATCAACTTGGTAATCCAAACCATCAGAAATGAGAATTAGGTTAATCAGCTAAAGGCCTTGGTTATATCCAGATTCATGTCAGCAAGTGTTATAGATCACTTAAACGTGTCATGAGCAATTTGGCACATGTGCAACAGAGGAAGAGAGGACCATTCCCTGCATGCATCCTGGAGCAATTAAAACCTTAATATGAATATACATACCTCTTTGCTGTGGTTTCTCTGGAAGTAGGTCACCAGTAACTTGATCACAATGCGCCTGCCAACATTACCAATCATGTTATTGTGAAGATGATATGCCAATTATGAACTCAACCAAAATTCATCTACAATAACACAATGATGACCGATCAAAAGAGAAGCCATTAGTTTGAAAGAAGTTTTTTTCCCAAAACTTGACAAGCTATCCTCAGATTTGTTAGCAACAAGAAATATTGGGAAACCCCAAATTGTAAAACATTACCAAAGTCATAATTGAAAATTAAATCCGGCTAACCTGTCAACAAGATAATCTGAATCCACTGACATCCTATTAAGTCTTGTCATACTCTGCTCAACAGCACGCCGTAGTTTTGCATTGTCTTCCTCAAGCTTATTTACTCGGATCTTCCATTCTGCTAGTGTCTTTTCAGCTTGGGAAAGTTTGGCCAAAATTTCTTCCTTCTCCCCCTTTGATACCTCTTCCCTTTGATCTGCATCCTGGAGATGACATAGAAAAAGCACATCTAAGGCCAGGAGTGACGTTAATGGCATAAAAAAAAAAGAAAAATGAAAATCAGGCCTATAGCTACCTGTAGAAGTCCTTACTAACTTAAAAGTTTCACATAAGTGGCATCCTTAAGGATAAGTAATGAAAATATAAAATGATCAGGGCAGCACAAATGAGACCAGCTAGTTTACTTCAGAAAATTATTGACTGAATTATTGTAATTCACTTACCATTTAACTACTGGTATACTTAGGAACTAGTTGCATTAAGAGAGAATTTCTATACTAAGGACTGGAGCAAAAGGGTGGACGACACTTTGCCAATTAGTTAACCAGGCTCTTTCCTGTAACCCTTTTGCACACTCATAATTCTTTTTTAACTAAGCCCCTATGTATGGTGTCAAAAATTTCAAGGCTGTCATCTTCAAGCCACCATGAAACAGTGGGCACAGAGTGTTTAGAAAACCCATTCACCAGAAGAATATATGATTTTGCAAGCTCATTATGTGGCATCCAGAGTGTGAATGCACGTCAACTTGCTTAAAAAATTAAAAATAAAAAGGATTTCACTAAAAAAAAAAATCATAAGTAATATTGGAAGGGAGAGATTCGTACTTCCAACAGCTTAGAAAGTTTAGCTGACACTTCTCTTGCCCGCGCCAAATCTCCTTCCAAATGTTCCTATACACAATAATCAAACTGGCATAAAAACCATATTCCAGAGACCGCATGGCTCTCACCAACATATCCCTGTGGCTTTCTAATGAGTTAAAAACAATTAATGAATGCAATATTCATTTGTTTACCTTAGCTTCAATTTCAGCATAGTACTGACCAAGAGCAGTTTGAAGATTAAGAAGCTCAAGATTTTTGGCATCAATTGCGGTCATACAGTTGGCAAGTTTTCTATTCAAGTCATCAATAATTTCCTTCAACTTCTGAATTTCATTGCTGTTGCCTGTCTTAATTTCCTCCTGATTTGCGATGGCCTGCTTCAGAGCTTTCTCCAAATGTGATATTTGAGCCCTTTGGTATTCATTATTTTCTCGTAGTTGTTCAATGATTTTGCTGTCTTCATCCATTTTTTCAGACTCTTCCGATTCCTATATTATTGAAGCCAGAAAATTATATTACGTTTTAACAGTGGAGAGTTTGAAAATTAAACATATTGAGAGGTAGAGAATGCCAGATCCACCTATAACCTAGCACGAGCAATAGAAAGTGAAATTGACACAGCAAAAAAAGTAAAAGTTAAGCATCCAGACCATGGAAACTCATAGTCTATGAAGGCAAATTAGAACATTTTCATTCACATATATCTAAGGGCAGGGACGGAACATTAAATATTTATAGTTAAGTATTTATATATAGTTAAAAATATAATTTTTCTGCCTAAAAATTATTTTTGACCCCTATCAAAATTAAACTTAGCCCCTCATTCATGCTCCCAATAAGAAATCCTAGTTCCATCCGTCTAAGGGGAGCCATAATGCATAAGTAGTTAAGTATGGGTTCAAAATTGGAAGCTTGGGCATGAAAAATCAAATATCAAAGTCCATATTCTGGCATAAATCTATAATGAAAGAAACAAGGTAGGTCACTGTATCTCCAAAATAGATGATGGATCAGCACTTTATACGCTGTTTCAGTTACACATTAAGGTGGCTTAAAAAAGTACACTGATAGGGCCAACCATTGAATCAACTGGTTATTTCTTCTAATTGTTACAAGTAAATTAAGTAATACATCAACATATCATTATAATGAATGGTCGCCCATCATCATTTAGGCCACCAAGAATATGTCATCTTATAATAGGGATGAAATGTTACACGAAAGACAGGGAGCATCCTCAATTAAAACCACGTTGATAGCAGTTTTAAAGATATTGCAAAGTTTAATAAGTAACTAAAAAAATAAATCACTAGAAAGAAAAATTCAGAAATTTCACATTGCTTATAACTAATATGTCATGCACTGTCAACAAAATGATGGTCGTTTCTAGAGACAGTAGAAGAGTTAAAGACATGTGACCTTTTCTAACAAATGCTGCTTAAGACGGGCCAATTCATGCAATGCTTTATCCCTCTCATGACGTGTTTCCTTCAAATCTTTATCCAAATTTTGCAAACTTAACTCCATTTGTTCCTTTCCAGGGAAACTTCCAGATGAATCTTCCTTCTGTCAAGAAAAATAAATAATAATAATAATGCCACACAACAGAATTATGGGTGGGAGCCTAGCAAGCATAAACCGCAAGAATAGTTATGTAAGATGGAGGGCAAGCCACTGTTGACGAACTAATATACAAGTGAACCTCACAAACAACAGAAAAGTAAGGCATTCTGTTCCCCCAACAATTTTTATACCTCGTTCAAACCAGTTGATGAGACCTTATCAGTTAAAGAGTTCCTGCTCATTTCCAAAGCAACCTTCAGTTCATTTTTCTCCATCTATACAAAAAAATAATAACAAAAATAAAAAAATTAGAGTAGATTCTAGGATTCAAAATTCAATAAAAATCAGAATAAAATGTTTTGAGAACTGAAATATGGTACAAGTCTCATGTGAAACACAAACAAATGATGCGCAAATTACCAACCTTCAGGCTACTGTTTTCCTTCTCTAGGCCCACAATTACCCTTTTCAAACCATCCAAAACGCCACCAGCATCATCATCCTCCCGTCGATTCAATTCCATTTGCAGTCGTTTTATTTCTGAATTTTTTTCATTCAATTCGTTGCATATTTTGCTCAGTTCCTTGGAGGTCTGCCAACAAAAAAGATGGCATGACATACCAACTAAGATGCCAGAAACAGGAAGAAATCATAAAATGCAACAAAATAAGAAATGCTCAAATATGCATAATTGTTCAAGACATATGAGAGACAAAATCATTCCAAAATTCGAAAACTGCTAGTGATGCATGAGGATACTACCTGGACATGAGTCATCCATCAAAAAAAAAAAAATATCTAAAAAAATTGTAAAGGATAACATAATATAGAAATTCAAGATAATGATGTATGCTAGTAAGATTATCTCTAAGCGTATGGCACTTCCCAATGTGTGCAATCTAGAAAGACTATGCTCACTCTCTAAAGCAACACCAAAATGATGAGACTCTATTAGTAACTTCAAACGGAGTAAATGAAAATGAAAATAAAAATAATAATAAAAAGTCAAATGCCACAAGTATCAAAAAAATAATAACACAATTTGAAAACTCACTTTGTCTCTGTCTAGTTTCAGTGATTTGAGCTCCGCATGGAAAGATTCATTCAATTTCTGTTCCTCTGAGGATGGAAAAAGAAAATAAGACATCTCAAAACAACAAATTGTTGAGAATCATTTATGGACCTTCAGACAGCAGAAATGTACCTTTTAGTTTTGACTGAATAATTGCCAACTTATCGTGCTCTTTTTCAAGTTCAATCCTCAAGTGTTTTACCTCAGGAGTAAGTTGCACTGCTGCAGGGGACCTATTTTTCTCTTCTAATAAATCTGCAAGCTCCTAGAAGGCATTCATATCTCTGTTGTCAAGTTCATTCATCATTACAAAAAAAAAAAAAAAAAAAAACGCATACAAAAATTTAAAAAAAAAATAAAAAAATAAAAATTGCATTGTGATGAAATGCAGCAAAACACAAATCAAATCAAAATTTGTTTGATTGTAAAACATGTAAACGAATAGGAATTCTTGATTCATATCTCTGTTGTCAAGTTCATTCATCATTAACAAAAAAACAAAAAAAAAACGTATACAAAAATGAAAAAAAAAAAAATTTGCATTGTGATTAAATGCAGCAAAAACACAAATCCAAATTTGTTTGATTGGAAAACATGTAAAATGAATAGGAAGACAGAAGACTTGATTTCTGCATATGATGATTAGCCCCAACCCCCCCCCCCCAAAGAAAGACAACAATTTGCAATTGTAGCATCAAGATCCAACGAAAAGTACAGAATAGACCAGGCAAATTAACATCGAAGTTTTTCAAACTTGCCCATAAAATATGAGTTTTGAGAATAAAAGGTGCCATTACCTTCTCCTTTCCAAGCAAGTTTGAATCTTTTGCTTCCATCTTACTTCCATTGACATCAGATTGAACAGCATGTGTGACTCCATTGCTTATTGCATCCTGTTTAGAGACCACGCCATTGTGTTTCTGGTTTCCAGCATAACGGTTTTTCCCCTGAGTTGTGAACTTATGTTGTCGGTTGGCTGATTGATCAGTACTTCCCTGCACAAATTCCAAAAAAATTAACTAATACCCAAATAACACATTTTCACTTTCTTTCTTTTTTTCTTTTTTTTTTTTTTAGATTAAGAAACAAAACGTGATATTTCTAGCACAGTGGAAGTACAATTATGTTCAAAAACATTTTTTTTAATAAGTACTTTTAAAATCATTAAATAAGTGCAAACGGGAACAACCTTATTAAACATAGAATATACAAGAAAATTCCTAACCATTAATTTGAAGAAAAAGAACAGAAGTCCAAAAAAACTGCAAAACTAAAGACAAGCAAACTATGAATTCAAAAGGAAATATATATTTATATATAAACAATAATAAGGCTAAAACTGATAAAATTCCATAACTTCGTATCACAATATTATCTTTAAGGAAGAATCAGGTTCTAGAATCATTTGCACCAAGAAACAGATATCAGAAAAACAGTCTAACTGTTCAAATCCACTCTTCTTTTGTTGGACACAAATCACACTCTTCATTTCTGAGGTGGGTGTACATTGACCACTCAACCTGCCCAATCTGATACAATCAAACACAATTTGGTTTGTTTTTCTGAGGGCAGCAGTTGGGTTTAGTTAAATTTTAACCCAAAGAATCGGTTTAGTGTTTGCGTTCTTCATTTTTCAAACAAATAATTTATGAGGTGTTGGGGTGTGCATCAACCCAGCAGATCCGATCCAATCCAACAGGATTCTGTTGGTTTTTCTGAGGGTAGCAATTAGTTCTGTTAAATTTAACCCAAAGAACGGTTTGATGTCCGTTCTGCATTTTCCAAACTAATAATTACCTGGACTGACCCTAGTACATATACATAGATATTTAACAAAATTTAATCCATATTTGTAAAGTTATTTATTCTTACTCGACATTTTCACTCTTAATTTCCAAAAAAATCTCTCTCTCTCTCCCTGAAACCAGCATCTTAAAACCCTAAATTTTCAGATGAGAGACTATAACCATCTTGTAACATTTTCTCCATGACCCCCATGCAAGAGTCTGATCTCTCCCAAGTGTTCTAAATTAAACCAGAAAGCCAAACCCTCGCACCAACCCCCAACACCCCCTGGTTCCACCAATTCAAACCCTAATTCCCCCATCCTGCAACAGTACCTCCACTCTGAACTCTCTTTGATGTTCATACAACAGATGTTTTTATTTCTCTGATGGTCAGTCACAATTTGCTGCAACAATTATGACCTCAAAGCACGCCTTACTATAAACAAAATTCACATCTTTGCTTGGAGTTTTAATTCTTTAGAACATGGCTGCGGGTTCTTGGTCAAAACAAATTTTCCATTTTCTCTCTGCATATCCATCTCTCAGTCTTCGTTTTTGGTTGTTTTGTTAATGATAAAATTTGGGGAAAAGGGAAACTAAATTGATGTTTTGAACTTTGTGTGGAAAAATTTTCAATACAAAAACTGAGAGACACCGACCATTTTTTCAACTTAATTAATTCAATTTGTGGGAGTTTGTCGGTTCAGTGTCAGCTTGAGATTATCCCAAACCAAACCAATGAAGTTGAGGCTGCATATAAATTCCCCACCCAACACCACACCCCCAAAAAAAAACTGACCTATGCAGACCCCTATTGAGATATACCAATAATATGATCAACTGCCCATTACAGGTCAACTACTAGATGGAGACCAATCTATCCTGTGCGTAATAGGTGATTATATAGAAAACTCTTCTTACGTTTGCGGCAGCAATGGTCATATCATAAAAGATAATATTAATAAAGGCTACTATAGGCAAACTTCTAAGTACCCATTCATTCATAGTGTCAAGGACTCTACATTGCATGTACACCTCAGCTAGAATGGTGAAAGAGCAGAGGCGCCTCTTAAGTAACCAAAGACCCCTCAACTTATTAAATACTAATATCAAGGCCACTCTATATGGCCAAAATCAATTATCACAGCAAGGATAAGGGGAGGTTGGGAGGAGGCCATATAACCATTTGCTGAAACATATAACCACTGGATTTCTCTGATTGGTAGATTATCAAGCACCTTTAATTTAAGACTTCAAATGAAAGAAAAGTATATAATCAGAGATGACAGAGGTAGTACAAAACTAAAAGCGCAGATTCAACAACTTCTAACAAGCACCTTCAACTTTCATATTTTATACACCATAAATTTCACTTAACAATTAAACAAATACCTTGTATACAATAACACCATTTGTTAATGCTTTGGCACTTTCGTTTCCAGAAGCATGCAGAGCTGCATTTGTTGCATCCAGATTTTGTTTCAAAGTGCCATAATCTTTATTCAATCTAGAAATTTGATCCTGTCAAATTGGAGGTGGGAGGAAGAACTTTTAAAATGTGAAAAGGCTTTAAAACTGTAGTTGATAACTGATTGGGATAAATATTGAGATTCTTTAAATCATTGGAGTACCTCTTTTTCTTTCAACAAAGCTGCATAATTAACTGATAACGCTTTAATTTCTGATTCAGATTCCTGAAGTTTCTTGATTTCAGCTTTGTATTGTTCAATCTGCAATAAGCACAAAACAAATAGGAAAAACATCATATCATTTAACCAAATACTCCACTTAATAAAGTGGCTGCATTCACATCTACATTTTGCAACATACCCACAACAGAAGCCAAGAAAAACACAAACATGCAGATCTTGAAACGATCTAATAATTAAGATTTGCTCTGTCTTCTCCCAGAAGCATGAATAAAAATGCATATAATTGTTACCAAACCAGCCGTACTAGGATATGGCTGCAAAAGGTGAGATCTATCCAGATCTACTACTCAATGCACAGATGCCACACCAAAACTAGTACATAAGCTCGAAAGAGCAACATCTTCTGAGTTAACTTGACAGACCGGAAATTTTCAAATAATTGTGGACCTTAAATTAGCTGGAAGTAAATTTAAGAAGCTGACAAAATTCCATATATCTAGAACTTTAAAATACAGAGACACCACTCTTGCAAATGAATTATTAAATTCTTGAATATTACAAATAAGTCAATCAACTTAGTCCCTCGCACAATAATGAACTGATTTGATGTACAATGAAGTTTCGTGATGAGCCCCCTAAGTGCAATTGCAAATAAGAATGCACCTGGTCAGTAAGTACGTAATCTGACCTCATATGACGACTGACTAACCCATAACACAGTATTATCAGAAACTCGCAGCTCACTTAAGACCAAAAGATCTAGAACATCTTAAGCCTCACTGGAAAAAATGTTCTATATCTATATCTATCTATCTATATATATATATATATATATATAAAGGAAAAAATGAGGCCACAGATTTTGAAATTAAATGGAACTGAGAAGAACTAATAGCACACCCATCCCTAGCTCTAAATCAAAAATTAAAATGTTTGCTTAGATACTACGCGAAATTGAAAATAAATTTTCCTCAACGAATTCCATAATGAAAATAGCAAATTAATTAAATTCGATGCATTCGTATCCCGACAACACCAAAATGTGTTACATATCAAACAAGAACAACCTTCTCTCAGTTACCCTAGACATAAAAATTTCAAATCAACTAACGAAAATGAATACAAAGTCACTTATCAGAAAGAATAAACGACGCAGCATTCAATGCGAAACCTCGAAATTATACGCGGAGTCGATCCCATTCGGCACTGGGGACCGCGAGACGGACTTCGAATGCGCGAAACTATGGGAATTCCTCCGATCAGAGACGGGAGAATCTTCGATTCCATTGCGCGAGGCGTAGATCTCGAGCTCGTCCTCTTCGTCATCGTCGTCGTGGTCGTGCACATCGAGCGCGATCTTGTTCAAGTTCTCCTTCAAATTCGCAATCGAGTTCCACATCATCAAAATTTTCCCAGACCCCAAACAACCCCAACCCTATTACTATGTACGGGTGTCGGAGCAAAAAGGCGGTGAATTCGTTAGTGACCGGCTAAATATGCGTGCAATGGAAGATTCAATTGGAGGAGGGTTGGTAATTTTGGTAGATCTGGAAATGATAAATATTTATATGTGGGGAGGACACGTCATACGACTAATCGAATGAAAACCAGAAGATTTTGGAAGATGAATCTTCCTTTGGTCCGTTACTTCTTCGTTCTTACAAATTTACGAATTTAAAGGCCCCATATTACGCGTAAGCGAAAACCTTTACGGTGTCGGTTTGATAAACGCAGAGCTTGGGCCCTGGGACAAGCATCTGGCCCATGTGTCCTTTTTTTCTTGTTTACTTTTTTAGGAAAAATAGGTAGAACGTCGTGGTATATATGGTCGGATGGGTTGGCTGATGAGTTCCGGTGATTCTATTTACTGCAAGTGAAACCCTCTTGTAAACCTCACTCAAGCTCAATAAAGTTTGTTACTCTCGTGCTTAACAAAGTCCATCTGTCCTTTAGATTTGGTTGTTGAAGTGAGTTGCGATTGACGGTCTAAGAGGAGCATTTCTAGGCCACTATACTTATGTCATAGCGATGAGCGGTTCACGCCGAGGATGTTGGCCATCCATGTGCTGCAATCCGAAATGACACATGTTATTATTATGTAATTGGTTTCGTATACTTGCAAATCGTCATATGATTTACGTGCAAGTAATTCTATTCATCACTTCTATTATCTTCTTCATATTTTCTGCTTAATACATATAAGTCAAACGTTATTTTTGAGACGTTGGGCAAAAGGAAAAGGAGGCAAAGTTGATGTGGCATTGTCCTAACAATTAAAAAAACTAATTTCTATACCCCAAATGCTATAAAGACCAAGCCACATCTATTCTAAAAAATTAAAAGAAGATAATAAGGTAGTGTAACATTATTTAAATAACGATGCAATGGAACTAAATAAACAATTCCTATTATTACAATACAAAGAAAAGAGAGGAAAAGATTGGCATGTATCATGTGGAAGCTATTCCTTGTTATTCCTTCCACTTTCTTTTTTATTTATTTATTGTTATAATGTATTATAACTAGTCTGAATTCTATCACATAACTTCACACACATTTAGGGTCCGTTTAAGGTGGTAAGTTTAGTAAGTATAATTTTTAAATTTGTGTTTTTTAAATTACTATCTTTTAAAATCATAAAATATTTAGTAAAATATGTTAAAAAATAATTTTTTTATCAAATATTTGTTATTAGAAAGCGTAGTTTTAGTTTAAATTCATGATTTGTCAAATGAGCACCCTGCTTCTAAAAATCGTAATTTCTTATTTTATTTTATATTTTAGATTATATACTTTTTAAATCGTAATGTCTTTTACACGGGAATGACACTCCATTAAGAAAAATAGAAAAAGTAAGCTCATCGCACGGTCTACGTGCATCATAACCCTTCCACTGCTCTATATAGTGAGCCGTGCTGCCACATACGAGGGAGCCCTAGGGTTTAGTCGTCGCCGACGCTCTCTCTCACACAAGCATTTTGATTTTACATTTTTGTTTGCCTTGTATGGCAGTAGAAGCGATGCGATGCGATGAAGAATTATAGAAATCGATTGCTGGTTGGTTTTCGTTAACCATCAAGCAACATGAATATCCAGTAAATCTGGTTCGTATTCACTGAGCATCTTCATCATTTATCTCCAATCCATTCCTCTTTCTTTTGAATTTTTAATAACCGAAGGGTCCTATGGAGGGAGTGCTAGATGAATCGGTGCGCTTCTTTGTCCAAGTTTGCCTTCGAAAACTAGCACCGAAAGTGGATCGCCGAGCCCAATATTTTTGTTGTTGTTGGCTCGGTTTATATCTGGATCTATGTTTCGTACACAAATATCTACATTTTTCACACATTTGAGTTAAGCGAAGGTCCCAGCAGAGGGGTTCGGAACAATGATTGAGCCTCCCTAACACTAATACAAACCTTCGCAGAGTTACTTGCCGGATCGTAGGATGCCCAGAATCTCTTGTTTTGGAGCATCTTGAACCCCCGGCTACATTTTCTCTCCTATAATTAAAACTATAACAGAAATTTCGAGATTCTGTTATTATTATTATTATTTATCCCAGTTGAATGCCGCTGTTTATCTTCAAAGCATCTCTGCTGTATTTTTCCCCGTCTTTCCAGTTTCTGTGAGTCTTTGGATTGATATGTGGGGAGCTTATGTTATGGTATGGCAACTATTGTTCCAAAAAAGACCTGCAACTGTCTTATCACAGATGGGCAAGCTTCCCTCAAATGGACTGTAAATATGAACTCAAGTGATACAAAGTTTGCTCCAAACCCAAAGACAAAGAAGACCCATGGAATTGTAGAATGTGAAAAAAGTTATTCACGTGGAAGACATTTCTCATATAATGCTCCAAAGGCTATTTCTTATACAGCAGTGAAACTCATTATTGAATTCTGGATAGGTTGATAGGTATATTTAACATTCAACCATGTCAACAAAATGAAATGCTAGGTATATCCTGTTTATTTACTTGGGTAAAATGGACATAAAGTATATATAGGAGATCTGAGATACATCAAGATATGCTTTAAACCAGTCAAAATTTTACAAGAGATAATTTATTTTACAGTAGTAATGGCATTTGACAGACGAAGTTTAGGAGTCAACTTCCATTATCGGCTGCAACTTTGAACAAAAGATTGCTGTCAAAAGCGGCAAAAGTATTTAAACCTTCCTGTAATGGATTCAGGCTTGGTGTTATCTTGTTTCGATTGATAACTTCAGACTTGGTCGGTTCCAGCTATGTGTGCTTGTAGTTGATTTCTAACTCCTAATCTACCTGCTTTATGCATATTGGTATTTGACTATGCAAGGTTAGGAGTCACCATATGGAAGAAACCTTATACAGATTTCATATGGATATATCTAGTGCATTAAATGCCTATTAGATGAGGTAAATGAGTTTACAAACGCTATCAAACTGGCAACATACCACCACGTTTTTGGAAAAACAACCCACACTCTGTTAAGGCATCATTTAGTTCTCACCAGGTAGGATGCCCAAATCTCATCTGCTGGAGGAGACGGTTGAACCCAATTCCATGGTATGCGGCTGCACCAAATTTAACAGCAATTACAGATAATGAAACTGGAAGTAAAAACATAATGCAGAATGAATGGGAGGCATTAATGGTGATTGGAGCATCAGCATAGCCGGTGGAGGTGGAATAGGTAGGTGTTTGTTGCAGTACTACAGTATTTGTATTCTAGTTTTCTGGAAGTGAGTTTGTACTCTGTTTGATTGTTTGTTAAATGAAGCTTATTCATTAAAAAAAAGAGAGAAGCCGGTGGAAGTATGGTGGTCGTGATGCTAGAGTTTGAGTGAAGGTCAATGCTAGCGGAGGTGTTGTGCCTATAATTAAAGCAAGCAGCATGCGCCATTAAGGAATGGCATCCTTACCTTCCTCCTGGTCTGATATATGCATCCCATGTTCTTCTCACCTGCAAGCAGTGGACCTTATTAAGATTTAAATCTACACAAAATTGCTAATTGAACACAGTAGATAGTTGTATCTTGCAAGGTTATATAGAAACTTGAAGAGGAACTAATTGAAATCACCTCAATAAGCATGCCCATATCAGTATTGCTGCCATGATAATAATGATAGAACTCTAACGGTAGATTTGCCACAGATTCATAAGCTCCACTAAATCCTTGTCGCTCTGATCCTTGTGTTCCACCTTCACTGGCAGTGACTGTAGTGAGGCTTTCATTATTTTCCGTTTCAATTATTTGGTCTATACTTTCCTCCTTATCACTGCCTTTATCACTGCTTAGAACTTTTGAGTCAGGCCAATGACTCTGGAGGGGTTTCCTAGATTCCTCAGCAGTTGCAATGGCATCCCTAGTAGCATCTGTGTCTGCTGCAGCAATTGCCTGGCGCTCCTCTTCTTCAACTGCAGCCTGAACTCTCTCAAGAAACTTGTCATCCTCCTCGGGAAGAAAATGACCTACATAATATGCGAACAACCATAAGTTTGTGTAATTATTGAATAAAATATATTTAACATTGCAGTACCATTTAAATCTCATTTACATAGTATCATATTACAGTTACACAAAAATAATATAAATAAAGTCATGTATATCATTGTGCCCTATCAAAAATGACAAGCATGAACAGCCTGTCTGTTCAGTAATATGACAATATTAATCAAATTAACGGCATAGGCATTCATCAAAAGAAGAAGGGAAAGAAAAAAAAAAGCATTGTAGTAGTCACAACCATCTCTTATATCTAGTTGTGAAAAAGTAAAGTTTTCATACACAGACGTTGAAGTATAACAGCAACATAATATTGCAATTAAATTCAACTTTGATGTTGAACTAATGCACAATTTGTACTGGTCAAGAAGTATTCATATTATACTTAATATGTGAAATGTGTTCCTCTACGTTTACAGGCAACCTGATATGCAACTCACCATATTTACATTTTAAGCAAATAGAACATTTGTCACAACTGAGACAAATAAGAAAAAGAAAAAGAGCCATAGGAAAGCAAACCTTGTTTCTTCAATTTTTGGATCCTGATGGAACGCAACTCTTGCAATTTCTCCACGATTAATACCTGCTCAAGCTGAAATATAAAACATAGTGTCAGGCAGAGAGATATCAACAACAATAATTAAATAATGGAAATTTTAGATTGGTCCTAACTGAGGATGGCAGTAAGGGGTGGAGGCCCTCTAAATCGTCCAATAAATGGTAGTACCCTTTGAATTACATCAGATCATTGCTATCCAAGCAGGTCTTCCACATGACAAAAAGTTCCATACAATGCGTATTTTCTTTCCCAAGAGCATGATAATGGCACCAGTAGAAAACACAGGAAATAGTATCTCACCATCAAATGATCTAATATCAGTATATGGACAGTCAAAAAGACAAATCCAATCAGTTGCAGATAATTGGAGATAACATGTTGTGAAAAGACAGAATGAGGATAGGAAGTGGACTTCAATCCCTGCCGCCCTCTGCAGTGGGCATGTTTTTAAAATATTCTTATATGAAAGTGGTGAACGTTTTTAAAAGTGTTCTGTGTTTTGTTTTTAAAAGAGTGTTGCTGGTGGGAGCCACATCTGAAAACTCGATTGGATAACTATTGTTTGAAAAGTGTTTTCAGTGTTTAAAAAGTGAAAAATGTTTTGAAAAAACTTGCCAAACAAGGCCAAAATATTTGAATATTCTAGATGAAAGTGTCCTTTTAAGTGCACCAAAGACTAATTACTGCACAAGTATGTAAGACACGACAAGAGGAAAACCAATGATAATGTCTCTCAAGACAGAAAAATGATCATAGGCTTGAACCCAGGAAAAGCAGAATGCATGAATATGATTCATATGATAGTTTTCTTAAACAGGAAAAAGGGGGGGTATTACACTATTAGTAGATATACCATTTTCAGGCACATCATATGGGAACCTTAACTATATGGTCCAAATGCACTAGATGCTCAGTATTGAACGAGTAATAGTAACAGCATCTTAACAGACTCAGTTTCTACAGAACACATTTATGTGGCATGTACAACCAATGCTCACCTCCAATTCTAGTCTCTTTCTCTCCTCTTTTGCTTTTAGTTTTGCAACTTCTTTCATCTTCTCTACCTGCAAAACCACATGCCTCAGTCACTAACAAAAATATTAATCCTGCACTTTCATGCAAATTGCAAATACAACTGGTCATCAACACAATGAATGAAAACCAAAAAAATGAAAGCAACTGGTCAAAATAGAGGACCATACAACCTAGTAAAACAAATCTTTTACAGTTGTGTCAATTATAATTAAAAATTAAAAATACATAAATTTAAAAAGGATAATATGTGAAGAAATATGATAATTATTGTGCACCACTAAAAAGCTTATGTTTTAACCTTTAATCTGCTCCCCTAATTATTTATTAAATAACTAAAACGAAATAGATAATGTATCAATTAAAATATTAATTAAATTCACAATTTCTATCAGCTTAAAACTTTGAGACAATTAGTAATTTAACAGTACAAGTGCTATATTTACTTGAGGCTGGCCACACAATGAGCAAAGTTTGAAATTCTAACAAGAATGAATTTGTTTAATGAAAGAGAAGTACAAATAATTTTGATAAGAAAAGAGGGAGTTTAAGAGAGCTGCTGTTCTTGCTAACAAATCCACATTGTTCATGGTAACTCATGCCAACATATGGGTTAAGCAACACAAAAGTTGCCACACTATTCTAATTTTCTAAAACTTCAGAGAGAACATCGATTGTTAAGCATGATGCCAATATCTAATTTGACTCACTTTAATGATGTCCTTTATAGCCACCCAACCTGCACTTCATAACAATCAGTCACTTTACTCTCTATAATTAGCTCCTCACTGGTTACATATAGAACAAAAAATTTCTTCCAAAATGGATGAGTTATTTTCAACCCCACAGAAACTAACCAAAAAAAAAAAGGCACTAAGATTTGAACTAAAGTCTATTCAGAAAGGATTTTATATCGGCTGCTAACCTAAATTGATTAGCAGCACCAGTGGATGACTAACACAAGCAAATAATGGTTCAAAAGTGCAGCCTAACATGTAGTATCCAATACCTTGCGCTTTGCAATATCATTAGCAATCTCCCTAGCCCTCCATTCATCAGCTTCTTGATCAGCTTGTTCAAATCGTTCATGCTCCTATTGTCAAAACAATAAAAGCAAGGAAACAAAATAAGCACCTGTCCAACATAAGTCCAAAGAAGCAGAAGAGATGCGGAAAGGACTTCACACCACCTTTGCACACATTTCTGCAATGCACTTCCTCTTTCTTTTCCTCCAAAGTTTATTTTGTTTATGCTTCCGTATTTTATCAGCCAATCTAATTGCAGCAGACTTTTCCTCCCATGGACTCCTTTCATCCGTGATCACCCTAAATGGTTCAAGCTGAGCTCTTAATTTTGCCATCAATATATTCACCGCTTCCACCGTACGACTCCTGGGATTCCATACTAACCCCCTTATCTTCCAAAATTTTTTTGAATCCATGAACCAAAATGCCATTGGACCCAGAACCCTCATCTTCCAAACACCCTTTACCATCTTTGATCATTACCAACATCTCTAGCTCTTTCTCCCTATTCAATTAACACAACTCGTTTCGGTTGCATGCAATGTGGGATATGATAATAACAAACAAAATGAACACAAATTGCTACCAAAAGGGCACATAAACGATTTGACAGTGAATTAAAGGAGTTTGCAATTGGCATTGGGACATACATTGCTTGTGCAAGATCAAGAGCATCTTGTACCTCTCTAAGCCGATCCTTCACATTTTTAGTCTTCCAAAAGGCAAACGACATGGGCGGGTTAGGCGGTAACATTGGAAACCACGGTGGCCGTGCCGCAGATTGTAATGGAACGGGATTCATACCTAGAAAATATATATATATATATATATATATATATATATATAAGAAATTAAAAAATGAAATTAACACAAAATTTTACAGCCTATTGAATTGCTGATTAGTGAGACACAAATAATCAGCAATTTCATATACAAATATGAAATTGTGGTCTGAAAATCCAAATGAGCTATTTATATTGTTGGAACTCTAGTGCTCCGTTTGGCTACGAAGAAATAGCGAGAGCCGCAGGGTTTAGTCATTTCATTTAGTTTCTTAGCAATCATACTAACGAAATTAAAAGCTCGATGGAACAGTAAATGAGAAATGAATTGAGCGAGAAAACCCTAACACACAGAAAGTTTACCTGTTCTGCGAGCTCGCTTCTGCGCGTGGCTGTGGTTTCAAATTCCAGCAGAGCGAAACGAAGAAGTTTCAAAATTAATGATACATGGATCGTAAATTAATAAGTATAAAATAGGAAGATAAAGGACAAGTATGTCAGGATGGCCGAGTGGTCTAAGGCGCCAGACTCAAGTTCTGGTCTTCGTGAGAGGGCGTGGGTTCAAATCCCACTTCTGACAATCTTTTAAGTTTTTTATTTGCTCTTTAACAAAAACGACAGACAGTTTTGCATGAACGGCATGCCGCATGGAAAACGGGCATAGCGTTGTGAAATATTGGCCATGGGCCCATGGGCCAAGCGGATAAAAAGGAAAAAACGAAACGAGCCACTTGTTCATATTATTTAATTGTAATGGATGATTTTTTTTTTTTTGAAATGTATGGATGATTATTTCGATCCACATTATTAGCGGTCTATTCTTTTATCTTATCCCGAAAACAAGTGACTTTTTTTTTTTGTTTTTGTTTTTGAGGTTATCCAGAAGACAGACATACCAATTTTGTTTGAAGGAGACTAACAGTAAAGAGATCTACTATATCTCACATTCATTTTTAAATGGTGAATTTGTTTATTCAACAATACGAAAATGGGTGAAGATTGGATGAATTTTCTCAATAAAAAATCATATACATACATAACCGATATTTTTAGACGAGGTAGCTAACTAGATTATCATTTCTAATTAAATAATAATCTAAAGGTTATAATAATTATTATTATATCATGTGTTACGTCAACATGACCTTATCATGTTAATATATATAGTCCGGAAATTGACCATTTTAGAGTATAATAATAATATAGTTCGGCCCCACAAGCAAAAGATTCCTGTTCTACCTGTGGTGACGAGAGGCCGACACGTGGGGACATGCAACACATTGCAATGTTTTTAACCTCATGCAACCCAAATTGTCTACGATCTTGCTTGTTGTTTGGGATGTCCGATCCTCTTAATTTGTCGGACTTTTACTCCATCAGATGGATTGCTCATCAAAATGTCTTAGCTATGAAATTGGATTTCGTTTAACGGTTCATATTTAAATCAACTTTTTTTTTTTATATCATTTTTTTCATTAACAAATTGAAATTAAATTTGGAGTGCGTGCACTATAATTAATTAGAATTGCTTAGTATTTAGAATGACCATTCTAATAAAATATATATAATTCATTAAAAATGATGAAAAATGTAGAATAGAAGAGCCTTAAATAATATTAAAACTAAAAAAAGAAAAATCTTATATAATTTAGCAAATTTAAGCTCAATGAAAGGAACAGAATGAATTGTAGCGAAGACAAGAAGGAAATATGAGGGGTTGGTCCCCTCAAGCTAGGCTCTATCGATGCTAAATTTTCTAGCTACAACAGAAAAACAAAGCAGGGTTGGTCCCCCTCGATCCATGGATGCTAAAATTCAAGCTAACTAGCTAGAGGAGGCAGTGACATTCAGTTTTGGTGGTTCTTCGTGATCAAATATATATATATACTTCCAACAAGGAAAACAAAATGGACAGGAATTTGAAACAGAAATGTCAAAGGTGATAGTATCCACTGTGGCATTTCTCCTATCATATCTTGTCCGTGTCTCCTCCCTGTCTTGCATATATATATATTTCTCTAGGTTACAGAAGTTGGCTATTTATTTATATATATTCATAAAAAGACACAAAAATAATAATAATAATTATTATTATTATTATAAGAACAAGTGTCTAGTATCATTCTCTTCGAATATTTGAAGCAGTGGTAGTAGTGAGATGTTTATCTGAAACAGATGCTGAGATGCACAATCTCTCCTTATCCAGAAAAAATAAAAAATAAAAATGAGATGCACAATTTGTAAATACAATTTGCTAGAGTGAAAGAAGAAGAACAAAAAACATGACCATTTTAGAGTATAATTTCTAAGGTAGTTTTGCTTAAGGATAATTTGAGGGAGTTCTACTTATTTTTCAAACTCAACATCGTGATTTACATTTTATGTTCATGAAATGATGGTTGCTGTTGGATTCGTGGTTTAAAAAAAAATTTAAAAAAAAACTTTCAATTATTTGCAATAATTAGCAAACTCACAAGAACTTATGATATACTGAGTATTCACCCGATCAATCCGAGACGGAAGCATCAAACTATAAATCTTGATTAGCTATTTGCTCAAATTGTTATGGGGAACGCAAAAAATAAAAAAATAAAAATGTAATTGTCTCGCTACTTCGTCTCAACTATTCCCATCAGGTAATGGTACAACATCCTTAATGTCAAAACGCACGTGGTAATGGTAAACATTGCAACACGTCTAGAGGCAATAATTTTGGGGGTCACTATACAGCTTGGACCGTACCTCACTAATATTAAAGTGCATTACTATGTACTAATTTATGTGGGGTGGCTTGGTGATCATTGTAAGAGAGAGAGAGAGGGAAAAAAAAAAAAAAACAATGATGATCACTATAAATATGAGTAGTTGTAAGAGGTAATTAAGTTTAGGAGGTTTGCAACTTTTAATGATATGAGAGAGTCTCTGTTGAGGGTTTGGTTCTCAAAAGTTGTCTAAAAAGTACAAAATTACTGTTCCATAAATCGACTAAAACTTGAAGCAACTTCGAACTACCAAAAACAATTTAGGTAGCTTATGTTTTTGAAAAACTGAAACATGCTTAAAAAACCCTACCAAATAATTGTGCTGAAATGTTTTGGTGGCTTTAAATTCATTATTCAACAAAATGCACCGAACAAGTAGAAGTGGCTATTGTTTACGCTACTACCTTAAATGACTACAAATATTAGTCCAAAATGACTAATCAAGTTACAATTAAAGAGTTCCTGTATTCAAATAATTAGTTTCACATGGTAAGCAAAATGTGGAACTTAACATCAATGTGACAACCTTCAATCATTCCACCAAATGCGGAGCTTAATTTTTCAGGATGTCACAATCCCTTCTACTCAAATACTAGGTATTCTCATCAAGGTCCACACATCAGGCTTCAATGCTTGAGTGGCACATGTTGTTACCAAATTGCTCCGATACCATTTGTCATAGAAAAGCACTAACTAAATTTGCACTATTATTCAAAAATAATCTGTTAAATTACAATTAAAGCTCCTTAAAATCACTTAATTTTACTTAGTAAGTAGCCACTCAATAATAATAATAATAATAAAGAAAAGTAACCTACTCAGTGCAGGACTTTAACTCTACCGGGTATCACACATATTATGACACAAGAAAACAAAAGGAAAAAACAAGAACATTGGGGGGGCCCTTGGTTGACCCTATAGCTATAAGCCACAAATTAAAGCCGGCTCTCTCTCAGCAAAGGTAGAAAACATTTCCCTCTTTCATGCCCATAGCATGTTTGTAAAGTTTTCTCTTCTTCTTTTTTTTGGGTCTGCAGAGCATATGAATCCAAACCATTACTGTATATCCCCTACAAGTCTACAACCAGATGCCTGAGGTTCCTGACTCAAGGATGCACCTTGGGAACCACATATAACAAATAGCCCAACACACACACAAAAACGCTCATGGGCATGCAACACAAACACATATAGCAAGAGAGAAATTGAAATTATATTATTTTAACAGGATGAAGACAACAAATAATATGCAATTTTTTAACTTTATCCTCACAAGATGAAGGACACAAACAACATCCGATTTTCATATTGTTTTGTCAGCACAGCTATGTATCTGTGAAGCTTGTCTTGCTTCACAAGACAAAAATTTACACAAAATAACCAGAAGGAAGAGGCCAGTGAAATAGGACAAAGAACAGGTTGTGCTTGATCTCCTACCATGTATGTACTTCTAGAAGCTCTCACCTCCTTGCTCGCTTCCCTTCTCTTTCTCTCTTTCTATGCAAAAGACATCATTTTTCTGAAAATAAAAAAGTAGAAGAAGATCAGGGACTGAAAAGTTTAATTAGTAATATAAAGTTGTTTTTTTTCTGAGGAGGCCAAAAAATCAAAAAGAAAGAATCAACAAACCTATTGATCTTTTGCAATGAAGAACCGCCTCATAAATTGAGCTCTCCCTATCACAGCAATCACCTGTTGAACAAACTATACTTGGTTGCGGAGATGCTTGTGGTGAGTTGCTCCACCTCTTAACTTCCGACACTCTCCTATCAATATCATCAACTCTAGTACATTTTCTTGAGCCCTTTATTTTATGGCATGAAGGTCTAAAACATCCAAAACACTTCAGCAAGATTCGCTCTAATGGTTTTTTCCATCTCAGAAAATGACTGTTATCTTGAACCACTTGAATAGCAATTCTGGAAGAGGATGAAGAGGAAGGCATGGCAGGATTGTTATTAGAGTAATTGTACACCTCTAACCTAGATGGGTCGACAGATACAGGTTTAATGACGCCATTGGAAAAAAGCTCATCAGCATGAGCAAGTGGAGGAGATTGGGATGTGAGAATTTCGAAATCAAAGTCCTGGGATTCTTCAGAGCATCTCCTCGACTTTATCACCCTGTAGTCTGATTCTTTCGAGGTGGCTGCATGAGAACTATCAAGTGATGCTCTAAATGGCCTGTCAAGTCCATCCAAGGTGGGTCTTACGTTTGACAACCAACTGTATGAAAAACTTTCAGTCGCTAAAGGCTGTGAGGCTTCCATGGTCTTTAGCAACTGTATATCCACAAGGATAAAGAATGAAGAAGACCTTATATACTCCTAGAGGGACAAGCTCACATGACTGATATCTTAAGAGTGACCACAAGACCATGGTGACCACAAGTGCACACATTGTCTATGCTACCAAATGCCAAGCAGCAGACAGATGGAACAAAAATAAATAAGCAAACTAGTTTCTCATTGTTCCCTATCTATTAATGTGTCATTATTTTATTTATCACTTAGTTATATTTAATTCAAGCAGAATATCATTCATCATTATTGAAATCCATTCTTTCTTCTTCTTTTTTTATAACTATTCATATAATTTTTCCCTTTTAAAATTAACTTTGCTCTAACATAGAAACCAAAAAGAAGATAAAATAGTTGACCTGCAACAAATTAACTAATCAACAACTTTACATTAGCAGTATGCTTTGACATTCCAACTTCCTCACGTAGCAAACCAAGCAGGAAACTGTAATAGTCTTTTTTCTTCTTGATGTCAAAAATGTTTGATTTAAAGTGGGTATTCAAGAGGTGCTTTTAAGACTGGCAGGTAATTATCTAAAGCCAACACTTCAAACCAAATTCACAAGGACTCAAACATGGCAGCAACTACAACTCTAACAGGAAGAGTTCAAAGTCTAAAGATGTAGATAAGGATAGTTAAAGAAACCGTGCGTTATCTGATCTATTATGTTTGAAACACAAATTTGTGTTGAGATTTGCTACTACATGTGCATCTCATATGGGTCCCACAAATTTAATGTTTGATTTGCAAAAAATATATATATATTGTACGGATATGGACAACATATGTAAAAGAGGCAATTCTTATTTGTGTTTCATACTCATCTACAGTAACAGACTTATTTTTTATATATACAAAGCCTTCACCAACGTTTGTGGCGAGGCAACACTTCAAACAAAATTCACAAATATTCACACACTGCAGCAACTACAACCCTAAGCCAAGATAACAGGAAGAGTTCAAAGTCTAAAGATGTAGATAAGGATAGTTGAAGAAACCTTGTTTCATCTTATCTGTTATGTTTCAAACACAAATTTGTATTTCATACTCTTCTACAGTAAAAGGCTTGTTTGTACATACAAAGCCTTCACCATCGTTTGTTGTAAGGCAGTACAATACAAAAACAGAGAACTTCATTTCTCTTACAAAGATTTTCTAGATGGTGTTCTAGAGGTAATCTCAAATCTTTAGAACTTTTTTTTTTTTGTTGGTCAAATTACGATTTTGGCCATTAAACTATATGTTAGATTCCAACTTCATCCTTGAAGTTTTGAAAATGCAATGTTACCTTTGTCTTGCCTTGACCGTATAATGTGAATGCTAATGTAGCAACTTTTTTTTTTTCCACCTGTCTTCGTATTGTTAACATGACATGTTAGGAAACAATAGGGCTCACAAAGTCAGAGAAGATGCCATGTCACCAGTAGCCCTAAGCGAACAGTGTGTGTCACATGACTCTTCTCTCTGATTTGTGAGTCTTGCTGTGGCTCAACATGTCATGTCAATAATACAAGAACATGTTAAAACAAAACGAAAAAGTCTACCACATCAATAATTGCCATTTTCATGGTAATAGGCTAATAGCAAGAGAGTAGAAGAGTCACATTAAAGCATTTTCGAAACATTAAGCGCTCAATTAATACAATTGATGGTTCAGAAACAAAATTGCAATTTAATTACATAGTTCAGGGGCCAAAATTACATTTTGACCTACAGTTTTTGTACAAGTATTTTAATCAATATGCTCATTAGTCTTTAAATAACCATATCCAAGCTATAGTTATATACTTTAGTCTAATAGCACATAAATTGGTCCTTTTCACCACTAAAGTATCATTAAATCTCAAATGCTAGAAAAATTGAAAAATGCAAGTGTAATGTAAAGTCTCAATAAACATTAACAATCATCATAAGACACTTATGTATTAATAAAGTAAGCAACAGTCCTACAATAATCATGACACTTCATAAGTTTAGATTTGATGTTTCATGCTTAGAAAACTTTGGTCGTCTTCTCTGCCAAAAGAATAACGAAAAAGAAAAACAAATATTTTTGTATCATACACAATTCAAAATTAATCAGTTCAGCCAAAGTTTTCCTAGTACCCATTGAAGTTGCATAACAAAAAATTTATGCAACAATGGAGGTGCTTGGGAAGAAATCATGTACAACAAGGTTAAAACTACTTGCGATGACTGTGTGTTTGAACAGAAGCTGCAAACATGAAAATGAAATAAAGTCTGGGACATGGTTTAAACAAAGACATATATCAGAATATATGAGGCATAGCATCGATCGTTGCATATTTTCTAATATATTATAGATGATAAATATATAGTATATTTCCAAAGGCAAGTAAGTTTTGATCGACATCACAGTGGTAAAATATCATTTTATTGCTAAATAACATCTTCTAATGCTAAAAGATAAGTCCTATTATTGATTAGGCATATTCACATATGCATACATAAAATATGGTTACAATGCTAAAAGACAAGTACATATAAATCCAGCTTTCACGTGCATTAATAGTACTGAAAATATGTGGGTTCGAAGATTCCTTGGTTAGGAGAACAGCAAGTGTTGTTCTTTTCATCCAGTACTCTATTAATAAATCCCCAAACTATTTATTTATCATAAAAGGAAGAGGCAAATTGGCAGACAGGGGTCCCTAGCTGATCAGAGATGTGTATGCTGTGATGTTTCAGAGGCATCATCCAGGTGATTAGAAATGGAAACTGACTTTAAACCAAATTTTCACCTCCACCCCAGCATTAAAGCAAGCCTCCCAGATGCAGACCATGTGCTTGCAAAAGCACAATGTTGCGGCAAAAAGAGTCCACACTCTTGTAAAAGCAGAAACACTTGCAAGGTAAAACATTCTTTTATACAAAATAATTGTTGTCCGAGAGATTGTAGGGCAACTATCTAATCTGGCACTCCCTCCAAATCAAGCTAGATGTCTTGTTTGAAATTATACAGATATTAAGTAAGGAGTAAAACATAGTGATCCTTCTAAGATGTCATTTCCTTTATATTTGAGGTGGCACAAATGCTAAGAGTCTTGTTTGCTTTTAGGAATAGGTGAGAGTAATATCAGAAATTTAAGAAGAACTTCTAGTTTTGGAAAGTGGACATATATTCTGGAGTTGATAATGTGTGAAGACAGGAAATAAAGATCATTTTTATGAAATTATGGAACTGATGAATGTCTCACAGATTCCATGAACAACACTTCAGAAAACCAGTTCAAATACGGAATGTAAAACCCATAAAAATAAAAATAAATAAAAAAAGATTCTTTAGTTTGGACAACTCCTGTCTGTCTCCAGATTAGTTTTAAACATAGGAGTGTCATTTGCCAAAAGCATATACAAAAACTTGGGAGGATCAAGCATCAAACTAGTTGCATGATCAAACCTTCGAACACCATAATCATCAAAACATAGCAGGAAGAAAAACAGATTAGTGGAATCAGAGTTGACAACTGTTGCATCAGATTTAAGGGATATGCTAGGTGCATTAAGTGCTCCTACCAAAACAAAATAATAAATATAAACAAGAAAATAATAGGTGAAGGACAAAATCAATCAGCACTATATAGAAGACAAAAAGGTGACAACTTTTGTGTATATACGAAGAACCTTTGAAAGATCAATGGGCATTTACTTGAGCAGAATGAGGAGCAGAGCCCCAAGAATGCCATCTTCCCAAAGCCCCACACCCAAATGGTATACTTTCTCACCATCGACTATAGGAGCTTACCTAATTGTAGCCGTAAGAGAATTGCAATAAAATCACCAGTCACAAGAACACGAGGCCAAGACAATCACAGCCCCAACAGACACATGCTCCAATCACCAAGACAAAAATACCAATAACAAAGTCCTAAAATTTCGAATAACAGGATAGAAAAGTAAACCAATAACAATCATCAATCAGACTCAAGGAACAAACAACATTATCCACTGACCAAAATTTTCAGATTACAATAATACCTAAAGCTATTTTGAATTACTGCTATGAGATTTCCAATTTATGGCTGTATAAAAATTATGCTTAACATTAGTTAACAAACATCAACATCCATGTTAAACATGTGTTTTATCAGCACATTTACCACCAAGTTCACAATCTGGACGGTTTATAATAAACTACAGGAAGAGTCAGCCGAACACAAACTACCTGCAGTCATATAGCTCTAAGGAGGATTTTTATGAAACCATTTTGTCATCAAGTACCAACTTGCTCACCAAATTAGACAGACACCTGACAAGTCCAAACAAAAGGGTTGTCCATGGCATATTTAACAACCATTATAGCAATATTGAATTTGAACATTAATACAGAATAAAACCTTGAAAGAGACAAGTTCTACACCGACGCTTTATTTGGTTGCTGTGGAAAGTCTATGAGTACAAATTCTATCCATGTTGCTTAGTCTTTAATAGCAAAAGTGGAAAATCAACTAACCAACCCAATTCTAATTATTAGGCTAACTTGACAGGATGTCTTCGATTGCTATTTGCTAAGGTTCTTAATAGTAAAAAAGTACAAAAAATTTCGACTTTTAATCATTTTCTTTTCCCACATTTGCTTGGCAATCAAACAGTGCCCATTAACAAGCCCGTGAAAATTTTCATAGCAAGCAAAGAAGCATTAATCCAAAGAAGCATAAGCAATCACTGAAAAATGAAAATTGGAGGCCTAATTTTTAAATAATGATTACCATAAAGCAAAAGTAAATTCATTTCTTTTTCCCACGTTTTCCTCAATGCATTGCAGACACATTGAGGCTAACATAGATGCTAAGATGCAGCTAATGATTGTCCTGGTTTGGGAACAAGATGGGTTTGAAGATGGAAGGGTTTATAGGCTTTGCAAGAGGGTATTGGAGAGTAGGGTTTTGGGTTTTGTTGGTTGTGAATGATCGAAACGAAGAGGAAATTTCTCATGAATGTATACGAGAAAATGGCAGAGAAGACACACTAAAGGGACGAACCCAGGTCTCGACTCCATCTCCAAGCCTCTCCATCAAAATTTCACCTTCCAACGTGTCAAAGTTTGCTCGCATCCCTTCTGGAATCTTTTGCAGCCACTCCACCATGAAACTATCAATTTTCCTCTTCCCTTCTTTCAGAATTTCTCTTGCAAAATGCACGCATACCCGCCTCTCATCCAACCTCCACACGTCTGCGTACACTCTAATGTCTCATCCACCTTACCACCATATACATCTAAACATATACTCTCATGTCTGCATATACTCTCATGTCGTGCAAGTTATTGAGGAAGCCCATCTGACTCCAGCACACCCATTTCATCTTCCTCGTCGAAGTCGAAGTGCATCAAGTGATCAATCAATTGTGTTTTGTTTTCAATTTATTTATTTTTAATGAAACAAATTTGGTGGGACCATGTTGAAGAAATTCATAAGCCTATGAAAATAAATAGAAAATAGCAGAATAAAGGAAAATAAATAAAAAATTTACGAATGGTTGGTATTTGACATTTCCATTCACAGTTAGAAAAAGAGCCAAAATTTCTACGTAAGAGACAGATCACTACTCTCCTATATAATGTAGTGATGCAGAATGAAGAAATAATGATAGAAAATTGATGCAGCACAGGTGAAAAACAAAATAAAGATAGAAAATTGGGGTCTCACCAATTGGATAAATTTGGCGTCTCACCAGAAACGTGAAATCCCACCACATAAAAAAATAGTCACAACTCTCAATAACAAAATAACTGTTTATTTCTCAAGCATCCCTAATACAATTGAAACTTATGCTTAAATAGGCTAAAACATGAAACCCTAACCCTAAAGTGACCGGCTTTTGGGCCAAGCCCATTATTAAATAAGGTCTCTAAAAATATAAATTAAATATTAAAACCCATTTCAAAACTAAGGAACATGATGGGAAGAAAAGAGTTGCCTTGAAACCATTGCCAGAGAACTGTATGGATGGTGAGTCTGAGAAAGGAAGATGAAAAATACCTCTATGCTGAGGGGGAGAGAAGTGTTTTAAGAGAATGAAACTATCCTATCCATGGGTATTGTTTCTTTGATCCAAATTCCGGCTGACATGGGCCAATGATGGGAGGGTTTAAACCTTGGTTTTTGTTCCTTTTCCTGCTCAAATAAGTATCAGAATTTTGTAGGATCTTTTTTTGTTTTTTGTCAGTATGTGGGCTATTGATTCAAGTTTTGTAATAATGTTGGCTCATCCAATGTTTTGTTGATGGGTGTGGATTATGAAAGTGATCAATCGTGCTTATCAATACTATATAGCACAATTTTGCCAAAAAAAAAAACTCTAAACTAATATTATTTCTTCATTCTGCATCATATAGAAGATGTGTTTCTTTGAACACCACAAGCCTTAGTGCACAATGGCATCAAATTCAGCAATCTCACAAGCTTTCCTGTTATCATTAATTTCAATGCTAGTGGTTGGAACAGATGCTGGTGGAATCGCAATCTACCTGGGGTCAGAATGGAAATTAGGGTACTCTGGCACAGACTTGTGCCACGGGTAAATATGCCTTTGTTAACATAGCTTTCCTTACAACCTTTGGGAACGGTCAAAAACCAGTGATCAACCTTGCCAGCCACTGTGATCCATCCAGTAATGGGTGCACCAGATTAAGCTCTCAAATAAAATCATGCCAAGCAAAAGGAATTAAGTTGATGCTCTCTATTGGAGGAGACTTGGGGACCTACTCCCTTTCTTCATCTGACGATGCTAGACAAGCTGCAGACTATCTTTGGAATAACTTCCTTGGGGGACGGTCCTCCTCTCGCCCTCTTGGAGATGCTGTTTTGGATGGAATTGACTTCGATATTATACATGGAACACCCCAACACTGGGATGAGCTTGCAAGGTACGTATTGATAAATCACCACTCACATAATCACGACAGAAACATGATTTGAACTCAGAACATTTGTTCTCGTACCATGATAAATGTAACTTACTCTCATCAGTTTAAGCTTGTAAAAAAAGAATAAGATTAATCATTTAGTTAATATTTTGGCAGGTATCTCTCTGGATACCGCATAAAGGGAAAGAAAGTGTACTTAACCGCAGCCCCTCAGTGCCCTTTCCCTGATGCTTGGATGGGAGGTGCCCTTAAGACAGGTCTGTTTGATTATGTATGGGTACAGTTCTATAACAACCCTCCATGCCAGTACACATCAGGTAGTATTGACAAACTTGTAAATGCATGGAGGCAATGGAATTCTATTCCTGTCACCAAAATCTTCTTAGGACTTCCTGCAGCACCTACTGCAGCTGGAAGTGGCTTCATTCCTGTTGCAGATCTAACTTCTAAAGTGCTTCCGGCCATTAAAGGCTCTGCCAAGTATGGAGGTGTGATGCTGTGGTCTAAATTCTATGATGATCAAACAGGGTACAGTTCTTCCTCCATCAAGAGAATAGTCTAGAAATCTGAATACCCTCTAATTGATGCATGTAATAATCTCAAAGCGGAAGAGTTCCTACATCCTCCATATGTATTTTCTCTACGGCAATAAAATGAGCCGCGAATAAAAATATGCATCCATTTGGACCATCTATCCATCTCCATATTCCTACGTTTGTTGCAGATATTATTACACATTTGGCAGGTTTTATTTAAATATTGAAAGGGGTTGCAACAAGGCGCGGCGATCCACTGTGGTTTTGTATGGGATCTATTGTAATCGGTCCATTAAATAAATGGGCCTTTGATTGTAATGGGCTTAATAACTTAGTGTATTATTTTGAGATATGCTAAAAGTCAATAAGTTTTTCATATTTGACTCACATTCTCCTATAAATTCAATAAATCAACTATTAGGTTTGTATGGTCCACCATTGACCCACATAAGTCTACAAATCTAATGATTGATTGTAACTTTGTAAGAAAATATAGGCCAAATATTAAAAAAAATATTGATCCTAACATTTTTCATTTTGAAAATACACTTATCTCCTGAGAATTGACACCCTATTTGCACTTATTAACAAATTACCATTTTCTTCCTATTGGCACCTTTAGATAGCTTTGGCATTAAAATAGATGAAATGCCGCATATGATTCATATTCTTTTTATTAATTTATTATTATTTGAAATATACAAAATACTTCTTCTTTTTTTGAAAAATGGTATAGTTCTAGGATAGTTCGCCAACTCCCAAAGTCCCTAACGAAATGGTTCGAGCCACCCCAAGGTCTTTAAAGACATGGCCAAATGACTCAATATTGGGATAAAGGAATGGTCAATTATAGAGTTATTTGATCACCTTCGAGATCCCTAGGGGGGTTGTGGAACCACCATTTAAGTTGAGAAAGTAGTTTGGCAACCAACAAAAAAAGATTTTTGAGTGTAGACGAACCATCCCACAACTATAGTGGTAATTTGGTCACCCTCGAAATTCTTAAGTGGGTAGCTAAACTAACATCTAGTCAACCACTTGCTTAATTATTTTTTCTTTGGTTGAAGGATAAATCGGATATTTCAAAGTAAAAAATTTGCACATATAACTCATTTAATGTCAGACACTACCGTATTGTGCCAACTGGAATGAAATGGTAGTTTGAATTTGAAGGCATCAAGTGTGACAAATGATAGTTTTGGAGAGTCAATTGATGGGGAATTAAAATTTCCAAAGGATGTTGATCCAACATTTCTCATCCAAAATATTTAAAACTCATTTGGAGGATGAATATAATCTGATGGGAACCCACAAATCAATCTACGTATTGGTGGATGCCATGGTGGTAATTATTCCTATTTAAAATTATGAAGAAGTGAGAATCCAAGTCAAAAAGTAAATGGGATTGTCACTTTCCAGTAGTGAACCACTTGAAGATGGGGTATGTTTTTCTCGATTCTCTTGACTCGGCATTAGAGGATATGGAAATTTTTGCAGGTATTCTTATTCATATGGTTGGTTTTTACATTTTCCAGTAATGAGTCACTGTAAGATGGGGTATGTTTTGCATTAAAGGGTGTGGAAATTTGTGTAGATTTCTTACAAGTCTGCTGCCTTGACCGACAACCATTGATATGAAGCAAATTTGGTGGGACCAAGTGAGTGCCAATTGCCAACCCACTCTCACTTCTGCAGAAAGACAGAAATTGACCAGAGACAGATGACTTTTCTCCTATCATATATAGAAGATGTGTTTCTTTGAACACCACAAGCCTTCGTGCACAATGGCATCAAATTCAGCAATCTCGCTAGCTTTCCTGTTGTCATTAATTTCAATGCTAGTGGTTGGAACAGATGCTGGTGGAATCGCAATTTACTGGGGTCAGAATGGAAATGAGGGCACTTTGGCACAGACTTGTGCCACGGGTAAGTATGCCTTTGTTAACATAGCTTTCCTTCCAACCTTTGGCAACGGTCAAAAACCAGTGATGAATCTTGCTGGCCACTGTGATCCATCCAGTAATGGGTGCACCGGATTAAGCTCTGAAATAAAATCATGTCAAGCAAAAGGAATTAGGCTGATGCTCTCTATTGGAGGAGGAGCAGGGAGCTACTCCCTTTCTTCAACTAACGATGCTAGACAAGTTGCAGACTATCTTTGGAATAACTTCTTGGGGGGGAAGTCCTCATCTCGCCCTCTTGGAGATGCTGTTTTGGATGGAATTGACTTCGATATTGAAGGAGGAACAACCCAACACTGGGATGAGCTTGCAAGGTATCTCTCTGAATACAGCAAACAGGGAAAGAAAGTGTACTTAACTGCAGCCCCTCAATGCCCTTTCCCTGATGCCTGGATGGGAGGTGCCCTTAAAACAGGCCTGTTTGATTATGTATGGGTACAGTTCTACAACAACCCTCCATGCCAGTACACATCAGGTAGTATTGACAAACTTGTAAGCGCATGGAAGCAATGGAATTCTATTCCTGCCACCAAAATCTTCTTAGGACTTCCTGCAGCATCTAATGCAGCTGGAAGTGGCTTCATTCCTGCTGTCGATCTAACTTCTAAAGTGCTTCCGGCCATAAAAAGTTCTGCCAAGTATGGGGGTGTAATGCTGTGGTCTAAATTCTATGATGATCAAACAGGCTACAGTTCTTCCATCAAGAGCAGTGTCTAGAAATCTGAATACCCTTTAATTGATGCATGTAATAATCTCAAAGTGGAAGACTTCCTAAATCTTCCACGTATTTTCTCTACGGCTATAAAATGTGCCACGAATAAAAATATGCATCTATTTGGGCCATCTATACATCTCTTAACCCAAGTTTTTCTTTATTTTTTTTCCCCTTTCTTAGATGAAAGCAATTGATGGAGAATCAATTGGCTTATTTTTTGGAACTTATTGCTGTAATTGCAACCTGGAGGGGAGACTGGATAAGAGCTTGGTTGGCTATGGTAGTCTCTGCTTATAGATGCAAGCTTATCCTACTCACCAAACCAGGGCCAAACAACTAATATGGTGGCCCAACCTGCCTTAAGTTGCATTGATCGGTTTGGGCGGCTTGCTGGTTGATATTATTGTTATTTCAAATTTGGATCCTCTCCCGTTTATTTCAACATGAGAATATCCACTTCTTCTTTTTTTTTTTTCCCCTTTTTTTTAGCATATCCACATAAGAGGTAGGAGAGAAATTCAAACTAGTAACATCTGTTTTATTAGGCGTAATCCTAACCGATTGAATTATCTCTTAGGAATGAGAATATCCAGTTAATTATATAGTAAATATGTTAGGATGTCAAAATTTAATATTGTTGTATTTAATAGTGTATATAATGTCATTTAATAAATATGTTGGCATGTTATTAAAATAATGGGTTTGCTAGGGGTTCTTCCCGTAGTGTTCTCCAGCGTTCTCTGCTACATGTACGTGATTTAAGAAAAATAAAATTGTAATCTTGTTTTTTGCTATGATTAATTTTATAAGTTAATAGTTACGTTCTAATGCTTTAAAACTTGTTTTTGAATTCAAAACTAAAACATAAGGGTGGAAGATTAACCCTTTAGGGATGATATCACTTAAAATAGATTTGATCATCCTAAATTTGATGCTAATGCCTCACAAATCTGGTGTTAATGTCTCAAATTTAGTGTTAATACCTAAAAAAACTAATGGTAGAGGGCACTACAATTTTATTTTTTCTTAAATAATATTTTACGTAATATTATGAAAACGGCAGGAGAACCTACGAGAATAACCCCTAACATTTTCCTTAAAATAAATAAATAAATCATGTTGTATCATGTGCATTATTAGATGCCAACAACATTAAATCTTTCTCATGAAATGACTTGTCTCCAAGTCAAGATCCTTGACCTCTCAATCTACTCATTGCCTCTTTGGTGGAATTCTATTCATCATCCTATCATCCTCCATTTGCTCTCAAGTTGAAGTGATGTGGTCTCATAACCAAAAAATCAAACTCCATATACCAAATATATTATAGAGGACCATGCCAAATCAGCTTTCAGGGGATGCGGGAATAATGGGGTGATGTATGACATTGCTCGCCCTCTCCCATCTCTATTTCTCAATCCTAAGATTAGCATAGTTTTGAGTACGAGAATGAGAGTCCTAATTGATACGATTTAATATGTTTATTTTTTATAGTATGTCAAAATAGAAAAAAGTCAAGGGTCAATAAGTTTGTTATATTTTGCTCATATTCTCTTATAAATTTAATAGATTAATAATTAAATTTGTGGGATACCAGGGACGGAGCAAGAAAATTTTTTGGGAGGGGACAAGCCAAAATTTTTTACGGTTCTTTAAAATTTTTTTATTAAAAAAAAATTTTTGTTGCTTTTTATGAACTAAATACTACCTAAGGGCTAAAAAAGAGTGAGTATTTGAAAGTAAGGACAAAAAAAGTGGACATTTGAAAGTAAGGGTCAAAAATAAAAAAATTTAATGGGTATAGCCCAAAAAAAATTAAGAATAGGGCCAAAAAAATTTATTGGACATGGCCAAAAAATATAAAAATAGGGCCAATTTTTTTTTTTTTTTTTAAGGGGGGCTAAATGATGACTTAAATTAAAACAAAACTTTACATTTTTTTTTTACTTATAATTTTTTTTTTCCTTATATTGGGAGACCATGGCCCGTGACCCCGATCCCCCTCATTCCGTCTTTGGATGAGTATGATAGTAGAAATTGGGGACTTAGGCAAATTAGGTAGTAACTTAAGGCATATGGTAGAAAAAAGCTTAATAGTGATTTCCGAATTTATGAGACATGATTCCTAGTTGACTGAGCTACCTTTTGAATATTATATACAATCATTTAGAATAAAGAAACACACACAAAGAGACGCAAAAACAAAATCATAATGTATTATCTCTTCCAAAAAAATTAGCCAGTGTCCAATTAATATACTCTTTTCTCTTTATATAAATATTGGTTTCATTATGCATATGCGAGTTAGAAAAACTTCAATATAAAATTTAATTAATGATTTTGCATTCCAAGAGATGAAAAAATAATATTTTAAATAAAAAATAATAATTCCCTTAAATTTGTTCCCTTCCTGCCTGCCCTTTTTGGTTGGAATAGGCGCAAATACCTATTCTAAAAAATAATTAAAGTAAACAAAAGTATTAATTGAAAGAAAAATAAAAGAACGAAAAATAAAAAACCATAGAAACGGCGTGTTTGGTGATAGTGATATGTGCCACTAAGCTGCATTACTGACAACCTTATTCCGGGATAAATCAACACCTGCTCTGTATGTACATTACCCAAACCGCAAAGTCTGTCCTCTCACTCTATCTCTCGCTCGCAAGTAGCATGTGGATTCATTAATTAATTACCAAGAAGATCGATGATGGGCTTTTGCATCCTCTATCCATCCTGAATAAGGTACAAATTCTTCAACTATTCGACTACGTTTACGTGCAAAGAGCAGTCAACCTCCAAGCTGGTTTGCCATGGATGAAGTACAGTATATTAGCTAGAGATATCGATGAAGTACAGTAGAAAATTTTCTTTTCCAAAATTGAGGGGGACCGGTATGAAAAAAAAAAAAATTTACAGCATAATTTTTTTTTTTGGGATTGGGGGGATCATGGCCCCAGCCGATCCCCCCCTCCTCCGTCTCTGTGGGATACACTATTAACTTATGTGAAGTTCATATAAATTCATAAATTTAATAATTTATTTGTACGATGTGACAAATACAGAGAAAAAAAAATTAACTCATAGTATTTCACGCCAAATTATATTATAAACTATTGTTATCTCAGATATTGAGAAGAGGTGCATAAAAGTTTCAATTTTATTATTTTGTTTCTTTTAATTATAAAGTATATGGTACGACAGAATTGGATAGACATTCAGCTCATCAAATCCCAGTGGGTTACTTTATTTTACTCAATGAGTGGCCGTGGCTCCAGCATGCAGTGGGTACAACACTGCTGATTCAATAGTTAATTCAATTAAATATATTTGTAAATATATAAATTAAATAATATATTTAAAAAAACTATACAAAAAAAATTGAGCAACCGGTACTCGAGCCAGAGCCATTAACATGCATGTATAGTTGTATACTAAGTATTTGAAATTAATAATATTGAACAGAACCAAAAAATAAATAAAAATGGTTAGTTTGAATATAGAGTTCATAGAATATCCTTGAGAATTAGGCAAAAAGAGCCTTCTTTACAGGGTTAGGAAGGACCAAATGACTTAAAGTCCTTTAATAAAAGTGCAATGTTAAAATTAATGATATTTAATAGACTATCATGATGAACATAATTATCTTCACAAAAACTTCTAAAATTTTAGGGTATATGTCAACTATTAAAGAGATTTAGTTATGCACGTGTTTTGAATTTTTTTTTTTTTTTTCATTTCTTAGTTTGAAAAAACGTTTTGATGTGATATATAAAAGTAAAAATAATTTCAATTATTTTATATTTAGAGTTATTTGTTAATATTTTTATTGTAAAATATAAAAAAATAATATACGATTTTTTTTTTTTTTTAATAACTGAAGTCATTACAAAATTAATTTGGTGGGATCAACTCAATCAAGTATAAGAACTTTTTGAAAATTGGGTTCTTAGAAATTTTAAAAGTCCCTAGATAAACTAATGCTTGCCTTTTCACTTGAAACAACCCATAAGAATTAGATCATTTTCAGTTCAAATGAATAGAATAATATATAATTAGTTATATTTGAATTGAAAGGATAAAGTTAATTATACTAGATGAATATTTTTATTTCTTCAAAAAAAAAAAAAAACCCTCAAATATAATTAATTGGTAGAAGTGTGAAGAGTATCGTGTTGTGAAAAACGCACTTAGCTAAAAAAAAAAAAAACCATGCTGCCTTGCCTCCATCCGTGAAAAACGCACTTAGCTAAAAACAAAAAAACCATGCCGTCCATGCTGCCTTGCCTCCATCATGGTCCAGCACATGCAAGGGAAATCACAGTACTGTAGAGAAGAAAAACCGAAAAAAAAAAAAAAAGAAAGAAAGAGGAAAGAGAGTAACAGATGATACGGAAAAAGTTGGAGATTTATTTCTAGTATTGTGAAGGTAATTTTAATAAGGAAAATGTTAAGGGTTCTTTCCGTAGATTCTTTTGACGTTTTCTCAATTTTATATAAAACATGATTTAAGAAAAAATAAAATTGTAGTGACTTCCACCACTGATTTTTTAGGCATTAGCAGTAAATTTAGAATGATCAAATCCATTTTGGGTGATATCATCTATAAAAGGTTAACCTTCCATCCTTAGGTTTTAATTTTGAATCCAAAAACAAGTTTTAAAGCATTAGAACCTAACTATTAAGTCATAAAAATTAATATGTTAGCAAAAAACGACATTAAATTTTTACTTTTTTTAATCATGTTCTATATAAGACTGAAAGAATATCAAGAAAATATTACGAGAATAACCCCTAACAAACCCCTTTTAATAAATAAGCTTTTTCAATAATAATTAAAACCAAATACGTGCAAAATAGTATCTAAACCCCACAATTAGGTTTTATTTAAGGGTAATTATTTTTTGCATGTGCAATTTAAGGGTAATTAGGTCATGTAACTCACATGTGTAATTTTTTTTTTTCTTTTAATTTTTTCCTCTCTTCTTATGTGTTAAATTATGATTTAAAAAAATATAAGTGTTTTTTATTAATTTGAAGTGAAAACAAAAGTGAAAAAAAATTAAAAACTTTCGGCGAGTATTTATTTGTATTAAAGAAGAGAGGTTCTCTGTGAACCAACTTGACCGAAGGAAACTTTTTAGAATCTCTTTTACTCCCGTTGTGGTCCTGTGGAAAGTGGCCGAAATAAAGTTGTCGAAAGCGAAACTTGTCCAAAACAAAGAGAGGAAAAATATTGTGGAGGCATTAGCTAGGCAGACTACATTTTTTTGGTGCCTGGCCGCGGCCGGACCGTAATTTTGATGATGTCTACGAGGTAAAATAGGGTCCCACACGTCCGCACCCACTCATTTGGATGGTTTCGGGGGGCACTTGCCATGTGCGTGCGCCGTACGCTGTCAACGAAGCCAAATGTTTACAATAAAGGAGCTTTGATTTTGCTCAATTGGGTGTGTTTGAGGATAGTAGATGTAGATTGGAATTATAGCAGATTTGATTGATATTAAGAAAAAAGTAAAAATGTTTTATATAAAAAAATGAAATTTTTTATTTTGTAGTGATTTATTTATTTGAAAAATGATAAAAAATGATTAATGTGATATAAAAAAGTAAGAATATTGTGGTTGATTTTGAGAAAAAAAATTTTGGAACTTATAAAGTCCAGTCCGGCCACTGTTCCCAAACATAGCCATTATGTCTTGACTATTGTTTGTGGAATCCAATTTCAAATTAATGGCTCTTTTCTTTTCTTTTCTTGTTTTTTTTTTTTTAATACTATGTGTTTTTTTTAGTATCATTCCCATTGTGATATAATTTTTAAAATTATCGTTAAATTTAATATTATCATTATTAATTTTTAATTTATTAAAAATTTTAAAAGTCATATCACAATTAAGAGGACATTAGAAAAACACATAAATTTTTTTTTAAGTACATTAGAAATAAATAAGAACCGAGAACAACAAAAATCAAGCTAAAGGAAGTAGGTCTTTACCACTACAAATAGGATAAACAAGGAATGAGGTAAATGAGTAGAAATACAATCATAATTAACTATAACTGCAACCAAATACACCACATGATAAGTGCAAAAATTTGCATTCTTGTAAACTTAGTAGTAATGGAGTAGGATGATATGTGCAATCTAATCAAATGAAACTTTTTTTTTAATTTATAAAAAAAGAAAAGAAAATGCAACCTTTTGAAAGGGTAGTGTTTATATATTAATGTTTCTTATAAAAAATTATTATTATGGAAGAATATGATATGTACGGGTGCACTATTTATGGTGTGATTTATTTTTACCCCCCCGGGTCCCCTCAACCTTCGAGCATATACTATAATATATAATGATGGGTAAGACTTTTACCTGGACATGTTTTTCTTGGTTCCATGTTTTGTTTTTGTTTACAAATATCTTAACACCGAAACGTGGCCCTCACTGCACACCTTTTGTGACTCTCTTAAATCGTCACACTATTTCCCATATTCTTTCTCGTCGACAACAAACTCGAGATGACTTGGCTTCATTTCGAGTGAATGAGATCAATTTATCGCGGTTGAAACATAGTTCATTTAACACCCCGAGCGATAATTAGGATCAATTAAGAGTACTTTAATTGTAACCAATAATGTTTAAAGTTCCCTTTAAAAATAAAAAAATAATGAGTATCAATAAATGAATTGTACATGTTTATAATATTTCTGTATTTCTAAAGCGTTATTCTTCAAATCTTCCGTTGAACAACTCTACAGTTGACAAATCTATGGTACACCATCGAAGTCATGGTGAATGGGTATTACTTAACGAGAAGGTGTTTCTATCTTTAACAGCCAATATGGACCGGACCTGGTGTGTGTGTTCGAGAAGCTTCAGGAAACTTCGAAGCAGCCGGCGCCGGCGGCATGCCTACTTGCTAAACAACAAATATCTTAAAATTTGCAAATGGTCGTGAACAAGATATCTTAACTAGATTCTAAAATAGTAAGTAAAAGTATTGAATTAGCAAGCGCGTTGCACAGCCGTCTACCACGACTTTTTGGTAGGAAGGCAACTAAAGCAGGAGTGGTCCCCAGTGGTAGAATATATATTTTTTTGAGACACCCGGTGGTAGAATTTGTGTGGTGCAGGGGGCCTCTCAAATTGCATGTCAATTGTCAAGTGATTACAACCCCGCGTTTTCGTACTGCTGTACGTGACGCGACCGAGTTGAGCAATATCCCACGCCAATGCGGGCCCACTGGGTAAGATATTAGAGCATCTTTTATATATTGCGAATATACCCTACCAAAAATACCGCCTACTTTTTACTTAAAACTACTTTCAAGAATATTAGTGGTTTGTATTGCCTCCTGGATTTGCCAAACATGGAATAGGCCGATGATCGGTGGTGATTTGTCAACGTGGTCTCCACTAAGCCATATGATTTTTAAATTTCAAGACTAATTTTATATTCTTTTTAGCCAAATTGCTTAAATGGATTGGAACTACGGATGCGAGGAAAAGTTTTAGTACGGACTTGCCTAATACTTGTAAGGATGTTGATGAATGCCTTGGAGACGTGAGGGAATAGTTTTCTCACTTTATAGAATATATTATTTATTTTTTCACGCTTTCATATAATATATTATATGAAGGCGTGAGAAAATTGATTCCTTACACCTTTGAGACGTATATCACGATTCTACTTGTAACTTTATTTTGTAGAGGTGGGACATTGATAATAACGTGGAGCACCGAGGTTAGACTTTTTTGAATTATAGTAATTATTGACAATATGTGTGTTTCAAGACAACATAAACCCTATTGAGAGGGAATTGAGATCGTATTAGTTATATTTAATGAGTATTTTTATTTTTTTAATAAATAAAAAAAAATTTTAATATAACTAACTAGATACTCTTCAGTTCAAATGAATAGGAGATGATCATATTCTATTAAAAGAGGTTAAAGATTCAAAATTTTTTGACTATGTATATTTATGAACAACATTTCCACTAACATGATTTGTGCATTAAATAACACGTGATTTGTGGGATTATGCTTAATCCATTTCAAAATAAACTAGTTTTTCTTATTGATATTTTTTAATAATATGGGCAACATTTATCAATTTTGCGAACCCACGATATCTTCAATTACTGAAGTCAAGGAATACAATTTGTTACTTAAGGCTCATCGCATCAAGTTTCGTGATAATTTGCTTATTAAGTTTCTACTTGTAAAACACTTTTATGTTTTGCAGATTAACAAGTTTAATAGAATGTTAAGTTTGAGCATTTTGTTATGCTAAAGATGCAGAGCAAATTCCGTATCTAATAAAGTTTGTGTAAAATAATTAGATGATATTAATTATTGTAGTTTTTTTTTAAGTAAAATCTCACTCATTCAATCTTAAAAGTCAAATATTACAAATAATCAAAACATGCAATAGCATGCAAAAAAAAATCAGAATATTCTTCCATCCAAATTTTCAGAATATGTTTAGAGCGCCACCTTTACTCAAGCAGTCACATTAATTTCCCTTCCAGTGTATTCCACCTTTGCCAAATCATGTTAATTATTGTAGTTTTTCTATTTTTAAATGGAATTTTCATTGATAAAATTTCATTAGCATAAAACTCTTACATTACTGAGTATACAGTTTAAAAATTATAGCCAAAGTTATAAAGGTTAAAAATCATAAAAATGACTTCAAACTTTTGCTAACTCATGTACAATTACATTTAAGGATCATATTTGCTTCATGCAAACTAAATCTAACCCATGTTAATTATTGTAGTTATGTTCCTTTGAAAGTCCTGTTTTTATCTTTGATGATAATGGATAAAATGATTACAAAGTTATTTTAGTTTGACTCTTATCATTATTATTCAAATTTGTTATATTTATTATAATAAATCACATAAAATAATAATACTTAAGCCTCATTTGATTCAGGATTATTTAGTCCATCGAAAAATGATTAGCTATCACTGTGAATAGAATAGTATGAAATAGATTAACTATTCATATTCATTTGTTTGATTATAACATTGTAATAGATTAGCTAATGATATTTATTCGTTTAGTACAATGCAATATGTTGGTGCATATAATCATATTGTGATCTTAATTACTAAAATACCCATTTAGTTTTTCTTGAAAAAAAATATAGTTGGAGTCTTGGAGAAAACGTAGTCAAACTCAATATTGAATTCTAATGTCAATTAAACTCAATCAAGAAAAATAAACGATACAAAAATTTAAACAAGAAAAAAAAAAAACAAGGAGACATAGAAATAGAATCAAAGAGAAACGTTACAGATAATTAAAAGAAATAACTAAAAAAAAAACTGAGGAACGGTATAGAGAAAGAGAGACAGACAAATAGAATCAAGAAAAATAAACGGTACAATTTTTTTTTTTTTTTAAAGAGATGGAGAAACAGAATCAAAGAATCATTGTAGAGAATCAAAAGAATAAAAAAACTGAGAAAGAACGGGGAAAAAAATTGAGAGAGAACAAAAAAAAAAAAAAAAAACCAAGAGAGAATAAAAAATAAAAAACTAAGAGAAAAAAAAAAATCCAAAAAACATAGTGAGCATGAAATAACTAAGAAAATAGAGATTGAAGAAAAAGAGAAAGATATATTGCACAGATAAGAGAGATTGTTGTAGTTTGTAACTGAGAGAGTCGCTTTGAGAGATGGAGATCATGAGAGCCTCGTGGCCGTGGGTATGAGAAGGGTAGGTTTTTTTGTGACAATTTTACACGTTAATTTTAATCACGCAGTAATTGATTAGTTTTTGAGTGGCTTAGCTAATAATATGTATATGAAAATCATGAGATTAGTAGTCCCATAAAAATAAACTATTTATTGGAATAGAATATTACCTAATAAAGGATTAACTATATTTAATGTTAGTTAATCCAAATCTAAAGATCTAATCCACAAACCAAATAGGACCTTAATATCGGTAAAAATGTTTAAATATGAGGTATGGGAATGCTCAAGAAAAATAGGACCATGTACAAAAATAATGGTTTCTATAAATAATCATTTTATGTGGGTGTGAAAAAATTGTGTAAAAAAGTGGGAGAGCATTCTGCTTTTGTAAAATGGAGCTGAGTCAAATGATACTGCACAATGATATAAATACACGTGTCATAACTTGGGCCAAAGTTAAGTGACATGTGGAAAGAGAGATATTGATCAACTTAGACATGTGACAATCAACCAAGATCAAAATGATGGATCGAGATCCTTAGCAATAAGGAAAATTGCCTACTAAATTTTTTAGAAATTCTGGCCATTAAGTCTCATACAAGGGTTTACAACGTACCACGCGTCCTACTAATATTAAAATAATAAAATATTATTTATTTATTTTAAAGTAAAAAAAAAATAAAAAAATATGAGATGGTCGATCACCTCAATTAAGTGATGGGGTGACTTTGGCCATCACAGAGAATTGGTTAGGGGTTGCTTTGACCACCTCCCATGGCCTCAAGGAGTGCGTGGCATGTTATAGACCCTTGCATGTTGTTAAATGACCAAAATTTCTAAAATTTATGATGGACAATTTTTCCTAGAGATCCGGATCCCAAAATGAAATGTCAAGGCATTAGTCCTTTTTTGTTTTTTTTTAAAAATCTCTTTTTACATTGACATGCCATTTTTAATTTACTAAAATGAAAGTCATTGTCGTAAATTTAGATGTAAATAACAAAAGAAAAACAAAACAAAATGGGCCATATCATTTTACCGTTTCTTAAATACACGGTAAAAGAATACCAAAACGCACCGTAAAGTTTGAGAAAATGGCAAATATTTTTTTTTCCTTTGTGGCCACTACCAGCAAGCGATTAGCTTAAGCAAATTTGATTATTCGTCATCATATAATGCCTTTAAAGTTTTAGCACGCTCAAAAAAAATAAAAAAGATAAGAAAAGCAAATAATCGAAAAGCTTATACTTTGTTTGGCTGGCATTTGAATACTTGTCCAAACATCAGGCATGTGAGGCACCCTTCTCAAAAATATCTCACATACTTTAAACCACAACGGTATTTTTTTTCTCCTGTACTCGCGTACACGATAACTTCACCGCCTTCCACATCTAGGCCGTCCCTAAATCCAAATCAATGGACAAAACCGTGACTTAACGTGTAAGCAAGAGCACCCAATATTCTCCCCCAACGTTCCCTTGTTTGATAAAACCACCACGTGCGAACGCCTCAGAGCGTGCCTTGCTGGAAACCGCTGCCTCGCTGTACGTTATATATAAGCCTCGTAGTGGGAGGATACTCTAAAACAGGATTAACACAACAACTAAACACAACAAGCGTTGTTAGGAGACACAGAGAACGGAGACATTGGAAGAAACTCAAAACTCCAAATCAAATCAGGGATATCCCTGAGAATGGGTTTGAGGTTTTCCGCATAAAAAGCCTCCCCATTTATCAGAAAGGGGATTTCTTGACTTGATTTGTTCGTATCTGTTACCAATTGTCGCCGTTTATGTGCTTTTTTTTCGTGTTATTCTGATTCGTAGATTTGCATTTGCATATATACTACCAAGAATGGAGGCGGAGAAGAAGTATGTCACCGTCGAGGAGCTCAAGAAGCACAACAAGCCAGGGGACTTGTGGATCTCTATCCAGAACAAGGTTTACGATGTCTCTGACTGGATTAAGGATCACCCTGGTGGCGACACTCCTATCCTCGGCTTGGCTGGCCAAGATGTCACCGACGCTTTCATAGCCTACCATCCTGGAACCGCGTGGCAATACCTCGACAGGTTTTTTACTGGGTATTATCTCAAGGATTTCAAGATCTCAGAGGTGTCCAAGGATTACAGAAAACTTGCCTCTGAGTTTGCCAAACAGGGATTGTTTGAAAAAAAAGGACATGGGACTATGTACACCCTTTTAGGCGTTACTTTTTTGTTCTCCCTAGTTGTTTATGGTGTTTTGAGATCTGAGAGCGTGTTGGTTCATTTGGTTTGTGGTATGTTGTTGGGTCTGCTTTGGATTCAGAGTGCTTATGTGGGTCATGATTCCGGGCATTACCAAGTAATGTCAAGCCCTGTATTTAACAAAGTTACGCAAATCCTGGCAGGGAATTGCTTAACTGGGATCAGCATTGCTTGGTGGAAATGGACTCATAATGCCCACCACCTTGCTTGCAATAGCCTTGACCACGATCCTGATCTCCAACACATTCCAGTCTTTGCTGTGTCCTCCGAACTGTTTAATTCTATAACATCCTGCTTTTATGGGAGGGAGATGACGTTTGATTCTGTGTCTAGATTCCTAGTCAGTTACCAGCATTGGACATATTACCCGATCTTGTGTGTTGCAAGGGTTAACTTGTTTGTTCAGACACTCTTGTTGTTGTTCGCTAGGAAAGGAGTCCCTAATAGAGCATTGAACATATTGGGAATCCTAGTGTTCTGGACCTGGTTTCCTCTCCTTGTGTCATGCCTACCCAGTTGGAGCGAGAGGGTGATGTTCGTGATGGCGAGTTTTGCTGTGACAGGGATCCAACACAATCAGTTCACTTTGAACCATTTTTCAGCGGATGTTTATGTTGGACATCCTAATGGGAATGATTGGTTTGAGAAACAGACAGGTGGGACTTTGGATATTTCTTGCCCGCCTTGGATGGATTGGTTCTTTGGTGGATTGCAGTTCCAGCTTGAGCACCATTTGTTCCCCCGATTACCGCGGTGCCAGTTGAGGAAGGTTTCTCCTATTGTGGAGGCTTTATGCGAGAAGCACAAGTTGCCTTACAGAAGTTTGTCCTTCTTGGCTGCCAACGTATCCACCATCGGGACCCTCAGGACTGCTGCCATGGAGGCTCGCGACTTGACTCGCCCTGTCCCGAAAAACTTGGTGTGGGAGGCTGTTAATACTCATGGCTGAGTCAACTAACAGATGAAATTTTTTTTTGGTTGGTATTTTCATAATTTTCCTTGGCTTGTGCCATTAGGATGACTATTACTTCCAAATTTGATACCATATCTCATATACTATGCTTCTATTTGAAATCCAGATTTGTTTTCTTTGTTTATTTTTGTTCAAAAAATATATTTAATGTTTTTCCTTCATTACCAGAGAGTGCTAAGCTATGCTTGATATTTCTTCACGTTGTGGGAATTATTTGATACTTCGAAATGTTGAGGTGTCAGGCTATTGGATAGTTTCTATTGCAGTAAAACAGAGGATGTGCTTATTACTTCTGTGCTTATTTCTTATAGATTTATATAGTAGGCCAATGCATGTAGGAAATGGAGATCGTTGAGACTGAAACCCTTTAGATTTTGTTTTACGCAACTTTGTTATATATCTAAGCGTGTCTGTTAAGGAAAGGAATGATTTTTTCACGCGACATTGTATAATACTCCTTCCACAGCATTGCCTCTTGCACTTGCCAAGCCCTTGATGGCTGGCAGCACTTCTGAAGTCACATCTATTGTTGGAGGAAGTTTCCTAAAATAGCGTTGGTGAATCTTTCTTGGATGCCTTCCAAAAATTTAACAGACTTTGAACTGAAATAACAGGATCTTGTTTATTTTCCACACTTCTGTCAAAAGGAATAGCTTAAGTTATACTCCCCTACCCTCCAATTCTTTCCCCAAGTTAATCCATGGTGGGTTGAGATCTGTTTTGGCAAATGGGAGGTTGTTATTTAAATTTTTGACATAGAAACAGCATTTGATCATTGTAGAGTATATAATTGTTCTGCTGATAAGTTGTTAGTCATTACTAAATAAAGTATTGGCAAATGGGAGGTTGTTATTTACGCATGCCATCAAGATCCGAGGGAAAAGATAACCAAAGGGAGAAGAAGGGATCGTGTATCAACAGTACACAATTCTTCTTATTATATAGATAGGGCACAAGTGCAAGATACAAGAACACCCATCTAGGAAGTTAACTTGGATGCAAATATATCATAGAGTGACCTAGCTATATATTTAGACATGGCTCTTGATGGAGGAACTGTATCCAGATTGATCATCATAATACTTGGACCACAGCATAATACCGCCATACTTGGAAGAATCCTTTATGGTTGGAAGCACTTGGGAAGTGAGATCAGATGCAGGAATGAAGCCACTTCCAGCTGCTGTAGGAGCAGCAGGTAGTCCTAGGAAAATCTTGGTAGCAGGGATGTCTGAGGTCCACTGCTTCTAGGCATCTTCAAGATTGCCAATACTCCCAGGTGTGTACTGGCAAGGAGGGTTATTGTAGAATTGGACCCAGACATAGTCAAATAGGCCAGTTTTCAGAGCACCTCCAATCCAAGCATCCAGGAAGGGACACTGTGGAGCCGCAGTTAGGTACACCTTTTTACCCTGCTTGCTGTATCCAGAGAGGTACCTTGCCAAGTCATCCCAGTGTTGGTTGGTGCCCCCTTCAATATCAAAATCAATTCCATCCAAAACAGCAGCACCAAGTGGGCGGGAGGAGGACTTTCCAGCCAAGAAGTTATTCCAAAGATAAGTAGCAACTTGTCGGGCATCCTCTGACGAGGTAAGGTAGTAGCTCCCTGCCCCTCCTCCGCTTGAAAGCATCACCTTAATGCCTTTGGCTTGACACGATTTTATGTCAGAGCTTAATCTGGTGCAGCCATTGCTGTAGGGATCGCAATGGCCTGCAAGGTTAATCATAGGAGTCTGACCATTTCCAAAGGTTGATAGGAAAGCTAGATTCACAAAGCCATAGTTTCCAGTGGCACAGGTCTCCGCCAGGGTGCCCTCATTTCCATTTTGACCCCAATAGATAGCTATTCCACCGGCATTTGAACCCATTGCCAGTGTTAACATTACTAAGCAGAGTAATGCTACCGAAATTGATGGCTCCAATGCCATTTTTCTGAGACCTGCTGGAACTTGAGCCACTGAGCAGTGTAGAGTTTTTCTTAAGCTCTGTTGCTCTTTTGCTCGACTATATCTTAAGATTAAGCATGCTTTTTATAGAGGCAATGATGGCCCAATAATGATAATTATCATCTTGTTCTCATGCTGAGTGCGTGGCCCAAGGGTTACCTTCTTCTTTCTTATGTTTTAATCGTAATAGTCTTTGATAAACGTACACGGCGTTGTGGATTTAATTCGATTCCCATTCTCATATTGCTTTCTCTAGTTGTGAACTAATTTTTGTCGTAGAAGGCACCTTTTTTTTTAAAATTTTTTTTCCTTCTTTGGAAGACATGGTCTCCAACAGGAAACCATTTTTAAGTTCCATATCTTGAATTCTAATTTGATGTGTCCTAGATTTCATTCTTTATGTTGTTTAACAATTAACATTGATTAACTAACTCTGACAATAAAATCAGATTTGCTGAGATGTTTCCTGTGTCTAAATAATAGACGGGGCTATTACACTTCCCACATGATGGACTTTCCAATTGAGACATGCTAAGTGTAGTTTCAAGCACTTGCTCCTTAATTGCTAGGCAGTGAAAAATCACCATTGAATTGTGAATGGGTTAATCTTTATATTTCACATCAAGAGAAATGCAACGTGCACTTAAGTGTACACTTTTTAACTTAACAGTGAAATGATAATTCACTCAAAATTTAATGTTGATTTTTACTATTAAGTTAGGGAGTATGCAGTGTATTTAGAAGTACATGTGACATTTTTTCACATTAGTAGTGATTTAAAATTTCACTGCGACAATAGAGTGTTTGAAAAAGATTCATCTCTCCAATTTTCCCACCTCCCAAATGCTTTTTTTTCACAAAACTCTTCATCCATCTCTTCTTCTTTGTCTCTGTTCGTTTCTAGATGGAAAGATTACCATTAGTTGGAAAGATGACAATGGTAATGCTGATAGTTTTGTGAAGAATTGGGGACAATTACAATCTTTTACTCGATAAAGGAGGATCAAATACTTTAGGCTTCAAAATCATCTACAATCCCTAAGATATTTTATCCACTTTAATATTTTAAATCCTATCAACTTGTTTATAACGAAAAAACAAGGATCTTGTCACGTAAAGTGTGACCCATTTAAGTAAATTGATTTAGTTAAAGTTGATTTATATACCTATACCTCAACACAATTCAAACCCAACACATGAACACGAATTATAGGATCCTATCTCAATTTTCATTTTAAAACATTCCTATAATTCTTTTAAAATCAAATTTGTATCACACTTTTTAGTTTTTACAACACAACAGCTGACAGCCCCTTCACACAAATTAGAGGTGGTCTACGCGGTGGACTAGAGTTCAAGTATGTTGTTGGTATGTTCAACAGAATGAGACAAATGCCTTGGGCGGCGCCTTTGGACTACAACTTTCAATGAAATTTTTTTGTTTGCTTCTGCCTCATTTTCAACATCAACTCAACGTCATCTTATTAAATCAAACTTATACATATTTGGTTAAGTATTGAAAATCTTGTCTCATCCTGACCGATTAACTTGAAAATCTCTTCTATTTCAGTGGATGATGGTCATCTTGGAGTACTAGATAGTGAGTTAAGGGATTGTTTAATATAGTATTAAAATCAAAGATTTTACCACTAACGTGGTAGTTGAGTTGGTAAAGCAATAGGGGATAAGGTTTAATTTCCCACCTCCTTTCTTCCTAGTGATCATGGGTTTGAACCCACTTGCGATAGTAGTCCGCAAATCAGATGCTACTAAGAATGGGGTATACCAACTTGCACTTTGATTGAGCTGTGGTGACAGAATTTCCTTTTCAGACAGTAGCTATGACTCAAACCAAACATTTCACAGCAGGTGGGAACCCTGATGGTCATGTCCAAGTGGGGAAGTTACATTGGTTGCCTCTTATCGCCTTTTTGCTTTAAAAAAACCCAAAGATTTTGAGTTCAAATTTTGCTTTTGATTTACCTCTTATTTTAGAGATACATGATAATTTTATAGACTAAATTAAAAGAAGTTTGGACGAAAAATAATGCTAAATATCACACTTTCATAATATATCCATACAAATCATACATGATATTAGTACATATAGAGAGAACACAAGTGAAAAATGCAGAAGCTTGGATACAAATCATCTGGGTATTCAAACATGACTCTTGATGGAGGAACTGTATCCAGATTGATCATCATAATACTTGGACCACAGCATAACACCACCATACTTGGAAGAATCCTTAATGGCTGGAAGCACTTGGGAAGTGAGATCAGATGCAGGAATGAAGCCACTTCCTGCTGCTGCAGGAGCAGCAGGTAGTCCCAGGAAAATCTTGGTAGCAGGGATGTCTGAAGTCCACTGCTTCCATGCATCTTCCAGATTGCCAATACTCCCAGGAGTGTACTGGCAAGGAGGGTTATTGTAGAATTGGACCCAGACATAATCAAACAGACCAGTTTTCAGAGCACCCCCAATCCAAGCATCTGGAAAAGGACACTGTGGAGCTGCAGTCAAGTACATCTTCTTGCCCTGCTTGCTGTATCCAGAGAGGTACCTTGCCAAGTCATCCCAGTGCTGGTTGGTGCCCCCTTCAATATCAAAATCAATTCCATCCAAAACAGCAGCACCAAGTGGGCGGGAGGAGGACTTTCCTCCCAAGAAGTTATTCCAAAGATAAGTAGCAACTTGTCTGGCATCCTCAGAAGAGGTAAGGTACGTAGTAGCTCCCTGCGCCGCCTCCGATCGTAAGCATCACCTTAATGCCTTTGGCTTGACATGATTGAATGTCAGAGCCTAAGCCGGTGCAGCCATTGCTGTAGGGATCACAATGGCCTGCGAGGTTAATCATAGGAGTCTGACCATTTCCAAAGGTTGGTAGGAAAGCTATATTCACAAAGTCATAGTTTCCAGTGGCACAGGTCTCCGCCAAGGTGCCTTCATTTCCATTTTGACCCCAATAGATAGCTATTCCGCCAGAATTGTACCCATTGCCAGTGTTAGCATTGCTAAGCAGAATAATGCTACTGAATTTGATGACTCCAACGCCATTTTTCTGTGTTGCTTTTTTGCTTGGCTATGTTGGTGTAAAGCATGGTTTATATAGGGGAATTATGGTCCAATTGTGACATTCATCATCTTGTTCTGTTGCTAAAGAGTGCGTGGCTGAAGGGTTGCTCTAGTTTCACAATCTTAATAATCACTGTTAAACGCACACGGCGTTGTAAATTGCAGACAATTCTCCTTCTCCTCATCTTGCTTTTGTCTAGTTGTGTGCTACATAAACCATTTGTGAGTTCAATATCTTGAAATTATATCAGATTTGGCTTATCTTTAACCTGATGGTGTTTGTTCTCAAATATGGTGCAACGACCTGTAGACTGTCGTCATCCTTTTTCCAAATCACTTCTCTGACTTGCTCCCTTTATGATCTTCAGCCCACATTTGTCAGAATAAATTAATAATTACAGAATATAATGAGATTTGTGAAGGGAAATTATGGATTACAAAATATATAAGTTCCTGTTCTAATTTTATTTTTCCATATCCAATTTGCAGCTCTCAACTTCTCATTCCAGATTCCTAATTCCTGTAAAAATTAGTCAAGAATCTACTCTTCCTTTGATGGATTATTTAACTTCTAAATTTATTGTAGGGTAAATTACAGTTTGTCTTTCCAAACTATCGTCACATTCTCAAGTTAACCTTTAAACTACAATTCACTGAACTCATACCTATAAACTAACACAATGTTCGGAATTGTCCAGTGTCAAAATTGACCATTATTTTGGATGAAATTTTTTAGCGTCGGACCTAACAAATTTCCCTCACTTTAAAAAAAGAAAAATTAAAAAGAAACTGATGTAAATTTTGTTCAAAGGGGTTACACACCCTTAACCTATTTTAAAAGGTTGGTCATGTGGCTACTAATTATTTATTTATAAGGGTAGCCCACTTTTTTAAAATGATGGAGGCACGATCACCTCCCAACATAATAGAGAGGGTTGTCATGCATTGCCCTGTTTATTTAAAGAGGTGGTTGTACGACTATCCCTCTTACTTGTTATGAAACTACCTTTAATAGTTTAAAGAGATAGTTGTATGGCCACTCCTAATATAATAAAGGGTGGTCACATGGTCAGTTCCTAACGTAACAAAGGGATTGACCACATAACAACACTCATCTCTTTAATAGGGTGGCCACACGAGGTGTTCCTATTTGTTTAGAAGAGATAGCCGCACGATTGTTGCTCACTTGTTCAGATAGGAAGCAACGCAATCACTCTTCACCTTTAGAAGGCTGGTTGTATAACCAACCCCTATGTTGTGACTAGGGCCCTTGGTGGTATTCGTGTCACATTTTTTAAGGGCAATTTGGTAACTTAGGCACACATACAAGGCATATGCTAATATTTTCTTTTCAAATTGGTAATTTTGACACGAGAAAACTTGAAAAATTACGATAATTTATAAGTTCAAATTATTGTATGCTGTACTTTATAGGTCAATTTGAGAATGGGATGACAGCTTAGTGAGGCATAGTGTAATTTACCCTTAATTATACTAAAATCTAAAAACACAACAAAATCACTGTCGACTTCAAGACCATTTTGCAGTCTTAAACAGGTTCCTACACATTGATAAACATTGAAGAAGATGCAAAGCTCTAGCTTTATATTTACTTAATTACCAATTAACGAATAAATGAAGTTGCATTTTGCGGGCAAAGCCAGGTGTAGACGTGTAGGTATAGATTCAAGAAGATGCAAAGCTCTAGCTTCATATTTACTTGTCCCCAATTCACGAATAAATTATTTGCATTTAACCTGCACTATACATTTACTCAATATACAATGCTTAAACAACACTTTGAGTAAGGCTGAAAGTCATCTCTGAGTAATTACAACATGCCAATATGGTTCATATTAGCTAGTGCTAATAATTATATCAACCAGACACTACACACTTCGAACTATCAACTTCAAGAACATTTTGCGTTCTAAACCAGGTTCTCACACTGATTTACACTGAAGAAGATGCAAAGCTCTAGCTTGATATTTACTTACATAGCACGATTTATATCAAAATTTGTAAAACGCTTTAATAATGAATAGTTCTTTCTGAAGATGGAGGAGAAGAAATTTCAAAATAAGTTGGTCTCGGGGTTGAGGGACAACCAAGAGTTTGGATTAAATCCTCCACAGCCAGCACCCGAAACTTTGAAGGTGAATTGAAAGCAATGTTGTCAACTCGATGCTCAAATATCTTTCCTTTCTTATCAAATTTATATTCTGAGGTGGCATCAAATCGACCATGACTCTCCCATGGGACTCGTGGGATGCCATGGACAGTCCATCGAACCATTATGCTGTTCTCCATAGGCTGCCACACACTAACGATGTCAACCCACAATGCCTTAAAAAATATCCGGCCATGGAATCGTAGTGCCCAGAAAATTGATTTATAGTTCTGAATGCCACTAAAAGCATTGAGAGGATCTTTAAAAACGATGTCATCCCTGCCCAAAGTACAATGAAAATTGTTAGCATATACTCGCGACATTTTTTAACAAAATTCCATGTGATACTGATACGCACAAAGTTTTATGAGCTAGTGAAAATAAAAAATGCATACAAGTCTTGTCCAGGCTACTGGCATGTGTGCTAGACAATCAAATACCCCATTCTTGCCATATATACGATGACATAGATCAGTTCATAACTGCAAACATTATAACTAAAATATATATATTAAAAAAAAAATTCAACCAAAACATGATAAGAACTTCTACATGATAGACTGAAACGTCCTACTTTCATTCGCATCTATAGTCTTAACAATGCAAACTCATCCCTCAATAATCTGCAACAGCAATAGTCTTGATATAATTTTGGGAAATCAGCATACAACTAACTGCAACCCAACTGTTATGCAATATATATGTGTGTGTGTGTGCTCCTTTAGTGTCTTCCTCGGTCAAAAGTAAAAACTAAACAGCATTCACATATATATTTTAATCATTACATGCCAACTTCTGACAAATTTTCTTCGGCATGGGTAGAAGTGTGTGGGAGGAGAGTTGAGTGATGAGTCCAAGCGTCTAAGAGGTGGTGCCATGCATTGAACATTGGAACCTATCTGAAACTACACCATGACATGCATGCAGATTCAATGGATATCTCTCTATATATTATACACAGGTTTGAATTTGAACACTGCAATCTTATTCCGTGACTATTACCTAGAATTACTGTTCTCATGTTGTGAAGGATAGTAATGATGTTAATCTGTCTGCTATTGTTGTTGACAAGTATCACCAATAATCTATCAAAAGATGCATGAAAAATACAAGCCCAAGATACAGAATAATGCTACATCTTTTCCATGCTTTTCTGTCCATGCACTCTTAATTAAATGAGATGCTCAAAATCACAGAGTTTATTTTCAATTTAGCGCCCATATTTTTTTATAAGCAAATTTCATTTAAATATCCATCTAGAGAAGACTAAGGAAAAAACCTCGCTACCTACCTATCCTCAATAATAAAAACTATAAGGATTACAATTTAAAAAATCAAACCTAAGCTTTAGTGGCAGCGTATCACAAGTTTTTTGATCTGGTCATACCCAGCTCCCTCTCCTCAGAGGAGATCCTAGATCAATTTTTCTATTGAGTGAAATTGACCCAAATATCCCAACAAATACTTTTGCTGAAGTATCACAGGCTATAGCCTTAAGTAGTGTTACAAAATAAAATGACTAACTTTATAACTTATAAGGCATAAAATGTGGGTAAGCAGGCAGGCACTAACTATTAGACCATGTTGTCCAACTTATTTGCAGTGACGATACCGAATTAACTATAACAGTATTCGTACCAGCATATAATTTCTTAGTAACTTACATGACAAATAAGTTTTACCTTGACATAGAAATCAATCTTAATCTCCATGCAATTCTAATTTATACAAAGGGGGTCACTTTCCAATTATAATCACCGATCAAATTCACAAATTTAATTTACTTCTTGTTTCCCATCGCATAAACAAGCATGATTCAACTATTTCGCTAAATTGATACGGGGCTTTCGATTGAATAAAAACAAGAAGGACTAAATAACAAAAAAATCGAAAATTTTCTTTTCTTGTCCTCCATTTTCAGCAACCAGACAGGTAGATTGCAAATACAACAAACATAAGATGAAATTAAAAAAAATAAAAATAAAAAAAATTCATACCTATAGATATCATAACTGAGCTCCCTGTAAAAGACCTCGGGAAACTCCTCTCTCAGAGTCCGAATCGCGTAGCCCACATTCACATAGTAATTCTGCTTCTCTTCCTCCTCTTTGCTCGGCTTGGAACCTCGCTTCACCGGAGCCGAGAATTGTCCGTACAAGCTCACGCCTTGATCCATCCCTGAAACCCTAACCCTACCCCTAGACCCAGCCTTCCCGTTATTCCTCAAAATAATGAAGCTTTTGGGATTCCTAGGACTAGGGTTACAGAAGAACTTCGGGAGAGTGGAAATTTCAGGCGAACGGATGAGAAGAGCCATGGAACGGTCAAATTTTCCGAAAATGAAATTTTTGGGGTTTGGAAAAGGTGATATTAGGTCAACTGAGAAAATAATTCCATTTTTCCCGGGAAAGTGAACGGAAATTTTTTCTAATGGAACTTGCTTTTGGTGGCGAGAAAATGAGAAAGGGAAACGAAATCTGTTTGGATAACATGTTTTCTGTTTCCGGATAATTGGAATTATCGAGTAATTAAAATTAAGAAAAAAATGTGATTGGCAGTTGGAATATGTCGTGCCAAAAATTGACACCAGGAGAATTTACTCCGATCTGGGTCGTACGTCAGGATAAAGACGAACGAACGGTCTAGATCGCATCACATAGACCCACTGCCACGGTGCCAACTGCCAAAGGATAAAATTTAAATTTTGCATGGATAGAGATTTACATGTTTTTTAAATAATAATTTTTATTAAAAAATATGTATTTTTTTACATGTTAATTAACAAAATTACATGTTTCGTAGCCTTTGGAATTTGGATCAAGCTTTTCGTTGTATTGGACTTTTGGCCCATTTTTCGCTATATTGGACTTTTAACCCATTTTTCTTGATGGCTTGAGCTTGGGCTGGCCCATCAGATATATGGGCCTAAAATTGTGTGAATGGGTACGTGAACATTCATAAAATTTAACATATTTAGCAGTAGTTTTTAATTTTAATTTTTTTTATGCCTATTCTGGCTCCGTTTCTTATAATTTTTTTTTTTTAATTTTCGAAATAAAAACATTAACAAAAAACTCAAATAATGCAAACTTAAAGAAGATTAACATACTACCAGAGTCTAGGGTGGGACCCAAAAAATATGAAAAGTTTGTTAGAAAAAAACCTTTTAAGGTAAACTGGGATTCTGATGCAATAAACTGGAGGATGACATCAGAGTTGAGGTGCAACCAGTGGAGGATATTCGGATGATTATTACATTTTTCTTCCTCAGTTAGCATGTTAATTTTATATTTAAAAATGATATAACTATTAAAATTATCATTTTATTAAAATTAAATAATAATCAATCACAAGTTCAATAATAATTTTAATAATTATATTATTCTTAGATAGAGTTAAGATAAATATAAAATAGACTTGTAGCATTATTCCATTAAGCCGGAATTAAGCCGGATGTAGATTATGATTGGTAGGAATAAATTCCTCTATGATGTGTATTTTAAAGTTGTCTCATGTGTGAAAAATTTCCTCCAACCTTGACTCGTCCGAATAGGCACATGAAAATCACATGCCGGTGAGGCCACTATACGCGTTGGGGAGAGACGGTTCGATTCATCGTCGTCATGCCACGTAGAGCTTCGTCATCTCATCATCGTCATCATCGCCCATACAGGCCAACCGGTAGGAATTTCCGAGCTCATTAATGGGGGAGACTTTCGTCATTTCGTCGTCGTACGTCGGAGAGAGACGATTGCGGTTGTTGTTTAATCAAATGAAAACCACCGTCTCAATAACGCCCATCAACTACCCACGTACTGCTCACAATAAATGACTAAAGTAATCCCACTGTCATTTTCGCTTCCCATTAACTCCAAAATCGCATTTGCTGCGATTGCTTCGTCCTCACTCTCACTCTCTCTCTCTCTCTAAAACCACTCACTTATTAGCTCTCCAACCAGAACCTAACCCCAAATCTAACCCTTAATATATTCCCTTTTTATTCTTTGTCAATGCTCTTGGGCTCTTCCATTTCTTTCTTGTAGTTGACCACTTGACCGTGAAATCCAGAGCGTTGGGGATTGCTACTGAAATGGAAGTGGAGCAAGCGAGGCCAGTCAATCCGGCCATGACCTTCGACGAGGTCTCCATGGAGCGCAGCAAAAGCTTCGTCAAAGCTTTGCAGGTTCAGTAGCTCTCTTTCAGATAATTTTTATATTATGCATTTGTGGATGAGTTTGTTGCCGGGTTTTTAGGGCCAGATCTGGATTCTTCTTGTTTCGTTGATCAATTTTGTTATGCTTGGTATGCTCTATGGCCAAATTTTACAATTTGCGCACTGTTGCTGTTTGATTGTTTTGAAAGTTAAGGAAAGAGAAAAGGGGTTGGAAATTATGGAAAATAATGGTGTCAACTGAGTCAAACGGTTGTATTAGGCGGACTGGAATTGAGGCCTTTTAACCCGTTATGTTTTCTCTATCTATCTATTTTCTTGGCAGTCAGGAGAGGAGACTGAGGAGTTAGTGTAATCTTTCTCATTTTGGGCATTGCATGTGGTGTCTTGTAATCAATGCTTTGTGTGAGTGGCTTCTGGGAAATTACATGCTAAGAATGCTGAGTTTTGTTAAGGATATAATGAGTGTGATATACTACTATGAGGAGATGTAATGATTATTTTGGCGCAGAGGGCGGTGCCCGGAGTTCTTCCTTTGTGTACAAGGGCATGTTATATATGTTGTATGGTTTTTTTACTGGCACAATTTCCCCTAATAGATTTTACCCATGTGAGGCATTTTCAATTTATCTCACTACACTTATCAATCATTTTTTATTTATTTATCTCACTACATGAGCCCTGAAAGGCAGGAACCGGTAATTTGTATCATTAAACTCATATATATATTTTAATATGCTATATGTCAAGCCGTACTTGTTTATGTCGCAAGGAGTAATATCAGGTATATGTATATGTAATATGGTCAGATAATATGAAAAGTATCTGACCATATTACATATACCTGATATTAATCCTTGCGACATAAACAAGTACGGCTTGACATATAGCATATTAAAATATATATATTAATATGCTACTACTATGAGGAGATGTAATGATTATTTTGGCGCACAGGGTGGTGCCCGGAGTTCTTCCTTTGTGTACAAGGGCATGTTATATATGTTATATGGTTTTTTTATTGGCACAATTTCCCCTAATAGATTTTACCCATGTGAGGCATTTTTAATTTATCTCACTACACTTATCAATATGCTATATATATATTTAATATGCTATATGTCAAGCCGTACTTGTTTATGTTGCAAGGTGTAATATCAGGTATATGTAATATGGTCAGATACTTTTCATATTATCTATTATTTTCTAGGATTGCTTTGATTTCTTCTATTTGTTAAAATATTGTTGTGTTTGTGCTTATTAAACTCTTTCATGTAGTATTCTTATGAATAATTTCTCTTATGGCAATGTGATTATGTTGTTTGAAGCAAAATTGTTGCTTTGATTCTAATCTGATCATTTTGTCATTGTTCCAGGAACTTAAGAACTTAAGACCTCAACTGTATTCTGCTGCAGAATATTGTGAAAAATCATATCTTCACAGTGAGCAGAAGCAGATGTAAGACTACCAGTTTCATTGTATATAATTTACGCAATGAATTTATTGTGTAACTTCGTTTCATTAGTGAGAGCTTATGTCATTTCTCACACTGCAGTTGTTGTATGACCGTATGATCTTAAAGATTTGCATGTAACTATACCAACATCACTCTGGATGAGATTCCTACGTGGCACTCTCCTAGACTAAGAATATGACTGAACTTCAATGATATTATCACAGAATAAGACGCGATGTCAATTAAATACTATGTAGCATCTAATGAAAAACTTAGAATAGATGCACTCAACACTTTTCAAAATTTGGATTTGACATGGGTTTCTCTGTAACGCTGAAGAGTAGGACCCAAAAGTATATGAATTCCACTTGAATAAACAACACAGTAATTAGAATATGGGACAGAATTTTAAAGTATTTGGTGTGACAAACATAAATAATTAGATTGATTTGGAAACTTTTACAAGATAGGGCACAATCGTGGGAATATAGGAGGGGCTCATGTTATGTTGGTCCTTACCTCTAATCTGCAACTGATATGTACATGCAATATATGTTAAAGATAGTATGTACACATTTTCTAAACTTTCTTATGTGGTTCAAGATGCTGAAAATAGACATGATGGTATATCATTGTCCTAGATAGAGTTGAAGGCTGTGCGGCTAACCTTAAGAATTTAGGACAAGGGATACAAGTCTTTGTTAAGTTTTTTGAGAGAGGATCGAAGATAATCTACATGGCAGAAAATTATTTTTGTATTTTTGTCTCAGGGTACTGGACAATCTGAAAGATTATGCTGTTCGGGCCCTGGTAAATGCTGTTGATCACCTTGGCACAGTCGCTTATAAGTTGACTGACCTCCTTGATCAGCAAGCATTAGAAGTCTCAACCATGGAGCTTAGGATTTCTTGTCTAAATCAGGTAAATTGCTTACATTAGTCTAATTGGATGTGCTATTGTTGAGGGAGTGTTGAAGTGATAGAGCTGAACCAAAATGATTTCTTAATATCAGCAACTTCTGACATGTCAAACGTACACAATTAGAGAAGGCCTCAGGCAGCAGCAGTTGTTGGCTTTCATCCCTAGGCACCATAAACACTACATTTTACCAAGTAAGACTAACTATTATGAGCTTCTTTTAGAAGTATGATGAGTTTTTTTTTTAAACTTCTTTTTCCTTTTTTTTTTTTTTTCCTTCTCTTTCTAATTTTCTGGCTTCACCTCCAATGTAGATTCTGTCAATAAGAAGGTACAATTTAGTCCACACATACAGATTGATGCTAGACAAAGCCACTTTCAACCTAGAGCTCGTCTTCAGCCTCAAGGTATGTACTTCATTGTTTTTCAGTGGGGATATCTTGCTTTTGCAGTTATTCATTTTGGTTTTGATGCTGCTTCTCATTTTGCATTAAGTGAATTTTGCATTATTTATCACGTGTTTTAAGTAGGTATCCTTGCGTCAAAAACTCTTTCTTGGCATTTAGCCTCAGAAACGAAGTCTACCTTGAAAGGAACCCCCCATGCTTCGACCAGGTAACTAAAAGAGGTTCTTGTGTAAAGTTTCAAATGGTGGACACAGTATCTCCTTTTCTGTTTATGTATCTTTGTCTTGATATTTGAAGAGAGCATAAAGACTTTTTTCTCTCTTGGGTTTTTGACATTTTCCTTTTTGTGCAGCACTGAAGACCCAAAAATCTCTGGAAAGGCTTCTGGGGTTTTCCATCTTGTAGGTATGTCGAATTAGAGTCACACCTTTGTCATATTATCTTGTTTAGTTGCTATTGGACTATAGATGGATATAATACTTATTCTTCAAGCTCATGTGCTTGCAGAGAATGAAGAGACTATCAGGAATAAATCCCCAGCAGCTCATCTTCAATTTTCAAGTGGAGGTCCTGCTTCTAGTGCAGTTATGCAAACATTGACTGCCACAAGAAGGGTAATGTCAAAACAAAAAAGCTCGCAGACATGCGCAACATTCTTTTGCATGCTTGAGTATCAAAATTGAGAGTCGTTGGACTTTGTGTTTGCCATGTTATTTGCTTGAATTTCTTTATAAGCATGTGAACCATTTGTACTTAATAAAAAAGCGTGTTAACCATTTGTAAGTAACCTGGTCTGGGAAGGGTCATCAGTCACAATTATGTTTTAATGGCACATTATATCTTTCATGAAAGCGTCTTGAATACTTCTTATGTATTACCGTTTGATACTGTGGTTTGTTATCAATCTTATTGCCTTTCGTTTTCCTACTTTTCAAATTTATATCTTAACAAAAGCTTCTCACTGATGGGGATTAAACAATGTGATTTTGAGTAGGTGATAAGTTCCACATGTGTATAGTCTTGGCGTTAATTTAGGCATGATTCTCACCAATTATTATTGGCGTGACCCTGCACATGAACTCAAGCAAAGATGTCAGGTGAAATCTAAAAGGAAAAAGCCCTGATACGCACTCAGCTGTGTGTTCTTGGAGCATTTCAGCTTTTTTCTATTGTGACAAGCTGATGACTGGGATGGGTTGGTAGGCTTGGTTATCGTTTAAATGCTGGCTCTGCAGCAGAACTATTCTATCTTCTTGGGGGATAGTGTTTGGGCAGGTTGTGTTCTGAATGAATTTGCTTAGAAGTTTGGGTTTTGAGTAGTTTGGGTTGGTGGGCATGGTTATGGGTGATTTCTATCCTGTCTCTGCAGTAAACTTTATCTATCCAACTTTAGGGTACTGGAGCATATTGAATTCTAGGTGGGATTTACATGAGAAGTTCATGTTTTGAGTGGTCTGGGTCAGTAGGCATTGTGTTTCTGGTTTGCTTATGTCCTGGTTCTGCAGAACTATTTCTATCTTATTCGAGTATAGTGCTAAGGCAGATTGTGACGCAGATGGTGGTGTGAACTATAATGCAATGTTATTATATAACTGCCTCTGAGACAGTGATGATTTTAATTGTCCTCAACTGAATTTGATGGCTTGGCAAGAAACAAGCATTGATAGGGTACTAAAATACCCAACCCCTAGGATGAACTACCAGAATATTTTTAAAATACTGTGCTTTCTGAGTAAGACTGGAAAGCACTGGTTTCAAAGCTGGAAGCTTTGGTTCGTGCCAGACTGCCTTGCACAGAGCATAAGAACACATCTTATCTTTCCTACAAGAAGATACAGTATATTTTGTTTGTCAACAGTGTGGAGAATCTTTTTGTTAAATCAAACTGGTGGTAATGTGGTGCACTCTTACAAGTGTGTTAGCCTTTGGCATGTGATTAATGAGACAACATGCACATCAAGCAACTCAGTTGCTGTGTGTGCACAACAAAATCTGTTTCTGGAGACTGTTGATTATTTATCAATGGGCTGCATACCATGTGAAAGAGTTTATAAGCTGATCCAAATTTGTTGGATTTTGTCTGATATAGTTTTGGGGAACCACTGGACTATGTAGTTCTTTTCTGTCTTTAGGACAATCTTTTCTGAAAAAGAGTATATTGTATCTGATAGAAAATAGCGTTAGATTAATATTTTCCAAGGCTGTTTATGTGTATTATCTAGAATGCATGTATTTCAAACATCAGATTGATCAGATAGTCAGACTATTCAGTTGGTGTAGCTGTCTCAAGAAGATGGGTTGCATTTGACCAAAACAAGACAAGGATATTTGTTTCCTCATTGCACTGCACACTATTTCTTGTTCTGCAATACCTGTTACCTGTCTTAATAGATGAGTGAAATTAGAAAGCTGACGAAGTTCTCTTTTCTTTTTTTCTCTGTAGGACACAATCGAGAGTTCCAAAGCATTGACAGCTCACAGGTCATTTGAAAATCAAAATCGACAGATTGTACGTGTCCCTGTTCGCAGCAAAAGTGTACTATCAGCTTTCTTTGTCAAACAGAAAACACCGAAGCTGAAGGCTGGTTCTGTTGCATAAATCTTTTAAAGAAATCGAAGATGCCGCCCTGCAATGCTAACCTTCCCCATTATTTGAGTCAAATTGCTGGGAAATATCTTCGGTGCTTGATGGGCTGTTTTCTTGGCCACTAGTCCAGAAATTGCTTGAAATGAAATTCACTCTACTCCAATCCTTTCATTTGGCTGCTAATAATGAGCAAATTGTGCTTAAAATCCCACTAATGAAGACTTTCAGGATCTGCTCGCTCGAGCATTAGCCCTGATCCATGATGTCATGAATATTCTTTGTCCAGAGTATGTAAGTTCTATGCCCATGCTTGTGATTTATCACTGTTCATACACTTGTACATGTAACAATGTAGTGAATAAGAACATTTTGTGTCAATATTGCTGACTGATCATGGTTAAGCATTCCTAGTGCTGCTTCAACTATATTTGGGACCAGTAATCAGCTAAGGTCAGGAACTAATGGAGTTTCTTAAATTCTAACCATCGTTTTTCAGTTAAATTATTCAGATTTTGCCACCTCAATATTTTACCACTTTTAACATATTCTCAATCCTTAACAAATATTGAGTTGATAAAAGTAAGACAGATGTTGAGGTGGTAATATCTGAATTATTTAGTTTAAAATCAATTGTTGAGATTTTAAGAACTGTAAAACATAGAGTTTTAAGGGAACTCTGGAGGACCAGATGTAATTATTCATATCTTGATTGTGAGTTTATACCATGATTCCAAGATAGTTGGGATGTGTTCCTAGAACAGAAGGACATGGCTTGATATTCTGAGAACTTTTGCCATAGATGAAAGTTTGCCAGATTATAGCTGTACTTCTTCCTGCAGGTATCTTTCCCTTTTTTTTCTAGATGAACTATGCCTGTTGTACTTTCTAGTTTCTAGTGCAGACTGCCGAGTCCTTTAGAAAGAAAGTATATTTTTATCATATTTTCTGCATGCTTTCTGTATATGCCTCTATTTTTTATGTCACGTTTGAATAAGATTCGTTTAAAATTTTTAGGGCATTATACCATCTAGAGTTTTTAAAGCTGAAAAATCTCAACTTTTATTTTTAAAATAAATTGCCCCAATATTTACGACTTTTAAAATATTTTTAAATTCATAATTAATACTAAATTAATAAATATAATAAAATATTGAGTTGATAACTATGATAAAGATTGAAGTGACTCAAGCCTCGTCTATTTATTTTAAAAACATCCATTAAGATTTTAGGAACTTTACTTACACGTATTGTTCTTTAATCATCAACTGAAAAGAGAAATATAAAAAGAAAAAGGGTAAAGTTCATATTTTTTTCTCAAATTATAACCCAATTGACAATATTCTCCATAAACTTTTAATTGTGACAATGTTCTTCTCAAATTATCAAAACATTGTCAATGTCTCTCCTAAGGCTAGCAAAAAGATTAAAATACTCCTATATATTTCTCAATAAGACAAAATACCCTATATACTCAAAAAAGAAAAATTAAAAAATTAAAAAACGAAAAATTTTAATTTAAAAATAACGATTTTTTAAACAAAAATGATTTTTTAAACGAATTTTTTTAAATGATTTTTTTAACGGAAATTTTTATTGAAAATATTTTTTTTCATTTAAAAAAAAAACGAAAATTTTTATTTTCTTACATGGAAATTGTTATTTTTTTTAAAAAAAAAATTATTTAAAAAAGTTATAAAAAAATGAAAATTTTTCATTTTTTTCTTATACAAATGTATTGTTTTTTTAATTTTTAATTTCCACCCTTTCAATTTTTTTATTTTTTAGTTTTAGTTTTATATATTTTTTAGAAGTTTTAGTGTTTTTTTTACTGATGGTAGTTTCTTCATTAGGGGGATCATTGACAATGTTTTGATAGTTTAGAGGGGAACATTGTTATAATTAAAAGTTTGGAAGGGATATTATCAATTTGGTGGTAGTTTGAGGAGGTTTGTGAACTTTCCTCAAAGAAAATAAAAGAAAAAAAATATTTGAGGACAACCTTGGTACTTTTTTAGATCTCAATTTTCATTTTAAATAAATAATAAAAATAATGTAAAAAATGTTTTCACATCATTCTCATTAAAAAATAGAAAAATAAATAATAGACACCGGCTACTATAGGTTGCTCGCGTTTTTTCTTTTTTGACTTTAAGTTTTAATAAAAATAGCATAATAGTATGCTTATAACGCATTACTCCTTGTGGCTTAAATTTAAAAGACTTTATGTTTACGTTGATTTCAATTCGTATTGTAAATAGTATAAAATCGTAAATAGTATAAACGAAAATAGAGATTATACTTTCATCCAAAATTTGTCTATAATATTGAAAGAAATCTTACGTCAACCCAATAAGAAATTGTCACATGCTCATATCTCATGTTAAAAATAAATAAAATAACTAAATCTATTAAAAGATAAATAAAATAAAAACTAAAAATATTACAAAAATTAGAAACTTAAAAAAAAAAAAAAAAGAAGTTGGCTTGAGCTACCTTTTATTAGAATTTTTTTAACTGTTTTGATAACCTACCTCATTTTTAATAGGTAAAAAAAATGAGAATAACTTCAATTCGGATGAGGCAAAAAGGTGGTGTTTTTTGCCCACCAATCACATACTGACACCTCATAAAAAGAGAAAAAAATGCAAAACAAAATTTTACACCCTCCCGCACGAGACCACACTGCAGAAGAAGAGACTTCACGATGGAGCAAGAAAGAGAAGAGAAAGAAGAGAAAAGAAGAAGGAAGAAGGAAGGATCAGGTCGTTGCTGGGTGGAACACTAGGTCTCGCCGGAAGGATCTCGTCGTCGCTCTGAGACACTTGAGGGTGACCCACCTCATGACGACCCACTAGTTATCTGAGACCCAGTTTGGGTCTCGGCCGTGGGTTTGGTTTTTTTTTCCTTCCGGTTTGAATTTTTTGTTGTTGTTAGGATGATAAAATCCCCAAAAGGGTTCACCTTCCCCTCTATGTTTTAGTTTTGATGCATTAGAAACGAATTGGTGGCATTAGAATCGATTTTTGAGGCATTAGAAACGATTTTTTAGGCTCGCCGGAATTTTTTTTCGTTCGCCGGAGAGACCAAAATGGTGGGCGGGCGTCGACGGAGTGGGTCATGACCAGACTCACGGTTGGGTCTGGCCTGGCCGGCCGTGACCCATGGCGGCTGGTGGGTGGGTCTCCGGCCATGACTCATGCTGCCCAGGCCACTGCTCAAAAACCAGGAGAAGGAAAAAAAAAAAAAAACGAAGAAGATGATGGGAGTGATCTGGTGTTTCTCTCTTATTTTCTTAAAATACAATAAGTGAGATGGCAAAATTTGAATGAAAGGCAGAAAACATGAGTTTTCTGCCAAGACCGGATGGCAGCACCTCTCAAAAAAAAAATAGTTGGATTGGATGTAAAGATTCATGAATTAACGTAATTACTCAAAATAATAATAATAAAATAACGTAATTGTAGAATTTATAATTTTTTAAAAATCGAAGGAAATGCTGATCCTCTCTTCAGCGTTCAGACTCTTATACCCCTCCGATCCGCCACATCGAACATCGATGCCCTTCTTAAGTTCTTAACTCATCACCTCATCTAGTCTCTTCTTCTTACTTCCCCAGATCTCTGATATTTCAAAGATTTTAGCAAACCCAAAAACCCCTTTGCAGAAAATGAGGAGGTCATCCGCGAAACAGAGGTGATTCAAAACGTTCAAAATCTATCTTCTTCAAGTCCCTTCTCCTTCCGAGCTGTGATTCCCCGAGAAAATCCCGAATTCCCATATCAAATCCCCACGTTTCCCATATCAAACTGAATCCCAAAGCCCCAGAAGACCCATACAATGTCAAAGTTACTGCACCAAAGACCAATTCATAACCCGCTTTCAGATCCATATCCGTTATCCCCTCGCTCTTCCTCAACTTCCCAAAGGCCCATTTCGATTTTCAGCCCGACCACGCTTCTAGTTCTCCTGTCTCTTCTGGTAGTCCTTGGGGTTTTCTTGCCCTGGGCGGGCATGCCCGACTTCATCTTCTCGAGCACCAGACCTTCCCTTTCGAAGTGGCGCGACTACACGCTCGCACAAGCGGCGTCTTTTGTGGCCAAGAATGGGACTGTGATCGTTTGCGCTGTGAGCCAGCCTTACTTGCCTTTTCTTAACAACTGGTTGATTAGCATTGCCAGGCAAAAGCATCAGGATAAGGTGCTTGTGATCGCCGAGGACTATGCCACGCTCTATAAGGTGAACGAGCGGTGGCCCGGTCATGCCGTGCTAGTCCCACCGGCGCCCGATGCTCAAACTGCCCATAAGTTTGGTTCTCAGGTAAAATTTTGGTTTTAACAACTTGATTTTATTTATTTTGTCATTACATGTGCGTTTAACATTGTATGTTAAGTGGTCGGTCAATTCAAGTCCTGTAACCGGAACTTATTGTGCTTCTTGATTGTTTTTGTCTGGTTTGGTACTTGGACTTTGATGCTACATTGGTAAAGACTTGCGATTGGTAGTTATGTGATAATCCTTATCGAGGTTGAGGGCCCAATCAATGTAATTGCAATGGCTGTGCTTGAATTATAGGGTGAACACACCAATTATTAGTTCTTGTTCACTTGCGGAGGATATGGGATTGAAGTTAAAAAAATGATCCTTGTTATGTTTATTCTTAACTTCTTTCTTTCTTCGTAGCTCCCTTTTTCTGTTGTGTTTTCAGCTTGATTCTGATAAATAATATGAAAAGAAGATGGCTTGCCGCCAAAATTTTAAGGGGATATTTTCTTTAACAATTTTTTTTCCCTTTGATGTGCTCTAGTAGTATGGACTAAATTTTGTCATTTCATTTAAATGTTTCCTATTTGTCCTGCCAACTTGTATAGATTTGGAAATGTTTATCCCCATGGTTATTGAGTTAATTGCATTTTTTTTTTTGACATGTCCGCACAAGAATGGGGAGGGGGGATTCGAACTAGTGACCTCCACTTCATTAGGCGTGGTCTCAACCGATTAAGCTACTACTTGGGGACAATTAATTGCATTTCGGAAGTAATCCTTGTTGGTTTCATTGTACAGGGATTCTTCAATTTTACATCCCGAAGGCCACGCCACTTACTGCACATTTTGGAGCTTGGATATAATGTCATGTACAATGACGTCGATATGGTCTGGTTGGCTGATCCGTTTCCTTATTTGCAAGGGCATCACGATGTGTACTTCACAGATGATATGGCGGCAGTAGGTGCACTAATTTGCTTCTTGCCTTTGCTGTGTGCCATTTATGAAATAGAGTGCTCTGTTTTAGATTAAGACCAATCCATTCCACATGAACCCAGATAGATAGTGAAATTAGAATATGTTGTGCATCAGTTGAAATATCTTTGTCTTTTGGATTCCAGTTGAAATTTATTCTGTTAATATCTTTCTGTTTTTTTTTTTTTTTGCAACATCAGAACATCATAACAATGAACACCACCTAATTCCATTCTACGGGAGCCTGCATTGAAAAATTGATTTCTTGTTGCTGAGATCTTTCAGATGCCCTAGATACCAAGTGAATGGGTACTTTTTCCTGTTCTTTCCCTAGCCCTTGGCTCAAAAAAGCAGAAGAGAACTGCAATAAAAAAAGAAAAGACCTTTAATTCCAAAATCTATCAAGATCCCCACCCCACCTCCCCAGGCCAAGTCATTGAAAGTCATTTGGTGGGTTTTAAGCTTAGTCAATAAGATCAAATCAATCTGGCTACGAAACTTCTTGATTGTAATCTTTTCTTATTGTTCATTACTGCAGAAGCCACATGTTAACATCATCAATAATTTTTTTCTTTTTGGATGACCAGGTAAAACCACTGAACCACTCCCATGAGCTACCGCCTCCAGGGAAAAAAGGGCGCACTTACATATGTAGCTGCATGATATTCCTTCAACCTTCTAGTGGTGCAAAACTGGTTATGAAGAAGTGGATTGAGGAACTTCAAGCACAACCATGGTCCAAAGCAAAGAAAGCAAATGATCAACCCGCTTTCAATTGGGCATTGAACAAAACTGCTGGAGAGGTTTGTCCTCTTTGTGTTCTATTGTCACCTTTCTAGTTTGTTTCATGACCCGGACTTCCCAAAAAAAAAATAGTGAAACTTTCTCATTTTATTATTTCCATTAAGTACAATATTAAAAGAGGATTTTCTGCTTCTATTGAAAGTATTGACATGTATTTTTAAATAATATAATGATGAAATCTTGATATAGTGGGTTTTCTGCATGATCTGGTTGAAATACAGTGAGAATTATTGGATTTTTTACAACTTCAATTTCTGAAATGTCTATATAAGTTGTGTTGTTTGGAATCTTCAGATAATGTGATGTTTGAAAGTTTTTCTGCAGGTGGATCTCTACTTACTTCCCCAGGCAGCATTTCCAACAGGAGGATTGTACTTCAAGAACCAGACATGGGTGCAGGAAACCAAGGGAATGCATGTTATAATTCACAACAATTATATCACTGGTTTTGAGAAGAAGATAAAGCGCTTCCATGACTTTGGCCTCTGGTTGGTGGATGATCATGCCCTTGAGTCTCCTCTAGGCAGACAAAGATAAAGTGAAAACTTATATCCCCATGTAGAACCAAGCAGACTCTTGTTAGTCATTGTCTATTGCTCCATGCCAGTGAACTCCACCTTCTTGCACAATGACTACTCCATTGAACTCTGTGGAAGCAGCTGACTTTTTTATGTGCTGATGGATTCTTCAAGAATGTAAAGAATTTCAATGATCCATCTGGGCAGAAATTTCCTATGGCTTCTTTGGTGTTTTGGCAGGAGGTCCAGTCAGCATAGAGGAGATGTCAATCAGTTACCCAGTTTGATATATGTATGCAATATTGTCCATTCTTAAAAGTTTACTTTTTTCTTTTGAAATTCAATTTTAATATCAATTTATTACTCTATGTTATCTCCTTCATTCTGTTGTGTAATCTTCACCAAATAAGGCATTTATCTTCAAGATTTTGTGTGATGTTTTTGGTTACTTGATGTCATGTTGAATTAAAGCTCTGACCAAATTTGAATGACCTACTCGTACTGATGCATAACTCCATCAACACAGTTTAGAAAACACACTCAAACGACAATCACCAAGGATAGAGGTTTTTTTTTTCGAGTCTATAAAATTGTGATATGTCACTTTAACATATTAAAAACACTAACTTTTTTGGTGATAGAGTTTAATAACGCATCTATGTAACTAGTTTTTTTTATTAGTTAGTGGTTGCTTTAGGTCTTGCCTTCAAATATAGATGCAAATGTCTTTAAGAGGTAGTTCAATCAGTTACGACTATGCCTAATGAAGCGAATGTCATTAATTCGGATCTTTCTTTTCCCTCGTTTGCGGACATGTAAAAAAAAAAAATAATAATATAGATGCAAGATTACTTAAAATCATTTCCCCCACTTGATGTCAAACCTGAACCAACCCAACCCAATAAGATATTTTGAGCTAAAAAAGAAAAAGAGAAAAAGGTCCTTTGAGCAAGCGAAAGAAGCTGTTAAAATCAAAACATGCGTCTGCCGGGAGTCGAACCCGGGTCTATTGCTTGGAAGGCAATTATCCTAACCGTTGGACTACAAACGCCGAGTTAACAGAAGATTGTAGCATTGGAAATTAAACTAGCCAAAGAGAGTGTCGGCAGCCAAGTAGATAACTTCTTCTTCTTCTTCTTTTTTTTTGGTGGTATTCTATCTATAATTTCTTACCGTATCAATTTCCAATTCTTGGTCATTCAGATTCATGTGCAATAATAATTAATATTTAATAATAGATCCTCTCTCTTTCCCCTTTCAAGGAAATGAAATGTCCCTTGAAGTTTTGCCTTTCGGAATTATCTGAGGTCTAATTCCTATTACTTTGACTTGATTATTTGTAACTGCATGTTGAACCAAAAAAAAAAAAATTGCAAAATTGGTCCCCAGGCTGAATAAGAGGGGCGGCCAAACCGCCTTATGACCTTGGTAGTGGTTGTGCCACTCTTTGAACCTATTTTTTTAAAAAAATTTATATTTTTAATCTTTAGTTTATATATAAAATTATCATTCTTCTTCTTGTGTGGACATGTAAAAATATACGTATAAAATATTTTTTGTCTTATTTAATATTTTAAGGTTATTCTTGTCTTTTTGTCCATTTGGATAAGGGGCACCGACCATTTTTGTTAGTTGTGGAAGCATTAACTCAGTCAATAATTTGAAAAAACATTAATAATGCAGTGATAATTTGAGATGTGATATATACATTTTAATAATTTTTTGAAGATAAATGTGTAATTTTACAGCAATTCCAACACGAAAAATGATCAAAATTTGTAGAGAGAAAGTGATTTATTACATATGCACACCCAATGGATTTATTTCTCACTTTTAAAATCTTAAAAAATTATTTGTCACCGCTTGAAACTCTAGCAACCAAATTTACTTTTTTTTTTTCCTGAACAAGTAGATAATCCAAGCTATGAACGAGCACTCCCAAATCAAAATGATAGTTGATAAGCAACAAAATCTAAAATTGGGATGATTTGTCCTATAAATTCAGAGATTGTACTTTATATATATATTTGAATAAACAACTAGGAGATCTGGCCAATAATATTCAACAATTATATCATATGTGAGAATTTAATCGTTGATCTTGTTGAGAAGTCGAATCCACCGTAATATGTCATAATCAAACACTTTAAGCGGAAGGGATCGAGATTCCTAGACCCACTATTTAGTGGGTAACATATTTTCGATTTTATCTTAATTCTAAAGTTTAAATTTAAACAAATGTATATTCTTAAAGTTGTTAAACATACTATTGAAGCTATTTTCATAGTGGGTGTTTTATTTTAAGCCTATATATTCAATGGCAAGTGATTTATAAAAAAAAAAATTGGGAATCTTGATTCCAGCGGAAAGGAGCACTGTAAGATGCCCAACTGAAAGGGTAAAACTAGTGGGGGAAAATAGCAAATACGTAAAGTTCCTAGAGCCACGAAACGAGACTAACGCATCAAGGCCAGTTGTCCGACTACTCCAATTTGTTTATCGCTATATATTATTATTATTTTGTTCTTTTACGATAAAGCAGCTGCTGCTTCTAAACTATACACATTACACGAGGAACAAAGTTTGTTGTTTTGTAAATAATATATATATTTTTGCGTTTCATATACTCCAGATGGTACTTATTATAACTGGCCACAATTTTTTTATTATTTTATTAAAAAATATATAAAAAAGTTGTGGATATGTTAATGAATACGCGCATTTCTTTCTATTTTATATAAAATGGAGATAGATGGGTCTATTTTATAATTCGGATTGAATTTTTTATATTCATATTATTTAAAATTTTAAATGATGTAGTCTATGTATAACGTTAAGTATATGTGTAAATTGTACTATATGAGTGAATAAGATTAATATTTTCGCTGTTCTCGATGGGTAGTTTAATTGATTAAAAATCACATATCATAAAGTGAAAATTATTAATTTGAATTATATTTTTCCCTTTTCTCTCATTTGTGCGGACATGTAAAAAAGATCATTAGTTTGCATTCGTATTTGAATTTTATAGAAAACAAATTTTGGTAATCACATATGCACTTTGTGGAATCCGTCTATAACCATGCATTTGCGGGTTGTATTTTCCTATCTGCCTACATATGTAAAATAAAGATATGATATCCGCTTGATTAGAGTTAGGAGATGAAAATCCGCCCATAACCCATACAAACAAGTAGATAGTTGATGCATAACAGTTTTTAACTGCCCACTTGAACATATCTACTATTAAATACAATAATAGATCCATCCTAAAGGTTATAAGCATTAAGTTTACTGTTCCATCATACAACTATTCATCAACACTGAAATTAGGTTATTATCCACTAATTAAATAGTTGGAATTGAGCTTAAATTACTCCATGGACAAAGCTAGCACTAGTAGCTGGACTGAAGAAAATTCACACGGTATTAAATTATTTACAAGAGAGGGCACATTATTTGTGTGAAGAAGAACCAGAAAGATTCTTTCAGACATTACTAGCAATAAATCAGGGGCGTGCAGCAGTTGTGCCCGCAAAGTATCTTTTCTTTTCTTTTTAAATTTTTGTTCAACTTCACAAAAAACCCATTTTTTCTCCAAAGTTGACAATTAAATTACCACGACCAATACGCACACGTCATCATCATCCCCATAGCCCAATCGCTCTCGGACCTTTCACTACTCTTACATCTCCTCTGCTTGTACTCGCAAGTCCCATACCTACTGTGTGTAGAAAATACCCATTAGAGAACTTCGTCTATTAGTTTTTTTTGTTGTTTTTTGTTTGGTTGTTTGTTTTTTTTCTTCTGGTATGAATTTGATGTGTTTGGGTTAAGTTTGAAGTTTTTGAAGTAAAGCCTGTAATATTGGATGGAACTCTAAATGGGTTCTCTGGAAACCGGGCAAACGTTGAAGAGAGATAACCTTTTCCGGTCTTCATCCGCTGGTAGAACCGAGAGGCACCCATTTCCACAGAGACCCAGATCGAGGTTCTCAAGGTTTTTGTTCTTCAAGAAGCTAGATTACGTCCAATGGATTTGTACTATGGGTGTCTTCCTCTTCGTTGTGGTGTTCTTCCAGATGGTTCTGCTTGGTTCGGTGGTGGAAAAGTCTGGGGCATCACTTGAAGAAGACTTGGAAGTGAGTTATGATGATGATTTTAAGCTTTTGAAAGAGATGGGTGCGTTTGAATTTGGGGAGGATGTTAGATTTGAGCCTACTAAGCTATTGGAGAAGTTTCATAGAGAAGCTAGAGCGGCAAATATGTATTCTTCTGCTTTCAATAGGACACTACAACGTTTTGGGTGCAGAAAACCCCAGCTTGCATTGGTCAGTAATAATTTATTATCAGGAGTATTTGCGCGTTCTTAATTTCACATTGCATTTCCTTTGGTTTATGCATGTAAGATGTATTCATATTATCATATATATATATATATGTGTGTGTGTAAGTCTGTGTTGATTTATGGGTTTTGTTTGGTTGATAAGTTTTTTTTTGTTGTGTGTTGTGTGTGTGTGTGGGTATGTGCGTGACTATCTGTTTGGTTTCGTTTTCTACTTGAAGGTTTTTGCAGATCTGTTGGTCGATTCACAAAAAATACTGATGGTGACAATTGCAGCTGCATTGCAGGAGATCGGCTACGAAATTCAGGTAGTTTCCTTTGCATCATTTTTGTTGTTGTAATTTTTACATCTAAAGTTGGGCTGTGAAGAAAGTAAAAAAATGTTTCTAGGCGTATGGCTTTCTACTTAGGTGATGAGGGCGACATCATTAGGCTAGGAACTGTCATAGTGGGTACTGAGGATGCGTAGTATGAACTTTTAACCAGGTGTTACAGATGGTGCATTCGGGCTTGAAATTCAAATTTCCATATCAAATTATCACTTATACTTTGTTTTGGGAACGGTAACCCTCCCCCAGTTTTCCTATGTTGTATTTAGTATTCGGCAGTTCCTTGTCATCTGTCAATTGTCATTTGTTGGAACTAGAAGTAAATTAGACCAATCTAAGGCTTTTTGAACTTGGACGACCCATTTTATGTGAGGGAATTTGTGTTTTTCATTTTCTCCTGATGGATGATGACATCAGAAGGTGAATAAGCAATTTTACTTGAATTGATATGAAATTGTAGGATTTGTACCCAGCTCCCTTATGTTTTGGCAAAAAAAAAAAAGAAAAAAAACAATTTGATGGTAGGCATATCTTTTCATGTCATTATAATATGCTGTTAAATAATTTCCATCTTTATTTAAGAGTTATACATTTAGCTGGATGCAAATGACCAAAAGACGTTTCTCTCTTTCATTAGCAGACTTGTCATCGTGGACTTTCTCATCTCCTGAATTACCTGAGTCATCTGTTAGCTAAAAGCATTTACCTTTAGTTTTCTGATGATGGCATCAAATTTCTTATAATTTTGCAGGTTTTCTCTCTTGAAGATGGCCCTGTGCATGATGTTTGGAGAAAAATAGGAATTCCAGTCACGGTTATTCAAACATGTGATAAGACAGAGATCGTTGTAGATTGGTTAAAGTATGTGTATCATAGTAGTTTACTGACATGCCTCGAACATTTAAGATAATATTTTATGTAGGGGATTGTTTGGATTGAAGCAAAATTGAGGATCTTCTCACTCCAGCTTGCACAGTCTGTTCATTTAATAAAATTAATAGCAAACACTCTGCTTTAACTTACTAGATTCTTGACTCATTGGCAATATGTTAGAGATGTTTCAACACACTTGGCATTTCATTGGCTGTGTTGGGATAAAATCTGTGTTGACGTCATGATTTGATTTCTCTGAATTGGTGATCAATTTAGTAGTTTTTTTTATCTGAAATCAAGATTCTCACGCAAATAGAATTGATAATACATCCATTATGATTCAGCTTTATAAGTAATACAAAGCTATAAATAAATTATTCAGTGTGAAGTATGAGTTGAGTTGTTGGTCACAGTATACGAGCATGGTTCAGTTTATTGGATCTGATAAATGTTGGATACTTATAACAAAAATGTATGTTTTTGCAGCTATGACGGCATACTTGTGAGCTCTTTTGAAGCTAGAGGCATCTTTTCATGGTAAGATTAGTTATTTTATATAAGTTTTTAGCACAATAAACTTCCAACGTATTGTTGTCACATGAACTCTTTGCTCTCCTCTCTCCTCTAAATTGTCTTCAGTATACAAATTAGTTTGGGAAACTATTGGATCTGATGATACACTATAATGACATCAGATCTAAAGGAACGAAGAGTGAAAGTACACTCATATATATATATATATATATATATTTCTAATGGAATGTTCAATACTTACAAATAGAGTTACATATGTCTTCTATTCATCTTGGTTTATAAGTTGGGTGGATTGTTATCTGTTCTGCCACATTGTCATGGTCTTGCCAATGAGGCTTAGGTTGTGAGCTGAGTTGGGAAAGATACACGAAGGACCAGAGGCTATAACATAGGCTGGGATTGACCTTAGATCATGTGGCTTAATGTCTCTTGTTTGTCAGCACAATGTGCATGATGACAGGAGGCATAAGCCATGAGGTAACTTTCATTTAAGAGCCTTATTTTTGGAAAAAGATTGTTCAAGATGCTGGCAGGAAGGATTAGAGAGCATGAAGATTAACAAACACAAGATTCACAACTCTTCCACAAACCAAGAAAAATCAATTCCTTGTTTAAGAGCCTTATTTTTGGAAAAAGATTGTTCAAGATGCTGGCAGGAAGGATTAGAGAGCATATGAAGATTAACAAACACAAGATTCACAACTCTTCCACAAACCGAGAAAAATCAATTATTTGTATGGAAGCTGAAGAAAACTCACCCCAAGAGTGTTTCCTATTGAAAACGGATGAAAATACAATATAACATGGGGTACAAGCCGTCCTTGTTTAGTTTATATAGAGAAAGAGCCGTAACCCTACTAGAAATGAAATAAAAAATGATCAGTCACAATCTCATTTGAACGAGACTTGTGATGAAGCCCTGAAAACCCTAAAAACCATCCTCAGTTGATCGAGCATTGACTGAGTCATCTACCGAGTGTCTCAGGTTTTTTGTATGGAGACTTGATGCGGCATCCTCGATTGATCGAGCATCTACCAAGGGTCTACCAAGCTTCCTAATTTTTTTTTTCGTATTTCTATTGACGGGCCATTTTGACCTAGTAAATGTTGGAATTTGGAAATCTTCATGAAATATGAATTTGTAGCCTTTGAATAAGCTTCCCAACACCACCAAGATTGTCTTCATCTGATCTTGGAATCTTAAGATATGACTGATTTGGTATGACTGGTTTGCTCGTAAACTGGCTGGCATGATCCTTCCTTGGATGGAGAGAAGTCTTCCTCAATCTTTGGATGCCCAATTAATCCCTTCCATCTTGTTCTCCTCAAACAAAATAACTTGATATCAGAAGAGAAACAACTTGCAACAAATCACAATATAATTATGATTAGCAATTCTAAAATCCTTCATTCCAACTTGAGAAAACTCAAATCTTCACACGTTGCTTATTTATTTTCTCAACCTCACTCTCCTTAAAATTTTTCCAAATGGTACCAATTATTTCTTGCCTCCAAAGAATCAAATTTTCCTGCAACATGACGAAACCAACATTAAAATTTTGACTAGGAAAACTTAATAGAAAATTTTCAACCCCAAGAAAATCAACAAAATTAATTTTCTCAAGATCCAATTGAGATATGTCACTCTTTGGATTTTTGTCATTCTCTTCAACAATTTTTATGGTATCAACCGAAGAACGTACCACCTCCAATAGATCCTCTTTGTCAGGATAGATGTTGTAGATCGGTAAAATGAGTCCAAATCTACTGAAGAATTTCCCTGGACAAATTCATCTTTCTCCACTTGAGATGGATTTGAGGCTTGCTAATAGCAGTCAAGGTGGCAAGCAGCTAATTCTGCGCATCAAGCCTTACCTGCTTCTGTTGAAATTGCGCCTCTTCAATGATAAATTTGTCATCCTCTTCTTTGAAATGCGGATTTAGTTGATGGCGACAACTGTTAGGACCACTCATGGCAGCAAATTGTGCAAATTTAGGCTCAATTTGGTCTCCTAATCACTCAAACTGATAAAATTGCTTCTCCAAGTGTTGCAAATGTGCCATTAGTTACTCCTCATGTGTTGCCTCTTCGTGCGCATGCACTTCACCATTACTTGCAAATTTGTTTCCTCATCAACGTCCTCTTCGTGCCATGACAAGAAAGAAACCTTAGGCTTTGATACCAACTAATGCAGTATGGCATGTTTGGATCGCAAGATTAACAAACACAAGATTTACAACTCTTCCTCAAACCAAGAAAAATCAGAATTTGTTGGGGAAATTGAAGAAAACTCACTCCAAGATATTTCTTATTAAAAACTGATGAAGATACAGCATAACACGGAGGCTAAGCCGTCCTTGTTTAGTTTATATAGAGAAAGAGTTGTAATCATACTAAATGATTAATAGTCACTTTTCCTATTGGCTTAAATTTTTGGGACAAACGGTGATTTAACATGGTATCAAAATAAATGTTGAACCTTGACTTTATAGTGTACTCTTCATTTCAGTAAGATATTTCACTTGGTATGTCTCACTTGTTGAAGGAGAGTTGTCCACACGTGAGAGGAAGTGTTAAAGTATTAATTAAATGATTAAATTTATCATTTTCTATTGGTTCAAGCTTTTGAATAAGTGGTTTATCAAAAAAAAAAAAAAGCTTTTGAATAAGTGGTAATTTAACATGTCTCTTTAATTATCAAAAAAATTATATAGGTTTTTTTTTCCTGAATATGTTGCCAATTATGCTTAGGGATTCCAGTCATCAGCATTGTCCTTATCCAGTTAAATTGAATGATTTTACTTGTTACAGTTTTGAGCAGGAACCTTTCAAGTCGTTACCTCTTATATGGACCATCCATGAAAGATTGCTTGCTACTCGTTCAAGACAATATATTTCAAGTGGTCAGAATGACCTTTTAAATGATTGGAAAAGAGTTTTCAACCGTTCTACCGTTGTTGTCTTCCCAAACTATGTCCTGCCGGTAATATTTAATGGACTGTTCTTTTCTTTTAGACACTCATCAACATCCTATGTAATGATTTATCACATTTGGTACACATGGAAAGGGCGCTTCAGTGTATACAGTTAAAAATATCCTGTGTAACATCCGCACATTCTTCATTTTTGAATTGCCTACATATTGCATTCTTTATCAATTAGGAAAGGGTATTTGATTCAGGAGATATAAGCAATGTGCAGATGGGAAACCATAATCTGATAAAATAAATGTTATATTGTGAGAACATTCTAGTTACAATAGTATGAGAGGATGATAAATTGTTATTATCTAATTAATCAAGCTTTAAACTAGGTGCTGAAGCTGGCACTTATTTATAGTGGTCTGATTTCTTTCTGTTCTTTCAACAGATGATTTACTCCACATTTGATGTTGGAAACTTTTTTGTTATTCCGGGTTCTCCTGCTGAAGCATTGGAAGCAGACACCGTTATTGCCTTGCACAAAGATAATATGCGTGTCCAGATGGGTTACGAGCCTGAAGATGCTATTATAGCAATTGTGGGAAGCCAATTTTTGTACAGGGGTTTGTGGCTGGAGCATGCCATTGTTTTACAGGCTTTATTACCAGCCCTTTCAGACTTCCCGTCAGATAATAATTTCAATTCTCGATTCAAAATCATCATTTTAAGTGGGGATTCAACAAGTAGCTATGGTGTGGTTGTGGAGGTACATATCTGCAGAAGTTTGGTTCTATCTATTTATTGATATATTAGTTTAAGCTTCTTATTGTTATCTGGTTGTCCCTAGGCAATTGCTCTTGAATTGAAATATCCGAGCGGCGTTGTGAAGCATAAAGCTCTTGATGTGGATGCAGACAATGTCTTAAGTATGGCTGATCTTGTGATATATGGATCCTTTCTTGAAGAGCAATCTTTTCCAGAGAGTTTGATGAAAGCCATGTGCTTCGGGAAACCCATCATTGCCCCAAATCTCTCCATGATAAGGAAATATGTATGCCCTTCTAAATGCTGTTCTCTTCTCTTCACACACCAATTCTGACCAACCCAAACACGTGTCAAAGTAACATAGTGTAATACAACAAGAGAAGTTTCATGGAAGGGAAAATGCATTCATTATCTTCATTAAACTCTGCAAAGTCCTATCCCCAGGCATGGAAATCTTTTTTGGCTGTTGAGCTTTTTCTAGGACCTTATCTTAAAAAATGATTCCATGTTCTACCAGACTTGAACCCTACTCTTTTCCATCTTCTTGTTCATTGTTATGCCTTTGACTTAAAGCAGTATATCGTCTTTACTGGTGTTGTAGCTCCTCATGCATTCATCTCCTATTTCATTTTATTTTTATTTTTCTCCTTGCCCTCATCTATCAACATCCTCATTTGAGATCTGCAACTTCATGGACATGTATTCTTTTATTACCCCTGGCTAGCCTTATAGTCTTATGAAATTTTATCCCCTAAATTGTGTGACAAGTACTGAAAGAAGTGTTTCCATGTCCATATTTTTTGGCGAAAATTAATTTTCTACCTTAAGGCTCCTTATAACTAGTTGGCATGGAGACCCTTAGAAAGGTCCTCTTAGATCTTAAAAGTTTTTTTTAGTATTAAAGTAAAGTTGTTTATCTTAGTATCATGTGGCGGAGCCTATTTAGCAACATTTTGAATTTTTTTACATAAGGAATCTCATATGTGGGAAGGAACTAACTAAAATGTAGGTAACGATTTCCTATCTGTTACCTGTGCTAGAGACTAGAGTGACTGCTTATAAGGCATCTCAGACATCTTCCCAATCTTATTGTTTTCTTATTTTGAATTATCAGTATGTTGCATATGTTTTTCTATTCAAACTACTAACTGCACTGGCAATAACTACTAGGTTGATGACAGGGTGAATGGCTATCTTTTCCCTAAGGACAATACTAGGGTTCTGACACAAATCTTAAGGCAAGTGTTCTCAAAAGGAAAATTATCACCACTAGCTCGCAATATTGCCTCAATAGGAAGAAGTACGGCAAAAAACCTGATGGTTTTGGAAACTGTTGAGGGATATGCTTCACTCCTTGTAAATGTTCTGAATCTCCAATCAGATGTTGCGCCCCCTAAGGCTGTTGCAGAAATCCCTCCCAAGTTTAAAGAAAAGTGGCAATGGCATTTATTTGAAGGAGTATCAGATTCGACATATATGAACAGCACTTTGAGAAGTTACACATTTTTAGAAAAGCTTGAGCAGCAACGGAACTATACTCAAAGAGATAGATCTGGGGCTATAAATGCTGCTGATGAATCGTTTTTATACAGCATTTGGGAGGAAGAGAAAAACTTTGAGATGGCTAATACCAGAAGAAAAAGAGAGGAAGATGAGGTAAATATTTCTGTGTAAGATATGGATTGAATCTTCTGATGACCTTGACTGTTTAAACATATGTTCTTTGGGTAAAAACTAACTTAATTTGAAATTTGATGCAGTTAAAGGATAGAACTGATCAGTCTCATGGAACCTGGGAGGAAGTGTATCGAAATGCCAAGAAGGCTGATAGATCTAAGCACGATTTGCATGAAAGGGATGACGGGGAGCTTGAAAGGACAGGTCAACCGTTGTGCATTTATGAACCTTACTTTGGGAGGGTACCTGGCCTTTCCTTCACATCTCTTCTCTTTATCGTGGGATTGGGCTGGTGAGTTACCACCAAACTCATTCTTCACCTTTGTTTTCGTAAAGGCAGACTAAGTTGTAGATCATACCTCTATATAAAAATGCAATTACATTACTTTTTTTTTTTGGGAAAAGTGTGTCAATCTTAGAAATGGTATGCTAGAAATAAATTGTATATTCATTCCTCTACACAATGAGGCACTACTTTTTTTTTCCTAATACCTTTTTTAGCAAAATAACATTCCAAGTTCAGTGTGTGGTTTTAATTACTGGTGACCATTTTAAAATGATGGATACTTTTTTTTGAAAAGTATTCATACCCACTTCAAACTATCACTTCATTGTCAATGTTCACCCCAGACTACTAGTTTTGTCAATCTTTTCTTTAAACTACCTACAAATGTCAATGTCTCCTCTAAGGCCAACTAAAAGACAAAAATATCCTTATAAATTAGAAAAAAAAAAAAAAAAAACTGAAAAAAAAGGGAAAATTTTAATTTAATTTTTTAAATATTCTTAAAATTTGGTTTTTTTTTTATTTTTTAAATTTTATTTTAAATTTTAAAAAATTTGGAAAAAATATAAAAACTATCCTTATCAATTGGATTCTCCTTTTTTTATTTAAAAAAAAATCCTTATAAAATTGGATGGTCTTTTTTTTTTATATAATTTTTAAACTATCCTTATAAATTGGTTTTTATTTTTTTTATTTAATTTCTAGTTTTATTTTTTAAAAGATAATTTGAGAGTTTTTTAAATTTATGAAGGGTATTTTTGTCCTTAGGGGGAACATTGACAATGGGATGGTAGTTTGTGGAGGGTTTGTGTGTTTTAAAATTTCTTTGTACCAAAAGGTTGATAGAAATAATGAATTATTATTGTGCTTACTTTAGTTGGGTGCTTCCCATTGTATATTTCTGTGTACTTAAGGGTACCTTATGCTTATAAAATTTCTCTTACTCTAAAAAGAAGAAGAAATAATGAATTGTTAGTAATTGAAATTAACTAATCTTCGTTCGAGTTTCTGTTGATTGTTACGCTGTGAGTTATAAAGAGGACAGCAGTTCAGTATGTTATGCTTTTATAATGGAGATTGGTTGGTCTACAGGCTGCTCTTCATCTTATATATGCTTCTGCAGTTCTTTCTATGCAACCGTTTGTAGAATGCACATTTTCTTTCAAGATGGGTTCCTTGTGGCTGTGATCACTTGTTTTGGTATTCTGGTTCTTTAGTGTGTTGTGTTCCTTGGCACCTTTCTGCTATACTTGAGCGTGCCTTGATACTTATCTAATAGTTATTGTACTTGTTTCTCTTAAGTTGGAATTTGGATGAGATGAGCTATATTGCCTTCAATCTCATGTGGATACATGGACTGGGTACTTGCAGTCCAGTAAAGGCCGGAGACCGGAGTGGAAGATGTTGATGCACCTTCTCGGCTTCCGCTTCTTAGTAGCCCTTACTATCGAGATATACTTGGTGAATATGGAGCCATTTTTGCACTTGCAAATCGGATTGACCGCATACATAAGAATGCTTGGATAGGTTTTCAGTCTTGGAGAGCAACAGCAAGGAAGGTATGTGGTATCAAGGTTTTGTTCCTCTGATCTGCTTTAATGTACCTTTGTAAAAAAAAATCAATTTCCTCTCTTCAAGTGAGATTATTTCAAAAAATTTAAATACCAACTAATTAACCTGACAGATTTTTCCTTCTGATGATATACAAAATATGGGATGTACTAAATTGATTTACAAGAAATGTTGAATCAGACCATTTGTATTTACTTCAACACAAGAAAGAAGTGTGGGCCTCATCCACAGGCCATTTCAAATGCCAACTACTGCCTATGTGTCCTTTTGTTTGATTTGTTCAACTCTTATTGATCTTTTTGGAAGTTAAAACAGCATCATCTGATGATGTTATGGGGCATGTCGCAAGATGGCACTTGGCCTGTAGAATAGGCCTTGCAACCACTGAACCTATAGGCCTTGCAAAGATAGTGACGTGGATCACTTGATGTCAATAAAACTCGCTTGTATCATGTGATTTATATTCATCTTAAAATTCCATATTGATTAAAAAAAGTGTATTGAACCTTCAACTTTTTGGGTTTTTTTTTGGGAGCCTTTAGATCTTGCTCTATATATCTAATGTGGGTGCTTAAACAGGCTTCTTTGTCTAGAATCGCTGAAAATGCCTTATTAGATTCTATCCAAGCACGGAGGCATGGGGATGCACTCTACTTTTGGGTGCGCTTGGATTTGGATCCACGAAATCCTTTGCAGCTGGATTTTTGGTCATTCTGTGATGCTATAAATGCTGGAAATTGCAAGTAAGACCAGTAAAAAAAATCTTTGACATGATTTGTGGTATAATAATGGTGTACAAATCCTCTCTCTCTCTTGTTTAAATCATTAACCTGATTTTCTCCATATTGCTGATAATTGAAGGTTTGCATTTTCTGAGGCTCTTAAGAGAATGTACGGTGTTGGGTATAATTTGGATTCGTTACCTTCCATGCCTGTAGATGGCGGCACTTGGTCTGTGATGCAGAGCTGGGCTTTGCCAACTAGGTCCTTCCTAGAGTTCACCATGTTTTCTAGGTGGGAGAGATTGAACAACTTAGTTTCTCTAGCACTTTAGGCTTATTTCATGTATTGAGAAAGAAATCTACTAGAGTTCATTCACTTTTTAACCTGTTGATATGATCCCATGTGCAGAATGTTTGTGGATGCATTGGATGGGCTTATGTATGACGAGCACCATTCAAGTGGACGGTGTTATCTGAGTTTGTCCAAAGTAACTTGCTTACTTGATCAATTTGTTGTGTGTGTCTTTGTGAAGAAATTTTATTTCAAACTGCTTTTAAGTTTGATTCATTACACACACACACAAAATAACTGCTTTTAAGTTTGATTCATTACACACACACACACAAAACAACTGCTTTTAAGTTTGATTCATTACACTCACTCAAAAATGGGCTCATCATTTCAACAGAGGTAATCCTGGCCGTGGAAAAATGGCCAGATGTAACCAAATTTAAGTTTGAGTTCAGTCAACTACTTGACAATCAGTTATTGAGTGCATTTTTGTTCAAATTCTTATGGGGAAGTGAGGAACAATGTGTAAATGGAATGATCCTATCAGTTTATATAGAATTTGGATGCACAAAATTTGTCTTGTATAATTTCGTTTATAACAGCTAAATTATTGAGTTATGAAGTGTCCTTATTCCAAAGTCACCTCTGTTGGAGATTCAAAATATGAGTAATGAGTAATGTTACACAAACTTCCACTTCTTCACACCCATTTTCACACTTCCTTAGGTGGTTTTCAAAATCATTATTAAATCTAAATTATCTAATAAAGATCAATCCAAAATTCAATGGTGGTTTTAAAAGCCATTTAAGGGTGTGTAAATAGGTGTAGAGAAGTGAGAGTGTGTGTAGCATTACTCTCAAAATATTAGTTTTTGAGAAAGGGAAATAATTTTCTTGGGAAGAACATGGATAAAATCTCCTGTGAAATGGTATGAAAGACACCATTATACATGCATATGCTTGTGTAAATATAGCGGACTTCCCTGCTCGACTTGCCCTAAAGCTAAAAGGAAAAATAAATAAATAAAATAATTCTATTTCTTTAGAATAAAAAACTGTCTGGATGAGCATTCTTAAATTTTAGTTTTCCAAATTATATGGCTTGCTATTGGTCAATTTTATGGTGTAATTGAATGAGTATATCTATATTTGCAGGATAAGCACTGCTATTCGCGGCTTCTTGAGCTACTCATAAATGTTTGGGCATACCACAGTGCAAGGCGGATGGTGTATGTGAACCCGGAGACAGGTGCAATGCAGGAACACCACAGATTGAAGAGCCGGAAAGGTCACATGTGGATAAGATGGTTCTCATACACCACACTTAAGAGCATGGATGAAGATTTTGCAGAGGAGGCAGATACCGAGCACTCTACTCGACGGTGGTTGTGGCCATCAACAGGTGAGGTCTTCTGGCAAGGTGTATATGAGCGAGAGCGGAGTTTAAGGCATCGGCAAAAAGAAAATAGGAAGCAAAGGAGTAGGGAAAAGATTGGTAGAATTAGGAAGCGAACCCACCAAAAAGTAATAGGGAAGTATGTGAAGCCCCCACCAGATTCAAACACGACGATGGTTACATAAACGATTTCAGGATCAAGCTAATATCAATGGGGTTTTGGCATCATTTAAAGTAGAGTTTATTTGCAAATTCTTTTCTTTTTTTTAGGTTTATTTCATTTTATTTTTAATTTTTTGATTGGAAGGATGCATGAATATGTGTATTGGGTATGAGCGTTTTGTATGCAAAACTGCATCCTTCTGGCCATTGAGCTTGTTTAGTGGCTAAATGTATTATAGTTTGCGTTTTTTTTTTTTTTTTTCTTTTTTTTTTTTATTTTTTAAAAAGATGATACATTCTTTGAAAGACAGAAATTGGAGAGGCTGAGACATTTCTAACCATCGAGCGCTCTTCCCTGTTTGGCTGTTTGTAGGGGGGGTTTGGGTGAGGAATGAATGGATTCTTTCGTGTACGGATGCAAGTATATAATTAATATATCCGTAAATTGTGATTTTATGATTTTAACTCAATCGGTTAAGATTATGTTTAATGAAATGGATGTTATTCGTTTGAATTTTTTTTCTCTCCTCTTGTGTGTACATATAAAAAAAAAAAATTTTTATTTGGTGATTTTATGAAAAAGTAGCTTTTTCCGGAACTCTGGACCGTTTCTTTTACAAACAAAACTGGTCTGATTTTACAAACAAAACTGGTCTGATTACCTAAAGAAAAAATAAAAAATTGCTCCTGATAACAAAAATAAATAAGTACTTCCAAAAAAATAACACGGTCCATGATATAATACTTAAAAAAAAAAGAAAGAAAAAGAAAGAGGGGAATCCGTGGTTGTGAATTGTGATAGAAAAAGGAAATCGTTCTTTGCTGTCCATCAATTCATGTGGGTCGGTCTGTCGATCCTATATATTGGAAAGGAGATGGTTTAGTATCATTTTCAGACACTATTTTGTCAATTCTTTTTTTTTTAATTTAATTTTTTTATTTTTTAAATTCATTATTGAATATGTAAGGACAAAACTCAATGCTAGGATAAAAGATGAGAAAAATATAGAACTAATTAAACATTTCTCACCGAGAAATTGTGATTTGACGTAGCATGACAAAAAAGGACAATTTATTGCTCAGTGGGACTATGCTCAGGCAAGTAGCTAGAAGATTATTTATTATTGTTATTATTATTATATTTGGTTCTTTCTTAGCTCGTGTTAGCTCGTGACTCAACGAGTGAGGTTAGAGGCCAATTTTTTTATAAATAATTATTAATATTAATTTTAAAAATCTCAGTAATTTTAAAAATCTCATTAATTTAAATAATAATAATAATTTCTAACATTACTCATGACTTAATCCCACCATGTGATACCGTGTCTCATGTGTCAATTGATTCATATGCAATGTCATTGTAAATTCGCTTAAAACGACTTAACACATTGTACGAGTGGACGATTTTGTTTGATAAACGAATCTAGTAGCCAAAAACCTATTGTGCCATTGAAAAAAAGAAAAGAAAACAAAAGAAAATAGATAGACAAAGTCACAAAAGTATGTCTTCACGTTTTTAACATGGATCTAAAAAAAACACCCAAAAAAAAGAAAAGAAAAGAAAAGAAAATGAAATAAATAATGGTACAAAGGACGTGACACTCATGCTTGTCCGTTGGTGGTTACCATTCATTTCATTTGAAACTAAGAATATCCGTCTTGAGGATATTATGATATCCCTAAGCAGCATATATATCAAGTTCATAAAGTAAGGCCATGTTAAACATAACACACACTCCACGTTGGCAAATGTAGGCAACCCTTGCATCTTCTTATCAATAAAATTCATAGAATTACTAAGCAGTTGAATTCATTTGTTTGGACTACACATAAATTGAAAAGGAATTCATTTGATAGAATGTGAATAAAGTAGGTAAATTTCTGCGATTCTCACTAGTAAATGTAAAAGGGGGATTGCTCAAGTGGATAAAGTATGGGCTTGTGAAACCTAGTAACAACTTGTTTCAGCCAAACAGTAAACCCTTAGTAGACAGATAAAAGATATTGGTTCGATCTCTGGAATCCTGGATGGGGTATACATGTGCTTTTGTCCGGATATTGTCTTCGATTATATATTATATTAGCACGTTGTATGCTAATCTAATCTAATCTAATCCAGAGCACTTACATTTGGCTTATTAGTTGAAAAGATATTTCAATGATCGAGCTAAAATGATAAAATGACTCTTTATAGCTTTATATTTGTTTTCCATGGCCACTCCTTGTTTTTTAATAAATATATGTAATTTGGAGAAATTAAAAGTAAAATAAAGAATAATTTAAAATATATATATTTAAACGGAATAGTAAAAAATGAATCCTAATTTGTTGAGTCCAATATATATATAAATGCTTAAAAAAAGAAGAAGAGATAACTATAATAAGAAAATATGATTTAATTAAAATAGAAAATAAATTTAAAGAACATGAGGGAAACATGCTGCAAATTAAGATGATAAGATGATTCTTGAGCAAGACCCCACACCACGATGGAGAGCAAAAAAAAAGGACTTCCTTTCTTTATCACCCCCACCACGATTTTATTTTATTTTATTTTTAAGTATTATCAAGACCATTTTATTTTTATAAGCATTATATATCATATATGGATCGACCACGCGTGTCCTTTTTTTTGGAAGTATTATTAGGACAACCGGATGAGGTTTTTTCGCTATTGTTACCGGGAACAAGTATTGGGACCACTTTTATTTTGTAAGTATTACTTGCTTGCAATTATGGATGGATTTATTAAGAGTGTGTTTGGCACTGTGATTTTGCAAATTACTGAGCACTTTACTTGACTGTGGTTGTGACAATCAACGGGTGAAGTGCCCTATCAAGATGTATATGAGGGAGAATGAAGTTTAAGGCATCAGCAAAAAGAAAATAGGAAGCAAAGAAGTAGGGAAAAGAGGTGAAGTGTCCTAGCAAGTAGCAAGGTGTATATATATGAGGGAGAACGGAGTTTAAGGCATCGGCAAAAAGAAAATAGGAAGCAAAGAATTAGGGAAAAGATTGGTAGAATTAGGAAGTGAACCCACCAAAAAGTAATAGGGAAGTATATATATATGAAGCCCCCCACCAGATTCAAACATGACGATGGTTACAGCAACGATTTCAGGATCAAACTAATATAATTGGGGTTTTGGCATCATTTAAAGTAGAGTTAATACGCAAATTCTTTTCTATTTTTAGGTTTATTTTGATTGGAAGGATGCATGAATATATGTATTGGATATGAGCGTTTTCTTAAAAAAAAAAAAAAAACAAGCCAGGAAAACAAGAAACACGTACGTGTCAGCAATTAAACTGATAAATAAATACACTATATATATTTGATCTTATCTATTTGAGATATTGAATAGTCAAAAACCACATTAAAGATGTCTAAAAATCATAAGAACCGACTCTAGAATTTGGAAGGTGCCTGCCGACTAGGAAATATGTAATTTTTATCCTCATTTATCTCAAAAATTTAAGTTGATATGAATTGATCCGACTTACATGCTGTTATTTTAATAACAGTATGTATGCTAGAATAAAAGTAATGGTTAAAATTGAATCTTTCAAAATCTCTTTTTATTTTTCTTCTTTTATTAAATTTTTTTAAAAGAAAGTAAACTTTGAGATTCAATCTCAACCATTGTTTCTATAATAACATACATGCTGTTATTTTAATAACAGCATGTACACCAAATCTTATATGAATATGTAATTTAATTACTTAATTATTATTTTAACAAAAACATGTGCAATCGAAAATATGGCCTATTGTCAACATCGATTGCGTTCCTGTCAAAATTTTGGCTGTGGCCAAAAACAGGGACGGAACCAGCTGGGAGAATGGGGGGACCAAAGCAAAGAAAAAAAAAAATGGGGGGACTGGAATGAAAAAAAGAAAAAAAATACAGCCTAATTTTTTTTTTTTTGGAATTGGGGGGACCATGACCACCACCGGTCCGCCCCCCAAATCCGTCTCTGGCCAAAAACCTCAACTCAACTTAAATAGTAGGTCACAGTGACCCAGAGCATTGAATGGTTGCCAAAAATTTAGCAAGGGCATTGAAAATTTCATTGGGGGCCGCCAAGATGCATGATAGATCAGAGGGCACGCTAAAACAACACATGTTCCGTGGGAAAGTATGAAATTGTCGACATCGATCGCATTCCTGTCAACATTTTGGCCAAAAATCTTTTCAACTCAATTTTTTGAGAACTCGTACGTGCATGGAACCAATGGACGTCGTCTATCCAGGAGCGCCACTTCTTTATAGGCTAGGGCTTCCGACTTCTCATGCAGCTGCGTGCAGGCTGCAGGCAATGGCTATGTGCAGTGCCTACACAAGTTTTGCCTTTTACTAAGCATGGAACTAGGAAGACGATCACCGGACTACTTATAGTTCTAAAATCAAAATTAAGCACTAGAGTAGTGTTTGAATCTCTGACTCTCTCTATATACATATAATTATCAAGTTCCCATATATAATATGATAAATGAAAACTGTTAGAGTTTATGTAGTAGTGTCTTACTAGTATTTGTGTTCTATATGATGTCTATATTATTAGCCTATATATAGGCCCCTTATGTACATCATTCAACGTGATTCAATATATAACCTTATTCTCAACATGGTATCAAAGCATAGGTTTTAAATTACCTTAAATTTTTTTTTTCCGCATATACATTTATTATTAATTTTTTTCGGCTCTGCTAGTGTTTTCGCAAATATTTTGCTGTCCTTTTCGGTTTTTGTTTTCCTCTTGTATTTTTCAGCGGATCAATATACCGCTAAGCCCAACACATATCCCCATCGGAGTCCTCACGCCCTACACGCCGCCGTTTGAAGTTCCGGCGCCTCACATCGCCGCCACCGCCACAAGCCTCCACGGTGGTCCGATCTTTTTATCTTCCCATTAGATAGATCTCGATCTTGATGCGATTCCAAAAGTTCCAGATCGTCAAACGAGCCTCCACGCGCTCCTTTGCCTCTCGATCCACGCGATCCACGCGCTTATCACGCCTGCACGCACCACATGCGCTTAGTACACCACGCCACTACCGACCTCGACTCTGAATTTGACCTGACCGTTGACTGCTGACTTTGACTTTGACCAAGTGTTTCTACTCAATTTTTGGTTCTGATTTCATTTTTGTGGTCTGTTTTGCATTTGACCATTCTAGATGGCACAAAATGAGATCATTCATCATGTTCAAACTATATTGGATGGCACAAACTATATGGTCTGGTCCCCATCTATGCGTAGCTTTCTTAAAGGCCGCAAGCTTTGGCTTTATGTGACAGGGGAGATTAAAAAGCCAGTTAAAGGGCTTCAAACAGATGAGGCTTTCACCACTTGTCTTATTGATTGGGATAGTAATCATCACAAGATTCTTACGTGGTTCCGTAACACCACTATCCCATCTATTTCTGCGCTCTTTGGCAGTTTTGATGAAGCAAAGGGTGCTTGGGATATGCTTGCTTCTCGTTATTCTTCTGTAGATGGTGCTCACGAGTATCAGCTTCTGTTTGAGCTTTTCCATCTGAGGCAGGAATCTGGTCAAAGTATTAATGATTTTCTTGCTCACATGCAATTTTATGGAACCAAATTGATGTTTCTGACCCTATTTGGAAGGATCCTGCTGATGCTGAGATGTATATTACACGTAGAAATCAACATCGCCTTCACCAATTTTTGATGGCCTTGCGTGATGATTTCGAGCCTGTTCGGGTGCAACTTTTACACCGTTCTCCTCTTCCCACTTTGGACACTGCCATCTTTGAACTTGTTCGTGCCGAGCATAGATCGCAGACTATCGCCTCGCCTAGTCATGCGAGATTGGTCGCGCCATCTTCTAGTTCTTCGTCAGTTCAGCGAGAGCAATTTGATAGGTCGAATACTCCTCGACTCCCTCCTAAGTCTCGCACCAATAACTATTATTGTCAACTTTGTCGACGTCGAGGACACACTATGGATAGGTGTTGGAATAAGAGGAGATCTAATGCACCCATAGCCGCTCATAAAGTGATTCATCTCAAGTTGCTCCTCTTCGCTTGCTCTTCCGCCACGCATCGATCCAATATCACCTTATCTCGCAGCTGACTTTGAGACAATAGTCAACCAGGTCGTCCTATCTCGCTCTCGTAATGCATCATCCTCCGCCTCTCGCCTTGCTGTGTACCTCTTCCCTTGGCTCTTTGACTCGCTTGTTGCAATCACATGACACCCACCCTACTTCATCTACCACATCTGTACCTTCACCCCATTCTTCATTGATTCGCACTGATGGCTCCATTATGATCAAGAAAATATAGGCACTATCAATACACCTTCCTTTCTGCTCTCGATGTCTTTCATGTGCCCGAATTGTCCTTCAATCTTCTTCTTTGGGCAATTGTGTGAACTTGGATATAAACTTGTTTTAACTTTTCCGTGTGTATGTGCAGATCCTCGTAGTCGGACCATTGGGATCGGGCGAGAATTGGGCGATGTTCGAACTTTCATCCTTACATCTTCCCACCACTAGCATCTCTTCATTGCCTCTTCCTCACCACCACCTCTTGCACTTTGGCATTCGCGTCTTGGTCATGCATCGCCTCTCGTGTTCAACTTTTAGCTTCTAAGGGTTTGTTAGGTCCAAAGGTCCAATAATTCTTTTGACTGTATTTCATGTCAACTTGGTAAACAACCGGCTTTGCCTTTTAATAATAGTGAGTCTCATGCTACCGCTTCTTTTGATTTAATTCATTGATGTTTGGGGACCTTTTCCTGCTAGTATGAGTGGTTCACGTTATTTTGTTATTTTTGTTGATGATTTCTCTCGTTACACTTAGGTGTTTTTTGATGAAATCTGCTCAATTGTTGGATATTTATCGACTTTTGCCAAAATGGTTGAAACCCAATTTTCAAAACCCATTAAAGCTTTTCGCTCGATAATGCTTTAGAATATACTCAACATGATTTTCAAGCCATTCTCAAACATTATGGCACTATTCCTCACTTGTCGTGTCTGTGCACCTCACAACAAAATGGTCGAAATAAAGAAAACTTAGGCACATTTTAGACACCGTCTGCACTTCTCCTTTCCACGCGCTTCCTACCCCATTTTGGGGTGAAACCACTCTCATGTCTACACGATCAATAGGTTGCCTACCCCTATCCTTGATAATCGCACTCTTACGAGCGTTGTTTGGCTCATTCCTTCATATCACCATCTTCGTGTCTTTGGTTCCCACTGCTTTTGTTTTACTCCATTTCATGAACGCACTCAAACTCAAGCCTCGTTTCTGCTATATGTTGTTTTCTTGGATATGGAGGAACAAAAGGGCTACCGTGTTATGATCCTGTCTCGTCGCCAGATCTCCCGTCATGTAGTTTTTGGGAGCATCGACCATTCCATGAGATTGGCAAATTCAATATGCCATCCTTCCCTCCCTTTACTACCCTCCTTGAGATTCCTCTTTCTCCAACTCCAACTAGCAATGTCTTGCCAGAGTCACTCCCGCTTGAACATCAATCATTTGATGCCCCAGAGTCACTCCCACTTGAACATCACCATCGATGCCCTTGACGCCGCTTCAAGGCCCCTGTGTTCTGCTTTCATCCGAGGATCCGGCGCACTCCACCACCTGACCTTCGTCGATCCACCCGAGTAAGATCTCTCCCATCCCATTTACAGGATTTTCATTGCTTTCATGCCTTAGCTACCTTGCATGAGCCTCACTCTTTTCGTGAGGCCTCCATTAACCCTCTTTAGTGCTGCAATGAAAGAGGAACTTGATGCTTTACACAAGAACAATACGTGGATATGGTTGACTTGCCTCCTGGAAAGTCTGTGGTAGGGTAAGTGGGTTTACAAAATCAAGACTTGTTTTGATGGTATGATTGATATAAGGCTCGACTTGTGGTCGAGGTTTTACTCAGAATACGGTGTGGATTATGAGGAGACTTTTGCTCCGCTTGCTCGCCTCACTGGGTGCTTTTATCGGTCGTGCAGCCTCTCGACATTGGTCACTTTGTCAAATGGATGTCAAAATGCCTTCCTTAATGGTGATTTAAGTGAAGAAGTCTATATGCAGCTACCTCCTGGTTTATCTCATTCTACAAACAAGGTTTGTCGCTCGTCGAGCTCTATATGGACTTAAGCACCCTCGAGCATGGTTTGCTAAGTTTAGCACCACTATCTCTCGCCTTGGCTATTCCATCGCCTCTTATGATTCAGATTGTTTATTCGCCGCACGACAGTGGTACCATACTTCTTCTACTATATGTTGATGACATGATCATCATCGGAGATGATATTATCGTATTCGTGAACTTAAATAGTTTCTCGGCCAAGACTTTGAGTTGAAAGATCTTGGCCCTCTCAACTATTTTCTTGGTCTTGAGATCTCCTCTTCCGATGGTTATTATTTGACACAGCCAAGTATATCTCTCGATTCGCTTTCGGGCCAATCTCACCGATAGTAAGATTGTCGACACACCGACCGAGAGCTCAATACTCGCTCACTCCTCATGATGGTGAGCCTCTTCGCGATTTTACCTTATATCGGCATTTAGTCGGCATCTTGTCTACCTTCACATCCTTGACACGATATCTCATATGTCCCATCAAGTGAGTCAATTTATGGCTGCTCCTCGCCCACTCATTTCTCAACCTGTCCTCCGCATCCTTAGGTACTTGAAGGGACATTATTTCATGGGCTTTATTTCTCCTCTCGCCTCTTTCTTCACCGCATGCTTATATCGATGCCGATGGTGATCCAATGATCGTCATTTACCATCGTTACCGCTTCCTACTTGGCACCTCACTTATCTCTTAGCGAAGTAAGAAACAAACCGTTGTTGCTCGATCTAGCACTAGGCGTAATATATCGCTCTAGTGACATACTCATCATGGAGCTTCTTTGGTTGCGATGGTCATTGCGTGATATTTGTGTCTCTTTCTTCTGCTACTCCTTTATATTGTGACAACAGGAGTGCTATTCAGATTGCTCATAATGATGTTTTTCATGAACGGACCAAACATATTGAGATTGATTGTCATTTGGTACGTCATCATCTTCTTCGTGGCTTACTATGCCTTCATTCTTCACGTCGTGATCACTATGGATATCTTTACAAAGTCACATCCTCTAGGGCGGTTTCGTGATCTTGTGTCCAAACTCAAGTTGGTCTCTAGAACTCCACCTTGAGCTTGAGGGGGGCTGTTAGAGTTTATGTAGTAGTGTCTTACTAGTATTTGTGTTCTATATGATGTCTATATTATTAGCCTATATATAGGCCCTTTATGTACATCATTCAGCGTGATTCAATATATAACCTTATTCTCAACAACCATATCTCGTTTATTCATGTTTTTGAGAAATTTGCAGCTGTTAATGAGTTTAATTATGATATTTCTTTTCTCCATAACATAGTAGCCCCAGGGCACAAGAGGAAAAGAAGAAAGAAAGTCCAATCAATAATTATCATGCATGAGACATGGTTCTAGTCTTCTACAACGACTATGCTACCTCACCAGGCAAGTTCTTCTATGAATAGAGACCTTTCTATTAAACCAAGAAACCAAACCCAAAAAAAAAACAAAACCTTCATTTAATCTTATGAACTTTCTTTTAAAAATAATTAATTATCATAATTTTATAAAGTTTAAAAGAGTATAAAGACCATTTCACCTATTTGTCATTTGATTTTAACCCCAAACCCTAATGAGAGTGGTAACATTGCAAACTTTTCAAAATTTGATACACTAAATTGTAAGTTTTAAATTTTATGGCAATTATTGCAAAAGTGATGAAAGATAATTAAGAGAAATTAAGTGAAATTTTCTCTTTTTTTCTTGCCTGATCTCCGTCAGATCCTTGAACCAATAGCCTAAAAGTTGTATCTACCTTTTCAACAAACCTAGCTGAATCATTTTACCCAAATATGCTCTATGGTCATCATTGCGTATAATTGGGTACAAAATTAGAGACAAGATCATCTCGATTTTAAATTATTTTATGATTTAAATTTTATTTTACAGATCTAACAATATATATAATATCATGGGGTGAATATGTTGTTATATATATACCGTTACATATCAAAATAAGATATTGAAACGGTGAGGATTATTGTTCTCATAATTCAAGGCATTTTTGACAGGAACGCGATGTTGACAATTCAATATTTTCCCGTGGAACATATTTTGTGATTTTTTTAAACTATCGTCTTCCTTGGGATTTGACCTCCGATGTTGATGCTAAAATTGATATAAAAAACGAAAACAAAAATGAACAAGTTATGTTCTAATACCCGAAAAGCCTAAGAGCTTGTTTGGCCATCTCTCTTTATTCTTTTTTATTTCTAAGAAATAAATGTAAAATCAGTTTTTATGGATGACTTAAATTACAAATCCTTCCCTGCTGCATAAAAAATAAGTTAGAGGTCATCGGAGTAGTTAGGTCAAAATAACAATTTAATTCCTGTAGTCAAATTTCATCAAAACACTTGAGAGTTTTCGTTAATGTATCATGTTAGCACCAATAAAATGACAAGCCACCACCCCCTTTTCTTTTTGGGTAAAAAAAAATTGATTTTTAAATTTTTTAAATTTTGCATATATATATTTTTTATTAAGAGTGATACGTGTCATCATTTTATAAGTGCTAATATAGCGCACTAATGGAATCCGTCAAGTGTTTTTTAAGCACTTAATTACATCTCGCTTATTAGTTTGTTTAGAAAGTTATTTTGAAGAGCCAAAATGCTAAATTGACTATTTTTAGCTTTATATTGGGTTTGTAAGTTTGGTGAAAAATTTGAAAAGAGCAAACAACTCCAAATATTTGGCGAGTATTATTCACTCACCTAATTTGAAAACGAATCCCTAGTTTGAGCCCAATATTAAAAATTCTCTCTCTTCCCAATATACTTTTTAATCTTTTTAATTTTTTTTTTAAAAATTAATTATATGACACATGTTAATTTTTTATTGGTGCTGACGTGAAATTCTGTCAAATTTTGAATGGAATTTTAATGGAAGTACCATATATCTTTGTCTTTATGAAAGCTACATGTACATGTATCTCTTGTAATAAAAATGAAAACCTAGAGAGGAAATAAAAGTTTAAACCCTAGGAAAAATAAGGTATTTAACCCTTAAAAAAAAAGACTAAAATAAGAAAATGTGATTTAATTAAAATAAAAAAAAAACAAATTTAAAGAACGTGAGAAAAAACATGCTGCAAAGAAAACAAATAGGACCAAATTAAAGAAGTTAATGAATATGAATGCTTATCAGTTAGCCAAGGAGGAAAATATAAATTTCCCCAAATAATTAGAAGCATGCATGATAATTAATTAATTATTTATTGGACTTTCTTTCTTCCTTTCCGCTTATATATATATATATATATATATTGAGAACAGAAATATGATTAACGAGAGCAAAAACTCATTAACGACTGCAAATTTCTCATTAACGACTGCAAATTTCTCAAAAACATAATTAAAAGAGAGCAAAACTTGTGTACGTAGGCACCGCACATAGCCATTGCCAGCAGCTGCATGAGAAGCCGGAAGGCCAAGTCCATTGGTTCCATGCACGAGTTCTCAATAATTGAGTTGATAAGGTTTTTGGAACGCGATGCTGACAATCAATTTCATACGTACATTCCTGTGGAACATGGCCAATGCAATTTTGTCAACCATGCGATCTGCTCATTAATTAAGTTGAATTGAGGTTTTTGGCCGCTGCCTAAATTTTGACAGCAATGCGATGTTGACAACCCATATTTCCCGGTCGCACATGTTTCTTGATTTCTTCAAACAACCACTTCAATGCGATTTGGGGTCTGTTCGGCAAACGACTACCCCTTCCCCAATGCACCACATTCCCCAAAACACAACACTATTTTCTTTGGATCCAGGTACGGCGCAGCAGCAACATCTGCTGGTTTGAAAAAATGTAATTCTCTAATCCTATTTTACCCCTCCCTCTACCCACAACAACCTTTACACACAGCAAGAAAGCAGCGAAAAAATTTCTCACCAAGAGGGTATTATGGTCATTTAAAAGAAAATCTGGCCCAAGGAAACGTGAAGGCAGTCAGGCTTGTCCAATTCACCTGACGCTACAGAGGGAACGTTGGGGAATGTGGTGCATTGGGGAAGGGGTAGTCGTTTGCCGAACAAACCCTTGGATTTGATCATTCAATTCCTTAAGGCCAGAGACGGATTTGGGGGGGACCGGTGGTGGCCATGGTCCCCCCCCCCCCAATTCCAAAAAAAAAAAAAATAGGCTGTATTTTTTTTTCTTTTTTTCATTCCGGTCCCCCCCCCCCCATTTTTTTTTCTTTGGTTTGGTCCCCCCCATTTTCCCAGCTGGTTCCGTCCCTGCTTAAGGCCAGCGGGATAGTAAGAATAGTACTAGCATCAGTATTCCTATGTTCTTATCTATTCCTTAAATGTTGAAAAGGCTCTTAAAATCATTCAACAAATTCCATTGATATGTTTTTTTCAAATTCACCATTGCATATGTAAAATATACATACAGGTCTAATGATGAATTTGAAAAAGAGATTGATGGAAGTTGGATGAGAGACGGAAGAATAGCCGCTCTCTACACCACTTAATTAAGCCACTGACTACGGCTTTTAATTTATATAAGGAGAGAACGGTTTGTAACATTTTAGGGCAAACATAAAAATTGATTTTGCATTTATTCATTTCTTTAAAAGAAATTCAAATACTTTTCGTTGATTTCCGTCCCTCGGCCTAGCTATGCCATAGGGCACAGATGAAGAGACGGAGGAGGGGGGGGGACCGGCTGGGGCCATGGTCCCCCCCCAAATCTGAAACTAAAAAAATTTGAGCTGTTAAAAAAAATTATATACTACACTGGTCCCCCTCCATATAAGTAAAACAAAAGGCTGGTCCCTCTTCCCTTCCCCAAAAACAAAACCGTCCCACTGTCCCAGGCTCCCAGTGCCCCAAAAAAAAAAGAAAAGAAGAAAGAGACTTTTAGGCTCCCAGTGCTGAAAAAACAAAACAAAAAAAGAGAAAAAAAAGTCAAAGACTGGTCACCCCCCCAAAAAAGAATAGAAGCTCCTAGCGCTAAAAATAAACCATAAAAAAACCTGATCCCAATGCTCCCACAAAAGTCTCAACCTCTCACAATCCTCATTCTCAGTTCTCTCCTTCACGCCGTCAAGCCCTCATCTTCACTGTATGTGACTTTGTGGTCCCCCATTCCCCCTTGCCCCTTCTCTTTCTTTATGAGCTCAACCTCTACTTTTCGTCTTGAAAAATTAAAAGGTGAGTACTTTTGAATTGGTTTGCTATTAAATATTAATTTGTATCAAAATTTGATGGACGTATTTTTTTTTAACTCCGTTACATCTTTCATTCATACTCTTTTTGTGTTTATTTTTAGATTTTAGTTTATTGCCAAATCTGGTTGTGCCGTTGTGAGTATTTTTTTTTCTTAGAAGTTAGAATGTTAGATCCTGTTACTTTGTTTCTTATGATTGTAGCACATATATATATATATATATATATATAAAAGATCATCCAAACTCTTTTTTATTTTCTACTGATTTGGACCTTAGTATTAATCTTATTGGATTGGAGCTGTTTAGGCCTTGATGTTAATAGGATGAACTCATCAAAAAATAAATAAATTGGTGGACAAAATGTCGTTTTTGGGTCCTTTGTTTAATTCCCATTATTTCTTATGGATACCCATTATTTCTTATGGATACAGTGTTGGTAGTATTACATTTCTTATCATAGGCCTAGGTTAATTAATACTCTTAAGTAAATCCCTAAGAGATGGGCTTTAAATGTGCCAAACCGTTTGGTTGTGCCTAAATTATATTATGAGATGCATCAAAAACCTATTAAACGATAAACATGGCTTAAAAGTTTTTTGTTTTTTTTTTTAATTAAATTTTGGAAGTCAATTGTGGCTTATTGTTGATTAGGAATTACATTGGAAAACAAAATACCCTTGGATTTATGGACTCTTTTTTTTTGCACATGAAAATACTTCCAACTTCTTTGTTTTTTCAAATGGTTATAACTAACATGTTTTATTTACTTTCTCAAACATTGAATAGGATCTTTTTAGGTGAAGTTTCTTACTATTAGAGTTTCCAAGTATTTGCAGGATAAATTTGTAGGTTTTCTTATGCACAATAAACATACATTGATACATAAATATTTCTGAATTGTGTCAATAGTTAGTAAGAACTGGAAAATCAACTATTTACTAACTTGTTTTTCGAGTTGTTGTGCTTCTGCTTACTCTTCCCATTTCTACCACAACTACAAAACGGGCATTTTCAACTATGAATATCATCAAAACTAGGCTTCGTAACAAAATTGAAGATGAGTTTTTGACAGATTCTCTAATGTTGTACATCGAAAAAGAAATTGCTGCGACACTTAGTACAGATTCAATCATAGATGATTTTCGAGATATGCAAGCACGACGGGTTGCATTTTGATAGATGTTTAAGCTGAAATTTAAAATGTATTATGAAACAAATATCTATATATCTTTTGATTCAAATGTTTATTTTTTTGTTATAACTGAATTGAAGGTCATTTTGTTTTTATACATTACTTATATGTATTTTGAATTTATACCTCGGTTCCCCCCAATCAAACTTTCTGGATCCGTCCCTGCACAGATCGAGAACATCGTCAATTGTATAAGAAGACCCTCACAACCACCGTGGCTTCTCTGTCAGATCCTCCAACAACACAGAGGAGGAGACAGAGAGGAGCTCTTTTCATTTTTATTTTTCATCCATCCTCTACAGACTACGGTAGTTAAAGAGAAAGTGTTCATGAATAAAAAAAAAAAAAAAAATCTACCTAATGTTTTAATCATTATAGTTTACTTTTTTGCTTTTCCTTACCCCATTTTTATCTATTTATTTTAAAGATGATATATACATTCTTTGAAAGACAGAAATTGGAGAGGTTGAGACATGTCTAACCATCGACTACTCTTCCCTGTTTGGCTGTTTATGTAGCTTTCTCCAGAACTCTGGACCGTCCCTTTTACAAACAAAACTGGTCTGATTACTTAAAGAAAAAAAAAATGGTCCTGATAATACTTTCAAAAAAATAACGTGGTCCATGATATAGTACTTATAAAAAAAAGGAAAAAGAAGAAAAGAAACCGTGGTTGTGAATTTTGATAAAGAAAGGAAGTCGTCCTTAGCTGCATGTCCATCATGTGGGTTAAAAATGCACCTAAAATAACTTAGCACATCGTATGAGTTGGCGATTTAGTTCGGGATACAAATCTAGTGGCCAAAAACCTGCCGTGCTGTTGAAAAAAAGAAAAAGACAAAGACAAAGTCACAAAAGTAATTCTTCACTTTTTTAGGCTATGTACAAGCTAGTTTGTTCTTCATGATATGGATCGAGGATGAACTATATATAGCCTATATATAGGAGCGATATTTAATTTGTTTCCTTTCTCTCTCTCTCTAGCCGGATCAATATAATTTGTTTCAACGCATGGAGAAAATATCTGTGCATGGCATTTGGTCTAATGGGCATATATATCCAAATCAATACCCATTAGGGTACTTGATCATGTTAGTTGATGTATCATACGTTAATGTTGCAGTCATGAAAGCGGATATATAGTTAAAAATAGAGACCTAAATTAATGTAGCCGCTTTGAAAAAATAGATAATTAATATATATATATATATGGGGTTTGTTAGGGGTTCTCCTCGTAGTATTCTCTTGGCGTTCTTCCAATCTTACATAGAACATGATTTAAGAAAAACTAAAATTATAGTACTATTTTTTTGCCAACCGATTAATTTTTATGAGTTAATATTTAGGTTATAATGCTTTAAAACTTTTTTTTTTTATTCAAAACTAAAACCTAAGGGTGAAAGGTTAATTATTTAGGGATAATATCACCAAAAATGGATTTGATCATCCTAAATTTAGTGCTAGCAAATGCCTCAATTTTGGTGCTAATGCTTCAAATTTGGTACTAATGCCTCAAATTTAGTGCTAATGTCTAAAAAAACTAGTGGTGAAATTTTTTTCTTAAATCATATTTTACGTAAATTCTAAAAGCTATAACACTATAGAAAAACTCCCAAGCATTTTCCTATATATATATATATATATATATATATATAATTAAAATGGAGAGTAAATTATTATGATAAGCCCCATGTGAATAGGATTTTTTTTTAAAAAAAAAATTGTATTTATTTCCTTTTAAGTTGACTAGCATATTCATTTTTATTCTTGGGTATTTAATGAGATTCTGGGATAGACCATTCTGTAATTAAGCAGTACTTGAGGAAATATTTAAACATGTATTTTCACTAGAAATATAAATGAAGTTAGGCTATTAGACTTTATTAGGTCATTTGTCAAATTTTAGGGTTGAGATAGTAATCTCCTCTGCACACAAAAAAGAATCTGATTCTCTCTCCTCTTGTATGCCTATAAATAGATATTCCTTCACCACCGATTCTCAAGCAAAGCACCAAGTAAGCAAATTAGCACACTAGTAAAAATGGCTGATCGGCAATTACTCACCCCCCATTAGCCTTGTTCTGCCTTTTACTCATGATTGTCCTGATCAATGGCTCACAAGCCACAGGCATAATCTCGGTGTACTGGGGCCGGAATGCAAGTGAGGGCACCTTGGCTGATACTTGCGGCACTAGCAGCAATTATAGTATTGTGAACATAGCTTTCCTATCCAAATTTGGCAATGGCACCGCTGTGTTCAACCTAACCAACCATTGTAATGCAACCGCTAATGCTGGTACGTAGCTAGAAACTAATCTGGGTAGGGGTCATGATTCAAAAATATTTGCTGCTAAAGGCCGGTTGGCTTTATTTTTTATTTTTTATTTTACCTTAAAATTTTTTGTTGTTAGGAATTAGAGGGGGGCCGCATCCAATATCAACCCCCTCCTCCCCTAATGGGTGCACCGGTTTAGGCGACGACATCAAAGCTTGCCAAAAACAGGGTATCAAAGTCTTGCTTTCTATTGGAGGCCACAACGGAAGTGGTAGCTACAAGCTTTCCTCGGCGGATGATGCGAGGCAGGCATTGGTTTCATTATAATAGTCTTTCATGTTCAATTTCATTGATATTTATATTAATATTGCTGTACGTGCATGCAGTAATTTTGCAACCTATTTGTGGGACCATTATCTTGGGGGCGAATCTTACTGCGACCGTCCATTTGGTGATGCGGTCCTTGATGGCATTGACTTCGCTATTGAAAAAGAGAGCAAGTACTGGGACGAACTGGCAAGGAAGCTGTCAAGTTTTTACACGCAGCAGAAGAAGAAGGACTACTTATTAACAGCGGCTCCACAGTGTCCTTTTCCAGATCCTTATCTACAAGATGCTATAGACACTCGCCTGTTTGACTACGTTTCGGTCCAATTTTACAACCACGAGCAGTGCGAGTTTAAGTACAATTTCGACAAAGTTAAGGCTTCTATTCAACAATGGGTTACCCACATCAAAGATTTTAAGAGTTTATTACTTCTGGGGTTCCCAGCAGCCAATGAAGCAGCTGATAGTGGCTACGTGAGGCCCCAGGAACTTGTAGAGGACGAGTTGAAAGTGATTGATCATGATAATCCAAAATACGGGGGTGTTACTGTTTGGAATAGGTATTATGACAAATTGAGCAACTTTAGCGAACTTATTAAGCCCCGTGTTTGAACTACTCCTCATGATCAGATCAGATCGTGTATGTTAACAACTACCTGCAGCCTTTGTAATCTTTCGTCATTTCCTTTGTGATCTTTTAGTTTGTCGGTCGTTATCTTCAATAAGCAGGTAGCTAGTGAATTTTAATTTGATGTATTCTACCAAACTTGTGAGATATTGAGACTTATATATATATATATATATATATATATCTCATTAATCAATAAAAAGATTGTAAGAGATGCAATAATCTGCCAAATTGTTCATCACAACGAATTGCCCAGCCAACAACTTCTATGTCATCAATTTAGATTAAGAACATGTTTGAGATTATGTTTGAGAAATAGAGCTGGCAAAAGCTTCATTTTTAAGTCTATCAAAAGTGCATTTATGTCATTTTTGAGAATAAAAAAGTCAAACAAGTTCTTTTACAGTTTTTTACTAATTAAATATGTCAGTTTTTTGTTTGGCACACTCCACATCGGTATCAATAGGAGGCCCTTCTTAGAGAGTCTGGTTCCGATGAGATTAGACACACCTTCCCCCCTCTAGCAATCTTCTCTTAGCAACAGCACCTGCACCATAATACCAAATTCCAATATAGTAAGTTACGAAAATTACTTAATAGGGCAGTACGTGTCTTCGAGTCTCTTGGGTTTTGGCCCTTTTGGGCCTCTTTCGGTAGGTTTAAGACTCAAGTCCCTTGCCGGGTTTGACATAGAGAGGGCTGCTTGGTTTGAGGGCTTGGGTCATGTTTCCTAAATTCGGTTGGGTCTTCTCTTGGGCATGGGCCTTGTTGTTCCTTAGGTGATTCATGGGCGGGCGGGACATATAAGAGTTCCCCAAATCTCTTGAATGCTTAGTAAAATCCATCTATGGGAATTTAGAGGTGTGTGCTCCTAGGCTTCAAGGTGGGTCATGGAGTCGTGAGTCATGACTCATGACTGAAGGCTAAGGGATATATTAATAGTGTTAATTGATACTGTGCAGGAGTGTCGCAAATTAGTGAGGTGTTGCCTTATATTAAGGGTTCTTCAAAATACGGGGGTGTTATGCTTTGGAATAGGTATTATGACAAATTGAATGGCCATAGCCAAGCTATTAAGCCCTATGTTTGAACTGCTTGACAGAGTCAGCTCGTGTTAACTACTACCTGCATTAGTGTTTCTGTTAATTATCGTTTTACGTTCTGCATGCATTTGGGTGTCAACTGTCATTAAAAGTATTGGAGTCCTGGATCATCACCAATGCTTCCGATCCGTTCAGCAGATGGTAGCAAAAGGGAGACTATTACACCACTTATCTTTCATCATTTCCTTTGTAATCTTTTATGTTTGTCGTTATCTTCAATAAGCAGGTACTGAATTATAAAATTGATGCATGTATTCTAGTTCTAATTTGGATTAATCAATGAAAATTAAAATTATTAGCCTTTCTCCTAAACTTGTGAGATGACAAGCAATTTTCATTAATTAGTGGTGATCGAGACTCCATTGACCTGTCTGTGTTGACTGTTTTACTACTAGTTAATCCTATATTTCCAAGAAAACATTCTTCATTGCTACTGTTCATGTGTGTTTTGTGCTTTTAAATTCCCTTGTTTTCTACGAATTGTGTTGGTGCTGCATCATTCCACTTAGATATTCCACTTAATTTGGAGGATGTAATAATAAAATAAAGTAAATCAATCAAAAAATATAACATTAAGCCAAAAGGTTAGCCGGTTCTTATGTAGAATTTGTTTGTTTTGTATTTTTCTAATATTATAATTTGAAAATAATATTTAATAAACTACCATATGATAATTATATAATTTTTTTTTTTTTTTTATGAGAAACTTGAGAAAACTCTTTTAATTAACTTCTACTTGTTTTGATATTGAGGAATGATAGAGATACAACTTTTGCTCAACTTTTCTCTTATGTGGCCATTTAAAAATATATATATATAGAATAAAAAAGATAATGAAGTAATAACAATAAAACATCCTATGTGGTATTTTAACCAAAAAAAAAAAATTGTTAATATTCTGAAGAAAAATACCATTTATATATATATAAAAATACCAAGTAAAAAAAGGACCACATAGGATGTCATTACTTTAGAACCTTTTTTTTTTAAATGACCACATAAGAAAAAAGTTTGGCCAAAGTTGTGTCTCTATCATTTCTCTTTGATATTATACTTTCAAAGTTGAAAAACTTTCAATTAAGAGTATTGAATTTTTAATTTTTTTTCAATTATCCAATTCTGTTAAAGATTTTTGATTTTTGTTTTTTTCAAAATGTCCCAAATGCCCTTTTTTAATAATAATAAAAAAATTACAAAGATGTTGCAAAAACCTTAAACAAAATAGCTTGCTTCTCTTTCTCTCTCTATTCCCTGCTGATTCTCACAGCCTTAGAGCACATGACTCTTACTGTTAGGGTTTAATTAGCATACAAAGACAAAAACTTTCTTCTCATTTTCAATTTAAATTCTTTAATGGCATTGTATCTTCTGTACGGACGTACAGCCTAGACGAACACGGTATTGGACCTGAACCGGTTAGGGAAGGTCTGATATATATTCCTATCATCTTTTATTGGTCGAGCATCTGCTAAGAACAAAGGCAGAATGGCTCGTTATCTTGCAAACAAGTGTTGTATTTTATGACGGCGACTTGATGACTTTCATGACAAGGGGAATTTCTCTGGGAAAAAGATATGTTTAGATGTGATGACAATTTTCCAATTGAAAGTGCTCAAAACAAAGACGCAGAGATGGAAACCAAAGAAGAAAAATGTGAAAAGAAGAATGGATCAAGAGTTGGAGCAACAGGATTGTGATAATGGGTTCAACACCACGCAGGATGGAACAGTAAAGAAATGTCAAATCATACTATGTAGAAGTAAAAGAGACATGTAACATTCATAATATTTCTCTATAAATCAAATAATAAATTAAAAAGAAAAGATGTAGCTTTGATGTTTTGACGTAAGTCATAGACTGAACCACCTAAAATCTCTGTGTTTCATCTATCTTCTTTCTCTTATTTAGATTAATTATTAGTTATAATACAATAACTCAAGAAACCATAGTTACAAGAGCTCTTATAACTCTCGTCTTAATATGTGATTTTCAATCAAGCCATAAAACTTTCTAATTCAATCAAATATCTCTAACCACTCAGGCATATTGGCTTCTCAGCCTTCTGAAATGAGTTACATGCAAAGTCTGCACCAAAATCTTGGCTAGTATAACAAAAACTCATAAATGCTCCACACTTGTAAACATGAATAACCTTAAGTGACCTCATACATTCCTTGATCCAAAAGTCCTTATAAAGTTTCAATTTTTTAATTTTTATTTACTATAAAAAAATTATATTTTATATAAAAAATATGAAAGTTTTGGATACAATTGGTCAAATTGGAAAAAATTTGAAACTTTGGAGAGTTGGATTGCAAAAATTGAAACTTTGGTGTTCAAATTGAAAAATGCTATCAATTTTGGGAGTGTAAACTGTAATTTTTCCATATTTTTTTACATAATATTTATGTTTCTTAAGAAAATCCACTACTCTAATATTAGAAAAACAAGAGAATTCTCAAAACAAAAATGGAATGATTCTTTAAATGGTAAGTTAGGGATGTGCACACTCGCTTAGTTATTGATCCAGTGTCGGGTGTCGAGGATGAAATCCCTATTTGATAGTAACGCTCAAACATTAAAAAAGTGTTATATTTTTAGCTCTTGTTTTGTGATATCACATTGAAAGAAGGAGGTGACTTGTTGACTCAAGAACTCATTCTCTTTTGACCTTCGCAAACAAAGAGTTTGGTTGAAACTATTATTTATAAATATACTTCTCTAGCATTAGGTGCACAAGTGGACGCATTTAAAAAGTCTCTCGTGCATGGTAGATGGTAGGAGTACATTGATATCCTTGAGAGAGATAAGACATATTAGTTTGTTTGCAACAGATCTTGGAAGGAAAGCAACAAAAAGCTGGAATTTCAATAACACAAGGAGAATGGTTGGTTGTTTTAAGATGACAAAGCACTCTCTCAATCTCCATCTCTCTCACTTAAAAATGGAAACTTTTCATAAAAATGAAAACTTTAACCTTAAAAATACAAAATAGGGTAAATATATTATGGAAAATGCTAGGGGCTCTCCCCGTAGGTTCTCTTGGTGCTCTCCCAGTTTTACATAATACATGATTTAAGAAAAAATAAAATTGTAGTTATTTCCACTCGGTTTTTTAGGTGATTAGCATCAAATTTGAGGCATTAGCAACAAATTTGTGAGGCATTAGCAACAAAATTGAGGCATTAGCATCAAATTTAGGATGATCAAATCCATTTGTGATATCATCCCTAAAGGTTAACCTTCCACCCTTAGGTTTAATTTTGAATAAAAAACAAGTTTTAAAGCATTAGAACCTAACTATTAACTCATAAAAATTAATCTATTAGCAAAAAAAGGGTGCTACAATTTTATTTTTTATTAAATCATATTCTACATAAGGCTAGGAGAACATTACGGGGAGAACCCCTAGCAAACCTCATATATTATAGGTCCCTGAGTCAACCCGCCAAAATTAAAAAATTTCTATTTTTTTTTTTTTTTTCCAGTTTTTTACTCCTTGTGTCAAGGGTTAATTAAAAGAGAGAAATGGTTAGAAGAGCTTAGGAGACAATAATTACAAGATCTCAAGAGACAATTATTACGAGAGCTCAAAAGACAAGAGTTACAATTATGGTTATTAATGTAAAAGTAAAAAAGACACATAACATTCATACTCTATAAATCCAATAATAAAGTGAAAAAAAAAGATGTATTTATTTATTACAAGGTCACTACATGAACCAATTTAACAAACAATTTTTTCAACAATTACTAATTTGCCATAGTAAACCAAATTTCAAATTCCATGCTTATTTTGTTTCACCCTTTAGAGACTTTGAACGAGGAATCGGATATGAAGTCACAAAAATCAAGTGTCTTTCTGTATGTCCAATTTGACTATAAGAATGGATTAAGTAAAAAACTAATCGGATATGAAGTTGCAAAAATCAAGTGTCTTTCATTAAAGCTAATTCAAACTAATCAATCAAATGCAAGCTAGACAAATGGAGTACACCAAATTGAGGTCTCATATGGTTGTTGGTTGGCTAGAGAAAGGAATTAATTATATCTTCACAAGCCTAGGATGCAGGAGGATTACCTATCTCTAGTACAATTCTTTGTGTCTTGGCTTCTAGATGGAGTTGGCTTTTAGTATGCTGTATAAAAGATGAAAGAAATGTTCTCCCTCAACCCTTAAACTGAGACGTAACTACAAATTGCTGCAAGAGATGTTATCTTTAGTAAATTTTCTTGATTAAAAAAAAAAAAACCCTCAAAACATCACCTCATACTACATTTTTTGGTTATGGAGATTATATCTTTATTAATATTATTAGGTGCTATGAATTCAGCTTCTTGACTAGCCTGGCTTATTTTATCATGTCAAATGTTTATGAGGCAACCTTAATTGAAAGGACTAAAGCATGCCACAACAATTGAATGAATGAGATTAAGTTATTTTTCTTCAAAATTTGGTATTTTTTTAGACAGCAGCTTTTATTTATTATTTGTCAATTAGTTATAGTAATTTGTTTTGTCCTTTTGCTCCTTCTATATAGGTGCTTCCTTTTGTATACTTTATGTATACTTAGGGGCGCGTTTTATGCTTTTAATGATATTTATCGATTACTTATTAAAAAAAAAAGTACCCCTTAATGTAAGTTAGTTGGTGATGGACTTTATTGAATATAGTGTTAATGATGAGAAGTTTTTAAATGGAAAATGACTGGAGTTTAGGATGCTCTCTCCCCTAGCTGCAAAGGCTAGAAACTTTTGAGCTAGCCCCGAAAAAAATGGATGTAAGTTTTGTAGACCACTTTCCTTTAGATCTTCCTTTTTCTTGGAAGCTATCCTGCTGTACTTGGCTTGACAATGAGAACCTTTAACATAATTTTGTATAAATTACATATCAATCAAGTTGATAGAAATTTTAATGAAATCCCCCTTCCCCTAACAATAATGTGATTTTGTTAATGTGTGTACTAATGTTTCATTGACTTTGTGGATCTTTCTACTTTTGTTCTACCATAGAAAATTGGGTTCTTTGTGCTAAGCATTTTTTCTTGAGGCTTAGGCTGATGGATTTTGTTTTGTTACTGTGACTTGAAGTGTTTCTTTCATGACCATCCAAAGTTCGTAGATCATATTTATTGCCTAAAATAATTATTTTGTGCTCCAATCTATCTAATATAGTGGTTTATTCTATCAAATTATATGAATCGACAAAATTTGTCTCTTGCTTTTAAACCACATATATGAAAAAGAAAAGAAAAATAAAGAAACAGAGAAAGAAAGAGAGAACCGAGACCAAAGACGGAATTACTATAAAAAATAAAAAGAGGAAAAAATATGCGTATCTCCCTCAAATTACCATTTCATTATCAATGTCATTGTCTCCCATGATGCCATCAAATAATAGTAATTCCTCTTTAGAAAGCTTAAAAATTGAAACTTTAACTAATAGTAGTTACAAGAACTCAAGTGATAAGAGTTACAATTATGGAGGAATTACTATTATTGACCAAAGAGCAAGAGAAGAGGAATTACTATTATTTGATGGCATTGATAATGAAATGGTAATTCGAGGGAGATATGTGCATTTTTTCATCTTTTTCCATTTTTTTTTTATTTTTTATAGTAATTCCTCTTTGGTCTCGGTTCTCTCTTTCTTTCTCTGTTTCTTTCTTTTTCTTTTCTTTTTCATATATGTGGTTTAAAAGCAAGAGACAAATTTTGTCAATTCATATGGCAAACTGTACGTAAGAACATATTCTACAGAAAAGGAATTTGATAGAACAGAGCACCAAACCACTATATTAGATGGATTGAAGCACAAAATAATTATTTTAGGCAATAAATATGATCTACGAACTTTGGAGGGTCATGAAAGAAACACTTCAAGTATGCATTCTTTAAACCTAACCTATACTTATGAGGTGCCCAGGCCTAGCAAGAGTCAGAAATTTGGGTTAAGAACTAGGAAATCTTAGGATATCATTTTCCTAAAAAAAAACTTATTTCTTCTGATTTGAGTTTTGGAATTTCAATGTCCTACAGTTATAACATGATAATTAAACACAAGTAACTCAGCAGGCCACAAATAATTAGCCACTACGGTTCCAAGCATGTCACTATAAGTAACAGTAACAAAACAAAATCCATCAGCCTAAGCCTCAAGACAAAATACTTAGCACAAAGAACCCAATTTTCTATGGTAGAACAAAAGTAGAAAGATCCACGAAATAAATGAAACATTAGTACACACATTAACAAAATCACATTATTGTTAAGGGAAGAGAGATTTCATAAAAATTTCTATCAACTTGATTGATATCTAATTCATACAAAATTAAGTTAAATGTTCTCATCGTCAAGCCAAGTACAGTAGGATAGCTTCCAAGAAAAAGGAAGGTCTAAAGGAAAGTGCATGGTCTACAAAACTTACATCCATTTTTTTCAGGGCTAACTCAAAAGTTTCTAGCCTTTGTAGCTAGGGGAGAGAGCATCCTAAACTCCACTCATTTTCCATTTAAAAACTTCTCATCATTGACATTATATTCAATAAAGTTCGTCACCAACTAACTTACATTAAGGGGTACTTTTTTTTTAATAAGTAATCGATAAATTCATTTATATATTCTATCATTGAAACCTAAAAAATTTAGCAAGATAATCTATGAGATCTCATTGATAAAATGTGTAAATAATTATGAGATCTCATTCATTTAGTATCACTACTTGACCTTTTAGATCTTGATATCATGAATGAAATTTTGCATTCCATGTGTTCCTACTGCAGTCAATGTACAACAGAAACTTCATGCAGACACTTATTGCTTACTTTTCTTTCCTTCCATAAATCATATATTCTCCCTTTTTTCATGATATGCAGGACTAGGATATGGATCTATCATTCCTGATGCTCCAGGGTTGGAATCGCATCTCTTGACAAAATCATTGGCAAAAAAAATTGGAGATTTTGTGGAGCAATATGTAGAAGCAATGGAGAAGGTGATTAAATAGAGTTATGTGCAATATAGTTTTTATGCAAATGAATTTTCTATTTACAGTATTTTCTGTGCATTGTTTTACCAAGAAGGGGAAATATCCATTAATCATGTGATAGGTTAACCTAAAGCAGGCATTGAAAATTGGAATAAGCATCTCTAGTGAGGGGAATGCATATCTGCAAGTAAGCTTGTTAAAGGCTGAGTAGTTATTTAATTGATGGTATTTGCAAATTTTATTTCTGCTATCTTCAATCGCTATTTGTTCATCAAATCTTTTATTGTGTAGGAGAGCCAATTTTGGAAGCTTTACAAACAAAACCAAGCTTCCTGCTCTATTGTTATGAGAACTTCAGTGGGGCTGGTTTATCTTCTTGCATGTTTGTTAGAACCTTTCATGCCTTCATTCTCTAAAGGTAGGCTTCACATCCTGCATTCAACACCCTTTAGATTAAAAGGTACCTTCCAAATGGTTATCTCAAGCTGTTTGTTTCACCATCAAATGCTTCTGCTTTTTTTCTTTTTACACTCAAGGTGCTGACCCAGCTTCATTTGCCTCCTAAAACACTGCTTTCACTTAGTGATGAAACTAGAGATCTTGAAAGGGAAATTCTTTCAAGATCAGCCTTTGGGAAATTGGGAAATTCCTTTTGAAGCTTGTTCAGCCTTTCTTCTTATTTTAATTCCGGATGACCAAATTTATTGACATTGCAAAAGTGCCAAATCAGAAAATTTTCTAATGTGGCATTTTTATCAAGTTAGAAAATTTTCACATGTTAGTTATGCCAGGTCAGTAAATTTCCTGACTTGGTAAAATTGTCATGTCAAAAATCTTTATTGATGTGACACTTCTGCAACGTCAGAAAATTCTAATGTGTCACACAATATCACGTCAGTAATTTTTTTTTTCTTGACTTCTATGTTTTTTACCTTCCACTCACGTTAGAAAAGACACATCAAAAAATTTCTGACATTTTAGACACCTAGACACGTCAGAAATTGCTAGTGAGAACAAAATAATTTTTTTGTAAACACGTACTTCCAAAAAATACTGTTTACGCTACTGTACGTCTAACTATGCTACTGTTCACGTGGGTGTTGTGTTTTTAAATTCCCTGGCCTGTTTTCTAAAGAATCTATGACTTGGTTATAACCTCATAGTATTTGTTATGAATATTGTAAAAGCTGTATAATTTGAAATCCAGAGAGATTACCGTTAAAAAATAGCCTCCCATCGCGTACCCACATGCATGTGCCAACAAATTGTACAAAAGTTGAAAGTCAGACATTTTCTACAGAGAAAGGTCATGCATTGAAGCTAGACTAGCTAGAACCATGTCTCATGATAATTATTGATTAGACTTTTTAAACTCGTTAACGTGCATCTTGAAATTCCTCAAAAAAAAAAACACATAATTAAAAGAGCAGGTTTTATTTATCATAATATATATTTTTGGCAACTAGATATATAGTTGGAGATGAGGGCCATGAGGCTCAAACAGTACTGCTTTTGATTTTGGAACTGTAACCAGTCTGGAGATCGTCGTACCTATTCCAGTCCACTGTCCACACTTCCCTGTTTGGCTGTTTGTGTTGGGGAATGAATGGATTCTTTGTCAGCAATTTTGTATTCATATGTACGGATGCAAGCATATAATATATAGTGTGTTGTGTTTTGGTTTTTTAAGTGTTTTGTTTTTAATGTGTTGAAAAAAGAAAAGACTTTTTGAAGCCATATATTACCAAACATATCTGAGTTTTTCTTTTTCCGTGAAAGGGTTTTCATCTCACCAATAGTCCAGTAGTAATTAAAACGTGGATTAAATTAAATGATGATTCCATGGTGATTGCATGTGCCTTGAATTATCATAAGAATCCTCACCGTTTCAATATCTTATTTTGATATATCGATCTAACTGTATATATAATATCATATCAATTGCAGTAATCATAACATTTAAAATTTTTAAATGACATAACAACATATTCATCATATGACATCATGTATATAGTAATTGGATCTGTAAAATAAAATGTTGATCATAAAATGATTTAAAATTGAGATAATCTTATGTTGTAATTTACGCAATGATAACCGTGAAGCATCTTTGGATAAAATGATTCAGATAGGTTCATTGAAAAAGTAGATACAACTTTTAGGCTATTGGAACTAGAGGAGATTAGGCAAAAAAAAAAAAAAAAGCTTTACCTTTTCTGAACTTTCATCGCTTTTGCAATAATTGCTATAAAGTTAAAAAACTCTCAATTTAATGATCAAACTTTGAAAGTTTGAAATGTCACCCTTCTCATTAGGGTTTGAGGTTAAAATAAAGTAACAAATAGGTGAAATAGCCTTTATACTCCTCTAAACTTCATAAAACTATTTTAATTAATTATTATTAAAAGAGAGTTCAAGTTTTGTTTTTGTTTTTATTTTTAATAGAAAGGTCTCTATGCATAGCTGAAGTACTTGCATGCCTGGTGAGTATGCCTGGTAGCATACTCATTGTAGTAGACTAGAGCCATGTCTCATGCATGATAATTATTGATTGGACTTTCTTTCTTCTCTTCCTTCTTTGGAACTGTAACTAGTCCGGTGATCATCTTCCTAGCTAGCTCCATGCTTAGTAAAAGGCAAAACTTGTGTAAGCACTGCACATAGCCATATATATTGCGCTCTTGCAAGCTGCAGCTGCATGATCGAGAAGCCGGAAGCCCTAGCCTATAAAGAAGTGGCGCGCCTGGATAGATCAACGACGTCCATTGGTTCCACTTCCATGCACGAGTTCTCAAAAAATTGAGTTGATAAGATTTTTGGCCAAAATGTTGATAGGAACGCGATAGCGACAATTTCATACTTTCTCATGGAACATGTTTTTTTTTTTTTTTAGCACGCTCTCTCTGTCATCTTGGCCCCCAAGAAATTTTGGATGCCATTTTTGAATTTTTTGCAACCATGCATTATCGATGCTCTGGGTCACTATCACCTGCTAATTAATTATATATTAAGTTGAGTTAAGATTTTTGGCCACTGCCAAAATTCTGACAGGAATGCAATGTTGATCCATATTTTCCAGCTGTTGCACATGTTTGTTGATTTTTTTTTTCAAACTAATTTAGATTTATTAAAGTAATGATTAAATAATTAAATTTATCTATTCTTATCAATTTAAACTTTCGAGATAAATGATAATTTGGTATCAATCAATTCTAACTCCTTCAAATTATCTTATTTAAATTAAATATTTTACATATTTGTCTCGCATTTGAGCCCATACGTAGAAAAATAGTATTTAAGTAACGATTAAGTGATTAAATTTATTTATCAATACACTAAATGAAAAATTAGCTTATGTATGTCGTCGACTTATTACATATATCCGGCAAAGACTTCCGGTCAGCAGGCACCTTCCAAATTCTAGATCTTTAATTAATAGAAACGTACTCTGGTTCTTATGATTTTTAAACATCTTTAATGTGGTTTCTGACTATTGAATATCGAATAGATAAGATCAAATATAGTGTATTTATTTGTCAGTTTAATTGCTGGCACGTGTTTTAAGTTTAATAAATGTAACATTTTTTTTTAACCATTTGATGCTGGGTCACAGTGATAGGAACGCGATGTTGTGTGATTTTTTCAGACTATCGTTTTACTTTCGATACGATTTGACCCTTCCGATATTGATGCTAAAATGGATATTAAAAATAAAATAAAAAATGCACGTGTATGTACAAAATTATGTTCTATTGTTCTAATACCCGGAAAGCCTTAGGGCCGGCTAGTTTGGCAATCTCTCTTTATTTTTTATTTTTTATAAAAAGAAATAAATGTAAAATCAGTTTTAATTTTGTGGTTGCCTTCAATTACAAATCATTCTTTGTCGAATTAAACTAATAAAACTAAATTTTTTTAGTTTTATATATTTATTTTATTTTTACTAAGAGTGATAATCATCATTTTATTGGTGTTAACATGACACACTAATGAGATCCATTCGTCTAATATTTTTTAAGCATTTACATATCGCTTACTAGTTTGTTTAAAATGTATTTTGAAGAGCCAAAATACTAAATTGACTCTTTTTAGAACATCCACTACAACCTCTTCAAAGCCATTTTTGATTACTTTGAAGAGGCAATTTAACTAAAATGGCTTAAAATGCCACTTTTCAACCTCACCATTTTAGTCACAAAAAAAAAACCATGAATAGTAAATCATCAAATATAAAATTTACTATTCACTCACTTATTCATTAAACAAATATATTTTCTTTCTATTCCTTTTTACTTTTTATTTCTCTCTCTTTTTCTCTTTCTTTCCGCAACTCTTCCCCCCCCTCCTTTTTGTTTCTCTCTCGGCATTTTTTTTTTTTTTTGGTTTCTCTCTCTCTCTCTCTCTCTTGCATTTCGGCAGCATTTGGTTTAAAAATTTAGAAAATATGACTGCTAAGATAAGACACAAATAAAAAAATATGACCGTAAAAAAAATTACAAATTTTAAAAAATTACTGTTAGAATAAGACAAATTCTTAAAATCCATTAGGAAAATATAAACATTCAAAAATATAAAATTTAGAGAAAGAATAAACAAATATTTGAAAAATAATATTTAAATGAAATAGTAAAAGTGAATTGTTAAAGTAGTGAGACTAAAGTTGGTGTTCTAAAAAGGTAAGTTGTTAAAATAATCAAAAGTGTGGTGAGTAAAATTTGAAGAGGCTGCAGTGGATGCTCCTAGCATTATATCAATTTGTAAGTTTTGTAAAAATTTTGAAAAGCGTGAACAACTCCACATATTTGACGAACTCTATTTACCCACCAAATATTGAAAAAATATAAAGTGACCATTCTCTCTCTCTCTCTCCCCAAACCTACGGCCACTACAAAGAAGTTGTTGAGCGCCTCATGGTTAGAAAAAGAAAATTTTTAAAAAACATTAGGGGAAACTACCTCTAGCTCCCATAAACTACTGGGTGTCGGCCATTTGTCCCATGAACTTCCAAGTGTAATACCTGACCCCATTAAGTTACATAATCCTAACCAATAGCCCCATTCCATCAGTTAGCTTCGTTGAAACTCACGGTCAACTACTTAATCAATGAACAGAGTAATGTGAACAATACCGTAAACACGTAAACAGTAGCGTAAATAGTAACGTTGACCGTAAGTTTCAACGGAGTTGACTGACGGAAGTGGGCTATTGATTAGGTTAGATAGTTTGAGGGGGTCAGGTATTGCACTTGGAAGTTCATGAGGATAAATGACCGACACCCGATAGTTCATGGGGGATAGAGGTAGTTTCTCCCAAAACATTACATTAGAAAAGTGACAACTTTTAAAAATATGATTGTTAGAAAAGAACAACATTTTTAAATATATGAATGTTGGAGGTATAATTGATAATGTTAAGGGGAATAAAAGTGATATCCGAGAGATAGAACTTTTGCTCCTTTTGGTGTTCTCTTTGTTTAGGAAATGCCAAAAGAGATTGTTGCATGTGATTTTTTTTTCTACATTTGAGAAAGAAAATTGAATTAAAGAAAATTTATCCCATCAGCCCTATGAATGTCTTGAGTGGAAGCAAGTTGCAAAGATAATTCTTGAGCAAGACCCACATCCAATCATATTTTCTAAAATATGAGATTTTTATATTTTAAAATCTGAGACATTCATTACATTTAATTGTACAAACAAATTCAGATATTTGTGTGATACTAAGGTAAGTGAGTTTGATTTGTCGAAAACTAAAACTACTTACTTGATATCACTCAAGTTTTTACATTTATTTGGACCGTTAGATATAATGGAAGATCATATATTAAAATATAAGAATCTTATATTTTAGAAAATCTAAAGAGCTCTCAATCCGTGATGAATAAATTGAATAGCAAGTATTTCCTTTCTTTATCACGAACACTTTTTTTTTTTTGGGTAAGTATTATTAGGACCATTTTTTTTTTTTTTGGTAAGTATTACCAGGACCACGTTAACATGCATCCTAAAATTCCTCAAAAAAACACAAATTAAAAGAGCAGGTTTTTATTTATCATAATATATATTTATGGGGCAACTGATAAATAGTTGGAGATGAGGCTCAAACACTGCTTTCGATTTTGGAACTGTAACCAGTCTGGAGATCTTCGTACCTATTCCACTAGTCCACACTTCCCTGTTTGGCTGTCTGCGGGGGAATGAATGGATTCTTTGCCATCGCCAGCAACTTTGTACTCATATGTACGGACGCAAGCATATAGTATATAAAGTGTGTTGTGTTTTTAATGTGTTGAAAAAAGAAAAGACTTTTTGAAACCATTACCAAACATATCTCGCTTCTTCTTTTTCCGTGAAAGGGTTTTCATCTTACCAATACTCTAGTAGTAATTAAAACGTGGATATTAACCTAGTAATAATCTATATATGCTTATTACGTAAGTACCAATTATCCTATGACAGACTTTCTAAAACTTGATAATTAGTGTACAAATTAAGTATTTATTGGATTCGATATATCGTGGCTCTTTTTGCCTCCTCTTATCCCTTAATTATTTATTTATTTAAATTAAATGATGATTCCATGGTAAATATTGCATGTGCCTTGAATTATCAAACAAAATCCTCACGGTTTCCATATCTTATTTTGATGTATCGATCTAATTGTATATATAATATTATATCAATTACAGTAATCATGACATTTAAAAGTTTTATACGACATGATAATATATTCACCACATGACATCATGTATATAGTAATTGGATCTGTAAAATAAAATGTTGGTTATAAAATGATTTAAAATTGAGATAATCTTATGTCGTAATTTACGCAATGATGACCATGATGCATCTTTGGGTAAATGATTCAAATAGGTTCATTGGAAAGTTAGATACAACTTTTAGGCTATTGGAACTTGAGGAGATCAGACAAGAACAACAACAGAAAATCAAAACAAAAAAAAAATCCCTTAATTACCTTCTATAAACTTTCATCACTTTTGCAATAATTGCTATAAAATTAAAAAATTCTCAATTTAGCGATCAAACTTTGAAAGTTTGCAATGTCACCCCTCTCATTAAGGTTTGAGGTTAAAGTAAAATGACAAATAGGTGAAGTAGCCTTTATACTTCTCTAAACTTAAAACTATTTTAATTAACTATTTTTAAAAAAGAGTTCAAGTTTTGTTTTGTTTTTGTTTTTTAATAGAAAGGTCTCTATGCATAGCAGAAGTACTTGCATGCCTAGTGAGTATGCCCGGTAGCATACTCGTTGTAGAAGAATAGAGCCATGTCTCATGCATGATAATTATTGATTGGATTTTCTTTCTTCTTTTCCTTCTTTGGAACTGTAACTAGTCTGGTGATCATCTTCCTAGCTAGCTCCATGCTTAGTAAAAGGCAAAACTTGTGTAGGCACTGCACATATATATATATTGCCTGCAAGCTGCAGCTGCATGATCGAGAAGCCGGAAGCCCTAGCCTATAAAGAAGTGGCGCGCCTAGATAGATCGACGACATCCATTGGTTCCACTTCCATGCACGAGTTCTCAAAAAATTGAGTTGATAAGATTTTTGGCCAAAATGTTGACTGGAACGCGATTGATGTCGACAATTTCATACTTTCCCTTGGAACTTTTTTTATTTTTTATTTTTTTAATTTTTTAGTGCGCTCTCTCCATCTTTTTGGCCCCAACGAAATTTTGGATGCCCTTTCTAAATTTTTGGCAACCATGCATTATCGATGCTCTGGGTGATCACTGCCACCTGCTAATTTTTCTAATTATATATTAAGTTGAGTTAAGGTTTTTGGTCACTGCCAAAATTTTGACAAGAAAGCGATGCTGATGATCCATAAATAATTAAATTTATCTATTCTTATCAACTTAAACTTTCGAGATAAATGGTGATTTGGTATCGATCAGTTTCAATTCCTTCAAATTACACCATTTAAATTAAATATTTTACATGTTTGTCTCACGTTTGAGTCCATACATAAAAAATAGTATTTAAGTAACGATTAAGTAATTAAATTTATCTTCAATGTATGTTGTCTCGACTTATTCCTTGCATATATCCGGCAAAGACTTCCAGTCAACAGGCACCTTCCAAATTCTTGGTCTTTAATTAATAGAAACGTAGTCTGGTTCTTATGATTTTTAGACATCTTTAATGTGGTTTTTGACTATTGAATATCAAATAGATAAGATCAAATATAGTGTATTTATTTGTCAGTTTAATTGCTGGCACGTGTTTTAAGTTTAATAAATGTAACATTTTTTTTTTTAACCATTTGATGCTGGGTCACAGTGATAGGAACGCGATGTTGTGTGATTTTTTCAAACTATCGTTTTCCTTGCCATACGATTTTACCCTTCCGATATTGATGCTAGTGAAATGGATATTAAAAAAAAAAAGCACGTGTATGTACAAAATTATGTTCTGATACCCTGAAAGCCTTAGGGCCGGCTAGTTTGGCAATCTCTCTTTATTTTTTACTTTTTAAAAATAGATGTAAAATCAGTTTTAATTTTGTGGTTGCCTTCAATTACAAATCATTTTTATTGAATAAAAAATAATTTAGAGGTCATCAAAGTAGGCCAATATAACAATTCAATTCCTGTAGTCAAATCTGTTAAAACACTTGAAGGATTTCGTTAATGTATCATGCCAGAACCAATAAATCTAAATTGTTTAGTTTTATATATTTATATTTTTTTTACTAAGAGTAATATGTGTCATCATTTTATTGGTGCTAGCATAGTGGACTAATAGGATCCATCCCAAGTGTTTTTTAAGCATTTACATATCACTTACTAGTTTGTTTAAAATGTATTTTGAAGAGCCAAAATGCTAAATTGACTCTTTTTAGCTTTATATCTAGTTTGTAAGTTTTGTGAAAATTTTGAAAAGCGTGAACAACTCCACATATTTGGTGAGTACTATTCACTCACCTAATATTAAAAAAAAAAAAAAAAGGTTACCATTCTCTCTCTCTCTCTCATACTCTCCCCAAACCTACGGCCACTACAAAGAAGTTGTTGAGCGCCTCATGGTTAGAAAAATAATTTTTTTTAAAAAATATTACAGTTAGAAAACTAACAACTTTTAAAAATATGATTGCTAGAAAAGAACAACATTTTTGAATATATGAATGTTGGAGGTATATTGAAAAATAAGTCATAGTTTGAGGGATTAAAATATGTTTTCTCCTTAAAATAATGTTAAGCGGAATAAAAGTGATATCCGAGAGATAGAACTTTTGCTCCTTCTGGTGTTCTCCTAGTTTAGGAAATATCAAAAGAGATTGTTACATGTGATTTTCTTTTCTAAATTTAAGAAAGAAAATTGAATGAAAGAAAATATATCCCGTCGGCCCTACAAATATCTTGAGTGGAAGCAAGTTGCAAAGATAATTCTTGAGCAAGACCCACATCCCATCATATTTTCTAAAATATGGGATTCTTATATTTTAAAATTTGAGACATTCATTACAATTAATTGTACAAAAAATTTAGATATTTGTGTGTTACTGAGGTAAGTGAGTTTGACTTGTTGAAAACTAAAACTACTTGCTCGATATCACCCAAGTCTTTACTTTTATTTGGACCGTTAGACATAATGGAGCATCATATTTTAAAATATGAAAATCTAAAGAGCTCTCAATCCGTGATGAATAGCAAGTATTTCCTTTCTTGTTATCACAAATACTTTTTTTATTTATTATTATTTTAGTTTTTTTGTAGGGTCCTTTTTTTTGGCAAGTATTATAGGGCCTTTTTATTTTTTTTTTTGGTAAGTATTATTGGGACCATTTTTTTATTTGTTGGTGAGTACTACCAGGACCTCGTTAACATGCATTCTGAAATTCCTCAAAAAAACACATAATTAAAAGAGCAGGTTTTTATTTATCATAATATATATTTATGGGGCAACTTGATAAATAGTTGGAGATGAGGCTCAAACACTGCTTTCGATTTTGGAACTGTAACCAGTCTGGAGATCTTCGTACCTATTCCACTAGTCCACACTTCCTTGTTTGGCTGTCTGTGGGGGAATGAATGGATTCTTTGCCATCGCCAGCAACTTTGTATTCATATGTACGGATGCAAGCATATATATATATAAAGTGTGTTGTGTTTTTAATGTGTTGAAAAAAGAAAAGACTTTTTGAAACCATTACCAAACATATCTCGCTTTTTCTTTTTCCGTGAAAGGGTTTTCATCTTGCCAATAGTCTAGTAGTAAATAAAACGTGGATATTAACCTAGTAATAATCAAAGCTTATTACGTAAGTACCAATTATCCTATGACAGACTTTCTAAAACTTGATAATTAGTATACAAATTAAGTATTTATTGGATTCGATGTATCGTGGCTCTTTCTGTTTCCTCTTGTCCCTTAATTATTTATTTATTTAAATTAAATGATGATTCCATGGTGAATATATTGCATGTGCCTTGAATTATCAAACAAGAATACTCACCGTTTCCATATCTTATTTTGATGTATCGATCTAACTGTATATATAATATTATATCAATTACAGTAATCATGGCATTTAAAATTTTTAAACGACATGACAATATATTCACCACATGACATCATGTATATAGTAATTGGATCTGTAAAATAAAATGTTGGTTATAAAATGATTTAAAATTGAGATAATCTTATGTCGTAATTTACGCAATGATGACCGTGATGCATCTTTGGGTAAAATAATTGAGACAGGTTCATTGAAAAGCTAGATACAACTTTTAGGCTATTGGAACTTGGGAAGATCAGACAAGAACAACAACAACAAAACAAAAACAAAAAAATCCCTTACCTTCTATGAACTTTCATCGCTTTTGCAATAATTGCTATAAAGTTAAAAAACTCTCAATTTAGTAATCAAATTTTGAAAGTTTGCAATGTCACCCCTTTCATTAAGGTTTGAGGTTAAAATAAAATGACAAATAGGTGAAATAGCCTTTATACTCCTCTAAACTTCATAAAACTATTTTAATGAATTATTTTTAAAAGAGAGTTCAAGTTTTGTTTTTGTTTTTGTTTTTAATAGAAAGGTCTCTATGCATAGCAGAAGTACTTGCATGCCTGGTGAGTATGCCCGGTAGCATACTCATTGTAGTAGACTAGAGCCATGTCTCATGCATGATAATTATTGATTGGACTTTCTTTCTTCTTTTCATTCTTTGGAACTGTAACCAGTCCGGTGATCATCTTCTTAGCTAGCTCCATGCTTAGTAAAAGGCAAAACTTGTGTAAACATTGCACATAGCCATATATATTGCGTGCCTGCAAGCTGCAGCTGCATGATCGAGAAGCCAAAAGCCCTAGCCCAGGGACGGATCCAGAAAGTTTGATTGGGGGGGACCGAGGTATAAATTCAAAATACATATAAGTAACGTATAAAAACAAAATGACCTTCAATTCAGTTTTAGCAAAAAAATAAACATTTGAATAAAAAGATATATAGATATTTGTTTCATAATACATTTTAAATTTCAGCTTAAACATCTATCAAAATGCAACCCGTCGTGCTTGCATATCTCGAAAATCATCTATGATTGAATCTGTACTAAGTGTCGCAGCAATTTCTTTTTCGATGTACAACATCAGAGAATCTGTCAGAAACTCATTTTCAATTTTGTTACAAAGCCTAGTTTTGATGATATTCATAGTTGAAAATGCCCGTTTTGTAGTTGTGGTAGAAACGGGAAGAGTAAGCAGAAGCACAAAAACTCGAAAAACAAGTTGGTAAATAGTTGATTTTCCAGTTCTTACTAACTATTGACACAATTCAGAAATATTTATGTATCAATGTATGTTTATTGTGCATAAGAAAACCTACAAATTTATCCTGCAAATACTTGGAAACTCTAATAGTAAGAAACTTCACCTAAAAAGATCCTATTCAATGTTTGTGAAAGTAAATAAAACATGTTAGTTATAACCACTTGAAAAAACAAAGAAGTTGGAAGTATTTTCATGTGCAAAAAGAAAGAGTCCATAAATCCAAGGGTATTTTGTTTTCCAATGTAATTCCTAATCAACAATAAGCCACAATTGACTTCCAAAATTTAATTAAAAAAAAAAAAACAAAAAACTTTTAAGCCATGTTTATCGTTTAATAGGTTTTTGATGCATCTCATAATATAATTTAGGCACAACCAAACGGTTTGGCACATTTAAAGCCCATCTCTTAGGGATTTACTTAAGAGTATTAATTAACCTAGGTCTATGATAAGAAATGTAATACTACCAACACTGTATCCATAAGAAATAATGGGTATCCATTAGCAGTGGCGGATCCAGGAATTTATTTTACCAGGGACGTTAATAAAATATAATGATAAAATAATTTTTTTGTTCTTTTTATATATTATATTTTTAATATAATATGATAAATACAATCAAAAAAGAAAATTATACTATAATATATGTATTACAAAAAATATATTTATCTGACTTCATAAATATATGCTAAATTGATATATTAGTTACCGTGTAGGCATTAGTACAAAAGTAAAGGAAAATACAAAATACAAAGTGCCTAAAATTGCATTCTATGTAGTCTTAGTGAACAAAAATCATCAAGTATTAAATCTGAATCGAAACTTTTAGCAATTTCCCTTTCAATGTAGACAAATAAATTATCTTCAAAAAACTCATCTTCCATTTTGTTACGAAGTTGTGTTAACAATTTTCATTGCTGAAAATGTTTATTTGGTAGTTGTTGTAGACACCGAAAGAGTTAAAACAAGATGAATCAATCTATCAATAAGATAATATGTATCTGATTTTTTTGCCTCTATTAATCCTTGACATAATTCTACAATGGAAGACAATTTTTATAATTTCGGATGATTAAGCATATTAACTTCAAAATGCTTCAACTAAAATATCAAAATAATTTTTCTTTTAGAAAATCAAGAAAATAGTACTTCTGCAAGATTACATATATTATCAATATTAAATGATTTATATGCATCATTTGGTTCCAAAGCTAAACTAAGTGTCAAGAGTTTTATTGCCTTTTCACCAAATATAAAATCAAGCTCTTGCAATTGAAAGCTTATAATAGCATTGTATACATCAAAATGATAATGATATTCTACTGTAATGTAATCTCGTTGAAGACGACTTTGGCCTTTAACATAACGAGCACCCAAATCTAGAATGTCTATTTCAAATTTCTTGGAGAAATATACTACTTTCTCAAGAAAATTATTCCAATATTTATTTCTCAATTTTTGGATGAGTGCTTTTGTATTATAAACCAATTGCATAACACTCAATATGTATTGAAATTTTTTTTGCAAATGCTAACAAATACAATCAATAGTACTCATGATTTTCCTCATCAAATGTAAAATAAATATGAATTCGAATAATGTAATCATTTTATAAGCAACATCAGCGTCCTCATATTGAGAGTAAGTAGATTATTTTTTTACAATCTTTTCAATCACTGAACAAATAGGATTAAACAACCTTAGTAGGCTACAAAATACAAATAGAATAAAAATAAGAATTCCAACGAATATCACCAGCTCGTTTCAAATATATTTTACTTTTGAATTAGAAAAAATATATATTATGCTTTTTAACTATTTTATTAGAAGAAAAAAAATAAAAACATTAACAAATAATTTAAAGTATAAAATGTTTATAAAACACTTAAAAAAATACTTTTATTTTTATGGCTTTAAATTTTTTGATTATTTGATGAGTATTTTGTTTTTGAAGTAAATGTTAATACTTTTTTTTATTTTTTATTTTTTTATTTTTGTTAAAAAGCAAGAAGCTTCCCTAATTGATTATAAATAGAAGTAAGAAATACAAACATGATATATATTAATTAATATATAAAAAAGATGATAAAGACCATCAAAGAGGGTGCTCATCCTCGGGTTGGATTTGACCCATCCCAATGATCATCATATGGCGAAAGGACACCACCGCTCCCCATTTTCTCCCCACAACCCTTCCCAATTCCCCATTCACAGTCCTCACCCCACCTCACAAGACCCACTCACTGTGTCTCTCTCTCTCTCTAAATCCATGGACTCAGATCTGCGGCAACGCTTTCCTCGCACATGCTCGCCTCCACCGCCACCACCAACACCACCATCCCCCAACCACGCCCACTGACAACCACATACCTCACCCAACAAACCACACACGCCGAGGTACCAATTCCTACTACTCCTTACAACCACATCCTCGATGCATTCATCATTTCGTTTCAAATATTTTCTACCAGGCGTAACGATCTTTCATTAAAATTTACTTGATTTTTTTTTTTTTTACCGGGCGCCTACTGGTCGCTTGTGTCTCCGCCTAATCCATAAGAAATAATGGGAATTAAACAAAGGACCCAAAAACGACATTTTGTTCACCAATTTATTTATTTTTTGATGAGTTCATCCTATTAACATCAAGGCCTAAACAGCTCCAATCCAATAAGATTAATACTAAGGTCCAAATCAGTAGAAAATAAAAAAGAGTTTGGATGATCTTTTATATATATATATATATATATATATGCTACAATCATAAGAAACAAACAAAGTAACAGGATCTAACATTCTAACTTCTAAGAAAAAAAAAATACTCACAACGGCACAACCAGATTTGGCAATAAACTAAAATCTAAAAATAAACACAAAAAGAGTATGAATGAAAGATGTAACGGAGTTAAAAAAAATACGTCCATCAAATTTTGATACAAATTAATATTTAATAGCAAACCAATTTAAAAGTACTCACCTTTTAATTTTTCAAGACGAAAAGTAGAGGTTGAGTCCATAAAGAAAGAGAAGGGGCAAGGGGGAATGGGGGACCACAAAGTCACATACAGTGAAGATGAGGGCTTGACGGCGTGAAGGAGAGAACTGAGAATGAGGATTGTGAGAGGTTGAGACTTTTTGTGGGAGCATTGGGATCGGGTTTTTTTTTTTTATGGTTTATTTTTTAGCGCTAGGAGCTTCTATTCTTTTTGGGGGGTGACCGGTCTTTGACTTTTTTTTTCTCTTTTTTTGTTTTGTTTTTTCAGCATTGGGAGCCTAAAAGTCTCTTTCTTTTTTTTTTCTTTTTTTCTTTTTTTGGGGCGCTGGGAGCCTGGGACAGTGGGACGGTTTTGTTTTTGGGGAAGGGAAGAGGGACCAGCCTTTTGTTTTACTTATATGGAGGGGGAATAGTGTAGTATATAATTTTTTTTTACAGCTCAAATTTTTTTAGTTTCAGATTTGGGGGGGACCATGGCCCCAGCCGGTCCTCCTCCGTCTCTTCATCTGTGCCCTATGGCATAGCTAGGCCGAGGGACGAAAATCAGCGAAAAGTATTTGAATTTCTTTTAAAGAAATGAATAAATGCAAAATCAATTTTTATGTTTGCCCTAAAATGTTACAAACCGTTCTCTCCTTATATAAATTAAAAGCCGTAGTCAGTGGCTTAATTAAGTGGTGTAGAGAGCGGCTATTCTTCCGTCTCTCATCCATCTTCCATCAATCTCTTTTTCAAATTCATCATTAGACCTGTATGTATATTTTACATATGCAATGGTGAATTTGAAAAAAAAATATCAATGGAGTTTGTTGAATGATTTTTAAGAGCCTTTTCAACATTTAAGGAATAGATAAGAACATAGGGGCTCCGTTTGCCAATTACCTTGAACAGTAAAATGACCTTGAACAGTAAAAGTTTTCTCAAAATCAACTCAAACATTCCTTTTTTTTTACATCAAATCAATCACTTTTTATCATTTTCAAATAAATAAATCACTATAAAATAAAAAATTTCACTTTTCTATACAAAATATTCTTATTTTTTTCTCTTATATCAATCAAATTAACTACTATTCAAGGTAAAGTTACTGTTCAAGGTAATTGACAAACACAGCCAGGAATACTGATGCTAGTACTATTCTTACTAGCCCGCTGGCCTTGGCCTAGCCTATAAAGAATTAAGTGGCGCGCTTGGATAGATCAACGACGTCCATTGGTTCCACTTCCATGCACGAGTTCTCAAAAAATTGAGTTGATAAGATTTTTGGCCAAAATATTGACAAGAACGCGATTGATGTCGACAACTTCATACTTTCCCGTGGAACATGTTTTTTTTTTTTTAGCGCGCCCTCTGATCTATCACCATCTTCGCCCCCAATGAAATTTTGGCAACCATTATTTGATGCTCTGGGTCACTATCACCTACTAATTAATTATTAAGTTGAGTTGAGGTTTTTGGTCGGCCACAGCAAAAATTTAAACTCTCTTTTCCTCCCCTTTGCAGACATGTCAAAAAATATATATAATTTTTTTTTTTGGTAATTTCTAACATTCTCTCTCATCTTGTTAAGAAAGAATAAATAAATTAGTGAGAAAAAAATATTTAAATAGAATAGTAAAAGGTGATAGAATTTAGGTACTTTAAAAACGTCATGAATAACAAAAATAGAAAATGTGATTTTTTACCTAAAATTAAGAGTAAATATGATAAGCTATTTGTGAAAATGATTTTTTTTTTTTGTTATATTTGTTTTCTTTTGAGTACTAGCATAGTCATTTTTTTTTATAGAGTTCATAATAGATTGGATCATTCTGTAAGCACTTGAGAAAGCTTATATTTTTACCATAAATAAAAATGAAGTTAGCCCATTAAACTTTATTTTTCCTAATTCGGTCATCAGTGACATTTTAAGATTGAGGTACTAGTCTTATATACACACACATAAACATTGACGCATCTATTAGGAATAGATGGAAAACTTGTGGTCTAACAATGAAGGTACTCGTCCACTAATTGTTCTTCAGCCTTCACATGCTATGGAGAAAGACATATTTATCTAGTTCAATTATTGTTAAGTATTGATTAAATGATTAAATTTATTAATTATTATCAGCTTTAGTTTCTTCAATGAGTAGTAATTTAATGTGGTATCATAATAGAAGTCCTGAATTTGAACATTATCTCCATCATTCACTTGCAGGGACGGATCCAGAAAGTTTGATTGGGGGGGACCGAGGTATAAATTCAAAATACATATAAGTAACGTATAAAAACAAAATGACCTTCAATTCAGTTTTAGCAAAAAAATAAACATTTGAATAAAAAGATATATAGATATTTGTTTCATAATACATTTTAAATTTCAGCTTAAACATCTATCAAAATGCAACCCGTCGTGCTTGCATATCTCGAAAATCATCTATGATTGAATCTGTACTAAGTGTCGCAGCAATTTCTTTTTCGATGTACAACATCAGAGAATCTGTCAGAAACTCATCTTCAATTTTGTTACGAAGCCTAGTTTTGATGATATTCATGGTTGAAAATGCCCGTTTTGTAGTTGTGGTAGAAACGAGAAGAGTAAGCAGAAGTACAACAACTCAAAAAACAAGTTGGTAAATAGTTGATTTTCCAGTTCTTACTAACTATTGACACAATTCAGAAATATTTATATATCAATGTATGTTTATTGTGCATAAGAAAACCTACAAATTTATCTTGCAAATACTTGGAAACTCTAATAGTAAGAAACTTCACCTAAAAAGATCCTATTCAATGTTTGTGAAAGTAAATAAAACATGTTAGTTATAACCACTTGAAAAAACAAAGAAGTTGGAAGTATTTTCATGTGCAAAAAGAAAGAGTCCATAAATCCAAGGGTATTTTGTTTTCCAATGTAATTCCTAATCAACAATAAGCCACAATTGACTTCCAAAATTTAATTAAAAACAAAAAACTTTTAAGCCATGTTTATCGTTTAATAGGTTTTTGATGCATCTCATAATATAATTTAGGCACAACCAAACGGTTTGGCACATTTAAAGCCCATCTCTTAGGGATTTACTTAAGAGTATTAATTAACCTAGGCCTATGATAAGAAATGTAATACTACCAACACTGTATCCATAAGAAATAATGGGAATTAAACAAAGGACCCAAAAACGACATTTTGTTCACCAATTTATTTATTTTTTGATGAGTTCATCCTATTAACATCAAGGCCTAAACAGCTCCAATCCAATAAGATTAATACTAAGGTCCAAATCAGTAGAAAATAAAAGAGTTTGGATGATCTTTTATATATATATATATATATATGCTACAATCATAAGAAACAAACAAAGTAACGGGATCTAACATTCTAACTTCTAAGAAAAAAAAATACTCACAACGGTACAACCAGATTTGGCAATAAACTAAAATCTAAAAATACACACAAAAAGAGTATGAATAAAAGATGTAACGGAGTTAAAAAAAATACGTCCATCAAATTTTGATACAAATTAATATTTAATAGCAAACCAATTCAAAAGTACTCATCTTTTAATTTTTCAAGACGAAAAGTAGAGGTTGGGCCCATAAAGAAAGAGAAGGGGCAAGGGGGAATGGGGGACCACAAAGTCACATACAGTGAAGATGAGGGCTTGACGGCGTGAAGGAGAGAACTAAGAATGAGGATTGTGAGAGGTTGAGACTTTTTGTGGGAGCACTGGGATCGGGTTTTTTTTTTTTATGGTTTATTTTTAGCGCTAGGAGCTTCTATTCTTTTTTGGAGGGGGTGACCGGTCTTTGACTTTTTTTTTCTCGTTTTTTGTTTTGTTTTTTCAGCACTGGGAGCCTAAAGTCTCTTTCTTTTTTTCTTTTTTTGGGGTGCTGGGAGCCTGGGACAGTGGGACGGTTTTGTTTTTGGGTTACTCAAGGGAAGAGGGACCAGCCTTTTGTTTTACTTATATGGAGGGGGACCAGTGTAGTATATAATTTTTTTTACAGCTCAATTTTTTTTAGTTTCAGATTTGGGGGGGGACCATGGCCCCAGCCAGTCCCCCCCCCCCTCCTCCGTCTCTTCATCTGTGCCCTATGGCCTAGCTAGGCCGAGGGATGGAAATCAACGAAAAGTATTTGAATTTCTTTTAAAGAAATGAATAAATGCAAAATCAATTTTTATGTTTGCCCTAAAATGTTACAAACCGTTCTCTCCTTATATAAATTAAAAGCTGTAGTCAGTGGCTTAATTAAGTGGTGTAGAGAGCGGCTATTCTTCCGTCTCTCATCCATCTTCCATCAGTATCTTTTTCAAATTCATCATTAGACCTGTATGTATATTTTACATATGCAATGGTGAATTTGAAAAAAAAACAAATCAATGGAGTTTGTTGAATGATTTTTAAGAGCCTTTTCAACATTTAAGGAATAGATAAGAACATAGGAATACTGATGCTAGTACTATTCTTACTATCCCGCTGGCCTTAAGCAGGGACGGAACCAGCTGGGAAAATGGGGGGGGACCAAATCAAAGAAAAAAAAAAGGGGGGGGGGGACCGGAATGAAAAAAAGAAAAAAAAAAATACAGCCTTTTTTTTTTTTTTTTGGAATTGGGGGGGGGACCATGGCCACCACCGGTCCCCCCAAATCCGTCTCTGTTCACTTGCACATCATTGCTTAAAAAAAAAATTAAATAGAATAGTGAAAGTGAATAACTCAAATAGTGAGTCGAATATAAGTATTTTGAAAAATAAATAGCTAAAAAGAAAAGAAAAGAAAAAGACGGGTGATATTTTAGCTAAGTATTTGCTAGTGGTAGCATTTTGCTGGAATATTCTTCCACAAATGTATTGCCATGGCTACAGTAATCTTTTGGTCTTGAATTTGAACATTGTCACTATCATTCACTTGCACACCCTTGCTTTTAAAAAAAAAAAAATGAAATAGAATAGTGAAAGTGGATAACTCAAATAGTGAGTTGAATATAAGTATTTTGAAAAAATAAATAGCTAAAAAGAAAAGAAAGAAAAAAAAGGGGTGATATTATAGCTCAGTATTTGCTAGTGCTAGCATTTTGCTGGAATACTCTTCCACAAGCGTATTGCCATGGCTACAGTAGTCTTTTGGTCTTTCCCACATATGCCTATAAGTAGATGTTCTTTCACCATTGATTCTCAAGCCAAACGGCAAGTAAGCAAATTAAGCACAATAGAAATGGCTAGGCAATTACAAACCCCATTAGCGCTGTTCTACCTTTTGCTCTTTGCCCTGATCAATGGATCATCACAAGCGGGCATAATCACGGTGTACTGGGGCCAGAATGGATATGAGGGCACCTTGGCTGAAGCTTGCGCCACTGGTTATTATGGTATTGTGAACATAGCTTTTCTATACAAATTTGGCGGTGGTCAGACCCCCATGATCAACCTAGCTGGCCATTGTGACCCAACCACTATGGGGTGCGTCGGTATAAGCAGCGACATTAAATCTTGCCAAAACCAGGGTATCAAAGTGATGCTTTCTATTGGAGGCGGTGCTGGTAACTACACCCTTTCCTCGGCTGATGACGCAAGGCAAGCATTGCTTAATTATTTTCTTTACATTATATTTAAAATAAGGGTATACACATGTTCAAATGGTTTGTGACCGATCGAATGCAAGCTAAGAAATTAATTATTAGTGTTAATTGATACTGTGCAGGAGTGTTGCAGACTGCTTGTGGAACAATTTTCTTGGGGGCCAGTCAGACTCCCGTCCGTTAGGTGATGCGGTCCTAGATGGCATTGACTTTGATATTGAGGGAGGCACACCCGAGCACTGGGACGAACTTGCAGAGTTCCTATCCGAGTATAGCCAACAGAGGAAGGTCTACTTAACCGCGGCTCCACAATGTCCTTTTCCAGATTATTATCTAGGGGCTGCACTAAATACTGGCCTGTTTGACTACGTTTGGGTCCAATTTTACAACAACGCTCCGTGTGAGTATCGGGACAGTGCCGATAACCTTAAGAGTTCTTGGGATCAATGGGTAAGTAGTATCCAAGCTGATAAAATATTTTTGGGGTTGCCTGCAGCCCCAGATGCAGCTGGGAGTGGCTACATCCCGCCCGATGTGCTTATTAGTCAGGTGTTGCCTTATGTTAAGAATTCTTCAAAATACGGGGGTGTTATGCTTTGGAATAGGTATTATGACATACAGAATAACTATAGCCAAGCTATTAAGCCCTATGTTAATTTGAACTGCTTGACGGAGTCAGCTCGTGTTAACGACTACCTGCATCTATTATTCCCTATGTTAATTTGAACTCCTTGACGGAGTCAGCTCGTGTTAACTACTGCCTGCATTAGTGTTTCCGTTAATTATCGTTTTACGTTCTGCATGCAATATTTGGGTGTCAACTGTCGTTAAAAGTATTAGAGTCCTGGATCGATCATCACCAATGCTTCCGATCCGTTCAGCAGATGGCCGGTAGCAAAAGGGAGACTGTTACACCAGTACTTATCTTTCGTCATTTCCTTTGTAATCTTTTATGTTTGTCGTTATCTTCAATAACCAGGTACTGAATAATAAAATTGATGTATTCCAGTTCCTAATTTGGATTACTCAATGAAAATTAAAATTATTAGCCTTTCTCCCGAACTTGTGAGATGACATGCACTTTTCATTAATCAGTGGTGAGACTCCACTGACGTGTCTGTGTAACTATGTTGAGTGTTGAGCGTGTGATCTGTTCTTTACTACTAGTTAATCCTATATTTCCAAGAAAACATTATTCTTCGTTGCTACTGTTCACACGTGTTTTGTGTTTTAAAATTCCCTTGTTTTCAACGAATTGTTGTGGTGCCGCATCATTCCACTTAAATATTCCACTTAGGCTCCGTTTACTTTGACGTAAAATAATTTTCAGAAAACGATTTACGTATTTTACGGTGTTTACTTTGCCGTAAAATAATGATCAAACTGAAAATGATTTTCGTTTGACCAAAATCCCTTTACAAATTTTGGAAAATGGTTTCCCTTTTTTATTTCCGTAAACCATTTTCCCTGACTCATTCGAACACCCCCCCTCACCAACCCGACTCCCAACTCTTCTCTCCTTCACGCTCAAACACACGCAGAACAGGTTCTCTCTCATAGTCGATTCTCATCTTCTCCTTCACACCGGCACATTTTTTTCTTCTCTCTTTCTCCTTCTCATCTCTCTCTTCGACTCCTCATTTTCGTTTTCCATAAAATCTCATTTTCGATCTGACTCCTAGTTTAGGATTAAAGATTTATTTTGCCCCTTCGTATCCTCGTAGAAAACCGCGTAGTACGAATACCTGCTCACTCCCACAATCCCAAACTCCCACATGAACTGAGTTCAGAAGCAAGCTGAAAACCATTCAGGCACCAACAACGGTAACAAAAACATGTGCAAGGGCAACAACCTGCGAACTCGGACAAGTAAGAGTGAATGTTGTTGGACTATCTAATATTTCCATTTCTTTGTCCATCAATGTTCTTTTCTTCATTTTCTACGAAGAATTGCTTTTAGTTTTAGTTATCCTTTTATATATATATATATATATATATATATATATATATTAGTTTGGTATTTCAAGAGAAATTTTTCATTTGCTTGCTGAGCTCAATGCTCTGTTTCTGCTTCCTCTGTTTTAGTTGTTCATGTGATTGTTTGTTTCAGATCAGTGAGCTAGACCCAGCTTGTAGTTTGATGTTGACACCAATTGATGTGGGTATTCTATAATTACTTTGCTTATGTGCTTTACCCATGGATTGTTTGGCTGTAATTGTTAGAATGTGTAAGAGATTTTTTTTCATTTTGGTTGTAATTGTAATTGCAAAACTGGCAAGACTCAGGATGCACTCAACTTGTTTGATGAAATAAGCCATAGGGGTATATCACCAAATGAGATAACGTGTACTATTGTTTCAGGGTTGTGTCAGGTGAAGAGGCTCGATGAGTTAAAAATTTTGTGGGAAATTTGAGCTAGAGTTGTTGGGAAAGGAAAGTTTCCAAAGAATGAGGAGAACCTTGGACTATGCTCCTTGTGGAACCTGCCTGCAGATATTCTTTGCTGATAGGCTGATGGATGTTTTGGTTGGCTGATTGTGGTTCTATTTGTTCTGTTGCTTTGGCTGCTAGATCATTATTGATGTAAGGTTTTAGTTGGCCTTTGGGTGGGGTTTGTATTGCTGGTTTTTGTGTTTTTCTGCATATTTATTTGCTGCGAATAGGTCTTTTGGGTGTTCTGTTCTTTGGCTGCTAGATCATTATTAATATAAGGTTTTATTTGGCCTTTGGGTGGGGTTTGTATTGCTGGTTTTTTGTGTATTTTCTGCAGTTTTATTTGCTGCAGAATAGGTCTTTGGGTGGTTTTATTTGGTTGTTTTGAGTTCTTTGTCTTTGTTTTGGAATTTTTTAGTTGTTGTTGGAAGGCTATATTTTAGGCCTTGGGTGGGGTTTGTAATCTGCTTTTCTGCAGTGGTTTTGTCTGTATTTGTTTCTGCAGTATGTTTATCATCTTGTAGTTTGTAAGTTGGTTGATAGCCATTTTAGGCATGTTGAGCTTTAATGAAATCACTTATTCATCCAAACAAAAAAAGAGGCTCAATGAGGCGATAGATTGTTCAATACAATTAAAGAGTGGGCATTTCTGATATGTTTAATGGATTACGTAAATCGGTAGGCTTGATGAAGCTTATGGGCTTCATGAACCTTTGAGAGGATCGTTTTCCTCTTGGACTCGTTGGGTATAGTTGTTTGACTTATGGTTTGTTTAGAGCTAAAAGATATAATGAAGCACTTGCATGATTCAAAAATTATTCAGGAGGATGTCAAGCGGATGTTTTGTACAATATAATTGGTATTCGCTCTAGGTTGGACCAAGCCAATATTATTGGAAGACATGCTTTTGGGATCGATCGAGCAACTAAAAGGACATGGGGAAAAAAAATACAGGTAAAAAGGACCTAGAAAACTTAAATTGGTTTTGGTAAAATCCTTAGATAGCTCTTCAATACTCATTACTTTTCCTTTTCAAAAGACTTGTTAAACTGATGCACAAAGCTGAATTCAGCTTAGTTTTTCAATCCTATTTTCATGTTAGTTTGTGTGGAATCTTCTTATTAAATTATAGGTTAATATAATTAAATTAAAATATGAAGAAAAAAAAATTGATTTTCCATGCAAAACACCGTAAATGTTTTCGGGAAAACATTTTCAGGAAAAATGACTTCCCTGAAAATATTTTCCGACGGAAACCATTTTACGTCGAAGTAAACGGAGCATTAATTTGGGGGATGTAATAATAAAATAAAGTTAATCAATCAAAAAATATAACATTGAGCCAAAAGGTTTGCCGGTTTTTATGTAGAATTTGTCTGTTTTGTATTTTTATAATATTATAATATGAAAATGATATTGAATAAAATACTATAGGATAGTCATATAACTATTAATTTTTTTTTTTTTTTTAGAAACTTGAGAAAACTCTTGTAACTTCTACTCATTCTGATATTGAAGAATGATAGACATACAATTTTTGTCCAACTTTTTTCTTATAAAAATAGAATAAAAAATAAATAAAAAAATTGAAGTAATAACAATATAACATCTTATGTGGTCTTTTTTCTTTTTTTAAAAGGTTATTATTTTGAAGAAAAATACCATTTTTTTTTTAAAAAAAATTCCAAAAAAAAAAATGATCGTATAGGATGTTATTGTTTCAGAAATTTTTTTATTTTTTATTTTTTAAATGACCATATAAAAAAAAAGTTGGTCAATGTTGTGTCTCTATCATTTGGATCTCTTTGATATTACACACCCAATTTTTTTTTTTTATCAAAATGTAACAAATGCCATTTTTTTTTTAATAATAATAATAACAAATTACAAAGATGTTGCAAAAACCTTGAACAAAATATCCTGCTGATTCTCACAGCCTTAGAGCACACGACTCTTACTGTTAGGGTTTAATTAACATACAAAGAAGTGAGCTTTCTTCTCGTTTTGTTCGATTTTTTATTTAAATTCTTTAATGGCATTGTATCTTCTGTACGAACATACGACGGCCTCGACGAACACCGTATTGGACCTGAACCGGTTGGGGGAAAGCTTGATATATATTCCTATCATCTTTTATTGGTCGAGCATCTGCTAAGAACAAAGGCAGAATGGCTCGTTATCTTGCAAACAAAGAACAAAGGCAGAATGGCTCGTTATCTTGCAAACAAGTGTTGTATTTTATCACGGCAAGTTGTTCCATGAGTAGGCGGCCACGCTGGCACCGTAGTCGTCGGATACAGAGTAGCTCTCGGCGCCGCCTCCGATGGAAAGCATGACATTGATGCCCTGGATCTGTCAATTTTGGATGCCCTTGGTGACATCCTCGCAACTGTTTGATGTCGGGTCGCAGTGACCTGCTAAGTTGATTTAAGGCTTTTGGCCACTGCAAAATTTTGACAGGAAGGCGATGTTGACAATTCCAGCGTGCCCTCTCGTCCGTCTTCGCCCCAATAAACCACAATGCTCCCGGCATTCGATTGGAAAACCAGGGCAAGCTGCAGAATCAGGAAGAGAACTAGAGCTTGAGAACAAAGCGTGGTGGCCATTGCTTGGAACCAAGTTAAGCTTGCAATTTGCTTCACACCGAGAGTTCCTTCCGAAGCAACCTACTTATAATTTTTATTTTTATTTTAATTTTTTTGTGGTCGGATGTGGGGGCACTGGGGTGGCGCAGCGGCCAGCGGGGAGTCGATTTATAGGGACCGCAAAAAAGAGATATGGGATATATTTTCTTGCCTAATATGTTACAGAGAACCACGTCATATAAATTTTGAGAGAGAAGAGAGAGATAAATATGATGAATAAAATTACTCTTTTTAGACTTTTGTTAGTTAATTTTGTGGACGTGTCCTGTTGAGTTGTCGATGAAACGCAACTAGTGGCCAAAAACGGGCCGTGCAATTGAGACAAAAGTCTGTCTTTCTTCACGTGCCCGGAGGAAAAGACAGTCCATGATCGAGGCACGCCAGTTTCTTCTTTGTCTAGCTTCCCACAGCGTCGTCCTAACTCCTACGTTTGATAGCACAATAATGTTGCATATATAATTTTCTCTAATTGACAGCCTACTTTCTTTTGGGGTAGCTAGCTGGCCAAATGGCTACGTCCTGCATGCCCTATGGGCTATGTGCTTATTTATGAAGTGTTACCTTCCATTAAAGGTGGAATTTTGACGAGGGCGATAGCCTCTGCATTAGGCATTTAGGTTGGTAGTTTCATGTGTCGTGCATCGTTATACCATTAACTTTATGCTTGAGCTAGCTAGCCCACTTAATTTACCGTGTACATGATGTTTACGAGCAGACTTGTTTTACTAAAATGGGAATATTTTGTGATTTCAATATCGGATGAAGATAATCTTGATGGAGTTAAAAGAGGCCTATACAAACTAGAAAGGATTACAAAGAGCTGTTTTTTTTTTTTTTTTTCCGAGATTGAAATTTGAATCACGCTCATTAATTTAGTATAGTTATTATTAGATGATTTTTTTTTAGAACCCTAGCTAGAGATAGAAATCCGAGCCACCTTTAATTTATGATAGCAATTGTATATATAGCTATCTCTCATGAAGTGTTTTAACGCAAAGCAAAGACCAGTTGGGAAAGATATTTGTTATAAAAGTAATGTTGTATGTTACGTTTTATCTTATAATTATCTCGGTTGAACTTTATCATTTAAGTAGCTAACATTCGGAATATTCAACAATATATATATATATATATATATATATATTTCTTAGGGCATGCTTGGTAAGCGCGCGGAATAGCACCCTCAAATGAAATTACTATTCCATTATTTGGTTAGTTTTTTTTTATTTAAAAAAAAAAAACAAAACAAAACTGCCTTAAAAATGTAAATTTGAATTGTATTATAATGGTGTGCTAGAATTTTTTTTTTAAAAAAAATTATTCCATTCGCATCATATTGCATTGTATCAAACAAAATAATAGAAATAATTAAGAATAACATAATTATTTCATTTCAACTTCTTTAATTCTTATAATAGCTAGTCTGTTTCTTAATGAAAAAGTCAATCTGCGTACTAGTCCTTACTCTTTCTAAAACTATGCTTACTAGCTCATAATCTGCACTATACACGAGATTTTTTATTATTATTTAATTTAAAATTTTAAATGCATTTTTATTGTATTTTTTAATATTTATGTTGTAAAAAAAATCTATCGCTCATTTAAATATAGTGACACAATGCATGTTTGAATCATAGAAAATAATGTCACCTATTATATTTCAATCAAATAAACTCATATAATTATGAACATTAAAAAAAAAATACAAAGCAAAATAAACAAAATCCTTTTTTTATGAATACAATATAATATATATATTTCACTCAATATTTAATTCAATCAAAATCATATTCAATGCTTAATTATTTATTTAATGTTTAAAAATTCAAATGAAGGACATCTCAAAAAAAAAAATTTAATAAACAAAATGGAAACATAAACCGAAAAATTGAGTATTAATAAACAGAGATTAATCATTAACAAAAATAGAAAAAGAAATTATCAAAAACCAGTTCAATCTCATGCACTTTTAGAACGGTTCAATTATTAAAATTATGAGTAGAAAAATTGGTTTATTATTTAAAAAATATGGGTTCACGTCACATGTCGCAATTCTAGAACGGATTTAGGCTATTATATATATATATATATGACCTTTAATTTTAGTTTAATTTATATAAATTAGAATATATTAAAATATTATTTGTATTAAAAAAAAAGGTTAAGAAGAATAATTACCTCCAAGTTGAATTTTTAGGCCAATAGATTCTATTTTTGTTAAAGTTGAAAAGTAGAGAAAGAGAAAGATTGAAGTGGAGAGAAAAAAGATGAGAGATGTTAATGTTGGAGAGAGAGAGATAGATGTGGAATGAGAGTGAAAGACTTGGAGAGAAAAAAGAGAGAGTGTGGAGAGAGAGAGGAAAAAAATGAGAGAAGGAAAGAGAAACATATGAACAAATTCAAGGTATGAGAAAGAAAAAAAAGTTAAGAAAAATAATTACCTCAAAGTTGAATTTTTATGCCAATAGATTCTGTTTTTGTTAATGTTGAAGAGTGAAGAAAGAGAAAGATTGAAGTAGAGAGAAAAAAGATGAGAGATGTTAATGTTGGAGAGAGAGAGAGAGAGACGTGGAATGAGAGTGAAAGACTTGGAGAGAAAAGAGAGAGTATGGAGAGAGAGAGGAAAAAAAGGAGAAAGGGAGACGGAAACATATGAACGCATTCAAGGAATGAAAAAAAAAATTAAAAAAAAAAGGGTTAAGCAGAATAATTACCTCTAAGTTAAATTTTTAGGTTAATAGATTCTGTTTTTGTTAATGTTGAATAGTGGAGAAAGGGAAAGATTGAAGTTGAGAGAAAAAAGATGAAAGATATTAATGTTGGAGAGAGCAGAGAGATGTGGAATGAGAGTGAAAGACTTGGAGAGAAAAAAGAGAGAGGTGAGAGAGAGGGAAAAAAAGGAGAGAGGGAGAGGGAAATATATGAATGGATTCAAGGTATGAGAAAAAAAGGTTAAGAAGAATAATTACCAAGTTGAATTTTTAGGCCAATAGATTTTATTTTGTTAATGTTGAAGAGTGGAGAAAGAGAAAGATTGAAGTGGAGAGAAAAAGATGAGAGATGTTAATGTTGGAGAGAGAGAGAGATGTGAAATGAGAGTAAAAGACTTGGAGAGAAAAAAGAGAGAGTGTGGAGAGAGAGAGGAAAAAATGAAGAGAATGAGAGGGAAACATACGAACGGATTCAAGGTATGAGAAAAAAAAAAGGTTAAGAAGAATAATTACCTCCAAGTTGAATTTTTAGGCCAATAAATCTGTTTTTGTTAATGTTAAATAGTGGAGAAAGAGAAAGATTGAAGTAGAGAGAAAAAAGATGAGAGATGTTAATGTTGGAGAGAGAGAGATAGACGTGGAATGAGAGTGAAAGACTTGGAGAGAAAAAAGAGAGTGTGGAGTGAGAGAGGAAAAAAAGGAGAGAGGGAGAGGGAAACATATGAACGGATTCAAGGTATGAGGAAAAAAAAAAGGTTAAGAAGAATAATTACTTCCAAGTTGAATTTTTAGACGAATAGATTATGTTTTTGTTAATGTTGAAGAGTAAAGAAAGAGAAAGATTGAAGTGGAGAGAAAAAAGATGAAAGATGTTAATGTTGGAGAGAAAGAGAGACTTAAATGAGAGTGAAAGACTCGGAGAGAAAAAAAGAAAAAAGAGAGTGTGTGGAGAGAGAGGGGAAAAAAAAGGAGAGGGAGAGGAAACATATGAACGGATTAAAGATAGAGACGTTGAATGAGAGTGAATGACTTAGAAAAAAAAAAAAGAAAAAAAAGAAAGAAAGAGAGAGACATTGAGAGAGATGATAAATGAGATTTTTAAATGTTCGATTTTTAAAATAAGGGATTTGCTAGGGGTTCTCCCCGTAGTGTTCTCCTCGTGTTCTCCCAGTCTTACATAGAACATGATTTAAGAAAAAATAAAATTGTAGTACCATTTTTTTGCTAATCGATTAATTTTTATAAGTTAATAGTCAAGTTCTAATACTTTAAAACTTGTTTTTGAATTCAAAACTAAAACCTAAGGGTGAAAGATTAACCCTTTAGGGAAGGTATCACCCAAAATGGATTTGATCATCCTAAATTTGGTGCTAATGCCTCACAATTTTGGTGCTAATGCTTCACAAATTTGGTGCTAATGCCTAAAATTTGGTACTAATGCCTAAAAAAACCGGTGGTGGAAGCCACTACAATTTTATTTTTTCTTAAATTATGTTTTACGTAAGACTGAGAGAACGCCAGGAGAACCTACGGGGAGAACCCCTAGCATTTTCCTTAAAATAATAAGTTCAAAAATGGTTTAGTCTTTTTTTAAAACAAAAAAGGTTTACGTCATATGTCACGATTTGAAGGCATTTCAAAAGAAGGTTTCGGCTACTATATATGATATATATGATTTGATATGTATTATTTGTTTCCTTATTTGATTTGGATATTAATAATGCTTAGTTTATGAAATAATTTATATATGAAAAACTCTTGAAATATAATTAAACGCCATTAATATATATATATATATATATATATATATATATATATGATTTTGTACGTTTCCTTAAATGTTACGGTGATCACTAAATGCAAATGAAATGAGTTTGGATTTGTCTTGACGTATTGCATCCGGCAATAAAAGACTTTTCCACACGGCAGCCACCTTCCAAATTCTAGAATACGTGGAGCGCGTAAGTTTGCTTCTTTTTCAACTACTTTGATGTGGGTCTTTTGACTATTGAATATAGTTCACATTAACTTTCCCTACATGAACTTCGCCGTAGCAAGACAAATCAACGGAGAAGTTACGCTATTTTGCGGGAATCTTCTGCCACACACGTATTGACTGGGGCTCAATTAAGTATTTTGGTCGATCTTTCCACATATGACTATAAATAGATCCTCCTGCACCATTGATTCTCAAGCCAAGCAGCAAGTCATAAAGCAAAGCGCAGTAATGGCTCGGCAACTACAAAACCCATTAGCCTTGTTCTACCTTCTTTGCTCGTTGTCCTGATCAATGGCTCGCAAGCAGGCGTAATCACGGTGTACTGGGGCCAGAATGGAAATGAGGGCACATTGGCTGATGCTTGCGCCACAGGCAATTATGGCATTGTGAACATAGCTTTCCTATCCACATTTGGCAATGGTCAGACCCCTGATCAACCTTGCCGGCCATTGTGACCCAGCCAGTAATGGGTGCACCGGTTTACAGCGACATCAAAGCTTGCCAAAACCAGGGTATCAAAGTCATGCTTTCTATTGGAGGCGGTGCTGGTGGCTACTCCCTTTCCTCTGCTGACGACGCCAGGCAAGCATTGCTTAATTTCTACAGCATCTAATAATTGATCTTATTTTAAAATGATATTATATTTCAAAGGAAAACGTTAGATGTTCTCTGGTATTCTCTTAGTTCTAAGTAGATATTACTTGTCTTCCATTTCTCATTTTTAAGTATATATATAGTACACATGTTTTAATGGTTTGTCATCAAGTGAAATAAGGGTAACAATTCTGAGTTAGTCAAATTTAGTTTGTGTGTTAAGTTTAGATTGTATCAACATATGGATATAAGATTATTATTAGGACCATAATCCATTCATTTAATAAAACCAGGTTAGACCTTCCAATCCTTAATAGCAAATTTCATGTTGGATTTATGTCTTGTTTACAGGTCGTGTGAAAAATTGTCATTCACTATGTCTCGTGTACATGTCAGGTTCAAGTCGTATCAAGATACATATATAAAATTATATTAGTCAACCATAACGTACCTAACCTATTTTAATGAAACGAGTCCCCTAACTACTAATTAATTGTATGTTAGATTTGTGGCAAAGGGATATATTAATAGTGTTGATTGATACCGTGCAGGAGTGTTGCGAACTACTTGTGGAACAATTTTCTTGGGGGCCAATCAGACTCTCGTCCATTAGGTGATGCAGTCCTAGACGGCATTGACTTTGACATTGAGGGAGGCACAAGCCAGCACTGGGACGAGCTCGCAAAGGCCCTATCAGAGTTTAGCCAACAAAAGAAGGTCTACTTAACGGCGGCTCCACAGTGTCCTTTCCCAGATGCTTGGCTAGGAACTGCACTAAACACTGGCCTATTTGACTACGTTTGGGTCCAATTTTACAACAATGCCCCGTGTGAATATTCTGGCAATGCCGACAACCTTAAGAGCTATTGGAATAATCAATGGACCACAATTCAAGCTGGTCAAATATTTTTGGGGCTACCTGCAGCCCCAGAGGCAGCCGGGAGTGGCTACATCCCGTCCGAGGTGCTTATCAATGACGTGTTACCTTCTATTAAGGGTTCTTCGAAATACGGGGGTGTTATGCTTTGGTCCAGGAGTTATGACAATGGCTATAGCTCAGCTATTAAGTCCAATGTTTAAACTACTTCGCTTCTAATTAATTAACAGTTTCATTTTATATATGAGATGTAATAATAAAATAAAGCATATTTACGTAATAAAACATTGAGCAGAAAGATTAGCCGGTTAGCCGGTTTTTATCTATAATTTGTTCGATTTTTATTTTATAAGATTATAATTTTTTTTACCACTTAATTTGTGAGTTAGTGCTTGGGAAGAAAACAAATAGGAGCAAAAGAAATTCAGCAATGTTGTAACTGAACCTTAAACTCTAGCCTGCCATCATGAGCTCCAACGAGTATTTAAAACTCTGTTCAACAACCGTAATGATGCAGTGTGGTATAATGGTTCACAGATTAAACAAATTACACAAGTTACAGTTCTTTTACAAAATCAAGAATTCGAGGAAATATCGGAGAAAATTTACCTCTAGGAAATTTCTGATTGAAATTTAAGAATAAGCAGCATTGCATAATAGGGTTATCAATATGGTTACATTAACGGTTATTGGCAATAACAACCGTGAACCCTTTTATTAGTAGATTTCGCTAATTGCAATTGCTAACCGTTAGTAGTTAATGAAATAGGTAATCAAACCGCTTTTTCAAAATTGGACTTTTTTTTTGTTGCTTTTATTACTACTGTAGGATTTTTACACTGCTTATTTTTGTATTTTTAGTGTATTTTTTTTTGTCTCAATTGCTTATGAAATTATTATCATATTTACTTATAAGCCTTTTTTAATTGAACTTATTATCTAATGATAATACTCAAACTCCTAAGCCCTAAAGATGTCGGAATCCAAATTAAATTTATTGAAAGGCCAAAGTTTGAATTATGGGCTATAGGCTAATGTTGCCAGATTCAAGTTAAATTTGAAGGCTACAAGATCTATTTTTATTGAAAGCCAAAATTCAAATTACGGAATATCGGTGAAAATTGTAGAAGTCGAGTTAAATTTGAATGTCACAATTGTCGAGCCTCGATATTTAAGTATAGCAATCAATTGTTCAAGAGGTTCAAGATGAACACTCCTATTGGACTGTTCATCTTGAGGAGGAGTATTAAGGCATATAAGGCAAGGAGATAAAACAAGAAAGGAAATGAAGCAACAAAAGGAAAGACAATGAGACAAAAGGAAGAAAATGAAACAAAGCAACAAAAGGAAACATAATAATGGCTATAAATAGTGAAATAACGGCGGTATACAATGTCACTACTTGTATAAATAAACCATCATTTGTAATGAAATGAATCAAGGGAAAACAATGTAGTCCCTAACCTTTCCTTAGTCTTTCTTCCTCTCTCTCCCTCCTTACTTTCTCAATAATTAATAAACTTCCATACTGCTAACCATTATAACTGCCAATCGTCTAACCACCTAACCGCTAGAGTTATAAGGTTTACTAACCGCTTTTTATATACTATATTTTTATAATTATAATTATAATAATATTTATACATATAACATAATCAATTTATCATTAATGATTAAATCACATTTTTGTTTTAGATAATTAAATCACAATTTGAGTATTAATATATTATCACTATAATTTATAGGGAAAATATATAATAACACCTTCGTCCGCTTCAAATTTTAAAATGCCTGAAAATTTACTCCCTGGATGTAAGGAAACTAAAATAAAATTCCTGCTGTCACACTTTTGGTAACGGCCGTTAAGGGATCCAAAACGCACCATTTTGGACCCAAAACGCACCGTTTTGGACCCAAAACGCACCGTTTTGATTGATTAAAATATTAAGTTTTGAGAATTTAATTTTAAAATTTTTAATCTAAAATTTAAAAAAAAAAAAAGAAGAAGAAGAAGAACCTGGTGGCCGATCCACCCACAAGGGTGGCCGGCCACCCCTTAGGGCATGGGGGTGGCTCGGCCACCACCAGATCAGCCGGTCTGGTAGTGGCAGAGCCACCCCAATGGCCTAAAGGGGTGGCTGGACCACCCCCAATTAAAGGGGAAAAAAAAAAAAAACAAACAAACGTGAAGGTGGCTCATCCACCCACAGGGGGTGGCCGGACCACCCCTAGTTAAAGGGAAAAAAAAAAAAACAAATGTGAAGGTGGTCCATCCACCCACAGGGGGTGGCTGGCCACCCCTAGGCCATGGGGGCGGCTCGGTCACCACCAGATCGGCCGGTCTGGTGGTGGTCGAGCCACCCCAATGGCAAGGGGTGGCTGACCACCGTTAAAAAAAAAAAAACGTGAAGGTGGCCCATCCACCCACAGAGGGTGGCTGGCCACCCTAGGCCATGGGGTGGCTCACCACTGCATCGGCCGGTTTGGTGGTGAGCCACTAATGGCCTAAGGGGTGAGGCCAACCATTAAAAAAAAAAAAAAAAAAGGCAAACCAGCATCTTCACGAGCCCAGCTACAAGCTCCTCTAGCGAGCCTTCTGGTGAGTTCAAAAATGTCTTCAGGCAATCAAGAAATGCCATCACCAAGTCTCAGGCTTCCATAAACGATTTCTTCTTTTTCTTTCATGTTTTTTTTTCCCCCTTTAACAGGATGGCTGAAACCACCCCTTAGGCCATAGGGTGGCTCGGCCACCACCAGACCTGCCGGTTTGGTGGTGGCCGAGCCACCCCCATGGCCTAGGGGTGGCCAGCCACCCCTTGTGGGTGGATGGGCCACCTTCACGTTTTTTTTTTCCTTTAACTGGGGGTGGTCCGGCCACCCTTGTGGGTGGATCGGCCACCAGGTTCTTTTTTTTTTTAATTTTAGATTAAAAAATTTAAAATTAAATTCTCAAAAATTAATATTTTAATCAATCAAAACGGTGCGTTTTGGGTCCAAAACGATGCGTTTTGGGTCCCTTAACGACCGTTACCAAAAGTGTAACGGCAAGGATTTTGTTTTAGTTTCCTTACACCCAGGGAGTAAATTTTCGAAAAAAAAAATCTAAGCATTTTAAAATTTCGGAAGGCTGACCCAAGGTGTTATTATATATTTTCCCTAATTTATATGGTTATATTACATGATCAATTAATTATAAAATCATTTGATTATATAATAACAAATTATATATATAATATTTATATATGATATGTTAGGAACAAGTAACATAAACTACATAAGTAACATAATTTTTAATTAATTTGTAGTTACATATTAACTAGCTTTGTAAGTATTCATATCATATATTCTTATTCTAATATTTTGTAATTTAGTATATATTAAATAATTATACATATATGCAATTATGCATATTGAATAATATAAATATATAAGATCAATATGTAATTATATGATTCAATGACAATTCAAATATTTTATTCAAGTTAATCATATTATTAATGTACAATGATAATATGATTCGTATAATATTAAATTAAGTAATTAATATTGGATTCATTAAATAAAGTGTTACTTATAATCACAATTGAATCAAAACATTATTAGGTACTTTATACTTATAAAATATATATCACATTATCTTAGATTTTTAAATATAAGATAATTTTATTATATTAATATGAATTGTGATTTGTGAAATAATATGATCATATACTTTAAGTATGAGTATATGACCATTATATCATTAAGAATTTAGGGCTTAGGAGTTTGAGTATTATCATTAGATAATAAGTTCAATTAAAAAAGGCTTATAAGTAAATATGATAATAATTTCATAAGCAATTGAGACAAAAAAAAATACACTAAAAATACAAAAAATAAACGAGTGTAAAAAATCCTACAGTAGTAATAAAAGCAACAAAAAAAAAAGAGTCCAATTTTGAAAAAGCGGTTAGCGGACGGTTACCTATTTCATTAACTACTAACCGGCGGTTAGCAATTGCAATTAGCGAAATCTACTAATCGCCAAGGCGGTTACGGTTAGCGGTTATTGCCAATAACCGTTAACCGTAACCATATTGATAACCCTATTATGCAATGCTGCTTATTCTTAAATTTCAATCAGAAATTTCCTAGAGGTAAATTTTCTCCGATATTTCCTCGAATTCTTGATTTTGTAAAAGAACTGTAACTTGTGTAATTTGTTTAATCTGTGAACCATTATACCACACTGCATCATTACGGTTGTTGAACAGAGTTTTAAATACTCGTTGGAGCTCATGATGGCAGGCTAGAGTTTAAGGTTCAGTTACAACATTGCTGAATTTCTTTTGCTCCTATTTGTTTTCTTCCCAAGCACTAACTCACAAATTAAGTGGTAAAAAAAATTATAATCTTATAAAATAAAAATCGAACAAATTATAGATAAAAACCGGCTAACCGGCTAATCTTTCTGCTCAATGTTTTATTACGTAAATATGCTTTATTTTATTATTACATCTCATATATAAAATGAAACTGTTAATTAATTAGAAGCGAAGTAGTTTAAACATTGGACTTAATAGCTGAGCTATAGCCATTGTCATAACTCCTGGACCAAAGCATAACACCCCCGTATTTCGAAGAACCCTTAATAGAAGGTAACACGTCATTGATAAGCACCTCGGACGGGATGTAGCCACTCCCGGCTGCCTCTGGGGCTGCAGGTAGCCCCAAAAATATTTGACCAGCTTGAATTGTGGTCCATTGATTATTCCAATAGCTCTTAAGGTTGTCGGCATTGCCAGAATATTCACACGGGGCATTGTTGTAAAATTGGACCCAAACGTAGTCAAATAGGCCAGTGTTTAGTGCAGTTCCTAGCCAAGCATCTGGGAAAGGACACTGTGGAGCCGCCGTTAAGTAGACCTTCTTTTGTTGGCTAAACTCTGATAGGGCCTTTGCGAGCTCGTCCCAGTGCTGGCTTGTGCCTCCCTCAATGTCAAAGTCAATGCCGTCTAGGACTGCATCACCTAATGGACGAGAGTCTGATTGGCCCCCAAGAAAATTGTTCCACAAGTAGTTCGCAACACTCCTGCACGGTATCAATCAACACTATTAATATATCCCTTTGCCACAAATCTAACATACAATTAATTAGTAGTTAGGGGACTCGTTTCATTAAAATAGGTTAGGTACGTTATGGTTAACTAATATAATTTTATATATGTATCTTGATACGACTTGAACCTGACATGTACACGAGACATAGTGAATGACAATTTTTCACACGACCTGTAAACAAGACATAAATCCAACATGAAATTTGCTATTAAGGATTGGAAGGTCTAACCCGTTTTATTAAATGAACTGGATTATGGTCGACCTAATAATAATCTTATATCCATATGTTGATACAATCTAAACTTAACACACAAACTAAATTTGACTAACTAGTTTTATATTCATGTGTCGACACGAATACGAATTGTTACCCTTATTTCACTTGATGACAAACCATTAAAACATGTGTACTATATATATATATACTTAAAAATGAGAAATGGAAGACAAGTAATATCTACTTAGAACTAAGAGAATACCAAGAGAACATCTAACGTTTTCTGATCCTTTGAAATATAATATCATTTTTAAAATAAGATCGAATTATTAGATGCTGTAGAAATTAAGCAATGCTTGCCTGGCGTCGTCAGCAGAGGAAAGGGAGTAGCCACCAGCACCGCCTCCAATAGAAAGCATGACTTTGATACCCTGGTTTTGGCAAGCTTTGATGTCGCTGCTTAAACCGGTGCACCCATTACTGGCTGGGTCACAATGGCCGGCAAGGTTGATCAATGGGGTCTGACCATTGCCAAATGTGGATAGGAAAGCTATGTTCACAATGCCATAATTACCTGTGGCGCAAGCATCAGCCAATGTGCCCTCATTTCCATTCTGGCCCCAGTACACCGTGATTACGCCTGCTTGCGAGCCATTGATCAGGACAACGAGCAAAAGAAGGTAGAACAAGGCTAATGGGTTTTGTAGTTGCCGAGCCATTACTGCGCTTTGCTTTATGACTTGCTGCTTGGCTTGAGAATCAATGGTGCAGGAGGATCTATTTATAGTCATATGTGGGAAAGATCGACCAAAATACTACTTAATTGAGCCCCAGTCAATACGTGTGTGGCAGAAGATTCCCGCAAAATAGCGTAACTTCTCCGTTGATTTGTCTTGCTACGGCGAAGTTCATGTAGGGAAAGTTAATGTGAACTATATTCAATAGTCAAAAGACCCACATCAAAGTAGTTGAAAAAGAAGCAAACTTACGCGCTCCACGTATTCTAGAATTTGGAAGGTGGCTGCCGTGTGGAAAAGTCTTTTATTGCCGGATGCAATACGTCAAGACAAATCCAAACTCATTTCATTTGCATTTAGTGATCACCGTAACATTTAAGGAAACGTACAAAATCATATATATATTAATCGCGTTTAATTATATTTTAAGAGTTTTTCATATATAAATTATTTCATAAACTAAGCATTATTAATGTCCAAATCAAATAAGGAAACAAATAATACATATCAAATCATATATATTATATATAGTAGCCGAAACCTTCTTTTGAAATGCCTTTAAATCGCGACATGTGATGTAAATCTTTTTTGTTTTAAAAAAAGACTAAACCATTTTTGAACTCATTATTTTAAAAATCGAACATTTAAAAATCTCATTTATCATCTCTCTCAACGTCTCTCTCTTTCTTTTTTCTTTTTCTTTTTTTTTTTCTAAGTCATTCACTCTCATTCAACGTCTCTATCTTAAATCCATTCATATGTTTCCCTCTCCCTCTCCTTTTTTTTCCCCTCTCTCTCCACACACTCTCTTTTTTCTTTTTTTCTCTCCAAGTCTTTCACTCTCATTTAAGTCTCTCTTTCTCTCCAACATTAACATCTTTCATCTTTTTTCTCTCTACTTCAATCTTTCTCTTTCTCCACTCTTCAACATTAACAAAAACAGAATTTATTCGTCTAAAAATTCAACTTGGAAGTAATTATTCTTCTTAACATTTTTTTTCTCATACCTTGAATCCGTTCATATGTTTCCCTCTCCTTCTCTTCATTTTTTCCTCTCTCTCTCCACACTTTCTCTTTTTTCTCTCCAAGTCTTTCACTCTCATTTCACATCTCTCTCTCTCTCTCTCTCCAACATTAACATCTCTCATCTTTTCTCTCTCCACTTCAATCTTTCTCTTTCTCCCCTCTTCAACATTAACAAAAATTGAATATATTGGCCTAAAAATTCAACTTCGAGGTAATTATTCTTCTTAACCTTTTTTTTTTTCTCATACCTTGAATCCATTCATATATTTCCCTCTCCCCCTCTCCTTTTTTTCCTCTCTCTCTCCACACTCTCTCTTTTTTCTCTTCAAGTCTTTCACTCTCATTCCACATCTCTCTCGCTCTCTCCAACATTAATATCTCTCATCTTTTTTCTCTCAACTTCAATCTTTCCCTTTCTCCACTATTCAACATTAACAAAAACAGAATCTATTGACCTAAAAATTCAACTTAGAGGTAATTATTCTTCTTAACCTTTTTTTTTTTAATTTTATTTTTTTCATTCCTTGAATCCGTTCATATGTTTCCCTCTCCCTCTCTCCTTTTTTTTCCTCTCTCTCTCCATACTCTCTCTTTTCTCTCCAAGTCTTTCACTCTCATTCCACGTCTCTCTCTCTCTCTCTCTCTCTAACATTAACATCTCTCATCTTTTTCTCTACTTCAATCTTTCTCTTTCTCCACTCTTCAACATTAACAAAAACAGAATCTATTAGCCTAAAAATTCAACTTTGAGGTAATTATTTTTCTTAACTTTTTTTCTTTCTCATACCTTGAATTTGTTCATATGTTTCTCTTTCCTTCTCTCATTTTTTTCCTCTCTCTCTCCACACTCTCTCTTTTTTCTCTCCAAGTCTTTCACTCTCATTCCACGTCTATCTCTCTCTCTCCAACATTAACATCTCTCATCTTTTTTCTCTCCACTTCAATCTTTCTCTTTCTCTACTTTTCAACTTTAACAAAAAAAGAATCTATTGGCCTAAAAATTCAACTTGGAGGTAATTATTCTTCTTAACCTTTTTTTTTAATACCAATAATATTTTAATATATTCTAATTTATATAAATTAAACTAGAATTAAAGGTCATATATATATGTATATATATATATATATATAAATAGCCTAAATCCATTCTAGAATTGCGATATGTGATGTGAACCCATATTTTTTAAATAATAAACCAATTTTTCTACTCATAATTTTAATAATTGAACCATTCTAAAAGTGCATGAGATTGAACCGGTTTTTGATAATTTCTTTTTCTGTTTTTGTTAATGATTAATCTCTATTTATTAATACTCAATTTTTCCGTTTATGTTTCCATTTTGTTTATTAATTTTTATTTTTTTTTTTGAGATGTCCTTCGTTTGAATTTTTAAACATTAAATAAATAATTAAGCATCGAATATGATATTAGATGATTGATTTTGATTGAATTAAATATTGAGTGAAATATATATATATATTATATTGTATTCATAAGAAAAGGATTTTGTTTATTTTGCTTTGTATTTTTTTTTTCTTAATGTTCATAATTATATGAGTTTATTTGATTGAAATATAATAGGTGACATTATTTTCTATGATTCAAACATGCATTGTGTCACTATATTTAAATGTGCGATAGATTTTTTTTACAACATAAATATTAAAAAATACAATAAAAATGCATTTAAAATTTTAAATTAAATAATAATAAAAAATCTCGTGCATAGTGCCAATTATGAGCTAGTAAGCATAGTTTTAGAAAGAGTAAGGACTAGTACGCAGATTGACTTTTTCATTAAGAAACAGACTAGCTATTATAAGAATTAAAGAAGTTGAAATGAAATAATTATGTTATTCTTAATTATTTCTATTATTTTGTTTGATACAATGCAATATGATGTGAATGGAATAATTTTTTTTTTTTTTTTAAATTCTAACACACCATTATAATACGATTTAAATTTACATTTTTAAGGCTGTTTTGTTTTTTTTTTTTAAATAAAAAAAAACTAACCAAATAATGGAATAGTAATTTCATTTGAGGGTGCTATTCCGCGCGTTTACCAAGCATGCCCTAAGAAATATATATATATATATATATATTGTTGAATATTCCGTATGTTAGCTACTTAAATGATAAAGTTCAACCGAGATAATTATAAGATAAAACGTAATATACAACATTACTCTTATAACAAATATCTTTCCCAACTGGTCTTTGCTTTGCGTTAAAACACTTCATGAGAGATAACCATATATACAATTGCTATCATAAAGGTGGCTCGAATTTCTATCTCTAGCTAGGGTTCTAAAAACAAATCATCTAATAATAACTATACTAAATTAATGAGCGTGATTCAAATTTCAATGTTTATTAGGTCAAAATAAGTTGTCAATAAAAGTTCAATAATATAGTTCTGGATCGAGTTTTGGATCAAGAAGCTAGGTACATGCCTTGGTCAAACCTAAATCCACTGAGAGTGTTGCATCAACCTCACACAAAAACCCGAAGCACTCGGTCGAAGTCTTGGTTGATGGTCAATCAACCGAGAGTGTTTCATTAGGATTCTATCGCATATTTTCATATTTAGATCAACCTAGTTTTCAATCGAGATTGCAATATGGTATTTATTCATGAACTTGTTTTCAAAACTACAACCCTATTTTCTATATATTAGAGCTTAATAAGGACAGTTTGGCTGACAAGTTATGTAATGTTGCGCACTTATTCTTAAATTTCAATAAGAAATTTCCTAGAGGTAAATTTTCTTCGATTTTTCCTCTAATTCTTGATTTTGTAAAAGAAATGTGAACCATTATACCACACTGCATCATTACGGTTGTTGAACAGAGTTTTAAATACTCGTTGGAGCTGATGGCAGGCTTGAGTTTAAGGTTCAGTTACAACATTGCTGAATTTCTTTTGCTCCTATTTGTTTTCTTCCCAAGCACTAACTCACAAATTAAGTGGTAAAAAAAGTTATAATCTTATAAAATAAAATCGAACAAATTATAGATAAAAACCGGCTAACCGGCTAATCTTTCTGCTCGATCAATGTTTTATTACGTAAATATGCTTTATTTTATTATTACATCTCATATATAAAATGAAACTGTTAATTAATTAGGAGCGAAGTAGTTTAAACATTGGACTTAATAGCTGAGCTATAGCCATTGTCATAACTCCTGGACCAAGGCATAACACCCCCGTATTTCGAAGAACCCTTAATAGAAGGTAACACGTCATTGATAAGCACGTCGGACGGGATGTAGCCACTCCCGGCTGCCTCTGGGGATGCAGGTAGCCCCAAAAATATTTGACCAGCTTGAATTGTGGTCCATTGATTATTCCAATAGCTCTTAAGGTTGTCGGCATTGCCAGAATATTCACACGGGGCATTGTTGTAAAATTGGACCCAAACGTAATCAAATAGGCCAGTGTTTAGTGCAGCTCCGAGCCAAGCGTCTGGGAAAGGACACTGTGGAGCCGCCGTTAAGTATACCTTCTTCTGTTGGCTAAACTCTGATAGGGCCTTTGCGAGCTCGTCCCAGTGCTGGCTTGTGCCTCCCTCAATGTCAAAGTCAATGCCGTCTAGGACTGCATCACCTAATGGACGAGAGTCTGATTGGCCCCCAAGAAAATTGTTCCACAAGTAGTTTGCAACATTCCTGCACGGTATCAATCAACACTAATAATATATCCCTTTGCCACAAATCTAACATAAAATTAATTAGTAGTTTAAGCCAGGGACTCATTTAATTAAAATAGTTTAGGTTATGATTAACTTATATAATTTTATATATGTAACTTGATACGACTTGAATCTGACACGAGACATAGCGAATGACAATTTTTCACACGACCCGTAAACAAGACATAAACCCAACATGAAATTAGCTGGTAAGGATTGAAAGGTCTAACCTGTTTTATTAAATGGACTGGATTATGGTCAACCTAATAATAATCTTATATCCATATGTTGATACAATCTAAACTTAACACACAAACTGAATTATGGTTGACTAACTAGTCTTATATTCATGTGTCGACATGAACACAAATTGTTACTCTTATTTCACTTGATGACAAACCATTAAAACATGTGTACTATATATATATATATATACTTAAAAATTAGAAAGGGAAGACAAGTAATATCTACTTAGAAGTTAGAACTAAGAGAACACTAGGTAAGAGAATACCAAGAGAGCATCTAGCATTTTCCTTTGAAATATAATATCATTTTTAAAATAAGATCAAATTATTAGATGCTGTAGAAATTAATCAATGCTTGCCTAGCGTCGTTTTTAAAATATAATATCATTTTTTTAGTAGTAGCAATCAATTAACTCTTAAAATGATAGCTCTTTCAAACTTGAAACTGGACCTTCGCCTCTATATTCTCTAAGTTGATGGAGTAGATAGCGTGTTGCAAGGTTTTGAGCTGCAACAATTGACCAACAGTAATCTACAACAACAAATATAATTAATTTCTTAAATAATAATACAGCTAAAATATTAAATCTTATTATTTGTCAAATTTTAACCGAAAAAAATAATCTAAGATTTACTTACTACCGGTTTGATAATGAATATTATTCTGCAGCACTTGAATTGATTACTTGCTCCAAAATGTAATGAAAAATCTCCATCTCTTACTTAGAAAGCTTAGAAATGAAAACTTTAACTAAAAACATCTTAAAAATACAAACTAAATAAGTGAGAAACTTACATGCTAGTGTGCTGTATTATGGTTGAAGAGATGGTAGTTACGAGATCTTAAGAGACAGCAGTTACAAGAATTCAAGTGGCAAAAGTTACAGTTATGGTTGTTAATGTAGAAATAAAAGAAACATGTAACATTTGTAAATCAAATAATAAAGTGAAAAGAAAAGATGTATTTATTTATTACAAGGTCACTACATGCATGGACCAATTTAACAAATTATTTTTTCAACGATTACTAATTTGTGACAGTAAACCAAATTCCATGCTCATTTTGGATATAAAGTCACAAAATCAAGTGTCTGTTTGCATGTCCAATCAGATTGAAGGCATGGCAACCCTACCACGACCATTCTTCTTCCATTACTCCCCCAAGAATTCCTAACTTTCCAATAATTTCCTAAATTCTTATCACCATACCCTATATTAAGGGTTCTTCAAAATACAGGGGTGTTATGCTTTGGAATAGTTATCTTGACAAATTGAATGGCTATAGCCAAGCTATTAATCCCTATGTTTGAACTCCTTGACGGAGTTAGCTCGTGTTAACTATATACTGCCTGCAGTAGTATTTTTGTTAATTATCGTTTTACGTTCTGCATGCGTTTGGGTGTCAATTGTCGTTAAAAGTATTGGAGTCCAGGATCATCACCAACGCTTCCAATCCGTTCAGCAGATGGTAGCAAAAGGGAGACTGTTACACCACTTATCTTTCATCATTTCCTTTGTAATCTTTTATGTTTGTCGTTATCTTCAATAAGCAGGTACTGAGTTATAAAATTGATGCATGTATTCCAGTTCTTAATTTGGATTAATCAATGAAAATTAAAATTATTAGCCTTTCTCCTAAACTTGTGAGATGACGAGAAATTTTCATTAATCAGTGGTGATCGAGACTCCATTGACGTGCCTGTGTTTACTGTTGAGTGTGTGAATTTGTTTGTAGAATTTGTTTGTTTTGTATTTTTATAATATTATAATTTGAAAATGATATTTACTAAACTAATATATGATAGTTATATAACTATTAAATGTTTTTTTTTTTTTTTTTGAGAAACTTGAGAAAACTTTTTTAACTTCTACTCGTTTTGATATTGAGGAATGATAGATTTACAACTTTTGCCCAACTTTTTCTCTTATGGGGTCATTTTTTCCCCAAAAAAAAAAAAAAAAAAAAACAGAATAAAAAAATTCTGAAGTAACAACAATATAACATCATCCTATGTGGTGATGACAAGGGAATTTTTGTATTTTATTTTGCAGAATGGCTCGTTATCTTGCAAAGAAGTGTTGTATTTTATCACGGCGACTTGATGACTTTCTTGACAAGGGAATTTTTCTGGAAAAAAATATGTCTAGATGTGATGACAATCTCAATTGAAATTGCTCAAAACAAAGACGTAGAGATGGAAAACAAAGAAGAAAAAGGTGAAAAGAAGAATGGATCAGGAGTTCGAGAAACAGGATGGTGATAATGGGTTCAACGCCGCGCAGGATGGAGCAGTAAAGAAATGTCGAATCAGACCGTTTGTATTTACTTCAACACAATAAAGAAGTGTGGGCATCTTCCACAGGCCATTTCAAATGCCAACTACTGCCCCTGTGTCCTTTGATTGATTTGTTCAACTCTTATTGATCTTTTTGGAAGTTAAAACAGCATCATCTGATGATGTTATGGGGCATGTCACAAGATGGCACTTGGCCTGCAGAATATATAGGCGCCCTTGCAACCACGGAACCTATAGGCCTTGCAAAGATAATGACGTGGGTCATCACTTGATGTCAATAAAACACGCTTGTATCAAGTGATTTATATTCGTTCATAAGAGGTAGTTCAATCAGCTAGAATCAAACCTAATGAAGTGAAGGTTATTAATTAGTTCGAATCCCCCTCACCCCTATTATGTAAACATGTCCAAAAAACAAAAAAAAAAGTGATTTATATTCGTCTTAAAATTCCATATTGATTAAAAAAAGTGTAATGGACCTAAAATTTTTCGGAGTTTTTTTTTTTTTGGAGCCTTTAAATCTTGCTCTATATATCTAATATTGTGGGTGCTTAAACAGGCGTCTTTGTCTAAAATCACTGAAAATGCATTATTATATTCTATCCAAGCACGGAGGCATGGGCATGCACTCTAATTTTGGGTGCGCTTGGATTTGGATGCACGAAATCCTTTGTAGCTGGATTTTTGGTCATTCTAAGATGCCATAAATGCTGGAAATTGCAAGTAAAACCAGTTTGAATCCTTTTCTCACTCTTGCGTGGACACGTAAAAAAAAAAAAAAAAAATCTTTGACATGATTTGTAGTATACAATAATGGTGTACAAATCCTCTCTCTCTCTCACTTGTTTAAATCATTAACCTGATTTTCTCCATATTGATGATAATTGAAGGTGTGCATTTTCTGAGGCTCTTAAGAGGATGTACGGTGTTAGGTATAATTTGGATTCCTTATCCATGCCTCTAGATGGCGACACTTGGTCTGTGATGCAGAGCTGGGCTTTGCCAACTAGGTCCTTCCTAGAGTTCACCATGTTTTCTAGGTAGGGGAGATTGAACAATTTAGTTTCTCTAGCACTTTAGGCTTATTTCATGTATTGAGAAAGAAATCTACTCAGAGTTCATTCACTTTTTAACTTGTTGATATGATCCCATGTGCAGAATGTCTGTAGATAAATTGGATGGGCTTATGTATGACGAGCACCATTCAAGTGGACGCTGTTATCTGAGCGAGTTTGTTCAAAGTAACTTGCTTACTTGATCAATTTGTTGTGTTTGTCTTCGTGAAGAAATTTTATTTCAAACTGCTTTTTAGTTTGATTCATTACACACACACACACAAAACAACTGCTTTTAAGTTTGATTCATTACACGCACTCAAAAATGGGCTCATCATTTCAACAGAGGTAATATGAAGGAACCTCCTGGCCGTGGAAAAATGGCCAGATGTAACCAAATTTAAGTTTGAGTTCAGTCAACTACTTGATTAATAGGAGTTCATTCAGTTATTGAGTGCATTTTTGTTCAAATTCTCATGGGGAAGTTAGGAACAATGTGTAAATGGAATGATCCTATCAGTTTATATAGAATTTGGACGCACAAAATTCTACCATTTTTATTTTATGATGTTATCATTTTTACCATTTTGTCAGCTAGTGGTTGGGAAGAAAACAAATAGGAGCCATGATAATTATTGACTGGACTTTCATAAAATATCATAAACTCGTTAACATCTTGAAATTTCTCAAAAAAACATAATTAAAAGAGCAGGTTTTTATTTATCATCATATTTATGGCAACTTGATATATAGTTGGAGATCGATGAGACTCAAACACTGCTTTTGATTTTGGAACTGTAACCAGTCTGGAGATCTTGGTACCTATTCCAGAGCATGACACCTCCATACTTTGAAGACTTCTTAGCAAAAGGCAAAACTTGTGATGTGAGAGTTTCTGAAGGCACATAGCCATTGCCTGCAGCTGCATGAGAAGCCGGAAGCCCAATAAAGAACTGGCGCGCCTGGATAGCCGACGTCCATTGGTTCCACGAGTTCTGAAACATGCTGGGGTTGCCAGAGCTATACTCACATTGAGGATTGTTGTAAAACTGAACCCAAACGTAATCAAAAAGACCCGTTGAAAGCGCACCATTAAGGTAGTAATCAGGAAATGGGCATTGCGGCGCGGCGGTCAAGTACACTTTCCTCCCTTGTTGGCTGTAGCCGGATAATTTCCGTGCAAGAGCAGCGTAGTGTCGGTCACCTCGCTCAATATCGAAGTCTATACCATCTAATACGGCACTCCCTAGCGGTCTTGAATCAGAATGACCTCCCAGGAAGTTGTTCCATAAGTAGTCGGCCACGCTCGAAGAGTCGTCGTCGGACGACAGTGAGTAGCTCCCGTCGCCGCCTCCGATGGAAAGCATGACCTTGATGCCCTGGTTCTGGCAATTTTGGATGCCCTTGGTGACTCCCTGGCAACCGTTTGATGCCGGGTCGCAGTGACCTGCTAAGTTGATTTCAGGCTTTTGGCCACTGCCAAATTTTGACAGGAAGGCGATGTTGACAATTCCATATTTTCCAGAGGCACATGTTTCTGTCAGCGTGCCCTCTCGTCCGTCTTGGCCCCAGTAAACCACAATGCTCCCAGCATTCGATTGGAAAACTAGGGCAAGCAGCAGAATTAGGAAGAGAACTAGAGCTTGAGAACATAGCGTGGTGGCCATGGCTTGGAATTACCAAGTTAAGCTTGCAATTTGCTTCACACCGAGAGTCGTTCCTCTCGCAAGCAACCTATTTATAATCTTCTTTCTTTTTCTTTTTCTTTTTCATTTTTTTCCTTTTTTTTTTTTTTTTTTGGTAGTGGGACGTGGGGCACTGGGAATTGAAAAATATTCATCATATTTTTTTTTTTACTTCACGGTAGAAATACCACTATTCGGGGCACTGGTGGTGAGTCAATTTATATGCTATGTTTGTCAAGAAATCGGATTGGACTTTGTAAAGTTTTAAATAAAAAATTTCAAAATTAATTTCAACATTTTTATTTTTTTATATCACATCAATCATTTTTTATCACTTTTCAAATAAAAAAATTACTACAAAACAAAAAACTTCATTTTTCTATACAAAATATTCTTACTTTTTTTCTTACATTAATCAAATCTAATACAGTATCAATCCACTTTCTTCAATGTAGTCCATTTCCAAACACACACCGTAAAAAAGAGATGGAATATATTTTCTTGCCTTTATAAGATGTTACAGAGAACTACCTCATAAATTTTGAGAGAGAAGAGAGCGATAAATATGATTAATAAAATGGTAAATATATAATAATATCTTGGGTCTGCCTTCCAAAATTTTAAAATGATTAGGTTTTTTTTTTGAAAATTTACTCCCTGGGTGTAAGGAAACTAGAATAAAATCCCTGCCGTCACACTTTTTGTAACAGCCGTTAACGGACCCAAAACGCACTGTTTTGGGTGATTAAAATATTAATTTTTAAAAATTTAATTTTAAAATTTTTAATCTAAAAATTTTTTTAAAAAAAAGAAAGAAAGAAGAACCTGGTGGCCGATCCACCCACAGGGGTGGCTGGCCACCCCCTAGGCCATGGGCGTGGCTCGGCCACCCCAATGGCTTAAGGGGGTGGTTTCAGCCACCCTGTTAAAGAAAAAAAAAAGGGAAAAGAAGAAGGGTGGCCGATCCACCCACAGGGGGTGGCTGGTGGTGGCCGAGCCACCCCCATGGCCTAGGGGGTGGCCAGCCACCCCTGTGGGTGGGTCGGCCACCAGGTTCTTCTTCTTCTTTTTTTTTTTAATATTTTTTAATTTTTAGATTAAAAAATTTAAAATTAAATTTTTAAAAACTAATATTTTAATCAATCAAAACGGTGCGTTTTAGGTCTGTTAACGGCCGTTACAAAAAGTGTGACGGCAAAAATTTTATTCTAGTTTTCTTATATTTAGGAAGTAAATTTTTGAAAAAAAAAAAAAAATTAAACATTTAAAAATTTTAAAAGATAGACCTAAAGTGTTATTATATGTTTACTCTTAATAAAATTACTCTTTTTAGACTTGTATTGGTTAATTTTGTTGACATGTTCTGTAGAGTTCTCGATGAAAGGCCAAAAACCTGCCGTGCCCGGAGGAAAAGACAGTCCATGATCGAGGCACGGTCAGTTTCTTGTCTGTCTAGCTTCCTACAGCGTCGTCCTAGGTACGTTTGACAGCACAATAATGGTGCATAATTTTCTCTAATTGACAGCCTACTTTCTTTGGATTGGGGTTTCCTACGGCTACAGCCAACAGGGGTAGCTCGCTGGGAATGACTCTGTACGTCCTGCCCTGTAGGCTATCAGCTATGTGCTTTATTAATGAAGTGTTACTTCCATTAAGGGTGCCAATTTTGACGATGAACGGGATCTTCTTCGATCCAAACCGCAAAATATCTAATTAATTATAACGAATCTTTTTCGGTCCTACGTACGTCTGAAAGCATAATAATGGTGCATAATTTTCTCTAATTGACAGCTTACTTTCTTTGGATTGGAGTTTCCTACGGCCAACAGGAGTAGCTCACTGGGAATGGCTGCGTACATCCTGCCCTATGGGCTATCAGCTATGTGCTTTATTGATGAAGTGTTAACTTCCGTTAAGGGTCGAATTTTGACGAGAAACGGGATCTTTTTTGGTCCAAATAAGTTGAAAAATATCTATATCTATAGAGAAAATGACCAAAATACTACTTAATTACTTAAGCCCCAATCAATGCGTTTGTGGCAGAACATTCCCGCAAAATGGCCCAACTTTCGCGTTGATTTTTCTTGCTACGGTGAAGTTCATGTAGGGAAAGTTAATGTGAACTATATTCAATAGTCAAAAGAACCACATTAAAGTAGTTGAAAAAGAAGCAAACTTAGGACGCTACGCGCTCCACGTACTCTAGAATTTGGAAGGTGGCTGCCGTACGTGTGGAAAAGTCTTTTATTGCCGGATGCAATACATCAAGACAAATTCAAACTCATTTCATTTGCATTTAGTAATCACTAATCACCGTAACATTTAAGGAAACGAATAAAATAAGCATAGTTTTAGAAAGAGTAAGGACTGGTACGCGGATTGAGTATTTCGTTAAGAAAAAGACTAACTATTATAAGAATGAAAGAAGCTAAAATGAAATAATTATTTATGTTATTCTTAATTATTTCTATTCTTTTGTTTGATACAATGCAATAAGGTGTGAATGGAATCATATTTTTTAAAAATTCTAACACCATTAATTATAATACAATTCAAATTTACATTTTTAAGGCAATTTTGTTTTTATTTTTGTTTTAAATAATAAAAAAAAAACTAACCAAATAATGGAATAGTAATTTTATTGGAGGGTTCTATTCCTGCTTACCAAGCATGATGCATGCCCTAAGAAATATTTCTTATCTTTTTGTTGAATATGCCGAATGTTAGCTACTTAAACAACAAAGTTCAACCATATTGTGAGATAATTATAAGGTAAAAACGTAATATATAACATTACTCTTATAATAAATATCTTTTCCTATTGGTCTTTTGTAAAGACTCAAGGAAAAGCGCTAACCACATATGCGCTATCATCCCAAAATGACTAGTCAATTTGAAACTTTCCTATAATTCATTATAAAGCTCAATTTCACCTATTAACTAGGCAATGTGAGATTTAGCACTCATGACCATCTTTATAAATTACCCACTCTATGTGGACTTCTTCTCATCTTCCCAATATGGGACCGGGTGTTACAAACTTTCCTCTTAAATTTCTAACATCCTTGTCAGGGCTACATCATGTAGTGCTTTAATATCACATGACCTGGCATTATTAGGTGACTCTAATACCACTTGTAACGACTCAAGAAAAGCGCTAGCCACATTTGCGCTATCACCCCAAAAAGACTAGTCAATTTGAAACTTTTATAGAATTTATTATAAAGTCCAGTTTCACCTAGTAACTAGGCAATGTGAGACTTAGCACTCATGACCATCTTTATAAACTACCCATTCTATGTGGGCTTATTCTCATCTTCTCAATATGGGACCGGGGTGTTACAAACTCCTCCTCTTAAATTCCTGACGTCCTTGTCAGGGTTACATCATGTAGTGCTTTAATACCACATGACCCGACATTACTAGATGACTCTGATACCACTTGTAACAACCCAAGGAAAAGCGCTAGCCACATCTGCACTATCACCCCAAAAGGACTAGTCAATTTGAAGCTTCCCTAGAATTCATTATAAAGCCCAATTTCACCTAATAACTAGATAATGTGAGACTCAGCACTCATGACCATTTTTATAAACTACACACTCTATGTGGGCTTCTACTCGTCTTCCCAATATGGGACCGGGGTATTACAAACTCCCCCTTTTTAAATTTCTGACGTCTTTGTCAAGGCTACATCATGTAGTGCTTTAATACTACATGACCTAGCATTACTAGGTGATTCTGATACCACTTGTAACGACCCAAAGAAAAGCGCTAGCCACATCTGCGCTATCACCCCAAAATGACTAGTCAATTTGAAACTTTTCTAGAATTCATTATAAAACCCAATTTCACCTAGTAACTAGGCAATGTGAGACTTAGTACTCATGTCCATCTTTATAAACTATCCACTCTATGTGGGCTTCTTCTCATCTTCCCAATATGGGACCATGGTGTTACAAATTTGATGATATTAGATAATGATATTTATTATCGAATAATTTATTAGATATTATAGAAATATTGAATATCGATTTGAGGCTATTATATCAAGATGTTGATTTTATATGAGAGATTATATCTTGATTATTTTTATTGGGCGATTTAAGAGATATGATATTTGATTATTGATTAATTGAGGATATTATATTTAATGATTGATTTTTTTTTTTTTTTTGACATGTCCACGCAAGAGTAGGGGGAGGGGGGATTCGAACTTGTGACTTCCGCTTCATAAGGCGTGGTTCACAGCCGATTGAGCTACCTCTTGTGGACATGATTGATTATTATAATAAGGTGATTGATTTACAAGGAATTCGTTGGATTAAGGTTATTATTGGAAGTTGGAAGATATTATTAGATTTGTTTTAATTATTTAAATTAAAATCCAACCCATTTCCTATTTTTTCTCTCTTCTAACCTTCCTCCTCTCACACACGTACATCTCCCTACCCACTTTAAATATTTGTTATCTTTATTTTCCTTTATATACACATAGAAAGATTGAGATGAAAACAAAGAAAGGAGGTTAAGAGAGAATGTGAGAAAGAGAGTTTGGGAGAGAGAGACGAATGTGTTTCAACAAGTAATTATCTTTGATGATTCATTCATGTAATCTATTGTAAGTATTATTACTTACTAAGAGTGATATTGATATTCAATAATATAGATCCTTGTTGTTTTATAAATGTCTGGCCTTTGATATAAATGCTTTAACAATTATTTATATTATCGGGAATCAATTGACTCACTATTTTACAGTTTTTATAGTGCTTGTAGGAATTAAAAGTCAAGGTAATTATGCTATTGTGATTAGAGATTTATATTTGAGATGTATAGAGATTTTAAGTTGGTGAAATTTGTCTAGAGTTTAAACAGTCGGATAGATTTGTATAAAGGCCTTGTTTGGCATAATTGTGAGTATTTTGTATAAAGAACAGTATTGTTAACGGTATTATTTCGTATTGATAATTTTAGTTTTTACACTATATGAGATTACTTCAACGTAACATTCGATTTTATTTACAAAAAAAAAGGAGAGAAATATCGGGATGTTACATCTTTGCTTTGCGCTAAAACACTTCATGAGAGATAACTATATTGGTGGCTCGGGCTTCTATCTCTAGCTAGGGTTCTACAAAAAAAAAAAAAATCTAATAATAACTATACTAAATTAATGAGCTTGATACATTTGAGAAGATATCCCATGCAATTTTTCCGAGGAGGAGCTTCAGCCGCTCATCCATATTGTGAATCTTCCAAGATTTCCAAAATTGGGCCGAAAAGGATTGTGGATTACAGCCGCTGATTGGAGAGAAACCGGGTAGGCTGACTTGATGGTGAAGGCCCATGATGACCCAAAGTAATCTATGTGGGATGGGCCTAAATCAGATTCCCCTGCAGTCAGGCTTTTCTACAACCCTTGCATTTTCCCGTACGACAGCCCACTTATAGACTGCCACGCAATGGACTACTCCTAACTTTGATGACTTTCCGAACCTTCTATAAACAACCCACAGAGTAACTATTCGACTATAAAAGTACACACACGTGGCAAGAAAGGTTCAGAGACTCCAGACAGTTCGCCAGATGGAGACGCGCGAAAGATCTGGAAGAGGAAGATCTTTCTCTCTCTTGAACTCCTCCGTTGCTGTAATCAGTATAAAAGGCTATCGTCCAGATCAATTCGATCTCAGAGAAAACAAAGCACTGATCGAGCGTAAGAGAGACAGAGAGCTAGAAGAATCTGAATCGCAGTTTACTGGGTTGGTGGACCGATTTCGCGCCGATAACCGAGTCATTCGGATTGTGGGGAACCGTTGTGGTGGAGCTCCTGCGTTTTCTCTTCTTTCCGTAGAGGAAAGAGAACGTAAGTCATTGATTTCTCTTCTCTTTTTAAGTATGTTCTGTTTGGTTGCTGATGAGAGTAGAAAGGGAAAGCGAAATTCAGGCAGCGGATGTTAGAATGCTCTGTTTGTTTGTTGGGAAAATGTATGAAATTTAAATTTTCGAGCTTAGATTGGCCGTTTTGAAACACTGCTTTGTTTGGTGGCTATGGGAATGTGGGAAAGTTGGATGAAATTGAAATGGATTTGGAAATTGACACGACACTGAGTAGTTCTGAGCCTTTTCATTTCTATATTATTTCGAACGTCAATTGTTTTCTGCTAACTCTCTGGTTCCATTCTATGTGGTAAAGCAAGATATGACTTTAGAACTTGGGAGTTTACATGTTTTTCTCTGATGTTTCTATTTGGTCGTGTTTATTCAGTTGTTACAACTCTGTGACTCTGTCCTTCAACTTTGTTATTGTTTTAACTGTATGTTTTCATCCCTATTCATGCTGAAAGAGTGGCGCCGTGAAACAGTAATGAAAATTGGACGACCAAAAGTGTAAACTCAAAAGGTTTGTGTGACATGCAATTGACTAATGGCATAATCTTTCAGCTCTTATCAATTTTATGGTATGGTTAAATTCCCTCTTCTATGTGCGTTTTTAGGACTATTTCTTTAAAAAAAGTTTGAGTTTTTGCTTTTTGATCTATGTGGATGGTATGTGTGTATATATATATATGTGTGTGTGCTTTTCGCTTTCAGCTCTTCTCAGTTTTTGTTTTTGAGTTTTTGCTTTTCGAATATGTTCACCAGATTTTTGACAAGTAATTGTTATATGGTCATTGAATATTATTAAACTAGTTGATAGCATATGGAGATTTTTTTCTTCTTGTGATAATTCTTGTGCTTTGAATTAAGTAGTTTTGGTTTTGGATTGCTCATGTAGCTGTTTGTACTGCTGGAGATTATTTCTTGCATAAAAAGTAGCTTTCTTCATGAAATTCTTCCTCCTTTCGTTCTAATTGTTTGTAACAATGGACAATATGGTCATTATTCCGTCCATGTGATTTTTCTTCGGTGCTAAATCTTTTGGTTTCCATTGATTCTCCATTTCAATCACTTCTATGATTCTGGACTAAGTTGTCCTCTTTTTGCCCATCAGATCTTGTGTTCGTTTTTTGTTATAAACTGCCAGAACCCGTGGTAGTTTACTGAGCAAGGGATTAGAACTTTTTCCCAGCGCTTCAAAGTGATTCTACCTTTAAGAATCTGGGGAAAATGATGCCTGTTTACAGATGCATGGACTCGTACCCCCACCAGAATACCCAAATGCCTTTCCCTCGGTATTATCATCCAGGCTTCGAAGTGGTTCCACCTCATATGGATATTGATCCCACCAAGCCTTATCTTGCATATGAATCTTGGCCTTGTGGTGGCAACTATAATTACCCAATGCCAGGGAATTCCTGCTGTAATCATAACAGCTTCCCTGGTTGTTATAATTTTAGACCTCCTTATCCACATATTCCACCATTGTCACCAATGCATTGTCGTGGGGGTCATCCTGCATATCACGAAACCTACCACCCTGTTCATGATGTACCTCCTCCACACTACTCGATGGATCTGCCTAGATACGAGTATGACAAGAATATGCCCAGGAACTATCATTGCTGTGGTTGTCCTAATCACACTCACAACCAGAAGGAAGATAAAGGTGTGAAGATCCAGGAGAAGGAGCCAGATGTCGAAAGGAAAGGAACTGGAAGTAATTCTGTGATTCCTGTTCAGATGAAAAATTATCCATATCCAATTGTGTGGATCCCGCAAGAGTACATGAATAACAAGGAAGATGGAGAGCCATTTGAATCAAAGGCTGTAGAGCCCGACAAAGTTCTGCATGCAATGAAGCCTCCCGAGAGTTTGAAATCAAATGAATGTGAGCCAAGAGTCTGGAATGGATTGTTCCCTTTCGACATAAACAAAAATGATTCTTTGATGCAGGGTGGAGATGTGAAGAGAACTCAGAATCAGCAAAATGAGGACAAGATGAGGCAATTCCCATTTCCCATTATCTGGATGCCATACCATGATAAGCAGGAGGAAGCTGGAAAGGAGGACACAAAGGAGATGGATCTTAACCCAGAATCTGCCAAAGAGCCACCTTATATTTATAACTCCATCGCAGTAAATCCTCCTCAAAGTGATGATTTCACAAATTCACCTAAAGCAAATGAAAAGAAATTTGAGAACCAGGGTGGTTCACCGACTATGGAGGAAAAAACTGCCAATCAGAAAAGCATTCCAGTGGAGGAAAAAACTACCAATCAGAAAAATATTCCGGTGAAGAAAATTGAATCGCTTAAGGAGGAAAGTTCTGAGGAAACTCAGAGCAGAGGAAGATCTGTTAATACAATGGACAAGGCTTCTGGTACCAGCAGTAAAAGGCAATACTCATCCCCTCCAAAGGCGCCCAAGTTATCTCCTGTTTGTTTGAGAGTTGATCCTTTGCCAAGGAAGAAAAATGGAAATGGCAGTTCGCAATCTCTTAGTCCTCCTCATCCCAACAGACATTCAAATGACGCTTTCAGGGTCACCATGTCATCAGCCTTGAATGAGAACCCTCATCAAGATTCAAGATCTCATAATAGTAATTTAAACAGCAGCAAGGAGGTGGCGACATATGAAAAGGAGAAGGTTATTGAGGTGATGGAAGGGAAAACCAGTAAAGACAATAATGGAGAGCAAGGAGGCCAGTCTCAAACTCAGATTCCTGTTAACTTGCCAAAGGATTCTCAAGAGGATGTATCAGTGAAGCAAACTGTAAAGGAAACTGGAAAAGATGGTGAAGAATGTAAGATTCAAGAGGATAAAGGAGTAAGTAGGGCAGGAGATATCACAACTGAGGAACCAAACGATGCAAATAAAGTGAACAATTCTGCTAAGTTAGCTGGCGATGAAGGTATACTTGAAAAAAAGACCCTGCCAGATGAAGAAGCTGCCATGCGTATTCAGTCTGCCTACCATGGTTATGAGGTAAGGAAATGGGAGCCATTGAAGAAACTGAAGCAAATAGCTGAAGTTCGTCATCAGATGCTTGATGTTCAAAATCGTATTCAAATTCTAGAGTTGTCTTCTGATCTCCAAATAGACGATAAGCAAATTGCAGTAATTGGAGAAACCATAATGCGGCTTCTGCTAAAACTGGATACAATTCAGGTTTGTATTTTTAGCTCCTTACTTTTTTTTCTTGTACCTTGTTACATCATGAATGCAGTTAAGAACAACAATCGTATTAAATTAATACCATGTTTTTGTTTCTGTTTTTGCTAAGCTATTTGTCTTGTTTATTAGTGTCCTGTTTCTGAAGTACTTGTTGCCCAAAAAAAGAAAAGGAAAGACAAGGGGAAATGGCCCCTGTTTCTGAATATTGAATTTTATGTTATACTTACTTGTTTCTTACCATGTCATCAGGGCTTGCACCCAACCGTTAGAGATATTAGAAAATCCTTGGTGAAGGAGCTTGTAACCCTACATGAGAAGCTGGATTCTCTGATGATTAAGTTGTCTGAAGAAGCTATCAAGGAGGCGCCGTCCTTGGAACATATGGAACAGCTTACTGTTGAGACCCACAGTGGTTCTTGCATGCAAGAGGAGGGAACAGAGGCAGCAACAGAACCTTGGGAAAGCACTTTTGATAAAATCTGCACCAGTAATCAAGAATTGATGGAGCCACATGAAAGCTTGCTTCTTGACACGACCGCTTTGTCCAGCTCCCAAATGGAAAGACATTTGGGGTCTCCATTTGCCAATAAGGAGGGGAATGAGAAATCTGAAGTTAAAAATAGAAGTCTAAAGGTGGAAAGCGATGTCATACCCAAAGAGGATGGGCTACAGAAAAATATGGAGCAAATTGATACGGTGGTTAATGTTGAGCTTGATATTAGTCAAGTGGAGCCAAAAAATATAGAAAAGGAGAATACCCAATATTCTGAGCTTGAACAGTCAACTGAACTGCCTTTGTTTGGAGAAGAAAAGCTTAAATCTGAGGCAGGGATTATGGGAACGTCATCTGATGTTGATGGTCCCTTACACGGTATTCCTGTACAGGGGATGGAAGAGCTGCTGCACGGTGTAACTGATGAGAAGCCTACCATTTTTGAGTCTGAGAAGGATGAACAAGTCAGATCGGTAACTAATGAAGTCCAACAGAGTGGAGTAGAATCCATTGTCTCTAGTGATGTCGCTTTGTCAGCCAAAGTTGATGATCTGATGACAACTAACGAAGGACCAGAGGTTGATCAGTTCAAAGAATTGCCACAGAGAGTAATTGAAGAAGGCCCTGCAGTTTCTGAATTCAAGAAGCATGAACAAGTTGAAGTTGATGGAGGGTGGAAATGTGATGTGGCACTTAATGCGACTTCCCCAAATGGTGAAACTCAAGTTGTAACTCAATTTGAGCAGCAGGCACTAGAAATCCCTCAGGAGGAGCAGATTATTGTTGAATCTCCAGATTCAACTCTAGAAATAGCAGTGGAGCCACCATCAGAGCTCTCGGTTGTCTCTGAGTCGGCAGGACCCCAGCCTATCATCTCAGTAGTTGAGACAGAAGACCGTGGTGAACTGCCTGGAGATTTATTTGGAGGAGTAAATGATGTTAACCATACTTGCTCCCCTGTGCTGGCAGATACAGGGGTTACTACAGAGACAGAAGTGCCAAATTTTGAAAATAAAGATCATGACGAGCAGCCTGTGGCAATCAGAGAGGAGAATAAAGCGGCACCAGAGGCCGGAAAAGAAAGCCAGAATGAAGTTGAGATTGACCAGACTAATGGATCTGAAACTGTCAAGGAGGCGGCTCCACTGCATGTGAAGAAGGTTGAAGTGGAAAAGGTATCTGTTGATGAACACGACTTGGGTTTGGGAAGTGATAAAAAGCTTATCGAAGAGAATGAGAAATTGAAGGATATAATGGAGAGGTTGATGGAAGCAGGAAAAGAGCAGCTTACTGTTATATCCAACCTGAATGCAAGAGTGAGAGACCTGGAGAAAAAGTTTTCTAGGAGGAAAAAACCGAGGACAAGACAGTATGGACCATCTAGATCTTGTGTCAACCCTGTAAATAAACCCCTGAAGGAGAGGGGTGTTGGTGTTGCAATGTAAACCAGTTGTTCAACCTTGAGTTATATTGTATCCTAAACCTGTCATGCTTTTATATTTGTCAGTGGTATATCATATTTTCCCATCATAATTTGTTGGTTTTATGATATTCAACTGTGCTCTTGCGCTTGACTTGTCAAAGTGATAATCTTGTTTATGGCAAATTGCATTTCGAACTAATAACACTTGACCTTTGTTATGGCGTTTATCTAGCTGATCCCATTGTGTTCAGTAAGAGTAAACATAACAGCAGGTGATTTCAGAAAGTCTTGGGTTGGGCCTCCACAAATAGAGCTTATTTATAGGGGCGAAACAAGCCCAATAGAGGAACCAAACAAAATCAAGAGGGTCCTACATTGGTACTGTAGGACCCTCCTATCCTATGATTCCTATCTGCAAATGAAAATCGCTTTGGCGTGCACGAGGTATAGAATATACGTCTCCTCCTCAGACCTCTCCCTCCTTTGCCTTTCTATAAGCTTAAGGATACTATTAGATCCAAATTTGATTTCTCCATGGCACCAATCATTGCACATCGGAGTGTGGTTCCCCTTCAATGACTCTAGTCTCATTCTTTACAGTGACGTTTTCCCTATAGTGATTTCCACGTCTCTTTGTTGATGCTACAGGCGTCTCACCTAGTTGTCCATTCTTATGACATTCAAATACAGCTATGTGAGCCAAGAAGTTATTGGACCGAGTCGATTCTTTCGTGCATTTCTAGTTTTCTTTTTCTTTTTAATGTACTGAGGTGATTGTTGGAGCTTCCATTCCCTCCTCCTCTATCTATTTTTATTTGTTTAATGTTATCTTATCTTAGCTGTTAAAACAAAAAGGGAAAAATACATTTATTCCATAAAACCATAAATTTGTAATGCCCCTCAAATTTTTTTAAAAAAGTTACAATTGACACTCCAAACTATTAATCAATTTTACTTAGTGCTCGGTTGATAGAATCTCTTGTTAATTTGAACAGCAAATGTGTAAAATGTTCCTTATAACTTTGGTCGGATATCTCTAAACTATAGATGAGGGTTTTTTTTTTTTTTTTAATTAATCTAACATAGGTTATTATTATCATCTTGAGTTACATGCTACTTTTTGTCTAACCAAACCAAAAATCCTAACGACCAGAGCTATGTGAAGAAGTTAATAGTTTAGTGCACTCCTTGCAGTCCCATTCAAACCATTTTTTAGTTATTTTAATGAAGCAATTTAGCAAAAGTAGTTTAAATCTTCACTTTCTAAACTCACCATTTTGACCACTCTTTTCACATTTTTTGAGAAAGTTTAATATATATATATATATATATATACGTATTTGAAAATGAATATTTAAATGAAATATTGAAAGTTAGTAGTTAAAATAGTAAGATTATGCCTACTGACTGCTTTAAAAATTAAGTTAGTAAAATTTGGTAGGCTGCTAAGAATGGTGTTAACGGGATCAATTACAATTTTTTAAAGGATTAGAGAAATTAGGCTTGAGATATAAGTTAATGCGCACGTTAAGTGTAGTTTAAAAAAGAAAAATTAGTTTCCATCATTTCTCAACTCTACAAGCCATATATATGTTAATGGGAGATATGTTAATTCACAGTCCACGCGCCACTGCGTGACTCACTCACCTTCTTGAAACCTTTTGAGCGTCCACTCTTTGTAAACTCTTTATCTTTCTCCCTCTCCGCGTTATGTTACACGGCGACTTAGTTTCTTGAATCCGATCAAGAACCGTTTTTGGTTCTTCTTTCTTGATCGGATCGGGACTATCTCTAGTCTTTCTTTATCAGATTCACAGCTGTGGATTCTGCCGGAACAATGAGGAGAGCAGATAGGGTTTCGGGGCGAGAGAGAGAGCCCATGCTTGCCTTGGAGATCAACTTGATCTCAGCGCAGAATCTCAAACCCCCCTCCGCCAATCTACGCCGAATGCAAACCTACGCACTCGTCTGGGTCGACCCTAGCCACAAGGTCAGGACCCGAACCGACCGGGTCGGCGGCGAGAACCCGACCTGGAACGACAGGTTCTTCTTCAAAGTCAGCCCGGAGTTCCTCTCCAGTGAGACCTCAGCCGTCTCCATCGAAATCTACGCCGTCGGTTGCCTCCGCCACCATCGGATCGGTACCGTCCGATTCCTCACCGGCAACTTCCCGCCTGCCGTCCGATCCTGCTCGAGCATCCCCGCTTTTACCGCCGTCCAGATCCGCCGCCCCTCCGGAAGATTCCAAGGCGTCTTGAACATCGCAGCCGCGGTGCTCGTCGGCTCCGATTTCCCGGCATTGGACGGAAGGTCCGCCATCGGATACCGCGAGCAAGTGGGGGAGTCCGAGCGGCGCCGGCGCCGGAGAGAGTCGTGGGCTTACGGCGATGGACATTCCGTCGCATCTTGCGAGAATTCTTGTGCAGAGTCAGGGGATATTTCGGACGGTGGTGGGTCTTCGACTTCGTCTTCGTCGTCAGCATCAACTGTGCTGAAAGACTGGAATGGGGTTAGAGAATTGGCGGGAACGAAGGGTTTGCGTGCATCGGACGGTGCTGGATTGCTGTGCGGCTTGTTGGTGCAGAGGAAGTTTGGTTTTAGCCCGTCGGATGAAACTGGGTGTCTTGGGTGGGTCCCAGGACATGGAAAGATAAATGACGGTCCTGATTCATTTTGATTCTCATTTGCTGATGAACGGTGGAGATCATCTCGAGAGAATCTGTGAGTATGCTTAGGCACGGTACATGTGTTCAACTATCATAAGTGTACATGGTTGAATACTAATTCTTTTCTTTGTTAAAAGATGGTTCAGATTTTCGGTGGAAATAATTTGAAAGCCTTTGACATCGTTTTTTTTACATCATTGATTGATAATTGATTATTATATGAAACAAATGTTTAGGGAAACTATTATTATATGACACAAATGTTTAGTTAGCAAACGTTATTAGTTCGAATTCTTTTTCTTTTTTAGTGCGAACATGTCAAAAAAAAAAAAATGTTTAGGAAACTATAATTGAAAATCTTCCATAATTATTAGGGGCCCAAATCAGGTAATAGGCTTGGATGGGCATTTCAATCCAAGAATGCACTAAACAGGGCAAATATAGTTTTGAATATTTTGCTTAATGGGCCAGGCTGCTAATTCTAGTTCAAAACTTTGTTCAGATTCTACTAATCTTTGATAAGAGTTTTGAATGTTTGAAATTGAAAGCCCAAGTCCATCCGGTTGAGCCCTCCCTTTTTTTTTTTTTTTTTTTCCTAATCAAACTGCCAAATGGTTACAAAATGATCAAACACTATAATGGGGTGAGCCTAAAGAACAAACTCAAAACAATAACAACGAAAAAGGTCCAATAAAAAAAAGTAAGAAATTGGTCAAACAAATGATCCAATCAATCCTCTCTAAATGACCGTATAAAACAGTTAAACAACTCTTAGAAGTAAGTTGAAGTAAGTACACTGTCAAACAAAAACAGATGAAGGGGGGGTATTATCCTCGGTGCTACAAGTCTCCACTACAAGAATAGACCACAAGGGCACAAGGAGACTAAAACCCACAAAACCTAAGGAACAAAACAGTAAATACAGAAAAATAAAACGATATACAAAAGTACAAATACAGCAAAACAAGTTTACAATGGAAAAAACGGAAAAGCAACAGAAGTTCCAACATACAGTAGCAACATTAATGGAAGATGCAAATGCAAGGCATTGGAGAGGCTCTGCCCGGTGCGTGATACTCACTCGCGGGTGCGTGATCGGTAGAAGGATAATCGGAGGACCGCGGTAGAAGGATATTCATGGGTTTGAGAAGGGGTAAATGTACTTTTTCAAAAAGAATAATTTAAATAGTATATAAAAAGAAAAAAATAATCAAACAAAGAGTAACTATTAAATAAAGCCAATAACTAAAAGAAAGAATGTAGGGGAAACTTCAGTTTGTCCCCTTAAACTTCCGGTTAATTGTATAAATTTCCTTTAAACTTCAAAACTCTCACTTAGGCCATTTGAATTTTGATTTGCTCTCATTTAAAATTTCTCACGTTAAAACTACACCATTTTTGCCTCAAATTTTAGCATCCACTCAATCCAAAACGACGGACATTAAAATTAATAGAAGGGTCCAAAGTGAGAGTAAATCAAAGTTTATAAAACTTAAGTGAGTTTTAAAAGTTCAAGAAAATTTATACAATTGACTAGAAGTTTGAAAAGACAAACTAAAGTAATAAAGTATTTGCAGAGAGAAATAGATTGAGGCAATACTAATAAGATAGGTTAGGATGCTCATCAGTGCCGGCTAGATGACTAGGCGAGCTAGGCTCTTGCCTAGGGCCCCCGGCATATTAAGGCCCCCAAAAAATTTTTTTTAATACAGCCAAAAAAAAATAAATTTGAAAGCCCCAAAAAATAATTGCCATCAAAATTGAAGGCCTCTAACCATATAAAAAAAAAAAAAAAGTAATTTAAAAGGCCTCAATTTCATAAGATCCCAATTTAATAAGACAAGAACAATTAAAAAAAATAAAATTGAGAAAGCAACAACCCACACACGATTTAGAAATAATAATAATAAATAAATAAAATTGGAAAAATTCCACCCCAAATAGAGCCCACATGCAACAGCCCATACACAAATTCAGGAAAAAAAAATTAATAAAAAAAATCCGACAAATCCCATCCCAAATAGAGCACCACAGGCGACAACCCTACTACCCATACACAAATTCAGGAAAAAAAAATCTACAAATCCCATCCCAAATAGAGCACAGGCGACAACCCTGCTGTACTTCCTTCTTTTTTTTTTCTCTCTCTTCTTTTCTTCCTCTCTTTTTCTCTTCTTTTCTTCCTCTCCTCCTCTGCGATGGCGCAATATAGAATGCTCGAGTTAGAATCCAATCTCCACCGCTCAAATCGGGCTTTAAATAAATTTGTTATTAGCAATAAATAAAATATTAAAATGAAATACTTAAAAAAAAGAAGTGAAAAATAGCAAAATTGATTGAATCTCACATAGGGAATAATGAAATTTTTTTTAAGTATAATTGAAATGATTGCATAATTTGACCCAGTAATTAATGTAAGAGCATATTTGACTTAAAAAAAATGTTAAATTTTTTTAAAAAAAAATTTACTTTAAAAAATAATATTTAGGTCCTATTTCAATGTCCTAAAGCCCCAAAATGCATTGAGCCGACCTGATGCTCATGATGACAAAAAGAGCATATGAACGTTCTTGTTTGCATCAATCCCCATTTGCACTCCTTAAAATTAATAAAATAGCAAAATTTCATGCGTATTGTCGCATCGCATAATGTGGTAAGCAATATCTTTTCTGTACTAATTATTTTATTATGATAATCCAACAGCCGTCCATCCAGATATTCCAAAAGTCTACTTCTTGTTTATATATATGACAGATTTTGTACGGAGGCCACTTGGCATACGAATGCTTTCTTTGACAAATGTTTTTTCCTTTGAGTTACTGCATTTTTATGGATTAATTTTTTTTTAAAAAAAATAATAATTAAAACAACTTGTTTTAATGAGAAGCATATGCTATGTTTTAATATAATTTTATTCCAACGTTTTTAATGCCATTAAAAAAAATAACAATTTTATAGATTGGATTGGAAAAAATTTCTCCAACCCTTTTTTTTTAAAAAAGAAGAAAGTCTGTCCAACTTTTAATTCAAGTCTCTTAATGACTAACGTAAAACTTATTATGTCAGTCATTAAATAATTAAATTTACATGTCAAATTTTACTACTTCAATTTATTATTTTTAACCCATATGGGCCAAATTGCCCCATCTGAATTTGTAAAAAAAGTAGTTGTAAAAAATTAGTACCCCAAATATTTTCATTCATTTATTTGTATCTTTCCCTTTTTTTAATAAACTAGCTAATTTTTTTCTCTTTTTTTTTTTTTTAAGAGAGAATGATGCAAGATAGTCAACTTTGATGGGCTGTTGAAATCACTATAGATTTACAAAATGGTACTTAATTAACTCCAAAACTCCCCATACAATTGGCAAGTATTATTAGCCTATGATCTTCTTCTTTACTTTTTATTTGTTTATTTTATTTTTAAAACTCTTTTGGTTCATAAGAGGTCACTTTCTTGGAGATACGATTCTAGACTTCTAATTCACATGCAAATAAACAAACACAGAAGAATTAATGAGTATTGAATAATCGCTGTCAATTAAGACAATTATCCATTTGTCTAGAAAACCAGTAGCAGCAGCTTGGGTCACTTTCTGAGCCGTAAACCTCCTGCTAGACTAACTTTACCAGTGCCTTGGAAGCTACGAATAGGGGTATGAGGCCAGCCAATTAGTTTAGAGCCTTTCCAGTTACAGAAAATGGCAATTCAACTTTAAGATGCCAAGTAAAAATGGAATATTGTTAACCAAGGGAAATCCACCTCTGTGAGAAGCCACTTCTCCCTCCACCAACCCTAACAAGATCTCCTTTCTTAAATGGGTATTAATAATATTTAAAATGGGTGAACAAATTACATGTCTTGCCCTAGTTATGTTAGGGATAAAATGTCAAATTATCACAAACTCAACACAAAATCAATATATTATAATTGAAGAATATGACCCATTTAATTAAATAAGTCATATTAAAATTATCCTATATAATCTTATAATCATGCTTTGACACAACTCAATTCCGATATGCAAACATGAGTTGTCATCCCTATTTTGTTTGAATGTAACACAAATCACTTCCTATATATATATGCACTTGTAAAAGACATATACCTATGAGGATCTAGCTTTGTTGTTTGTTACAGTACTTAAAAATAAAAACAAAAATAAAAATAGCACCAGCAAGTGGATTCTTAGAACAATGGCATATGCCACTTGGTGATCTCACTATCTAGACAACTAACAAGTACAAACTATGTAGGGGTGTTGATGGCAAATATTATTCCTAACTTGGCAACCAGTCTTGAATTGAAAAATAGTTATGAAGTCGCTTGGCATGGGAGCCCATCTTAAAATTTGCAACTTGGGATTGCAGGAAAGCCGGTCTGGGAAAGGGAAATAATAATATAAATAAAAGGTCCCAATCTCAAGATTTTGACATGGGGATGGAAGAATTACCAAATCTGAAAAAGAACGAGAGAACCCCCATCCCCAAAATTTTCCCTTGGGGATGGAAGGAGATCCCTAGCCCTAGGAATATCAGATATGGGAAATGTAAAAGACAAACATTTGGCCTTAAACATGCAACTGAATGAGGAGCTAAAGCCTCTGTTCAGTTCTGTACATTTGTTAAAGCATTAAACAGAAAGAGAAACCCTGAAGGAAAAAGTGGTAGCAATGGTTGTCAAACTTTCTTATAGGAAGTCAAGTACACAGAACCATACCAGTAAGGAGTCTAAACTCGTATTAACCCATGCGGTGTTTCTGAATGCAAAGAATGATATTCCCCATAATCATGAATGAGCAGCTTTATCTGCATTTACATTGTGTATAAACTTTTCCGAATACAAATTTCATAATAACTGAATATAAAGGCAAATGAAAACAAAAGATAACCATGGGAATCTAAGACATTCATGAATAACACCTCATAAACCTAGAGTGAAACAAATTAGGGAGCAATTTCAAGCCTGGGTTCAAAGCAAAAACCAGTAAAGAGCTGAAGTGGGAACCTCTTTGTCACAGGGCACTTTTGTGACCATTTCCATTGCTTCTGGTTCATATCATAGATAAGAAGTGCTGGAGCTCCATAGCTCTGGATGTATATGAGATCATCAGTACCCCTGCTAGCAAAAACATCATCGAATTCCCCAAATCCTTGGAAAAGCTTATGAGGCATACGAGCAATCTCTTGCCACTCCCTCCCATTTAGAACCCAGATGCCAATCCCCTTAATTATGTCAGCCCTATCATGTTTCCCAATTCCTCCAACCATCACCAGCTTCCCCTTTAGGCTCATTAGACGGCCACATGTAAGAGGGCAAGGTACTGGAATAAAACTCCTTTTCAACAAACCATGGGAAGAACGGCTGGAAAGATTATATGCAATTAGGCCATGACGATTTTCCGGTCCACCACTCCCAGTTGAATAAATCAGAAAGTACAAAACCCCATCACAGATCACACTTTCATCACCACCTCTCCACCCTGCTAAAACCTCTGTCAAAGAGGTTGTCCACATGATTGTTTCGGAATCATAAATATGAATTGAGATATCCCACTGGAAAAAATTTCCAGGGACTTCCTTAGATTTCACTACTGTTATATTATAACCATGTGATATCCTGTTCACTGAGATAGCAAGCGCACTGTAATCAGGAAATTTCAAACCTGGGGGCTCCTCAAGCTTCTTCCAGCATTTGGTAATAGGGTTGCAGACATATAGCTCGCTTCTACTGTCACTGTCCATGAAGCCAACCAATCCACACGACGAAGCAATGAACCAATCGGGTGCCCTGATTTGGGGGAGTTCAATACCATACCACTTCCGAAGGATGGGATCATAAGCATAACCAGTTGGTTCTTCAGAGCTTGTAAACATAAAATACCATGGTTTTTGTGACAAGACATTCGAAAAGTTCCATAGAAACCTATTCGAACTAACAATCTCATGCCACCTTTTACACACACAACCTGCTCTGAAAATGCTTGCAATGGGGAGACAGGCTAGGATCCGTTCCAACAGGTCATCAGGCAGCATCAACTCCAGGGAAACTCCAGTAGCTTCTTGATTGCCATCATCATTCAGCTCTGAGAATGAATCAAATTCTCCAATCTCTCTTTTCATGTCGTCAAAACTATGGTTGATCCATGATGATTCTCCCTCCATGACCAAGATGGGTTAAAGCCAATAACCTGAGCATAAGAATATTAAAATAAAATTATGTTACGCAGGAAAAGAGATCAGAAACTCTTGATGCTCAACAAGAAACAAATCACAAGATTACTATCACCTTTACATTAGATCGCAAAAAATATAGAATCCTAGGCCTGGAGCTTTGGGCCAACATAAACAGAGCATCCAACAATATATCAAAAGTAAAGTAATTGAAAAGCATGGTAAATAAAAAATAACAAATAAAAAAACAGATTCAATATGCTAACAAAAAGACAATCCAGCAAATAATTCATATCAGATTTAGAAATCCACAACCTAGTTTCCTACTTTCCTGTTGCAAAAAAAAAGAGAAGAAGGAAAGACGGTATGAATTCATCGATGAGTTTGTTAATAAAAAGAGGAATCAACCTTCGGACTAAATTGTCAAAAATGAAACAATTATACCACCCAACAAAAATATCAAAACTTTAAAACTGAAAGCACCAGGATTTGAAACCAAATTCTATCCACCTTCCCTGTTTAGGGGATTACAGGGTCTCCAATGACAAGGGATATGTAACTACGCTATTGGAGCTATGGATTCCCCTTGTATATGAGATAATCTAGATCTGTCAACATGCTGTTAACAAACATAAATTGACTCCATACCTTCCACGTAAAGAAAAAATGACAATAAATTGTAAACTTCATTTATAACAAGCCAGGTAAACAGATACAACGAATTAAATGAATAAAAACCCCACGTCTCTAATAGTGTGAAATGAGAGAGAATTCAACATAACAGAACATATTTTTCAGATATACTGAGGTAATATCCATGACCAAAAGGAATTAATATCATATTCAGATAAATAATTGATCACATATGAAATTACATACATACAAACAAATAAAAAATAACTAAATAAATAATAACAAATTGAAACAACATGCAGCCACAAATGAAATCATATACATACTCAAGAAGGAGAAAATATCATTATAAAGGAAATTCAGCAAGACATATGTCTGCTAACTAAAAACTACATTTAACTCCTCTAGAAACAATAACAGAAAATGCAAATCGCTGAAGGAAAAGCATGAAAATGCAAAGCAACAAATTGATATAAAATGGAAACTTCTCACCATAATGGGTCTCCAGTCCAAGAACAAGTTGTGGTTTTTTTTCATAAAACAAGTTTGACAGTACTTTTAACATCAAACCCTAAGAGAGGTTTTCGATTTAAATTTAAAAAAAAAAAAACTTTCAAGTAGACAAAGATTGGACCACGGAGAGCTGTCAATCAAACATCAAAACCCCACATAACTGAAAAGCGACAACATCAATAACTAAGCCAATAACACAGCTAAAAGACAGAGAGATCAGCAAAAACACAGAAAACAAGTTCAAAAGGCAAGAACAGAAAAAAAAATAATGATAATAAAAAAATATATATATTCCAGAATAAAACCCATCATGAACACACCTCGTTTGAGACGCCCTCTTCTGTCACTGACCAAAAGGGTCTCCCTAGATTTGGCCAAAGCCTCCAGATTTAACGCCCGTGAATGCTAAATCAAGGAAAAGGAAATTTCTTCATATTTCACACGGAATATCCCACTACCTTCCGCAAAGCATTAAAGCACATATAGGAAAGGAAACGGACTATATCGGAAAATCCCCTTCAAATGACATAGAAATGAGAAATGGGTTGCTTAGATTTGGCCGATAAACACGCCTAGGCAACCCCCAACAGAGAGAGAGAGAGAGAGAGAGAGTGAGTGAGTGTGTGTGTGTGCGCAGTGTCGTTCCCTTGGCTTTGTTTTGTGATACAACAAAAACGACGGGCAGAGAGTGAAGTCAGGGGAGGGCGGTTTTTCAACAGAAGTTGTGTGGCTTTTACTTTTCTTTTGAGAGAGAGAAAGAGAGACGCGTGTAAACGAGCGTTTGGTTGCGTACAATGGATGTGCGAGAGAGAGAGGGGTTGATGGGTTATTTAAGCAATTGATGGGGCTTTAATGAAAAAAAACCTTGGGAATTTTTGCCACCAACCAAAAATAAAAAGACATATATACTTTTGCCAAAAATATTATTATGCCCTCTTGGCTTTTGCCCACCACTCCCTCCATTTTTATTTCTATTTTATTTTATTTTTTATTTCCATATTGTGCCCCAATTCTCCTCACCTTTATTTCTTCATATTCTCTATTGTTTTGGACATATTCATTCTTCATTTCACTTTCTCAAATCAAGGGATATACTTTACCCCATCGTTGCCCACATGGGTGAGGGTGTGGTGTCCTCCTTTTCTTCTCCCAATTTGCTTTTGAATAGTGAAAGAAAGAAAACCTGGACCTCGGTGGTTTCCTTTCGGCTGGTCAGAGGTGCACTGTGCCTTTGGGCCTGCTTTACCTAACTAAAAACGTGAAGGAGATTATTTGAAGATCCCAAATGGCATATGGATGGGGCTCTTACTCTTAGTCTCTCAACACCCATTGGTAAAAATAGCATTATATATGCTTTTACCTTTCCAAATAGGCTTATATTGTCCGATGCATTAAATGATTTAGTAATACAATAATTATGCATGGCAAGCAATGATTGATTAAAAGAGTTCATTGATCTCTAGCGTCACCTTTCTTTACACGCAGGATCTTCCAAAACTTGCTCAATGCTTGTTGCATAGTGTTAGTGGCTTAGGTTGGTTGCCCCCATGATATCTGTATAATTTACTTAATAGAATCTTCAAAATAAAATAACAAAAAGGCATATTTGCTTAGCATTGATTCCTATTAATTAACATAGATAATTGCATTATAAGTATGATTTAATTAGGTCATATGCATGAATTTGCCCATAATTATGCTAAAGGTTGAATTAATAAAACTATCTAATGCGCTTATTCTTAGAGCATTCACATCTTGCTATCTCGATCAGCATACTTTATCTCTATTTTTTAGTTAAAAAATTATTTTTAAATTTTATTTTAACTACCCAATTTTTCAAAACACCTAAGTTAGATGTTTTTTTTTTTTAACAATATTCACCAAATTTGGTGATGTAGCATGATAGCATCTCACCCAAATTTTCTTCAAATTGTTGAATTGTATGTAGCTCCAACTAGTCAAATAAGAGTGTTTGGTATTGCGATTTCATAAACAAAAAGCTTGATTTTAAACCGAATCACAGAAAATAAATTATTTGAAATTGTGTTTTTAAAAAAAATAGTGATTTAAAAAACGTAAAAAAATCTACATTTTTAAATCGCAGATAATAATGTGCTTTTTTAAAAAACATGCAATTTTAAAAGTCGAAATTAATACAATTTTACTAAATGTTTAACTATATTTTTAAAAATCACATTTTTAAATCACAAATGGACAAGAATACTCTTACAAGCTAGCTTGCTAGAAGACAAACATCTGGTACTTATAGCAGATAAACATGAACATTGAAGAGGTTTGCTTCGATCTGTTCTTTCATCTCGTCAATCTAGAAGAAGGCATGCACTGAGCGAGGGATAAAGCAAGTGAAGGAATAGGAGAAGCACTATGTAAGATACGCGATCTCCAACTTCATTCCTAAAAAAACAAGCAGTGCATACACGATGGAATGTTGATATTTTCTCCAACACTATCAATATTTTCACAATAAAAACAAAATTGGGATTACTGTAAATAATTTGTAATTTATCGCTAATGCGCATGTACGTGGAGCCTCATCAGCACATTGATCATCCATCTATATATATAATAAGAAATTAAAAGAAAATTCAGCCGGCGGCTCATTAGGCAACCCAAAGAATCACAGGCCATGTGGGCATTGACCTTCAAACAATTCAATCAGATACTGCTTGTACTACTACTATATACGGATCGAGATGTGAAAAGAAAAGTTGATGTATATATATAGTGGCAACACCACCATAAACTCCTCTTTCCAGCCAACCCACCTTCTGCTCGTTAAGTCATGCCTCACTTCAAATAGTTTATTCACCTTTCTTTCCCATACAATTTCTTAATGTGCATGGTTTTGTCTTGATGTATAGGTTTTGAATCCGTTGAGGAAAAGCAACCAAATACATTTCAAGACATCGAGACATGGGATATGAAAGAGAAATTGTAACCAGAATCTGAAAGTGATGTTTCAAACAAAACTCAACAATATTAATAGAAAAATGCTAGGGGTTCTCACTTTAGTGTTCTTCTAGCGTTCTCTCAATTTTATGTAAAACATGATTTAAGAAAAAATAAAATTGTTGTGGCCTCCACCACCGGTTTTTTTAGACATTAGCATCAAATTTGAGGCATTAGCACTAAATTTAGAATGATCAAATTCATTCTAGGTGATACCATCCCTAAAGGATTAACCTTCCACTCTTAGGTTTTAGTTTTGAATAAAAAAACAAGTTTTAAAGCATTATAACCTAAATATTAACTCATAAAAATTAATCTGTTGGCAAAAAAACAGTAATACAATTTTATTTTTTTTTAAATCATATTCTACGTAAGACGGAGAACGCTAGCAGAATATTTGGAGGAGAATTAATCCAAGCTATTAATAATAATACTAATCATAGAGTTGCCCTTTTTCCTTCATCCCAATCTCATTCAACTCACGCTCATCTCGCAGGCCGTCGAAAAATAATTTAGAAAACTCCAACAACGTCAGAAACCCTTAAGAACAATTGAGAAAACTCTAATTTTGAATTTACTTAAATTATAAATAAATAGCATGTGGGCAATTACATTTAGTATCCTCTCTAGCTAATAGCTATAAATAGAGTAATATTAATTGGGTGAAGAGTTGACCCTACTTAGAACAAAGGGTGTGGGTTTGAATACTACCTAATGCATGATAGAAAAAGGTAGGACTTATAGGGAGTTAGTGGAGCTGGTGATGAAGGAAAAGGGACAACACATGGGGTTCAATATCTAAAAGAGAATTATTGCGGCTTTATTGGTCATGCAAATGGGGTGAGGACAATGAGTAGTGAAGCTCCTCCTAGGAGTACATGTCAAACCAAAAGTACCTCAAAATGCTCCTAGTCTTCTTGTGATCGAGGAATTGTGGATGGGAATTAGGGGAATTCATCTAATCGACCCGAATGTATTATATATGTGGAAGAAAAATATCTATTTATGTGATCATCATTAAATTTGTCCCGACGATCCTCCATGTCAAACCATGTGGTCCAAAACATCAGTGCCAATTGGTGGGTTGCAATTTGTGGGGCCGGTCTTTCAATAAACATGTATATAATATGTCTTTTCTAATTATATATCTTCTTCTTTTATCTTATAATTAACCAATGGGTTTCTAATGTGGCGTGTGTTGGTTCCATTTCAATTTCCATTGCTTCTTTTTTTAAAATGTACGTGTCCCATGCACCTTTTTCCTCCATTTTTTTTTTAAGAATTAATTAATACTCAATTTAATTACACTTTTTACTGATTCTAAAATGTCTTTAATCCAATACATTTTTCGTGTATTAATTAAAAATATATATATATAGATGAGCTTTTATTTTTCTTTTCTAAGCAAATTTGTGAAGTTTTATCAGTCCCAATAAAATCTTATTCCATGGCAACTAAGCAATCTTATATATATGTACATGGTACACATACATGCAATAAATATATTAAGAGAAAAGAAATACAATTTTGATTAGAATATTAATTAAAAAAGATTAGAATATGAATTGGGGTACTCTCCTGTAGATTACCCTCCATTAATTTCTCTTTCAGTCCATGCTTTGACTCACCAAATGACAACCTCTACCAAAAGAATGGATTTTACTATCTATTTTGCTAATTATTAGGTTGGTGAAATACAAAAGTCGTTGGTTGTAGTTAGTGTTAAGCTGATTATGAGCATAATTACGAGAATATATATATCCATCCAAATCGAAGGATCGGAGGGTTGCCGTAGAAATTTGAGCTACGTGATTTGCATTATTTGGAAGTTTGAAGAATATAAAAAATCTATGAGGTCATTAATTAGTTGGGACAAAGGCTTGATAATTGAAATATATCATTAGTGGCTATTAGAAAGATAGGGACAAAAGAGCTTTTAATGGATATATAAAATTATAAATATATAATAGGGTATTTAAGTTTTGGTGAAATGAAACGCTCATGAAAATGACCCTAGAATTATTAGAGGCCATAATCAGGTATTTTATAAGCATGATGTTGACCAAACTTCCATATATCAAATACTACTGATTAATAAACAAGTTGGATTCAACTAAAGTAGTAGTCTTTTCCTTTTTTAATCATTCCCACGCCCCCAACTCCTCTAGACTCTAGATATTAATTTGTTACTTCCAAGAGACATCTCTTTTCTTTGAGGAAAAAAAAAAAGATAAAAGCTTTGCCGCCTCAATCCCCGCTTCCCCCCTTTTTTTTAACCTCCACATTCATCTACACGCCGCCCCACCACCACCTCCGTCACCTTCCACTTCACCCCAAAAACCCCTTGTAAGTTGTAATGACCTAGGTTTCTGTACGCGGACAAGCACCTGTACTTGCTTCCTACTGCAATAGCTCCAATTTCAGCTCGTCACTAGCTAGACAATCTTTCTTCTCAGTCTCCTTACTGAGTGATGAACAAAAGAATGTGCTTTGATGATCAACTCCAAGAAAAATATGCAAACCTCTGAAGCTCCGACCAAAGTATTCTCTTAGCACCCAACAAAGAGCTTAGGCTTGGTTTCCAATCTACCAAAGACATCATTATATCTAGAAAAATGATGAAATACCCTAACTATGCATTGCAAATGAAAACTCTTTCCAACACATGCAAGTCTTCGGGCTAGTACTTACGTCAGAATGTCTCTAGGGTTTTAAGCATACTTTCAGCCAATTAACGAAGGTGTCATGACACCTAGCTAATGTTTTTTAAAATTAATATTTTTTTTAAAAAAAAAATTAGGAACAAGTTAGTCGATCTTATACTTGTGAAAGTTAAATATTAAAAAAAATAGTATATATTTCGAATGATTTATTTATAATATACGAAAATTGTATTTTAATAGATGAAATCAGCAAATTAACACGGAGATGGGCGAGGCAGGCTTCTGAAATATTACATTATCCATGGGTACATCGTACGGCGGGGGTTCAGGGTTGCAATGTAGAAAACTCGGCGCAAAATCCGGAGATTGTAATCGGAGATGGGCAGGCAAGTCCAGAGCCGTTGATACATATCGATCCTAATTCCTCTGAATATATATGCACCGATTTACCAATATCGTACGTTGTTATCCTATTGGTTGTTTGGATTATTTATATGTTTTTTAATTGATTCTCCGTCAATCAATCACTTGGTGCTCTGTGCTGCTTCGTGCCGCAGGCTAGTGGGCTACCCGAAATTCCCAGCAATGCCATACAGACCACACAGTGATGGCCGATGGGAAGTGCTTATCGTGTGCTAGTGCCCTTGTTTTTTTTTTTTTAATTTATTTATTTATTTATTTTGAGCGCGTCTCTTGTTTTCCCTCTCACTGGATTTGGGGAATATCATAATTTTTAGTTTTTTTTTTAACTTTTATTTGCCAAAATTTTACCTTTGTTAAAGTTCTTGTTTTACGTTTTTTTTTTTTTTTTTCACAACAAAAATATTAAAAAATAATTCAAACACAAAATACTGATAAAAATACAAAAGTAATTTTTATATTTATATCATTTCAGAGTATATAACTTTTTTTTTCAAACTAAAAACACAAAATATCTCAAAAAATACATTATCAAATAGAACCCCCCATGCTTGGATTGATTATGTTCCTCTTGTGATCCCAATCAAGAAGAAACTCAAGCTCATTTCATGGTTGTCTAGGAAGTTGAAAAGAGCGCGGTATATCCCATCAATATCTCATAAAAAATAAGAAGAAGAAGAAGAAGAAAAAAAGGAAAGAAAGAAGGAATACCCTTTCCCATGCCCTAATTATCATCATTCAAAGAGATAGTGGAATACAATAGTTTATCCTCGGATAGAAACGGGCCTTTGCATTACTTTAAGCCCAATACTAAATTTGGGCTCTCTTATAGATCTGACCATTAACCAAAACAAAGAAAGGTGTGAATGGAAAATTTGCCAAGAGAAGGAAAAGAAAGCACATTAAATATCAAAAGCTTTAAAAAATATGTTGTAAGATTCAAAATAAAGGATAGTGGAATAATTCTATTCCAACTAAAATAAGCACTTAACATGTATAGCTTAGAGAGAGGAAAAAAAAATTTAAAGAGAAAAACGTAAGTACGAATGACAATGATTTTTTTGACATGTCCACACTAATGACCTCCACTTCATAAAATATAACACATAGTATATATGCTTTTAGCTTAGGTTCTTAGGTGAATGTTCATATTCTTAAAAAATTAATAACAGGGCCAATGCTAATCTGCTATGTTCCTCTCCACTCTTCTATTTAATCTATTGAAAAATGCAGAAAGAATAGGCCAGCAGAGTATAGACCATGTAAAGCTATTCCACGTAAAACTTTCTAGTACCATAGTGACAATCACAATTTTTCAAATTTCAGAACTTTAAACTAGATGCATACTTATCTTGATATATTTATAGGATAGTAGTGTTGAAATCTACCAGATGGCCCCAAAGAAGACCAGTCCGACTTATGTTTGTTCTAGAAGTAAACAAAATACTTGTGAACTGATCTCAGGTTTTCTATAATTTCAAATTTTCTTTGTTGAGGAACAAGTGAGGTCTTCGATAGAGTACTCCTTGTGGAAATATTGATTATTGACATTGTGAACAAGAATTAGACACCAAGTTAGTTTGTGAATTATGAGATGAGCTCCATCTCTATAAATAGCTCCATCTCTAATTTAGTGGCAAGCGTTGTGAATAGTTCCATACTTTTCACAATGCTTTTGAGATGAGCGGTGCTATATGCATCTGAGTGTCGTGTGCAGGCAGGTATACTGTCCCCAAGTAGCTCTTGACTCTTGAGTGCCTTTTTTTAAAAAAAATCTTTTTTGTTGGTCATTAACTTCTTTATGTCCATAATAGTGAAAGTAGAACTCTTGAATTCTAGTAAGTAGAAAATTCATAAATTTTTATATACTTCTAGAGTTGGAGATCTGATCCAGACATATTACATTGATGCATGCAGAAAGTAGGAAGTTATAAGATTTTGACCTGATTATATGTTATGAAGAACTTGAATATTATTAATTAGTTCATGGACCAATGAGTAATGATTAGTTAAATGAGGATTACTCTTCTTCTTCTTTTTCCCGACCCTTATTAATCGGTTGAATTATAGCCTCTGTTCTGTGTATTGGACATGGACTCTATGCTTATGTTTCTCTTTGTGATTGGTGTTTGCAGTCATGGCTACGGGCCTCAACAATTTCATACAAGAAACTGTTGTCGTGGGTGCTGAAAAACGCTAAATGATAAAATATCACATTATGAATTAATTAACGGATATTTAATCTAAGCAAGCAATCACCAAAATATGAACAATCAAACACAAAAGTTTTGGTGACGAAGAGAAACCAATTAGAAACCGATCTAATTGTAAAACCTCTCCAGCAGCCAAACCGAAATCACTATCGAAAAAATTATCCGAGATTACAGACACTAGGAACACTTACAACCCTTTGCAAGACCTTGGCTCTGTAAGATCGACAAACCTCAACTCGTCTCCTTGCTCACAATCTTCTTCAACGTGATTCCTTTACGGATCCTTCCGATAGACTTCTCAATTTACGCTCACAAACAAACTAACAAAATATCCTCTAAGAGGAACAACAAGGCTCACAATATTCTCTCTTTAAGTAGCCTCTCACGAACTCTCTGGGTGAAAATCCTGCACTCTAACATTCTATAGAGGTGTATTTATAATAGCCCCACAAAACCTAAACCTAGGACACATAGAATCCAAATAAAATCACATAGTAGGTAGCGTCCGGACGGGAAGATTGGCCGTTCGAACGGTCACTTGAATATACATGGAAAATGGGCTTTAGAATGTGTCCGCTCGAACGGTCATATGGGCTCGACGGTTTCGTCCATGAATATACATGGAAAATGGGCTTTAGAATAAAGGTCCGCTCGACGTCATATGGGCGCTCGACGGTCACTATTGGAAATTTCTAGGTTTCCATCGCTTACATTCTTCAATCTTTTAGTATTGAAGTACTTGATTGCATCCCGTCCGACGGCAATGAATCCCGTCCGAGCAACGGCTCTTTTCTTTTCATTTTGATCACGAAACTTAGCCAATACTTCAAACTAACAAACTCCCCTTTGGCAATTTAGAACAAAATCATTTCCCCAATAAACTCCCCTTTTGTCACAAATTGACAAAAGGTAACATGTTTCTGAAACACTTAACAAACGCATCAAGGCACATGTGGAACAAAAAATAAACTCAACTCATGAATAAAAATGCAAAGAGATAATGCATAATCATGAACAATAGAAACTCCCCTCAATATGTGACTCAAAAATCAACAAGAAACTGGAAATCAAACCATGTTTCTCCCCTCAAAAGTCAAATGAACACACATGATACACCCATAAAATCTCATGAAAATTCAGCAATGAATAACCCAAGCATGCTCCAAATATACAAAATATACATGAGACTTGAAGTGACAAGACATTGAAATTTGTTTAACTCAAGCGAATAAAATGTTTCATCCAACCCATGCTTGTGTGTAGTGTGTGTGAGCCATCAAAAACTTGGAGTTTCACCACCATGAGGTTTTGACAAGTATCTCGATCAAAAGTCAAACCTTATCATACTAGGGCCTAGCCACTCTCATCCTATACATTTCTCATTGTAAAACAATTTGCACAAGTTTGACAGTGAAATAAATTCCTTTTGGAATGTGATCTTTTGATTCATTTGTTTCACTATTTTGTTTCTTTTCTCTATGAGAAAGTGTCCTTAAACATGTAGTGCTTATCACAAAGAAAGCAGGAAATTTTTAAGCCCTAGGTTCAACTAGCAAATGGTCAATTTGAAACAAATACTAGTCAAAACCTCATATGGTTACCCAAAAAAAATAAGCTTAAATGTGCACAAAAAATTAAGCATAGGCAAAACGTACCAGGTAAACTCAGGCTTTAGGTAACCACAATAACAAGTCCATTTAACAAAAGTTCATCTCATGCATACTAAGAACATTCCAAGACGCAAGGAATTAAATCCACAAAGGCAACATGAGAATTTAATGGACAATCTAGGTGCATAAGACAAAGAAGAAGAGAACAACTAACTAAACATATTTTTGTCTTTTGAAAAATTTTAACAACAAAAAAATGCACAACAAAAAAATTAAACAAAAACAAAAAAAGATATAACATGCTCTAGGAATCTCAAGGATAAACAGGAAAAACAATCCTAGGCATGTTATTGGCTCACCTAAAATAAGGTGAGTTCATTACCACTCCCCCTCAATGGGTGAATGGTATCATCCTTCCTAACCCACACTTGAGTGATCTTAGGTCTAGGTTTATGAATTTTTCAAACAGGTCTAACCTAGATAGCACTCCTTTCATCATTGTGACCAAACCCTCACAATCTATCCTAGATACATAATTTTATTCTTACGCATGATGATTTTTCAAATTAAAAAACATGTGACCCACTTTTCCACAATGATGGCATGTAGGGACAAATCTTTGAGCAACTCTAGGCCTAGGGTAAGATGCATGAGATACAAGAGAGTTTTTCTTACCTTTCTTACCTTCTTTGAGTGAGCAAGCTGGCTTTTCTTGACTGAAGATTTTTCTACTTCAACTGGTTTAACAAACACAATCTTTGAAGCAGAGGTATGGTTAGAAGAACAAGATGCAGTTTATCAAATCCTAAACCGGATCTATCACTAGAGCGCTTACGAGCATGCAACATTTGATTAAGCTTTTCACTAGAGAAAGTACTCAAGTGATTTCTAGTTTCAATCGAGATCATTTTGGAGGATTTATTCTTAGCAATTAACACATGATTTTCAGATTTTAGAGAATTGCAAAACAGATGTGAATCACTCAATTCTTTCAAAATTATCCCTTTCAAGTTCAAGATTCTTGACATCCTTAACAAGTTTTAGGTTAGAATTTCTAATTGTAGAAAAATTTTCCTGCAAATTGTTAAAGGAGTTTTGAAGGTCACTAACCCTATTTGATTCATTATCGAAGCGGACTTATCATCGATTGATTAGAATCATCGAATCATAGGAAATCCCAAAAGCTACATAATTAGGGGAATCATCAGAACCTCCTCATCTGTCACTCATGGTAATATTGAAAGCCTTTTTATCCTTTGGCTTATTACTCATGAGGTTAGCACAATCCTTAAATGACCATAACGAGCACTCATAACATTTTGGACCACGTGGGTCTCTTTCATTTCTATCCTTGTAACTCTCTTCTAGCTTTTCAAGTCTCTTGGGAAATCTATGCCTATACTTATGGTATCGCCTAGCTGCCAATGCTATTTTCTCATCATCTGTTCCTCATCGGATGACTCATCGAGTTCTTTCTAAGAGTTCTAAGGGCAAGATCCTTATAATTCCTAGGTTTAGACAAAGAAAACTCATAAGTTTGTAAGGCACCAACTAACTCTTCTATCCTCAAGGTCTCCAAATCGATTGCATGACTCAATGGCTACCTTCATTTGAATCTATCTGGGAGTGATCTCATAACCTTTCTCACAATCTTAGTGTCAGAAACTTTCTTTCCTAGATTTATCATGGAGTTTCTAATTTCACTAAGTTTACCAAAGAAATCATCAAAAGTCTCATCTTCTAACATTTCAATTCTCTCAAACTTAGAAACTAACATTTGAAGTTTTGTAGCTTTAACAAGATTTGTTCCTTCATAAGTAGTTTCTAGAATCTCCCAAGCATCTTTAGCACTATCACAATTTGAAATTCTAGAGTGCTCAGTTTGTGAAATTGCTAAGAACAATGCATTCATAGCTTTGTCATTAACACACGAGATTTGTTTTCAGCAAGAGACCATTCACTGTAAACTTATCTGGAGTTTGAAATCCAGTTCAATAATGAACCAAACGTCTATTGATTTTAAGAAAAATCTCATACGGGACTTCCAATAGCCATAATTAGTTCCATCAAAATTAGGCACAGAATTAAGGGTTTGAGACATGTTAGAAAACAAACAAGGATCACACTCAGGAATTTAATCCAAACAAAGTGAACCTGGCTCTGATACCAATTGAAAAACGCTAAACAGATAAAATATCACAGTTTATGCGGAATTAACGGATATTTAATCTAAGCAAGCAATCACCAAAATATGAACAATCAAACACAAAGGATTTTGGTGACGAAGAGGAAACCAATTAGAAACCGATCTAATTGTAAAACCTCTCCGGGGAAGCCAAACCGAAATCACTATCAGAAAATTATCCAGAGATTACAGACACTAGGAACACTTACAACCCTTTGCAAGACCTTGGCTCTGTAAGATCGACAAGCCTCCAACTCGTCTCCTTGCTCACAATCTTCTTCAACGTGATTCCTTTACCGGATCCTTCCGATAGACTTCTCAATTTACGCTCACAAACAAACTAACAAATATCCTCTAAGAGGAACAACAAGGCTCACAATATTTCTCTCTTTAAGTACAGCCTCTCACGAACTCTCTGGGGGTGAAAATCCGTACCTCTAACATTCTATAGAGGTGTATTTATAATAGCCCACAAAACCTAAACCTAGGACAGTTAGAATCCAAATAAAAGCTATAGTGTAGGTAGCGTCCGACGGAAGATTGGCGTTCGAGCGGTCACTTGAATATACATGGAAAATGGGCTTTGTGAGCGGTGTCCGCCGAACGGTCATATGGGCGTTGGACGGTCACTATGAATATACATGGAAAATGGGCTTTGTGAGCGAACGAGGTCCGCTCATATGGCGTATGGGCGGTCACTATTCCCTGTGGAAATTTCTAGGTTTCCATCGCTTTCTTCGTCGCATTCTTCAATCTTGGCGGGCGTTAAGGCGTCCGAGCGGGCTGCGAACGGGATGCACGGGCTGAGCTCTCGGGTTTTAGTATTGAAGTACTTGATTGCATCCCGTCCGAACGGCAATGAATCTGTCCGACGCTTGGCTTTTTTTCTTTTCATTTTGATCACGAAACTTAGCCAATACTTCAAACTAACAGGTGCCATATTCGGATCCATTTTCGCCATTTTTTGTTCATGGTCTTGGGATGCTGTTGTGCTAAAAACCATTATTTCCTCTTTGTGGGTTCAAACAATTGTTGTTCTGGAAGCAAGTGGATTTTGTATATGTGGTTTGCAATTGGTTTAGGGATGAGGACCAATTCTCCGATTAGTAGAGATATAATTGCAAGCTGAGATGCACGTTTTCAGGAGCTGAACTAATGAACCCCACATGATGCGCAAGCATTCTACTAAAGTGATGCAGAATGTTATTCATCATTAAGTCATAGTAAGTGTTTTTAGTTTATTTTTCAGTCAAAATTTGACAATAATAAGATTTGATATTTTAGTTGTATTATTATATAAGAAATTAATTATATTTGTCACTACAGATTACTGTTGGGTAATTCTTGCAGCGCAAACCCTTGCAACATGCTATAAAGAAATGAATTATAGGTGAGTCACACGTCCACGTTTGAAGGATCTGAGTTGATAGATTGTTGCTACCCGAAAGGAAAAATAGTTTATTGTTATCACTATAACTCTTTTGCCCTTCTCCTATACATCTGTTTTCTGCTCCTTTCATCTCTAGTTTGTGGCTGTTACGAAATACTTGTTCATTTATCCTCAAAACAAAGAAATATCCTACTAGACTTGAAGGCCTGGCAACCTTGCCATAGCCATTCTTGCCCCATGATTTCCTAATTTTCCAAAAATTTGTTCCATTCTCTGTACAGTGCTGCTACAAAGAAAGGAAAAAAATTAGCCATTCTTCCCAATTCTTCTTAATTTTTCAGTAATTTTTTTCATTCTTCATAACGGTACAAAGAACAAAACAAATTATTGAAAAATTAGGAAATCATGGGGTGACGAATGGCTATGGTAGGGTTGTGCCTTCAAGTCCAGTAGGATATTTATTTGTTTTGAGGAGAAATGAACAAGTATTTCGTAACAGCCACAAATTAGGAATGAAAGGAGTAGAAAACTGACGTATGTTATTATTTTACATTTTCTGTAATTAGTTATGTGACATATTTTAATGTGCTATCGAAAAGTAGACTTCAGAGTAATTTAATTGAAATGTGAACTTTATTAAATGAGCTTTGTATGTTATAAGTCTGAAAACTTAATTTGTTTGAAATCTATTTCAAAGGACTTGCTCCGTCTAATTAAATATGTGATCTGTTTTACGTAACTTTTTTGATAATTAAATTATTGAAAAATATGTATTTTTCTATTTTAATTCCTCATTTGACTTATTTAGTGGAGCATGTGATCTTTGGTTCTATACACAAGTCAAACTGCTAGTCACTAGATATATTTTTGTAGGAATATGTTGCTTACGAGTAATTCTAAATGGCATACTTGTGTTCTACTAAAAATTATGTGCTTATTAAAATCACTTTTGGATTAAAACTCAATAATGGTCAATTACAAGCTCAATAATAATTTTAATAGGCACATCATTCTTAGTAGGACACAAGTAGGCTCCTAGAATTACTCGTTGCCTGCTGAACAATCTAAATTAGTACAACTCAAACTACTTAATCCCAGTTTTATTATCTTAGCTTTTTTTTTTTTGAATTAACATTATGTATCGATATTATATATTTAACCATGTGATATTCTATATTTAACAATGTGAATATTTGTATGCTAAAAAGAACATGTTATGCTAGATGTATTTTGTCTTGAATGGCATTTTGTAGATTTACTTAATCATAATATTTGATTGCATTTGTTCCACACTTGGATTTTCTTGATCTCTGTTTAGGTGGATCTCTTGTATAACTCATTTGTACGTACTTGGGTTGTGCTCTTTAATGAAGTTTCAATTACTGATTAAGATAAAAATTTGTACTATCCGAACTAACTACAAAACAAGATAATGAAACATTGAGACTTGCTTCATATTTGGTTTTCATAGGATGCTTTGAGTACTTGGTTGCTCTATACATGATGAGTCGTGTCTTTTTTTGCTATGTGAGGCAAAATTAGATTTCAACTTGGCTTAAAATAATCTTCGTATTTTTAGATGTTTGGCGCAACAGAAATTAATGGTCAATAAAGAATATGTTTTCACATTTGTAATCACCGCTTTGAATTCAAGTGGGTCCAGTTGCTTTTCATTCGAAGTTTGTATTATTCTGCACTTGCTTGAATCTATTTTTTTATTTTTTTTATTTTTTTTTTGAAATTAATGACAATCTATTAATAAACAAAAAGGTTACAAGAAATACAAGTTTGAGGGGTGGGTTCCCCAATAACAAACTCAGATCAAAATAAGCAGAGTTAATGAAAATGGAAAAACCAAACAGGAAATGGATGTGTTATTAACTGCAAAGAGTCAATAATTTTTCAATCCCTACTCTTTGGACATAATAAGCCAAGGATTGGACCGGATAAAGCGGTTTAGACTGCATAATAGAAGAGGATAGGTGTAACCCCATTCAAACCTTCGTCATGCGAAAACAACCTCTATGAGGGGTTGGAGGCATTGCAAATCTCAGAAACATATCCAACAAAAAGAAGTGACTCACTCTAGAAACAAAGGTCTCCACAATATAAAACAACAAAACACAGGAAACTCAAAAACAGATAAAAGAACAGATAAACAAATAAATACAATAGAAAATGAGCACAAAAAAATCATCAACAAGCTACTGGGAATGGTGGAGACTGGCAAAGACAGATGACAAGGAGAGGCAGCAGGGATGGTGGCAAGATGGATGGCAGTAGGGGCAGAAGAGGCCATCGTCTAACTTGAGCATGCAAGCCACACGTCGACTCGTGAGGGGCATGCACCTACACATGAGGGCCCAAAGGAGACGCAGAGAGCGAACAGAGATGGAGGGAAGTGGGGACCGGGGGGAGCCCTGGTCCCCACCAATTTTGAAAAAAAAAGAAGAAGCTGTAAAATATTTATATATATTGGTCCCCCCAAGCTGATCTAACAAAGGTTGGTACCCCCCAACCTTTGTTCTAAATCTGTCCCTGAGAGCGGCAGTCAAAGGAAGAGATGATGATGGAAAGGATGGTGAGGCGCGCTTTTTGGCCAGACTTGCAAGGAAGAGTGGATCTAGATTTTTGGAAACTATATCTGAAAAATCCAACAAATCAAAGACATGGAATGGCGTAGGCTAGGAAAGGTGGAGGGGTCGTCGGAGGTAAGCTGAGATGGGGAAAAACAACAAAACACTGAGAGAGCATGAGCAAAGAGAAGAGGAGACAGAGAAAGAGGGAGGAGTATGAAACCCATAGCTCCTCCCCTAGAAAGCTCTCCCAAAGGGAGGCAGAAGTCTTTGCTGAGATGAAAAACTTAGGCTTTTCATAGCTAATAGTTTATTCGTTTCATGAGGTACGGTACACAACTAATTGACTACCCACTAAGAACACTTTTCTTTCTAATTATGGGCGTCGTCTACAACAATAACATATCGTGAAACTTATAAAAAATGTTATTTGCATTTTCTTTATAGGCGAAATCAAAAAATCTTACTTATAAGGCCAAAGTGAGGTTGAACCTAAATAAAAATTAGAAAACGGGGGTCATGGCGTCCCTTGGTCTACTAATAGTACCGCCACTTGGTCTACTAATAGTACCGCCACTGCTTCTTAAGGTGACAGTAAAAGTACAGTTTAAAAAAAAAAAAGTGACAATAAAAGTTATTATTAAAATTTTAATGAATCACTATTAAGTTTTGAATTTAACACCTAAAAAAAGGAAAATGTTACAATACAATCAATTGATCACATTTTGCCCATCAAATGCTTAGGTGGCGAGTCCACTTCCTATTTTTTATTATTATTTTTTCAAATAACTTAAAATCAAAATGAAAATAAAGAAAAGTTAATTAAAAAATTAAAAAAAGATAGAAAAGGTGGCCGGCCATCCAAGTATAGCACAAGGGTGGTTTGGGATGGCCGAAGCCACCCAATGGCCCTTGGTGGTGGTTCAACCACTCCACAAGGGCCAAAAAAAATTTGAAGTTTTTTTTAGAAAATGGGTTTGGCCCTTGGGGTGGCCTATCCACCCCCAAGGGCCACGAAGCCACCCCCATTGGACAGCTAGGGGTGGCCCTAAGGGCCAAACCCTTTTTTTAAAAAAAAAAACTTAAAATTTTTTTTTTTGCCCTTGGGGGTGGTTCGACCACCCCCCAAGGGCCATGGGGGAGGCTAAAGCCACCCTCATTGGACGGTTGGGGGTGGCTTCGGCCACCCCCATGGCCCTTGGAGGTGGTTCGGGCCAAACCCGTTTTCTAAAAAAAAAGTTCAAAATTTTTTTGGCCCTTGGAGGGTGGTCAAACCACCTCCAAGGGACAATGGTAACTAGAAGAGGTCTGGCCACTCTATCTGGCCACCTTCCTTCTATTTTTTTTTTAAAAAAAAATTATTAACTTCTCTTTTATTTTCATTTTAATTTTAAGTTATTTAAAAAAAATAATATAATAAAATATAACAAGTGAGCTTGCACCTAAGCATTTGATGGGCAAAATGAGGTCAAGTTAATTGCATTTCTCCTAAAATAATATATTTTAAAGTGCATGGAGCCATTATCTCTCATTTATTAACCTGTTTAGGTTGCGTGTGTCTCAGACTCTCAGACTCAGAGAAACCTTGAAGGAAGGGCTCCAATCATGGAAGGAGAAGGAGCCCTTGTCGTCCATGCAGTAAATGAAGAAGACTGGGCATTATGAGCATGAAGGAATTATTGTGCATGAAATGGATTCTATGAGTAGCGAAGATCATCGTGTGTAGAACGTACAGGGCTCAACAAGGGTATGCGAAAAATTTCGTCTGAATATCCTCACCCCTGTGGCCCTGTTGGCTGTTACCCTGTACCGAGCCAGAGCCACCACGAAATTAAAGAAAGAAAGAAAGTGAGAGGGTGCCTCCGTGGTGGACAGACGTAAAGGCCTAATGATTGTTGTCGAAAGCAAGGGCGTGGAGTGTGGACCACATTCAATCAAAAAAAGCCGAACCCACGTACATGTATATAGTGCGAAGTGGTCCAGAAGGGTGTGATTCTTTGTAACGAAGGTTAGCTGGCCTGCCCATCGATTGGTTGAGAATTATTGGATAAATGGGCCCGGTGTCGTAGGAATTGTTGGATAATAAGCCCACGTGGGTATCCTAATGGACCACAAGTTAAGTCTGCTTCACACCTCTGTTCTGACAGATGTTTTTGTGTTGGACCACCTTCGATACATGCAAACTTGTAAGCTTCAAATCAGCTCATCAGCTGTAGTCTGTAGACCACATTATTGACTGAGGTTGTCTTCCTCGACCTTGGACCCTAAACTCCGTCCCTACTCCCCAGCCTTGACTCCGTACCGTCGGTTTGGGTGCGTGTTGTGGTTGCGCCATCCCATAATTGCCATAATCCGCATGCATGGTTAAAGCTTTTTGAAAGTTAAACCCCGACCCCTTTCCTTCAATCTCTTATTAGCATCTTTTAAAAGCGTTTTATATGGTTTAGCTATAATTTTAAGCGTGCCATATATATAATAAACTCGTGAACTTGCCAAACGGTTTTTAATGATGTATTCTATTTGTGATTTGTATTATTTAGTATCATATTCAAACACCACGTTATATAGTTCAAGTCACACAATGAATGAGTTATAGAGTAGAGTACATTGCCATTAACGTCAATTGCAAAGTGTGAGATCTTAAGTGTCGCACATGCATGTTATATAAACATTTGAAAACCCTTTTGTTATAAGCAAAGAAATGTTAGGGGTACTAAATTTTTTTACCAATAAAGGTTTATAAAACTGATGTGTAACTTATTTATTGGAGATAGACATAGTAATTGATTAAAATAAATGTAACAAGTATTAATGAATAAACTACACATCAGTTTGGTAAAACTCTTGATAAAATATTTGATATCTCTAACATTTTTCTTATAAGTTTTTAATAATGATTTTTTTTTTTTTTGATAACGAGGAACCCCTCAAATGCAAGCCACTTCATTTACCCACCCTTTTAGGTAAATTTCGGATCCATATAAAGTGCATATTTCACATAAATCGAGTAATACTTTAACTTTATCAACAAGATGGCTTAAGAAATTATTTGCATAAAAATTTGAAACTTAAACTTCATGGACTACCACAAATACCAAAGCTCTTACCACTTAAGCTTTAGGACTTATATCACAACCTTCCCTAAGAACTAAGATAACTATTTAGCCATAATTACACAAAATTATTTTATGAACCCACAATAACTATAGCCTATATCTCAAATGATGAACAGAATAAAAAAAGGAGGTCTATGCATATCTTAATACTGTCTATTTCTGTGCTACCTGTGAAGGCAGGTCTACTTTTATAAGTCTTAACTAATAATTCTCAATGATGCCAATCAGATTTTGGTGAAAATGACACTTTCTCCTTTTGTAAGAATAATAGTTTGTAGGTATAGATTCAAAATCAACAAAGAAACTCAACATAAACATTAAAATTGTAAAGATAAATAATCAATCATTATTATTAACTGAACAATTGTATCATAGGTTGTTTGATTTGATTCCAGTCTTAATGTTTGTTCTTTTAACTTTTGGATTGCCTCTCAAATTTGACTTATATGAGAAGCTAAATGAGGTAGAGTTCGAAATTAGAATCTTACTCCCATGCGCATTCATTTTTTCAACTGAAAAACTTTTGTGTAGTCAATGTGAAGGTGGGTTGATTTTATTCTTTTTCAAAAATGTCTTAAATAAAGAGTATGCAAATTAGATGCCTGCAACTGCAAATCATCAATTTTTTTGGCCTTTTTTTCACTGTCTGCTATAATAAGTGGGCCCAATTGAGTGGGGTACCCAGCTCACTGTAGGATGATGTGGCTAGAGTTGTAGGGGTGAATTGATCTACCCTGACTTCAAGAGGAAGGAAGAAAAAAGCCCAAACACTGAAGCTGTGAAGCAGCACTGTCTGAACTGAACTGTGAAGAAGGAGAGACACAGAGAACTAGATTAGCATTTGAGTCAACACAATATTTGGAAGAGAAAAGAAAAGAAAAGAACATGGGGTGAAACAGTGAAGCACTCGCAGTTTGAAATTTGAAGAGAAAGAGAGTTCTGGGGAAAGAAAAACAAAGATGGAAAGCAAAGAAAAAGGTATGGACAGAGAAGCCAAAAGGCAAGGTGTAATGGTGAAAAAGTTGAAACGTGGTGTGTTGGTAGGGAAAAGAGGAGGCCCATGTACTCCACCACCTACATGGAGGCTTGAGTTTTCATCTCACAAGAATGATAACACCACTGCTGACACTCAAGAATTCCTCACCTTTCCCAACACTGCCACCACATCAATCTCTGCTAGAAAGCTCTGCGCCAGCCTCTGGGAGATTCAGCCCCACCAACGCGTCCCTGTCCCACTTGCTAAAATGAGAAAGGGATGGTGCTAGGACTAGGCTCCATCGCCACCACCACAGGGGCAAAGGCTTTGAGGTTTCCAAACACTTGGTTGACCCTCAGAGTCCCCCCGACTCGGTACAACTTTACCTTACCTACCTTACTTTTGTTCTTTCCTTTATTGGTTGCTTAAATGTTAGTGGGTTTTTTTTTTTTTTGGATTTCTCTGTGAATTTCATTTTTGGGTTGTTTTGTTGGATTACTGGCTTTCTGGGTTGTGTAATTGTGTTTACCTGCTTGTCCAGTGTTCTCGTTGGTCTATGATTTTTGTTTTTGGTTTGTTTGTTTTCCCTGGGGTATTTAGTCCCTGGGTACATCCGGTTATGTACAGTGGAGAATACAATTTCAGCTGAAAAGTTGCTTCTTTGGGTTAATGTATTTTGCATTTTTACGAATCATGCATTCATTGGGACTCTTTGTTTATGAATTCTCTTGAGATAGATGGATTTTATTACATTTTTGGAAGTTGACAGTTCCTCTCTATTTTGTTGAGTCCCATGCCGTTCTACAAGCTCTGTTTCCTTCCTGCTCCCTCCAAGGGACATTTTCTAATGAGGATGGAGGCACTCTCATCATAACCTTTTCTGTCCATCCGTTTTTCTGTATAAAACTTCTTTATTGTGTTCCTGTCTTGAATCATTCACTGAGCATTTTTCAGCGATTGCAGTTGTTGATCAGTTGATCATTCTTCCTGGGTTTATAATACCAGTACTTTTGTAATGGAAATATGAAATTGCTTCTACCTAGTGGCGAAAAAGCATGTGAAAATATGACTTAGCTACTAGGAATAGAAAGCTGTCTTATGGGTGAAATGGGGACGTAATTGGCAAAGGTTTTACACCTGGTTAAGCAGTATCTTGAAGGAAGGATTATGTGCCAGTTGCATAGATGGAATTTGTAAGCACTTGAAAAAAAGAGAGTTATGATCTGATTTTTATGGCTCTAAAGTCTAAACCCTCAGGATTTCCATGGTTTTTCATCGTCTTTTTTTTTTGGATCTAATATTGATTTTTACCCTCTCTCTCATTGCAGCCAGCAACTGCAAGTAGCTTGAGGAAGCATGTTGCAGCATCACTTGTACAACACCGTAGATCGGTTCAAAGAAATCTTTGTGCACTGCAGCCTGTATCTCCCGCAAGTTATGGTAGCTCAATGGAGGTATGACTTATCCTGCATAACCATCCACAATTCTCTTTTTCTGGTCTTTTCTTTCTTTCCTTTTTCTTTTTAATGATGAATGAAATGGAAACGTGATAGCCTGATAGCCTGTAAAGTTGTAATGGTGCTGTAAGATCAACAATTTGCTAAACGAGAATATAGGAGAGAAGTATTTGGTTCATAAACTGTGCCTTGATGATCTGTTTGGTGCATAGAAGGGTATATATATATATCAAACATTTTCCAACTAGTATTTCGAAGGTACAGATTTTACATGTAGTAGCTGGATTTGGAAAAGTTAAATATTGATACTACAACTTGTAAGCACAGGATTTCCTGATACAAGTACCTTTGAGATAGAAACAATGTTGTATTAAGGACTATTAGAACCAGATTTTGTATGGTTAAAAAATGTTGTATCTAAAACAAGTGAAGAACCTACAAGTTGCATTTGCCGCATACCTTTCAGGTTTTGTGTGATAGAACATGTTGGTTTGCTCACTAAGCACAAAATCTAGGTGTTTTACCACCTTTGCTAAAGTTTTTCCCCACAACACTCGCTCATTATATTGTTTAAAAGGGAGGCCGTATAAACAATTTCCTAGATAAAGTTGCATAATAGCTCAGTTTTAGAACTTTTTGCATTATAAAATAGGCTTACTTGCAATATCTCTTCTAATTCTACCAATACTTGTATTATTCATTGCCTCTATGCTTGAGAAATATGCCAAAGACCATTTTTTCACAACTTCAGTATAGTCAAACCCTTGCTGTTGAGCAGCATGACTCGCATATACTTGATTAATTAATCATGAAATGGTGACACGAGACGCAATTGTACTAGTTGATGATGTGTTAAATTCCATGTGGAATTGCAGTTTCTGCCATAAGAATGCCATATACCCTAATTTTAACTGTAATGATAGATTCATCAACTCCACTGCTCTAAATCTTCTGCTTATAACCTTCTCCTCTAAACAGTCTATCAGTTTAACTGCTATTTGAGCCTATGAATTCTGATACCTTTTCTTTCCACAGGTGGCACCTTATAACCCTCCTGTTACTCCCACTAGTTCTTTGGACTTGAAGGGTAGAATGGGCGAATCAAGTTATAGCCTTAAAACATCCACGGAGTTAGTCAAGGTACTCAATCGGATTTGGGGTCTAGAAGAACAACATGCATCAAATGTATCATTGGTGAAAGCACTGAAAATGGAACTATATCATTCTAAAGCTAGAATTAAGGAATTGCTAGAAGAGAAGCAATCAGATGGGCACGAATTGGATGGCTTGATGAAGCTAGTTACAGAGGATAAACTTGTTAGGAAGAATAAGGAGCAAGATCGAATTAAAGCTGTGGTTGAGTCAATCAGGGATGAGCTTGAAGATGAGAGGAAGCTAAGAAAGCTTTCAGAAAGCCTGCACCGGAAGCTAGCTCGAGAGCTTTCTGAATTGAAACCTTCATTTTCTAGTGCTTTGAGAGAGCTTGAAAGAGAGAGAAAAGCACGGATCCTGTTGGAAAACTTGTGTGATGAGTTTGCTGAAGGTATAAGAGATTATGAACAAGAGTGCGGTCCTTGAAGCACAAAAATGAGAAGGATAGGATTGATAAGGGAAACCCTGACAGGTTAATTCTCCATATTTCAGAAGCGTGGCTTGATGAACGGATGCAAATGAAGCTAGCAGAAGCTCGAAATGATATTGCAGAAAAGAACACAATTGTGGACAAGTTAGGTTTTGATATAGAAAATTTTCTTCAAGCTAAACGATCTACTGACTCAAGAAAAAATGAGAACTTGTCCCTGCAGGAGCTAAACAAAAATTGCTCATGTCGACATTCAATAGAGTCCCTCTCTTTGAATGAGACTGTTGGTGCTCCTCAAAACGCTGCTGATGAAGAAGCCTTCTCAGCTGGTAATTCTAATTGCTTTGAACAAAACAAGAGTTCTGGTGGAAAGCAAAGCAAAGGCAGCTCTCAACAAAAGGGCAAACATGCTGCAGAAAGCCATCACAAAGAGATAGTGAAATCCAATTCCATGAGAGCAAAGGTTGGATTATGGCAAACCGATGACATCTGTAAACCATCTGGTTTGCAGGGTCAGTTTGAAGAGCATATGGCAAATGCCACACCATGTAATGGAAACAGGAACCAGTTTTCAGAGAGGCAAGATGTAACGAACTATCCTGAGATAACCGGAATGTTTGATGCCACCCAAGAAGGTCTACAAGAAAGAAATGGTAAACGCATCGGGACCTGTGGACCGAAATCAAATCACATGCTTGATAACCTTATTAGAAGTCAATCCTTGTCATTGGAGGTTGATAAGATTCATCCCCAAAGTAATTGCAGAGAAGATTCTTGTGATCGATCAGTATTAACAAGTAATGCAAGTCCAGTACAACGGTGGATGTCAAAATTGACAACCCCAGATTTTGAAAAATCTGGATCTTCTTTGAGATTGCCTCGGGGCTTGAAGGAAAATACATTGATGGCAAAACTACTTGAAGCGAGGTTAGAGGGACAGCACTCTCGCTCAAAAGCCTGCAAAGGTTCCTTGTAAGTTCAACATAACGGTGGGATTTTCCTGGAGAAAGAAGCTTCTGATTCACAGTGGCTGCTTTGATCGTGCCAAGATCCTTTTTCTAAAATGACTATTAGTGCTTTAGTGGTGCAATGTATTGGAACAAAAAAGGCGGCGTTCTTATATTTTTTCTTGGTTCGCAGATCAGAAGCTATGCATTTTCTCTACCAACTTGTGACGAACTTGTCTTTCTTGCAGCAACGTGCGTAATGTTCGTGGCTTGGATCAAATTCAAGCCAACTTGCTGTGAAAGAAACCCGTCGTAGTGATGTTTTTCGAAGATGATCCTCAGCTTTTAGCCTTTCTATCTGGTTCTCAAAACCATGGGGTCCCCTGCTAATCTGCAGCACCATCTCGAATATTCTTCATACTCCAAAATGAAAATTTTGCATGCTCCAAGCATACTTATAAATTGATTCCAACCAGAAAATGAAAATCCACTTAAATACCTTTTATCTAATAATTAATAGCAGGGGTATCATGCAGACTCTGAGGCATCCATTTCTGAGAATGTGGATGTTTAGATTATGTGAACCAAATGTCATGTAAATGTAAGACATATATGTAAAAGAAAGTCCATTGATTAACGTTTTTGTCGTGTCATTTTTGAGAATGTGGATTTTAACAGAATGTTAGATTCTGCAAACCAAACGCCACGTAAATACAAGACATGTGAAAGAAAAAAAAAAAAAGTCTATTGGTTAATCTCTTTGCCGTGTCATCCACTTGATTATCCTTAATCTCCAAGTTTGGATCAATGGCAACACGACTCTGCCTTGATTGACAAGGACAATAAAAAAGAAGAGATACACAACCACCTGGTCCACCTCATTCTTTGTCCTTTAAATCTTCTTAGGCTCACGTAATTCACATCTCCTTATTCCTGGAGGCCCACCACAAACTAATGGGTAGGAATCCTGTTATAGGAATCCCTTCTCTTATTTACACCCTCTCCTATTTGGACAAGAGTATGTGATAGTCTCTTGTTTGAGTAAAGGAATCTATAGAAGATCTATCTGTATAGCCCTCTGCACGGACAAGAGCTCCCTTGCTCGAGCAAGAGAACCTCTCATACTATTCTCTTATTATTATTCAATCACGTTCTCTTTTGATATAAATAACAGAAAATAGATCCTAAACTAACGGTACTATCATTACTAACGCCAAAAGCCAAAGAGGAAGTAAGATATCGTTTGTAGAAAGGGTTTTCTTTCTCCATTTTCCATCAAAACCAAACCCCACTACTATAATGCTATTATGTTCTTTGTTTTCCACCTCTATATATAATCTTTTCTTTATTTTTTATTTTTTAAATTTTGGGTTAAATACCATTTTGGTATATGTGGTCTAGCAGTTTTATTAATAGATACCTTTTTTTTTTTTTTTTTTACCAAGGGGAGGAGTGATTGAACTCACCTCCGCTTTATAAGCTTACCAATTAATCGAACTACCTCTTTTATTAACGAGATACCCAATTTTTTAAAACTAGCAATTGTACACATTTTTTTGATTTAATACCTTGTTAATATTCTATAAAACATAATAATGGCTATTTTGCTACCTATACGAATAACCATGTCACCATTAAAAAAAAAAAAAAGAATGTGCCACGTGTAAATCGAACCACATCATACTTTCCATATTAACTCCAATTTTCAGACCATTCACTGGCTGCCATATCAGCCTCGCGTTAGCAAAATAGCTCAACATCACACCTGTGCTGTCCACAAGCTCCCTCGTTTTGCCATATTCTGCCAAACGTTTTCCTCCATCGATGGAAATTAAATCCTGAAAATGCTTCAACACCAGTGGAGGGAGGCTAAGCGAAAGGCCAGATCCTGCAATGTTTGTGTTTAATAGTGTAAATAATAAATAAGTTGATACGTTAATTAAAAAATTTTAATGATGTAATATGGTTTATATCATCAAATACAATAATACTAAATTCTAATTATTAAATGACTTATCTCAAAGTAAAATAGAGAGAATCAATTCTTGCTCCCCTCGTGAAGGGGGAATGTGCGTTTATTATTGTGACTCATCAATACGCTTTATAGATAATGGGAGGTGCGCTTTTGGTGCAAAAATTTATTCTAAAAGTAAGAAATCTGACTCAGACATTTTATACTTGGATTGTTTTTTTGTTTATTAAGTTGATAATGAATTAATTAATTTATCTTAATTTTGTAAATTAATTCCCAAATTAGGGAATATATATATATATATATATAAAGCAAGAGTAGCTAGTGCGTCAAAGCTAGTTTAATTTATAAATTTTATAAAATAAATAAGCTAGTTTAACTTATTTATTTTATAATAAATAAGTTGATACGTTAATAAAAAATATAAATGATGTAATATAATTTATATTATTAAATACAATAATATTAAAATCTGATTATTAAATGATTTATCTCAAAGCAAAATAAAGAGGATTGATCCTTGCTCCCCTCATGAAGAGGAGAGATGTGCACGAAAATTTATTCTAAAAGTAAGAAATTTGACTCAGACATATATATATATAAGCAAGAATAGCTAGTGCGACAAAGCTAGTCTGATTTATAAATTTTATAGAACAAATTCTGAACATATTTTGATTCCAAACAGCATTCGATGAAAATGAATTACGTGGATCGATGTTCAATAGCTTTTGACCACGTAAAGAAATGTAATTTGACTCCCAAGCTAGCTAATTGTACTTCCGCTAATAAAAAACTCAAAAGCAAACAAGAATAATTTGAACTTTGTTGGCTTAATTATTTAGATAGTGAATAATATATGTCCTACCACCCACCATCAGCAAATGAGCCTGGAAAAAAGTGTTTAATCAACAGAGATTTTTGTAGTTGTGAGTCGTGACCCGGCTTTTATCTCTTTTGGCATTGATCCATTCAAACTTCATAGTGTGTATGACAATTGAAAGGACGCCTTTTTCTTTTTTTCTTTATTTTTTGCCATTTAGTATGCTGTAATCAAGAAAGAGACATATTATATTATAGATAAATTAAACTAATTTTCAATGGGCCTATTACAGGCTGCTCATTGGTTGTTGCGTTTCCCAACCTTTTTTTTTTTTTTTTTTTTTGGGTTTGACAATATATATGATAAGCAGGTTAGGTATATTGTGACAACATTGTAGGAGATGTTCATGAATTCGAGGGGTATAAAAATAATATATGTAGGTAGTGGACCACTATGAAAAGCAAGTAGCATATATAAGAATAAATATATCTTTAGTTTAATTTGAGTTATTTCGCCCTTAATGGAGATCAAAAAGTCACTTAATTAATTAAAACTGTCATTTTCTAGGTTGTATGCATCAGTTCTACCGTGTACGTAAAGGTGCCGGTGAAAACAACAATCTTCTTTATTATATTTATTTATATATTTTCATGAATTGGAGAGTGACGGTCATGACAAATGTACGTAGCAAAATGTGAAATAAATAATTATAATTATATTTATATTTATATATTCCTTCGGCTTTCATGGAAAATATCAAACACCACTATAAATATGGTTCTCTCCAACATCGTAAACTGATATCATTTGAAATAACAAGGAAGAAAAGTAATGGAAAATATTAGAAAACTATTGTAAAAAAACGTACGTACGGTGTTCAAAACAAAAACAAATTGCTGATCGAAGGATTTTCTGCCACATCAGCCAGTAGCCAAGTCACTTGCAACCAAATAATAAAATGGAATCGTCATGCATATCATTTCACATAAAGAAAAAATTAAAGTGGGGTAGGGGATAATTCTTTTTTAATTATTATTTTTCAAGATATAATTATAATTTTTTACAAGAAATAATGGATATGACATGTCCATTTTATAATTATGTGGTTGTAGGTGACTTGGATAACTAACTGATGTGTTAAAAACTTTATTGAGAAATATTAAAGTCACAAATTAAACCAATTTCTCTTTACATGTTATTTAAAAAATAAAAATTTGGTATTTTGAATTCAATTTTGTTATTTTTATTATTATTTTTTAAATGACACGTAGAAAATAAGTTAAGTCTATGTCATGACTGTATCACATCTCAACTTTATTAGTACATGTGGACAAAAAATGAAAAAAATATTAACGTCATAATATAGACTTAACAAAGACCCGACTTTTCTCATATGTATCGTTTAAAAAATAAAATAAAAAATTAAATTTTAGTGTTTTGAATTCAATTTAATTATTTTTTTAACTTTTTAAATGATACTTAAGAGAAAAGTTAAATCTTTAAATATATATTGCGCTTATATATCTAAAAAAAATGTGATACATAAAGTGATTTTTAAAATGAATAAAATTTAGGGGGTGAGCTTCTTTTTTAGGGTTAAAAGTAAAACCCACTATTATTTTTTTTTCCCAATAAAGTATCTCGGAAGTTAGAACATCGATGCATGAATCATGATACATTCAGAAGACTTTGTTAAAGGATCACTCTCAAACCTAAACCTTAAACTTAAACAAATAATAATTTGAGAAATGGCATTTGCTTATTTTAAATAACTAACTTTCATCTTACTCTTATACAACCAAGTTGATGTAGCCATTTACTCAAAAAAAAGGTTGACGTAGCCATGCCTATAAATTATTTGACTAATTTTTTAAAAAAAGAAAAAAAAATTATGAACATTCCAATATCAATCTATCAAAATTAATTTCTGAAATTTCTCGTAACTTTTAAAGTAGAAATTTTGAAAATGCAAACAGACAGTGTATATATATATCCTAAAATAACCTTCAAATCTTGACCAACCTAGGTTTCTGCACAGTAAAAAAAATAATAATAATAATAAAGGAAAATGCTAGGGGTTTTTTTTAGTGTTTTTCTAACGTTCTCTCAATTTTACGTAGAATATGATTTAAGAAAAAATAAAATTGCATGGCCTTCACCACCCGCTTTTTTAGGCATTAGTACCAAATTTAAGACATTAACATCAAATTTGAGGCATTAACACTAAATTTAGGATGATCAAATCTATTTTGGATGATACAATCCCTAAAGATTTAATCTTCACCCTTAAGTTTTAATTTTGAATCCAAAAACAAGTTTTAAAGCATTAAAACTTAAATATTAACTCATAAAATTAATTTGTTTAAAAAAAAAACGGTATTACAATTTTATTTTTTTCTTAAATCATATTCTATGTAATACTAAAAGAACACTAAGGGTCCCAGTAAATCCCTAAAATAAAGGGTAATCTAAAATCTTTAAGCAACCAATAGTTGTAAAGGAACTTTCTCGTTGATGGAAAAATATGATGCCGACAATATATATGACATCAAATCCACTTGGCACATTAAATTGAATGTTTGACCACAGAGGAAATCAAACCAATCAATTGGTGAAGGCTACATACAAAAGCATGAAGCATACTTTATATATATATGGTATCTCTTTAAGTATGGGACCCGGAAATTCTACGCCCATGATCTTAAAGAGATACTACCATTATTATCTATATATGTTTGTATAATATATATTAGACCAGCCAATAATATATAGCTACAAAAAAGGCAAAAAGAAAAGATGCTCAATCAGCTCCAATTTCGCTAATTAATAATGCAACGTTTCACCAGATTTTGGACAAGAAAATCCTCCACAGATATTATACAAAATAATTCAACGGTCCAGATTACATCCCGTTCCATTGTCTTAGCTCTATATAAGGAAGCCCAAGTTTACCAACTCTACAACCTCTTCTTAATTTCCCCAATCTAGCGTAGTATTACTTATATGCATATGTGCATATTTAGAGGTTTTAGGGTTTTGAGTGGGGCCGAACGGAGCTCTCTGCACTCCATCTCTGAAAGGAGGTGATGGTTGGCCACGGCTGCTAGTTCATGAGTACCCCTGGGTGCGCACCAATTTCCCATGCGCAGTCTAAAGGTTTGCATGAGCTGGGAGACGAGGTTTCCTTGATCTTTTTGGTATTGGAGTGAAGTGAGCTCTGTCCCTGTAACACTTTTTACCGTGCGTCGGATGCTTTTATTGTTATTAATTAAGGATTTTTAGAGAATATATATACGAGAATGTCATTGTTTCTTGTTACTATAATCATCATTATGTTTTTATATATAGTGCAGCATGCAGCTACGTATGAGTGTGATCATATGGACATGCTGAGAGCACAATGAGAAGTTTATTGTGATGATTAATTTCTTTTTTCATGATTTTTCAAGTTATTTAGAAAAGAGTTCAGAATCAAAGCTATCTGTTGTTGATTAATGGTATAATTCTTTCATGGTTTCATATCTGCAGGTTTGGCTCCACTGCAAGTGAAGATTAATTACCAAAGGCATCTCTGGCAAGCTCTTTAATGGATTCTCTGGTTTCTCCATCAACCTATGTCCAAAAAAAGAAACGAAGAAAATACTTGAGTTTGATTCCAGTGGAAGTGTCTCCAAATAAGCTTTCAATGTGTACTTGCTGATTCTTTTAATTTAGTAAGAACTAGTCCAAGTTGTATTATATATGTATATATAAGAATAAGTAACGTACAAAATTTGTTAATAAATTGGGTCAATATATATATATATATTTTTTCATTTTTGAAACGTGTGGCATGAAGTAGTGTGACAGTTTCATCAAGAATATTCCTTCAATGCTGTGAGAAAGAGTGAGAACAAAATGGAAAAGCCCCGTTCCTTTGTTTTGTTAATTATACATAGAATCTGACCATAAACTATATTGTCTACATAATTCTGTCTCATTCCTTGCACTTCACTTTACAGTTTTATTTTATGTTTGCTGACATCTATCACTTTGATATGCAACCTTTGCATGCAGTTTTTAAAGGTTTGCTGAGTTATAAATCCTTTAAAAATAAATAAATAAATTTTCCATATATTTTATAATTATGTTGATATAATATATTCTTTATTTATGGGCAGATTATAATCAAATATTTTGATTGTAATCAAATCAAGGGAATTTGATTACCATACTTGTATTTAGACATTACCCTATAAATATGGACATTTGTATTGTAGACAAATCAAGTTAATAAGCACAATGTAGCCCTTAGGGATATTCTAGTTAAAAATAAATAAATAAAATTTTTTTGTTTGAGTTATCTGTTTGAAAAATAGTTTTTAACTCAAAAGAGTGTTTTGGGCAAAAGTTTAATTTTTAAACTTTTGCCTTTTTTTTGTGGTGTTTTTTTTTTTAATACCATTTTTAGGCTTTTTTGATCTTTTAAAGGCTTTTTTTTTTTTTTTCAAACAAACTTTTTAAGTGTTAAAAGCACTTTTAACCCTATTAAATTCAATCCCAAACAAGTCCTAGTCTTTAACTCTTCTCCAGTACTAAAGAATTGATAAGAAATGGACTTCTCATCCCCAAGTCAACGTAATAGTTTCTTTGTTAATTTTCAATAAAATTGAGATGAGTTATCTTATAATTGAATTTTTTATTTTTAACTGTATAAATAATGAATGCTATGCAATAGAATTCACTATGCTATTCATAATGAATGCTATTCAATCCCATACAGATCCTAGTCTTTACTCTTCTCCAGTACTAAAGAATTGATAAGAAATAGACTTCTCATCCCCAAGTCAATGTAATAGTTTCTTTGTTAATTTTCAGTAAAATTGAGATGAGTTATCTTATAATTGAATTTTTTTTAACTGTATACATAATGAATGCTATGCAATAGATATGTAATCGTGTCTTTTAAAAGTATTAAACGATCATATATCATATGTATGCCATTAGAAAAGGGCAAAATGATATCTTAGATTCCTCTGAGTTGGAGATTGAACTAGTTTTAGGCAATCCCTAGGTTTTCTCTCTAGGTTTTCTTTATTTTAACAGCCCCCTCCAGATTGCCATCACTCCTGCGGAGGAGGGATGGCACCCCACGTCCTTTTCGTACCGGGGTCTAGTTATTTACTTTAGTCAGTGCCTCCCTTTCCTTTCCTTTTCCTTTTCCTAGCCTCCTCCTTGTACGGCGCCTCCACCCCTAGGGTCTGCGATTTACGATGATCTAGCCACTAGATTCCCTTCGCCACTTTTTGGTTTTTTTTTTCTTGCTTTTTCCTTTTTTTTCCGGTTATTTTAGGGGTCTTTGTGCCTTGTTTGGGTCTTGCTTTGCAACCCTCTGCTGAGGTAGGTCTTCACGCCTTCACCGCGTCATTCTCCCATTGTCACCTTTCTCGTGAAGCAAATTGAGCCTTCTCCAGTTGATCATTCGCTTTTTGTTTTATGTTTTATTTGGTTTCGTATTTTGTTTCCTTTGTTTTATTTTGTTTTGATTTTCCTTTGTATTTTGTTTTGTTGGATTTCCTGTATTTGCTTTTAGTATTTTCATGTATTGTTTTCTCTGCTTGTTTCGTGTGTTTTTTAGTATTTGCAGGTTTGTCGATCTTCTTCCCGCTTGTTTCGCCACTCTCCGTTCATTGCTAGGCCTTTTTCCACGCCTCCACCGCGTCGAGCTTCCAACGCATCCTTCAGTGTATGAGATTTGCTTGCACGCGATCGGTGTCAAGGAATAAAGTGGCATGGGGTTCTCAAATTTCAGTCGAATAAAGAATCGTTCATTTCTCAAGAATAAGGGGTTCTTAACTCCAGTGTAATAATAATTTATGTATTAGTTGGACTTTTGTGACAAATGTATTTCATTAGTTAATTAGTCATAGGTTAGTGGATCTATTTTAAGAGTTTGAATTATAATACGTCTTGTTTAACGTTAGTATCTTTGTAATTTTGTTACAGATACTTCAAGGCATGTTTTATATTGTAAAAGTTTTACTCTTGATTCATGAATGAGACTAAGATGAATTTTCAAAAAAAAAAAAAAAGGGGGCAAAATGAAAATCTTAGCCTCGAAGCTATATATTTCACTTGAAATGGACAGATCCTTCTCCTGTCCATTTCAAGGACCGTTTAATTTGCCTATTAATATAGCAACGACTGGTAGCTCGCCGAGAGCATCTTCTGGGTTAGCAAAGACTTGGGGATTGACTGCTTCGTATAGCTGAAATTTGGAATTTGTGGATAGGAGCAACTCCCTCTGGACCCAATCAAAATGATAGTTAATTAAGACAATTGTTATGGATGCCAACCACAACGTACGTTAACGTTGAGAAATCCTACCCATACTTGTAAATGCTTATTTTTAATTAATTGTTTACAAGACAATATAAATCATTATTGAATACTACGTCTACTTTTCTTTTCTTTTATTCAATAATTACTTGATTCACACCGAAACTTTCGCTGTTTGCCCAATAATACCCAATAAAAAAATAAAAACCCAATAATACCAGTCCCATTACTTTTATCCCCCTCCCCCGCGCTTCAATATTAAAAGTCATATTCATGTCGGAAGTACTAATGAAACTATCTTAGATGCTTAAATTAACAAAAGTAAATCTGATCGGGTGTATGAACAAAATGAAAAGCAAAAAAGTGTGAATGATCGATCGAACTTATGCACATACGACATGAACTCTTCCGCCTTTAATTTATTGCAGTTTGTTGTCATTAGTTGACATGCAAGGTCAATTAGGCAAGTATCAAAGGTCGAAGGGGACCATATGGAAATTGTTGCATTCTCATGATTTTTTTTCTTTTGGATATCAATTTTAACGACTCTTCTCTCTTATTGAGTGGGTTCAAAATGGCAGGACATTTAAAGCTTATAACTTGCTTTACTTGGAGAGGGTACCACTCTGTTTATAGATTATGTTACCGTTTGAAGCGAATGCATGCAATTTGCAAAGACGATGTTACGAATGTATTGTTTATGTGGTAACCTCGAGCCTCGAACCTTATGCCTGGGCTGGAGATGCATGCCCTTGGACCGACAGGCCCTCGGATAAGGCCCTACGGCTAGGCCTGTAAAAACACACACTGCACGATATGGAAGCAAAATCTGACCGTTGCAGCGCCACTTCGCTATAATAAGTAGGTCAGCTTTTATTTTAAATAACCTACCTTTCTTAGATGCCCTTTTGCAAAATAGTAGAAATTGAATAAAAGATGCTCCTGTCCGCCATCACCGGTCTCTGTTTCCCAAACCCAATACCCATCGGCTCTCATCTCTCCGCATGCCTGTCAGAGATAAATCCCTCTCTCTCTCTCTCTCTCCTGTTGAAAGAGAAAATCTACCCCACGGATTTCCTTACTGTCCCATTAATGCGTTTATTTATTTCCCAATTCTTATCCTATGGTCCTGCTTCACCTACCTACTAGGGTTTAACTCCTCTCCCTTCACTATAAATTGCACTTATGGCCACCTTCACTTGCCACGGCTAGTGTGCCATCTCTTATGGTTCTCGTTCAGTGTGGATAAAACCAATTGTTTTTTCCCAAGGCCTGTTTGTTGGGGTCTGGGCTGTGTTTAGAATAATGAAATATCGTTTTTTTGGTGCAATTTTCAGCTCATTTTTTAAAATCGGAGTGCTCCCAAAGTAATGGTTTTGTTCGTTTGAAATGTGCAAGGAAAACCGGTAGTGGTTAATTTGGTGGTGGTTGGTGTAGGGTTAGTGAGGTGAAGGGGAGCTCCCTTTGGTCCAAAATCAGGAAGGAGAGAGGGTTTAGCCGGCTGCTGCTTCATGGATACCTCTGGGTTGCGCTGATTAAGAAATGGGGTGCGAGCGCAGCTTAAGGGTCTGCATGAACCAGGAGACGTTTTTTCCTTCTCCTTTCCTCTCTTGGATTGAAGGGAGCTCTAATGCTCTATTGCTCTCTCTCTTAATCTCTTTGATGTTTTGCTTGCTTCGTGAACTTTGTATGTGCATGCATTCTCGTATACGTGTCATGAATATTCTCATGTTTGCTTATTTTCGCATAGGTTGTGATATTGGGTTTCGAAAGTCGATGCCCTAGAAACTACTTTCGTCGTAGAAGGAGAAGCCAACAGTACTACTTCCAGCGCTAGCTTCCTACTCAGCGAGCTTTCTGTCGGGGCTGAATGTCTTGTTCGCGAATCAGAGCGTGCTACCCGGCCGGGACTGTGGAGGCCTTTTTCGCGCTACAAATTAAAATAATTAATCTAATTTTTCGAAGGTTTTTTGTATTTCAGGCTTTCGGCTAATAATTAGATTAAAAGAATTAATCTAATTATTATTTTTTGTTGTAACAAAGAAATAAAAAAGGTGCAATACAAAAAAAATAATAATAAATAAAAAAGGTGAATTTACATATAGTTGTATGAATATTCAGTTTCCGACCATGATCTTTCGGCCAATCCTTGACGTAGAATTCCTTTGTTTTTTTTTTTTTAAAGGCTGGAAAAAGAAAAGTTGGAATGCAATTTGATTGGACCACATGTACTTTTTTATGTTCCCAGCGTGGGAAAGGCAAACCGTCCAACCTGTTTATATATTCGCGTTTCCTTTTATGCCGTTGAAACTTTTGGCTGTATTCTCCCCCCCTTGTGCTAATATCATTTATGGGCTTTGGCGCATTGCACGCCCAATAATTTGTTTTTACTCGAGGGCATCTCGCTGCCCCAAGGAATTGAAGTTCAAAGTTATAAGTTCAACTAAAATCAGAGTATTTACTTGAATGGTTTATAAAAATAAAACGTGTTTCTTGTGCACTTAAAATTTATAATTTTTTTTAATAGCAAAAATACAGATGAACAAAGAACGGAGGATTATTAGAAGTTTCGCCACTTTGAGGCCAACAACTCAGGCTGCGAGTGGTGCAGGTTATTGGGTCAGAGAATTAATTTGGTAGATCCTAGTCGAACCTGTAGTTGGGTATTGTTTAACCCATAGGTAAAACTGAGATACTTTTGATATTAAAAAAATAAAAAAAAGAAAAAAACTGTTGTAACTAACCTTTCTCAAGGCTTTGCTTCTGACAAAGATTTCTTTTAAATTGGGTTAAAAAACTTCTTTCATCTTGTATATAAAAATGTTATGTCTCATTTTGCAAAGAAAAGCATATATATATATATGTTTAAAAAAATTATAACAAAATAATTTATTAAAAAAAAACTTGTGTTTTTCATATAAAAAAAAAAAAAACTAATTTCTCTCGTGCACGGTATGCACCCCATGTGACTTACGCGCCTCGATATCAGCATGTGGGCACACGCCTGTCCACGTGTTTATTTCCCATCCAAATGGTAGATCTATGTGTATTTTAGCTGATGCTCTATATGATATCTGAGACAACCTAACTGAAATTCCAATTGCCCTGCAACAAACACAGTTTTAAAGCTGGAGATTGGTTGAAGGGTAAACTTAGGTTTGGATTGTACCAATTTTACAGCATTGCTGGTGTAGAATGTCGGGTTTGATAGGGGTATTGGGTGAGATTAAATCTTAATTGTGGTTGTGGATGCTTGGTGTACCGCAACCCCTCTATGTCCACATAAAATCTGCCTAACAAATAATAACAGGAAAATTAGATAACTGAGGAAGAGGATTAAGAAAGCTTTCTTCTCATGGATTGTCTTGATTAACTAGTAAGTGGATTATGCTATCGTGAAATTAATTATTAGATGTTATAACAATTTCTGGTACGGTGTGAACGTCAATTCCAAGATGAATTCCTAATGTGTTTGATGTCTAGAATTTGGCTTATAAAAAGGCTGACAGGTTGACCTAGATGAGGATTTTTCTTGCGATATTATTTATGTTTCTGTGTTGATCCTTATCTTAGTCTTGCAATTTGATCATCTCTCTTTGATATCACCTGTGTGATTTGATAAGATTTTGAGAAATATTTACCAACCATGAGGCTTGCTTATTAGATATTGGGTTATTACCTTATGGATGGGGCCCATGTGCTTCTGGGTCATCAATCCCAAATGAGAAACATTTATTCATAACAGTAGATAAGTGAGGATGGACTTCCAACATTCACTTTTACGATGTGCATAAGAAATGGAGTATTTATTCATGACATGACAGTGAATATTACAATTAATTTTTTTGATAGTAATTTGCTAGCGGCACGGTGGTTAATTTTTTTTTTTTCCTTCTCCTTTTGTTAATTATTATTTAGAGAAGCACACTATGTCACCATCTGCTATTCATCGAATGCCAAGTCAAAACCGTGTATGAGGTGAGAGGTCCATCTGGAAACCCTAAGACACACGTTGCCACTTGACAAAGTAAATGGAGGAACTACTTCCAATTTTAATTATTTAAGTAATTAATTAAAGCAGATGCTAACGCTACATGGTTTTGTTTAGCTCTCAGAAAGTACAAAGAATGGGAAAGAGACTTTGAAAATGATATGTATATATATTTAAAAAAATAATAAAAATCTAAGTAAACAAACTAAACAAACCAAAAGCATTTTTCTCCAAAACTCCTTTTACCCTTTTACCCTTTTACCCTCCAACTTGTCAATGGGTATGGGTTTATAGAGGCCGGGCCAAGCATTTCAATGACTTTCGCCTGGCCGGCTTGACCTCCGCCCTAGAGCTATAGTGCGCCCCGGCCCGCAAAAAGACTTTAATTAAAAAGGAAAAACGGAAAGTAATTTTTTTGAAATACTAAAAGTAAGTTTATACCTCAATAATGTTATAAATCACCTCATCCTTCTAAAATATACTTGGCCTGATCTCATCAGTAAACAAGAGACTATTTTTAGCCCATAAAATTTTAGGTAATGAATGAAGTCACAACAATTATAAATAGGACTTATAATTAGAATTTTATGAGCTAAAAATAATATTTTTATTGTATTATGGTATTTCTCAATCTATCAAAGCTGATGTGGCTTGGTTTTTATCTCATTTAATGAATAAAAAATTATTTTTTTAATTAAGAAAAATCACTCAATGAAATGCAAAAAATTGTTTCTAAAATAAAATCCACTAAAAACCGACTCATTATTATCCGATTGAGTTGAAACTGAATGACAACTATTTACTGAGACATAAATCCATTATCTTTTTGATTCTTTAGCTTTATTTTGTTTAACTAATTAAAGTTACCTTATCTTCCCACATTTCCAGTTTATAGAAAATCCAATTCCCTTATTAAAGAAATTGACCCATCCAACCACCAAGCCACGATTATTGACCCTGCTAGTACTAGCCAGTAGCCATCCAACGGTGTGGATTAAAATCACAGAAATTATCTGAGTCAGATATACCAACCCCAAATAAATAAATAAATAAATAATATAAAGTTACTAACAAACAAAACGAAAATGAAAACCATCGGTATTAATAAGATGAGATAGGCCTAAGGCCAGCATATTTTCTAATTTATTTATTTGCGGTAATTGTTGGAACCAGCATCACGCGAACTCCAAACTGCGTTGCTGGAATATCGCCACCTCAGACGTCCAGGCCACACGCCGTCTTCGTGATTGCAGGGGTTGGGGGGGATTTAGAGAAATGAGGACTTTGAATACGAGTACGGATCTGTTCGACCCGAGGACGGTGATGGAATCGGATTTCTCGAGCGGTGCATCGCCTGCGGACGCCGATTTCGCGTTCGCTTTCAACGACAGCAACTTCTCGGACCGGGTGCTCCGGATCGAGATCCTGGGAGACCCGCCAGAGAACAGGCCCGATTCGGAGGCGTGCATCAGTATTGCCGATTGGGCACGGCACCGGAAACGAAGGCGAGAGGATATCAAGAAGGAAAACGGTAAGATGTTTTGATGTTTGCTTCTGCGTTTCTGCCTGGTTGCCGAGATAATTTGGAAATATTCGACGAAAAATATGTTTTAGAGTTTTATCCTTGTTTTTATGAGGGGAAATTTGAACCCTAGTTTAGTTACATCTCAAGTTGCTTCTATGAGCCTCTGTTTGGTTACAAAGTTGCTTGATATTTCCTGTGTATCTGGCTGGGTGAGGAAAAGATAAGAAACTGAAGTCCTAGATGCTAGAGAGCTTAAAGATTTTCTTAAAATTTCCATTTGATTTTCTAGGGTTCTGTTTGGTCTCTGAAGAAGTGGGGAAAATAATTGAAATTTTGGATATTGTTACTAAGCTAAAGGATTTTGGTTCTATTTTCCAGGATTTCTGTTTCGTTTATGCCGAAAAAAAAAAAAAATAGTCTTATTAGTTATTGTCAATTTGTCACGAAGTTAAAATTTTTCATTTGGTTTTCTCGGCCTATGCTTTTTTACGAGAAAATCAAGGGAAAGGAAAGAAAACGAAGGTAATATAATATATATGGTTTTAAAACCTAGATTCCATTTTATTTGCTAGGTCTCTGTTGGTTTTGGGAAAAAAGTTGAGCACAAGAAAAGCTATTGAGGTTTTAAAAAATCTTTCGAGCAATGTTGTTTTGGTTTTTGAAAATGAAAACCGTGTTTGGGTAGAGATGAACAAAAACGCAAGTCAACTGGACGAGCAAGAAGTTTATAATGCTTTTCTTTTCCATCACTTTCAATACAACCACTCGGAGTTTACTGCTTGACATTAAAACTTGAGGAGTGAATGGTTAAAAGCGACTACCAAGCCTAGCTGTTCAGAGTATTGCAGCAATGAAAATTAACTTTTAGCGATATATGTGTCCCTGCATCCTTTGTTTTAGACAACTGAGAAAATAAGAAAGTTGACTCTTTTGAGCCTCACTTTCTGAGCCGTATGGGAGATGGCTTTTTACTATTTTTTATATATATATATTCATATTGTCTACTTTGTCTGCAATAAAACATTGTTATTGCTTTATATTTGTTTTAGTGAAATGTATTTTGATATTGTTGTGCTAGAACTTAAAAAAGAATGGTTCTTTTTGAACTTGAATAATGGATTGTTTGATTGCTTTTATCTGATTTGGGAAATGTGATAAGCAAAGTCTACATGCTGATGGTAAGTTGTCTTATTCATTTCTAGAGTTTTGATTCTTCTTCTCAATGTATGGTGACATCTCATGTTGTTTCTATACTTATCTCAAGTTGATTGGAAAAGAGGCAGTGAAGTATCAGATTGCCTTGGTGGTGAGATTTTGTTGAAGTGTATGGGTTTTGTATGCCTAAGAGCATTTCGAAATCCTAGAGTTGCATAGGATTATTTCAATTTTGTAATAATAGCTGCTTCTGAACAGCTTTCTGTCTTTGGTAGTTGAGGATCGTGATGTATTGATTGGTGGGATTGTCTGTTAGCATGCATGCTTGTCCTTTCGATTATTTCATTATAATTAATGTCTGTGTGTGGATATGGTGTGCTGTCTTGCTCTAGTTATGTTAATTAATGTTTACCTTTTGTTTTCAGTTCTAGATCTCACTGCATGCCCGGAGGAGCAAATTTTGAATGGTAACCAGCCTGATATGGATGATTGTGTGGTCTGTGAAAACCCTGATGAGGAAGTAGTTGCAATGAGTGAAGAATCACCCTCAGGTATGAAACAATCTTAGATAGAATTGTTCTCTTTTAATATTGTTTTCTAGAATAAGAATATATTTGATCTGATTTTGTCAAAAAAAAAAATTGCTTGATCCAAGTCTTTCAAAATTAGTGAGACCTGTCTATTTAGAACTTCAGGGAGTACAATAACATTCAAAAAATAACCTAAAAGGGGGAGGGAAAGAACTTAGACATGTATAAAATGTTCTTGTCTTCTTGCAGCTTAAGAAAATTGTTCTTTTCAGAACTGTTTAACTTGTGTATGTATTTTAAACGTGCTTTTTGTTCTGGTAGGTGATGAAGCTGGAAATAGCAATGATTCAAACTGGAGTATGGATTTTTCTACGGTTGTTAGAGTTAAAACATTACATATCAGCTCTCCTATTTTGGCTGCCAAAAGTCCATTCTTCTATAAGGTATAAGTCACATATTACTGTGAGGTGGTTTTACATAGTTTACTTATGATAGTCTCCAGATGGTCCTTTCTTTTCATTCCTTTTTTTTTTTTTGGTTTTATTGTAGTTATTCTCAAATGGGATGAGGGAGTCGGAGCAGCGACATGTAACCCTTCGGATCAATGCCTCTGGTATAAACAAATATCATAATTTATTTTTTCCCTATTATCCTTTATATTGGTGTTTCCCTGGCAAGTTCAGCTTAAAATTCTTATATTTGTTCTCCCGTGGTACAGAGGAAGCTGCTCTCATGGAGCTCCTGAATTTTATGTACAGTAATACCTTATCCGTAACTACAGCTCCTGGTTTGCTGGATGTTCTTATGGCTGCCGACAAATTTGAGGTTGCTTCATGCATGAGGTACTGCAGTCGACTATTGCGGAATATGCCCATGACGCCTGAGTCTGCTTTGCTTTACCTAGAGCTTCCTTCTAGCGTTTTAATGGGTGAGGCAGTCCAGCCTTTGACAGACACAGCAAAGCAGTATCTTGCTGCCCGCTATAAGGATATGACCAAGTAAGTTCTCTGATCATTTATACTTATCAAAAAAAGTTCCAGATCATTCAGTGTCCTCACTTTGGGGGGTTGGTTGTTTAACATGAAGAAGACCACACACCTTACATGGTGCTATCAGAATGGTCTTTTTTCTGCTTAACCTTTATTCAAAATTGGATCATATGAATTTTGATTATGGTGGATGGTTGGACTGGCTTTTCAAAGGAAGAGTCATGTTAGCAATACCTGTCAAAGAGGTTTTAAACATTCTTCTCATCAGTTGTCCTTTTATTTCACATAAATGAGGTTTCTCTCATGTTTTTATGTTAGTCTCTTCTCACTTTTAATTTACACTAGGTGAATGCCACATATTGTTGTTAGTTGTAGAACATAAACTTTTCTAAACATTTTTATATGTGCACTTAGCATTTTCTTTAATGATTGCCGCACCTAGCGGTTTATATGGCATTATAGCAAAATTGTTGCACACAACCATCAGCAAGGTGCAAGTAGCACCATCATTAGTGAAGCACAATTGTTCTCAAATCAATTTCTTGTTAATTCTTTATTAATTACTGCATTTTCTATTATTGTTCTTGTTGTCGTTTTCTTCATCTGCGATTTGCCTTTTGGGAGTTAGCTCATGTATGGGTACTTTTGACCAGGTTCCAAGAAGAGGTGATGGCCTTGCCCCTTGCTGGAATGGAGGCAATATTATCCAGTGATGATCTCCAGGTTCCATCAGAGGATGCTGTATATGACTTTGTGTTGAAGTGGGCTAGGGCTCAGTACCCAAAACTGGAAGAGCGGCGAGAAGTCCTGGGCTTACGTCTCGCACGCTTCATTCGCTTCGCTTACATGAGCCCCCGGAAGCTTAGGAAGATCTTAATCTGTCCTGACTTTGATCCTGAAGTTTCAAACAAGCTTGTGTTAGAGGCCCTCTTTTTTAAGGCCGAGTTCCCACACCGCCAACGCATTCTAGCTGCAGAAGAGGCTGCCACCTCGAATCGTCACACTGTGGAGCGGGCCTACAAGTATCGGCCTGTTAAGGTGGTAGAATTTGACCTTCCCCGTCAGCAGTGCGTGGTATATCTGGACCTAAAGCGGGAGGAGTGTGTAACTTTGTTCCCTACTGGACGGGTGTATTCTCAGGCATTCCATTTGGGTGGGCAGGGTTTCTTCCTGTCAGCTCACTGCAACATGGATCAACAGAGCTCTTTCCACTGTTTTGGGCTGTTTCTAGGGATGCAGGAAAAGGGGTCGGTGACTTTTGCGGTAGACTATGAATTTGCAGCAAGATCGAAGCCAACAGAGGAGTTTGTTAGCAAATACAAAGGCAACTACACATTCACTGGGGGCAAGGCAGTTGGGTACCGAAACCTATTTGCCATACCATGGACTTCCTTCATGGCTGAGGATAGTCTCTACTTTATTAACGGCGTCCTCCATCTTAGAGCTGAGCTTACCATCAGGCACTGACTTTTCTCCTTCCCCCACCGTTCCGTTTGTCAAATCTTTAGACTGATTTGCCCCCTTCTAGTCGGTGGCCCTAACTTTATGAAGACCCAAAAAAGAAAAAAGAAAAAAAAAAAAAAAACATTGTAATAACCAGGATTATGCTCTCTAGATACTTTTCGGTAGCAGGTTGAGTAATGTCGTCAAATATTTCTCGTTCTGGGCCTACTGCTTGTGTTCGCACAGGGAACGGGGAAAAGTGTAAATGGGTTTGTGTAGTTCTTGTTGTAGAACTGTATGAGATAGCGTGATAGTCTCATCGAAATTAGTACTTTGTATGTTGGTTGAGCTCATGAAATCTGTCAGATGCTTATATGCATGACGCATTTTGGCGTGAAGTATTGTTGATACAACTCTTTTACAACTTGGCACTAGGAATCGAATCCTCACTCGCTTCTGGAAACATAAGGAGGATAAGGAGGATAATGTTCTCCATTGAGGTGGGTTCAACGAAAGGTCCTGCTCCTGCAGGTTTTTCTGGACCTTGCTATCTTTCTTGAAGAGATGCTAGGCTTCTCAAGAATTTTTTCAAAAATTTAGTTAAAATTTTTATTTTGTTTTCAGATAAAGTCTATCTTGTTTTGAAGTTACGAGTTTGTAATGCAGGACGGACAACAACAGAAAATAGATAAAGAATAACATAAATGGATAGATAAACCAGGTTGATTAATAAGAGAACAACCATGCCTTCAAGAAAATATATTTTTTTATTAATCATAATTTTCTGTCTTTCTAAGAATACAAAAGAATTGACTTTTAGGCCAAACCTATTATTAAATTATAAAATAACTCTTAACCCTATTTTGTCCGGCTACGGGCCAAACCCATTAACCAAAGAAAATTAACCCTATTTTTTCTTTTCTTTCAGCTAACTCCAATTAACCAAAGAAAATTATTGTGAGGCTCCCCCAATAGAATCCCAGGAGGAGAAGTGGCACGACGTTGCAGGCAGCAAGGATATAAATCATCAGCGCATGCACCCCCATCCACTCCATTACCACAGTAGGGCGCCCATATCCACACACATCAACCATGAAGTAAATTCCAGCAAAAAGAATGCCAGCAACTCCAGCAGTGAAACACGTGTAGCTGAATGAGTAAAGAGGCTTGTTAAAATGCATCCCACAGGAATCCAAGGCAAAGCCCAAGAAAATGAGACAAGAGGTTGTAATCATCCAGTGAACCATCCTATCTCTGTGATCCTTATAATGGACAATAATGTGCCCATAATGCAAACCAACCAAGCAGGTAACAATGGCCATCACAGAACTTAGAAGCCCTTCGGGATCAAAAGGGGCTTGACACCATGATGGAGCATCAGACGGTGATGGGCCATAGTCTGGGGAGTTGATACTGCATTGCTGTGTTCTTGCGTAGACTGGTCGTCCATATAAATGTCGTATACCCAATATCTTACGGTCAATCATTCCAACAGCATTACAAGCTGGGCCAGTGTCACCGCGGACTCCACATTTGACCGTAAACAATTTTGGTGCAGAGGAGGAATTTCCATTAATTGGAACCTGAAAGTCCCAATCAGGCACATACAAGCCATATGACAAGGAAAGATATAGGGTTGTAAGCAACAAAGCCAAAGCCCACTGGAATCGATACTTCCTGAGCAGAGATGATCCGGAATTAACATTAATAATGTTATTATTATCACCCTTGAGCCAAATCTCACACAATGCTGCCACCAGATAGGCTATTGCAATTCTCTGTAGTATGCCCATCCATCTCATATATTTTATATCCACTCCATAAGTTAAGTCGTTTACGCGATGAATGAAGCCGCCTTGAAGGAAGATGCCTAATGTTAAAAGCTTGGAAGCCCGCAGTATCGCTTTTCTGGTTGCAACACCTCTGCATGCCAATTGCTTGTAGGTAAGCGCAAGTGAAATACCAACAATGAAGAGGAAAAACGGCATGACAAAATCTGCAAGGGTTGAACCATTCCAAGGTGAATGGTTAATAGCAGGCAGGATTCCACCAGCATTATCCACGAGTATCATTAGCGCCACAGTGATGCCGCGAAATACGTCCAGTGAGACAATACGTTGCTTTTGCTTGCAACTTTCCTCTTTAATCGTATTGAACCCACCAGCGGCATTAGGCTGATCAATAGCCGAGGATCTTGCGTGAAGGGCCATTTCAACATCATCTTCATCCTCAGGATAATCGCGTCCTCTAATAGCCTCGTACATTCCCCTCGATCTCTTTATTTCTGTTCTAAATTTCCCTTTTTTCGCCTTCTACTTCTCCTCGATCTCTCTTCTTAAGATACCAAAGAAAGCTTAGTATCACGTGTAAGCAATCCCTTTAAAAGAAATTTACAACAGAAAAAAGAACGTCGTACATAATAATCCTAAAGAGAGAGGTATTAGAATTTAGCTAGAGTCTTAAAAGGACTAGGATTCTTCCAATCCGGCAAGTGATCAACTTCGAATTAGACAAGGAAAACGAATAAATAAATATCAGAAAACCTATATCCAATCCAGCAAGTGATCGACTTCGAATTAGTAACACGTGTTTTATTTATAGGCAAAAGCAATCCCCTTAAAGAAATTTACAATAGAAAAAGAATATAATCCTTTTAGAATAGCATACAAAAATAACCAACAAAAAGGGAAATAAATAAATTGTGTTCTGGGAAAAAGAATAACGCGCCAGTAGAAAATTATTAACCCTAGAAAATCCAACTTGGTGGGAAGAAAAGATTGGAAGGGCATCTGAGAGGAATATTGAAGGAGCAGTGAGGTCTATGAAGAATCCTATAGGAAAAAGTCACCATGATTAATGGCTCAAACTCAAAGGAGGGGTGGTCTCTGATTAGGTTCCAAGTGAAGGAGGAGAGAACACGCATTTTTTAATTTTCCTTTTTTTAAACATAATTTAATATTATTTAATCTAATGTGGCAAAAAACCCAAGTATCATGTCATGTAAAGTAAAAAAAAAAATCCTATATAAGTTATTTATTTGATAAACCATATACCATTGATATATTTTGAAAACTTAGTGCTATTTGATTTTGCAACGATCTTAATACATTTAACCCATAATAATGACAAATGTTTATAAACATTTAAAATGTACATTAAATTCTTAAGATCATTAATAACAATTTATTAACTTAAATTATCATTTTAAATATTTAAAAACACTTATCAATATTTTAAATAAATTTCTCTTCTTATTTTTATAAATATATCCGTAAAAAAAAAAAATTAAATTAATAACCTCCACTCTAATAACATCTACCACGAGGCTGTCCGTTTTTATTTTTTGTGAATTTGTTTGGTTGCATCCCCACCGTTGACAAGGTCACACAAGGGAAGGGACCCTTCCCCTTCTCAAGGGATAGCCCGCTGGATTAATTTATCCTAACCACACAACAGCGCCACATGTCCTTAATCATTGCAAATCCCATCATCTTATTATATACCGAATTTTATTATTTTTATTTATATTCTGTTATTGAAAAAAAGCATATATACTGTTAAAAAATTAAATGATGGGAATTTAATTAAAATAATTTATATTCTACCCCTATTTTATCTTTCAATATTTTTTAACACACGTGCCTTCGTTGCATTCGAAACTAGTGGACACGTCATTTAAAGCACTTCTGTTTTTATTCTTCTTCTTACTGTTTTTTATTTGACACGGGAATTTAAAACTTTGCTTAGAATAATTTCAGGAGTCCACGTACCTTCGGCAAAAAGTTTTTTTTTTTCCCTCAATCGTAGTAAAAAGTGTTGAAAAGTTGGCTCATATTAGTCAACAAGAAAATATATTTTCTTGTCAAAGTTGACATGCTCTGTTTGACAAGAAATTGTCATGCCCACCGAATGAAGCTTATGTTATTCCTTTTGTCAAGTTTGTTATTCATTTAGTCAACAAATGGAGAAGCAAAGTTGAAATAGTCTTGTATGTGGGCTGCCTTCATTTACTCTCAAAGCTGCGCCCAATCCGAGAGATGAAAAGTCTAAGATTTTTGATGCAGGACAACATTTACCTACATCTTTAATAAATCCAAACGGGAGGAAGAGATCAACAATGGCGTACAAACTAATTTGGAGGATTAAAATTCTACGATGAAAGTATTGGAGAAAGTCTATCAAAGGCAAAAATATATTTATTCTTAGTAGATTCATGGTAGAATTAGTAGTCCGTTTCCAAAGGGGAAGATAAATCCAAGAGGAAGGAACTAGATGAAAATGAGGAAACATTGTTCACCGAGCCGAGAAAAATATTGTTCACCCGAGCACTATTTACCAAGGTATTGTTCACCCGAGAGAACACTATTCACGGTATTGTTCACCCAAAGACTCTTCCGCTTGGTGCACCCTTCCACTCGGCGCACCTTTTGACCTAAGCATAACATATACTCGGGACTACTATTTTCAAGTTACGAAATCCTAAGCATTTAAGGCTATTAATTCATCTATTGACAAATGGGAAGAACTTCTTAAATGGGCGTTGATCAAAGCTGCAAATGTGTGCTTGTCAGATGGGCGATAAAGGCTGCAACTTTTGTCAGTGCAGGGAAGGCCACAAAGTTTGAAGGCCGAAATTTTTATCAGAAGTCAAAATTGCAAAAGATATTTTTGGGGCAATCATGTTAAGGCAAAAATATCTTGATATTTCTTTTAGATTAGTTTATTATTTTTCTTTTCCTATAAATAGGAACCTATGTAACCTTTTGGAAAAGAATCCCAACTTTTATCAATCAAATATATCTTAGAATTTTCTTAAGGAAAATGCTAAGGGTTCTCTCCGTAGGTTCTCCTAATCTTAGGTAAAACATGATTTAAGAAAAAATAAAATTGTAATGGCTTCCACCACCGGTTTTTTTAGGCATTAGCACCAAATTTGTGAGGCATTAGCATCAAATTTATGATGATTAAATCAATTTTGGGTGATATCATCCCTAAATGGTTAACCTTTCACCTTTAGGTTTTAGTTTTGAATTCAAAAACAAGTTTTAAAGCATTATGATCTAATTATTAACTTATAAAAATTAATCTGTTAGCAAAAAAATGATACTACAATTTTATTTTTTCTTAAATCATGTTCTACATAAGACTGGGAGAACACCAGAAGAACACTATAGGGAAAACCCCTAGCAAACCCCTTTTCTTAACTTTCTCGGCGGAGAACTTATCCTACAATCTGCGAATTGTATTGTGTGTCATCTACGGATTGAGTGTTGTTTATTAGGTCAGGAAACGCAGAAGCTCCTAACTTTTTTTGGTTACCAAGTCTTCCGCTACATTAATTTAGACTATTAATGACTTTTGTTTTGTTACTTGATTGTCAACAAAAGAAGCTCCTCATTTGTGGATGCATGGTGGGCGGCGTAAGAAGAATTGAATGAACTCATTTAGTTCATTCATTTTCGGATGCAACCTTATTCTATAAAGGGATGCAGGGAGCTATGGATGAAATTCACCGAAGAGAAGAGAGGCTCAGCAGAAAAAGAAAGAGCTTGTGAGTAGGAAATATTGGGTGTATTTGGGGATTTGGGTTTGTAAGTTATTATACACTCTTTTGTATTCATGCCGTTTTGAATTAATGAAATCTCTTTCAGCAAGAGTGAGAAATCGTAGGTAAATCTTATGTTCTTATTGTCATTTTGTTTATTTTTCTTTAAACACTATTATCATGCTTGTTTTGAGTGTGTGAAAGATTTGTGACCTTCCGCACAACAAAAAGAACGTACATAATCCTAAAGAGAGAGGTATTAGAATTTAGCTAGTCTTAAAAGGACTATGATTCTTCCAATATGGCAAGTGATCAACTTCGAATTAGACAAAGAAAACGAATAAATAAATAAATATCAGAAAACCTATATCCAATCCAGCAAGTAAGTGAACTTCGAATTAGGAACACGTGTTTTATTTATAGGCAAAAAGCAATCCCCTTAAAGAAATTTACAATAGAAAAAGAATATAATCCTTTTAGAATAGAGCCTTAAAAAGTTAAAAGGACTAGGATTCTTCCAATCCAGCAAGTCAAGGAAACGAATAAATATCATATAACCATAGATAAAAGCCAACAAAAGCTCTGCTTAACATCGACGCGAGCGAATATAAAAGTAAATATATAGCTCCTCTTCTCTCACATTCTCATTCTCACACACACAAAGCGAGGAAGCAACAAAGATGCCGAAGAATAAGGGAAAGGGAGGGAAGAACAGGAAGCGAGGAAAGAACGAGGCGGACGATGATAAACGGGAGCTGTTGTTCAAAGAAGACGGGCAAGAGTATGCCCAGGTGAACCGAATGTTGGGGAATGGCCGATGTGAGGCCACGTGCATCGACGGCACCAAGCGGCTCTGCCACATCCGCGGGAAGATGCATAAGAAGGTGTGGATCGCCGCAGGGGACATCGTACTCGTTGGGCTGAGGGACTACCAGGACGACAAGGCCGACATCATCCTCAAGTACATGCCCGATGAGGCTAGGCTCTTGAAGGCCTACGGGGAGTTGCCGGAGACTACCAGGTTGAACGAGGGGATTGCTGCTGGATTGGTCGAGGAGGATGAAGGAGTCGGGAGTAATTATGTTGTGTTTGAGGACGAGGATATTGATAAGATTTAGAAGAGAGAAAGATCCATATACATGGGGTTTCGAATTTTGCCTTTGTTATGTTTTTGCTTCCATTTTCTGTTTTCTAATACCATGACTGAAAATATATAAGGTTTTATTTTTCATATAATATTGAGCAGCTTGCGTTATTTAGATTTTAATTGTTTCTCTCAAGAATGGTTTTAAACGCCCTAAACACATTTAATTAAACGAGTCAAATCTATTAACTATAACTTGTTAGTTTTATATTGAATTTGTATTAGATTTGCAGATCATGTCAAAAATTGTCGATCTATATCCAACCAATGAAACTCGGGTCTTGTGCCTTGAATTCCACTTGAAGGCAGTAATGTTATTGCAATTTTATACTGGTTAGGACCCTTGATTTCAATAAGTATGATTTTAAAAATTCTATTTTTTTAAAAAATTATATTTTTAAAATTGCTACTTTTTAAAATCATACAGATATTTAGTAAAACATATTAATAAGTAATTTTTATCAATCAAGTATTTGGATAACATTGTCATATAATTGCGGCTTCATAAGTAAATATTGTAAATAAGCATCTTCTAGTCAACTTTTAGAAATCACGAATTTTTTCACGATTTTAAAATTTATGTTTTTAAAATCTTATTTTCAAACACTAAAATTACGATTTGAGTTAAAAACACATATTATTTTTAAAAAAACACATTCACAAACGGAGCTTAGTGGAATGGGTTCGTTGCCGATTGAAAGCAGATGCGAAAAGGCTTGTTAGTTAAAGACCAAGAAATAATGGGCCACTGTAGTAGGATTAGAGCCCACACTTAGCAATGGGATTCATAGAGCGTAACACCTTCCACTTCCAACTGACACCAAACTTATAATATGCTCACCAGAAAGTCCAAAATGTCTGTAATTGCAGCTGTTTCAAGGAAATTACAAACCATAATTATCTAGTTTACGAAGGTACCACTTTTCACTAACGCTGCCGCTGGATTGAGTTAATATGCATGCATGATGGATTTAGTAAAAATATCCGAGTTAACAAGATAATCACCACCAAAAACCATACAAAAGCAAGTCCTCATTACCAAAGATGTTGTCCTAAACAGTGCACTTTAAACAGCGAGACCAAAATACATTTTTGTCTATTTTCTTCCATCAAACCATCTAAACAAACTTTTTTTTCCCTCTACTTTTTCAACTCTCCTTGCTTTTCAATTATCAAAACGACGTAGTTTTGGTAATTGTATGAGTATTGTCTTTAAATTTTTCCATAATGGCATTTTAGGAAGTTTATGTTAAAAAAAAATCACATGGACCACGTAATGGATTTTTCATCCAAATTGACAGGGCTGACTAACGTTGCCACTTTAACACATGTTGATACTTTGTTGGACTATTTTAGTATCTTTTGAACATTGTGAAGCCAACTCGCAAATAAATGTCAATTTTGAGGGCCTTTTTATATATATTTTCTTAAAATAAAAGTTTTGTTAAAATTTGCTACAATGAACTTTTAAATTTTAAAAATAGTAGAGAGTTGAATAAATGTTTCTATTAGAGATTGTAGTTAGTGAAATATTCGTTATGTTAGCAGAAAAACCGCTAAATCTTAACCGCTAATACTTAGGTGGTTAGTAGAATCTATAATCATCCAAAACGCTAGCTTAATCTTAGATTAACAGCCAGTTAGTGATGCGAATCTGTTAATGACTTTTCTATTAACCGCTTTTTATTGGGTTTTTTATTTTGGGGTTTTGGGCTCACTTTAAACTTGTTTTGCTCACTTTAAACATTTTTTCCTTTTCCATGGCCATTTTAGCATTAAAAATTGTTGGTTTAAAGTATATTATAAAACCATTATATCAAAATCTTATTTGGTACATTCTTAAAAATAATCTAAATAAAATTACATAAAATTATCGTTTTGGAAGTTATAAATATGCAAAAAACGCTTTTTGCACATCTATATTATATAAATAATAAAAGTATAAAATCCAAACAAAAGTCAGGTGGTAATTGAAATCAGACTTTATAAAAAGGCATAATAATCACTAGAAATAACTTATTGTATTTATTATATGAAATATATATAATATAAATATATATTATATTTTTTTAAAAGTTAGCGGTTGAATTATTTTTACTAACCGCTTTTAAAGCGGTTAAATGTAGTGAAATTTGTTAGCAATATACTTAAGATTTCGTTAAAATTTTAAATTTTATAATTGTAGTAAAAACTAATACCCAAAATATCCAAAATATATATATTAAATAGCTAAAATGATTGTCATTGTTAGAGATGTTCTTATATGAGTTCTTAGCCATGGAAGCATTTATTAAATTTATTTCTTCCTGTTAAATTAAAATTTTGAGACAAATGATAATTTAACAGTTTTAGACCATATGCATGGTGCAATACGAGCTTATATATCAAAGAAGGCATAAAAGCTGCTTCATAATCACAATCACAGGAGTATGACTAATAACTGCATCGATTTAGAGGTGTAAACATAAACCGCCCAAGTCTTGTTTGAAGAACGAAATGAGGAAATACAAAGAGTAATGATAATTGATTGAAAACCTATTCTACATCACAGGATACAAATGCCTCTTATACATGAACTACAGAGAACCAAGACAACACGATGAATGCAGACGAATATTAAGCTTCACTAGCCACCAAATCATATGAACTTATTCAGTTCCAGCAATCTTCTTCTTCAATGCTTCAATATCTGTAGCTAGTTCTTTTCTACTTGACTGAAGAAAAGGAATCATATCATTTGTTAGCAAGAGGTGATGTATTTGCTAATGAAAAGTACATATGGTCCACCAAGATAATGATAATCAATGGCTTATTTTAGGTATGGAATACATAAGATGTGAAGATAATGAGGTCGCACGCATCCATCCCTCTGTGTCAGGTTTGACATTCTCTGGCTTTTTCTTTCCCTTTTCAGAGAATTAAAAGTTAAGACTTAACAATGAGATCTAATTCACACCAATTTGGGGGTGGCGGAGGAAATTTAAAAGCTTTCCAAACTAACAATAAAAAGACTCAAAATCTAATTATTCAAAGGAAAAACAAGTTATGAGCGATAGAAAATGGGCCACCAGATCAATTTGGGGGTTGCCAATGGAAAGAGAAAAAAGAAATGCAACAAAAACTATCCAATTACCCTGAGAAGACCCAATTCTATACCAGAACAATCCGTACTCATGCATGCAAGGAAAAGATAGTAGTGTCTCAGATTTACCTTGAAGAGAAGATAACGGTAGACAAACCATCCTGTATATCCTAGCCCTACCAACTCCAGAAGCTTTGGAAGCTGGTAAACGGAGAAAATCATGTCAGATTTCTTGAATGCAGATTTAAAAGGGGAAAGAAAATACATTCATTGATATAATCCACTTTAACTAGATAGAATCATGTGTTATTTTGAAATAAATCACCTACCAAAGGGACTGAGTTGATAGCACCAACTAGAATTGAAGAAAGCCAAACAGCAACTATTGCCCCACCTCCATAGAGAAGTACTGTGGACTTGTTTTCAACTGCATCCCACTAATGATTATAAAAGAAAGAAACCATTTAAAACCACAGAACTTTTTACTCAATCAAAAAAGTATTATTCGTAAGCAGCAAAGAGTAATAACAAAAGTCAGAAAATTAAAAAGACACCAGCTGGAGAAAAATGGCAAAGTTTCTTAAATAGTACTAAGCCAGCTTTGCTTCTCACCTTTTCCTTCAAGTCTGTAAAAAGCTCATTAGTGTCAATAGAAGTGGATGTCTCTTCTGAGGCTCTGGTCAAAAGCAGAGAAGACCTGCGGGATTCTGTTTGAAATAGAAACAAGAAACTTAAGTATACATTTAGGCATTTTCAAGGGTTTTTTTTTTTTTCCTTATTATCATTCGACAAGTGCACTTTCAAGGTGCTTATACAAATAGAAACAAATTAAGAAATGAAAACTTAGCTCAATCACAAACCAATAAATAGTGAGAAACAGTTACAGAAAAAAGAAAAGAAAAATACCAATTACTCTTGTCTAAAAGCTAGACATGACAAGGGCAAAAGCAACAATGCTATTACTAGCTGGTGCAGCCAAACTCAGATTCGACCCATATGCAGAGTCACACTCTAAAATCCCATCAACATTGTTTGCCCTGTACATGTCTCCCACATAAATTCGTACCTGCGCACCAAAGGTGCAGCAAGTCATAAAAGACATATTTAGAATGATGGGAACTGCCACATTAATCCAGCAAAATGGAGTTGGGATGAGAGTGTGGTATGCAACATTACTCATTTATAATTTCAATGCTCTCATTCAATTCTCACCTTCTATTACAATTTACAACTCAGGCACTTGGGTTCCACTCCCTCATCACCTACTATTAATCCTACCAGAAACTAATTAGGCTGGCCTCAGTCTGAACATTGGGTTCCATTATCTTTTGCAATTTGAAGAATGTTAACTTGAATTGGTGTTTTAGCTCGATTCCTTATTGTAACTCGCTGATGCATGTTGCATCAATAAAAGATCCTCACCACATTTCCTTCAAATCACTAACTTCAACATACATTTTGGCTATCAGTCAAGTAAAAACAGACATATGTATCTATACAAACCACCAGGCTACTTCCAAGTGGCAAATCATGAAGTTAAAACAACTGTAAAGTGCTTCATAAGCCAATATATGACTTATATGGCCTATACCCTATTTTTGTTCATGGAAAGCAAAAGAAACTTCCATATTTCTTTCAAATTCTTTTACATTATTTTGTTTCCTAAAAGTTAGAAGAACCCTTCAGTACAGCCAACTAATTGTTATCATACCCAGTTAGCTCATAGTTTACCTTGAGTGCCACATGAAGAAAACCCATATTACCCAAAATCCTAAACACCAGAAGCTAGGACCAAATAGATAACACTCAAAAACAGGACCAAAAAAAAAATCACACATTTAAATATCCAAAAAAAAAAAAAATCACATTAGTCATTGAGTTCTAGCTATATGCTCGACCAAATGCCTCAAAGAAAATAAGAAACAAATACCTGAGAGCTTAATAGTAGAAGCACGAAAAGATGTGGAAGACAAGCGAGGTGGAAGATAAGGCAAGGCAGAGAAGCGAGCGGTGGTGGGGAGGCGTGGGACTAAGACGGCCGTGTTGGGACAGGCCGTCGCATATGCCGCCGCTGCTGCCATGGATGATGAAGTGGTGATGATTGGACAGCCAAACGATATGTTTATCTCAAATGTTGGGTTATTTGTCAGCGTGGTGTGGTGCTGACTTTGATTGCTGGTCTTTGTTACTCCGATATTTCTTTTTTCTTTTCTTTTTTATGTTCGGTATTCGTTTAGTTATCCTTTGATGATATATAGTTTCGGATCCTGATTCCTGAGTGCGACACGTGGAGAAACCACGGTTTCTGATTGGCTGCTTCCCTATCTGATATCCACGCTTGTGGTTCCCCCCTCTCTCTTTTCTTCATTTTCTTTTCCTTTTCTGTTTTTTTTCTTCTTCTTTTTCAGTTGGCTATTGGCCAATTGTGTTCTAATGTTCGATTTCCTCCTCAGATTTAGTGGCGCTCAAGCAGGAGTGGCTTCTCTCCGGTTCAAAGCATATAGTTTGTTCTTATTTTTATGTAGATAAAAGACGTGCATAAAAAAATAAAAAAGGTTATTTACTTTTTTTAATACTTGAAATAAGGCCCTTTATTAAATTGATATTTCAATTTAAAAAGTATTGTAGTTGGTACTTGTATTAATCTTAAATATTGATATGGTACTTTCGTTCTTCTGTTATCCATAATTTTAACTACGAGACATGTCAAACTAATAAGTAACAGTTACTTGTCTCATATAACTTATTTATATTATTTAGAAAAACGAAAATTAAAACAATCTAAAGGTCTAAAAGAGGTGGCCATCACTCCTTATTAACAATCAGGGTGGCCGAATCCACTAGATTTGGCCATTTGGAGGTTGTGTCGTATCACCCACTTATTTAAATAAGTCGTGTCAAGATTGGCCCTTAACGAATTGACAGATAAAGCAGGCCAAACCGAACCCTACAACCCGGTTGCCCGCCCTGGAATAGAGGGCCTTTTTTTCAGCTCAGTTCAGCTTCGAGTGGGAGCTCTTAAAACCATAGTACGCAGGCCAGAGTTGTGGGCTACACTCCACTTTTGCACCAACAAAACAATTGTTTTTTGGCCCAAAACGTTTCTATGACTATGAGATTCAACCGCTAGTAATGCTAATTTGACCCAGTACAACGCCATGACGTCTATGAAAGCCGGCCAGATAATGACATGCTACCCAACTGTTGCAAATAACGCAAGAATATATACTTGTTTACAACACAAATAGAATCACTGGAAAATTTTTTCGGCAAAGCAGATTGAAGGAGGAAGAAAAAGATAACACCAATTAATAATGCCTTTTGCATGGGTTCTGCAACGTGTAATCAAATTTTTGTGCCCTATGAAATGTAAACGTGGCTTAATTTTATTTATTTTATTTTGTTGTAAAAATGTTTTTATTTGTTTGCTTTTTTGGGAGCCACGGGGCTTGCAAATCACTTGCCGAAAAACAAGCACTTGTTTCTGGAGAAGCAGAGAGCTTCCGTCCTGTCCTGTGGGAGTATTCCACCTGAGAGTCTTCGTTGGCTCCGTCTGTCATAACCAATCTCTCTCCCTCTCTCCTCTGACCAACTAACCCAACTGACAAGGAAGAAGAAATAGTATACTAGAATATAAATAGACAACAAAGAGTAGCCCATAAACAACTCAAGAAGACCCCATCTTTTGTGGGTGCATGCCAGTCTAACATGGCTTTCCGTACTCATAGAGTACAACCACCAAACCCCTCCCATGACCCATTTTCTATCACCCTCTCTCTCTAGCACGACCCACTCCCCTTCCTAGGCAATTCCTAGAGCATCCGACAAAACATACAATTTAACCATTTGGAAGCTATATATTCGTTTGTTTGTTGTTGGGTTGGGGGTGATTTTGGTGTACCTTCTCAAACAAAGCCTCTGATATATCATGGCGCTATAAATATTGCAGAAAGATTAATTGCAGGATCGATGAGAGTTTTAATAGTGGGTTTGCCTCATCATTAATGACCATCCGCGGCTGCAATTCAAGAATATTTCGACATGATCAAAGATTGATGGGCTTGATCTCCAACAATATCCGGTACATCATATGGGTGGTGATGTTTGCTGCTTTCTCATTATCATCATTTGCTCGAGGCTCCAGTGACTACAGAATTGAGTCTTTGAATGCTTTTATTCATGATCATGCAGATAAGGCGCTGGTAAAGCCACGTACAGGCACTCTATACAATATCTCCCTCCCTGCCAACTTCTCTGGCATGGAAGTTTCAGTTGTTAGAATCCGAAGTGGGAAATTTTGGGATAAAGGAGCCAACTTTAGCTTCTTCCATATCCCTCCGGGGATTCGACCAATCCCTTCCGCAAAAAGATTATCCATTCTATATCAAAACTTGGGCAATTGGTCTTCTTATTACTACAATGTCCCAGGTTATAGATTGGTTGCCCCTGTTGTTGGCCTCACGGCTTACGATTCTTCCAATTCAAGCACCATAGGTAATCGAAGGGTCGATTTCAGCATCATGGGGGATCCCATTTCAGTTCATTTTTTGAATATTGTGATACAAGCTGGGAAAAATGATCACATGACGCCAAAATGTGTCGAATTTGGTGCTGATGGGTCTTTTGAATTACAGGACATGAATGAGTCTTCTGTTTGTATTACACATGGTGAAGGTCATTTTTCTGTTGTTGTTCTAAAGAAACAAGAGGAGGGGAATATGAAATTGTGGGCGCTCGGATTCGGATTTGTTGGGTTGGTTTCAGTGGTTTTGGTTATGGTGGCCATTGTCAGGCTTTTGAGGAGGAAGAAGATGAGAAAGATGGAGAAGCAATCTGAAAGAGGGGTTGCTTTTGATACATTTTGGATTGGAGGAAGTAAAATGCCATCCGCATCAATGGTTAGAACCCAGCCAGCCCTTGAAAATCGTTATGTTCCTTGACTCACAATTTTTTTTCTTTGTACATTTCCTTTTTCTTTTTCTTTTTTTTCAAAAATTTCTTTCCACTTTTTAAAAGTGAAGATCATACTGCTGTACCTTTTCTGAGTTACAAACTGGAAAAGAAAAGCAATTCGCTACTTTCTGATATTTTTACCATTGTTGAATCTGCGGTAGCACTTTGCTTGAGAGAATGAATGCTTTTTTTTTTTTTTTTTCCTCTTTATATGGGAAAAATGACCAAATTATTTGAATTGTGATATATATATATATACCAACCGGGGAGAGTGGAAGCGCAGTATATAAAATGCAAAAAATAATACATATGATGCAAATAGGCGGTAGTAGTTGGCATAAAGAAATAATAACTGAAAATACCTAAAGAGAATATTATTGAAATCTTGAAATAGAAACTTACAACGGAAATATTGAAAATAAAGGAGAAGAACTGAATACAAGAACGAGAAATATTGGAAACAATGGTTGAGAGTTTTGGCAGTAAGTTTTAATGGCTTAAAGCTTCTGCCTCACAACGAAGGAAGGGGTCTCCTTAAATAGAATAAAACATAACAGTGAAAGCATTAATTACAACAGTAAAAGTATCAGTTACAACAGTAGACGAATCCGCACTCTAGTATCGGCAAGCATGGGCTGAACAATAACAGTGAAATGCAGTAATCGAATCATGTTTGAAATAGTGAAACATTTGGATTGAAGTGTTGGCAGCATCTTTAGCAGTAATCGAATCATGACTTGAATAGTGAAAGCATTTTGAAATCATGGGTGCCATACTGGCAGCAATTTTTCTACACCGAATCATCATTTTGCAGTAGCTTTGTCTGAATCGAATCATAAGTCTTCAATACCAAGAACATAGTCTTGAGTATCGAAACCAGAATTACCAAATAAATTTCTCTAAGGATCAGGAACATCTGATGACACCTCAGAACCATCTTCATCATCGCCAGAGCTTGCACTGAGGGAGTCCAGTAAAGCCATGGCTTTCTTTAGAGCTTGTTTCTTCTTTTCTTTGGAAGAATGCTTCTTTGAAGAAGAAGAACCAGCTGGAGAAACATTGGAGGGAGCTGCATCAATCTGAGGCTGGTTAACATCATTGGGGGTTAATAATTTTGGGGAAATTATAGAAGGTAAAGGTAGATTCGGGCTTTTTACTAAATAAATTTCTAAGGATCAGAATATCCGATGACACCTCGTAACTATCTTCATCATCGCCAGAGCTTGCACTGAGGGAGTCCAAGAAGCCATGGTTTCTTTTTAGAGCTTGTTTCTTCTTTCTTGGAAGAATGCTTCTTTGAAGAAGAAGAACCATGGAGAAACATTGGAGGGAGCTGCATCAATCTGAGGCTGGTTAACATCATTGGGGGTTAATAATTTTGGGGAAATTATAGAAGGTAAAGGTAGATTCTGGGCTTTTGGGGCTTGAATCATAAACTTAACCTTCTGAATAATGGGATTAATATCTAATTTGTCCCACCACTTGATATATCAGTGACGTTCCATATTATCACCTACATTGACATATTGCCATCTAAGGATCCATGGAAGCTTGAACTGTTTAACAAAGTGGAAAATAAGGGGAAACTTGGAACCATATTTATCAATTTTGAAACAGCTTTTAAACAAATTGAAGGATTCAATAAGTTGAAGAGGGAGAACTTCAGGAATTAGGCCTAAATGAGACCACCAATTGATGAACCAAAGAGGAAAGATTCCTCTAGAATTTTCTCGATCGAAATTGATGAACCAAGAATGGTCCATATTGGAAGTCTGGTACAAAAAGAATTTGGACTAGGCAGCAATGTAATCATAGTAACATAAAGGAATGTCAAAACCCATAAGAGATCGAAATGAGGTGTAATCTGAACTATTCACAGAAATTACCTAATCAGTGCCAAATATTGTATTTTTGATCCCCCCTTAATTATGTTTGTTGGGCTCTTAGTTTTACTAATATCTAATGTTTTTGTGTTGTTTTAGTGTGTTGTAGGTCCGTGGTGTAAAATGTGGTTTAAAGGGGTGGATTTGAGCAAAGGAGTCAAGCCCCTGGAAGTGTGCTCGAGTGCATTTGGTGCAATCGAGCGCACTGGGCCTACCAGACAAGATCGTGCGCACCTACATCGAGTGTGCAGAGCCACGATCAAGCGCGAATGTGCTCCAGCGCAAGACTTGCGATTGAGCGCATGCCTCATCAGCCTGCAAAGCCCGTGTCGCCCTAGCCGCCATCGCTTCACACTTGTGCCGTGGGACTTCTGGAGCAGTTATGTGCGATCGAGTGCACACCTCACGATCGAGCGCACCCATGTGACAGGCAGCACATTAAAATTGTCTGTAAATAGTCCCCTTATGTTTTCATTTTAACCTACGCTTGGGATACATTGGAGGCGCCCTCAGTGGCCTAAATCCTCTCTGTTCTTCATTGTAAACACTCCTAAATGCCTTTTATTTATGTTTTGCTTTTATTTCTTATTGATTGTGTCTCCCTTTAGCATCGGAGGCTAAATCTTAACTAAGGTTGAATATGAAGCCTCACCATGGATTTAATTTTATGCTTTCATAGTTAGTTTATATGTTAATCCGTTTATTATTTGTCATGTGTGTTCGTTTCATTTCAATTTTGTGAGAAGATTGCATTGATTGTGTCGTAATTGTTTATTCATAGTGTTTAGTCCGATGGACACATTTCATCTTTCAGTTTACGTTCATTTATCTACTGTAGTTTGAGTTAAATCACATTCACATTGGATCCTTTGGACATAAACTGTTCATATTTTGTCTTTTGTCAAATGGATGGATGCTTTGAGTATTTCAATAGGCACGATAGGACATGCATAGGGCGTAAGGATGCATGAACTAGCTTTTAATCGATAGACGGATGCATAAATTAATTATTTATTTTAACTGCGGTGAAGTGGATTTTAGACCTTAGGCTTTTTATTTCTTTGTTTTTATTGCATTTAATTTAGTTTACATTTTACACACACCACCCGTTTGTTATTTGGAACTAGGTTAAGATAGGGTTAATTTATGCATTTCAATTGGTTTTTACACAAAACTCGATTCTCTATGGGTTCGACCTTGCACTTGTACAACCACTTTATTGCAAAATGATTCGTGCTATTTCGAATACTTAAATTTGGTATGATCAAATTTTGGCGTCATTGCCGGGGAATCGGTTGTTTTGTTGAAATTGATTTTATGCTTAGATTAATTTTATTTTTCTACTAGTTATTTTAATTTCGGCAATTATTTTATTTGTTTTAGTGTTTTTGTATAGAGATTTATTTATTTTTAAAAAAAAATTAGAATAGTGTTTATTAGGCTGTTTTCGTTGTTTGTTTAAGTTTATGGAATTTCACTCTCTGTTAGTGCGATCGATCGCACCACTGTAGCGATCGAGCGCACTCGCACCATTTACAACACTTCGCGTGCTTGCGCTCGATAGCGTGCAGTAGCTTGCGAGCGCAGTTAGATTGACATACCGCAGTGTGCCTGTAAGATCGATCTCACCTTTGTTGCGATCGATCGTACTTGCAATAGACTGCCACATTTTTACGTTCACGCTTAATCGACGCATTTATGCTCGAGCATCTCGCGCAGACCAACTAATGCACAGGCCTAATTTTAATTTTTGATTTTTTTTGTTTAATTTTTAGTTTGTCTTTAATTGTTTATGTATTCTGTCTGTTTTTATTTGTTTACTTGCTATTGTTAGTTTTGGTTAGTTTATTTTTATTTTTAATTGTCTAATTAGTTTATTGTTTTGTTAGTTTATTGATTAGTTATTTATTTAGTTTGATTTTTATTAGTTATTTTTTTTGTTTATTTTATTTTATTTTGGTAAATTGTTATTGTTTCATGTGGGATTTTGCATATTAAACTATTTAGGTGAAGCATGAGTCTTCCGTTCAATAATTTTGATGTTTCCCCTAGTTGTAGGATGCCAAATCTTACCAATTTTTACCCACATGAACCATGTTCAAACTACTCAAGCCTTTACCATAGTTTAGGTGATTGTCCACATTGGGGACAATTTTCCAATTGTTCACATGAGCAGATGAACACCAGTTTCTCCAGTCTTAGGTTTGAATCAAATTCAAATTTTTGTAACCCAGATTGGAGCAACCATTCTGATTTTTTGTGGCAAGCTCATGCTACGGAAAATTATGCTCCCCAAGTTGACGAACTGCACCATACTGATTATCCACAGTTTGACAACCAATTTTCGATCGAGCACACCCACGTGATAGGTAGCACATTAAAATTGTCTATAAATAGTCCCCTTATGTTTTTATTTTAACCTACGCTTGGGATACGTTGGAGGCGCCCTCAGTGGCCTAAATCCTCCTTGTTCTTCATTGTAAACACTCCTAAACGTCTTTTATTTATGTTTTGCTTTTATTTCTTGTTGATTGTGTCTCCCTTTAACATGGGAGGCTAAATCTTCAACTAAGGTTGAAGATGAAGCCTCACCATGGATTTAATTTTATGCTTTCATAGTTAGTTTATATGTTAATCTGTTTATTATTTGTCATGTGTGTTCATTTCATTTCAATTTTGTGAAAAGATTGCATTGATTGTGCCGTAGTTGTTTATTCATAGTGTTTAGTCTAGGTGTCAACTTTGGTCGGTTTCGGTTTTGGCCAAAACGGGAAGAACTACCAGTTCCTTGTTTTTGGGAAACGAACAGAACGAGATCTCGGTAAAACGGGTCCGATTCTTGGCGGTTCAGTTTCTACCGGTCCGGTAAGTTTTTTTTTTTATTTATTTAACTTTTTGGGCTTATATATAGGTTCTTTTTAAATATTTTACTTTCTTTTCCAAATAATCTTACAACTTTTTCAACGGTACATTTATGTGGCCAAATTTAATTAATTGAAATTTGGTAATTAATTTAATTAATATGCAATTCTTGAATTTGTTCAAGCATGCCAAGGATCCTAATCATAGAATTTGTTCAAGCAACCACATGTCCTTAACTACACTGCCGAAGTAGGTTTGAAGTTGATTTTCAAGTTCACTCCTCCATTCTTTAAGGTCAAATATTAGGAAACATTCAATAATGAAGCTAACGGCCTGACGGAGCAGTGGAGCATGAAAGTTTACTCGAGAAAGAGAGAAACAGAGAGTCAGAGAGTGAGAGAGAGGGGCTGGGTATTGAAGCGGCCGGGAGAGAAAGAAAGAGTAGAGAGATATATATATTTAACTAAAAAAAAATGTAAAGAAATAAATAAATATATATATATATATTTGTAAAATGTAAAGCCAAAACTAAAAAAATATATATTTAACCCGGTTTCCGGTAACCCGGTAAAAACCGGGTACCAAAAACCGGGTACCGGAACCGGGGTACCCGGTTTTTGGTTTTAAATTTATTTCGTTTATTTGTTGATTATCCTTCTAAATTATAAAAAGTAGCATTAAGGCTTCATATTGCCTACCAAATTATATATATTTTCATTTTTCTTTTCCAAATATCCTTAAATTTATTAAAGCCAAATGCTTTTTTGTTTTTTTTTTTTTTTCCACTCATTTTGTGCTCTGAGAATCACCCAAATAAATAAGGAAAATGCTAGGGGTTCTCCCGTAGGTTCTCCTGACGTTTTTCCAGTTTTACATAAAACATGATTTAAGAAAAAATAAAATTGTAGTGGCCTCTACCATCGGTTTTTTTAGGCATTAGTATTAAATTTGAGGCATTAGCAACAAATTTGTGAATTTTAGCACCAAAATTGAGATATTAGCATCAAATTTAAGATAATCAAATTCATTTTGGGTGATATTATCCCTAAAGGGTTAACCTTTCACCCTTAGGTTTTAATTTTGAATCCAAAAACAAGTTTTAAAGTATTAGAACATAATTATTAACTTATAAAAATTAATCTGGTAGCAAAAAAACGGTACTACAATTTTATTTTTTCTTAAATCATGTTCTACATAAAACTGTGAGAATACAGGACAACACTACGGGAAGAACTCCTAGCAAACCTCAATAAATAAATAAATCGGTTTCAGTTCGATTCTGTGCCCTTCTCCCAATTCGATTCTTTGTCTTTTCATTCTCTATTCTTGTTTTTCTGGCCCGTCATATGTATGACGAACAGGGTTACAAAACCTAAACCGTCTCTAGCTTTAGCTATCCTCGGACCGAGCCAGTTCTCAGTGGCCCTTTTGAGTGCTTGATTCATTAATTTAGTTTTGCGCCATGTCAGTGGTGGTTATTTCTTGTTTGAGTGCTTCTTTGCTGATTAACGTTGATAGTATGGTCATGTCTACATAATTCATGCACCCTCTTATCAAGTTTTATATAGCTCTTTCTTCTTTTAAATATAATGCGGAAGGAGATTTTATTCGGATTTCACTTCGTTTCCTTCCTCTGCCCCTCCTTACAATTTGGGGATTAAAGCATTTGCTTGCTTCCTGTTATCAAATTCAGTAGAGTTGTTGGTTGAATTTGTACAAATCAAACCTATTTACTGGCGTACCATGAATATAAAACATGTGCATGAGAAGAAAAAGCTACCTGCTTTCATTTCATTATGTACAATTACAAATTTTCAAAATGCTAGTATTAAGATATTTTATTTCTTATTTTTTTGAAAAATCTGAAATTCGTATTATATCTTACTGGTTTTGCTGTTTTGCCCTGTTCCAGTTGATTCGCCATCATGGTTCCCTTCAATGTCTATTGCATTGAACTCGGATGTAGAGCTCGTAAGTATGCTTATCAAGTTTGAAGAATTGATAGGATTTGTTCAGTATTCCACCATTCATCTGATGCCTAATTCCTGGATATATGTTTTTGTTTGTTAATTATAAATTCTTTTCAAATTACTTCCGTTTTGATACATTCTTGTGTGTATACGTATACCTTCTTCTAGCATAAGGTACAATAGTATACCATGCACTTGTCTAATTGCTGATTCCCAAATTGAAATTTGTTTTCTTGATATTAAATTTTTCCTGTTACTCAAGTTGCTATCCCTTGTGTCTTTGTACTTTTTGTTTGTCATAATACAGAAATTAGATCGTGCTTTAAACTGTCTTTAGAATGAAGGGAATTACAGCAATCAATTACCAATATAATGCATTTTGAGTGCTCTGCCTCCCTCAATTGCTTACGGTCCAATTTGTTTGGAGGATGCTGTAAGCATAAAAAAGGCTCATGAAAGCACGCTGCCAATTATTTGCTTCAGAGATGGTAGCCTCCCTCTTCCAGATGTCTCAAACATTTCTCTAAATGATTCAGGTAGTTCATGTGAAAGTGGTCTAATTTAAATTGAAATGAACCTTAAGTAAACATATCAGTTAATCAATTTAATCCTGTTTTGCCTCCCCGCCTTATAGGCCTTGAATTCTTTAATTGATTATTACTATGCAAACAGTACAAGAAGTAGTGATGGCTCCATGTTTTTCATGTTGTATAATTCCAGCCAAGAGAAGGTTGGTTTTTATCTTTTATATGCTAGAGAAGGAACTTGGGGTTTTGGATTGAGGCATCTTAATGCCGCTAGCAGTGCTACTAAAGATCAAACTATCATGTCTGTTTCCCTTGAAAGATGCCCAAAAAGATGCTCCTCTCATGGGGATTGCAGAGTAGCTTTTGATGCTAGTGGATTGACATCATACGGGTTTTTGTTTAGCCCTTCCCTTATTCTTTTAAGGTATTGTTTTGTTTTTTTGGTTGGATTAATCTCTTTGCTCAAAAGGTGTTGTTGCTAGGGGTGGAACAAAGAACTTTTGCTTGATTTAATTTCTCTTTGGACTTCTTAACATCATAATTTTTTATCGTATATCATCTTTTCATATAAGATTGTATAAAGGTTAATGAAAAATTGCCATAAAGTGTTGTATAATATGATCCATAATTTTTGTTGTTGTTGATTAGAAGTCCTTTGAACCTATGGGATACATAAATGGAAGTAGACATTTCCCTTCCATGAATCCCACCTTTCCCTGGAATAGACAGGATTTGATCTTAGACCTCTTGCGGAACAACCAGATTTTATTAGCTAAATAACAGACATCCACAAGATTTAGAATTTTTTTATAAAAGGATTTGTTTTGAATTTGACGTTTGTATTGTCTTTTTTCTGGATAAATAAGCATTTATATCGTCTCTGTAGCATATTTTACCTTTTCGTTTTTTCTTCTTTTAAACTCTTGATCTCCTCAATCTTTTTGAATTTAAGAGGTGTAAACTCTATTCCGTTTTTTTTAAAGAGGTCTAAACTGTCGTTGGTATGATTTGGATGGTCACTTGTTTAGATTCAGAAATTGCCTGTCTTATTTAATTTGCTTGACTCCTGTAATTGAGTTTTTTTTTTTTTTTGGTTCTTTTATTTTCTTCCTCAGCTTCTGCTCTTGTGATCTAAGGCATGGAGTCTTCGACTGTGGCATTGAAATCGTATCACATCAAGGTCAATGCTGACATGGAGTATGAGATGATGTTTCTTAGTTGGCCTATGATACTTTTGTTGTTAATATGTCCTTGTCTGTTATGATAATTGGTAAACTTTTATCCCTCTTTTTTGTCATACAAACAATTAGCTAAACTTTCGGTGGCTTCATTGTTTAAATAAAAAATAAAAGTAAGTGTAAGGGCTGCTTGCCCATTTGCAAAATCAAGCTATCTAGTGAGAAAAATATTCACTGTCCAACCAATTGGAAGCAGCTAAAATTTTCTGAGATTTCCGACCTAGAAAAATGTTGTTACAAAATATTGAGTTGCAATTGCTTTCCAGTTCTACTGTGTGGTTTGCATAGTCTTCAAATAAGTTTTACTTTTTTTGTTTGGGTAACTCGGAAAAGATGTAATCGGCTAAATCAGTTTTGCTGGTTTCTGGTTGGCCCCTTGCTTTTCTTGAAAGTGTAATGATCTTACGAATTCTTGTCTGCAACAAGGAGCCATAAACCCCTGGATTAAATGAAAACTTAGCGCAAAGCTGAAGGTCACATGTACTTATTCTTCTACCATTTGATTTATGTGGACTTGGTGTCATGCTATTCAATGGTTTTTTACTTGATTCACTTGCCTGAAAACTACTGTAGGGCACATATGGCAATAGATATGTCTTATTGCATCAAATGCTGCAGCTGCACTTCCTGCCTTTTGGGCCCTTCGACAGAAGGTAATGCTCGCACCTTTTCTTTGTGATTGGATTGACAACAATTTAAACCTTCTTAGTTATGATAGATTGTGGTATATGATCTGGTTTCCTGTTTTGTTGAACAGCAACAAACTGATTGTTTTTTTACAAGATTACGATAGTAACAGGGCTTGCCTATGCTCGGAAGATAATTATCCTATGTAGTAGTGTCGTAAGATTGTAAACAAACATAAATTTAGTAGATGTCGACTTTAATGAAGACAAACAGCAGTGAAAACTCTTAGATAAGACTGGAGGGTGAGGTCATGGATTCAATTCCAAAAGGGTGCTCGAGTTATCTACCTAATAAAAACGAATTAACAGCCTATTGGAATATTAAAGAAATCTTAGAGAGGTCAGTGATATGTTCAGTGATATCAGAAGTGGTCATTCATATCTCATATGCCTAGTTACTGATTAGCAATTTGAGAATGTTCAAGCTATCCCAATCAACCAATGTGAATTTTTGGACCCTTTAGATGACTTACTCTTGCCAAACGGACTATTATTTGTTTTATGCAGGCATTGGCAGAGTGGGTGATATACACATCTAGCAGAATTTCAGGTGGATTATATCATGCTTGTGATGTAGGCACATGGTGTGCATTAACCTTTAATGTCTTACAGGTATGAGTTATTCCTGCATCACTTTTCAATTTCCAGGGATTTATTCTATTTATTTGGTTGTACACACTTGGGATAATCATATAAAATTGAGGGTACGGTGGATTTATACACCTTTTAAGTGGAAAAACCCAATTGACAACAAGGGACATTGAAAGCCTTGAAATCATTTGGAGAGAGTGTCAATGTGCCCTCACTTGAGGCGCTTTGAAGAAATGGGTTTTAAGAGGGAAGTGAGATCCAAATCATGCAAAATTCTGTAAATTTTCCTTCATGTTTTCTAAGTGCTACTCTCTCCACTCTATTTGAGGTAATATTGACTATTCAAATGGAAAATGTTTCAGTTTACGGACTTTTGGCTCTCTTTTCATGGCTGTGGTGAGCACTTTCGTCTACCTAGCTACTATTGATGAAGTTTTTAAGTGGGCAATTCACGCAGCTCTAGCTATTCTTACAGCTCTAATGGCTGCGACTAAGGCAACCAGGTAACTGATGCCAGTAGACATTGTTCTAGTAAAGGTAATATAAGGGTTATGAGAATTTATGGTTGGCATTTAACCATGCTTAACCTGCAGGTCTGCCAATATTGCTACTGTGATAGCAACTGGGGCTTTGGGTCTTCTTATTGGATGGCTGATAGAGATCTCTACTAATTTTAGGTCGCTGTCCTTGTCGATCGGGTTCTCTTTAAGCATGCTTGACAGGTGGGTTCTTTTCTTTGAATTGGGGGCGTCCCTTGCCCCTGCAGAATTTACTTATTATAATAAGGTACACATGTAACAAAGCTATATTTGTGCTTGAACCTGATAAAACACATTGGTATCCAGCATGGATAATCCATTCAATTCCTCTTTTAAGGCTAGGCTCCTTGTTTACACAGATGGCAAACTATTAAAGACTGGCTTCAAGATCATGTCAAGACATTTTTTAGACGGTTCCGGTGGGGATTTATGCTAGCAGGTTTCACCGCGTTTGCCATGGCAGCAGTAAGCTGGAAACTGGAAACCAGTGAAAGCTACTGGATTTGGCATAGGTATGCAAATTTGATGGAACTCTCTGTCTCTATTGCTCTCACTTTCTCTCTCTCATGTTTGATGCATAAAATGCTTTGTAGTGTCTGGCATGTGACAATATATACGTCTTCGTTCTTCTTCCTTTGTTCAAAAACAAAAACAATTACCGTAAATACTGAGAATCAAAGAACCCCAGTTGAAAATTATGAATTGATTCGGTAAGATTCATTCTCAAGAGGTGAGAGAATGGCTTAGTTAGGGTGAGGGTTTTTTGCTCAAGTTTCAACAAAAATGACTTCTTCTCAAGAAAACTGGAGAAACCAGTGTTTGATATTGTACAACTCATCTGATGGCACAACTCAATGCCAAATAAGACATCTCAACTGCATCAATTGGAGCAGTTTTTTGTAAATTCTTCTCCATGAGGTTTGTTCATAATTTTTATTTTTTATTTTTTTTTTCCTGTATTTGCCTAATTAGGAAGAAAGAACCTATTGATTGGGCAGGAATGATATTTTGACTACTTCAGGGAGAGATTAGGACATGAGGGTTTAGATGACAATTGGTTGTTAAAGCTAGTTCAAGGGCTTAACAATATATATATTTTTTCCCCTTGTACTGTTCTTACAAAATTATAGAAGCAACAGTGATTGAATGAAGCTTATATTGGTAGTTGTGATATAAAACCCTTATAATGCGCTTGTTTCTAAAACATGCTATACTTGGGGCAAACCCCAAAAGCACGTATAAAAGGCTAAGGATACATTCTAGCTATTTTAATGTACTGAAATGATATTCAAATACAAGTGGCCCTTATTTTTCGGACTTCTCCAGGAAGAATAAAATCTGTAAAGAAAATTCAATGAAAAGAAATTCACCCAAGTGCGGCAGAAAGTGAAGTACTCCCCCTTCTCAAACTAGATTTCCTATACAGAAGCCAAATCTCATGAACAAATTATAAACAAATTCCTCTAAATTCTTGCAACAATTCAACTTTTTCCCACCAAGTCTTTGGATCCACTTCTGGGGAGATTATTGGCATCATGCTGGATACCCTCGCTTTAGATCTCTTATGTTACTTCCTCACTCTTCTCTTACTGAGAGGCTCCTTTGGGAAAAGGAGGAGACTGAATGCAAGTCTGAAGATGGTTGTCCTCTGTAATCCTTTCGGATGTTCCAAGGTTCTCTGCACACGTCCTCATAATAGGCCGATTCTGTCTGCGTGGAGCCAAACACTGTAAGGCTAGTTCAAGAACCTGCTCAAGGGCTAAGTGATTTGCAGAAGAGCATTCCAGCTTTGGGTCCAAGATTGAAATAGCATCTCCTTTGGTAAACTTCTTTATGGCCTGCATTTAAACATCAAGTCACATTAGGGAGAATAATTTCCTTTATTTCTTAAAATGCTTCCTTGTAACATAATGATAATCACCCTATCCAGTTAAATGAGGGAATGGTAGAGTTTGGAATATTGTTGCATAGACTAAGTGGGAGATATTTGATGGACATGTGCAACATAATCCTACATTAAGGATCTTTGTGAAAGTCTTGAACTCTCTTTGTTTTCTTTCCACAAAAAATTATTATAGAAAACTAATAGTGATCAAAGAAGAAACATAAGAGAATCATACCCATTTTGGCGACACGCATTTTTTTGAGAAGACGTGGAACATTGCCTTACTTAGGGCTGCATGCAATCATGATACTAGGGTATGGTGATGAGAACGGAACAAATTATTGGACGATTAGGAATTCTTGGGGGGAGGCATGGGCGCAGAATGACTATGGCAGGGTTGTTAGGCCTTCGAGTCTGATTGGACATGAGATGCAGTACTTGATTTTTGCGACTTCATATCCGATTCCTCGTTAAATGTCTCTAAAGGGTGAAACAAAATGTGCATGATAACTTTTTTACATAACTTCTGTTGAAACTAAATTGTTGAAAACTATGTCTTTTCTATTAATGTTTCGTTGCATAGAGTGCTAGTGATCCATCTTTTCAATTCTAGGTTTAAGGAGAAAATAGGAGATGTGTTAGTGGCCGTGCCTCTTTTGTGCAATGTGAGGCAAAATCAGATTCCAACTATGTGAAAAATTCCAACTTTATGATCTACCAACTCTATCAACAACCTCCTGGATTTTCGGCTAAAAATTTGGTGTCTTTGATCGCGAAAGATATAAGCGAGACTTAGAGAAAAACCCATCCTTTTGCTATTGCTGAAGAGAGGAGCAGCTGTTCATCACAAAGCTCTCTCCACTGTAAGGTATAAGTTTCTCTTCGATTGTAATTCTTTGCTCTAAAATCTATTGATGTTTGTTTGGGTTAGTGTCCATCCTCTTCAGTCGGAGTACATGAGTCAGAAACAAATCTACCTAAATCCATTTTGTTTTGAGAGGAGAAAGGGTGGGGAAGAGGAGGGCTAGACAGAGAGCGTTCAATTCATGTATTCTCATTATCTATTCTGCTCTTCTGCAGTCACCCACGGTAAGCCCCAACATTTTTTTCTCCTTTTCTGTTTTCTGTTTCTTTTAACATTAAATGTTAGGTTATCTACATGATTGTATTAATTTTTTTCCTTCTTTTTCTTTTGGGGTGATAGTCATGTTTGTGTGCTAATGCGTTTGATCTTGTTTTCTCCTTTGTTATGCTTCTTAACTCCAATGACATGCAGACTAATATATTTTTTTTCTTATGTTATGTTCTGTTTTCTCTGAATGTCAAAATGGACAGCAAATTCCTAAGTTGCACTGATTTAATTGTTAAACTACCCAAACATTGTCTTAACTTGGGTACAAATTGAAATTTTTGTTCTTTCTCATGTTTGGGAAATTTTGAAGCAGATCCCACTGGAAAAACCATAACCAGCACAAGTTAGTGAAGTAAAGCAACGTCCAGTGACCACAATACCCCTGAAAAATCTCTGCACTCACTTCCTCAATGCCCTATGTTCATGCTCAAAGGTAATTGTGTGCTCTATTTTGCTTCTTGGATTAGTTCTCTATTTTAGGCATTAATGTGGTAGAGCTGTGTTGGGTTCTCTTTCCTATTATCTTTTTCTTTTTTGGGTTTTGTTCAATCTTTTTCTAGGTTTTGCTCATTTTTCTATGTTGTGAGAGCCTTTTGGTTGATTTTTTTTTTTTTTTTAATTTGAGCAATGGGAAGGGAGTGGCTGATCATGTGAGAGGGCCAATATACTTGATTTCTTATGTTTTTTGTGAACTCTGTTTGTCTTTTTTGCCCAACATGCAATTTTTTAAACCTTGGTTGGCCTGCTGCTTGATGCTATGTTATACTTGAACTTGTGCGAAGTAGGGTGTTGTAAGAGCCTTTCGGTTAAAAAATTGGCAAATGAGAAGGGATTGGCTCGTTGAGAGGGCCAAAGTTACTTTGATTTCTTATGCTTTTTGTAAACACAATTTGCCCTTTTTATTATTATTGTTATTTTTATTTTTATCTAAACCATGCAATAAATGGCCTTCAATTGCAACCAGCAGCTGACCTTGACCTAACCTAAATATTACTTATCCAATTATCTCTCTCTCTCTCTCTCTCAACATTAACCTTCAATTGCAACAGTGTTGCAAGCTCTTAAATTCCAAACATGCATTTTGCTAGACAGGGTGTTGAGATCTGATCGGTGCTTATTTTTCTCTTCTTATTATTCCTTCTTGTTTTTTCTTTCTTCCTTTGTTTTCACTGTTCGCATGTCTTTTTTTTTTTTTTTAACGAGAATCATGTTGGTACTGCACGTGGAAGTACTCACAAAAAAAAAAAGAAAAAAGAAAAGGAAGATACTTGGAGCTGTTTTACTGTTTTTCTTTTAGCATTCTTTGTAGTGGATTGTCTTACCGCTATATATTGAATGAATATATGAGTGGGTACTGGAATTAATAAGAAGCCAGCAAGTGACAATATATGCATTTTTGGGGCATTAGGTCTTATAACAACAAATCAAATCTCTTGCATTGTGTTTATTTTTCAATTTAAATTTGTGTTTCTTTTGTTTCTTTATCAAAAAATTAGGTCTTGGCATTCTACATTATCAATGTTCATAAATTCTACACGTCACATGGGGTTACAAATTATTGTTTTTCGAATTATTATGGTTATGAGTTTCTTGTAATTTATGTTTAGTTTACCTGTTTGGGCAGTCATTGACATTATCTAACAAAAACAAAAACTTCATTTATTGGAGGAAATCAAATGTTTGTATAACAATTTCCAAGCAAGAAAATCATACCTGTTAATTTTAAACATATTTCAATTTTTGTTGCAGCAGGCATAGATCTTGTTAGGGTCCATCCTAAATTTATACAGTCAAATGCGACCAGCCATAAATGGGCTCTGGGAGGTAGATAGTCGATATATCTCTCTCTCTCTCTCTCTCTTTTTGGTTTTTGTTCTTTTTTTCCCTCCAAAATAATTGTGTTATTTATAAAATAATATATTATTGACTGTGGGTCTTAATTGCACAGCTTTTGCAGAGCTTCTAGACAACTCTTTGGATGAGGTATACCTACACTCTTCTTTACTTCCAAAAGTTAAGAATCATTACATGCATCAATTTTCATCTTTTCATTTTTTTTCTCGTCTTTTAATTTGCAAGTCTGTAATGGAGCTACATACATGTTGGTCAATGTGAGCTTCTAAATTACTTAATGGGTAAATAATTGGATGTGCAGAAGACTTGATATGCATTAATCTTTTCCTTTTTGTTTCCCCCCCCCCAATTTTCTCCTGGATGGAAATGAGTTCAAGACAAGTACAATGAGGCTAGGAGCAGATGTTCTCGAATTTTCACATTGCCAAGGGAATGATGGACAAAGGTAGCTTCTTCTTTTTTGCTTACAATTAATTTTTGTTTATGGCTTGCTTCTTTTGATCTTTCTATTATGGTGATTATATATATGGCAAATTGCTGAACAAGAGATCAATTTCTTTCAATTTATTTACTTTCTATGGGTTGGCTCAATTTGTTTGCATGTCATCTTCAAGAATCAAGACTAATTTAATTGTATTTATTTGTTTAAGGCTCACACAAAGCATCGGAATGCGATCCTAAACATTTCTAAGGGGTACTGGAAAGGAAGATATTGTGGTTCCCATGGTAAGACCACTTGTAATGATTCTTGCATGTATATATATACTTGAATTTTCATAAGTGTTGGACCATTCTTTATCACTATTTTATTTATTTATTTATTTATTTTGGAATGACAAGATTGACTTCGAGAAAAGAGGACAAGAGTGGAAGAAGATGACACAATCTTCTATGAATGACTGGAATAGAAATTTAGCAACCATATTGTAGTGGTCACCTAAGAAGATCTTCTTAAGCAGGTAAGTCTTCTTTTGGTTTTTTCAATTTAGAAAGGGCTTCTTATAATAATCTGATACCATTGTCATGATGCTAGATTCTTCAAGCTGTGTGTGCGCGCACCCATGTGCGGCCATTTGCAAATAAAGCTAAAAAAGGGACTTCTAATTATTTTGGTCCCTTGAAATATAAGTAGCACTGCTCTGTTTCAAAACTTATATGGATCATGTACACCATCCCTATAATTTTTTATTTTTTTAATATTTAATGACATTTCTCATTTTATCACTACTTATCATTCTTTGCGCAATGTAGTTCAATTCCCTGAACGATCATGGGACATGAATAATTATATACAACCTTTGGGAGAATGATGAAGGAATCTGGAACTTAATTTTGACACTGATAAACATGTTAAGTTTGAATCACTTTTACTTTCATTTGCTGATTTTACTTGGTGGTTCAAGTGATAGGGTTAAATATTTATAATGTTCAATGTGATAGGACTTTCAACTTAGAGGAGTCAACCGAGATGAGAAGAGCATACAAATGGCACAGCAATATCCCAACTATAGACACTTCTTATCAACACTCACTAAGGGTATGTGAGGGTACGTGCAAATTCTTTCTTTCTCTTTCTTTTCTTTTCCTTTTTTTTTTTTTTAAGGGTTTAGGGTTTAGTTACAGCTGCGTGAATTTAATACATGACTGCTATAAATGGTTAGTGACATTTCTGTATTTCATCTTTGCCAGAGTTGCACATCAATTATCTATCTGAGACTTTCGGGAAAGATGTTCAACATCATAACATAGATATTAAATTTATGGTATCCTATTTACTTCATTTTTTATTTATTTATTTATTTATTTTATGGTTTTAAACCATATCTACTCAGTTTTGTAGTGTTATTCTATTAGTGTACTTGTGTAAGAATTTGAATGTGTACTTGATTAAGGGCTAGATATTAAATTTATGTTATTAATACTTTTTGTAGATGATATTAAGATTTTAATGTTAAATATCATGTAATGAATTACATATATTATTATTGAACACATGGAATCAAGCATATGCCTTGCACATGCCATCCCCACTATTAATGGATAAAAGGAAATTCTATTCCATTCGGTCAGAATTTTGGAGATAATCTTATAAATAATATTGCAGACACTTATAGGTTTGAAATGATTAACCGGGAAAGGACCCAGCTATTATGGAACCATATATATATTTGGGCCCCCAAAGGGCAAAAAAAAACTAATTTTTAATAAGTTATTTTAGGCTTTAACCTAACAAAAAGTATTTGGGCCTACAAAACATCTAATTTTTGGCCTAATTAGCAACCAATAAAAAGCTCACGAAAACTGGTTAAACCGGTCGGTTTAAGTGATAATTTTCGGTATAGTTTCTTATCGGTTAGGAATCGATTAACCGATAGCTTATTGATCGGTAATTAGTAACCTCTTTAACTGGACCGATATGACCGATGCCCAGTCCTACCTATAAGGGGTTGTTAACTCATCGGCAAATTTGTTTTGTTTGGGTAAATGTGTAATTTCTTAATAACCACGATGAGAAAATGGTTGAAATTTATATGAAGAGAGTTATAATTTGTTGCACATGCATTCATACTATAGAGTTATTTGTCTCATCCTCCAACCTTAGGGATTAATTTTTTAGTTCTCTTAATTTAAAGAATATAATCGGCCGTGAATCACGCTTTATGAAGCGAAGGTCACAAGTTCGAATCTCCCCTACTCTTACGTGAACATATAAAAAAAAAAAAAAAAAAACATAATCAAGATTTCTTGTAGGGGGTTGAGGGACCGAGCCTAATTTTAATAGGAGCCAAACTTAATTTTTAAACTTTTATATGTATATATATATTACCCTGAACATGCTTTCCAACACATACACAAAGGCATTCCCATTTAGCCTTCTATAGTTGAAAATATTATTATTTGAAGTAAATTTACTTTTATTAATTAACTTAAAAAAAAAAAAAAAAACTTGTAGCTCCAAGGAGCAATACATTTATATTGCAAAAAGTTCACACAAAAAAAAAAACACACACGAATCAATAGGATTCCCTTCCTCTTAAGGTTCAAAGTACAATTACTTTGGAATCATATTTAAAATATGAGTACCACATCAATTTGGGTTGTATTGTTATAATATATGGTTATTTTTCAATGTTAAATTTCTCTCTCTATGCAACCTTGCCTTGTCACATCTAAAGAAGCTTTAATGTCAATATGGCTTTAAAGTTTTCACCATGTGTTGTCACATTTAATTTAGTAATAACATTTATTTTATTTTTTTAGAAAAAAGGTAGTACAATTTTAAATCCGAACTTTCCATGTAATAGTATTATAATGAGAAATGTTCACTTTTCTTTTTGCTCAAGAGGTAGCTCAATCGGCTGGGATCATGCCTAATGAAGTAGATGTCACTAGTTCGAATCCCCTTCCCCTCTCTTGTGCAGACATGTCAAAAAAAGAAAAAAGAAAAAAAGGAGTAATGTTACCTTTTTTTTTTTTTAATTTCTTTTTTAAATATAACAAAGTACTCCTAGTGTCCTTATTTCATAAATTATTACAAATTGCCTTGAAAATAAGCCATGCTTCTTCAAGTTTTTGTTTTCTATTCTCAAAACAAAAACACTAGCAAATAATTCAAAACATTAATTAAACTAAAAACTCTAGTACTACATCACATCAAAATATATTTTTTAAAATACACCCCAAAATACATTAATAGACATACCCATATTTTAGTTTGTGTGTTGTGTTTGTATTTATTTTATTTTTGTAAATATCTTTGTAAAAAAAGAAAATTTGTTGTTTCTATCAGTCTCTCGTTCGACGTATCGATGTTCGAGCGTGAACTATGGTTGTATGAACTCACTTGCGTGTGTTCAACCGCAGCGCCCCATCACACACACACACTGATGCACAAATGCGTTTGAACGTACCCTTTACATTCGAACGCATTGCCAACTTGACACACACGCTTTTCGGCAAGTGCGTTGAATGCACTTACGTACATTCGAGCCAGATTTTAGGACTCACGTGACCTATTTTTTGGTCACTGTTCTTCCTTTCTCATCCCTTCCACCCAGCGCCGTACACTTCTTTTCTCCCCATCTCCGTCTCTCCTCCCCCCAAACACCTCCAAACCCCACATCCACACCACCCCATCATTACCCACCACCTACACACCATCGCCGATTCGCCGGCCTTTCTCCACCACCACGCACCATTGCCGGTTCCCCCATTTTTCCCACAAAACCCGAAACTCCCCAACCCCATTTTTTCTTTCCATTTTTTTTATATTTTAGGGCACAAATCCATTCACGGATTGTGCCCCTTTGTTTTTGTGTTGGTTTTGAGTTGTTTTTGCAAGGGGTTGGTCTAATTTGAAAAGGGTTCTCAAACCCTTTGGTTTCGGGTTGCACACCAGGTGCTCGACAAAACGCCCTCAACGAACCTCCAGCATGCCTAGAGGGCGAGGTTCGTCTTCCCAGTCATCCGGGACCCGACCCATCATAGCCAAGCCGCCCATTGAGAGCCGTAAGCTCTTATTAGAGAACACCTTTGCCATCAAAGAGGAGTTCTCCAATAATGAAGCTACAAGTTGGGCGGTTCAAGAGCTGAAGAACCGAGGTTTGAAGAGACTTTTCAAACCCGTCACCTCCACTGCATACGAGCGCCTGGTCAGAGAGTTTTACGAGCATCTGCGTGTTGATTGCGACCAGCTGGATGTACTTTTCTCTTCCATTGACGGAAGATAAGTGGAGGTGACCATAGCTGATGTAGCGTTTTGAAGTGTAGCCATGAGCCTCCCGAGTCGGATGTTCCTTGGCTTGAGTGCCCCTCCATGCTCACCCTCGAGGATATCGTTTCTGACATGTGTGAAGGGCAATATACAGATAGTCATCGGAATGCAGCCAGCAAAACAAAGATTCCTCAAAATCTTCTATTCATTGATATGGTGCTGTACAGGAACGTGTGTCCTTTGGGACACAAGACACAGAGGCGGGACTTGTTCCTCAGTGCTCTTTATGCGTTCCACAGAGGTTTCTGGTGCCCCATTCCCAAGATCATATGGTAGATTCATAAATTTTGGGAAGGTGCACCATCGAGGCTAAGCACACAAGACACAGGGTTTGCCTTTCCCTTTTCTCATCACTCACATTCTGAGAAAGAAAGGGATTAAAGGCAATGCTACAGACGAGTTGATCACTGAGAGCCCATATTTTGGTCGCATCCAGTGGAACCAGAGTTTGTCCCACATGCCCAGAGCCGCACACCAAAGCGAGCAGAGCCACGGACATTCGGAGATGGCGGTGAGCGAGGAAAGCGGTGAGAGAGGCAAAGCGGGAGGAGCGAGAAGAAGAGGAAGAGTATGAGGAGCGATTCTCGAGCCTCGATTTTGTTGCATTCGGGACATCCTAGAGGACATGATCTCAAATCGTAGATTTGAGAGGAATGCTGCGCGGAGACGGGCTCGAGACCTAGGAGATGCTCGAGCCATCTTAGGCATTTATCCGACCTTAGGACCTTCTGCACCACCACCGTGGCGTCTTGACGTTTTGATTATATTTTTCACACCCCTTTGCACTACATTTGTATTTTCTTTATTCGCTGCTTGTATGAATTTTGAGTTTGGGGTATTATTTGTGCACATTTGTTTTGATTATGCATTTTATTTTAATTATGGTTTATTTTCTTTTGTGAGCTTAATTTAATGAACACATGATCACTTTGTTAAGGGAATTTAAATTATGTTATTTTCTTTGGCAATTATGAGATATTACATTTCAATTTGACTTTCGAGCACATTTGGCACACGTAGTTTGTGGGATAAAATGTTGAGTTTGGTCATGCTAGTTTTGTGAGCTTAAATGCGGTTGGGTAACTGTTGGGAAATAAGTGGTTAATGTCAAAAAAAAAAAAGAGGATCATTTTGAGCTTTTCCAGAGTAACGGATCTCGTGCCTCATTAAGCATTGAGTGTTCGCGTTAAAAGTGAGAAGTTAGACTTGATTTGCAAGCTTGTAGCCTTTTTACTCGAGTTAGTAGGTCCTTAGGGGTGTCTTTACACCTAATGCCCTAAAACCTTTTGGTTTGGGAGTCATTGACTTAACGCTTGATACATGGGTCAACTAGGCGACAAGGGAGCTAAGCAATAAAAAAATAAAAATAAAAATAAAATAAAAACCTTTTTTAAATAAACCTTGGTTGTTGTGTCCGATGGGTAGTCTAATGAATTTTGAGTGTCAAAGCATGCATGACTAAGATTAGTGTTGAAATCCCATAATTATGTGTTGAATTCACTTTCACTAGAATTGATTAGTGTGATATCTCATATTGCCATGTTTGTAGCTTGATTGATAATTCACGAAAATTGTGAAGATAGTGTTTGTTTGGTTAAGTTTGCTTGATGAATAAAACCATAATTGTTATATTGTTGCATTGTTGAAAATAAAATGTTTGTGCAATGTTTATGGGTATCATTCTTGGAAAACCCTCACGAGACTTCACTCGTCCTCTAGGGAATCTGATGCAGGGTTAGATCATGTATAATCAAGAAAACAGTAAATAGAAGGGATAAATATTCCAATGATTGTGAGACTATCACAAGATCAAAGAAATCTTCTCTAAACAATAGATACTATCTAAAGCCTGAAGGAAAATAACCAAGAAACTCAACTCTGAGTATTCTTATTAAACAAACTCAATAATAATAATAAACTGTTTTTCTAAAGGGACTAAGCTTGTATTTATAGGCTTAGAGGCTAAAGCATAAAAGAGGTAAACATAAACTAGGATTACACATCCTAGAAGGAAAAGTAATCTAAGATAAACTAGGATTACACATCCTAGAAGGAAAAGTAATCTAAAATCGCGTACTAGAAGGAAAAGTAAACTAAAACAATTAAAAGACTAACAAAGAAACCTAATTTAAATAAAAGACTAAGAGATAAGATAGGTCATCCTAATCTACGTCATCCTCCCCGGGTTAGAGAGAATTCGTCCTCGAATTCGGCCGGTCTCTTCCACAGTCTTTCGGATGTCCGGTCAGTTCATTCCAATCGTCTTTTCTCAACTTTATAGCAAGGCCACGCCCCCATAATAATCATAGTGATCTTCATTAGTGGAGTATCTTGATGGTTGTTGTGAAATCCCCACACACCCCTTTTCTGTGTAGACTTGTTATGCTTCTCTCGTGCTTTGCTCTTCCCACAAGCCATAAGAATCCCCAAAAAACTCACAAAGACCTTTTCAATCTTTGACAAAAAAGCGTTTTCTACCATATGGATCTCATCACAATTTTTGTTAGAATAATATGATAAAATAGCATCTATCCCAATGAAATCAACATAGTCAATTGGTTCAACACTGAAATTGAAGACTTTACCTTCGAGGCTCTTAACCATCACATGATATGTAGAATTGTCATCAAAAAGTGCAAAACTATCCGACAGATTTACCTCTTCCAAGGGTTCTTCTTCTTCATGGAAAATTTTGATACACTTTGAAAGGTTCACCTCGTCCACTTGTTTTCCTAATTCTTCGTGCTCTTTAGGACTCTTGATGTGGAGTTGATGATTAGGAAGTTTAGACCCTAGTACCACCCATGTGGAGGTTGAATATCTTGCAATGGTTGCACTTGTTTTGGTAGTTCTGCTCGGCCCACGTCGACATATCTTTTCAACGGCTTCTTTATCGGTCCCGGTACCACTCCATTGATGTCGCCTTCCTTGCTTGTCAACTCTTGCTTGGCTACAACGGTTTGACCATCTCCTTGTGAAGGTTGTGGCTTTGGCCATGGGCTTTGTAGTAACGTCAACTTGGTTTTACCCAACATGAAGCTGTACGTATTCTTGGTTTCATCATAGACGGCGGCTTTGTCATCTTGCCACGATTTGCCCAATAACAAGTGACACATAGTCATGTTGACCACGTCACACCACATATGATCCACATATTTACCTCCAATAGAAAAAGGCACTTGGCAATATTTAGATACCCTTACCTCGTTTCCTTTCGTGAGCCACTCCAATTGATAGGAAGTAGGATGTCTCTTGGTTTCTAGCCCTAGCTTCCTTACCGCTTCCTCCGAGACGATATTCATATCACTCCTTGGATCGATGATAAGCTTGGCCACCTTGCCTCCCAAGATGCATGTACATTGAAATTGTTGGCACGTACCTCCAATGTATCGAGACACCAATTGATGCTTTATCTCCCCCCCTCCTTAGGCACCATCTTTGCCATCTTCCTTGGTACTTCTTTGGTGGAATGTTTTTATTTTTTTCTGCCACCATGAACTCTTTGGGTTGCACGCAACTTTGGAATTCTGGTGTATCGAGTTTGAAACCGGATTTCCACCGATTGGCCTAAGCTTGTACAAGGGGTTGATGCTGCACTCGCGCTCCATAAAGGGTCTCCGTCTTCATCCTCCACAATTCGTCATCCTCTTCCGATTCGGGCGGGTGAGGGTATATGCCGACTTCTGTCTCGACCACTCTCGATGGACAATAGTTTTGTGAGGGTTGCAATTTGTTCCCTCAAGCTGCATAAATTGTACCTTCGAGTGTGCTTGATAGGTTGCCGGTGGTTCTTCTCTAATCGGTTCTTGCGATCATTCACGTCCTTCAAGTGTGCAAAGCGGTTACCCCTTCCCTTTATGGTGCGCCATGGAAAGAGACTGGCTCGATACCAAGCGATGCGTGGTTAGATCATGTATAATCAAGAAAAAAGAAATATAAGGATAAATATTCCAAGATTGTGAGACTATCACAAGATCAAAGAAATCTTCTCTAAACAATAGATACTATCTAAAGCTCAAGGAAAAGAACCAAGAAACTCAACTCGAGTATTCTTATTAAACAAACCAATAATAATAATAAACTGTTTTTTCTAAAGGGACTAAGCTCAGATTTATAGGCTTAGAGGCTAAAGCATAAAAGAGGTAACATAAACTAGGATTACACATCCTAGAAGGAAAAGTAAACTAAAACAATTAAAAGACTAACAAAGAAACCTAATTTAAATAAAAGACTAAAAGATAAGATAGGTCATCCTAATCTACATAATCCTAGAGGTTTAAGGCTTCTTGCATATACTAAATGCAACCGAAAAGCGGACCTATGTTTAATTATGTCTTTCATTTTGTTTTGCTAAGGGACTAGCAAAATATAAGTTTGGTGGTATTTGATAAGTCTGTTAAGTGCTGATTCACAACCCTTATTTATGTTTGTTAGGCCTTTAGCATGTTAATATCTAACAATTTTATGTGTTTTAGTATTTTGTGATGTGTAGGTCCTTGCATCAAACATGGCCAAAGGACAAAATGGACCAAGTGAAGTGAAGGAGTTCTATGCGTCGACCGCACTTAATGCGAACGAACACAAAGAGGCAAGTCAACGCAGTCAGTAGCCACTGCGTCAACAGTGTTGCCCTAGCCGAGAGTCCATCGCTTCCAGATGCGTCGGTTATTTGTGGTTTAACGTGAGTGCATGGTCAAGATAACATGTGTGCGTGAACGCATGGCTGATTCGGCGCATACCTGACTGTCGACACTTAGTTCTATAAATAGGACCTTGTGTTAAATTTTAGGTTGTTACGTTTTGAGCGCCCATTCTCTGTAGAAGCCACTGTTTGGCTCTATACACTTGTTCTAAAAACGTTAACCATTTCCCTTTTATTTCATTTAATGCTTACTTGCACTTTTATTTTGTCTCTCTTTTATATGGGAGGCTAAGTGATAAGAGCTAAATATTGTATATTTAAACCCCTTAATTTGCATTAGTTAATCCTTTAGTTATGTCGTTATTTAACGCTTTGTATTAGATTTGTGTTTTAGTGTTTTGTAGGTTACTGAAGAGAAACTGCATCTTAAAAGGGGAAAATTGCAAAGTCTTGGAATAAAACATAATTTGAGAAGATCTAGAAGATGTGGTTAAGCTTGACCAAATCAAATGAAGGAGAAAATCGGAATTTCCCTAAATGGAGATAATTTCGGATTTGATTCAAATTCAGATTCTGCACATGTCTCAGTGTTTTGACCATAACTTTCTGCTCAAATATCGGATTGAGATGATTCAAACGGCAGTGGAAAGCTCGTTCAAAATGATACAATTTATTGTGAAATAGGATTTTCCTAATTCGGACGTTTACTTTGTCAAAATCATCCCACAATATGAGAACGCAAATTTGAGCGAATCTTATCCGGATTTCAGACTTCTAATTGGACAGGGAGACTGACCTCCGAATTATTTACTTGGGCTTTTAGGACTTCTATAAGCCTATAAATAGACATCTCTGCATTCAAAAAAAGATACACAAGCCTAGAGGCAAAAATTCACAGCTTCTCTTTAGTTTAGTTTTTCTGTAGTTTAGGATTTATTTTTATGTCGGGCTAACCCCCAACTAAGGTTGGGGATGAAGCCTCACCATTGAAGAACATCATTGCTGGTATGTAAGTTTTTATTAATCTGATTTTATAGAGTTTATTATTTCAATTGTTTTACTCCTAATTAATTATGTGGAGTGATTCTTAGATATCTCTTGTGATTCAAGGATACATGTGATGATTTGAGATAATTTCATATGATTGATTGCTTGGTTTTTAACTCATAAAAATTGGATATCCCTTGTGATTTGTTCTACGGATACATCTGGTGTTTCAATTAGATTTGGATTCCTTTTGTGATTTGATCAATGAATGGATACATAGGATGCTTTTGATTAATTCTTTGAAGCGTAGTAAAACATATCTAAGATTTTAATTGTGAGAACTTCATATTGATATTAATGAGCATATAATATGTTGTTATGAAGTGGTGAGTGTGAATTCCCAAACCTTAGTAACTTTACCTTTTGTTTTATTTTATTTATTTTATGTTTTGTCTTTAATTTTAAAACCCAATTTCAAAACCTTTTTGAACTAGATTAGGATTAAATTAGTTTAGATTTAAATTTGCTTTCAAAATAAAATTCCTTGTGGGTTCGACCTCCTTGCAAAACCATTATATTGCAAACGATTCTGCACTTGCAGTACATTTAATTTGTACATCAAATTTTGGCGCGTTAGAGTTGTTTAATTTTTGAAACCAATTTATGTTTAAATTGATTTTATCTTTCTACTAGTTATAATTAGGATTTTATTTTTCTGCAATTTATTTTTATTTTAAAAAAAAAAAAAGATTTCTTTTCTTTTTGTTTTGTTTGTTGTTTTGGCTTAATTTTGCATTCTTTATGCACGGCCTTGAGTGCGCACTCGGCGTACTGCAAGACACCAACATAGGTGCACGCTCATGCGAGCATCATCACTGGCGGATCAGCGTGCCTGCGCTCGATCCCACCTATCTTGCGCTCGGCGCACCTCCAAGTAGCACTCACAAAGAATCATGATTCGTAGATTTTTGCCAAAATTTTATTTTTGGTCCGTTTTGTGAGTTTTTAAATTTTAGTTTTATTTTCTTTTAGTTAGTTCTTTTTAGAGTATTTTCTTTTTAAAAAATTAAAAATTTTTTTTTTTAAAAAAAAAGTGTGAGATGAATAATGGTTATGAGGAAAATAAGTGTTCAGATCTCTGTTTGAAGTCAATGATATCGTGATAAATTCTACAAATTCAAAGCGGCTAGATCTACCCCAACCCATTTTTCTCACACATGCACACCACATAAGTCATGTTCATATTGCTCCAATCATTATCATTGTTCTAGTAATTGTCCATCTAAGGGACAACTTTCTAATTTTTCATATGAGCAAATGAACACCGTTTCTCCTATCCGGATGTGATTCAAATTCCAATTTTACAACTCAACTGGAGCAACCAACTGATTTCTCATGGTCACTGCAGACTATAGGAAATTATGCTCCCCAATTTCGAATTGCACCATTCGGACTATCCACAATTCGGTCATCAAGCTCAACCTCTTGCTTATCAAGTGCCACAAGATGCACCTCGATCTTCATTGGAAGACATGATGAAACACTTATACAAATAACTGATAAATTCATGCAATCAATCGATAAATTCATGCAACGATCGTGCATCAAACACCGAGAGACATACAAGAGCTAAAGGTTACATTGCCGGATAGAAGGACAAATTGGTCATCTTGTTCTGAATTAAATAGAATAGAGGAAGAAGAGTTTCAAAGTCAATTGATGATTGAAAGGCACCACATGAGTGATGAGGATGATTCAAAATTCTTATCATGAGCATGCCCAAGTCACCACCACACTTGATGAGGATGAAATTGTAGATAACAAGAGGAGCACACAAGCAAGTTGAGCAAATTGAGAGTTGAGCACCATGAGAAAAGTGAACCCCAACAGATCCTAATCTACCAAAGGACATGGAAGTGAGTACTAAAACTCACTGCATCACTGCCTCTTGAGACACATCAAGAACCCAAAGTTCCATCTCTAGATTGTCTCCAAGAGCCATCTTATGCCAAGATACTCAAGGATCTATGCAAACAAGCAAAATCTAGGAACCACTTTCCTAAGAAGATCCTTGCAAGCAATTCTACATAAGATGAAATATCCTTCCAGAGGGATATGAAGTTTTGAAGAAGAAGAGTGGAAGGGATTGGTTGGACATCGGTATGATAGGGGAAAGCACTGTAAAATTTTTTCTCCTCCAATTTATTTTATGCACTTCACTCCACATTTCTTTGCTTTCCTTTTTCATTACTTGTTTTAGTTTTGTTTTGTTTCTAACAAAGAATTAATCTTTTGATGTTTTGTTTATATATATTGTCATTTAGTTTTGTTAACAAGTGTTTTGGTGTCTAAATTTGGGGATGACTCTGGCTTTTCACACTTTGACGTTTCCTTACTTCCGTAATGTATTTCTATACTACATTGAGGGCAATGTGTAATTCAAGTTTGGGGTATGGAAAACACTTTGTCTACTTATTTTGTTTTGTTATTATTTGTTTATTTTTATTTGTCTTTTGTGCTTAAAAATTGAAAAAAATAAAAATTGTGCTATGTTTTTGTCAAGTTTGAGTTAAATTGTGACTGTGATTTGCATTTCATTGGCTTGCTTAAAGGGTTAAACATATCATTATGTCATTAGGTGTTCAAGTCTTTGAATCATTTTTGGATAATTGATATTTCACTTGTTTTAAGCTAAATTTTTATGAGCACATTAGCATGTTTTTGTGAGGTATGATGTTTAAGCTTAAGTTTGTTCTTTTTGAGATTTGTTGGATGACCTATTGATGAATAACCATGGCTTGCAAGATAAAAAAAAAAAAAAAAAAAAAAAAAAAAAAAAAGAAGAAGAAAGAAGATCATTTTGAGTTTTTCATTAAGTAACCGGACCTTTTACCTCATTAAGCATTGAGTGTTCGTCAAAAGGTGTGAAATTTAAATTGATTGATGATATGGCTAGCTTGGCTTCAGTAGCCTTTTTGACTTGAGTTAATAAGCTCTTAGGGATGTTTACATCTAGTGCCCTAAAGCCAATGCTTGGGAGTCATTGGCTTAACACTCATACCAAGGTCAATTAGAAAGCTTAAGGGAGTTAAGCATTGCACAACCTACATAAAAGAAGAAAAAATATATGTTTATATCTTGCCTTGGTTGTTTCATCTGTTTGGGATTCTTACAAATTTTGTGGAGCTTGTTTTGAGTTTAAATTGAAAGCTTCTTGATTATATGCTACTTTCACTTTACACTTTTCATAACATATGATGTCTTGATTATCCATTTATGAGTTATTTGATTTTGGATACCCGTTGATTGTGATGATGGTGTTTGTCTTTTAAGCTTGCTTATGAATAAGAATCATGGTTTATGTGAAACTTATTCTTGTTAACAACATAGTGCCATAATGTTTGTGGGTATCATTCTGTTAAACCCTCACGAGACTTCACTCGTCCTCTAGGGATGCCTAGGGTTTAAAAGGTTGCATATGCTAAATGCAATCGTCTCTCCCACGACAGAGGATTTATGTTATTGCTTTCATTTTATTTTTTGTTTTGTTTTGCTAAGGGACTAGCAAAATGTAAGTTTAGGGGTGTTTGATAAGAGCTAAATATTGTATATTTAAACCCCTTAATTTGCATTAGTTAATCCTTTAGTTATGTCGTTATTTAACGCTTTGTGTTAGATTTGTGTTTTAGTGTTTTGTAGGTTACTGAAGAGAAACTGCATCTTAAAAGGGGAAAATTGCAAAGTCTTGGAATAAAACATAATTTGAGAAGATCTAGAAGATGTGGTTAAGCTTGACCAAATCAAATGAAGGATAAAATCGAATTTCCTAAATGGAGATAATTTCGGATTTGATTCAAATTCAGATTCACATGTCTCAGTGTTTTGACCATAACTTTCTGCTCAAATATCGGATTGAGATGATTCAAACGGCAGTGGAAAGCTCGTTCAAAATGATACAATTTATTGTGAAATAGGATTTTCCTAATTCGGACGTTTACTATGTTAAAATCGTCCCACAATATGAGAACATAAATTTGAGCGAATCTTATCCGGATTTCGACTTCTAATTGACCGGAGACTGACTCCGAATTATTTACTTGGGCTTTAGGACTTCTATAGCTATAAATAGACATCTCTGCATTCAAAAAGATACACAAGCCTAGAGGCAAAAAATTCACAGCTTCTCTTTAGTTTAGTTTTCATAGTTTAGGATTTATTTTTATGTCGGGCTAACCCCCAACTAAGGTTGGGGATGAAGCCTCACCATTGAAGAACATCATTGCTGGTATGTAAGTTTTATTAATATGATTTTATAGAGTTTATTGTTTCAATTGTTTTACTCTAATTAATTATGTGGAGTGATTCTTAGATATCTCTTGTGATTCAAGGATACATGTGATGATTTGAGATAATTTCATATGATTGATTGCTTGGTTTTAACTCATAAAATTGGATATCCCTTGTGATTTGTTCTACGGATACATCGGTGTTTCAATTAGATTTGGATTCCTTTTGTGATTTGATCAATGAATGGATACATAGGATGCTTTTGATTAATTCTTTGAAGCGTAGTAAAACATATCTAAGATTTTAATTGTGAGAACTTCATTGATATTAATGAGCATATAATATGTTGTTATGAAGTGGTGAGTGAATTCAAACCTTAGTAACTTTACCTTTTGTTTTATTTTATTTATTTTATGTTTTGTCTTTTAATTTTAAAAAACCCAATTTCAAAACCTTTTTGGAACTAGATTAGGATTAAATTAGTTTAGATTTAAATTTGCTTTCAAAAATACAATTCCCTGTGGGTTCGACCTCGCACTTGCAAAACCATTATATTGCAAACGATTCGTGCACTTGCGAGTACATTTAATTTGTACATCACTAAGCTTCAACTAAGGTTGAAGATGAAGCCTCCCCTCTAATTTATGCACATTTACATTACAGTTATTTAATTCCGTCTTTTAATTTATGCTTAGTCGTTTCAATATGATTTAAGTGACAATCTCATTTGATAGTCGTTTTTGTTGCATCTATGTCCAACGTCATCGCGTTCCAATCCGGAGGTACGTCGGATGGTTGGGATGAGACGAAGCATCCATTGTGATCAACGATACAGTGGATGACTCGAGCTCAAACTAACATCTGTTGTGACTCTTTATACGGTAAACGTTTTGAACGGTTCGACTAGCTTCACTAACGACTATAGGTTAAGCAAAGTGCTATCTCGATAGGCGGAATAATAATTGTAGTGTTTAATGTGTGTGTTTAGTGGAGAAGGTGGATTCGTCAACCTTAGTTTACTTTTGTTTACTTTACATCATTTTTAATTAGTGTACATTTACGTTGCCACAAACACACACTCGAAACTAGGTTAAGGTAATATTAATCTATAAACAAAATTAGTTTTTAAACAATTCATTGGTTCGTGGATTCAACACGAAAGCGCAACCACGGTTAGTGCTATTATGACATTAAATTTGGTAATCAGGATCAAAGAGTACCTAGACAATTCATCGGGTGATTAGGTTAGGAATTTCAGCTTCAAAGACTTGGTATCTTAGAAAGTTGATACCGAAGTAGGAGTACTCAGTTAGGGCATTTTAGGAATATCAAAATATTCTAGGCTTCGGTTTGCTAGATAGACATGAAGTATCTAGGAATGATTTAGGGTGTATTAAAACAAGGTAGGCCTCTAAAGTTAAAATGGCCCCTTCTAGGAAAAGGAGGGCATTTTGGTCATTATGGGATTCGGTCATGACTTCAAGGCCGGTTCCGTGAACTAAGTTCTTGGTAAGAGAGTTTATGGTTACCATTTGATAAAGAAGGTGGGTTTAGTTTTACGGAATCGATTCTAGGGCAAAAACCCTATCCTTGGGTGTGAGGGGTATTTTGGTAATTTTACAAAATTGGGCGGAATTTTGGATTCAAGGGTCAAATTCATAGATCGGGGTCCCAATTACAATTATTGGGTCTCAATTGGTCCAAATGACCCAAGATAAGCCATACAATCAACAAAATCTGAATTTAGGCAAAAATCCCTAAATTCAAGATCTAGGGTTTGGACTTTTTGAAATCAATCAATTTTAGGCAATGGGTGGTATGGGTTTTGTTCCTAAGTCATCATGGAAGAGATTAGGCTTCAATCCATGCATCAATTGCATGAAAAAATGGAAGAAATTCAAGGGTTTCAGATTTTAGAGAAAAACTCCCAACTCCAAAAAACTTTAATCCAATCGGTTCAAATGCAAGAATGCAACCCTATACAACCTAAAATGTGATCCTAGTTCACAACCAAGCCATCTAAGTGCATGAAATGCAAAAGAACACAAGATTTAAAACTCAAACCATAAGTTGCGAAAATTTTGGAAAAAGCTTGGTAAATCACATACCTCGATTTTAATCCGAAACGTGGGCTTGAAAAACTTTGGAAACCACAGAGACTTGGCCGAAATCCCTGTTGAGAGTGTTTGGTTTGAGAGAAAATAGTGAAAAATGCTATGAATAGTGTTTAGGGTACGTTTGGCCGTTTTAAAGAGAATACGCTAGGTTAAGGCGTACGTTCGGGCTCAGGCGCGTACGTCCGCTTAACCCTAAAACCTTTTTTTTTTGAAAGCTTTTAGAAATTTTGCAAGGCTCAAAAAAGAACAGTTAAGAATAAGCAAGGCAGGTCAAAATGATTTTATTTCTAAAATTTGGGGTACAATGAAAATTCCTTTGTGCCCTACAATCAACCCCAGATGCCCCAAACACGAAACTCACCACTGCTAAGGGTGAGGGAAAACCTAGCTATCTAACATCTAAGGATTACTACCCCAAGACCTATCACTCCTCAGACGAATCTTCAGATGGGTCTTCCTCATCCTTAACCAGTGCCTCGTAGTCCTTGTTAATACTGGAGAGAAATGCAGTCCTTTGATGATCAGATCCTTCTGGTAATGCTCCCGCCTTCAGCAGTCGGATTTTCTCTAGTTCCGTTAAGGCGTATTCATCTGAAATCTGAGTCAGATGAGTATGCATTGCTCGCTTCCTTTCGTCACTGAGATAAGGGTTAAACCTCCCAGGGATAGGTGGAAAATCTCGTATCACTGAGATACTACGATACTTTGGTATGGCTGATCTCTTCTTAGTTGCTGTGCGTGCCTCCTTTCCTTCAACTGGCTCAGGGACAGGCGAAGACTTCAGCTCCTGGTTAGCTCGGGTTGAAACCTTACGTTTACCAGAGCGAGGTTGGTATCTGGGTGCATAAAGTCCGAAGTTAGTTGGCCACTCACGAACAGTTGGTCGCCAGACCTCAAGAGGCGGACGTCGCTAGTCCGACGGATGTCTGGCTAGCGTCATGGTCACGGACATACGGGGACCACCAGACGTACACGCTCTGTAAATAGTACAACATCGTCGTGGGACCACAGGGCTATGCTTTTTGGGATACCCTTTAGGTAATACCTGAATGTATGAGACACCCTTTGGACCATTGTGCAAAAACCACTGGACATATGCTAGGGTTGCCGGACGTCCGCTGCTCTATCAGAGAGTTGGTGGTGAACTTTTCTTATAAATAGCCCACCCCTCCTCTCATTTCTCACGCCTTCTTCATTCCCCCGGTATGCCCCTAGGCTGCCAAAACCCCTCCCTTGAGTTTTGAGTGAGAAATCAATGAGAGTGAGCTTCAATGAGGAGTTTACGAGGAGAGGAGACCATGTCCATGCTTCGCTTCGAGGTAAGTTTTGTTCCTTTTGTGTTTAGCACTTTTTTATGTTGTGTTTCTGCCTTGATGAGGTTTTTCATGTGTTCATTAAACGTTCTTTAAAGATAACAATGTTTTCAAAGGATTTTCTCAAAGAATCGTTGTGTTGTGATTTCTTGCATTGCATGTGCTGTTTTGCTAGCGTAGAAAATGTTTAGTGGTCTAAAAATGCCATTAGAAACATGCATTGTCCGAATCTTAAAACGGTGTGCTTAACACATTGAGCGGACGTACGCCATCGAGGTTGAATGTACGGCCGGTGGACAGAGCATCGGTTCTTAAGTTTCACACGTGTACGCTTAGGCTTAGCTATATTTTTAGGTTTCGTAAGGCTTAGAATAACTGTGTCTTGTATCCATTATAACCGGAATTAGCTTGATCGGAGGATTCGCTTGAGTGCGCAAGGTAAGTAGACACTTACACAATTTTTTAAGTAAAACATGGGATATGTCAGTTGACTAACCACGAGTATGATATGAGCATGCCTACTTTTTGTAATTACTTGGTAACTGTGTTATTAATTAACGGTTAAGATACATCGTAAGACATGGTACGCCGGTATGTGCGGTGTGAACGGCCGTGGGCTTACTATATAAATTGCGTATTATGGTCAAATGTGTGTGTTATATGAGGGCTTTGGATCCATTGGTTTTGTGACCACGGTGCAACAATTCCCAATGGTTTGGTCACTATAGGACGAACGTCATTAGTTGGTGTAGGCCACTCGAAGTCGGACTCGATCGTGCCACTAATGTTATGTACGGTATGTTATGCAATGGTTAGGGCACTGGCATTGTATTATAGGTCCCTCGGGATAACACCAACTCTGCTAAGAAGGGGTAATATCTCGGGTAGACCATGTATGGGAGTTATGACTTATAATGCATTAGCATTTTCTTCATTAAAACAATTAGGTAATTATGGCTGATTCCATACCATGAGCTTTGAAAACCCTAAAATCTATCAAATGATATATTAACGGAGGTAATGCCCTTTTTTTGGATTATTACTCAAATTGCAAATTTACTTTATTAATTGGGCTCATGTCATACCTAGGTGTGAGGTTTACTTATTAAGTTGTTATACTTACGCGGTTATTATTCTCTAGGTAAATTGGTTAATTGTTATGGAAGTGGCAAGAGATGTTTCTGGTTGACTGCTTAGGCTTACTTATTACTACAGGTTTGTCTTTACTACTTAGTAGGTCCATGTTCTTACTTGATGAATTGTAGTAACTCAGATCTATTCATATTCCCTTGCATTTACTCTGACAGTTTATAAGGGTGATTTCCCATTTGGTCATAAGTTAGCTTAAATGGGCAAATTGCCAGTGATTCCACCGGATTAACCGAGGCTAATTTTGGGGGCGTTACAGTCACAGTGGCCTGCACCCACAAACAAGGGAACTAAACCTATTATATGCTCCAGTTCCTTAAGATCAAGCCTAGATACTATGTCCTATTCTCAGATTTAGAGCAAAAGGTCGGCAAGACCGTATGCTCCGATACCATACTGTAACACCCCCAAAATTAGCCTCGGCTAATCCGATGGAATCGCTAGCAATTTACCCATTCAAGCCAACTTGTGACCAAACGGAAAATCACCTTTATAAAACTGTCAGAGTAAATGCAAGGGAAAGTGAATAAATCCGAGTCACTATAATTCATCAAGTAAGAACATGGAGCTACTAAATAGTAAAGACAAATCTGTAATTATAAGTAAAGCACAACCAGTCAAGTAGTAGCATCTCTTGACACTTCCATAGCAACAAACCAGTTACCTAGAGAATAATAACCACGTAAGTCTAACGACTTAGTAAGTAAACCTTACACATAGGTATGACATGAGCCAAATTAATGAAAATAAATGTGCAATTTGAGTAATAACCAAAAAGATGGCATTACCTCCGTTAATACACCATTTAATAGGCTTTAGGGTTTTCAAAGCTTATGATGTAGAACCGGCGATAATCACCTAATTGTTTTAATGTAGAAAAGGCTAATGCATTATAAGTCATAACTCCCATACATGGTCTACTCGAGATATTATCCCTTCTCAGCAGGGTTGGCGTTGTCCCGAGGGACCTATAGTACAATGCCAGTGCCCCAGCCATTGCTCAACATATCGTACGTAACATTAATGGCACGATTGAGTCCGACCTCGAGTGGGCCACACCAACTAATGGCATCCGTCCTATAGTGACCAAACCATTGGGAATGGTTGCACCGTAGTCACGAAACCAATGGATCCAAAGCCCCGTATAACATACACATTTGATCATCATATGCAGTCTATATAGTAAGCCCATGGCCGTTTATGCCGCACGTACCGGCGTACCATGTCTTACGATGCATCTTAACAGTTAATTAATAACACAGTTACCAAGTAATTACAAAAAGTAGGCATGCTCATATCATACTCGTGGTCTGTCAACTGACATATCCCACATTTTAAGTAAAAAGGGTGTAAGTGTCTACTTACCTCGCACATTCGAGCAAATCCTCTGACGAAGCTAAGTCATGTCATAACGGATACAAGACACCGTCATTCTAGGCCCTAGTCAACCTTAAAATGTAGCTAGGCTAAAGCATACACGTGTAAAACTCAAAAACTAGTGCTCTGCCCACTGACCGTACGTCCGGCCTCGTTGGCGTACATTCGCTCAGTGTGTTAAGAACACCGTTTTAAGATTCGGACAGTGCATGATTCCTGTCGCACTTCTAGACCTCTAGACCTCCTCTAAGCTAATAAAAGAACACATGCAACGTAAGAAATCACAACACAACGGAATTTTGAAAGGGTCATTTGGAAACATTATCATTTCTAAGGAGAAACTTGATTAATACTTTGGAAAACTCAACAAGGCATAAACCAAAGGCTACAACAATATTAAATACAAGGGAAACAAGGATTACCCGGAAGTTGAGCATGGACATGGCCTCCCCTCCTTGGAAACTCCTATTGGAAGCACTCTTTCTCACCAAACTCTCTCTCAAAACGTGGAAAGGGGTTCTGACAGCCTAGGGATACACCACAGGGTGAAAGAAGGCGTGGGAAATAAGAGGTGGGACGGCCTATTTATAGGGAAAATCTGCCACCAACTCTTTGTCAGACCAGCGGACGTCTGACAACCTTAGCGTACGTCCGATGGTTCTTGCACAATGGTCCAAAGGATGTTTCGTACATTCAGGTATTAGCCAAAGAGTATTCAAAAAGTAACGCACGTCTAGTGGTCCCACGCACGTCCGCTTGTACGGTTTGCAGAGCATACGTCCGCACTACAAACCAGACCTAGCATACGCCCGCCTCCTGAGGATCAATGTTTGGCTTCTATTTACTTAAAGGTTCAAAGTGTGATTAGCATAACGCTAAGGGTCTTAGGCCTCGTCTAAGCAACTTTGTCAAAAGCTCTTGTTAAACTTTCGAGTGGAAAGGATCTCCTCAAATAAAAAGGTTTGTTTTTATCGGGGCATTACAATGGGGGATGGGCTTCTTCCTTCTTACCTCTCTCTCACGACTCTCTTTCTCTTACCGGCTCTTTGAAATTAAAATTCCCTATTATTAAATTGTCCAAATAATCAATCCTAATAACAAGAATTCTCATTTGTCAATGTGTCTGCATGGAAAATAAAAATCAATTTATTATTCTATGCTCAAGTCTTAATCAAATTATTTGTCACCACCACCGTTCCTCCCTCATTTTTCTTACTGTTTTTGCCACTTCAAAGTTCAACCTTTATCATTTATATATTCCTTTTTATGGAGTTTTCTTTTCTAGCTAACAAGGATTAAAGATGCATTCAAATAATTTAAAATATTTTTGGAATATAGATTAATTAATAAAAAAAAAATTATATATATATATATGATAATGATCAATTCATAATCTAATAACAATTTAACAATTTTCACTGTTATGTTAAAGAGCATGCACACCATTGAATTAAATGGGTTAAGTTATGATTGACCTATATAGTCTTACATCCCCGTCTTGACATGACCCAAACTCAACACACAAACACGATTTCCTTACTTACTTGGAATTTTGATTCCAAAACACAACGAAATTTTATAAACTAATTAAAGCGCATCAGATTGAATGCTTAACTTTTGGTGTCGATTGCAGCAAGCATTATTGAAGCTTTTGTATTATACATTTGTGTATGATACAAATGAGTGAGGGTTTTCTAAGAACCGATAAATATTAATTTTCTGGCATCTTGAAAAGGCCGAAAAAATAACATCGAAAAAATTAAAAGGTTTAAGCACTTGTGACGTTATGATTGCTAGGTAGTATCTTTCAACTCTTCCTAAAAATTCTAATATCCCAATCATTTTATATTACAAAATCTGAATTCTACCATACAATTCAAAAATCAACATATTTCTACATTTGAATATGTGGTTTGGCCATGAAATAGGCAAAATGAAAGTACTACCACCCTAAACCAGGGAGCACAATTGCAAAAATCATGTAAGGCATTCTATAGACCGGACCAAGCAAATTAACCAGAACAAAGAAAGGCCTGAATGCAAAATTTGCCAATGGAAGGGAAAAGAAAGCACACAAAAAAAAAAAAAAAAAAAAAAGAACATGAAGGACAAATTAGGAAATACTTCTCGCATTCAAAAGAATTGAAATTCAAATATCTTAATAGTTCAACATAAACATCGAGATCAAGAATAACAAACCATAAATTCTAAGAAATTTACCCAACAACATTTCGTTCTATCGAGAACAAAACAAATACGTTAAACCCTAGTGGGCAAGCATAAGAGACCGCGGGGGAGAAGGAAAATGTTAAAAGCAATTTTAAATTTTAAGAACAAAAAAAACTAAACTACAATCACTAAAAGCCACAATTTTTTTTGGATAAGTAATGATATATATAAAACGCACAGAGGGGCGCAACCCTAGTACACAGAAAGTATACAAATAGATCAGCATCTGATTTAAAAGGACTTACTAATAAGTTCACTAAATAAGCATCAATAATGACCAAGTAATTAAAGACTAGTACAAATTTTCTTCTGTTTAGGCTCATATTTCCCCTTTTTTGATGAAAGTAGCTTAGGCATTACATATTTCCAACAATCTCCTTAAACTCTCCATATGCATGTCACTCTGAAAAATCTTCTCATACGACTCGGTCACCTGCATATAAACAGCCATCTACCAATAGATCAATGTTAAAATGCCGACAGATGCTTTGCCTCATAACCTATTCACTTGTTTCATCATACATTTTTGGAAGAATAACGTTACTTTTCAAAGGCACAAAAACAAACAAACAAAGGCATGAACTACTGTGTGCGTGGGCGTGTGAGCGTAGCTGTGAGCAAAGAAAGAGGTAAGCTACCAGTTTGAACTCCAAATTATTCTTACTCCTTAGCCAACCACAACTTTCCACTATAAAATTACTACTAGGTGTTGTATTTTTGCTGGAAATTTTCATATTTACACACACAACCACCCAACTGGAAGCCCAGGTTCTCATATGCATAAACATTTACAACGTGTAAAACAAACATTGAAAAGAAGGTCCATCAGCATGCTCTTTGAAAGGAATAGGGTTTTATTTTTCCTATTGTCATTCTTTAAAAACATAGTCTACAATCACTTGCCCTCATAATAAAAATAAGTTTGGTTCCAAAGGAGCAGAGAGAACCTACTAATTTTATCTGGAAGGTCAAAGTTCTTATCCACAATCTTGCCCCCTACAATTTCAAAATTTTCAACATCTTCTGCAATAAATTAAATTTTATTGCTTCGCGTGCGCTTTGCCAACCAATGATTTACAAGCATCACTTTATCTTCACTTAAACTGTTTGGTTATATCAATCCATCAAAGTTGGAAGAATTCCATAGGGGTCACAGGCATAGGCCTTGGAATCTATATAGACTATATTGACCACCCATATTTCCCTAATCCCTCATGTTTTCCATCATCCTTCCCCCAACTCCAATCTCAAAAAAAAATCTAAGATGTATTCAACGAGTACCTCATCCATGAAGCCATTGAGAGGTCCACCACAGTAATCCAGTATTATTTTTAAAAGGTATTTTAACATGTAGCATCCAAAACGGCGTTAGAGTGCCGTGCATCATTAATTAACAAGCAATTAATAATCAAAGAAATATATCATTACTTCCCCTCACAATAACCAAATATTATTATCAGTTCAGAAAAATCAAACCATCTATGCTTTGATTATGTCATATTACCTCTCAGATATGAGCGTGACCTTTCCAAATCCATTCTTTCGCAAGAATGCCTGAACCTACTTAAAACAAAAAATGAAAGCTGAATATCATAAATCAATAAAACATGACTTAAATTAACAAAGACCTTTAAATGTAATTCCTTAATTTACCTTTCTCTTGCTCACACTCCCTGAAAGACAGCACGGTGATATCATCATCTTCTACCCCGTTACGTACCACAGCTTGATAGGTTTTAGTCTGGCCTCCAGCAACAACCTCCTTGGCAACGAATGTAATATAATACCTTATCACATCGCAAGGCTGAGCCATAGCTTTCAAAACTTTCCGAAACTTTAGCTGAGGACTTTCAGGCTACAAAACAAATAATATCAGTCACAGAAACGGAATAGAAAACTTCACTATTAACAACTATTCATAAATTTTTTTGTATTTTTTTTAAGGAAAAGAAAGAACAACCTTGTGGGTGTGGATCCAGGTGTTGTATTCATCTATTGCCAAATTCGAATAGAGTATGAACCTGCGGGCTTCAATCAGAGTGTTGATATAGCACGGTTGAATTAAACCACAAGCGATAACGCCAGGCATGGAGGGAATGTCAAAGCCCTAAAACAACAAACAACGAACTAGTGAAAGGCGTGTGTATATATATATAAATATAGGAGTACGTAGTAAACGAAGCGAATTAATTTACTTACATCACTCTTTAAAAAGTGTTCGTTGTAGAAGAAGTATTCTTCGGCGGTCATGACATGCAAATTTAATATATGATTATAGAGATCAAAGCCGCCCACTTGTTTCTCTTCTTTTTTTGGATGAATTGTCACTCGCTTTTCGGGCTTGCCGTGGCGGATCTTGTCGGCGTCGGGATTAGGATTCGGGTGCCAGGATCGCCGAAGAGGAGCAGCAACCGAGGCACAGCACGTTCGCTTTCGCCGTTGTTTTTCCTCGAGAGGGGGATCACCTAAATCAGAAAGAGGCGGCTGTCCTCTCTTCCCCTTCGTCTTCCTCTCCACCGCCTTAACCATCTCTCTCTCTCTCTCTCTCTCGGCAGAAACCCTAGCAGAGTAGCAGTGATGAATTGTCAGCCGCGCACAATGCCCGCGCCTCTTTTATGTTGGTTCTTTTCCTTCTTCTTTAAGGGTCAGGCTTTTCACTACCGACGGTACCGTTTTGGACATTGAAAAGTTGGTTTATAAAAAAAAAAAAATTAAAAACTCATTAAAATTTTAAAATGATAAAACAATAATAATTAAAATATTAAAACTAAAAAACTAAAATGTAAAAACAAAATATAAAAACCAAAGGGTGGCTCCGGCCACCCCTGGGCCAAAATGGGGTGGCCGGACCACCTAATGACCACTGGGGGTGGTCCGGCCACCCCCAAAAGGGCAAAAGAAAAAAAAAAATTAAATTGGGTTTAGTTTTTGGGGTGGTCGAACCTCCCCCAAAGGGGCAAAAGAAAAATAAAAAAAATTGGGTTTAGTTTTTGGGGTGGCCAGACCACCGCCAAAATGGCAAAGAAAAATAAAATAAAATAATTGGGTTTAGTTTTTGGAGTGGACGGACCACCTCAAAAGGGCCAAAAAAAAAAAAAGTTTAGTTTTTACGATGGTCGGACCACCCCATACCGGTTGTGGATATTAATATCAACCTCCTCCAATTTGGAAAAGGAAAAAGAAGAAAGGAGAAATTGAGGGGTCCAAACAGAAAGATGCTGCAATCCCTAGCAAGGCTAGGCCTCACAAACCCAAACTCCCCCTCCCTTCAAAACCCTACCCCACCCAAACTCCCCCATCAACAACCACAACAGCTCCAATCCTTCTCCAATTTCTCATCCGCCATTAGCACCACTACCACCACCACCTACTCCACCCTCCTCTCTCTTCTCCCGCCTCTCCCCCGCACGCAGTCCCTTCTCCTCCAAATGGCGGCCTTGGCCTTCAAACTCTTCGAGCTCTCGCTCAATCGCTCCCTCTAGCTCACCGCCTTTGCGCTTGCTTCCTACCTTCCTCTCTTCCCAAACCCAAGCGCTACCCTCAACAACCCCACTCATTTCGTCTCCCTCCTCCACCAAAGAAATCATCTCCCTTTTCAATCGCCTACAGACCCAGCTCTTCGAAGCTGTCGTCGAACTCCAAGAAATCCTTGATCTTCAAGATGCTAAGAAATCCTTGATCTTTAGTTTTTTAGTTTTAACTTTTTTAATTATCAATTTTTTTAATTGTTAATAATTTGTTTATTTATTTTTAAAAAACCTACTCTTTAGTGCCAAAAACGTTGCCGTTTAGGGCAACAATATCTATGCGGTAGTGAAAAAGCCGGATCCCTTCTTTGCCCCTTTATTAGCTACTTTATTTATTTGAGTGAAAAATATGTTTTAGCCTATTTTTTAAGTAACATTAAGGCCTCCCAATTGTACATGTTTTCATTTTTCGTTTCAAAGTATCCTTAAATTTATTAATAAATAGGAATAAATATAAAAAAGGCACATAAATTTATTTAGTTTATTTTGTGATTATCCTTCTAAATTTTAAAAAGTAACATTAAGGCGTCACATTGCGTATCAAATTATACATATTTTCATTTTTCTATTCAAAATGCCCTTTAAATTTATTTCGTTTATTTGTTGATTATCCTTCTAAATTATAAAAAGTAACATTAAGGCTTCATATTGCCTACCAAATTATATATATTTTCATTTTTCTTTTCAAAATATCCTTAAATTTATTAAAGCCAAATGCTTTTTTGTTTTTTTTTTTTTTCACTCATTTTGTGCTCTGAGAATCACCAAAATTTACATAAAACACGATTTAAGAAAAAATAAAATCAGAAAATACTCCATCATCGGTTTTTTTAGGCATTAGTACTAAATTTAAGGCATTAGCAACAAATTTGTGAGGATTAGCACCAAAATTGATGCATTAGCATCAAATTTAGGATAATCAAATTCATTTTGGGTGATATTATCCCTAAAGGGTTAACCTTTCACCCTTAGGTTTTAATTTTGAATCCAAAAACAAGTTTTAAAGTATTAGAACATAATTATTAAGAAAAAAAACCAGATCTACAATTTTATTTTTTCTTAAATCATGTTCTACATAAAACTGTGAGAATACAGGACAACACTACGGGAAGAACTCCTAGCAAACCTCAATAAATAAATAAATCGGTTTCAGTTCGATTCTGTGCCCTTCTCCCAATTCGATTCTTTGTCTTTTCATTCTCTATTCTTGTTTTTCTGGCCCGTCATATGTATGACGAACAGGGTTACAAAACCTAAACCGTCTCTAGCTTTAGCTATCCTCGGACCGAGCCAGTTCTCAGTGGCCCTTTTGAGTGCTTGATTCATTAATTTAGTTTTGCGCCATGTCAGTGGTGGTTATTTCTTGTTTGAGTGCTTCTTTGCTGATTAACGTTGATAGTATGGTCATGTCTACATAATTCATGCACCCTCTTATCAAGTTTTATATAGCTCTTTCTTCTTTTAAATATAATGCGGAAGGAGATTTTATTCGGATTTCACTTCGTTTCCTTCCTCTGCCCCTCCTTACAATTTGGGGATTAAAGCATTTGCTTGCTTCCTGTTATCAAATTCAGTAGAGTTGTTGGTTGAATTTGTACAAATCAAACCTATTTACTGGCGTACCATGAATATAAAACATGTGCATGAGAAGAAAAAGCTACCTGCTTTCATTTCATTATGTACAATTACAAATTTTCAAAATGCTAGTATTAAGATATTTTATTTCTTATTTTTTTGGAAAATCTGAAATTCGTATTATATCTTACTGGTTTTGCTGTTTTGCCCTGTTCCAGTTGATTCGCCATCATGGTTCCCTTCAATGTCTATTGCATTGAACTCGGATGTAGAGCTCGTAAGTATGCTTATCAAGTTTGAAGAATTGATAGGATTTGTTCAGTATTCCACCATTCATCTGATGCCTAATTCCTGGATATATGTTTTTGTTTGTTAATTATAAATTCTTTTCAAATTACTTCCGTTTTGATACATTCTTGTGTGTATACGTATACCTTCTTCTAGCATAAGGTACAATAGTATACCATGCACTTGTCTAATTGCTGATTCCCAAATTGAAATTTGTTTTCTTGATATTAAATTTTTCCTGTTACTCAAGTTGCTATCCCTTGTGTCTTTGTACTTTTTGTTTGTCATAATACAGAAATTAGATCGTGCTTTAAACTGTCTTTAGAATGAAGGGAATTACAGCAATCAATTACCAATATAATGCATTTTGAGTGCTCTGCCTCCCTCAATTGCTTACGGTCCAATTTGTTTGGAGGATGCTGTAAGCATAAAAAAGGCTCATGAAAGCACGCTGCCAATTATTTGCTTCAGAGATGGTAGCCTCCCTCTTCCAGATGTCTCAAACATTTCTCTAAATGATTCAGGTAGTTCATGTGAAAGTGGTCTAATTTAAATTGAAATGAACCTTAAGTAAACATATCAGTTAATCAATTTAATCCTGTTTTGCCTCCCCGCCTTATAGGCCTTGAATTCTTTAATGGATTATTACTATGCAAACAGTACAAGAAGTAGTGATGGCTCCATGTTTTTCATGTTGTATAATTCCAGCCAAGAGAAGGTTGGTTTTTATCTTTTATATGCTAGAGAAGGAACTTGGGGTTTTGGATTGAGGCATCTTAATGCCGCTAGCAGTGCTACTAAAGATCAAACTATCATGTCTGTTTCCTTGAAAGATGCCCAAAAGATGCTCCTCTCATGGGGATTGCAGAGTAGCTTTTGATGCTAGTGGATTGACATCATACAGGTTTTTGTTTAGCCCTTCCTTATTCTTTTAAGGTATTGTTTTGTTTTTTTGGTTGGATTAATCTCTTTGCTCAAAAGGTGTTGTTGCTAGGGGTGGAACAAAGAACTTTTGCTTGATTTAATTTCTCTTTGGACTTCTTAACATCATAATTTTTTATCGTATATCATCTTTTCATATAAGATTGTATAAAGGTTAATGAAAAATTGCCATAAAGTGTTGTATAATATGATCCATAATTTTTGTTGTTGTTGATTAGAAGTCCTTTGAACCTATGGGATACATAAATGGAAGTAGACATTTCCCTTCCATGAATCCCACCTTTCCCTGGAATAGACAGGATTTGATCTTAGACCTCTTGCGGAACAACCAGATTTTATTAGCTAAATAACAGACATCCACAAGATTTAGAATTTTTTTATAAAAGGATTTGTTTTGAATTTGACGTTTGTATTGTCTTTTTTCTGGATAAATAAGCATTTATATCGTCTCTGTAGCATATTTTACCTTTTCGTTTTTTCTTCTTTTAAACTCTTGATCTCCTCAATCTTTTTGAATTTAAGAGGTGTAAACTCTATTCCGTTTTTTTAAAGAGGTCTAAACTGTCGTTGGTATGATTTGGATGGTCACTTGTTTAGATTCAGAAATTGCCTGTCTTATTTAATTTGCTTGACTCCTGTAATTGAGTTTTTTTTTTTTTTTGGTTCTTTTATTTTCTTCCTCAGCTTCTGCTCTTGTGATCTAAGGCATGGAGTCTTCGACTGTGGCATTGAAATCGTATCACATCAAGGTCAATGCTGACATGGAGTATGAGATGATGTTTCTTAGTTGGCCTATGATACTTTTGTTGTTAATATGTCCTTGTCTGTTATGATAATTGGTAAACTTTTATCCCTCTTTTTTGTCATACAAACAATTAGCTAAACTTTCGGTGGCTTCATTGTTTAAATAAAAAATAAAAGTAAGTGTAAGGGCTGCTTGCCCATTTGCAAAATCAAGCTATCTAGTGAGAAAAATATTCACTGTCCAACCAATTGGAAGCAGCTAAAATTTTCTGAGATTTCCTAGAAAATGTTGTTACAAAATATTGAGTTGCAATTGCTTTCCAGTTCTACTGTGTGGTTTGCATAGTCTTCAAATAAGTTTTACTTTTTTTGTTTGGGTAACTCGGAAAAGATGTAATCGGCTAAATCAGTTTTGCTGGTTTCTGGTTGGCCCCTTGCTTTTCTTGAAAGTGTAATGATCTTACGAATTCTTGTCTGCAACAAGGAGCCATAAACCCCTGGATTAAATGAAAACTTAGCGCAAAGCTGAAGGTCACATGTACTTATTCTTCTACCATTTGATTTATGTGGACTTGGTGTCATGCTATTCAATGGTTTTTTACTTGATTCACTTGCCTGAAAACTACTGTAGGGCACATATGGCAATAGATATGTCTTATTGCATCAAATGCTGCAGCTGCACTTCCTGCCTTTTGGGCCCTTCGACAGAAGGTAATGCTCGCACCTTTTCTTTGTGATTGGATTGACAAAAATTTAAACCTTCTTAGTAATGATAGATTGTGGTATATGATCTGGTTTCCTGTTTTGTTAAACAGCAACAAACTGATTGTTTTTTTACAAGATTACGATAGTAACAGGGCTTGCCTATGCTCGGAAGATAATTATCCTATGTAGTAGTGTCGTAAGATTGTAAACAAACATAAATTTAGTAGATGTCGACTTTAATGAAGACAAACAGCAGTGAAAACTCTTAGATAAGACTGGAGGGTGAGGTCATGGATTCAATTCCAAAAGGGTGCTCGAGTTATCTACCTAATAAAAACGAATTAACAGCCTATTGGAATATTAAAGAAATCTTAGAGAGGTCAGTGATATGTTCAGTGATATCAGAAGTGGTCATTCATATCTCATATGCCTAGTTACTGATTAGCAATTTGAGAATGTTCAAGCTATCCCAATCAACCAATGTGAATTTTTGGACCCTTTAGATGACTTACTCTTGCCAAACGGACTATTATTTGTTTTATGCCAGAGTGGGTGATATACACATCTAGCAGAATTTCAGGTGGATTATATCATGCTTGTGATGTAGGCACATGGTGTGCATTAACCTTTAATGTCTTACAGGTATGAGTTATTCCTGCATCACTTTTCAATTTCCAGGGATTTATTCTATTTATTTGGTTGTACACACTTGGGATAATCATATAAAATTGAGGGTACGGTGGATTTATACACCTTTTAAGTGGAAAAACCCAATTGACAACAAGGGACATTGAAAGCCTTGAAATCATTTGGAGAGAGTGTCAATGTGCCCTCACTTGAGGCGCTTTGAAGAAATGGGTTTTAAGAGGGAAGTGAGATCCAAATCATGCAAAATTCTGTAAATTTTCCTTCATGTTTTTCTAAGTGCTACTCTCTCTCTCCACTCTATTTGAGGTAATATTGACTATTCAAATGGAAAATGTTTCAGTTTACGGACTTTTGGCTCTCTTTTCATGGCTGTGGTGAGCACTTTCGTCTACCTAGCTACTATTGATGAAGTTTTTAAGTGGGCAATTCACGCAGCTCTAGCTATTCTTACAGCTCTAATGGCTGCGACTAAGGCAACCAGGTAACTGATGCCAGTAGACATTGTTCTAGTAAAGGTAATATAAGGGTTATGAGAATTTATGGTTGGCATTTAACCATGCTTAACCTGCAGGTCTGCCAATATTGCTACTGTGATAGCAACTGGGGCTTTGGGTCTTCTTATTGGATGGCTGATAGAGATCTCTACTAATTTTAGGTCGCTGTCCTTGTCGATCGGGTTCTCTTTAAGCATGCTTGACAGGTGGGTTCTTTTCTTTGAATTGGGGGCGTCCCTTGCCCCTGCAGAATTTACTTATTATAATAAGGTACACATGTAACAAAGCTATATTTGTGCTTGAACCTGATAAAACACATTGGTATCCAGCATGGATAATCCATTCAATTCCTCTTTTAAGGCTAGGCTCCTTGTTTACACAGATGGCAAACTATTAAAGACTGGCTTCAAGATCATGTCAAGACATTTTTTAGACGGTTCCGGTGGGGATTTATGCTAGCAGGTTTCACCGCGTTTGCCATGGCAGCAGTAAGCTGGAAACTGGAAACCAGTGAAAGCTACTGGATTTGGCATAGGTATGCAAATTTGATGGAACTCTCTGTCTCTATTGCTCTCACTTTCTCTCTCTCATGTTTGATGCATAAAATGCTTTGTAGTGTCTGGCATGTGACAATATATACGTCTTCGTTCTTCTTCCTTTGTTCAAAAACAAAAACAATTACCGTAAATACTGAGAATCAAAGAACCCCAGTTGAAAATTATGAATTGATTCGGTAAGATTCATTCTCAAGAGGTGAGAGAATGGCTTAGTTAGGTGAGGGTTTTTGCTCAAGTTTCAACAAAATGACTTCTTCTCAAGAAAACTGGAGAAACCAGTGTTTGATATTGTACAACTCATCTGATGGCACAACTCAATGCCAAATAAGACATCTCAACTGCATCAATTGGAGCAGTTTTTTGTAAATTCTTCTCCATGAGGTTTGTTCATAATTTTTTTTTTATTTTTTTTCCTGTATTTGCCTAATTAGGAAGAAAGAACCTATTGATTGGGCAGGAATGATATTTTGACTACTTCAGGAGAGAGATTAGGACATGAGGGTTTAGATGACAATTGGTTGTTAAAGCTAGTTCAAGGGCTTAACAATATATATATTTTTTCCCCTTGTACTGTTCTTACAAAATTATAGAAGCAACAGTGATTGAATGAAGCTTATATTGGTAGTTGTGATATAAAACCCTTATAATGCGCTTGTTTCTAAAACATGCTATACTTGGGGCAAACCCCAAAAGCACGTATAAAAGGCTAAGGATACATTCTAGCTATTTTAATGTACTGAAATGATATTCAAATACAAGTGGCCCTTATTTTTCGGACTTCTCCAGGAAGAATAAAATCTGTAAAGAAAATTCAATGAAAAGAAATTCACCCAAGTGCGGCAGAAAGTGAAGTACTCCCCCTTCTCAAACTAGATTTCCTATACAGAAGCCAAATCTCATGAACAAATTATAAACAAATTCCTCTAAATTCTTGCAACAATTCAACTTTTTCCCACCAAGTCTTTGGATCCACTTCTGGGGAGATTATTGGCATCATGCTGGATACCCTCGCTTTAGATCTCTTATGTTACTTCCTCACTCTTCTCTTACTGAGAGGCTCCTTTGGGAAAAGGAGGAGACTGAATGCAAGTCTGAAGATGGTTGTCCTCTGTAATCCTTTCGGATGTTCCAAAGGTTCTCTGCACACGTCCTCATAATAGGCCGATTCTGTCTGCGTGGAGCCAAACACTGTAAGGCTAGTTCAAGAACCTGCTCAAGGGCTAAGTGATTTGCAGAAGAGCATTCCAGCTTTGGGTCCAAGATTGAAATAGCATCTCCTTTGGTAAACTTCTTTATGGCCTGCATTTAAACATCAAGTCACATTAGGGAGAATAATTTCCTTTATTTCTTAAAATGCTTCCTTGTAACATAATGATAATCACCCTATCCAGTTAAATGAGGGAATGGTAGAGTTTGGAATATTGTTGCATAGACTAAGTGGGAGATATTTGATGGACATGTGCAACATAATCCTACATTAAGGATCTTTGTGAAAGTCTTGAACTCTCTTTGTTTTCTTTCCACAAAAAATTATTATAGAAAACTAATAGTGATCAAAGAAGAAACATAAGAGAATCATACCCATTTTGGCGACACGCATTTTTTTGAGAAGACGTGGAACATTGCCTTACTTAGGGCTGCATGCAATCATGATACTAGGGTATGGTGATGAGAACGGAACAAATTATTGGACGATTAGGAATTCTTGGGGGGAGGCATGGGCGCAGAATGACTATGGCAGGGTTGTTAGGCCTTCGAGTCTGATTGGACATGAGATGCAGTACTTGATTTTTGCGACTTCATATCCGATTCCTCGTTAGATGTCTCTAAAGGGTGAAACAAAATGTGCATGATAACTTTTTTACATAACTTCTGTTGAAATTAAATTGTTGAAAACTATGTCTTTTCTATTAATGTTTCGTTGCATAGAGTGCTAGTGATCCATCTTTTCAATTCTAGGTTTAAGGAGAAAATAGGAGATGTGTTAGTGGCCGTGCCTCGTTTGTGCAATGTGAGGCAAAATCAGATTCCAACTATGTGAAAAATTCCAACTTTATGATCTACCAACTCTATCAACAACCTCCTGGATTTTCGGCTAAAAATTTGGTGTCTTTGGTCGCGAAAGATATAAGCGAGACTCAGAGAAAAACCAAAAATAAATTCCCATCCTTTTGCTATTGCTGAAGAGAGGAGCAGCTGTTCATCACAAAGCTCTCTCCACTGTAAGGTATAAGTTTCTCTTCGATTGTAATTCTTTGCTCTAAAATCTATTGATGTTTGTTTGGGTTAGTGTCCATCCTCTTCAGTCGGAGTACATGAGTCAGAAACAAATCTACCTAAATCCATTTTGTTTTGAGAGGAGAAAGGGTGGGGAAGAGGAGGGCTAGACAGAGAGCGTTCAATTCATGTATTCTCATTATCTATTCTGCTCTTCTGCAGTCACCCACGGTAAGCCCCAACATTTTTTTCTCCTTTTCTGTTTTCTGTTTCTTTTAACATTAAATGTTAGGTTATCTACATGATTGTATTAATTTTTTTCCTTCTTTTTCTTTTGGGGTGATAGTCATGTTTGTGTGCTAATGCGTTTCGATCTTGTTTTCTCTCCTTTGTTATGCTTCTTAACTCCAATGACATGCAGACTAATATATTTTTTTTCTTATGTTATGTTCTGTTTTCTCTGAATGTCAAAATGGACAGCAAATTCCTAAGTTGCACTGATTTAATTGTTAAACTACCCAAACATTGTCTTAACTTGGGTACAAATTGAAATTTTTGTTCTTTCTCATGTTTGGGAAATTTTGAAGCAGATCCCACTGGAAAAACCATAACCAGCACAAGTTAGTGAAGTAAAGCAACGTCCAGTGACCACAATACCCCTGAAAAATCTCTGCACTCACTTCCTCAATGCCCTATGTTCATGCTCAAAGGTAATTGTGTGCTCTATTTTGCTTCTTGGATTAGTTCTCTATTTTAGGCATTAATGTGGTAGAGCTGTGTTGGGTTCTCTTTCCTATTATCTTTTCTTTTTGGGTTTTGTTCAATCTTTTCTAGGTTTTGCTCATTTTTCTATGTTGTGAGAGCCTTTTGGTTGATTTTTTTTTTTTTTTTTAATTTGAGCAATGGGAAGGAGTGGCTGATCATGTGAGAGGGCCAATATACTTGATTTCTTATGTTTTTGTGAACTCTGTTTGTCTTTTTTGCCCAACATGCAATTTTTTAAACCTTGGTTGGCCTGCTGCTTGATGCTATGTTATACTTGAACTTGTGCGAAGTAGGGTGTTGTAAGAGCCTTTCGGTTAAAAAATTGGCAAATGAGAAGGGATTGGCTCGTTGAGAGGGCCAAAGTTACTTTGATTTCTTATGCTTTTTGTAAACACAATTTGCCCTTTTTATTATTATTGTTATTTTTATTTTTATCTAAACCATGCAATAAATGGCCTTCAATTGCAACCAGCAGCTGACCTTGACCTAACCTAAATATTACTTATCCAATTATCTCTCTCTCTCTCAACATTAACCTTCAATTGCAACAGTGTTGCAAGCTCTTAAATTCCAAACATGCATTTTGCTAGACAGGGTGTTGAGATCTGATTGGTGCTTATTTTTCTCTTCTTATTATTCCTTCTTGTTTTTTCTTTCTTCCTTTGTTTTCACTGTTCGCATGTCTTTTTTTTTTTTTTTAACGAGAATCATGTTGGTACTGCACGTGGAAGTACTCACAAAAAAAAAAAGGAAAAAGAAAAGGAAGATACTTGGAGCTGTTTTACTGTTTTTCTTTTAGCATTCTTTGTAGTGGATTGTCTTACCGCTATATATTGAATGAATATATGAGTGGGTACTGGAATTAATAAGAAGCCAGCAAGTGACAATATATGCATTTTTGGGGCATTAGGTCTTATAACAACAAATCAAATCTCTTGCATTGTGTTTATTTTTCAATTTAAATTTGTGTTTCTTTTGTTTCTTTATCAAAAAATTAGGTCTTGGCATTCTACATTATCAATGTTCATAAATTCTACACGTCACATGGGGTTACAAATTATTGTTTTTCGAATTATTATGGTTATGAGTTTCTTGTAATTTATGTTTAGTTTACCTGTTTGGGCAGTCATTGACATTATCTAACAAAAACAAAAACTTCATTTATTGGAGGAAATCAAATGTTTGTATAACAATTTCCAAGCAAGAAAATCATACCTGTTAATTTTAAACATATTTCAATTTTTGTTGCAGCAGGCATAGATCTTGTTAGGGTCCATCCTAAATTTATACAGTCAAATGCGACCAGCCATAAATGGGCTCTGGGAGGTAGATAGTCGATATATTTCTCTCTCTCTCTCTCTCTCTTTTTTTGGTTTTTGTTCTTTTTTTCCCTCCAAAATAATTGTGTTATTTATAAAATAATATATTATTGACTGTGGGTCTTAATTGCACAGCTTTTGCAGAGCTTCTAGACAACTCTTTGGATGAGGTATACCTACACTCTTCTTTACTTCCAAAAGTTAAGAATCATTACATGCATCAATTTTCATCTTTTCATTTTTTTTCTCGTCTTTTAATTTGCAAGTCTGTAATGGAGCTACATACATGTTGGTCAATGTGAGCTTCTAAATTACTTAATGGGTAAATAATTGGATGTGCAGAAGACTTGATATGCATTAATCTTTTCCTTTTTGTTTCCCCCTCCCCCCCCAATTTTCTCCTGGATGGAAATGAGTTCAAGACAAGTACAATGAGGCTAGGAGCAGATGTTCTCGAATTTTCACGTTGCCAAGGGAATGATGGACAAAGGTAGCTTCTTCTTTTTTGCTTACAATTAATTTTTGTTTATGGCTTGCTTCTTTTGATCTTTCTATTATGGTGATTATATATATGGCAAATTGCTGAACAAGAGATCAATTTCTTTCAATTTATTTACTTTCTATGGGTTGGCTCAATTTGTTTGCATGTCATCTTCAAGAATCAAGACTAATTTAATTGTATTTATTTGTTTAAGGCTCACACAAAGCATCGGAATGCGATCCTAAACATTTCTAAGGGGTACTGGGAAGGAAGATATTGTGGTTCCCATGGTAAGACCACTTGTAATGATTCTTGCATGTATATATATACTTGAATTTTCGTAAGTGTTGGACCGTTCTTTATCACTATTTTATTTTTTTATTTATTTATTTTGGAATGACAAGATTGACTTCGAGAAAAGAGGACAAGAGTGGAAGAAGATGACACAATCTTCTATGAATGACTGGAATAGAAATTTAGCAACCATATTGTAGTGGTCACCTAAGAAGATCTTCTTAAGCAGGTAAGTCTTCTTTTGGTTTTTTCAATTTAGAAAGGGCTTCTTATAATAATCTATACCATTGTCATGATGCTAGATTCTTCAAGCTGTGTGTGCGCGCACCCATGTGCGGCCATTTGCAAATAAAGCTAAAAAAGGGACTTCTAATTATTTTGGTCCCTTGAAATATAAGTAGCACTGCTCTGTTTCAAAACTTATATGGATCATTTACACCATCCCTATAATTTTTTATTTTTTTAATATTTAATGACATTTCTCATTTTATCACTACTTATCATTCTTTGCGCAATGTAGTTCAATTCCCTGAACGATCATGGGACATGAATAATTATATACAACCTTTGGGAGAATGATGAAGGAATCTGGAACTTAATTTTGACACTGATAAACATGTTAAGTTTGAATCACTTTTACTTTCATTTGCTGATTTTACTTGGTGGTTCAAGTGATAGGGTTAAATATTTATAATGTTCAATGTGATAGGACATTCAACTTAGAGGAGTCAACCGAGATGAGAAGAGCATACAAATGGCACAGCAATATCCCAACTATAGACACTTCTTAGCTTATCAACACTCACTAAGGGTATGTGAGGGTACGTGCAAATTTCTTTCTTTCTTTCTTTTTCTTTTTCCTTTTTTTTTTTTTTAAGGGTTTAGGGTTTAGTTACAGCTGCGTGAATTTAATACATGACTGCTATAAATGGTTAGTGACATTTCTGTATTTCATCTTTGCCAGAGTTGCACATCAATTATCTATCTGAGACTTTCGGGAAAGATGTTCAACATCATAACATAGATATTAAATTTATGGTATCCTATTTACTTCATTTTTTATTTATTTATTTATTTATTTTATGGTTTTAAACCATATCTACTCAGTTTTGTAGTGTTATTCTATTAGTGTACTTGTGTAAGAATTTGAATGTGTACTTGATTAAGGGCTAGATATTAAATTTATGTTATTAATACTTTTTGTAGATGATATTAAGATTTTAATGTTAAATATCATGTAATGAATTACATATATTATTATTGAACACATGGAATCAAGCATATGCCTTGCACATGCCATCCCCACTATTAATGGATAAAAGGAAATTCTATTCCATTCGGTCATAATTTTGGAGATAAATCTTATAAATAATATTGCAGACACTTATAGGTTTGAAATGATTAACCGGGAAAGGACCCAGCTATTATGGAACCATATATATATTTGGGCCCCCAAAGGGCAAAAAAAAACTAATTTTTAATAAGTTATTTTAGGCTTTAACCTAACAAAAAGTATTTGGGCCTACAAAACATCTAATTTTTTGCCTAATTAGCAACCAATAAAAAGCTCACGAAAACTGGTTAAACCGGTCGATTTAACTGATAATTTTCGGTATAGTCTCTTATCGGTTAGGAATCGATTAACAGATAGCTTATTGATCGGTAATTAGTAACCTCTTTAACTGGACCGATATGACCGATGCCCAGTCCTACCTATAAGGGGTTGTTAACTCATCGGCAAATTTGTTTTGTTTGGGTAAATGTGTAATTTCTTAATAACCACCATGAGAAAATGGCTGAAATTTATATGAAGAGAGTTATAATTTGTTGCACATGCATTCATACTATAGAGTTATTTGTCTCATCCTCCAACCTTAGGGATTAATTTTTTAGTTCTCTTAATTTAAAGAATATAATCGGTTGTGAATCACGCTTTATGAAGCGAAGGTCACAAGTTCGAATCTCCCCTACCCTTACGTGAACATGTAAAAAAAAAAAAAAACATAATCAAGATTTCTCGTAGGGGGTTGAGGGACCGAGCCTAATTTTAATAGGAGCCAAACTTAATTTTTAAACTTTTATATGTATATATATATTACCCTGAACATGCTTTCCAACACATACACAAAGGCATTCCCATTTAGCCTTCTATAGTTGAAAATATTATTATTTGAAGTAAATTTACTTTTATTAATTAACTTAAAAAAAAAAAAAACTTGTAGCTCCAAGGAGCAATACATTTATATTGCAAAAAGTTCACACAAAAAAAAAAACACACACACGAATCAATAGGATTCCCTTCCTCTTAAGGTTCAAAGTACAATTACTTTGGAATCATATTTAAAATATGAGTACCACATCAATTTGGGTTGTATTGTTATAATATATGGTTATTTTTCAATGTTAAATTTCTCTCTCTATGCAACCTTGCCTTGTCACATCTAAAGAAGCTTTAATGTCAATATGGCTTTAAAGTTTTCACCATGTGTTGTCACATTTAATTTAGTAATAACATTTATTTTATTTTTTTAGAAAAAAGGTAGTACAATTTTAAATCCGAACTTTCCATGTAATAGTATTATAATGAGAAATGTTCACTTTTCTTTTTGCTCAAGAGGTAGCTCAATCGGCTGGGATCATGCCTAATGAAGTAGATGTCACTAGTTCGAATCCCCTTCCCCTCTCTTGTGCAGACATGTCAAAAAAAGAAAAAAGAAAAAAAGGAGTAACGTTGCCTTTTTTTTTTTAATTTCTTTTTTAAATATAACAAAGTACTCCTAGTGTCCTTATTTCATAAATTATTACAAATTGCCTTGAAAATAAGCCATGCTTCTTCAAGTTTTTGTTTTCTATTCTCAAAACAAAAACACTAGCAAATAATTCAAAACATTAATTAAACTAAAAACTCTAGTACTACATCACATCAAAATATATTTTTTAAAAAAATACACCCCAAAATACATTAATAGACATACCCATATTTTAGTTTGTGTGTTGTGTTTGTATTTATTTTATTTTTGTAAATATCTTTGTAAAAAAAAAATTGTTGTTTTACTGTGCACTCTACGTTCGAACGTATCCAGTACGTTCGAACGTAGACATGGGGTTGTGTATGAACTCACTTGCGTGTGTTCGACCGCAGCGCCCCATCACATACACACACTGATGCACAAATGCGTTTGAACGTACCCTTTACATTCGAACACATTGCCAACTTGACACACACGCACTCAGCACAAGTGCGTTCGAATGCACTTACGTACATTCGAACGCACTCAATTTTAGGACTCACGTGACCTATTTTTTGGTCACTGTTCTTCCTTTCTCATCCCTTCCACCCAGCGCCGTACACTTCTTCTCTCCCCATCTCCGTCTCTCCTCCCCCCAAACACCTCCAAACCCCACATCCACACCACCCCATCATTACCCACCACCTACACACCATCGCCGGCCTTTCTCCACCACCACGCACCATTGCCGGTTCCCCCATTTTCTTTTTTCCCCCATTTTTCCCACAAAACCCGAAACTCCCCAACCCCATTTTTTCTTTCCATTTTTTTTATATTTTAGGGCACAAATCCATTCACGGATTGTGCCCCTTTGTTTTTGTGTTGGTTTTGAGTTGTTTTTGCAGGGGGTTGGTCTAATTTGAAAAGGGTTCTCAAACCCTTTGGTTTCGGGTTGCACACCAGGTGCTCGACAAAACGCCCTCAACGAACCTCCAGCATGCCTAGAGGGCGAGGTTCGTCTTCCTACCATCCTGACCCACCCATCATAGCCAAGCCGCCCATTGAGAGCCGTAAGCTCTTATTAGAGAACACCTTTGCCATCAAAGAGGAGTTCTCCAATAATGAAGCTACAAGTTGGGCGGTTCAAGAGCTGAAGAACCGAGGTTTGAAGAGACTTTTCAAACCCATCACCTCCACTGCATACGAGCGCCTGGTCAGAGAGTTTTACGAGCATCTGCGTGTTGATTGCGACCAGCTGGATGTACTTTTCTCTTCCATTGACGGAAGATAAGTGGAGGTGACCATAGCTGATGTAGCGGTCGTTTTGAAGTGTAGCCATGAGCCTCCCGAGTCGGATGTTCCTTGGCTTGAGTGCCCCTCTATGCTCACCCTCGAGGATATCGTTTCTGACATGTGTGAAGGGCAATATACAGATAGTCATCGGAATGCAGCCAGCAAAACAAAGATTCCTTAAAATCTTCTATTCATTGATATGGTGCTGTACAGGAACGTGTGTCCTTTGGGACACAAGACACAGAGGCGGGACTTGTTCCTCAGTGCTCTTTATGAGTTCCACAGAGGTTTCTGGTGCCCCATTCCCAAGATCATATGGTGACAGATTCATAAATTCTGGGAGGGAGTGCACCATCGAGCGGCTAAGTACACGAAGACCTGGGGTTTGCCTTTCCCTTTTCTCATCACTCACATTCTGAGAAAGAAAGGGATTAAAGGCAATGCTACAGACGAGTTGATCACTGAGAGCCCATATTTTGGTCGCATCCAGTGGAACCAGAGTTTGTCCCACATGCCGAGCACGCCACACCAAAGCGAGCGGAGCCCATGGACATTTGGAGATGGCAGGTAGGAGAGAGCATGAGCGGTGAGAGAGGCGGTGGCGAGGAGCAGCCAGAAGAAGAGGAAGAGTATGAGGAGACGATTACGCTCAGAGCCTTTGATTTTGTTGCATTCCAGGACATCCTAGAGGACATGCGATCTCAAATCGTAGATTTGCAGAGGAATGCACGCCAGGACAGGCTCGAGACCTAGGAGATGCTCTGAGCCATCTTAGACAGGCTGCCGCCAGCCTTAGGACCTTCTGCACCACCAGCCTCGTGACGTCTTCGTGACGTTTTGATTATATTTTTCACACCCCTTTGCACTACATTTTTCTTTTCTTTATTCGCACACTGTGAGCAATGCGAATTTTGAGTTTGGGGATATTATTTGTGCACATTTTGTTTTTGATTATGCATTTTATTTTAATTATGGTTTATTTTCTTTTGTGAGCTTAATTTATTGAACACATGATCACTTTGTTAAGGGAATTTAAATTATGTTACTTTCTTTGGCAATTATGAGATATTACATTTCAATTTGACTTTCACGAGCACATTTGGCACGTAGTTTGTGGGATAAAATGCTGAGTTTGGTCATGCTAGTTTTGTGAGCTTAAATGCAGTTGGGTAACCTGTTGGGAAATAACCGTGGTTAATGTCAAAAAAAAAAAGGATCATTTTGAGCTTTCCACCGAGTAACCGGATATCGTGTCTCATTAAGCATTGAGTGTTCGCGTTAAAAAGTGAGAAGTTAGACTTGATTTGCAGAGCTTCATAGCCTTTTTTACTCGAGTTAGTAGGTCCTTAGGGGTGTCTTTACACCTAATGCCCTAAAACCTTTTGGTTTGGGAGTCATTGACTTAACGCTTGATACATGGGTCAACTAGACAGCTTAAGGGAGCTAAGCAATAAAAAAAATAAAAATAAAAAATAAAAATAAAAACCTTTTTTTTTTAAATAAACCTTGGTTGTTGTGTCCGATGGGTAGTCTAATGAATTTTGAGTGTCGAAGCATGCATGACTAAGATTAGTGTTGAAATCCCATGATTATGTGTTGAATTCACTTTCACTAGAATTGATTAGTGTGATATCTCATATTGCCATGTTTGTAGCTTGATTGTTAGTTCCCTGAAAATTGTGAAAATAGTGTTTGTTTGGTTAAGTTTGTTGATGAATAAAACCATAATTATTATATTGTTGCATTGTTGAAAATAAAATGTTTGTGCAATGTTTATGGGTATCATTCTTGGAAAACCCTCACGAGACTTCACTCGTCCTCTAGGGAATCTGATGCAGGGTTAGATCATGTATAATCAAGAAAACAGTAAATAGAAGGGATAAATATTCCAATGATTGTGAGACTATCACAAGATCAAAGAAATCTTCTCTAAACAATAGATACTATCTAAAGCCTGAAGGAAAATAACCAAGAAACTCAACTCTGAGTATTCTTATTAAACAAACTCAATAATAATAAAAAACTATTTTTCTAAAGGGACTAAGCTTGTATTTATAGGCTTAGAGGCTAAAGCATAAAAGAGGTAAACATAAACTAGGATTACACATCCTAGAAGGAAAAGTAATCTAAGATAAACTAGGATTACACATCCTAGAAGGAAAAGTAATCTAAAATCGCGTACTAGAAGGAAAAGTAAACTAAAACAATTAAAAGACTAACAAAGAAACCTAATTTAAATAAAAGACTAAGAGATAAGATAGGTCATCCTAATCTACGTCATCCTCCCCGGGTTAGAGAGAATTCGTCCTCGAATTCGGCCGGTCTCTTCCACAGTCTTTCGGATGTCCGGTCAATTCATTCCAATCGTCTTTTCTCAACTTTATAGCAAGGCCACGCCCCCATAATAATCATAGTGATCTTCATTAGTGGAGTATCTTGATGGTTGTTGTGAAACCCCCACACACACCTTTTCTGTGTAGACTTGTTATGCTTCTCTCGTGCTTTGCTCTTCCCACAAGCCATAAGAATCCCCAAAAACTCACAAAGACCTTTTCAATCTTTGACAAAAAAGCGTTTTCTACCATATGGATCTCATCACAATTTTTGTTAGAATAATATGATAAAATAGCATCTATCCCAATGAAATCAACATAGTCAATTGGTTCAACACTGAAATTGAAGACTTTACCTTCGAGGCTCTTAACCATCACATGATATGTAGAATTGTCATCAAAAAGTGCAAAACTATCCGACAGATTTACCTCTTCCAAGGGTTCTTCTTCTTCATGGAAAATTTTGATACACTTTGAAAGGTTCACCTCGTCCACTTGTTTTCCTAATTCTTCGTGCTCTTTAGGACTCTTGTGATTAGGAAGTTTAGACCCTAGTACCACCCATGTGGAGGTTGAATATCTTGCAATGGTTGCACTTGTTTTGGTAGTTCTGCTCGGCCCACGTCGACATATCTTTTCAACGGCTTCTTTATCGGTCCCGGTACCACTCCATTGATGTCGCCTTCCTTGCTTGTCAACTCTTGCTTGGCTACAACGGTTTGACCGTCTCCTTGTGAAGGTTGTGGCTTTGGCCATGGGCTTTGTAGTAACGTCAACTTGGTTTTACCCAACATGAAGCTGTACGTATTCTTGGTTTCATCATAGACGGCGGCTTTGTCATCTTGCCACGATTTGCCCAATAACAAGTGACACATAGTCATGTTGACCACGTCACACCACATATGATCCACATATTTACCTCCAATAGAAAAAGGCACTTGGCAATATTTAGATACCCTTACCTCGTTTCCTTTCGTGAGCCACTCCAATTGATAGGGAGTAGGATGTCTCTTGGTTTCTAGCCCTAGCTTCCTTACCGCTTCCTCCGAGACGATATTCATATCACTCCTTGGATCGATGATAAGCTTGGCCACCTTGCCTCCCAAGATGCATGTACGTTGAAATTGTTGGCATGTACCTCCAATGTATCGAGACACCAATTGATGCTTTATCTCCACCCCCTCCTTAGGCACCATCTTTGCCATCTTCCTTGGTACTTCTTTTTGTGGAATGTTTTTATTTTTTTCTGCCACCATGAACTCTTTGGGTTGCACGCAACTTTGGAATTCTGGTGTATCGAGTTTGAAACCGGATTTCCACCGATTGGCCTGAGCTTGTACAAGGGGTTGATGCCTGTGCACTGAGCTCCGCAAAAGGGTCTCCGTCTTCATCCTCCACAATTGCGTCATCCTCTTTCGATTCAGGCGGTGAAGGTATATGCCGACTTCTGTCTCGACCACTCTCGATGGACAATAGTTTTGTGAGGGCTGCAATTTGTTCCCTCAAGCTCGCAAATTGTATCTCCGAGTGTGCTTGATAGGTTGCCGGTGGTTCTTCTGTAACTGGTTCTTTGCGATCATTCACGTCCTTCAAGTGTGCAAAGCGGTTACCCCTTCCCTTTGTGACTGGCGCCATGGAAAGAGACTGGGCTCTGATACCAACTGATGCAGGGTTAGATCATGTATAATCAAGAAAACAGTAAATAGAAGGGATAAATATTCCAATGATTGTGAGACTATCACAAGATCAAAGAAATCTTCTCTAAACAATAGATACTATCTAAAGCCTGAAGGAAAATAACCAAGAAACTCAACTCTGAGTATTCTTATTAAACAAACTCAATAATAATAATAAACTGTTTTTCTAAAGGGACTAAGCCTGTATTTATAGGCTTAGAGGCTAAAGCATAAAAGAGGTAAACATAAACTAGGATTACACATCCTAGAAGGAAAAGTAAACTAAAACAATTAAAAGACTAACAAAGAAACCTAATTTAAATAAAAGACTAAAAGATAAGATAGGTCATCCTAATCTACATCAGAATCCCTAGAGGTTTAAAAGGCTTCTTGCATATACTAAATGCAACCGTTCTCCCACGAAAGCGGACCTATGTTTAATTATGTCTTTCATTTTGTTTTGCTAAGGGACTAGCAAAATATAAGTTTGGTGGTATTTGATAAGTGCTGTTAAGTGCTGATTCACAACCCCTTATTTATGTTTGTTAGGCCTTTAGCACTGTTAATATCTAACAATTTTATGTGTTTTTAGTATTTTGTGATGTGCAGGTCCTTGCATCAAAACATGGCCACAAAGGAGCAAAATGGACCAAGTGAAGTTCGAGCCACATACGCAGTCGAGCGAGGTCCGGTCGACGTCTCGCTGTTGCCCTAGCCGACCCCAGGAGTCCATCGCTTCCAGCTATGCGTCGTGGCGGTTATTTGCGGTCGAACGTGGAGTGCATGGTCGAACGCATAACATGTGTGCGTTCGAACGCATGGCCTGCATTCGAGCGCATACCCGTGACCTGTCAGCACACTTAGTTCTATAAATAGGACCCTTGTGTTAAATTTTAGGTTGTTACGTTTTTGAGCGCCCATTCTCTGTAGAAGCCATTGTTTGGCTCTGTACACTTGTTCTAAAAACGTTAACCATTTCCCTTTTATTTCATTCAATGCTTACTTGCACTTTTATTTTGTCTCTCTTTTATATGGGAGGCTAAGCTTCAACTAAGGTTGAAGATGAAGCCTCCCCTCTAATTTATGCACATTTACATTACAGTTATTTAATTCCGTCTTTTAATTTATGCTTAGTCGTTTCAATATGATTTAAGTGACAATCTCATTTGATAGTCGTTTTTGTTGCATCTATGTCCAACGTCATCGCGTTCCAATCCGGAGGTACGTCGGATGGTTGGGATGAGACGAAGCATCCATTGTGATCAACGATACAGTGGATGACTCGAGCTCAAACTAACATCTGTTGTGACTCTTTATACGGTAAACGTTTTGAACGGTTCGACTAGCTTCACTAACGACTATAGGTTAAGCAAAGTGCTATCTCGATAGGCGGAATAATAATTGTAGTGTTTAATGTGTGTGTTTAGTGGAGAAGGTGGATTCGTCAACCTTAGTTTACTTTTGTTTACTTTACATCATTTTTAATTAGTGTACATTTACGTTGCCACAAACACACACTCGAAACTAGGTTAAGGTAATATTAATCTATAAACAAAATTAGTTTTTAAACAATTCATTGGTTCCCTGTGGATTCGAACACGTACTTGCGCAAGCGCTATACGAACCACGGTTAGTGCTATTGCGATTACTAAATTTGGTACGATCAAGGATCAAAGAGTACCTAGACAATTCATCGGGTGATTAGGTTAGGAATTTCAGCTTCAAAGACTTGGTATCTTAGAAAGTTGATACCGAAGTAGGAGTACTCAGTTAGGGCATTTTAGGAATATCAAAATATTCTAGGCTTCGGTTTGCTAGATAGACATGAAGTATCTAGGAATGATTTAGGGTGTATTAAAACAAGGTAGGCCTCTAAAGTTAAAATGGCCCCTTCTAGGAAAAGGAGGGCATTTTGGTCATTATGGGATTCGGTCATGACTTCAAGGCCGGTTCCGTGAACTAAGTTCTTGGTAAGAGAGTTTATGGTTACCATTTGATAAAGAAGGTGGGTTTAGTTTTACGGAATCGATTCTAGGGCAAAAACCCTATCCTTGGGTGTGAGGGGTATTTTGGTAATTTTACAAAATTGGGCTGAATTTTGGATTCAAGGGTCAAATTCATAGATCGGGGTCCCAATTACAATTATTGGGTCTCAATTGGTCCAAATGACCCAAGATACAAATCAACAAAATCTAAATTTAGGCAAAATCCTAAATTCAAGATCTAGGGTTTGGACTTTTTGAAATCAATCAATTTTAGGCAATGGGTGGTATGGGTTTTGTTCCTAAGTCATCATGGAAGAGATTAGGCTTCAATCCATGCATCAATTGCATGAAAAAATGGAAGAAATTCAAGGGTTTCAGATTTTAGAGAAAAACTCCCAACTCCAAAAAACTTTAATCCAATCGGTTCAAATGCAAGAATGCAACCCTATACAACCTAAAATGTGATCCTAGTTCACAACCAAGCCATCTAAGTGCATGAAATGCAAAAGAACACAAGATTTAAAACTCAAACCATAAGTTGCGAAAATTTTGGAAAAAGCTTGGTAAATCACATACCTCGATTTTAATCCGAAACGTGGGCTTGAAAAACTTTGGAAACCACAGAGACTTGGCCGAAATCCCTGTTGAGAGTGTTTGGTTTGAGAGAAAATAGTGAAAAATGCTATGAATAGTGTTTAGGGTACGTTTGGCCGTTTTAAAGAGAATACGCTAGGTTAAGGCGTACGTTCGGGCTCAGGCGCGTACGTCCGCTTAACCCTAAAACCTTTTTTTTTGAAAGCTTTTAGAAATTTTGCAAGGCTCAAAAAAGAACAGTTAAGAATAAGCAAGGCAGGTCAAAATGATTTTATTTCTAAAATTTGGGGTACAATGAAAATTCCTTTGTGCCCTACAATCAACCCCAGATGCCCCAAACACGAAACTCACCACTGCTAAGGGTGAGGGAAAACCTAGCTATCTAACATCTAAGGATTACTACCCCAAGACCTATCACTCTCATTTAATCTTCGATGGGTCTTCCTCATCCAACTAAAGGCCTCGTAGTCCTTGTTAATCGGAGAGAAATGCCTTTGATGATCGATCCTTCGGTAATGCTCCCGCCTTCAGAATGGATTTTCTAGTTCCGTTAGGCGTATTCATCCCAAACTGAGTCGATGAGTATGCATTGCTCGCTCTTTTCACATCGAGATAAGGGTTAAACCTCCCAGGGATAGGTGGAAAATCTCGTATCACTGAGATACTACGATACTTTGGTATGGCCGATCTCTTCTTAGTTGCTGTGCGTGCCTCCTTTCCTTCAACTGCCTGTGGCGAAGACTTCAGCCTCGGTTAGCTCGGGTTGAAACCTTACGTTTACCAGAGCGAGGTTGGTATCTGGGTGCATAAAGTCCGAAGTTAGTTGGCCACTCACGAACAGTTGGTCGCCAGACCTCAAGAGGCGGACGTACGCTAGGTCTGACGGATGTACGCTGTCTCAGAAAAGTGCATGAATAGTACAACATACGTACGTGGGACCACCAGACGTATGCTGCTTTTTGGGATACCCTTTAGGTAATACCTGAATGTATGAGACATCCTTTGGACCATTGTGCAAAAACCACTGGACATATGCTAGGGTTGCCGGACGTCCGCTGCTCTATCAGAGAGTTGGTGGTGAACTTTTCTTATAAATAGCCCACCCCTCCTCTCATTTCTCACGCCTTCTTCATTCCCCCGGTATGCCCCTAGGCTGCCAAAACCCCTCCCTTGAGTTTTGAGTGAGAAATCAGTGAGAGTGAGCTTCAATGAGGAGTTTACGAGGAGAGGAGACCATGTCCATGCTTCGCTTCGAGGTAAGTTTTGTTCCTTTTGTGTTTAGCACTTTTTTATGTTGTGTTTCTGCCTTGATGAGGTTTTTCATGTGTTCATTAAACGTTCTTTAAAGATAACAATGTTTTCAAAGGATTTTCTCAAAGAATCGTTGTGTTGTGATTTCTTGCATTGCATGTGCTGTTTTGCTAGCGTAGAAAATGTTTAGTGGTCTAAAAATGCCATTAGAAACATGCATTGTCCGAATCTTAAAACGGTGTGCTTATTGAGCGGAGATAATTGCTACAGGTGGGGAAGTGTGGGAACGGAACCACTGGAGGAGTATAGGATAGTAAAGCTGGCTCATGGCGTTCACCTTCGCAACACGAGTCTTTCCTGGGGGAACGGAGAGAAGCAATGGTTGGATTGAAGGAGGGTGGGTAGAGAGGAGCGGTTGGAGCAAAGGGAGGCTGTCAGGGGTGACCAAAACGGTGACCGTTAAGCCACGGGCGAGTAACCGGTGGGTGAGGTCGAGAAGAGGTATGATGTGACCGGAGTCTGAGTATGGATAGGCCAGGATGTGTGGCCTGCTGCTTCCGGTGGTGGAGGAGGACATGGCTGAAAAATACTTTGGAAATCAATAATATGCTTTTGTTTAATGGTAGAGGGATTTTCTCTTTTTAAGCCAAACTGTACGTCTTATGTCATGCGTGACGGAATGTGGGTTATTTGACTTCAATGGAGAATATGCTAAGTCGATGCTTTTTTTAATAAATCCTCAATGTTGAGCTGGTTTTATAAAGTGAGTTAGTTTCATATATCAAAATTTATTATAGGATAAATAGAACTTACACTACTTACTACGTGACAAGGATCAAAAAAATCATCTCTAGATGAGTTAGGTTCACAAGTTTCTTCATGATATCAAAACCTACCACAGAACAAATAGGATCCATACTACTTATCTCGCGATAAGGATCAATAAAAATACTAGTCTACACGTGAGGGAGGATGTTGAGAAATAAACTCACATTGCCTGTAAACAAAATCTTGAACATATTTATAAGGAATGAGCAACACTTTCTTATTAAACCGGTTTTTGGGCCACAAATTTCTTCATTTTCCCCTAATTGCTCCATTAATGTTTAATATTTGTCCTTGTTGATCGTCTCTTTTTTTTTTTTTTTTTTTTTAAGTCAAAAAAAGAAAAGAAAAAGAGAGAGAGAGAGAGAGAGAATCCCCACTAAAGTTGTTTCCATTCCAACATGACAACTCAACAAGAATTAAAACTTTAAATTTTGGTCTATTATTTCACAACAAATTAAGCAATGGAAATATCAATTTAAGGTTTCAATGTGAAACGATATCATTACATGATTGTAATGCCGCATCGACCGACAGGTGAAAGAAAAGAATATCAGGGAAAAATTTTGACACACATGAATGCAAATCCGTCTTATGTGACCGCAGGCATGTCTTTGAGCCATGGGTCCAAGTCCAATAGCTTCCCAATTGAGCAGACAATGAATCCTATATCCCACAATGTTTCTGCCATAAAACACAAATGCTGGTTTCTGCATATTATCAAAAATCATTTGGTAATCAGAGATCCCTTTGCATCTGATCCTAAGTGACTTGTGAGTCATCAGTCATATATGCTCAACCATGCTTTATCCCCCAATGGCCCTTCGGCCTTTGCACACATCAAAAAATTGCTGGTGTTTCCCTTGTGTCCCCAGTATCCTTCTTGAAGGCATACCCGAGTATGGCAATCTTTTTACCAGAATCTGTATTGAACATTGAAGAGACAACCCCTGTTCTTTTGGTAGTCATTCACCTTAAGATATTGAATTTGAGCAAATCATCCTACTCCTAAAGCTTCCTCGATCCCTTCTCACTCACCAATTTAGCCAGTCTTCCACATCTTCCCATCTACCCTGCTCTGCATACAGGTCAGATAAAATCACATAATGGCTGGTATTTGTGGATCCAGCGAAACAAGCCGTTCAACCACAAACCCTGCAATCTCAATAGGCCTGCACGTTGATCTACAACGCGCAAGAAGAACTCCCCAAATTCTTTTATCGGGCTCCACTGGCATTTCTCTTACAAATTCAAGAGCTTCTTCTATATTTCCATGGCGACTGAGCAAATCCACCATGCAAGCATAGTGTGGAAGTTTGGGAGTAATGCCGTACTTGGCCTCCATAGAATGAAACCAGCTCCAGCCTTCATTTTCTAGCACGCACTGACTACAAGCAGATAATACAGATATAAAGACAATATCATTGGGCTTTACTCCACAGTCCAACATGCTTGAGAATGTTTTAAGTGCCTCAGTTCCACACCCATTCATCCCATACCCTTTGATCATTGAACTCCAACATATTAGATCTTTGGTGGGAAGTTAATCAAAAAGAGCCTTTCCTTGCTTTATCCTTCCAAATCTGCAGTATAAGTCAACGAAGGCTGATGTTAAATATGCATTCAGTGAGTAACCAGCTTTTATTAGATGAGCATGTATGCTTTCCCCAAGCTCTTGAGATCCCATTGAAGTGCATGCTTGTAGTAAACTGACAAAAGTAATCTCATTGGGCTTCTCATTCATGGATTGCATCTGTTTAAAAGTATCCAAAGCATTATGAGGATTCCTGCCTTGAGCATATGCAGAGATCATGACACTCCAAGCTATGAGGTCTTTGTGACTGAGCTGATCAAATATAGTCCTAGCATACTCCTCACCAAATTTAATGTACATTTGCATAAGTGCAGTTCCAACTGAAACAAAAGCCAGGAAACCACTTTTCAGTATGTAGCAATGAAATGCTAGGCCAAAATTATGCTCTTCTGCTTGTGAGGATGCTACAACTGTATCCCGGATGATGGTTTCATTCAGTTCAAAACAAGACAATCGCATCTTTAAGAAAATATACAATGCCTTTTTTGGACACTCATTCTCAATACACCCACGGATTATAGTCCTCCATGATATTATGTCCTTTAATATATCCTTAAAAACTCGAATTGATGCCTCAAGATTCCTACATTTTGCATACATATCTACAAGTGAGTTTTGAACTTTTCTAAGACAATAAAACACCCTTTTTATGGAGAACCCATGTATCTCTTTCCCTAAAGACAAGACACCAAGATCAGCGCAAGCAGATAGAATGCTTACAATGGTCACATGGTTTGGCTGCACACCATGACATTGTATATCCCTGAAAAATCTTAACGCGTCAGAGTACTGCCCATTTCTCACACACGCTGAAACCATTGCACTCCATGAAACCACATCCTTACTAGGTATCTGATGAAATAACTTCCACACAATTCCCATATCTTACACAGAATAACAACCAAGAAGAGCCGTTAGCACCGACGCTTCTGACTCAAACCCCATTTTGATTCCCAATGCATGAACTACCAACAGCGTATCCTCCTAATGCAATGCACCAACAGCCCGTATTACACTTAACACCGTCACATAGTTGGGCCTTTCTTCATCCCAAAGCATCTTTTTGAACAGCCCAACAGCTTCATTCGGCTGGTTTTTCCTCACTAAACAACCAAGAAGAGCCGTTAGCACCGACGCCTTTGACTCAAACCCCATTTTGATTCCCAATGCATGAACTACCAACAGCGTATCCTCCTAATCCAATGCACCAACGGCCCGTATTACGCTTAACACCGTCACATAGTTGGGCCTTTCTTCATCCCAAAGCATCTTTTTGAACAGCCCAACAGCTTCATTCGGCTGGTTTTTCCTCACTAAACCAGATATCTTAGATGTCCAGGATACTACATTCTCTCTTTGAGCATAAAACTCAACTGGGTCTTCATAATATGCATGGTTATTGCGCAAAGAACTATAATTTAGAGCAAATATAAATTTTCTCAAACAAACATGCTAATGGGTAATTTTTTCGAACACTCTGGGTGCATTATGAGAAAGATAAATCATTAGACAGAGAACCAAAAAGTTAGGCCGTGAAATCTTTATCTATAGCATTGAACTCGGATGTAGGGCTCGTAAGTATGCTTATCATTTAATCATTAAATTGATTAAATGATATGTTTACTTAAGGTTCATTTCAATTTTAATTTGACCACTTTCACATGAACTACCTGAATCATTTAGAGAAATGTTTGAGACATCTGGCAGAGGGAGGCTACCATCTCTGAAGCAAATAATTGGCAGCGTGCTTTCACGAGCCTTTTTTATGCTTACAGCATTCTGCAAACAAATTGAACCATAAGCAATTGAGGGAGGCAGAGGACTCAAAATGCATTATATTGGTAATTGATTGATGTAATTCCCTTTATTCTAAAGACAGTTTAAAGCACGATCTAATTTCTGTATTAGGACAAACAAAAAGTACAAAGACACAAGGGATAGCAACTTGTGTAACGGGAAAAATTTAATATCAAGAAAACAAATTTCAATTTGGGAATCAGCAATTAGACAAGTGCATGGTATACTATTGTACCCTATGCAAGAAGAAGGTATACACGCAACAAGGTATCAAAACGGAAGTAATTTGAAAAGAATTTATAATTAACAAACAAAAACATATATCCAGGAATTAGGCATCAGATGAATGGTGGAATACTGAATAAATCCTATCAATTCTTCAAACTTGATAAGCATACTTACGAGCCCTACATCCGAGTTCAATGCTATAGACATTGAAGAGAACCATGATGGCAAATCAACTGGAACAGGGCAAAACAGCAAAACCAGTCAGATATTATATGAATTTCAGATTTTTCAAAAAAATAAGAAATAAAACATCTTAATGCTAGCTCCAACGCCATTGAAAAGACTAAAATACCAAGCTCTTGGAGATATCCGAATACAACTTTTACTGTTATCGACCAGACAAAAGATATGAAAAACAAAATAAGCAAAGCAATTGTGAAATTTTCCACGCGCCAAACATAGTCGCCCTTTTGGACCTCCAAAAAGTGCATATAAGTAAAACAAAAAATTCTCTGACAGTTATCATGGCCTTAACATTAAGTAAACAAACCACGATTCCATCTCAGTTAAACTAATTAAAAAACAAATTGAGTGAAAAGATCTAATTTTAGCAAACAGGAAGAAAGGTATGATATAGTAAGATATTTTGAGATTGACCTGCTCATTTTGTCAACTTCATTGTGATATTTTTCTGCATAGGAAAGCATTGCTCCACATTCTGAAGAGCTTGAATTCCTCCAAACGAGCCATTAGAGAGACAAATTTCATCACTTCACATGGCAAACTGTATGTAAGAACATATTCTACAGAAAAGGAGTTTGATAGATCAGAGCACCAAACTGTATGTATTGCACCAGTCACAAAATAGTTCAGTAGAGAGAGAGAGAGATCACTATCCAGGAAAGTTACCACAAAGGAAATTATCATTATACTATACAGGCATGCCACTGTAAGTCACAACAAAAACAAAATCCATCAGCCTAAACCTCAAGACAAAAGGCTTAGCCCAAAGAACCCTATTTTCAATGGTAGAACAAAAGTAGAAAGATCCACAAAATCAATGAAACATTAGTACACACATTGACAAAATCACATTATCGTTAGGACCTAGGGAAGAGGGATTTCATAAAAAGTTCTATCAATTAGATTGATATTTAATTCATACAAAATTAAGTTAAAGGTTCTCATTGTCAAGCCAACTACAGCAGGATAACTTCCAAGAAAAAGGAAAGTGGACTACAAAAACTTCTCATCATTGACACTATGATGCTCATTTTGACATTTAACGAGGAACTGGATATGATGTCTCAAAAATCAAGAACTGCATCTCACATCCAGCCAAACTTGAGGGCCTAGCTACCCTCCCATAGCCTTTATCCCCCCATCCCTCCCCCCACGAGTTCCTAATCGTCCAATAGTTTATTCCGTCCTCGTCACCATACCCTACGATCATGATGGCGTGGAACCCTCCCAGCCATGATACTTTGCTTCCCGAAAAGCCTGCGTCGCCTTTGTAGATGGCATTCTTCTAATGATCATAACAAAAAATAAAAAAATGTAAGAAAATAATTAACAAATTGTTTTTTTTTTTTTATTGAAATGACAATTATACACTTACCCCTAGACTTCTAAAGGCATTAGTAATCATCATTGTGCCACATATGGGTCCCTGCCTTAAACAGTGAATAAGGAGTGCTTCATCTTCATGATTAATTATCACCTCCGGAATATGTTGGTTCAAATAAATTGCTTCTCTCCTCTAGAAAAAGAAAAGAATGGAGTAATTAAAAAACAGAGACCAAGAAAAAACAATAACAAAAATAAAAGAATTCGATTTCTAATTACCTCGATTGCAGACTTCGGTATGCAGTGGCCTTTCACCGCTGTAAATGGATATCGCCAACTTTCCTGAATACCATCTCGATAAATATGTGCAAAAGCCAGGCTATGGTGATATAGATAAATCGATCCACAATATGGTTCACAACAGTCAATCAACTCTTGTGCGGATAGTTCTTTCAAGCTCGGAATTTGGCCTTCCCCTCTATATTGTGCTAGTTGATGTAGGAGGTATCGTGATGCCAGAGTTTGGGCTGCAACAATCGCCCAACAGTAATCTACAATAACAAATACAATTAATTTCTTAAATAATAATACAACTAAAATATCAAATATTATTGTTTGTCAAATTTTGGCTCAAAAAATAAACTATAAATCACTTACTACCAACTTGGTAATGAATTTCCCTCTCCAGCACTTGGATAGATTGATACCGCCAATCAAAATTTCGAATTCCCTATTGCATTAATCAATATATAAGAAAGGGGCGCAATGAATAAGAATGCATACATAATTTCCTAATTAAGAGTATTGTAAGAAAAATGGCCTGAAGTTTTACATAGCATACTAAATAGATCTATAAGTTCATTTTAAACTCATATTGATTGATTTATTTATTACAATGTCACTAAATAGACCAATTTAACAAATAATTTTTTCAACAATTACTAATTTGCCCCATGCAATCCACATGTTCATGACTAGACTGACTAGTACTAAATTAAAATATTACATTTATTTCCAAAATCATGTTCAATGATGTTTGATGTGATACAAGGCTTTAACTACTAGTATATATTTAATGTAACGCCCAAGAAAATAATTAAAGAGTTTATTATTAATAACCCTTTAAGCAATCTCAATTAATAGAATAAAATTGATATAAATGAGATTAATCAAAAATAATATTAGTATGATATTAATATAGTTGCAATGTTATCTATTGGTGATATATTTATCGGTTGGTGGGATGTGCCGTGGTGTATTGAAGGGGATTTATTATTTTAGATGGAAGTAAACTCGAGGTACAATCTAATTCCTTTGTGGATTTTTATGGCTATTAATCTTTTTTGGTCCTGCCATCATATTGCAAGGCAGCTGAATCATTTCTAAGTACTCATGCTAGATGCATTTGGAAATTGATTGGCTACTGCTTTGTGGGCAAGTCTGAATGTTCCATAGAAACAAAGTGGCCCCATCACTTTGATTTCAAACTTATTTAGAATTGTACAAATTTGTTATTCTGAATCTTGGGAAAAAATATTATAAATATTTTCTAATATTTACTAAGCGAAATATTTATCATACTAAAAAATAGAAGGAAAATCACTTAAAACACATTACGTTAGCCCGTACTTAACAACTTCTTTACTGTTGAGTTATTTACTAAGCGAAGAAGTTGTTTTAACAGGACCTACAAACCTGGTAGAGTAATTGTTTCTTAAGTACTTTAATTTAAGAGTTCTCTAATTGTTAAATGGGTGTATGTTTTTAGTTATGGTTAAGTGGTTTCTGTTTTTTTATTTTTTATTTTTTGGGCAAATGACTCAACAGAGCAAACAAAAAAAACAAAACAAAACAAAGATTAAAGTCATAAAGAAAGGCAACAGAAAATATCTTGGAAGAAAAGCAACAATGACGAGGAGAATGGTTTCGAATGTTGTCCATGAGAAGCATCATTACCGGTGATGAGAATATCATCGACATAAATGAGGAGGTACACAAAGATGGTGTTTTGACGATAAGTGAACAAGGAGGGATCCGCTTGTGAAGCCAAAAAACCAAGTTCCTCAAGATAATTTGAAAATCTTTGGAACCAAGCCCGAGGGGCCTATTTCAAACCATAGAGGGACTTATGAAGGCGGCAGACATGATGAGGAAAGGTGGGATCTTCAAACCCACGAAGTTAATGCATATATACCTCTTCCGTTAAGTGACCATGAAGAAAGGCATTGTGGACGTCGAGTTGACAAATGGACCAACACTTGGAGGTGGCCAACACAAGAACAGTGCAGATAGTAGCATGTTTAACCACAGGACAGAAGGTCTCATTAATGTTTAAACACTAAACAAAATGAAGGATTAAAAAAAAAAAAAAAAATCTAACATGCTTAGCTCATTTTAATTGCATGTTTTAAGAGGAAGACAATCTCATTAAGAATAAAGGAGGATACTAGTATGTTTAACCACGTGACGAAGGTCTCAATAATGTTTAAACACTAAACAAAATGAAGGATTAAATATATATATATATATATATATATGCTTAGCTCATTTTAATTGCGTGTTTTAAGAGGAACAGTATGATCTCATTAAGAACGGTGGATAGTAGGACGAAGGTTTCATTAATGTTTAAACACTAAACAAAATGAAGGATTTAAAAAAAAAAAAAAAAAAAATCTAACATGCTTAGCTCATTTTAATTGCATGTTTTAAGAGGAACAGTACGATCTCATTAAGAACAATGAGGATACTAGTATGCTTAACCACAGGACAGAAGGTCTCATTAATGTTTAAACACTAAACAAAATGAAGGATTAAAAAAAAAATCTAACATGCTTAGCTCATTTTAATTGCATGTTTTAAGAGGAACAGTATGATCTCATTAAGAACAGTGAGGATACTAGTATGTTTAACCACAGGACAGAAGGTCTCAATAATGTTTAAACACTAAACAAAATGAAGGATTAAATATATATATATATAACATGCTTAGCTCATTTTAATTGCATGTTTTAAGAGGAACAGTATGATCTCATTAAGAACAGTGTGGATAGTAGGACAGAAGGTTTCATTAATGTTTAAACACTAAACAAAATGAAGGATTAAAAAAAAAAAAAAAAAAAAATCATCTAACATGCTTAGCTCATTTTAATTGCATGTTTTAAGAGGAACAGTACAATCTTGGACTGGCCCCCAACGCATGACCTAGAAAGAAAAAGAAGTCCGTGCTACTATAAGGCCTCTAAAGTACTCCTCCCTCTGGTCTCATCTCCTCTTTCCCGCTCTCTGTAAACTTTATAAAAAATATAGACTTTTTCTTAAAAATGAAAAAACTAAATATATGGCCAATGCTCTATGCTATGATCGATGGTCTATTATGCATCTTGGCTTTTCTACGCTGCTAGTGTTATTTTCTCTCTCAATCTCCCTCTGGTCTCAACTCCTCTCTCCCGCCATCTCATAAAAATGTAAACTTTATTAAAAATAGAAACTTTTTTCGTAAAAATTAAATCTTTAACTTAAAAATACCTGCTGTAGCTGTTGCGGTGGACCTCGGCGTACCTGCTGTTGCTGTTGCGGTGGAACTCTGGGTACCGGCTGTTCGGTGGAGGGAGCTCTGGGAGGAGCTGGTACGAGTTCGGGAGGCTCGAGCGGTCGGAGCCTGGTGGTTCAAGGAGTGCCTGGCGGAACTCGAGTCTGATGTATTTGGAGGCAAAATTTTGAGTTGCCTTTTTTTTTAAATATTTAAATATTAATTAAATAATATTTATTTTAATAATATTAGTACCCTCTCTCCTTTGCTGACAGAGGAGAGAGGGGATTAAAGACCCAAAAAAAAAAAAATAATGTGCCATATTTGTTTTGGTTTTTTTTGTTAATTTCTTTTATTTACAACTTATTATTATACCTTTATTTTAGAGTTTTAAGTTTTAAGAAAAATTTTTACTCATTTGAAAAAGGGCCTTGTTAAAAAAAGGCCTTATTAAAAAATTTTGAGGCCTTATTAAAAAGCATTTTGGGCTTCATTTATTGGGGGCCCTAGGCAGTGGCCTAACTTGCCTAGCCATTGGGCCGGTCCTGGTCTGGTCATCGCCTGTTTTCTCCTTGCTATTCTCGGCATTGCTCAGTTCTCTGTTCCTTCTGTCTGCTACGTTTTATTTTGCATGTTTTTGTACTTTTAAAAGAAAGAAAGAAGCAACGGTCAGTTTTAAGATATGGGCTGAAAAGACCCATCGACCAGCCCAATTTACATCTTGACATCTCCAAGCAGGCACAGAGCACACAGTAACCGAGAAAATGGGTCGGAAAAGACGGATCCGAAAAGAAAAATGGGTCTTCGTAATGTTTTGGGCTGCAATAGGTAACGCTTGGGCTTAAGTGCGACCTGTATGTGTTTTTTTTTTCTCTCTCAGAGATTATTTTGAGGTTTGCTAGAGTTGGATAATGTGTTTGAGTGATTCTGTACTTTCTAAAAAAAAAATTTCAAAATATACATTTTTCAAATTAATAAATTTCACGACATAAATTTGGAAAGTTTAACATTTTCCATGTCATTTTCATTTAAGTTATTAGACTGGGCAATTTTTTTCTTTGGATTGTGGAAGCTTGATTATACACCAAAAGTCCATGGAAAATTGGGGATGTTGATGCTGGGTTTGGGTCAATCTCTGAATGGGTATTGGTTCTTGTGCGTGATTGGAGATTTAGTTAATTGTGCACATTTGAATGTTTTTCTTTTCTTTTTGGAGTTCATCCGTGTGTGTGTGTGTGTTTGTAGTGGGTTATGGTAGAATTTTGCTTGAAACACCTTGATTAATTGTCTGGGGGTAACCGAAGCTCATTGGAGGAGATGTTTGAGCACATTATTTGTTTGCAATTGAAAGAGAAACTGAAATTCTTAATGTTTGGTTGAATTTGTTGTTCTGATCATCTTGTACGTTTGGCGGGGATGAAGGAACCAGAGTTCCATTTGGATAATGTGATAGATGTTGAACCATTTGGGATCTTTAGGGGGATAACAAATCCATAGTAAGGTTCATTATTTCTTCAATTGTGCTCTTTGGTTTAGCCAGGTAGTGCGAACATTTTGCCCATTCTATGGCCAAACCGCATAATCAAATGTAGAAATATGTTGGTTTTTGACTTGTATGCTAGAATTCAGATTTTGTAATAGAAAATGATTGGGATATTAATTTTGTTTAGGAAAAGTACAATGATATTACCATCAATCATATGCGCTTAAACCTTTTAATTATTCTAATGTCATTTTTCAGCCTTTTCAAAACACCCGCAAAATTAATAATTACCTGTGCTTAGAAAACTCCCACATATTTGTATTATATACATGTATAATTTAAATGCTTCAATAATGCTTACTCCTATCGACACACCAAAAGTTCAGCATACAATCCAATGGGCTCTAATTAGTTCATAAAGTTTTGTTGGGTTTGTGATGGGGATTCTAGTCGGAAGAGTAGGATTAGGACTCCTAATCCTAAATATCAGGAATAATCCTATTAGTAGGATAAGAATAAGAGATAGAAGGAAGACTTGTTTAAACTTCCTTGTTATCTGGTTGGGTTATTTATCTTTATCTTTATTTAAATTATTAAGATATTAAGAGTGTTAGCTTTATCGTTATTTGAATTGTAGGGATGTTATCAAGTTGTTAGAGGTAATCTTATTTAAGAGAGTCCTCAGGTTAGGAAGAGGTATTGAGTATTTTGATTAACATATTGCGTGTAACGGTGATTCCTACCTTAAGTGGAATATCATTATTATCATATTTTCGTTCCATATCTACCTTCATTCCCAATTCTCATAATTCCATCACAATTACCTCATCAATTGGTATCAGAGCCATGTCGACCAACAAGGACCGAATTGAGAAGCTTAAACTTGACTTTCAGAAATTTTCGGATGACTGTACAAAACGGTTCAAGAGTCTGAACAAGTCAATGGAGAATCTCGCAAGTTCTATCAAGGAAGGTTTTTTGGGAGGGCAATACAAGACTGATGGCGAAAATTCTCAGAATTCCAACAAAGGATCCAGAGAGACACGCCATTCTTCATGGAATGGTCATCATCGGAGTCGTCAAGAAAAGGGATCGTACATCCGCCCATTGAAGATGGATTTTCCTCGATTTTCTAGGGAAGAACCCATTATATGGCTGGATCGTGTGGCTCAATATTTTGAGCTTCAACAAACGCCAGAGGAGCAAAAAGTTACATTGGCTGCCTTTTATCTTGAAGGTGAGGCTAACCAATGGTGGCAATGGCTGAAAAAGGTCTACATACAAGACGCCAAACCTCTCGTTTGGATGAACTTTGAGCAAGATTTATTGGCTCATTTTGGACCTACAAATTATGAAGATTTCAATGAAGCTCTATCACACATCGAACAGAAGGGAACGGAACGGGAATATCAAAGAGAATTTGAATGCCTCGCTAATCGGGTGGAGGGTTGGCCGCAGAAGGCATTGGTAGGCACTTTTTTGGGTGGGTTACGAGCGGACATAGCCAATCCGGTTAAGATGTTCAAGCCTCGGTCTCTACGAGAGACTATTCAGTTAGCCCGAATGCAAGAGGATCAGATGAGTCGTGCTAAACCGTTTTTTCGAGGAGAAAAATCACGCTTTACAACAAGAAACCCATCGGAGAGAGGATCGTCATCGACAACCATTACAAAACCCAATCAAACAATACCACCAGTCAAGAAAATTTCGTGGGAGCAAATGCAAAAGCGGAGGGAAAAAAGATTATGTTTAAGTTGCAACGAAAGATTCACACCAGGCCATCGATGCGCTATCAAGCAATTGTTTGTGGTTGATGTCGAGCATGGAGGTGATTATGACGGCATGGGGGGATAAGCCAACAGTGGAGCAGATTGAAGAGGAGGCGAGTGATGTGGACCCGTAAATTTCCCTGCACGCCTTAACCGGGTATACAGGACCACGAACGATGAGGGTGGCTGGTAGGATCAGTTGTCGAAGAGTGTTGGTTTTGATTGACAATGGATCTACACACAACTTCATTGATCAGAGGTTAGCATGGCATTTGGGGTTGTCGGTCACTCCAATTGACCAATTATGGGTTACAATAGCCAACAGAGAGAAATTATGTTGCAGGGAGAAACATGAAGGGGTAAAATTGTTAATACAAGGACTGGACATGTCAGTTACTTTTTATTCCCTTCCTTTGAATGGGTTAGATGCTGTGTTGGGAATTCAATGGCTTGAGAAATTAGGGCCAGTCATTTGTGATTGGGGAAGGCTATCTATGACACTCACACGTGGAGATAAGGTGTATGAGATAGTGGCTCAATGTAAAATACGTGGCCAGGCCATTAACAACACCATGTTGGGCCGACAAGTGTCCTCAGGAGGTGAAGTCTTTGCTGTAGCTGTTCGGCAGGCCAAAACTGAGTCTCACTCCTTTGTAGCGGATGAAATTCAGGCCATTCTTGCTGATTTCTCAACAATCCTAGAGGCACCGTCTTCACTGCCATCATCACGATCATTTGACCACCATATCTAGCTCAAAGCAGGCACCGACTCCATAAACGTCAGACCATACAAGTACGCCCATTTTCAAAAAAATGAGATTGAACGACAAGTAGCTGAAATGTTGGAATTTGGCTTAATTCGACCCAGTAGTAGTCCTTTTTCTTCTCCTATTTTACTGGTGAAAAAAAAAAGATGGCACATGGCGATTTTGTACAGACTATCGCGCTTTGAATGCAGCTACGATTAAAGATCGTTTTCCTATACCTACGGTAGATGATATGATTGATGAACTATTTGGGTCACAATATTTTACTAAATTGGATTTAAGGGCGGGTTATCACTAGATCCGGGTTGTCCCCGAGGATATTCACAAGACCGCTTTTCGTACTCATAGTGGCCATTACGAATATGTGGTAATGCCTTTTGGCCTCTGTAATGCGCCTTTTACTTTTCAGGCTGCTATGAATGTTATTTTTCGCCCTTATTTATGTCAATTTATCCTTGTTTTTTTTTTTACGATATTCTAATTTATAGCCAAAGTTGGAAAGATCATTTGGGTCACATATGGATGACTTTTGAAATATTGGCCAACCAACAATTTGTGGTGAAGCCTAGCAAGTGTGTGTTTGGTCAAACTGAGGTAGACTATTTAGGTCACCTTATTACTGTTGCTGGGGTGAAAGTTGACCCAAGAAAAATAGAATCCATGCAAAATTGGCCTCAGCCTAAAACCATCACAGAGTTGCGGGGATTCCTTGGGCTTACAGGTTATTACCGTAAATTTGTCAAAAATTATGGTATTATTGCCCAACCGTTGACCCAGTTATTGAAGAAAGGACAGTTTGGATGGAGTCCGGAAGCAACTAAAGCCTTCGAGGAGTTGAAGTTGGCTATGACCACAACACCCGTATTGGGGTTGCCAAATTTTTCTGACATGTTTGTTTTGGAGACAAATGCATCTGGTACAGGTATTGGAGCAGTTTTGGCTCAACAAGGACGTCCTTTGGCTTATATGAGCAAAGCAATTGGACCCAAGAAGCAAGGATGGTCAGTCTACTCCAAAGAAATATTGGCTATCATGGAGATTATTCGATTGTGGCGATCATATTTATTAGGCCGACACTTTCAAATCTGGACAGACCAAAAGAGCCTCAAATTTTTCTTGGAGCAACTGGTGGTTACTCCTGAGCAACAAAAATGGGTCTCCAAATTACTGGGTTACGATTATGAGATTATATATCACCCGGGAAAAACGAATTCAGCTGCAGATGCACTATCCCGAATGCCCATCCGAACCATAACAGTAGGCCACGACAACAATCCAGATACTTCAAAAGAATTATTGGCCATTAGTGGGCCACACTTTTAGTTGTGGGCTGAGTTGAAACAAGCCAATTCTACAGAGCCTTACTTGGTGGACCTGCATCAAAAGCTTCTTAGTCATCCAGACCAACACCCACACCTCAAGAATCGTGAGGGTTTGCTACTGTACAAGGATAGGATTGTGTTATCTCTTTCTTCATCCTTGCGAACAGTGTTGCTCCAGGAATGCCACAATTCCAAAATGGGAGGTCACTTTGGTATCTTACGCACTTACAACCGATTGAAGCAATCTTTTTTTTGGGAAGGTATGAAACATGATGTGTAGCGGCATGTGGCAGCTTGTGATGAATGCCAACGGAACAAATCGAACTCTCGTTCCCCGGCCGGACTCTTACAACCCTTACCAGTACCAACACAGGTGTGGGAGGATATATCCCTTGATTTTGTGGATGGGTTGCCCGCTTCAGATGACAAAGCTGTGGTTCTGGTTGCGGTGGATCGCCTCACCCAATATAGCCATTTTTTGGCGTTATCACATCCTTACACAGCTCGGACGGTTGTTGCCATTTTTATTGCTCAAATCGTGCACCTACATGGTATTCCTAAATCAATGGTGAGTGATCGGGATCGCGTGTTTGTTAGTACATTTTGGAAGGAACTTTTTAAACTTCAAGATACCCAATTAAAGATGAGTTCAGCGTATCACCCTCAATCTGACGGTCAGACGGAGGTGGTCAATCGATGTATGGAACAATATCTTCGCTGTCTCTGCAGTCAACACCCAAAAAAATGGTGTCAATATTTACCATGGGCAGAATATTGGTGTAACACCACATTTCACCAATCCTTGGGTACCACTCCCTTTCAAGCATTGTATGGAAGACCACCACCAACAATAGCAAATTATTTGGAGGGCACTTCAGTGGTAGATGAAGTTGATAAAGGACTCTGTGAGAGGGATGAGCTACTACAACAGCTGAAGGGTCATTTGGAAAAAGCAAGTAATCGGATGAAGCAACTCGCAGATCAAAAGTGACGGGATTGTGTGTTCGAGGTTGGTGATTGGGTTTTCTTACGACTATAGCCTTACCGACAGTGCAGTATTTTTCAACGAGCCCATCAGAAATTAGCTAGTCGTTTCTTTGAGCCTTATCAGATTGTGGAGCGGATTGGAATGGTAGCATACAAATTGGCTCTTCCAGACACGGCAAGAATCCACCTAGTTTTTCACGTGTCATTGCTCAAGAAAAAGGTGGGTGATGTTTCTCATATCACATCAGAGTTGCCGCCATTTTTTGAAACCAACACACCATTGCTCCAACCTCAAAATGTTCGGGATTTCCGGTGGGTGAAACGAGGAGCTAAGTATGTCATAGAAGCTCTCGTCCAATGGAAGCATATGTCCCCTGAAGATGCCACGTGGGAAGAGGTGACATGTCTTGCACAACAATTTCCTGACTTCGACCTTGAGGACAAGGATCGTGTTCCAGGAGGGGCAATTGATGGGGATTCTAGTCGGAAGAGTAGGATTAGGACTCCTAATCCTAAATATCAAGAATAATCCTATTAGTAGGATAAGAATAAGAGATAGAAGGAAGACTTGTTTAAACTTCCTTGTTATCTGGTTGGATTATTTATCTTTATCTTTATTTAAATTATTAAGAGTGTTAGCTTTATCATTATTTGAATTGTAGGGATGTTATCAAGTTGTTAGAGGTAATCTTATTTAAGAGAGTCCTTAGGTTAGGAAGAGGTATTGAGTATTTTGATTAACACATTGCGTGTAACGGTGATTCCTACCTTAAGTGGAATATCATTATTATCATATTTTCGTTCCATATCTACATTCATTCCCAATTCTCATAATTCCATCACAATTACCTCATCAGTTTGGGAATCAAAATTCCAAGTAAACAAGGCACACTTTTTTTTGGTCTAATTGAAAAAGACAAGAGAGAGGTGTGACCATAATAGCATTTGCCCATTAAAAATCAATAACAAGAGGGGTTTAGACAGTGAAAATTGAAAACCATTTGTGTTCCCTCAAGCCCAATTGAACAATAGTCTAATAATTGACATATTAATATATAAAGAAGAAAGCGGCATTGAGTTCAAAATTCAATTTGGGGTAGATTTATTTGACAATTTATTGGCTTGAAATGTTAGTTAATGAGAAGGATTGGATCAACCTATTGGGTGGAGGTCACATAGTTGGTGCAGTGGAAAAGGGGATCAAAATAAGAGCCATTGAGAATGACCCATGTAACAATCTTGTTTACTTTTGTGGCATGGATTACATCCCAGCTAACATACTAATTATTCCTTGTTAAGGTCATTACAAGTTGCCCTGTAACTAGGGGTGTACAAATTAGGCGGTTGTAACCGTCCAATAATCGCTAACCGCTTATAATGCTTTTGTAGACCGTTATAAAAAAATTACTAACCACCTAAGGCGATGTGGTTACCAGTTTTAGGATAGGAGTAGGAATAGGTAGTTAATAATTGCTAACCACTTACCCATACATATTATATATATAACACATTAATAATAATATACATAAGGACACCGTTTTGGTGCATTTGATATAGGGTTTTCGTTTTGAGTTTAATGAAATTGAGCATTATTCATTAAAAAAAAATTAATAATATGGGAAAACTCCACATATCCCCCTCAAACTACAACTCAATTAACAATGTCCCTCAAACTTTCAATTGTGACAATGTTCCCCCTCTCAAACTACTAAAAAGTGTCATTATTCCCCCCAATGACGAAATTACCCTTAGTAAAATAAAAACAAAAAAATACTAAAACTTTTAGAAAAAAAAATTAAACAACAAATCCGAGGGGGTGGCTAAATTTAAATATAATTTTTTTTCCATTTTATAAAAAAAATTAAAAAGCGATTTTTTATTTTTTTATACAAATTGAAAAATTTTCCTTTTTTTAAAATAAAATTTTCCATTTAAAAATAAACCTTTTCGTTTTTTAAAACATTTTTTTTTAAAAAAATTGTTTTTTTAAATAAAAATTTCGGTTTAGAAAAAAAAATCGTTTTAAAAAATAAAACAAAATCGTTTTTTTTTTTTAAAAAAAAAATCTTTTTACTAAAATTTTCGCTTTTAAAAAAATTAAAATTATTAAAATTATTTTTTTATTTCTTTGAATTTATATGGGTATTTTTGTTTTAAAAAAATTACACTTGACCCCCCAAAGTTTTACTCGATTTGTAATTTAACCTCTAATATTTTAAAATTTGCAATATATCCCAACAAAGTACTAAAATTTTACAATGTGACACATCTGTTAATAAATTCAGTTTTCTCTTACAGTAATGATCGAAAATAACACCTCCACAGCCCATAGGGGATGGCCGACTACCCCCAAATGGCTAAATGGGGGTGGCCAAAATCACCGTCAAAAGGCCAAAGGGAGTGGCCATAGCTAACCCCAAAATTTTTATTTTTTATTTGGTTTATTTAATTGAATGCATTTTTGGAATTTTTTAAAACACGGGGGCAATTTTAAAAATTTAGACCAAAAAATTCACGTGTGCAATTTTATGTCAAATTGGACGAAAATGGTTAACGGAGTGGTTACATTGCAAAATTTTGATACTTAATTTGTTTGGGTATATTGCAAATTTTTAAACATTGGAGGTTAAATGTCAAATCAGATGAAACTTTGGGGGATTAAAGTATAATTTTCCCTTTTGTCTTATTGAGAAATCTATAAAGACATTTTTTATCTTTTGCTAGCCTTGGGATGGACATTGACAATATTTTACTAGTTTGTAGAGGACATTGTGACAATTAAAAGTTTGGAAGGCACATTGCCAATTGTGTAGTAGTTTGAGGAGGGCATGTAGACTTTTACCCTAGTAATATTCTTAAACTTTGTTATATTTGGAAGCCTTCTAATTATTTAAAAAAAGTCTATAGCTAACCACAATTTTTATTTAAAAAAAAAAAATTGGTTTATTTAATTGAATGCATTTTTGGAATTTCTTGTTGTGTATGTTACAAACAATTTGTTATTTTGCTATTAGTTTTAACAGTATTTTTCAATTAATTATTCCAAATATTTTACGGTTTCACATTAAAATATTTTCATAAGATCTTATCATCTTTACGGTTAATGACCAAACAAATTTTATCATCTATCTTTATGGTTTATGACCGTTTGGTCCTTAAAAATTTAATAACCATTGACTAATTTTACCCTTGGTTATTTCATAGGTTGAAGACCAAATCTTTAACGCATGGTCAATTAGTCATAGACTTTAACATGGTATTATTGTCATGACTTTTTTTGATCTTTCTGCCTCAACACTTTCGTTTTGAAGAATTTGGGACGAAAGATCCATTATGTGGCGATGTTATTTCAACAACTTGGGATACATTTGTTTATAATACAAATCCTACAACAATGATGCTTGCTCTGATTAAGGCACAAAAATGTTCAGCATACAATATGTGGCATTTTAATTAGTTTTCGAGTTTTGTTGCGTTTGAGAATCAAAATTTAAAGTAAACACATATTTTTTTCTCTTTCTTTTTTTGAATTGAAATAGACAAGAGTGGGGTGTGACCATAATGACATTCGCTAACTAGAAACCAATAACAGGAGGAGTCTAAACAGTAAAAATTGCAAGCGTTCTCTCAAGCCCAAATGAACCATAGTCTAACGAGGGATAGACGTATTAATATATAATTAAAGAACAAAGAGATTTGTGGCATTGAGTTCAAAATTCAATTTGGGGTAGATTTATTTGACAATTTATTGGCTTGAAATGTTAGGTAATTGAGAGAAGGATTGGATCAGCCTATTGGGTGGAGGTCACAGAGTTGGTGCAGTGGATAAGGGGGATCAAAATGTGTAGAGCGATTTCCCGAAAATGGCCGGCAAAGGAAGTTTTGTCTATCCTAAGAATCAGCTAGCATTCAAGCAATTTATATACCAGTAATGGTGAACCAAACAGGTGAAGTCATTTATATGTGCGTGGTTTTTTACCTGTTTTGTCTGAGGAGCCATGAAGTTCATCGACTTTGGTGACTTGGTTTTGAATTCCTTCATTTGGTTGAGCTGAATGGCCAGAGAAAATGGGCTAATTCCGGTAACAAAAAATGAAGTGTCCGGTAGGAGGACTGTTGAGGCCGATGTTGCATGGTTGGCCCCATGTCTATAGTCAGATCCAATTGATTGCAGATCTGGGCTACAAATGGCAATCCTAGAGCTTCAGCTGCCAAGTGCAAAACCACATCAATTTTCATTGTAGTTTTTAGTTAATATTGTTAGAAGACAAAATTTAACCATATAAAGGATATCTAGATAAGGCAACAATCCTATGATTTTTTCCTCCATGTTTCATGGGATTATATATTAATGTTAAGAATATTATGTTAGGGTTACTTATTATTCTTGGGTTATTTACTTCTTTATTGATTTTAGGGTTTCCTTAGCGTACTAAGTTTACATTTACATTTTCTTAGTCTACTATATTACTTGCCTATCACTCATAAACTCTCTATAAATAGAATCCTATGTAATACTCTTCAAGTATTCAGTCTTTTTTTTTTGAAAAATTCAAGTATTCAGTCTTAATACAATGTAGTCTATTACATACTTTCACTCCCTCTCTTCTCTTCTCTCTCTCCTTGTTCCACTTTTTATATCTTTAATATATAAATTTTTATATTTTATCTTGGTATCAGAGCCTAAATCGACTAACGTCGTTCTTGTTCCTTTTCCGCTATCCCTTTGAGTGATTTCTTCAAACACCTTGCCTGCTATCTCTCTTAGTCATCCCATTTTTTTCTCTCTCTCACCTTCATCTCCAACTCAACTCAAAATAAAATAAAATAAAATCATATATCTGGTATTTTTCGGTTTTTGGTAGTTTGTGATGAAATCTAACCATCCATCAGTGGTTTTGCGGTGAGATTTGACCGGCCCTTGGTATTTGCGGCTAGATTAAACCGTCCCTTGGTAATTTGCAACGAGAACCGACTGCCCAATGGTATTTTATGACGAGATCCAACCACCCCTTAGTGTTTTTACGGCATGATCCAACCACCCCCGGTGATTTATGTCAAGATTCAACCGATAAATGGTCAATTATTTGTTTTGTTTATCAAACTGAACAGTAGTTCCTACCATCAGTTTGCAAGGGAGTGTTAGAAGACAAAATATAATTAAATCAAGCATATCAGACAAGATAACAATCCCATATCAGTTTGCAAGGGAGTGTTAAAAGACAAAATTTAATTAGATCAAGCATATCCAGACAAGGCAACAATCTCATGATTTCCTCCTCCATGTTTCATGAATTGTATATTAATGTTAAGAATATTATATTATGGTTATTTATTATTATAGAGTTATTTACTTCTTCATTGATTCTAGGGTTTTCTTAGCCTACTAGGTTTACTTTTCTTTAGTCTACTATATTACTTGCCTATCACTCATAAACTCTCTATAAATAGAATCCTATGTAATACTCTTCAAGTATTCGGTCTTTTTTTTTTGAAAATTCAAGTATTCATCTTAATACAATGTAGTCTATTACATACTTTCACTCCTCTCTCTCTCTTCTCTCCTTGTTCCACTTTTTATATCTTTAATATATAAATTTTTTTTATTTATTTATTCGGTTTATATTTTTCCAGAGTGCTTTAGCACGCCAGCAGGGGTAAGTGGAACTCTGCTGAAGCAGTAGAGCACTTACCAAATGCATTAATTAACATGAGAGAAATTAAAAGCTATTGAAGATTACCTAAGAAATCAATGACGAGTCTTCCATCGGAAGCCCGGCCCGTCGGTCTCTTGAAGTAGGTCATGCCAAAGGGCCCAGGCCATGTCAGAAAAGCTGTCCAAAACCTGTCGGTGTCTGAATTCGGGTCACCAAAGTTGAAAATTGCCTCAAAATCACATTTTGAACGACTTAAGCAACCAAACATTGCCACCATCACCACCCCGACAACCACGTATTCTCGAAATATGATCAGACATTTTGGTAAGCAGAACCTCATTATTTTTCTACAAAAGTGTATACCGTTAAGGATATTGTAATAGATGTTATAATTTATATATATTTCTTAAATCAATTATATATATTTCTTAAATCAATGGATTTAGATGGGATAAGTTTGTATTTATAATTATTCAAATTACATGTAAAATTCTATAAATAAAACATTGTACTCAAAGAAATCAAATATAAAGAAAAATGTACCTTATAAAAAGTTTAACGCGTAAATATAGCCATATAGGTTATAGGCCATCGAGACACATGCCATTTTAGAAGCATGTTTTTCATGGTGGTGTGAAATGAAAGTTGTGTGCAAATTATGGTCTTGTTGAATGTTGGTGGTGAGCAACTCACTAATGGGTTTGAGAATTGAAAAGTGCTACACATCTCAACTTAAAATAATATGTCACCATCTTATGAGATTTGTTATTTCAAAAAATGTGTCACAATCTCATGAAATAATAACACATTATTTCCAATTTTTAAAACAAAAATTTAGAATATTTAACATTTCTCTTAAGAATTTCCTTGTCAACATTAGTCTTGTTCATCCCATTTTATTTGCCATATATTGTGGTTGAGAATAACTTCCGTTCGGATGGGGTGTAAACTTTACACCCTCCAATCACAATTTGACACTCACATAAGAGAAAAAAATACACAAAATTATTGAAGATCCTAAGAACATTAAATCTTATTTCTTTCTTCTTCCTTCTTTTTTTCTTCTCCCTGCCGAGGCCTCTCCTCCCACTCTTCTTCTTCTTCTTCCTTCTTCCTTCTTCTTGTCATTTAACAGAGAAAGAGAGATGGCTTGGGAGAAAGAAAGAAGAGCCAAGCAGACCCATTATTTTCCACCGACCCACGGACTACATGGTAAGTCGGTGTTTTTTTTTTTTTGGTTTTAGGATGATAAAATCAAAAGGGTTCATTTCTAGGTTTTAGTTTTGATGAGAAGAAGAAGAAAGAAAAAAATGAGGTGAGGAGAAGAAGAAGAAGAAGAAAAAAAAAACCAGGTGTGCGAGGAGGGAGGAGAAGAGAAGAAAGAAAAAAGAAAGGAAAAATCAGGTTCTTTGATCTTATTTTAGTTTGTATATTTTTTCTTAAAATGCTAGGTGTCAACTAATGAGTGGAAGGCAGAAAAGCCCTCCTTTTTGCACCATCCGGACAACAGCTGCACTCATTGTGGTTAATTACTATTAGCCAAGAGGACTGTCATAGTACGTGTGTCAAATCTCAATCCCAACATAATGCATGTCAAAACCGAAAATGCTTTCCAGCAAATTAAAATGAATAAAAAAAGTAAATAAATAATATTTAAAATAAAATATATATTGAGAGTGCTTTATAAATAAATAAATAAAAGTGTTTTCTGGTTAAACTCTAGCTTGCTCTAAACCCATTGTTTGGTTGCTGAGAAAATGAACGACAAGAAAAGACAAAGGAACGTTAAGAGTTCGTTGCCGGAAAACGAAAATCTCAACTGAACAAACATGATAATTCTATATTTCCAATCACTCACTACAGAAACCACAAAAATTCATATTTTTTCAATTCCTCAGGGTACCTAAAACTTCACTTCCATCCCACTTCTCAGCAACCAAACAGAACGGAATTCAGAGTCAAATTTTCATTCTCCAACACTATAACTCAGCAAATCAAACGCAAAATTCAACATACCTTCAACTCCCGAATCACAAATCTCCACCTCGTCACGTCCCAAAACCAAACAGTGAAAGAAATTTCGAAAACAGAAAAAGGACTCGCAGAGCTTCAACTACCCCCTAATGGCAAAGACGTAAATATGAAGAAAGCTGTAGACCCCCTAGTTTCTCACCCTCCGCATTTTGACTCTGCTTTCTCTCTCTAAAACCAGAGAAAAGAGTTTGGGCTTTCACAGACGATGGCGGAATAAGCAAATGGTGGCGAAGAGGAAGTAGGAGGAAGAGGAGGAGCAAAGAAGAACAAAGGGAAGGAAGAGGGGTTAAGGAGCGCCAAGGCATTGAAGGCAACGTCCCGTCACCATACCGGAGAAGAAAAGAAATCCAATTATGGCTCTATTATTATTATTTATTTTATTATTATTAAGGAAGAAAATTTGCTGTAACGCCCATATGAGCCCAATAGTCCTGTCGAAAGACCCCCTAAATAAAGAAGAGTGGGCCATTTGCCCATTTGTCCAGTGATGAAGGTAAACTTGATACTCGTGGCCCGTGGGCATACGGTTTGGGCTACTTCTTTAGATATGTGTGGGCCTAGAAGTTTAAGCAACAAATACATTGAGATTATTAGGCTTAATTAATTGTAGTTTCTCTAGCTTCGAAAAACATAATGGGGGTAGTGGTCTATGTAGCCTTTGTAGTGGCGCCGATCGTGTGCCTGTAATCTGTTTGGGAGGAGTTAGAATTGGGTCGAAGTTGATTACTCTCGAGGTTTCTCTCTAGATCGATCTAGTGGAGGAGGATTTTTTCCAGGCGTTATACATTTGTGAAAGTTGTAGAAAGTTTTCTCTTTAGCTTTCTCTAGAGACGAAGGCATATTTTTCCAGGCTTTAGTTTGTGCAAGGAATCTGTTTTGGTGTTGCTGTATTGTTGAAGAATGGCGGATGAACTTCCTCGACTATGGGAGAAATTCTCCCTCACTAAAGCGGAAGATGTGAAACTTGAAATACCGGGTGGAAAATTTCAGAAGTTAGTCTCAAGGGGTAAGACATGCATTGTAGAGAAGCTAATTGCCGGATCGACTAGTTAGCAAGGAGGTCCTCAAGGATTCTCTTTCATGGTGGTGGAAAATTATAGGAGAACTATCTTTCAAGGTGCTAGGAGACAACCTTTTCCTCATTGATTTTGCCCACAAGTAAGATAAAGAACGTGTCCTGGCGAGGCAATCTTGGGCTTTCGAAAATAGTCTCTTTCTCATTGAAGATTTCAACGGAACTGTTGCCCCAACTGAATTTACTTTCGACAAGGCCGCATTCTGGGTGCAAATGACAAACCTTCATTTGGGATGCATTGGAAAGGAGATTGGTGAAATGATAAGGGCCTCTATGGGGGTAATGCAAGCCATAGATACAGATGGAGAAGGATTAGGGTGGGGAGAATCTCTCCGTGCGAAAATCCTGCTTGATCTTTCGAAACCTCTTCCAAGAGGTCGAAAAATTAAGCTCCAAGGATCTACCAGATGGGTTACCTTTAAGTATGAGCACCTCTAAAAATTTTGTTTCAACTGTGGTGTTATTGTCCATGGAAAATTAGGTTGCACTAGGCAGAGTTCATTCCGTCTTCAGGAGCAAGAATATGACCCGTGGCTAAGGGCTCCTTCACCAACACGGCTCATAGAAAGAAATCAAGGGAGATTCAACACAAGAAGGGGTGCAAGTAGCTAGGGAAACTCTGGGAAGGGTGCACAACGGGAGAAAGGCCATAAAAGAAGAGATGACCAGAATATGGTGGAATCAGACGGAGAGGAGGAGGATGGCGCCACTGTAGACACATCTCAGAATGAACGAAATCCTAAACCCATAAGGAAACAAGGCGGAGAAGGAGGCACAAATTACAGAAATACAAATTCAAAATCAAATATTTATGAGGGGGAGCGGATGAGGAGGGATATTGGGGTTCAAGAAAAGGAAAGGGGTAACGCACGGCATGTTGAATTTATGAGGAAAGATATGCGGTCATCTGCAGCAGATCAACGTGAAAACAAAAAAGGAAAGTGGGAGGCTGATTTAAGAAGGAGTAGTGCGTTTGATACCCAAGGACATGTAGCAGACAAAGAAGTCAATGAGATGGTGGACCAGCTTACCATGGGCCCGGACAGTATTGTTAGAAGTCCCATGAGCTCCCAATCTTTTAAGGGCCCAAGGATCTCAGAGGTAGAAAAAACAATGCAGGCTGAACAATTCGGGAGTAAGAAGGAGACTGGTGGTGTAAAGAACACTTTTGAACAAACCATGGTAACTTGGAAATGAAAAACACGTGGTGATGACGATGCTGAGGATACCATAAGTCTGTCAAAAGGAGGAAAAAAGAAAAGAGATGCCCATTGAGATATTAAGATCACTGGTGCCGTTCAAAAGGGACAAATAACATGTGAGAAGAAGGAATCAAAAATTGGATCGGGATTCGCGGAGGCTGTGGTGCAGCCTTGCAAACCGCAATGAGGATAATGAGTTGGAACTATCGAGGGCTTGGGAACCCTCGCACAGTTCAGGAGCTTTGCTGACTAGTGAAGCAAAAGAGACCCGTTATGGTCTTTCTTACGGAGACTAAAATTCGAAAAAGTAAAATGGAGATAATTTGATGCAAACTACATTTTGAAAATATGTTTGTCGTCGATAGTGTGGGTAAGAGTGGCGGTATGGCTCTTTTTTAGGGGGAAGAGGTGTCGATGAGAGTCCAAAATTTCAGCCATCGTCATATAGGAGGTTTGGTGTCAATGCCAAGCTTGGATGAAGAGTAGCTGTTTACCGGGTTCTATAGACACCCGGAACCTCAAAAAAGATTTGAAGCTGGGGCCTTACTTGAGTATCTTGCATGACACTGTACAACAACACGGGTTTGTGTGGGAGACTTCAATGAGGTGGTGGATTTGTCAGAAATTTGGGGTGGAAGGGAACGTGCAAGAAGCCAAATGGTCTCTTTCCAAAATGCTCTTGAGTGCAGCAATCTTGATGATTTGGGATTTATGGGCCCAAAATACACGTGGAATAATTGTCGAGAAAGACTTGACTTTACTAAAGAGCGATTGGATAGGGGAATGGCAAACTCTGAATGGCGAAATTTGTACCCGGATGCAGAAATTTGGGTGGACGTGACTACGTGCTCCGACCACTTTCCATTGACATTAAGCTTGGCAGGAAATATGCCAGGTGAACGGGAGAAGCGCTATTTCCGGTATAAGGCTAAATGGGCCCTTGACATAGGCTATAAGGAAGTGGTGAAACAGGCATGGACTATATCAAAAGTTAGGAGGTGGGTAACGATTGAAGAGAATCTAAAAAGATGTCAGTGGGGCTTTAAAAGTTGGCAAAGAGGTCTGAATGGCAACTTGCTTGGAAATATCACCAACCTTCAACAAAGGCTAAGTGACTTGCACGGCCAAGAAGAAAAAGTGGAAATGGGGAATGAAATAAAGGTTACAAAAGAGGAATTGCAAAGTTTAATGGACAAGCAAGACCTCTAATGGCAGCAAAGAGCAAAAATGGATTGGTTACGATGTGGAGATCGAAATACCAAATACTACTATGCATGTGCTAACTATAGGAGGAAGACAAACCGGATTACGAAAATTGTTGACAGTAATAGAGCAGGCTACGAGACGGAGGTGGAGATAAAAAATGCCTTTATCAACTATTTTGAAGATTTATTCGCTTCCGGTCATGTAGGCGATATAAGCCTATGCCTCCAACTATGGGTGTTCAAGCGGAGCGGTGCTAACCGCTAACCGCTTATAACCACTTTTTAATAACCGCTAACCGCCTAGGGCGGTTACGGTTAGCGGTTTTAGGGGTATGAAAAAGCGGTTATAACTGCTAACCGCTTTTATTTATATATAATTATATAAAAATATATATTAATTAAATAACTTAAATATATAAAAAAATACAAAACGACAATGCTGGAGGATTTTGTGCACAAACTGTGCTTGGAAGATTTTGGGTGTCATCTATGATCAGTTGAAGGCTTGTAATATTTGTTTTGTTTGTAATATTTGCTTCCATTTGCTTTGGCTTAAGGATTTTGTACCATGTGTTGAAGGCTTATAATATCTGTTTTGTTTGCATTTGCTAGTTTCAGACTTTCAATGATTTGTAACTTTATAATATGTTTTGGACCTTTTGGTTTTCGGTTTTGGTTTCAGACTTTTAGACTTTTAATGTAGAATGTTTTGGTTTTGGTTTTGGTTGTAGTATGTTTTGATTTTGGTTTCAAACTTTCGGTAAGTGGTTTGTAGTGTGAAATAAGACCAAAAAATATGACTAAATAAGCCCAAAATATATGGAAAATGAAGGTCCAAAATATAAAAAAAAACATCAAAAGCCCATTTTTAAAAAAGCAGTTATAACCGCTTGTTAGCGGTTTGAATAACCGCTAACCGCCGGTTATAAAATAACCGCTAACCACCTAGGCAGAGGCGGTTGCGGTTATTAAAAATCCGATAACCGCCTAAAGCGGAAGTGGTTGCGGTTATTGCAAATAACCGCCGGTTATAACCGCTTGAACACCCATACCTCCAACCATTGGAACGACGAGTGTCCAATGAGATGAACGTCGAACTGCTTAAACCTTTCACAGGGGAAGAGGTCTACCAGGCGCTACATCAAATGGCCCCGTTAAAGGCACTCGGTCCTGATGGTTTTTCTGTGGGGTTTTTTCAGAAAAATTGGAGCATTATAGGGGAGGACATTTGTCAAGCCATTTTGGGAATTCTCAACTCGGGTACAATGCCTCTTTCTATGAACTCGACTAACATTGCACTCATTCTTAAGGTTAAAAATACTAGTAATGTTAGTGAGTTTCAACCCATCAGTTTATGTAACGTTTTGTATAAATTAGTCTCAAAGGTCTTGACTAACAAACTTAAAAAAATACTCCACCTTTTAATTTCACCGATTGTTGCACAAATTTAATTGTACTCGCCAATTACACGAGTCGTTAAGCAATGTAGCGAGTGTGCAAGTGCGAGGTCGATTCCACAGAGAATCGTACCTTGTGTAGAAACCAATTTAAATGCCTAAACTAATAATATCTTAACTTAGTCCCAATATCAAACAGTTGACGTGCAGAAAATAAAGACTAAATTTAATGTAATAAAATAAATAAATAAAAACGTTAAGGTCCCTAATCCACATCACCACAAATTAATTAACATATAAACACGCTTAGCTCATACTCAATAACAACTATGCTACAAGGCATATTCTGAGCGCTAACACTATATTCATATTTTCGTTTGTCGATAAAGCACATATGTATATCCTATTATTATTACAAAATATTGTCAAACTAATCGATGCAAACATTGTTTTAAGAGGTCACAACGGATATTGGTCTGAAGATGAATCATCCGATGTATCTCCGATTGCAACGAATGTTGACGTTTAACAATTTGTAAACAACAATCAACACACTTTTGTCACTAAAATGTATTGAAACGAAAATACATAAATTAAACGACAGAATAATACGAACTAAACATGAATATATATAAACAAATCCATAGTGAAGGGAATAAGAGACTAAATAAAAGCAAAATAAAACATTAAATTAAAGAAATGACGTTATGAGTGTTTACAATGAAGAACAATGAGGTTTTGGGCCACTAAGGGGGCCTCAAACCGTCTCCCAAGCATGGAAACAAATGAAAACAACAAAATCCTATTTATAGACAAAATAAAACGTGCTGCCAGGTCAGGGGTGCATTCGAACGCAGGTGGTGCATTCAACCTCACTCCCACATGCGTTCGATGTTCTAGTGCACGTTCGACCGCAAAAGCATCACAGCGCCGTGTGTGTTCGAACATAGGCATTTGAGTTCGCACGTACTACGTTCGACCGCAGACTCTGTGCTCGACCGCAGATAACCGCTCATGGCGCAAGGTTGAAGCGATGGAGCATAGGGCTGGTTAGGGCAACGCGGGTTTCAAGGGCTGACTGGACCTACGTTCGAGCCTAGTCCCTGCATGCGACCGTAGGTGCGTTCGAACGCATCAAGTGCATTCGAATGCACTTGGCAGGGACTTCCATTTCTTCACTTTAAGTTCAATTTGCTCCTTGTAGCCATGTCTTGATGCAAAGACCTGCACATCACAAAACACTAAAAATTCAAAGGAAAACAATGTGATAAATACAACCAAGGTTTGAATCGAAAGATGCAACTTTTTTGTGTAAGCTGTACAATGCTCGACTCCCTTAAGCTTCTAAATGACCTATGTAACGAGTGTTGGGCCAATGATTCCCAAACCAGACAGTTTTAGGACACTAGATGTAAAGATATCCCTAAGGGCTTAATTACTTAAGTCAAAAGAGCTATGAAGCCTAAACTAGCCATACAAATTTTTTTTTTGTAGGAATTTCTCATCTTTTTACGCGAACACTTAATGCTTGATGAGGCACGAGGTATTTTTAAACTAATTTATACCTAGTTTAGTTAATTTAGAAGATGAAGAACACACCTACGGTCTTTAAGAAGATTTTTCAGCAGTGGAATGCATATGAAGATTTTAAGGAGATTGTTGGAAATATGTAATACCTAAGCTACTCATCATAGTTGACGGTATGCATTCCACTGCTGAAAAATCTTCTTAAAGTGGAAAAGCAGGATCAAAATAAGAGCCATTGAGAATGGCCCATGTAACAATCTTGTTTGCTGCTTCTGTGGCATGGATTCCATCCCAGCTAACATAGTTGTTAGGGTCATTACAAGCTGCTGCTGTCACAGTCTTTCCATTAATCACTTTACTGTTTCCACAGTACACGTTTGAGTCAAAATTGTAGGCGCCACCACCATATCCACAACATGCTTTTGTACCGTATTGAAACCCTGCTCCAAAACAAAAGAAAGTTGGATGATCAAATCAATTCAAATCATTTTACAAATCAAATGTAACGTATACAATCACATTGCTTATTTTACTAATATTACGATTTATGATTACATAGGTTGGCAGTAGGGCTAGTTATTTGTGTTCGTGGGTCGAGTTTAGGTCATGTCAAAGTACGTGTATAAAACTATATATGTCAATCATAACCCGATCTCAAATACAAAACCTTGAGTGTTGACCGTACCACGGGATTTGGGATGGCGGAAGAGCTCTAGCAGCACAGAATGAGTGTCAACATATATGAGAGAAGCATTTGGGAGAGCTTCCCTGGTTTGTCTTAGTGTCTCCTTTAACATGTTGTTATACTCCACCACTGCATTGTTGTAAGAGACCATGCATCCAAAAGCGTCAAGCTCTGAACTGCTGCCTGCCAAGAATGACGGATAACAACCCACAGGTGCAAGATTGAGCACCAGAAATGCACGCCCGCCTAACCCATATAGCTCCTTCAAAAATTTTGATCAGGAACAAAAATTGTCGTAAGTGCTAGCAAATGCATAATGCGTTAATTATCATCTCCATGTTTCTTTTATGGTTCATATGTTACCACATGCGGAATATATTGTCATAACATCTAAAATTTTCAAAAGAACCTAATAACCTACTTTTTGCATGGACCATAATATAGATACTCTCCACCTTAGTTCAAACTGGAAATAATGGACTTTCTATCAAACAAGATAATGGAAGTGGTAGGGGGCTGGACCAAGGCTACACTCTCGTGTAGTGAGCTCGAGGCCCAACCCAATTAATGTTGGGTTTGGGTCGTCATGGTTGCAAAAGGACTGGCATGCACGCAGAACATGTTAAGGAAAATACTGACCTTGATGGTGCCAGCGATTTGGGATACAACTTGAGGGAGATACTGCTTCACACCACCTATTCCAATAGCTGCTAAGTTGGAAGTGAAATCATTTTGACCAATATAAAATGTGTAGAGCGATTTCCCGAAAATGGCCGGCAAAGGAAGTTTTGTCGATCCTAAGAAACAGCTAGCATTCAAGCAATTTATATACCAGTAATATTGGTGCATCAAACAGGTGAAGTCATATATATGTGCGTGGTTTACCTGTTTTGTCTGAGGAGCCATGAAGTTCATCGACTTTGGTCTTGAATTCCTTCATTTGGTTGAGCTGAATGGCCAGAGAAAATGGGCTAATTCCAGTAACAAATAATGAAGTGTTTGGTAGGAGCACTGTTGAGGCCAATGTTGCATAGTTGGCCCCATGTCTATAGTCAGATCCAATTGATTGCAAATATGGGCTTATAAATGGCAATCCTAGAGCTTCAGCTGCCAAGTGCAAAACCACATCAATTTTCACTATAGTTTTTAGTTTATATAATGGGTATATATATATATATAAGTATCTACATTTTGGTTTATTTTCTTCATAATAAGAAAGAAATGGTGTTTTTTTTTTAAGAAGTTATGTTTCATCCAGCCTGGCCTTTTGTCTACAGGTGGAAAAGTGACTCGTTATCTATCCAAATTTGGGCCTACCATATCTATACCATATCTATAAGAAGTGGGAAAAAAATCAAGCAAACAAACAAAAGCTGTTTTTTTTTGGATGAATGGTTAACATTATGCTGAAAAATCCCCCAACCAACTGCATTAACATGAGAGAAATTAAAAGCTATTGAAGATTACCCAAGAAATCAATGACGAGCCTTCCATCGGAAGCTCGGCTTATCGGTCTCTTGAAGTAGGTCATGCCAAAGGGCCCAGATTATGCCGGAAAAGCTGCCCAAAACCCTCTGGTGTCTGAATTTGAGTCACCAAAGTTGAAAATTGCCTCAAAAATCACATTTTGAACGACTTAAGCAACCGAACATTGCCACCATCACCACCCCGACAACCACGTATTCTTGAAATATGATCAGACATTTTGGTAAGCAAGGCCTCATTATCTTTCTACAAAAGTGTATACCGTTAAGGATATTGTTAATTTATATTTCTTATATCCATCATAGTCTTATAGATGATGTTTGTTAACTTTAATTTAAGGGATAAGTTTGTATTTATAATTATTCAAATTACATGTAAAATTCTCTAAATAGAACATTGTACTCAAACAAATCAAATATAAAGAAAAATGTACCTTATAAAAGTTTAACGTGTAAATATAGCCATATAGGTTACAGGCCACGAGACACATGCCATTTTAGAAGCAAGTTTTTCATGGTGGTGTGAAATGGAAGTTGTGTGTAAATCCTAGTCATGTTGGTGGCAAGCAACTGATGCGTAGGCTTCAAAAATTGAAAAGTGTTACATGCACCCTAAATTTTATTTTCAAAAGTTTGTTCTAAAATGATGTGTCACTATCTCATGGAATGGTGACACATTATTTAGGAACCAATTTTTAAAACAAAAATTTAGAATATTTAACATTTCTCTTAAGAATTTCCTTGTCAACATTAGTCCTGTTTATCCCATTTTATTTGCCATGTATTTTGGTTAATTACTATTAGCCAAGAGGGCTGTCATACTACGTGTGTCAAGTCTCAATCCCAACCATAATGCATGTAAAAAACAAAAACGCTTTCCAGCAAATTAAAATGAATAAAAAAAAGTAAATAAATAATATTTAAAATGAAAAAATAAAAATGATGAGATGAATATGAGTGCTTTATAAATAAATAAATAAAAAGTGTTCGCTGGTTAAATTCTAGCTTGCTCTGAACCATTGTTTGGTTGCTGAGAAAATGAACGACAAGAAAAGACAAAGGAACGTTAGAGTTTCGTTGCCGGAAAACGAAAATCTCAACTGAACAGACATGATAATGCTATATTTCCAATCACCCACTAAAGAAACCAGAAAAAATCAGATTTTTTCAATTCCCAACGGTACCTAAAACTACACTTCCGTCCAACTTCTCGATCAGCAACCAAACAGAAAGAAATTCACAATCAAATTTTCATTCTCCAACACTATAACTCAACAAAATGAAACGCAAAATTCAAGCATACCGTCAACTACCGAGTCACGATTCTCCACCTCGTCACGTCCCAAAACCAAACAGTAAAAGGAATTTCGAAAACAGAAAAAGGACTTGCAGAGCTTCAACTACCCCTAAATGTCTAATAGGTAAATACGAAGACCCCCTAGCTTCTCACCCTCCGCATTTTGACTCTGCTTTCTCTCTCTAAAACCAGATAAAAGAGATTGGGCTTTAACAGAGGATGGCGAGATAAACAAATGATGGCGAAGAGGAAGTGGGAGGAGGAGGGGTTAGCTCATAAAGAATCGCCAAGGCAACAACGTCCACGTCACCATACGGGAGATGAAAAGAAATCTAATTATTGCTATTTGCTGTAACACCGCCCAATAGACCTCTCGAAAGACCCCCTAAGTAAAGAAGAGTGGGCCATTTGCCCATTTGTCCAGTGATGAAGGTAAACTTGATACTCGTGGCCCGTGGGCATACGGTTTGGGCCACTTCTTTTGATATGCGTGGGCCGAGACGTTTAAGCAACAAATACATTGAGAGATTATTAGGCTTAATTAATTATTATACTCCCATTACGCACCATTCTAACTAAACCTACATTTCCTCTCAAGAATAGCACTAGAAGGTTTGACGAGTCATTGATGAGGATTTATTAGGAGCTTAAGTGAAGATAAAGTGATGCTTATAAATCATTGGTTGGCAAAGCGCACACGAAGCAATAAAATTCAATTTATTGTAGAAGATGTTGAAAATTTTGAAATTGTAGGAGCAAGATTAATGTGGATAAGAACTTTGACCAAATTTGTAGGTTCTCTCTGCGCCTTTGGAACCAAACGTATTTTTATTATGAGTGCAAATGATTGTAGACTATGCTTTTAAAGAGTTACAATAAGAAAAATAAAATCCCTACTCCTTTCGAAGAGCATGCTGATGGCATGGGCCTTCTTTTCAATGTTTGTTTGACGTATTGTAAATGTTTATGCATATGAGAACCTGGGCTTCCAATTGGGTAGTGTGTGTGTAAATATGAATATTTCCCGCAAAAATACAACACCTAGTAGTAATTTTATTGTGGAAAGTTGTGGTTGGCTAAGGGGTATGAATAATTTGGAGCTCAAACTGGTAGCTTTCCTCTTTCTTTGCCCACGACTGGTAGCTTTCATGCCTTTCTTTCTTTGTTTTTGTGTCTTTGAAAAGTAACATTATTCTCCCAAAAAAGGTATGATGAAACAAGTGAATAGGTTATGAGGCAAAGCCTCTGTCAGCATTTTAACATTGATCTATTGGTAGACCGTAGACGGCTGTTTATATGCAGGCGATCGAGTCATATGAGAAGATTTTTCAGCAGTGACATACAGATGGAGAGTTTGAGGAGATTGTTGGGAATATGTAATATCTAAGCTACTCTCATTAGAAAAGGGAAAATCTGAGCCTAAACAGAAGAAAATTTATACTAATCTTTAATTACTTGGTCATTATTGATGCTTATTTAGTGAACTTATTAGTAAGTCCTTTTAAATCGGTTGTTGATCTATATACGGTACCTTTCTCTTATAAAATATGCAATGACTTTTTTCCTGTGTGAAATGTGACGTGTGTGCGGTATTTTTTTTTTTTTTTTTTTTTCTTTCCTTCTAAGCTATACACGCTAAGTGCTTATTTTAGGTGGAATATTTATAGAACTATTCCATTCTCCTTTATTTTGAATCTTACAATTTTTTGTAAGCTTTTGATATTTGATGTGCTTTCTTTTCCCTTCTCTTGGCAAATTTTGCATCCAGGCCTTTCTTTATTCTGGTTGCTTGGTCTGATTTATAGTGTGCCTTCCATGATTTTTGCAATTGTGCTCTCTGGACTTTCCCATGTATTCCTCCCACCCCACACCCACCCTGCGCCACCTCTTCTATTCCCCATTGTCAAAACAAAACTCTCTTTTTTCTCTGTGTTTTACGGATGTGTGAGAGAAGTGTAGTTAGAAATTCCCTCTTTGCTTTGATGCCTAAAACACTTTGGGCAACACTCCTTTTATGAGTAGCAAAGTCGGTCAAAAGCAAGAGATCTAGATCTACGAGCTGCAAATCCATGTTGCATTGGACTTCCATAATAACGAACTTAGAAAAGACAAAACACGTGAGCCAACACAAGGGGTATCTTCCTATGTTGATGGCCCGGTCTCACCATATAATGTTCTAAGAGTATGACTATGATCTTTCTGTGAGGAAGAAGAAAGGCCAACTCGATCTAAGAAAACGGAGAAATTAATACAAGACGGGCAAACAACTCACCCCGAGAAATCTAAGATTCAATGTTAGAAAGTTAGTCTTGCATAATTCACGTACCATACATATTGTAACGAAAAAAAGATGAACGTATAATATGGCAAGATAATGCAACATTTTCTTCATAGCAGCCATTTCTAGTGCTTCTTTATATGCATTAGAAGCTACTTCAAATTTTTCTTGGCAGTGTTGGAATACAAAAGAATATAATGTGTTAGTCTACATCAAGGCAGCATATTAATTGAGTCAAATTTTCCTTTTGAATGATAAAAGAGTGGATTACACACCATACACTTTTTTCATGTTCGCTTTCATTTTAGCATTTTTCACAAAGTTGAAATCTGACTCTACCTCACATTGTACAAAAGAGGTAGGACCTTAACACATCTTCTATTTTCTCCTTAAACCTAGAATTGAAAAGATGGATCACTAGCACTCTACACAACGAAACATAAATAGAAAAGGCATAGTTTTCAACAATTTAACGATAACAAAAATTATGCAAAAAAGTTATCATGCTCATTTTGTTTCACCCTTGAGAGACATTTAACAAGGAATTGGATATGAAGTCGCAAAAATCAAGTGCTGCATCTCATATCCAATTAGACTCAAAGGCCTAGCAATCCCGTCATAGTCATTTTGCGCCCATGCCTCCCCCAAGAATTCCTAATCATCAAATAATTTGTTTTGTTCTCGTCACTATACTCTATTATCATGATTGCATGCAGCTCTAAGTTTGGCAATGTTTCGCGTCTTCTCAAATAGTACGTGTTGCCAAAATGGGTATGCTTCTCTTATGTTTCTTCTTTGGTCGCTATTAGTTTTCTATAATAATTTTCTGTTGAAAGAAAATAAAGATAGTTAGACTTTCGCTAAGATCCTTAGGCCCCGTTTGGTTCGCGGATTAGGCCCTTGGATTAGACTAGCTAACATTGGTGTTAGCTAATCCTTTGTTTGGTAACATGCTATTCCTAGGAGTAGTTATTCCTATGGGACTACTAATCCCATACACACAGGATTAGCTAAGACACTCAAAAATGAGTAGCTTAGTTAATCCTTTCCTGTGGGATTAAAAATATTGTGTAAAATTACCGAAAAAAACCCTACGCTTCTCACACTTCTCACGATATTATCTCTCAAAGCAACGTTCTTCATCTCTCAAAACAAGATATCTCTCTCTCCTCTCTTTTTTTCGATCTCTATTTTCTTGGTTATTTCATTCTCATCGTGTTATGTAGGATTATGTAGCACATGCCCATCAAATATGTTGGAGGGAAAAAAGCACCATGGGCCGCTCCAGGCCCATACTTCCTCAAGAGGCCCTTCAATAAAGCCCACGGAAATGCGTCCCCCACAAGCTCCATTATACGGATAATACGAGTCCCGTGAATCCAGCCTAAGAATCTGCATGGGAAATCACTTGAGCCTCGTGCGAACTTACGGACAATATGGGTTGCCTCGCCCTTCTCGGCAGAAGGACAGAAAATTACATAATAAGGCCATGCCGGGTCTAGGCCTCACAATGCCCATGCCCTGGTACAGGACCATCGTACGAAGAACATCCCATGCACCACAATACGGGGGATTTATGTGATTCCTGATGGGATAGAGATTTAAATAAGCGTGGTGCCAAAGATTGTATGAGGGAGGTATTTGAATGTAAAGGCATAAAGGGTCTAGTAAAAGGGATCCATTAATTTTGTAAAAGCTAAGGTTTTTTTTTAACGAATTAAAAATATTAAAAGATTGTTTTTTTTTTTAAATAAATAAATAAATAAATTTTTTGGGCTTCTTCTTCTCTATGGCCTTCATTGGCTTTTCGATCCCATTCATCAAAACTTCTCTTGGTCCTCCAAATCAGCTATTTTTTTAACACGGCTAAAAGAGGCGCGGGCCAATTCATCACTGCTAGGGTTTCTGCTAAGAGAGAGAGAGACAGAGATGGTTAAGTTGGTGGAGAGGAAGAAGAAGGAGAAGAGAGGACAGCCGCCTCTTTCTGATTTAGGTGATCCCCCTCTCGAGGAAAAACAACAGCGAACGCGCCGTGCCTCGCTTCCTGCTCCTCTTCGGCGATCCTTGCGCCTGAATCCTAATCCCGACGCCGACAAGATCCGCCATGGCAAGCTCGAAAAGCGAGTGAGAATTCATCCAAAAAAAGAAGAGAAACAAGTGAGCCGCTTTGATTTCTATAATGATATATTTAATGGTCATGTCATGACGGCCGAAGAATACTTCTTCTACAACGAACACGTTTTAAAGAGTGATGTAAGTAAAATTAATTCGCTTCGTCTACTACGTACTCCTATATATATATATATATATATATACACGCCTTTCACTAGTTCGTTGTTTGTTGTTTTAGGGCTTTGATATTCCCTCCATGCGTGGCGTTATCGCTTGTGGTTTAATTCAACCATGCTATATCAACACTCTGGTTGAAGCCCGCAGGTTCATACTCTATTCGAATTTGGCAATTGATCAATACAACACCTGGATCCACACCCACAAGGTTGTTCTTTCTTTTCCTTAAATATATATATATATATATATATGCAAATTTATGAATATTTGTTAAGAGTGAATTTTTCTATTCCATTCTGGTGACTGATATTATTTGTTTTGTAGCCTGAAAGTCCTCAGCGAAAGTTTCGGAAAGTTTTGAAAGCTATGGCTCAGCCTTGCGATGTGATTAGGTATTATATTACATTTGTTGCCAAGGAGGCTGTTGCTGGAGGCCAGACTAAAACCTATCAAGCTGTGGTACGTAACGGGGTAGAGGATGATGATATCACCGTGATGTCTTTCAGGGAGTGTGAGCAAGAAGAAGGTAAATTAAGGAATTACATTTAAAGGAGACTAATTTGTTTAATTCCTCCTCACAAGTGAAAGTTTTATTGATTTATGATGTTCAGCTTTCATTTTTTTTGTTTTAAGTAGGTTCTGGCATTCGTGGTAAAGAATGGATTTGGAAAGGTCACGCTCATATCTGAGAGGGTTAGTATCTTAATATGACATGATCAAAGCATAGATGGTTTGATTTTTCTGAACTGATAATAATATTTGGTTATTGTGAGGGGAAGTAATGATATATTTCTTTGATTATTAATTGCTTGTTAATTAATGATGCACGACACTCTAACGCCATTTTGGGTGCTACATGTTAATTAAAATACCATTTAAGAATAATACTGGATTGCTATGGTGGACTCATTCTTCGTTGCTCACACAAGTAATCTCTTCTTTTTTTATTTTTTTGCCTCTCAATGGCTGCATGGATGAGGTACTTGTTGAATAAATCTTATATTTTTTGTTGAGATGGAAAACATGAGGGATTAGGGAAATATAGGAGGTCAATGTAGTCTATATAGATTCCAAGGCCTATGCTTGTGACCCCTATGGAATTCTCCCAACTTTGATGGATTGATATAACCAAATAGTTTAAGTGAAGATAAAGTGATGCTTATAAATCATTGGTTGGCAAAGCGCACACGAAGTAATAAAATTCAATTTATTGCTGAAGATGTTGAAAATTTTGAAATTGTAGGAGCAAGATTAATGTGGATAAGAACTTTGACCAAATTTGTAGGTTCTCTCTGCTCCTTTGGAACCAAACGTATTTTTATTATGAGTGCAAGTGATTGTAGACTATGCTTTTAAAGAGTAACAATAAGAAAAATAAAATCCCTACTCCTTTCGAAGAGCATGCTGATGGGCCTTCTTTTCAATGTTTGTTTGACATATTGTAAATGTTTATGCATATATATGAGAAACTGGGCTTCCAATTGGGTAGTTGTGTGTGTTAATATGAAAATTTCCCGCAAAAATACAACATCTAGTAGTAATTTTATTGTGGAAAGTTGTGGTTGGCTAAGGAGTATGAATAATTTGGAGTTCAAACTGGTAGCTTTCCTCTTTCTTTGCTCACAACTGCGCACACGCCCACGCCCACGCCCACAATATATAGTTCATGCCTTTGTTTTTGTCTTTGAAAAGTAACATTTTTCTCCCAAAAATGTATGATGAAACAAGTGAATAGGTTATGAGGCAAAGCATATTTTGGCATTTTAACTGTGATCTATTGGTAGATGGCTGTTTATATGCAAGCGACCGAGTCGTATGAGAAGATTTTTCAGCAATGGCATGCACATGAAGAGTTTAAGGAGATTGTTGGAAATATGTAATACCTAAGCTACTCATCAGGAGGAAAAAGGAAATCTAAGGCCTCAACAGAAGAAAATTTGTACTGATCTTTACTTGGTCATTAATATTGATGCTTCTTTAGTGAACTTATTAGTAAGTCCTTTTAAATGATCAGTTGTTCAAATGTCGAAATATGTTGATTTTTGACTTGTATGGTAGAATTCATTGGGATATTAGAATTTTTAGAAAGAGTTCAAAGATATTAACAACAATCATAATGTCGCAGGCGCTTGAATCTTTTAATTTTTCCGATATTATTTTTTGGCCTTTTCAAGATGCCAAAAAAATTAATATTTATTGGTTCTTAGAAAACCCCCACTAGTAGGGGTTTTCTAAGCACTTATTTGTATTATACACAAATGTATAATACAAATGCTTCAATAATGTTTGCTGCTTTTGACACCAAAAGTTCAGCATTCGGTCTGTTGCGCTTTAATTAGATTATAAAATTTTGTTGTGTTTGGGAATCAAAATTCCAAGTAAGCAAGTAACTCCTGCTCGTGTGTTGAGTTTGGTTTGTGTCAAGACAATAATATAAGACTATATAAATCAATTATAACCTAACTCATTTAATTCAATGGCGTACACCGTCTCTAACATGACAATGAAAAATGTTATTAGATTATGAATTGATCATTATTAATATTAAATTTTTGAGTCTAATTGTAATTCTCGCTATTAGGTTAGGGTTTGCACATATTAAAATTTGAGAGCAGAGTGTGTGTAGCATTTCTCAAATATGAAACCTTGGACATTTATCGTACCATAGGATTTTGGATGGTAGAAGAATGAGTGTCCGCATATATGAGGGAAGCATTTGGGAGAGCTTCCCTAATTTGTCTTGAAGTATGTGTAAAATTGCGTTTAAGAAATAGAACTTTTAAGTTTAAAAAAAAAGTTTTTTCGCAAAAGATTTTTGTTAGGGGTCCTCTACCTCAACTCTCTTTCTACCTCGAACTTTGGTTTTTGAAGAATTTGGGATGAAAGATTCATCATGTGGCAATGTTATTTCAAACAATTTAGGATACATTTGTTTATAATACAAATCCTACAACAATAATGCTTGCTTTGATTAATGCACAAAAAAGTTCAACATACAATATGCAGCGTTTTAATTAGTTTATCGAGTTTTGTTGCGTTTGAGAATCAAAATTTAAAGTAAACAAGACATGTATTTTTTTTTTTTCTTCTTTTTTTCTAATTGAAAGGGACGAGTGAGGTATGACCATAATAGCATTTGCCAACTAAAAATTAATAACAAGAGAGGCCTAAACAGTAAAAATCGCAAGCATTCTCTCATGCCCAAATGAACCATAGTCTAACAATTGACAAACATATTAATATATAATTAAAGAAGAAAGAGATTTGTGGCATTGAGTTCAAAATTCAATTTGAGGTAGATTTATTTGACAATTTATTGGCTTGAAATGTTAGGCAATGAGAGAAGGATTGGATCAGCCTAGTGGGTGGAGGTCACAAAGTTGGTGAAGTGGAAAAGCAGGATCAAAATAAGAGCCATTGAGAATGGCCCATGTAACAATCTTGTTTGCTGCTTCTGTGGCATGGATTCCATCCCAGCTAACATAGTTGTTAGGGTCATTACAAGCTGCTGCTGTCACAGTCTTTCCATTAATCACTTTGCTGTTTCCACAGTACACGTTTGAGTCAAAATTGTAGGCGCCACTACCATATCCACAACATGCTTTTGTACCATATTGAAGCCCTGCTCCAAAACAAAAGAAAGTGGATGATCAAATCAATTCAAATCATTTTACAAATCAAATGTAACGTATACAATCACATTGCTTATTTTACTAATATTATGATTTATGGTCACATAGGTTGGCAGTAGGGCTAGTTATTTGTGTTCGTGGGTCGAGTTTAGGTCATGTCAAAATACGTGTATAAAACTATATATGTCAATCATAACCCGATCTCAAATACAAAACCTTGAGTGTTGACCGTACCATGGGATTTGGGATGACGGAAGAGCTCTAGCAGCACAGAATGAGTGTCAACATATATGAGAGAAGCATTTGGGAGAGCTTCCCTGGTTTGTCTTAGTGTCTCCTTTAACATGTTGTTATACTCCACCACTGCATTGTTGTAAGAGACCACGCATCCAAAAGCGTCAAGCTCTGAACTGCTGCCTGCCAAGAATGACGGATAACAACCCACAGGTGCAAGATTGAGCACCAGAAATGCACGCCCGCCTAACCCATATAGCTCCTTCAAAAATTTTGATCAGGAACAAAAATTGTCGTAAATGCTAGCAAATGCATAATGCGTTAATTATCATCTCCATGTTTCTTTTATGGTTCATAACTTCATATGTTACCACATGCGGAATATATTGTCATAACATTTAAAATTTTCAAAAGAACCTAATAACCTACTTTTTGCATGGACCATAATATAGATACTCTCCATCTTAGTTCAAACTGGAAATAATGGACCTCCTTTCTATCAAACAAGATAATGGAAGTGGTAGGGGGCTGGACCAAGGCTACACTCTCGTGTAGTGAGCTCGAGGCCCAACCCAATTAATGTTGGGTTTGGATCGTCATGGTTGCAAAAGGACTGGCATGCATGCAGAACATGTTAAGGAAAGTACTGACCTTGATGGTGCCAGCGATTTGGGATACAACTTTAGGGAGATACTGCTTCACACCACCTATTCCAATAGCTGCTAAGTTGGAAGTGAAATCATTTTGACCAATATAAAATGTGTAAAGCGATTTCCCGAAAATGGTCGGCGAAGGAAGTTTTGTCGATCCTAAGAAACAGCTAGCATTCGAGCTATTTATATACCAGTAATATTGGTGAACCAAACAGGTGAAGTCATTTATATGTGCGTGGTTTACCTGTTTTGTCTGAGGAGCCATGAAGTTCATCGACTTTGGTCTTGAATTCCTTCATTTGGTTGAGCTGAATGGCCAGAGAAAATGGGCTAATTCCAGTAACAAATAATGAAGTGTTTGGTAGGAGCACTGTTGAGGCCAATGTTGCATAGTTGGCCCCATGTCTATAGTCAGATCCAATTGATTGCAAATATGGGCTTATAAATGGCAATCCTAGAGCTTCAGCTGCCAAGTGCAAAACCACATCAATTTTCACTGTAGTTTTTAGTTTATATAATGGGTATACATATAAGTATCTACATTTTGGTTTATTTTCTTCACAATAAGAAAGAAATGGTGTATTTTTTTAAGAAGTTATGTCTATCCTCTATGACAAGATTGTTCGACCCATGGTTTCATCCAGCCTGGCCTTTTGTCTACAGGTGGAAAAGTGACTCATTATCTATCCAAATTTGGGCCTACCATATCTATAAGAAGGGGGAAAAAAATCAAGCAAACAAACAAAAGCTGTTTTTTTTTTTTTTTTTGAGATGAATGGTTAACATTATGCTGAAAAATCCCCCAACCAAATGCATTAACATGAGAGAAATTAAAAGCTATTGAAGATTACCTAAGAAATCAATGACGAGCCTTCCATCGGAAGCCCGGCCTGTCGGTCTCTTGAAGTAGGTCATGCCAAAGGGTCCAGACTGTGCTGGAAAAGCTGCCCAAAACCCGCCGGTGTCTGAATTTGAGTCACCAAAGTTGAAAATTGCCTCAAAATCACATTTTGAACGACTTAAGCAACCGAACATTGCCACCATCACCACCCCGACAACCACGTATTCTCGAAATATGATCAGACATTTTGGTAAGCAGAGCCTCATTATGTTTCTACAAAAGTGTATACCGTTAAGGATATTGTTAATTTTTATTTCTTATATCCATTATAGTCTTATAGATGATGTTTGTTAACTTTAATTTAAGGGATAAGTTTGTATTTATAATTATTCAAATTTCATATAAAATTCTATAAATAGAACATTGTACTAAAAACAAATCAAATATAAAGAAAAATGTACCTTATAAAAGTTTTAACGTGTAAATATATAGCCATATAGGTTATAGGCCATCGAGACACATGCCATTTTAGAAGCATGTTTTTCATGGTGGTGTGAAATGGAAGTAGTGTGTAAATCCTGGTCATGTTGGTAGCAAGCAACTGACGCGTGGGCTTCAAAAATTGAGAAGTGCTAATGCATCCTAAATTTTCTTTACAAAAGTTTATTCTAAAATCATGTGTCACCATCTCATGAAATGGTGACACATTATTTAGGAACCAATTTTTAAAACAAAAATTTAGAATATTTAAAATTTCTCTTAAGAATTTCCTTGTCACCATTAGTCTTGTTTATCCCATTTTATTTGCCATATATTGTGATTAATTACTATTAGCCAAGAGGGCTGTCATACTACGTGTGTCAAGTCTCAATCCCAACCATAATGCTTTCCAGCAAATTAACTAAAGGTTTATTTAGTTGCAATTTGTTGCTCAACAAATATTTAATTATATTAATAATTTTTTAATTTTTTTTAGAATAAAAAAAAAAGTAAATAAATAATATTTAAACTGAAAAAAATAAAATGTTGAGCTGAATATAGGAGCTTTATAAATAAATAAATAAATAAAAGTGTTTTCTGGTTAAATTCTAGCTTGCTCTGAACCCATTGTTTGGTTGCTGAGAAAATGAACGACAAGAAAAGACAAAGGAACGTTAGAGTTTCGTTGCCGGAAAACGAAAATCTCAACTGAACAGACATGATAATGCTACATTTCCGATCACCCACTAAAGAAACCAGAAAAATTCAAATTCTTTGAATTCCCAACGGTACCTAAAACTTCACTTCCGTCCAACTTCTCGATCAGCAACCAAACAGAAAGAAATTCACAACCAAATTTTCATTCTCCAACACTATAACTCAACAAAATGAAACGCAAAATTCGAACATACCTTCAACTACCGAGTCACGATTCTCCACCTCGTCACGTCCCAAAACCAAACAGTAAAAGGAATTTCGAAAACAGAAAAAGGACTTGCAGAGCTTCAACTACCCCTAATGGCAAATAGGTAAATACGAAGACCCCCTAGTTTCTCACCCTCCGCATTTTGACTCTGCTTTCTCTCTCTAAAACCAGAGAAAAGAGTTTGGGCTTTCACAGAGGATGGCGAGATAAACAAATGATGGCGAAGAGGAAGTAGGAGGAGGAGGGGTTAACTCATTAAGAATCGCCAAGGCAACGTCCACGTCACCATAGAGGAGATGAAAAGAAATCTAATTAATTATTGCTATTTGCCGTAACACCGCCCAATAGACCTCTCGAAAGGCCCCCTAAGTAAAGAAGAGTGGGCATTTGCCCATTTGTCCAGTGATGAAGGTAAACTTGATACTCGTGGCCCGTGGGCATACGGGTTGGGCTCCTTCTTTACATATACGTGGGCCGAGAAGTTTAAGCAACAAATACATTGAGATTATTAGGCTTAATTAATTGTAGTTTTGATTAATTATTATACTCCCATTACCCACCATTCTAACTAGAGTTTATCTTCAATTCGGTCGTGGCGTAAAGGAAGGAGTTTACGCCCACCAATAGGAGCAAGACACCTTAGCTAAAACAAAAAAAATTACAAAAAACTTGTATAGAAAAACAAAAAAACACTAGATTCGGTCAGCCAAAGAAAAAAAGAGAGAAAAAAGAGAAGGAAAACGAAGAAGGAAGAAGGCTAGCCAGCGACGCCCACCCACCCAGCGCTGCCATTCCAGCCCACGCCCACCCACCATGGTACCCCGTGGATCCAGCGTAAACCACGCTCATCTTCTTCGGCGGATTCCGGACCCCTCTAGGGTTAACTTTCAAAATCTAGGTTTTAGTTTTGAATTTAAAAACGATTTTTAAGGCATTATAATCGAGTTTTGAGGCATTAGAAACGATTTTTGAGGCATTAGAATCGATTTTCAAGATTGGGTTTGTGTTTTTCAGTGTTTTCCGATTGGGTTTGGCCGAAAATGAAAAACATCGCCGGAGATGGTATTGTCGGAGATGGTATTGCCAGAGATGGTGAGTGTCATCGCTGGAGAGGTGAGGGAGAACTGGAGAAGAAGAAGAAAAAAAAAAAAAGAAGAAGAAAGAAACCAGGTGTGTGCGTGAGGTGAGGGAGAAGAAGAAAAAAAAAAAAAAAAACCTGGTGTTTTGTTCTTGTTTTATTTTTCTTGAAATAATAAGGTGTCAGCATGTGAATAAAGGGCAAAAAACCCTCCCTTTTTGCCCCATCTGTATAACAACTACACTCTTCTAACTAAACCTACATTTCCTCTCAAGAATAGCACTAGAAGGTTTGAAGAGTCATTGATGAGGATTTATATGGTGTAAAGAGTTCTTACTAATGCTTTTTACAAAAAGATTTATCTTCTTCTCGTATACTACAATTTTAAAGACTGAATTAAGAAAATTTCTTACAGTCCAATTTGTATAAAATTTATCTATACTAATACCGTACCTTTTGGTGAGTTTCAACTGTTTAATTTTAATGCTTTGAAAATAATCATAGGGATCAATATCTCTTAGCTGAGCCCGTAATCCAAGGGCTGCTAACGTTCTTCTTCCATCGAAGTTCACATGACATGAAGTACTGGAAGATTTCCTCTCCATAGTCGCTAATGGGCCCATGGCTAATTAACACTACCTCAATGTGAAGTGTGAATAAAGATTTTGAACGGCACTTAATGTTCAAAGAAAACGGCGGGAGGGGTACGTTCGTTAATTTGGGGACTATCAGATGGCTATTTTAGGTAGTCAAAGAAAAAAAAGGTTTAAGAAAAATCAGATCCGATCTCAAATTTTGCTTATAGTCCACGTCAACTGGTCCCACACCTGCGTTGCGTATAACCCATGTGCCTGCGAGACACGTCACGTTGTCGGTAACGATGCCTCGTCCTGACTCTTGATTAACCCCCACGATTTTATTTTATTTTTTTAAGAAAAAAAATGTCTAAAAGCGGCCACCACGTCAGACCCCTCCAATCACATGTCCCTATCTCAGACCACCGCCCGACGCGCATCGCCGTTAATCTCGCCAACTAATCAACGGCCCGAGATTCCCGCAGACGTGGCCGTTCTGACGCTGCCGTCACACCCCCATTAGGTCCACTCACGGCACTGGCCGTGCTTTTTATATGTCCAACCACTTGATTTTGCACGCTTACTTTTTTTCTTTCTCTCAAAGGGAGATGTTAACAAAATTTTGACAAAGAGGATAGACAATTGGTTGGACATATAAAAAGTGGTGAAACGTGGGCCAGCTCATATAATAGGGTTTTTTAGAGTTATTTTTTTTTAATTTATTTTAAATATGATGTATCAATAAATTAAAAGTTAGTAAATTATATTTCAAATTTAATAATAATTTTAAAAGTTACATCATATTTAGAATGAATCTAAAAAAACTTTTAAGAAGTTTTATAATATTACTCTTCAAAATTAATAATGTATAATTTAATAGTTTTCATCAAAATAGATCATTCCTATAATATTTTTTTTATTATAATTAATAATATCTTCTATTACTTTGATATGAACGAAAGAAGATAAGTTTTTATTAAAAAACAATGATTGATTATTATATTTCTGTCACTTTTTTTATATATAAAAACCAGTGTATAACATTTTAATTATTTTAAAAATAATAATAATAAAACATTTTATTGCTACGATATCTTAACGGTTATTCATTTTGCTTTTAGCATCACTGTTTAACTATTTCAATGAAAAAGCAGGGTTGAAACTGGAAGGCTTGAAGCATCATTTTGAATAATTTATTTCCTGACGCAGAGCAATATGACGGCAGCTTCCAATAATCAAATACCACGAGGATCCTCCCACGTGGAGATTCGGTGGTGAAACGTGGGCCAGTTTTAAGATCTCTAGAGAGTTCCTCGGGGACGTGATATATGAGCTGGCTACGCAACCTCTGCTTGCCTGCGGGGCCCACGTGGTTCTGAGTCTACCTGCGTGGAACACGTCAGTGTGCGGACCACACGACACCGACATACGCGAAAGCTAGTGGGGACCACGCATGTTTAGATGCTCCTTTTAGTGCCAAGGCAGGCCTCGTTGGCAGAACCACTCCCTCATTCCAAGGTGGCGTGTCTTATTTCTCTCCGTCCGATTGAAACGATCATATCCAAGGAGGGCACGTCGAGGTCATAGGTGGGTCTCACCCATTTTATCCTAGAGAGTATTTTACTATTTTTTCTTTTTCTTTTTTAAAGATTAAAATTGGCCGGTGAGCTCTGTATGTACACGTGGGCTTTCTTTGAGGTGACTCGGTAAAGTGTATGAGATTCAGCATTGGAACGGACGGTCAGGATTGGAGATTGCATGTTGTTTGAGTCAAAACAAGGTGCGTCAGACATGGAGTGCTCTCCTCGTCGGAAAGTGAGGTGCCACCATTCTGAAATTACTTTATTTGCCCCGCACTTTCTTAAATTACCTTGCAAGCCTTTTTCTTTGCTGCTCGCCTTCATTGCTTTCATTTCACGTTAACGTACGACAAGCTTACTGTGCCCTTGAAGCCACCATGAATATACATACGCTTTGAGACACCCAGAAAAGTAGAAAAGATACAGAGAATCATGGAACATCTTTGGTCATGGTAATTAAGGGGCACAAACAGAACAGCTTTGTATTTTTATTGAAAATATCAAAATAACATAAAAAACAAAAACAAAAAAACTTACAGCCATTTAGCGAGGATTGAGGAAGGGGGGGACTCCCTGATAATGTGACAATAAGGTCTTGTCAGCGTAGTTGAATCCACGTGGAATAATGCCTTTTAGAATTGTCAAATTGTTTGCTTTCAATCTAGGCATAAATTTTTTTTAAAATTTTTTTGTTAACCTAGGAACCATTGAAATTCATACAAAATGATGCCCCAATTAGGAGCCACTGACTCAAGACTCGAGAGTCATAACTCATAAACCTGCGTCAAAGCTGGCCTATGCCATGCCAGCATGCCTCGATCTACTGCTGTACTTAACGCCACAAATTCTAACAGCGCTGGAACAAGCTTTTGACAAGGCGGAAAAGGAAGATGGGTCTTGGTGAGTCGACTCATCACTCATTTGCAGCAAAGCATATTAGCGAGAATATTATGAGTTTTTAAGAGGAAAATTGAATTTAAATTTCACTTTTAGAAAAAATTTTGGAATTCAAATGATGTTTATTAAGTACCAAAAATTATGAAGAATTTCGTGTGTTAGAATGAGAGTCTTCTTAACAAATTTTGTTTTAAGTTTAGTCTTTGAGTCAAATAAGTTAATTTGTGATGACCAAAAAGAATGCTTTTGTGGGAAAGGGTTCTTTGTACGAGGGAATGTTCAAGTTGAGCCTTACTAATAAAGTTGGTAATTCTGGTTGACTTATTTTCTTTATGGCGTCATATCAATACTAGTCGATGCATGATATGACAGTTTCAAATTTAGCCAATAAATCTGTTCATGATAAGGTTAATAAATGTATAATACGCATGCAAACAAAGGCTACTAGAAAACATTTTCCCAAAATTTATACAACTTCAACATTGGTACAACTTGTATATGGTAATGTTTGTTTTTAAAACTAAGGCATTGTACATCCCATTACAACACATTTTTTTATATTCCACCATATTATTCACTTTATTATTATTATTAAAAAAAAACATATCAAATCATTCGCTTTTTATATCATATTATTTACTATTCAAATAAAAAAAACTACAAAACAAATTTTTTCACTTTCCAGTAACACTTTTTCATTTTTCCATATCAATCATTTTTTTTATAATATATGAACAGTGCAATGTAAAGTGAACATTAGAAAATGCGTTGTCATTTGTCAAACACCCTATAATTTAACCTCCCCAGGTCAAGGTGCTTGGAGGGCTGTGTATTATACATTTAATAGGCTTATAACATATTTATGTTGAAGTGTGTTAGTTATAGAGCACTTTTTGATAGACTACCTACATGAGTGTTGAAAATGGTGCGCCTTCTAAGAGACTAAGGTTTTGTCTATAGAGCGCTCATAAAACTAGGATATAGACACGAGGTCAATCTACATGTCGGTTTGATGGTGCACTTGGCATTTAACATGAAGTATTGGAGCTTGAAGAGATTAAATGATTACCGTTAATTTTTTACAGTCATGATCATATGATATGGGGATTCAATTGGATTGTCTAATGCTTATAAGGTAGATCCAACAGTTATATTTACTTGACTGTTTGTAAAGTCAACTACAAGATTAAATTAAGTTTGATATAGCGGTTGAGATTAAATAATTGTTACTAATAATTATAATCTAACACCATTAATTATATTTAGAATATAACGGAAAATTAAGTGTCTGGTAATATCTTATAGTCAATTTTAATGACAGCAAAATTAGCAATTATTTAATGTTAATTACAAAATTACATAGGTTTCTAGCCACCTAAGGAAAAAACACTGAGGAGGGAAAAATGGCTTCCCTCCTCCCCCGTTCCTTCTCCATCTTCCTCCCCTTGATAGCAGTGCTTGGTGGTGTCTTCTCTAAAGTCTCTTCCAATGTCTGTTTTGGTGGTTTTAAAGTCTCGTGTGTTGGAATGTGTTTCTCACTTGCTGATGCGTGGATGTCATGTGCCAAGTCGTGTCTTCCTGAGATATTTATGATGTCGTGTTCATCTGATGCTTCTTCTGGTAGAATTTTATGTTCTGGAATGTGTTTCTCACTTGCCGATGTGTGGATGTCATGTGCCAAGTTGTGTCTTCCTGAGATATTTATGATGTCGTGTTCATCTTATGCTTCTTTTGGTGGAATTTTTTATTTATTTATTTATTTTTTACTTGGCTTTTGGGTTAAGGATATGAGTTGAATCCTGACCTCTTGGCCGATGAGAATTAGATCGGTGTGGAGATTTTCTCTCAGGATCGAAAAATAAGTTTTGAGGATTTGAGTTACCAATGCTTTAGATTTAGTTTACTAGAGTAGATATGTTTCATAATCGAAGTAGTATATGGGTTAACAGAATTTGATGTCATAGATATGATTTAATTGTAATAACTTTCTTACTGTTTCTATAACTTTGTAAGTTCATAGAATTTGATTATATTTATGCTTTATTATGTAATCTTTTATCAATAAATTTTGAAAGATTTTTGTTAAAAATAATAATAATACAAAATTACATGTATATTAGTTAATCGACATTAAAATTGCTGATTTAACACTATAAATAGTCCACTGCATTCAAAATAAATAATAATAAAAAAACCACTCTATTTTTGTCTCTCTCAAAACCTTTTACGGTTTAAAAATAAATTCTATATCTTACTACGTACAATAGAAACTCCAAGGGTGTTCTAATTTAGTTTTATTTTGTGCAAAACGCAACCAAACTACATATATTATTTTTTGCTCCATCATATCTTAGAAAAGTATTTGTTGTATTTCTGTAATTTAAGTGCATACCAATTCAGGAAAACTTCTTAAGGAAAGTGACTTGAAGTATTTAACCATAATTAATGAAAAAAAATCGTAATTAGTCTAAAAGTTTTCATCGGATTTGGATTTAATTATTAGATTCTTAATTTTAAGAATAAAGTCATTAAATTTTTGTCAAAACTTTAAATATGTCTCATTTTACATAAAAAATAATCATTTTTCATCTCCTACGTGCACGTCAACACCCTAATGTCAATGCCACGTTAATAAGTGTGATATCATTAAAAAAAAAAAAACCAATTGATCTGGCCTTTGGCAGGAGAAAAACAAAAACCTTGCAACAAGATTTACAGTCTTATTCTTAAAATTAGAAATCTAATGATAAAATGCAAATCAAATGAAAATTTAAGAGCTAAATATAATTTTTCTAAAAAATAAATAGATATTCCAATTAATACAAAGTTTATAAAATATTAGTGGCTATCATACGGTAGTGTAAAGATGAAAATGTAGGAGTTTGTGGTAAAAATAAAATAGTAAAAACAACTATATTTTTACGTCGTGAAGTTTGAAAAACTAATAAACTATTTCACCTAAATAGAGCTAAAATATTGAAAGAGACTTAGAACCACTAAACATGAAAAAGAGATCAAAGTCCCACCAATTTGAAGTTTCTAGCTAGATGACTCATTAATTGTCACATTATGAACAAATATTTCTAAATCAAGAGATTTTACGCTGAAATTCAATCTTATTATTGGTCGGTTTCTTGGTCTCAACTCTCAAGTTCTAATTACCATTCTCCAAAAAAAAAAAAAAAAAAAAAAAGTTCTAATTACCATGCTCTGTAAAACCAAAATATCCAGCAATCCCTGCTCCAATCGCGGCTTAAGGGCTAAGACCTCCGTTAATGCCGTCAATTAACTGGCCTCCCGTGGACTCCAAACGACCCCTTCAATCTGATTTTATCTACCAAATATTTTTTCTTAGAAGGGAGCGGACCACGTAAGCCACATGACGGGTGGAATAGGTTGGACCCCAACATCAAAGGACGCGTAGATCCAGTCCTGGAATGGCACGTGTGCGGCCAAGGTGACGTTGGAATAAATAAATGGCCAGCGCGATTCCCGAGGGCCAGCTCAACAACCACCATAGCATCCCCGTATCTACTGTGTACGTATACAGCTACTCACCAATACGACACGTGTATGGTGACGTGGACGTTGCCTTGGCGCTCCTTAACCCCTCCTCCTTCCTTTTCTTCTTCTTCTGCTTCTCCTCCTCCTCCTACTTCCTCTTCGCCACCATTTGCTTATTCCCCCATCGTCTGTGAAAGCCCAAACTCTTTTTCTCTGGTTTTAGAGAGAGAAAGCAGAGTCAAAATGCGGAGGGTGAGAAACTAGGGGGTCTACAGCTTTCTTCATATTTACGTCTTTGCCATCAGGGGGTAGTTGAAGCTCTGCGAGTCCTTTTTCTGTTTTCGAAATTTCTTTCACTGTTTGGTTTTGGGACGTGACGAGGTGGAGATTTGTGATTCGGGAGTTGAAGGTATGTTGAATTTTGCGTTTGATTTGCTGAGTTATAGTGTTGGAGAATGAAAATTTGACTGTGAATTTCTTTCTGTTTGGTTGCTGAGAAGTGGGATGGAAGTGAAGTTTTAGGTACCCTGAGGAATTGAAAAAATATGAATTTTTGTGGTTTCTATAGTGAGTGATTGGAAATATAGAATTATCATGTTTGTTCAGTTGAGATTTTCGTTTTCCGGCAACGAACTCTTAACGTTTCTTTGTCTTTTCTTGTCCTTCATTTTCTCAGCGACCAAACAACGGGTTAGAGTTAAAACTTAGGTGGATCTCTACTTTTCGACTGAGTTTCTGCTGAAACTTTGAATTTCCGTACCTACACGTATGCTAATTTGCTTTCTTTAATGCTTTTAGTTTCCTTCTGAATTACATATGTTCCTTTTCATGCAATCCCTATTCCCTACTTGGCATGAGAGAGAGAGAGAGAGAGAGAGAGAGAGAGAGAGAGAGCGTAGGGATTGGGGAAATTTTTTTGTTTTTTTTATCTAAAAAAAGAGAGAGAGGAAAGGGATGAAATAGAAAACGATTTCCTACGATCAAAGCCTGTGGAAAAGTATTACGTAGAAAACTTTCAGATATTTATCTGAAGCGAATTAAACTTACATATTTCACCTTTTCCTTTCATATTTGCGCGCGAGGCTATTATTGTCATTTAGGTCCCCCGATTGTCAGTTTTTTCGTTCTTCGGGGGAGTCCTTGAATATCCTGTTGAGATATATTTGGTGTTTGGTGGTAATCCACCGCTTTTGTCCGTCGCTTTCTTGTTATCGAGTGTGGTGGCAAAAAGACGACAATGACCCTCTACCCTACTGCCTTTTCCGTAGGCGTTGAACTTTTAGATTTTTCCTTCTATATTTTCCTAATTTCCTCACTTCAACCATTTATTTGTTTATTTGTATATTTATTTACGTTGGAAGCTAATCTTTTTAAGTTTGGCTAATGGTTAAAGTAACTTTTGGGCATAGCGATCTTTTATTCCATCTATATTGTAGTATGGGAAACTCACGAAATCCGTTTTCATGTATGAACTATAATTCATGCTAACGAGATTTTTTCCCCCCTTCAAAGGAGGATTTTTTTTTTTTTGGGATGAAAAAGTCACATCTATAACTTTGTGATTACTGTCTAAAAATTTGGCAGCTTAAGCAAAGTTTAGATACTATGTTTCCTTGCTACGTTTAGGTTTTCTATATGGTACAGGGACGCTAATTGATCTTATTTTTGGTAGCATTCAATGTCAGGAATTTCTCATTTATGTCACCCTGTTTCATTTACTTGAGACGTGTTAACAACTTCGGAAGGGTTGGTTTTGTTGTTGTTTTGTGGAACTCATGGAATATCTGTGTTAAGTTGAGTTTTATTCTAATGCTTTCTGAAATATGGTTTCAATTTAATTACTTTAGCTTATGCATAACCTTCTTGTTGAGAGCTTGCTTAAATTTTAGGTGAAACGTAGGCTTAAACAGGCTGGTAAAACAAAAATTCCATCTATTTATGCCTCAAACACCGTGGTTGCATGAAGAAAGCTCAGACAGGTGGACTTAATTTACTGAAATATATGCTTCCACTCCTAAGTCTGACAACTAACCTAAATTTTGAAGTCATATAGTGGCCACTGCCAGGTGCAGTGGTTGAAGTTTTGGTATGTTGAGTGCAAAGTGGCTGCTTAAAGCAAAATGATTAAAAGTAGGGCTTATCCAGATCAGGTCTATTCAGAGGACCCTTGCTTTGGCTGGGAAAATAGTAGCCTGTAAGTAGCATGTCAATGTGGTGGCATCCTCTTAAGTCATAATGTTACTTTTAGGTTGGCTATTTCTACGGTTCTACCTTCAACTGGGAGCAGTAGCTTAAGCTTGTCATTTTTTCGAGTTAGTATGTCAAAGTTCTTGTGTTTGATGTTCAATGACGATGTTATGCATTGTGAAAGTTTAAATTGAATGGTTTAGATCAATATGTCAATTCTATATAAAATTATAAATTCCAATTTTATTCTATTGTTCATTCGGTTTCTTGGAAATTTTTCTTCCCAGTAACAGACTGACATGATTACTATTAATGCAGCCAAGTGAGTTATTATTCAGAGAAAGGTGAAGGATTTTGTTACATAATTCAAATCAAGACTGTTTGTCATGGGAAACAATGAAGAGGGGAAGTCTTCTAAGCCCGAAAAGTCCTCTTCACCAGCAACACCGGTAAGCTCAGAGGCGATACTGTTTATGTTATCAAAACTGAATGTTTTGAGATTCTGTAAAACGAACAATTCTTGTCTATTTTCAAGTTTTTGTTAACCTTTGATAGAGAAAAGAAAATCAGGGTAGTTGTATATGCAGATACATCTACCCTCTCATTTCTTTGGATCTTACTTCTGAAGGTCTATGTATGTATGAGTAATCACCAATCCATCTGTATTGACAGGATCAGACCAATCAGACCAATATTCACGTCTATCCTGATTGGGCAGCCATGCAGGTTATATAACTATTTTATACTATACTTGATCTCCTATCTTGCAAAGCAATTGTTAGAACATGTTTATTTAATAAATGGTTTACTGCATAATTTCTTACAAGAAATGTCATAGTAATTCAAGCTAATCCATTCATATTCAGGCTTATTATGGCCCCAGAGTTGCTCTTCCACCATATTACAACTCCACAGTTGGTTCGGGTCATGCTCCTCACCCATATATGTGGGGCCCAGCACAGGTAACGACCAGCATTAAGGCAGTAGCAGTTTCTGTATGACTCGCATTAATCATTCAAATGGCTATGTATATTAAGGAACGAATTATGAACATTATGCTAGGATGTTTTCTTAACTTTTTCATTCTTCCAGCCTATGATGCCACCATATGGGGCGCCTTATGCAGCAATTTACCCACATGGGGGCGTTTATGCACATCCTGGAGTTCCTCTTGTAAGTTTACATTCCAGCATTTTTTTTTTCTCTTAGAATCTAACGTTCTTGATAATTATTATGAATTCCCTCTGCCTTAGCATGGAGGATAACTGGATATCTTTTCCTTTTCCATGAGTTGAGTTTGTGGAGTGTTATAGCTCTCCCTGGTGGCATGCAATATGAAAGTTCTGTTTGGAAATATGCCCTGGCTGGGTAGCTATCTTCCATGCGTTATCTTAGTATAATGAAAATAACAAGTCGTACTTGGCAGACATCCTATTAGGTTCTGACTGCTTTGCTAGGTGACCTGAATCAAGCAGAGTTTCCTAGTCAAGAGTTCTAACTGCTCCCTCCCCCTTCTTCTTGTATAATAAAACTTAAAAATACTACATATAAGTGAGAAAATGCTTTCTCATGTACTAATGGATTTTCCCTTTTTTTTTTATGAAACTAGGGATCACATCCACATGGTCAAGGGATTCCATTATCGCCTGCTGTAAGTGAAGCTTTGGTGCTATGGCTTTCTTTTGAGTTCTTGTGGTTTTATTGCTTTCTACTGTTAATGACGCACTATAGAGTTAGTATTATATGAGAGAGGAAAGAAAGTAGGCACCCCTTAATTAAGATTTAATTGTGGTGCAATGAAGCAGGCTGTAACTCCTTTGAGCATAGAAACACCAACAAAGTTGGGAAATACAGACCGAGGTTTAATGAAAAAATTGAAAGAGTTTGATGGGCTTGCAATGTCAATAGGCAATGGTACTGCTGAGATTGCCGAGGGTGGGGCTGAACATAGGATGTCAGAGAGGTTTGTTGAATCCTTTTCTCGTCTCTGCAATATGCTAACCTTTTTTTTCTTAAGAATCTGGTACCATGTAGATGTCCCACCTGCATTAATCTTCCAACTAGACCTCTTGCAGTTAGGCTAACTTAGTTTCTTTGGCCACGTGAACAGTCTGGAGACTGAAGGTTCCAGTGATGGAAGTAGCGGGAATACTGCCAGGGTGAGGATTTTATACTTTTCTTTTTAAGTGTTTTCTTGCAACTCCTTTGCACTTTCTGTCTGTTGATTTGATTCTTGTACATACATACATAGTGAAGAGCAACATTTTAGATTTTGATTGTGGTCTTCACCTGTGTTATGTTCAGGCAAATCAAACTGGAAGGAAAAGAAATCGTGAGGAAACACCAACTGCTGGTGCCGCTGGTATTACTCGTTTCTTCACCAAGTCTTAAATCTTGATGAATAATAGAGTTGGCCCGGTATTCAGTAGTGTAGGATACCTCTCACTGTATACATATGGCATGTGCCAGTTTATCTCTACCCCCCACTCCCATTTTTCCCCTTCCTTCTTAAAGCATTAGAAGAATCTCTTATTCCCAAAAGTTCCACACCCACAAGGACCTCATCCTAGGAATTGATGCAATGACTGTATTGCCTCTTACACTGCACTAGAATTGCACTGTGCCCTCTAAGGTTTGTTAAGAACCTCCTCCGCTTAATGGTACCTAGGAGAAAGAATTCAGTGACATGTTTGATTTGATTCTGGCCTGCAAAAGAATTTGATAGTGATAGGGGTTGGGAGGGACTTGAGACATGGGGTGGTTATTAACCTGATCTGAGTGCTGGCAGGTGATTTTAGGAAATATAATTAAGGGAAACCAAGTAGTAACAGAGGTACCTCTTAGTTGCTGATGGATTACAATCTTGCAAGTAGTATTACAGTAACCTATCCATTTTCTTCTGGCTTGCATGTTTCTCATGCCGGTTGTAATCCCTATTCAATATTCAAAAGATTGGGCCCAACTAGGCAACTACTCATGTATGGGGTCCTAATACCAGAATGATATGGATCAATGACAATTTAAATGGCCAGTTCAAGAATTCCTGTCTACAGTTTCTTATGGTTCCATTTTGTATTCTATACTCTGCTTTCTTAATTTACTGGTTTATGAACATATTAATGCAATAGTGGTATGATGTACCCAGCGATCCAGTGTCATGTATATGCAAATGAGTGGTTGTAGAAAACTCTGGTAAAGTATTTACTGAGCTGTTGAATTGAATTCCTGTTAGATGATATTTCTGTTTATTTGATCTGTGTGTGAACAGGCAGTGATGGCAAGACTGAGGCACAGGCCAGTTCAGTTTCTGCTAAGGAGGTAAATGCAGCTCCTGATAAGGCGTTGGGTGCAACAGTTATTACTCCTGCTAGTGCTGCTGGAAATTTGGTTGTTTCTCCAGGCATGACCACTCCTAACATGAATACCAAGACAACTAATAGTGTCCCACAACCCTGTGCAGTATTGCCTCCTGAAGCATGGGTACAGGTATTGTCTCCAAATTGTGGTTTTTAATTTTTCAGATTCCTCGCCTCCCATGTTTTTCCAGGACATGCTTCACTTTTTTCAAAATTTTGAATCATTTTGCTTTTGCAAGAAGCTACTGCTTTGTATTTGGATAATAAAGCATTGTCCAAACCTTTGCTGACCTGATTGTACACTCTGGTGATGGTTTGTTAATAATATTTCTCAGAATGAAAGGGAGCAAAAACGAGAGAGGAGGAAACAGTCTAATCGAGAATCCGCTAGAAGGTCCAGGTTGAGAAAGCAGGTATAGACATGCGTGTGTGATCTTTAATAATTTTAAGTCTCATATTAATTTTTGGTCTGAAACTCCTTTTTATTTGAGGTAATGCTTTGCAACACTCCATGCAGGCTGAAACTGAAGAACTCGCACATAAAGTCGATTCCTTGAATGCTGAGAATGTGGCAATAAAATCTGAACTAGAAAGATTGACAGAAAACTCACAGAAACTGAGGCTAGAAAATGCTACCTTAATGGTATATCCACGTGCCATCTCTATAATTTCCTTGTTCTCATCAGCAAGGATTAGCGTTTCCTGAGTTTGCCCTAACTTATAAATTGATTTTAACATACAGGAGAAACTGAAAAATGCAAAACTAGGACAGACGGTAGAGATTAGTTTGAACGGCATCGACGACAAGAGAGCCGTACCTGTTAGTACAGAAAACCTAATGTCAAGAGTAAATAATTCGGGTTCCATTGACAGGAGCATGGAGGAAAAGAGTGACATGTACGAGAACAACTCAAACCCCGGTGCCAAGCTGCATCAACTCTTAGATGCGAGCCCCAGGGCTGATGCTGTGGCTGCTGGCTAATCTAAGGAACCAGCATAGCTGCAGTTTTTTAATCATGTGGTTTTGGCAATATTACAAGTCCAGAATTGCTGCTAACAGCAAACAGGTGAATAGGATGCAGACTCTAATTTTTACTAAGTTAGCCTTTTCATGTCAGAATTGATGTATTTATCAGTATTAAGAGTGCGTGGATATATAGCGACTGAAGGTGTAATGTACATTGAAGAGTTAGAGATATAGCTGGGAAAGGCGTGTAATGTATCTGCTTGTGCAATTTTACTTGATACTGATCTGGACCTGTTATGGCTTATAATCGTCCATCTATCTAGAATTGCTTGTTATAAATAATCCTTTTAATCTTCTAAGGGAAGGTGAAGTCTCATGGCTTCTATACTATTTTTTTCGTGTTTTGTCGAATGTTTCTTCCGTCTACTTGGCTCAAAGCACTCCCAACAGCTTCCTCGTCCTATTCCCTATGTTTAAGGATCCAAACCACTTTTTGCTTCCCTATGTCAATTTGTCCTTCAACAGCTTCCTTAAATGCTTCCTTATATCATTAAAATATTATTATTACTTTTTATTTTATTCTTTTAATTATTTTTTCTCATCTCACTCGAAATTGAAGAGACCTGCATCGGATCCAAGCTCTGGAAGACCCAACTCGACGACGCCGTTTGCTGAGGTCTCTTCACCGGATTTATCCAAGCTCTAGAAGATTCAACCTCGACGACATGGTGGTGGTCCGTACCCTAAGCTCCGAGAAATGGAACGATTTGCCTCCCTACACCACTGCTCCTCGACCGATCCATCTCTAAAAAAAACATTTCACAACCATTTCTCAACCAAGTTAAAAATAAATGAGATCGTGAAATTCAAAGAATACGGACCAAAACAGGATCGATTGGATCGGACAAATGCGGAGGCAAAGAGCCGGAGTGCACGGACCTGGCCATCCTCTCTATGGAGGCAAAGAACCAGACGCTTCTTCAAGCTCTGTTTGGTGAGGTGCGAGAGAGAGAAACAATGGAGAGAGAGAGAGACATGCGTGATGTGAGAGGAGAAAGAGTGTATTTTTTATGATTATAATATTCACAAGGATTGCAATAGTGGAGCCTTATATATAAGGCTCTACTGTTGCATATTAATGTTTAGGGAACCATATAGGGAGTATGTTGTAAGACGTTTTTTGTGATTTTTTGGACATATTCCCTACACATAGGGAACAGACTCCCTATAAGGGAGTCTGCTGGGGATGCTCTCAGACAAGAACCAACACCCCACAAACCCCCCCCCCCCAAAAAAAAAAAAAAACTAGGAAGGAAAAAATAAGTCTCAATTAGTTCTTTATGGTGTAGGTGCAAGTCTATTCGAAGTCTTTATATCATAAATTCATTTGTTTTTTTTTTTTTTCTCTCTCACAGAATTGGGTTCAATGATTAAGTAGAAATCAGAAATTATTGAAGAAAGAACAAGACTGTTTCTTTTGTTCCTTTAAGGCAATTGAATAATAAAAATAGAAAGTTAATATAATAAAGATAGTTACTCAATTATAAACTACGACTTCAATTCATCCTATTTTATCATATCCGACATGTTTTTTGGCCATTAACACATTACTTTGTTTTTGGGTCAGGATCTAGGCAGGCTTTGCCCAAAAGAGGCATGATCAGGTGTGTATGAAACTCGCATGGACGAATGACTATTATGTCATTGTCACATGAAGTCTTACCAAAATTAGGATTATTTAATATTAGGAGTCTTGAGGAGGATAAGCATGCATCCTTTAGAGTTGTATTTTCATTCCAATTCTTCTTCTCAGCGACAGCATATATTAAGGCATCGATCATATACGTTCATTAATAAAGGAGAGCTTAGAAGTATAATTTTCTCAAATATTTTTCGTTTGATTAGGAGGGCCGGCTTACTGTTCGTGGAATTACCCTACCATGGATGCCCACGGACTGGGATTTCTCAAATTACCCTATTATCTTAAAAATCTTAGTTTCCTCTTTCATTATCCATATCATATTAATTATATTTGCAATTATCGAGCTCAAGTCTTACAAGCAAATCTTTTTGACTACATAAAGCCCGACCATAATCTTTGGCCCAAAGATTTTATGATACAGACCGCCATCACAGAAGTCAAAAACAGAATATAAAAACTCGCCGCACACATTTATTAGACTAGAAAATGCAGGAAAAGTTTGAGAAAAAAGTTGTGAGTCTATTTCCTTGACATGTCAATAAATCCCACCCACTGACTAAACTTGATAGCCGTTTGTCACTAATCTTGAACATGAACAAACCCATTATTCATTTTTTTATTATTGTGATCGCAGACAAATGAATCTATAATAAAGGAATTATAGTCCTGCATTGATTTCGATCTTCGTATATTAACACAATTATCAGGCGCATTGGAAAAATGAAGGTGCACATGCATAGTGATGCATGTGTGGGTAACCAAGGAAGCAGCCGGCCAAGGGGTTGGTCCACGAAGTCCAAGGCTGGCCGCATGATGTCAGACCATTCCTTCGGGTCCTCCCAACCGCTAACCCTCCACGTGATTTCTAGCTCAACCAAAATGGTCATGTGCTTTGACCCATGACTTTGAGATCTCCTTCTATTTTTTTTTTAATATTTTCACTCTCAATTCATGCACTTCACCTTGTTTGTTGCTTCAAGTTTCGCGTATTGACGTGACTACTGCACGTAAAGTTCGCATATGATGAAGAATTCCAACCATCTTACGTTTTCAACTTTTCAACAATTTTTTTTGAAAAAAAGAAAAATCCCAGAGACATTAATTTAGTGCAGTGTTGTTACGAAGGATTGAATTCAGAGGGTCTAATATTGTCTTATATTAGACATTTATCTCTTTTAAATTGAAAAATATTTTTACATTTACCACTTTTTAAATGCTAATAATGTTTTCTCTATGAATTAACGAAATCTTTTATTTACTTTAATGTGAACTTGTCAAGTTTTGTGTCATGCTTAAAAAAACAAAAAAAAATTGGGTGTCATGGGTGACATCCAGTGGGTGGCTCTTCCTTCCTAAGACGCGTTTAAAAAATAAGTTGTCTTAATCTGAAAATCCCTACTTCAAATTTTGACCGTTTGTGCAGCTTTCATGTACTTCTCGTATCTCCACGTCCTAGATCTTTGTAACTGTAAAGCGAAAAACAAAAACCGTTTTATGCTCCCTGTCATATTATAGGATTTTTCCTCCCTTGTCATATTATATGATTTTTCCTCTCTGTTATTCAGTTGCTTCTCCTGCTTCAAAAATTTTGCCCCCTTGTGCTGACCCCTTCTTTTTATTTTTGTTTTTGGTTCCTTTGAATGCTAGTTTCAGTTCCCAACACAGATTTTAAACATTTCTGGAAAAGTTGTCGCTTGAACATTGCAAAAAACTTCTCCACCCATTTAGTTAGTTTTTTTTGTTTCTTCAAGTAATTGAATGGCCATTGCTTTTATATCAGATTTGAACATTTTAATTCAAATGGGTACCTGGTTTAAAGATCTTACTTCTGAAATTTCTGAACTTTAGAGGCTTGCTTGGTCTGGGTTATGAAATTTAGTGGGTTTTCAGAACTTGGACTTTTTAGGTAGTTGAAGTAATTACAGTTACAGATACACTTTCCGATAGATTTCGAGATTCAGTTCTTGTTTTGATTGGATGGGTTTTTGAATTTGGAATCCTATTTTTGAGAATTGGATTTTGTTTTAGTAGAAAAGCTTGAACATTGGGAAAAAAATCTCCATAAAAGTTAAGGCTTTTGAGTTTAAAGTAAATTTTAATTATTTTAGGTGTTGGGCGGTTTCTTTTCTTTTTTTTGGATCAATATCGTTTATCCATTCAGTTGCCAAATGTTCCACCTTTGGAGTTCCTGTGTTTGGATTTTAGGTTTCAATGGCAGTTCCTTAGATATTAGCATCTGGGGTTCTGAATTTCAGTTGTTTAGATCTGAGAGACAGTGGCGCTGAGAGATTAAGAAGGCTATATTGGTAGTTGGGTTTTTCTTTCAAGTCACGAGATCACGAAACTATCACAAGATAGGCGTTGGGTGAAGTTCAGATTTTCAGTTCTCAGTGTTCTTTCTGTTCGTAGAGTTTCAATTTGATCTTAGAAGTCCTTAGAAGTGCGCAAATTATAGTTGGAGAGGGAAGATTTGAGTATTTTTTGCTTGTTTTTCAAAATGGGGCCTTCTGCAGCGGTATGGGATTGTAGGGCAGGAAATGAAATAACAAAGGACTGGAATGGGATTGATCAGGTTGTGCTTAGGAACCCACAAGGAGCTTCGGCACGGGTGAGAAATTCATACTGTATAGCACATATAGTTTGTGTATAATTGTAGTTAATTAAAGGGTGTTAGAGATTTGAATTATTTCTCTTTTGATGATATAGGTTAGCTTGCATGGAGGACAGGTAACTTCTTGGAGGAATGAGCATGGGGAAGAACTCCTATTCACAAGTAGTAAGGTGTGTCTTTTAGTTACCCTGTTCTTATTTTATGCTCCATGTATTACCTGCTAGAGATGCAAAGATGATTTATTTATCTGTATTTGATCAAAATTTAGGCCATTTTCAAGCCTCCAAAAGCAATGCGTGGAGGAATACCTATTTGTTTCCCACAGGTACTTCTAATCTTTCTTGTTTACATGCATGACTTCTGAAAATTTATTGCTGATGCACCCAATTTTAATGCTTTTGTAGTTTGGAAACTGTGGGTCACTAGAACAACATGGATTTGCAAGGAACAAAATTTGGGCAATTGATGATAGTTCGCCACCTCTGCTCCCGAATGATTCGGATGGGAAATCCTTCATTGACCTGCTACTTAAACCATCGGAAGAAGACCTAAAGTGCTGGCCCAATAGGTATGAGCTAGGCTCCTGTTTTATCAATGGAAACCGCTAGTGATAGCATCAAGATACGATATTATAGCACTTCAAGTTTGAAGCAACTCTTTTATGTTTTTATTAATTAAGTTTGCACCATTGATTTTGTTGTAGATAGAAAATATAGTGGATGAAGTACGAGGTCTTTGTTGGTTTGCATGATTATTGTCTTAGTTATTGTTGAAATTGAGACACTACTGGTGAGCACAAACACAAATAATATATAACATATTAGCAAAACCTGAGAGTTAATGCCAAGTCTTGAAATTTGTTTTCTTATTGTTGTTAGAATATTGGAATTGCGTATACAGGAAGTTCAAAAATTCTAATTGGGTTGAAATAAAACTTGTAATGTCAATTAGATTAGAACCTTAATCCTCTTTCGGTTGCTTTAAGCTGATGAGATTGTAGATTTCGTTGTCTGTCCTGGGCGACATAATATGTTGACATGCTTGCCTATGCTGACCTATCTTTATCTGTGTTTCAAGGGATGATGTTAAAAGCTAACTGAATTTTATTTTTTCTCTTCCTTTCCAGCTTTGAGTTTCGTCTTAGGGTGTCTCTTGCGACTGATTCAGATCTGACATTGACCTCCCGAATTCGGAATGTCAATGGCAAGCCGTTTAGTTTCTCATTTGCCTATCACACATACTTGTCAGTTTCTGACATAAGGTATGGTATATATTACCTTTGAACTTTGAAACATACTTAAAAATCGAAAGTCAGATATTACAAGTCAGCAACACATTTTTTTAAAAGTAAATAAAATGAAAAAGCGAGTTACTCCATTCTAACTATTTTTTGTAAATTTCAATTAGACAAACTTACTTATCTCTTTTGAATTGTATCTATCAACTAGTAAAGGCATACAAGTCATAGTTTTCTGCTGCTGTAATTATTGACATGTTTATTCTGGGTGTGAGGTTTGCACTTATTATATGAACATCGATTGTGTCACAGTGAAGTAAGAATAGAAGGGCTGGAGACAGTTGACTACCTAGACAATCTTTGCCGAAGAGAACGTTTTACAGAACAAGGAGATGCCATAACTTTTGAAACTGAGGTAAATTCTCTCGACTGTTATTTGTAACTAAAACATTAAGAGTTATTTAGCCAGGAGACTCTAGATACAGAGAATGGTGTGAAATTTCTAAAACAGGACATTTGAAATTTTCTTACTTATCATATCAAGATATTTTTATTCTTTTATGAATCTTTTCATCAAGGTCTTAAAACAGAAACGGTCCTTTACTTATCAGACATAATATGTGTTCGAATGTAATGGCGTGTTTCTCCGCGTGAAACTTTGATTGACAGCTTAAAGGTTCAGTTCTTAAAGAAATTAGAAATTGACATCAGAATCATAGCTTCTTTTCTCAAGACTGATATGAGCCTCTACTTTACTTGGCTTTTAATCTCACATTTAATTACTGCTGCTTTTTTTTGGGTGCAAACAGAGGGATCACAATTAAAGAGTTCTTGTTTTCCTATTTTTTTCCTGGCAGCTGGATCGAGTTTATGTTAGTTCTCCTAATGTAATCGCAGTCCTAGACCACGAAAAAAAGCGGACATACGTAATAAGAAAGGAAGGACTTCCAGATGCTGGTAAGCTGCAATACATTTGAAGAAGTATAACCATCACATACAATAAAAGGAAATAAAATTCCTGGTAGTTATTTGATGCGTCTGTTGATTGACTTGCATGCACATAGTAAATGGGTTAATAGTTTATGGTCTTCATTTTGTCCCAATTTGTCTTCCTGCTGCAGTGGTATGGAATCCTTGGGAGAAGAAATCAAAAGCAATGGTAGACATTGGTGATGAGGAATACAAACAGATGGTTTGTGTTGATGGGGCAGCAATCGAGAAACCTGTCACTTTGAAGCCAGGGGAGGAATGGACAGGGAGGTTGCAGCTCTCAGTTGTGCCTTCCAGTTTCTGCAGTGAGCACCTCAATCTTTAGGAAATTTGAAGACTCTGCACAATGATCTTTTGTTCTTTTCTTCTTTTTTACCAGACCTCCCTGTAGGAACACCATAGTTAATGTTATATATAAGGACTCAAAAGTTGTAGAAAGAGTCGAATGTTAAGGATGGATGTACTACTAGGATCATCGGAACAGCCTTTGTTTTATTTGTATGGCTGCCCAAGGAAGGTGGAAAAGAATTGTTTTTGTAATCAGTACTCGTTTGTTTTTCTTTTCTGAGAATAATATATCTTTGTTCCTTTTTTATAAAGGATAACTTTTTGGTCAAACAAGTAGAAATGCTTCGAAACACTAGGTTAAAAAAAAAAATTAGTGGGTTAGGAAGCTTTTCTCCTCTTGCTTTCTATCAGAGCCAGGTTTCGATCCTGGGACCTGTGGGTTATGGGCCCACCACGCTTCCGCTGCGCCACTCTGATTGTTGAGAACATGATGAAACAATATATATTTATACCTAAAATTTGTCTTCTACAATGTCTTCACCCTGCATGTTTATTAAATAAAAACTATTTTGCCTTCCCGTGTTAATTTTGTTGGATTTAAATATTGTTTAGAGGTTGACGCCCATAGGTAAGATTCTTCAAGCATTTCGATGTCTAAAGACTAAAACGGCCTAAATTTCATAATTTAAAAATTAACAATTTTTTTAAAAAAAAAAAAAAAATTGTAGGGGATCCTGTCCATCTTTTTTTGCAATGTCCCTTCTTCCAATGTTTTAAGTTTTGTAATGTCCCTAGAATCTACTATTGGGGTTACAATATCCCCTTTTCCAATTCACATTGAAAAAAATACTCTCCATAAAAAAATATTAAAAAAAAATCAGAAAGAAAGATAATTGGTCATTTTTTTTTCTTATACAATATATTTTTATCATCTTGAGTTGCATAAGGGGGAAAATCACAACCTCAATAGTAAGGTAAGGGATATTGTAAAAATTGAAACATTGAGAAAATATTGCAAAGATGATGATAGATTTTTATTTTATTTTTTTTATAAAAAAAAAACATAAAGGATGATCCTTAGAAGATCGAAAATAAATGGACCTAATTAACCTAAACTGTTATCTAGACTATACTCAATAATTGGACTGTGGGAGGAACCAATGATAAAGATCTTAAAGCATTTCTAACATGTTTCCAATTATAATCCATTTCTTTCTTTACATATAGGAAAAATGTCAACAAAAAAATAAAAATAAAAATACCCCACAATAGATGCCCTATTAAGTTCCCTGAGAATTGAGAATGCTACAAATCTATTCAATGTGTAGGGAACCAAAACAACTTCACAATAGCTTCCACATTCATTATTTTAAAATATTAAAATAAATGTTATACTTTTCAAAAAAAATTTCTCTAAAAGTTGATTTCTAAATGATGTGTCACTATCCCATAAAATTTATAATTTTGAAAAATATGCCACCAACTCATATGAGAGTGAACATCATTTATAAACCAACTTTTAGAAAAAAAACAAAAAAAAAAGAAGTTGGGAAGTGTATTATTTCCCTTATTTTAATACAAAATATATTTCTCTCCTCTTTATTCTCTAATCTATAATGTCTAATCTCTTTGATTTTCATTGGTGATTGTATTGTAATTTCATAAAAACTTGTGAGTGTATGTAGGAACTTATATTTTGTAAATAAAGAATATTTAATTGAAACAGAAAAAGGTAAGAGAATTAGAGAAGTGTATTTTATTTGGATAGGAAAACAAAAATATTTTTGTTCTCTAAATTTCAGAAAAACCAAAGAAAATATGTTGAGAATGCTCTTAGAGGTTCATAGAGAATGTGCTAATTAAGAATAAAGTTCAAATGTACGGTGGTTGGGCATCCCCTTTGGAACTCTTCCCTTTATTCCTTTCATTAGTTTGAGGGCAAGTTTAAGTATCTTTTTACATTGAAATGGCTTTTCAATTACAAGAAGCATATATAAGGAAACAAGAGAGTGCCACAAGCCTTTAAACTTACAAATCTTAATCCGAAAGTTCAAATGTATAGTGGGTTGGGCATCTACTTTGGAATTCTTCTCTTTATTCCCTCCCTTTCTACGTTGAACTGGCTTTACTTGATATATATATATAGCATATGGGTCTATTCAATTACAAGAAGCATATTCACCTTGGTGCGCATGAAACACATGAGATTAGCTTAATTTACAAATCTTAATTAATTCGTATTACATGTGATTCAAATGGGTCCCCAATACAATTGAATATTAACAGCTTAATTGCTTTTTTCTAAAGAAAGAAAGAAAAAAAAAATTAAAAAAAAAATCCTAAAGCTTTTCAAATGCACTCTGTATATTCGATTATTTTTTTATTTTTCTATATCATTAATTACATTTTTTTTATTTAAGAGAGAAAGAAAGCATAAAAGAGAGTAATTACCTTTTACCCTTATGAATTACAGTGTCTTGACACTTTTTTTTCTCATGAATTATCAACTATGACAATTGACCTCATCAAACTAGCATCTTATAACATTTTCCCTCTTTTCGTCAGTCAAATGAGTTAAAACTAATGGTCAACATTATTGTGTCATCTTATGACACTTTCCCCCTTCAAATTTTTGGATTAGGGTTTAGGAGGGTATAATCGTCATTTTATCGATCTGAAGTGAAGGCAAAAATCGAAGGAAAAAAATTTAAAATGGTTAACTGTTAGATTTAACCCATTTGACTAACGAAAGGGAGAAAAATATCATAGAAGGTAGTTTGATGGGGTTAAGTATCATAGTTGGTAGTTCATGAGGGAAAAATGTCAAAGCATTGTAGTTCATGGGGGCAAAAGGTAATTACCCAAAAAAATTTTAAAAGTAGAAAAACTTTTAAATTGACTTACACTGCCTCTAGATCTCTAATTTTCATTGTAAACTCAACTCTAGTTTAGAGTTTGGGTGACTAATTAATTGGATGTGGGCTTTAGCCTTTAGGGGAGTTGTATCCGAATTTAAGATAGCAATCCATTTTTGCTAACTCAATACAAATTAATGCTCTACACCTAATAGTTTAAACCGAAGACCCAATTATTTTGGACCAAAATCTTCTATATATCCTCGGATTCCTTGGACGAACAACATCTTGTAATATTCGAAATTACCTCCAATCATATTTTCTCATGAATCAAATAATCTTAACAACAAAAACTCTAAAGAAAAATTTTAGAAGAGATGTGCCTTCTATAGTATGCTAACTAGTGCCTTATTAAATGAATACACGAGATATATATATATATATATTTATACGCTAAGTGAAAGACCCTCAATTAAAACTTTTTCTTAATTATTCCTCCCATAAAGGAATAAAAAATAAAAATAAAATCATAATTAGAATTGATTCCACAAATAATTTCTTATTTTTTATTGAATAAATTACTGAACACTTTAATTTGTGCCTAATTAAACCGTATATGATATGCATGTGGGTCGAAGTTTAGTAATTAAAGATTCCTAATATTGCTTAGTAAGCTAATACTAGCTTCTTCTTCTTTCTTTTTTTTTTTTCTCTTTTTTCATCACCAAGTGATCCATTTGCTTCTAGAACAATTATTACGGAAGGAAGTGTAGAGAGAACTTTGGGACCTGACATAGCTAATACTGCGGGTGCACTGATTGAGCCTATAAGTATGCATGCGGCTAATTAGTTGAGATATATAACTTTCCCAAACTTCAAATGAAATCTTGAGATTCAAAATTCACTTCCCTACTCTTTGCATTATTTTTCTCAGCAACCCCCCAGAGGCTAGGGCTCGGTTTGGCAAAGGCATATGTTTGCCATTAAACTTGAAAAAGGAATTGGTCTAACTATAGTAGATTTGATTGATGTGCATGGAAAAAAAAAAAAAGTTTTGTATGAAAAAAGTGAGAAAAAATGTTTTATAATGATTTTTTTATTTGAATAGTAATAAGAATGTTAGGAATTGATTTTGAGATGAATAGTATAAAACTTTTTTTGAGTTCATTGACAAACAGAGCCTAGGTATGTTCTCTCTCTCTCTCTCTCTCTATATATATATAAATAGAATTTTATCATTTTTCAATTTAATGATAGCAATCCATTCGCCAAAGAGATGGAGTCTAATGAGTAAAGTGTGGCGTGAATTGTTGTTTTATGCTGCAAGCCGTTGTAGGGTCAATGCTTGTGCTGCTCAACCAAGCAGAGGAGGAGAGTTTATCACATTTGTTTGGTTATTAATGGCTCATCTTGGCATAGAGGTATAGAACTCATATCCACCGTCTTTTGTTCACGTGCAACCTTTTTTAAGGTTATGTCTTTGGTTGGGTCGAGTCGAGACAGACTATGACCCAGAATCAGTTTGAATACGTTGTTGTAATTTATCTTTCATTTTAATTAACTATTGAATACGAAGACTGGACTATCTAATGACTAGCAGTTTGACTTGTGTATAGAACCCAAGATCACATGCTCCACTAAATAAGTCAAATAAGGGATTAAATTTTGATTAAAAATAGAAAAATACATACTTTTTAATAATTTAATTGTAAGAAAAAAAGTTATGTAAAACAGAGCACATATTTAATTAGGAGCAAGTCCTTTGAAATAGATTTCAAACAAATTAAGCATTCAGACTTATAACATACAAAGCTCATTTAATAAAGTTCACATTTTCAATTAAATTACTGTGAAGTCTACTTTTCAATGGCACATTTAAAATATGTTACATAAATTAATTACAGAAAATGTAAAATAATAACATACGTCAGTTTTCTACTCCTTCCCATCCCTAATTTGTGACTGTTATGAAATTATTGTTCATTTTCATCAAAACAAAAAAATATCCTACTAGACTTGAAGGCCTGGCAACCCTATCATAGCCATTCTTACTCCAAGATTTCCTAATTTCTCAGTAATTTATTGTGTTCTTTGTACCATTACCATTACGAAGAATGTAAAAAGTACTGAAAAATTAAGAATTGCTAATTTTTTCCACTCTTCGTAACAGTACAGAGAACAGAACAAATTCCTGAAAAATTAGGAAATCATGGGGTGAGAATGGCTATGGCAGGGTTGCCAGGCCCTCAATTCTAGTCGGATATTTCTTTGTTTTGAGGAGAAATGAACAAATATTTCGAAACAGCCACAAACTAGGGATGGAAGGAGTAGAAAACTAACGTATAGAAGGAGGGCAAAAGAGTTATAGTGATAACAATGAACTATTTTTCCTTCCGGGTAGCAACAATCTATCAACTCAGATCCTTCAAACAATTGCAAACCACATATACTAGAAAGCCTAGGCAAAATCCGGCTGCTCCCAGAACAACAATTGTTTGAACCCACAAAGAAGAAACAAAGGCTTTTAGCACAACAGCATCCGAAGACCATGACCACAAAATGGCGAAAATGGATCCGAATATAGCACCCACGACAACTTGGTTTGCCGTATGAAATTGTTGAGAGGCCCGTAGCCATGACTGCAAACACCAATCACAAAGAGAAACATAAGCATAGAGTCCATTTCCAATACACAGAACAGAGGCTATAATTCAACCGATTAATAAGGGTAAGGAAAAAAGCAAAAAAAAAAAAAGCAATCCTCATTTAACTAATCATCACTCATTGGTCCATGAACTAATTAATAATATTCAAGTTCTTCATAACATATAATCAGGTCAAAATCTTATAACTTCCTACTTTCTGCATGCATTAATGTAATATGTCTGGATCATATACCCCATCAAATATCTAAGAGAGCCTTTAATCTTTTGTATTTCCGGTGTTCTGCAGGGTATTGGTACCCATGAGAAGGGATGGGAGCAGGAGAACCAATGGAGGATTCTGCGTCTGTGAAAAAATGAGACATTTCTTTGAAGAAGAATGATGATGATGATGAATGAAAAAATTGGAAGGTATAAAGGAGGTATTTATAGGAAAGAACACTAAAAAATAGTTGAAGAAATTAATGGAAGAATTCTACGAATTTAATGTGCAGAGCACCAGAGGGTAAATGTATAGAGGAAGTCTATGCTGGCTTACAAATTTCATCTCGCAGCTCTTTCAACTTTCTCAAGTCTTCGGTCTTCAATTTGTTTCTCTTTTTAGCGCACACTGCACATCTGCTGCCGAAGAGAAAGGTTTCCTTCTTCTTGTAACTTCATTATCTCCTGCTGCAGCTCTTCTCTTGTAACTTCTTCTTGGACAGTGTGTTTTCACATGAATTTTTTAAAAAGACGGAAGAAGAGCACCCTTGGGGTCGTTGAAGGGTGCTTTTATCCAACTATTCCTCTTTGGGGCTTCCCTTGGGCAGTGTGTTTTCATATAAATAAAAAAGCATTATTTTTTACGTTTTTGTTTTTCTCTCGCATAGGGCAGTGTGTTTTTTATTTTCGTGCAAAACTCTAAGTGGCGGGGTTACGCATATGATCACGTGCGGAGCTCTTAAAAAATAGATAAGAAAAAAAAATTATTATAATTACAATTAATTATTAAAAAAAAATTGACTTATCTATTCCTTAACCATTATAATTTTATTCATTGTGAGAAATTTATAATGTTTTGGACCAACTTCGTTTTAGACCTCATATTATATGTTCCGAAAAAATTCCTGAAATTTTAAAAAATTTTAATTTTACTCATTGAATTTTGAATTTGATGCAACACGCCCAATTTCTTCAGTTTTTAAACATTAAAAATGAAAAATAACCATTATACCCTGACTTTTTTTTTTTTTAATAAAATTTCAAATTTACCCTAAGATGTAACTAGGGACCATGGCACAATTCTGGCCGTTGGATGTAACAGGGACCAGGAAGGCTAACGTGAAAATACCATTTTTCATATTTTTAAAGAAATACCAAATAAAAGAAAGACTAAATATAGATAGGGTTGCTTCATACATTTTTTCCATTTTTTATTTTATTTTTTTAAAAAAAAATAAGGCCGAAATTGGACTTATGTTTGGGCAAAAAAGTTGAGTTTGTATCATGCCTCATTTTATAAAAATTGGACTTATGGTTCAAATACTAACAAGAAGCTCAAGGTATGGCTAAAAGAAAAAACGCAGGATTTCCAAGAGCCGAAGCCAAAAATTAGGCAGACATGCTTTGCCACATTCCCCACCACAAGCAGGGAACAATTAAGAGTTGAAACAAGTATATTGTTGCTTTTAATTGTATATGGGGTATTCCCAAATCCACAACACCGAAGCAATGGAAGTCTAACGATAATCAGGCCAAGCTGTAGTTTCCAAAGACCAAATTCAGGGAGGAGATACCTGCAGTTTGAAATTTAGGACCTGCAAGACATATATGTCTAGTTCAAATGACAAGCCACGAAGGATTTTTTGAGTTTCTCACCATGTTTATAAACTATAGACCCCGACGATACTCTAGTTGCTTGGTATTCTCTAGCAATATCTGCCAAACAAACCAACAGAAAATCCCAATAAACCCCTCATGACTGTATTAAAAGAACAAATGAAGAAATACCACAAGAAGTTCAAACTAAATAAAAAAAAATAAGAAGGCAGCTTATCATTGGCTACAAGAAAAATGTTCTTACTTCTCGAATGTAATTTGCTACCGCTTTGCAGCCTTCAATTGCAAGTTGCATGACGTTTTCAAAAATGTCTATTGGTAACTTAGAATCCATCTGCTTAAGAACACATAACAAATGAGTGGTCAAAAAAGAAATCTTTGACCTTGATCTAAATTAAGGAAAAACCTTAATGGCAAAGTAATAGAGGTGCATAGAATGGACCATATAAATTGAACCATTTAACCTCACACGTCACAGAAATTGCAAAAAATTCAAAAACCTTCAAGGTAACAAGTTTTGTGCTTCAAAGCATTGCAAAAATAGTATCAGATACATCAATAATACAATTAATCAGAAAACCCAGAACCAGTAAGCCTGATCCCCAATGCTCAGGTTGGCCATGCGGATAATAGTACAATCCATCAAGATATATTACAACCAACACTAAACATTCAAAATCCCTAAGGCCAAACCTGCCTTGGGAGAAGGATCTTGAATGAACCTTGGCCAAAAGTAGTTCAGCAATTGGTGGGCAGGGGTAGAGATAGAAGTGCATGCAAATAATTAAAGAGGATAGAGAGAAAGAGAGAGAGAGAGAGCTTAATTCTTTATAACTGAGGCTCTGAGCTGTCCTAAAATCCATATTAAAATTTTTTAAACCACAAAAGCACTGATTGAGCCCAAAATTTCAAACATGAAGGAATTCTAAACCTATAATAGGTAGAGAGAAGAATAAATGAGAACAAACTTTCAGATATAACCTGAAGAAGGGTCACTTTGTCCAACTTAGGTAGAAACCCTACAGTGACATCAGGACCTCCAGCACTATCTTCTACGTAGTTCAAATCTGTTCACAAGACAATTCTCCAAATAAGAATTCAATTGGAAAGCAAAAACTTTAGACGTACCAAGAAAGCGAGGGAAAAAAAAAAGGTGTAAATTTACCAAGCAGAGGAGTGCTATTAAGGTACCCAGAACTACATGAAGTTACAAGATCCCGCAATGGGATTCCAGCATCTGCAAGGGCTAAAGTTGCAGCATTGATACATGCAGATCTAGTTCCTGCCAAACAAGAAATCCTAATTCAAGAATAGATTTCAACATCAATTTTTGGTCGACTTGATTACATGTTCAACTAGCATCCAGTTCCGAGGCTCTTCAACTTTCACATATGCTTTACTGGGCGTCCTCATATATTTCCTTTCTTTTCTTTTCTTTTTTTTGATAAGTACTCCTCATATATTTCCTTTCTATGAACAATAAATGTATGCAGGTCCACAACTCTATGGGCACATTGCGCAGCACAACCCTTAACCAAACACAACTTAATAATGGCAAGAAAAACATACTAGCATGTATCGTAAAACAAGAAAGTGTGCTGAATTCTCCACCTATTATATTACATAGTAGATTTCTTAGAACTTTTTGTTGTCTAAAAAGAAAGGAAGACAGGTAAAATTCCCTCAGCTATTATCCTAACTGCACAAATTATGAGAGAAGAGGGAGGAGGGCAAGGAGCATGAATATGAGTTGATTACCATCCACGAATAGTAACTGTCAAAGATTCAGTCAAGTCTCAACTTACCACCATCCGCTTGGAGCACTTGGACAAAAATATCTATCTGCAAGATAAGTAAACAAACCTTCAGAATAGAAACTAGCAATACCACACTCATGTAGGAAAAGTTCCCAAGATGCTGTAATAGAACCTGAGACCGAGGCATCAAATGTGTCAATATGCAAGCTTCCATGGTCTGACGAATAACTAAAGATATCTCTGTGGATCGCCTGAGTGCAAGAAAACTTACATCAATAAGAAAGCAAAAGATCATACATACAAATTTTATACTCTGATTTGGTGATGCAGCTTTTATAATCCTTAGAACCACCCACAGAAGCATCATTTTCCATGATGGAGAGGGAACAAACAATTGTCAATACTCATTCATAGAATGCTCTCTTATGATTATATAAAATTAACAAAGATGATTGCAAATCTAACAGACATTCTTATAAGCCATTCAGAATAGCAAAAACCATTGCTAATGTTTTTTTAATTTTATTTTATAAATAAAAAACCGTTGTTAATGTTATACAAGGTTACAAGGAGATGTAGTTCTTTTATTTGAACATCTATTAATGCAATAGAGTGCCACAAGAAAACAGATAATCTGAAAGCCCAGCATCACGATCTGGCATTTACTATTGGCAGAAAAATGATATTCATACTCAAAGGCAAATAAAGCTTGTGAGAATCACAAATTGTCTAATCCCACTTAAGCTACTGGGAATTTATCCTTCGCCCCAATTAGAAGAGCACGCATGCAAAAAATAAACACTTCACCAAAAGCTTTAATTTTCAAGTGAAGCCAAAACTCAAAAGTATGTATGTCTATTCTTTTATACTAAACCTACTGCATGGTTTTAGAACCCACTTCCAGACACAAGTCAATGAAGTCAAAACTAATTCAGACTTATGTATACCATGAAAGATACTTTGGCACGGTTTTGGTTCATCAATTACCAACAAAGAACACATCTAATCATTCAGAAATTATCCCAGCCTGCATTTAACCAGCCAAATTCAGTTCCCTGAGCATACAGATTTTACAACCCTCTATCTCTAAATTGCAAAAAATTTCCCAGGACACTTTTCAATGCATTTAAAAAACTATAATACAACACTATTATTCTATTAAGTCGATTATACATGCGATCAAGTGGCTTTCTTCATGTGAAATACTACAGATTAAATCATGGCAATGTATGGAAACTAAGGGACCGATAATTTTAGAATGAACCAAAGAGAAAAATAGAATTACCGGTCACCCTTTGGTTTTCTCATGCGATCCCCAGTACTAAAATTAGCCATGCTATACTCGCATCGCACCTGCAAACAAACAAAGACAAAAATCACGAATGCATTTAGAACTAGTTAAAGAAAATGGCATAAAAAGAAGAGTGTTACCAGGGCCTTGTCATTCATTTGTTGACTCCTATTTTGGACCTGCAAGTGAGCATATATCATTAGTAATCAAAAAAATTTCATAGAAATAACTTGAAAACGTACTTGTCTTGCAAACTAAACATCTTAAACAAAGACTCAATGTTAAAGCCTTAAAGGGTACCTCTCTAGGGCCATATACTGCAGCAATCACTTTAGTGTTACCCATCTCAAACACAGCAGAACTGAAATTGAAAGGCAGTAAGAAACCACAAATTGAAATCAATTTGAAGAATTACTAATATATATAAAAATAATAATATAGAAATATGGTTCGTACCCGTCAGCTTTGGCCACAGCACCAATCTCTGCTCGAATTTGCCTCATCTAAAATAATTTAGAAACAAAAAGAAAAAAGAAAACAGATAAAGAAGATCATAAGAGAACAGGTGAACAAAGATACGAAGCTAGAGAAACGAATATAGTTCGATATATACTTCCATGGGACGGCGACCATCTAAGCGAAGGCCTTCAGGGTTCACGTACTCCATATCTGCAAAACTCTGTCTATGTCGTTTGCTAAGAGTGAGAGACGCAACAATGAATGACAGCGACACTAATGAATGCCTCACAGCGCCGTTTCGGTGCAAGTGGACGGAACACTCTGCACGCCAAGGTTCAAAACCCTTACCGACCCAAAAACAAAAACGAGAAGACGGTCTCACACCCTGTGCCTGAAACGGTGTCGTTGATATCGAACGGGGCCTAAAAGAAAAATCACTGTCAAATTTACAAATTCACCCTTTAGCGCCTTCAATCAGAAGTTGAAACTTCGCGCTAAAAACATAAATAAATAAATGCTCCCAAAACACTGGATCTCGCCCCTAAAATCTCTAATCTACGCAAAATCATAGAAAAACGTAAGGGAAAAAAGAAATACAACCCTCCCTCCTGCTGACTGCTGCGAAACCAAAATTGTGGGTAGCGCCCCTTTCTTCCCCAATTTAGGAGATTGAGGACAAATGAGTTCACCCGATCAGTTGAAAGAATTAAAAATCAAGGCACAGAGAAAGAAAAGAGGAGAGGGCGAGCGGAAGGGAGGGAAACCGAAGAGAGTGAGAGAGAAAAAAAATCGGAACGAGAGGGACATGCCGGATTCATACCAGTTGGTGGTTCTGGAACAAAGAAAATCTGAACCCCTGTTTTTCTATGATTTTGTCGTAGATGATGGATTTTAGGGGCGAGGTAAGCATGTTTGAACAAGCTAGAGAACAAAATTGACCAAAACTTTCCTATACATTTATCTTCACAAGGGAAATTAGAATAAATGTCAAAAAAGTTGGTCACAATTTCCAATAGCAAGTCCAGTTCAAATTATGAGATATGCACAAAACCCACCTGATTTTCACCTTGCGTGGCCGGAGACCCTTCACCAGAGTGAGAGACAGCAGCGAGGGAGGGAGAGCGTGAGAGGGAGAGGGCTTCGTTATTTTTTGCGTTGCGTGGCCGGGAATGCTTGCGCCGGAGTGAGAGAGAGGGTGAGCAAGGGAGTGAGAGCAGCGAGAGAGAGAGTGGACGGAACCTTGCGCCGGAGTGAGAGAGGGCGAGAGAGGAAGGGAGAGCAGCGGGAACGAAACTTGGGAGAGCGGCGGGAGAGAGTTTAGGTTTTCTGCAATTTTTGAATTTGGAGGAACGAGTATTAGATTTCATTTTTTTTTTTTTTCGAAAAAAAAAAAAAACTGAAATCACAATCAAAGAATAATTACTTGAGAGTGTTTTAACGATTTTCACTACAAACCCACTTAATTCACAACCAATACGTCACATTAACCATGGTCAGTAGTCTTTTTTTTCTTTTTTCTTTTTCCTTAATGAACAATAAGGAACAACAAGGGAGAGATCAAATAGTGCTATTTTATCCGACTACAAGAAAGAAAGAGAAGTGACAATATTTTATAACAGTCATGAGAAGCAGCCCCTTTGACAATAAACAGTACCCGAAAATTAGCTCTTCTCAAAACTTTGGAGGCAGACCAAGAACAAAAAATTGCAAACAATGTCGCCTACAATATGAGCCAAATACCAATAGAAAAAGAGGATGAGATTGTTGATGGTCTTTAGTCTTGTTATTATGCTTATAAAAAAGCGGTATTGTTATTATCATCGGAATGATTTCTCATATTAGCTAGCCCCCCTTGTTGGCCTAATTATGGTGAAGCCCTTGTTGCTCGCCTCATAGGGTCACTTGCTCTCTCTCTCTCTCAACTTTGGAAACTTTGACTCTCAAGTCGTCATTTCGTTTTACAACATTCATTAAGATTGTTTCATCTCTTCTTTTGTTTCGGACATTCTCGATTCTATTATAGCCTTTTTTTCTTAGAATACCATCAAAATTTATATAGAAGTGCAAATTTTATACCTACTTCACGGCACGTTAGGCTGCAACCATATCTTTTTATGGCCACATTCCAATAGTCCTCTCCCTCCCTTAGTTCTCATCATTTGCGGGAAGGACCCTCTTCAGCTTTATGCCCTAGGCTTGTTTAACTTGCTTTCTTGCTGTGTAAAAATAAAATATAATAGTAGACAAAATGAGTAGTGTTACATTCCAAATGTTCCACATTGATTAAATGTAATATTAATAAAATGTATATAAGAACCTCCTTCAGCTTTATGCCTAGGCTTGTTTAGCTTGCTTTCTTGCTTTGTCTTATGTACTCAAAAAAAGAAAAGAAAGAATAGTGTTGCATTCCAAAATGTTCCGCATTGATTAAATGTAATATTAAGAGCAGTTATACCTATGGGTTTGTTTCAATTGGTATTAGAGTCATATTTTATGTTATATGTTTGAATCACGAAATGAGCAATATATAAATAGGCTTGTTTAACTTGCTTTCTTGCTGTGTAAAAATAAAATATAATAGTAGACAAAATGAGTAGTGTTACATTCCAAATGTTCCACATTGATTAAATGTAATATTAATAAAATGTATATAAGAACCTCCTTCAGCTTTATGCCTAGGCTTGTTTAGCTTGCTTTCTTGCTTTGTCTTATGTACTCAAAAAAAGAAAAGAAAGAATAGTGTTGCATTCCAAAATGTTCCGCATTGATTAAATGTAATATTAAGAGCAGTTATACCTATGGGTTTGTTTCAATTGGTATTAGAGTCATATTTTATGTTATATGTTTGAATCACGAAATGAGCAATATATAAACTAGATTAAGACGTCTTATCTTGCCGGTATTAATAAATTCGAAAACATGATGAAACGTTACAATACAAGTGTTCCACATTGGTTGGTTAAGTCACTTGTTTAGCACCTCAAAAAGTAACGTTTTAAGCTTCAAATCAATGGAATTTGCTTGCATCTTTATTTAGAACCTAAAAACACCAAAATAACATAAGATCAAAAAGATAACAAAACTAAGGAATTAACATATATGAGTTGCATGACTTTAATGTGCAATATTCAATGCTTTTCAGTGGCCCTTGACATTACATCAATTAATAGTTGTTTGGATTAGCACTTCCTTGGCTGGAGAATAAAGTATTTTTTAATATTACAGCACAAACACACCTTAAGGAGTGACGACCCCCACAATGTATGAAGAAAATGTTGCTTTTCTTAAGAGAATCTTGTTATAAACAACCTGGATCAACCAAAGGCCTGCCTCACTTATAAAGTGCTAATGCCACTCTAGCTAATCTGAGTAATCAACCGTCCAAAAAGTTCAATTCTATTGGACCAATTTGTTTCTGTTGGGGCATATTGAAATGTATTTATGTTGTTTTTGTTCTTTTTTTTTTATTTGATAAGAAAAAATAAAATACAAAAAAATAAAAATTTTAACAAGCTAAACCAATATTTCAGCAAGATTCCCTTCGAAACGAAAACATTTTTTAATTTTCTATAAATATCATAGGAAAAAAAAAAAAAATCCTCGGAACACGTTAACAAACACCTTCGGATTTCAGTTTTTGCGTCCGTCTGTGACGTTGTCGTCGGCTAAAAGACAAATTAAATGGATAACGGCAGAGTCGGTCATGTCCCACGTGGACGAACATGCAGCATTCAAACTTCTCTTTGGACACCGGTACAACGCCACCTGTATTTAACGTGGAACAATGACATGTATCAGTTCAGTTCACTGATCTTGCTCATTTACAAAAGAGAAAATATGGGTATTTGTTGTAGCTTTTAATTTTATGAATCATGGTACTCTTTATTGCCAAAATAAAACTGAACGATAAATGCAAAATTAGTTTATATGGTTAGTTTAAATTATAAATTATTTTTATGGTATTAAAATAAACTCAAAGCTTTTTAAAGTAGGCCAAAGAAATAATTTAATCCTTGAAGTTGAGTTCTATTAAAATATTTGATGGATTTTATTGTTTTGCGTCCGCTAATAAATGATGACGTCACTCTTAATAAAAAATGGATAATTACTTTGTATACGAACATGCAGCTTTCACTTTCCTCACGGTACAACTACCACCTGTATTTACATTGACAATCAACTATCAGTTACGACACTTTTTCACTTTTGTTAGTCAAATAGATAAATAACAGAGAGAAATTTTTGTTATCCATTTTGTACTTTAAATCACTAAATGACACTTATACCCTCTAAAGTGGGGCAAAATGGAAAAAATTATCTCTCCGTTGGTTATTTGACTAACAAAAGGTATTACTCAAAGCTTTTAAAGTAGGCCAAGTTAATAATATGATTTATGAAAGTTAAAGCAATCAGAATTCATCGATTAAAGGTAATTACCCCTAAAAAAAAATAATATAAAACAAATTTTTATTTTAAAAAAAAAAAAAAGTAAAGGGGTGGCTACCGGTTGGGCAACCACCCCTTTTGGGGCAGCCACCCAAAGGCTACAATCTAAACTTGAATTTTTTTTTTTTATTTTTTTAAGTTTTAAGTTTTTAATATATTTATATTTTTTTATTAAGAATGATATGTGTCATTATTTTATTAGCCTTTGATGTGGCACTTAATAGAATTCGTTAAATATTTTAACGGAATTTGACCTTGGCCTAAGGAGTAAATTGTTTTTTTTTTTGACATACCTCAAATACCTTTGAATTCATTTTGATACCGTAAGAAGTTATTTGTAATTTAAGCTCACCATGGTACATTTATCCCAACTTTGAAAAACTTCCAATTAGTCCAAAAAACAGCTTGGACAAACCGAATGTTTGTATGTTTGGGTCTTTGGAATCTTAAGGTGGTCCAATCTTTATCCACGATATGATGAGCGGGGCAGGACCACTCCCATCATGCCCCAATTTGGTGTATTAGGCTATTAGCCCTCTCTCATATGTTCATTAGATTTGTTCACTTTTGATGTGATAAAATAAATTGGTATGGACAACTTCCATCATGTCCCAATTTTGTTACTTATCATGCCATACTTTCTTCCATAGCATCATCACATTCAGAGGCGGACCCAATTACATCATTAGTGGCTACACATTTTAGAACTATCTATATTTTTCTTTTAAGATATGTCATTCAAAATTTATCTATATCTTTTTAATATATATATATATTAAAGTTTTGCCCACCCTAAACTTAATATTTAAATTCCGTTCCTAATCACAATCCCCAAGAACACATTTACTTTGTATCTATTTAAATCAACCTTCCCAAATATAAGCACTTTTTTTTTTTTCCAATAAATTTAGCTTTCTAATTTTCTTACATTCCAGATAAAAAAACCGACCAGGGCCATTGCGGTAATCTTTGGTTGTTAGAAAAAAAAAAAAAAAAAAAAACGACATAAAAATAACCAAAATTTCTCCGATTCCCAACAAACGACTCCGTCTCGTCAGTTAAAGTTATTAGGTACTTTTAACATCACAAAATATCACATTACACACACAAGTGTCGAAAACCTTCCCGCCATGTCAGCACCTAAACGCCGCGCGTGAATCTCGCTATTGAATTTCTGCCACTGCTACCCCGAAATCCTTTCATAGGAGAGACAGCTCTCCCACCTCTCTCTCGTATATATATATATATATATATATATATTTCAGAGCGAGACTTTCTCCTAGTGATCCGATTTTCTCAATTTAGTTTCCTTTTTATTTTCTTTCTCACAATTCACAAAATTTCCTTTTTCTCGGATCAGAATTGGGTCTCTTCTGTCTCCAACCGCTTCGTAGATTTCTTTTCCTTCTCCGAAATGCATCTTTGTCTCTCTCTCGAGCTGGTTTGATCCTCATTGCGTGTTATTTCTCTGTTTTTCTCAAACTTCCCTGCATTTTCGTCCGCTTTCTTTTTTCATCTTACGAACAAACTTGAGAATGATCGGTTTTCTATCAACGAAATTTCGTTGGCAATAGAAGAATCAAACAAATCTTGGCTATCTTCATTGTTTTCCGTCCTCAGATTTGATTAGCTTTCAATCCAATTGATTCTCTTCTGAAAGTTCCCACCATTAAATCCAGTTCTACGAACTCAATTCTATAAACCCAAAAATTGATTCCTCCATTTGTTCCTTGATTACCTTCAATTATTACGAAATTTTCTATTTTTATCGTCATCATTCTCTTCCATCCCCTGAAAACAAAGCTCCGAAATGAACCAACAGCCACAAAAACCGGTACTCCAAAAACCGCCGGGATACCGGGACCCGACATTCCCGGCTCAACCGGGCCCGAGACCGACGCCCCGAAAACCGGTCCTCCCGTCTTCCTTCCAACCGACGAAACGGCGCAAGAGCTGTTTCCGCAGCTGCTGCTGCTCTCTCTGCGTCGTCGTTCTCGTGCTAATCATCGTCGTCGCGGTCGCTCTCTGCCTCTTATACCTCTGGTTCGTGCCGAAACTCCCAGTTTTCCACTTGCAGTCGTTGCGGATCCACCAGTTCAAAGTCACCGTCAAGCCCGACGGTACGTACCTGGACGCGGACGGTCACGAGGGTGGAGGTGAAGAACCCCAACGGCAAGCTGTCGTTATTTTACAAGAATAGCCGCGTGGCGCTGACGGCTGGGGAGGAGGGAACGGAGTTGGGGTCTGAGGACGTGGCTGGGTTCACGCAGGCGAAGAAGAACACGACGAGTTTGAAGGTGGAGACTGGGGTGAGGAACCAGCTGGTGGACGACGGTGAGGGCACGAGGCTCAAGGCTGGCTTCCTCAGCAAGGATTTGGTGGTCAACGTGCAGGTTCGGACCGGGGTGGGACTGATCGTGAATGGTGTGAGGATAGGTCCCCTGGACGTGAAGGTCTTGTGTGGTGGTGTGAGCTTCAAGAGGCTCGAATCTGGTGTCATGCCCAAATGTACCATCAACACCCTCAAATGGTAAGATTTTTTAACTTTAAATTGCTCTCTCAATTCGACCCATATTTGATTATTGTCCAGATTGTTATATATCTTTTGTGCTTGAATCTGTGAGCTTTAAAAAATGGCACTTTTGATAATGCCCGTCGGCGATCAGCTTTACATTGGGGCTTATGAATCCCATACGATAGCAAGTTAGGAACGGGGTAACCAAATGACAGCTTTTTATTTACATTAATGGATTTTGATTATCAGTGGCTGGCTGGCTGGCTCGCTCTTAATGACGTAGGGTGGCCAGGTGGGTGTGTGTCCTGAGAGTATTGATATGATGGGCTCACGATTCTGATTGTGATTCTTGTTTTGCCGCAGGATAAACATACGTTGATGACCCGGGTTGTCGTGTTTGGAGATGGGTGATGGTTGCTTGGTTGGTTGGTTGAAGAGTGAAATTATATCATTTTGACGGAGATGATCGGCAAATTTTCTGGCAAACGCAGCCTACACATGAACGTTAGCTAGTTTGATCATTTTTTATATTAAAAATAAACGTATACCATATTCTTTTACTCAGAAAAGAAGAAAAAAACAGAGGGAGATTGGAATGGAGGGAATCTATAACAGTCTTGACTTGTGTCCATGCCTAAGCATTGGATCCTTCTTGTGTGTATGTATAGTGGGATGCACATAGTTTTTATATATTGGGTTTGGATTTTAATTGTTTGTTTAATTTTTGTGTGTTGATTGGCACATCGTTTAATATATATATATATATATATACATATTTTGTGTCTTCTCTTTCTTTTGTTTTTCTTAAATGAGTCGACAGATTCTTTGGTTGTTGTGGGGTCGGAAGTCGGGGTCTTGGGTTCCTGATGGAACTGCCAGGCTGCCATTTGTTTGTAAGAAGCAAATGAATCAACATTACGAAATTGGAATAAGATGTAACGTCTTATATTTTAATGAATCTTCGTTCTTTTTTGGAGAAAGAAGGTGCAACATATTATCCCTTCTGGTAGGCTAAAATCCGAAGACAACTTGCGGGTTACAAAAGCGAGAGAGAGAGCTGAGAGAGGGATATGATATCTGCCGTGTGTCTCCAAGATGTCTTAAGAAACTAATTATCACCTAATTTTTGTTTGTAGATTAGTGGTATTTTGTAAAATGTGTTCATTTGTTTGATATTCTACAACGTACGACTTGGTTCGGGAAAAAGCTAGCACAATACGACTTTTTGGGTTGGATGTTCCCAGCTTTTAAATGTATAGGCATAGCATCAATGACAATCAGTTTGGTGAGTAGCCCACAAATTAGGTTTACGATTGATCAAAGCTTCTGCTTTTGTAGCTCTACTTACAAACATGTTTAAATGAAATCCATGTTACAAACCAACTAGTGACCATTTCAAGAGAAAAACAGTAGTTCAAGTGTCACCATGGGATGGGGAACGGGATCGGGATCGATCGGATCGGGTACAATTAATTGTTTACAATGCATGCAACATGTGCAGCCCCGCAAGTAGTTTGTTGCACTCTATTCAAATCTGTCATTTTATGTTTGGGCACAAAAATGTTAGATGTTTTCCTAATGTTATTTTGACCGAAATAAATATTATTTTCTAAAAATCAAATGAGAGAAATAAATGACATTTTCTAAAATAATAATAATATTCACCTAAGACCAAAAAGAACATAAAAATAAAAAATAAAAAATAACTGTGTAGTAACTATCTAATGGTTGGGAATCTTGAGACTTATAGCCCCTTTAATTGAATAAACTCTTGGTCACTTATTTATGTATCAAGTCCTATTAAGTGCATACATAAATAATTAAAATGTAATATACTTTGTAATATTTAGGGCTCTCTTCTTTCATAATTTAACATTTTTGTGTTGTCAAACTTCATTTTAAAAACTTTACAAAACTTAAAAGAGATAAATAATAATTGAAGGTCACTTTAGATTTGCAGTTTCAAAAAGTGTGATTTTAAAACATAATTTTAAAAATGCACCTAAGCGTTTGGTAAAATTGAGATTTGGTCTTTAAAATCATAGTTTAGCTTTTAATAATTAAAACCTTTTCTCCTGGATTTATCTTTTCCCACTAGAATGGCTACTGGAGACGGACCATTTACAAGTTGAGAGTTGAGAGTGGGCCTTACAAAACCCGGTGTCAAAAAGTCAAGTGGGCCTCACAAAACCATCACCAAGCACAGGCCTATCCCAATTCTCCACTCATCGAACCACAGCCGTTCATTTATTTGCAAAAAGAAGTAGTCAAAACCAACGGTCCAAATGCTATCTCAGCCAACGAGAACCAGATTCTCATGAAAAAGGAAATGGACTTTGAATTCTGTCTCTCTCTAATCATCGTTTGTACGTTTCGTCGAGTTTTGTTCTCTCTCTTTCTCTGAAGTCTCGCTTCTAGATCGGGGGCGATTTCGAGCTTCATCCATGGCTTCGAAGCGGATCTTGAAGGAGCTCAAGGACCTCCAGAAAGACCCTCCTACCTCATGCAGTGCTGGTACCATCTTCTTCGCCAAATACCTCATCTGTTGTTGTTTTATTTTTCTTTACGTTGCTTGTTTTTACGGTTTTTTTTGGTTTCCATTGTCGTAAGTTTCTTTCCAGGCTCGATCTGCGATCTTTCTAACTTTTGAGAATCTGGGTTTTATGTATTTTCTGATTAATATGCATTTTTTGTTATACATGTGTTTAATTTCCGAGATTTACTTTTAATTCTTATGGTTTCTATGCAATCGTAATGTTTGTTTTGGAAGCATTTAGGTGTAACGAAAGCGTAAGGTGTGATGTAATTGCATGAGCTTGTTGGGTATAGCATCATCTGGATAGTTACGTGAGCGTGGCGATGGATAAAAATAAAATAAAATTTGAAATGGATTGTGGGAAGAATGTTGAATCTGCTAACTTACCTTACCTATGTGGATAAAGAAGTATCTTGTTAATAATATTGGGTGGTTCTTTGTGATTGCTTTACATATAGGTAAAGTTAAGAGTTTTTGTTGCAACTTGCGGGAAAGATTAGTTTTACAGGATTAAACAGATGCTGAATACTTGTGAAAGTCTGGCTGAGCTTAGTTAGCGGCTATGGCATAGCTTTGAGTGTGTTACAATTCACGAGGCTATCTCTTAGTATGGCAAGTTTTACTTTAGATGTAATTGGTCTGGATTAATTCCTGTTGTTAAGCCTTTTCAGCTTAAATCATCTCTGACATGTGCCTTTTTGGGAATCCAATTACATCACATGGTGTTTGATCACTGAAATGGAGTACCCTGCCAACAATTTTAGCAGTCTTTGCATTGTATGTGTCGATAGGGGAATTATTTCAACTTTTTGGGGCTTATCCTCAAATAATGAAATGTATGAAGATTGGTTTTGCTTGTTCATAATCTGCATAACTTGCCCCCATTGTTTCAAACATGCCTCAAAAGTCTAAACAATATCTATAAGTAAAATCAATATTTTAGGTCAACAGTAGTGCTGGATGTAAAGTTCTCCAATAGTCTCCACTATCATTGTAGTATCTCTTGGACCTTATATATATATTTTCAAAATACTTATCAAAAAAAATATATATTTTTCAAAGGATGATGTGATATTTATTTGCAATGCTTTCTTCTTTGATGAAAATGTTTTCTATATTTACTGGCGTGACTGTGTTCAATACTAATAAAAAAGGGGATTCATGCAGAAAATTCCAAAAAGTCAACAAGCTACATAATCGTCGTTGCATGGTTGTGACATGACGTGTTATACTTATACATTAGTGCACGCTAAACATATTTAGACATGGTTAGAAAATGTTCTTGGGGCTGGGTCATTGTCAGGTAGCTTTATCTTTGAATGTGTGCAACGTTTATCTGTATACATTTTTCTGATCCCAGCCACAAAAAGGGTGAAAAACACGAAACTGTATTGTCTTATCTGAACAGCAGGAAAGGTATTCCTTAATACTTGGATAACAGGTTATTGAGAGCTCTTTGTCAAGTGTAGTACTATTGATTATAGTGTTTTTGGCCTACTTCTAGCTATTTGTATAATTTGTTCATCATGTAACTGGAAAAAAATTCTTCTCCCGGCTGCTGAAAAGGATGAAAAAAAAGAAGAAATAAAATGGAACTGTATGGTAAATATCTAAATAAAGGAAAAGCAGTCATTATATACTTGTATGATGGGTTTCATGAGCTCTTTGTCAAGAGCAGTATTATTGAGTGTAGACTGTAGTGTTTTTGGCCCAGTCGTGCAGTAGCATACCACATGCCAGGTGGATAAAATGGTGGTAATTATGGAGGATTAAACATGTTATTTTATGATGAATGCCTAGTTCAAGCTTAGATATGTACTTGTTGGAATAATTTGTTTTCATCATGCGTTCAAAACTGTGGGTTTCATCTATTGCTTGACCACTTATAGATTGGTCTAAGATGTTGGTTCAAGGAGTTATTTGGCTAAACATAGTTTGATTGGTGGAAATTGCATAGTATTGCTACCAAAAGTTGCATCATGAACTGTTCATTGGTATCAGTCTTAGTATTATTTTTATTTTATTTTATTTATCTTGTTATTATTTTTGATTGGTCAAAAATGCAAAGTAAATTATTGCTCCTGAAAGTTGCATCTCCTTTCTCTGAACTGGTCATTATTATTATTACTACCATGTTGATTTTTATTGTCTTTTTGTTTTTTTTACCATAGTTGCTTCTTACCCATATCATGTCATGCATAGATTTTTAATGCCTCATGGTTGTAGGTACTTCATCAATACTTTATTTTGTTTAATTGCCGTTCCTTTTATAAATGTATGTGTGTATCACTTTTAATAGCTCCCTCTTTTAGGAGTAAGTGCAATAGATGTTACTCAAAGACTATCTCATGTCTTGAACAAAATTTGCATGTCATGGTTTTAACTTCTCTGGTTCTTCAAATAGTTTTCTAGTGTTCTAGGAACATCATGGTTTTCTCTGGCTCTTTACGATTAATAGAGGCAAATTGGATGTACGTTGTTTATTATATATGAATTCCAATCACACAGGGTTATGTATTCAAACATGGCAACTCTATCGAAAGAGTTTTAATTTGCCACTGGACAACTGCTATGGACTATATTAATTTGCCTAATTTTCTTTCTCGTTTTGGCTAGATGCATCTCTTGTATACTTTTTATGTGCATGAGTTGCGCCTTTGCACTTTTTTAATTATATTTTGATTTCTTATAATTTTTTTTTTTTTTTTGAAACCATAATGACTTAAGGTGCCTGATTTTTCTATCGCCGTCATCTTTCATTTTGTAAAACTTTCTTGTCAAAACAATCAGGCTTGTGGTTTTCATTTATTAAAGAGAGGATCTATACCTGAAATTTTATGTTCAATACAATGTCTTTTAGTAATGAAATATTTTGGGATATGAAGCCGTCTTTTTCTATCTTTTACTTTGACAGGCCCTGTAGCTGAGGACATGTTTCATTGGCAAGCAACGATTATGGGTCCCCCTGATAGTCCTTATGCCGGGGGAGTCTTTCTAGTTACTATTCATTTCCCTCCTGATTATCCTTTTAAACCACCTAAGGTATGACACATCACATCATTTATAAATGTTTACGTAGAGATTGTTTCCTTTATTTTGCAATTTTGTCTATTTTTGCCTTCTGATTTGTGAAAAAGTTATTTTAGATTGCAAGGGAAAGTTTTAGCAAAAAAACTTATCACGAACAACTTCTGTGCTGGACAGGGAAAGACAAATTCCATAAACCCCTTTACGGATTCCACTTTGTGAAAAGAATTGATATCTGGTTGTATGTGCTATAATTTCAATGATCAACTTCTCCATAATGATGTCTGTGCTACCTAGATTGGATTTCTAAGTTTTCATAGCAACCCAGAATGTTGAATAATTTTTATGGATTCTGTTGTTTCACCAATTTGGCAATGAGAAAGAGGAAAATAAACTTCAGTGACACCAAAGTGGCTACAGAGAAATTTTTCTCAAATTAATAAATACAATACATTAGAATAAGAAAGAAAGAAAAATGAAGAAACCTATTCTAAGATTCTTGGCTCAATGGGCTCTTAGATGGCACTTCCCCATAAAATTGGGATGAAGGATGACGTCAAGAGTTCAAGCCCTTTTGGTTGCATGCATAACTTACCAATCGAAAAAATGAAAAGTTATATGATAGGAATTACAAGCTTTCATTCTTGCTTTTGGATTGTTATTTTTGCCTTTTTAATGTCTGGTTCAGTAAAGTATTTTTATCCTTCATTTGATTGTTTTTGTCTGAATGCACCCCGAGTCTTACTGGTGGCTACACTAGATTGTTACTTATTAGACATCATTGTCAAAATTTTGGATCTGTAGGAGTGTCATTTGTGAGAAGAAATTACTTTGTCATTTATTTATTTTAACAATGAAGTGATCTCTTGCCAAAGAAAAAATATCTTTAGTAATCAGCATACTAATTTTAGATCATATTTATATCTAAGCTTAGTAAGGTGGGTTATGTTGCTGTGAATTCTGGACCTTTTATGGATTCTGCTGATAGTTTAGGAATGAACTGTGCAATGATTAGTTTCATTTACTTATCAAACAAAATAATTAGTTTCATTTACACTTTCTCTATATGTTTCCTGCAGGTTGCATTTAGGACCAAAGTTTTTCATCCGAACATAAACAGCAATGGCAGCATATGCCTCGACATTTTAAAAGAGCAGTGGAGCCCTGCCCTGACCATATCCAAGGTTCTGACCTCTTAACAACTTTGTTAGCATCTAAACTAATAAGGTTATGAATTTTCCAAGGAAGCATAAAACAACATATTCTTGAGAATTTGCCTCGAGAAGAGATGTGTCCTTCACTGTTTCATCATTTTGCTGTTTTTTGAATTTGGTGGGAAGGGTGGTTGTTTCTCTTTTTCAGGTGCTGCTCTCCATCTGTTCCCTCCTGACGGATCCAAACCCGGATGATCCGCTGGTGCCAGAAATTGCACACATGTACAAGACTGACAGGTCCAAGTACGAGACAACTGCCAGGAGCTGGACTCAGAAGTATGCTATGGGCTAGGCCCAGCGTGCTCTGTGGGCCTGGCCCTTTTAGTAGCTAGTCTTTTTCTTCCTTGTCATGTAAAAATGAAGTGCCAACGGACTCAAATCTGTACCTTACACATGATATGAAAGCGTGCTTAATATGCTTTTGCTGTTTCACGCTCTTTCCGCTTCGTTGACGGTCTTGCCCTTACTATGTTTTTACAAGTATATTTTTGTACAAGTATTATTGACTAATGGGTGATTTAATTAGGGTTTGGCTTCTGCTGCTTCTCTTTTTTCTTTTTTTCTTCTTCTTCTTTTTTATTTATTTATTTATTTTTTTAAGGTGGATCATCACGAATCTCAGCTATTCAATTGATTTGACAGGTCAGATCTGTACCATTTGGCAATCACGAATTAGCCGTAGAAAAGGACAATGTCTGGTGTGGGAGAAATAAAGGAGGTCGGGTGTTTATGGGTATTTCTTGCGCCAACTGGAGACAGACAGGATTGGAATCTCTTTTAGCCCCGATCCTACCGTTGAAAAACTGATTTTCTTCTTTGAAAATATTTAATGGCGTTCGACTGGTACGACAGCCAAAGAAACAAAAAAAAAAAAAAGGGTAAAAATAGGTATTTTGGGGGTGAGATTGATATTCAATGGAGTCCGAGGATCTTTGTGGGGCTCACCTGTATAGACGGGTGTGCTCAAGCAGATAGGTTCAATAATGAACACTATTACAATAGTCCATCTAGAAGTGTAGACGAGCGGTGAAAAATAATTTACATATATTAGAAGTGTTATATTTTCTAGATATTTATATATTTCAGATCGAAAAAATATTTTATGTGGAGTCAAACATCTAAAAATAAACTTTTTAAAATTTATTTTATGCGGAAACCAAGGAAGCATTAGTTTATTCCGTTATGGATTAAGGGAAAGGTCAATTCGGTTCGAAACCTCTTAACAAAAGACTTATCACAAAAGTAAGAGGAAAAGGAAAGGAGGTCAAAGGTCTTTTCGTTTCCCACCTACTACATCAATAAATGTCTTGCTCTGCTTGACCCCCAAGCCTTCCACTCTGACTAATCCAACTAATTTCAAATCTTGGCTTACTAACAAATTATCTCTCCTAATCATCAGCATCCTTGCAAGTTTACTTTCATTAAAAATCAATTACTATATCCATAATAGGATTAGAAAACGACTAAGATGAATGCTTGTGATTAACATGAGATAAGAGACATTGCAAAGGATGCTAATCTGTTGAAGTTGATGTCTATATCTTATATAGCATCTTTGTTTATTTGAAGAGCTCTTATTCGACCAAATAGGAAGTTGTTTTTTAATAAATAATAAAGATACAATATTTTGACACAACTTTTCAAAAAAATTTCTAAAACAATAACATCCAATGTTGTTTTTTTTTTTTAATTTGTTATTTTTATGAAGAAAAAAAAACCATTTTTGAAAAATGATCATATAAGATGTTATTGCTTCATAATTTTTATTTTATTTAATTTTATTTTGAAAAAAAAATGACCACATGAAAATAGAAAAGGGCTAAAGTTATGCAAAAAACTTGTGCCATTATCATGCCCCAATGATAAAATGGGATAATATAATATATGTAGATTCTTTCTTAGAAAGTCGTATATAGAAATATAGAATTAAGAAAACCAATTATAATGAAACTATGAAAGCACATCAGATATATTTGGAATGCAATTTTAGTCAATATGAGTTTCAATTTGAAAATATTAGAACCAAGAATAATATATACTAAACCGGCCAACTTATTAAAAGTAAGTATAATAAGTGCATCCATTTATTTTTGGTTAAAACATCAAAGGTCGATGCTTGGTGGACAAGCAAAAATAATTGACGCTCCGGTATACGGATTACTATATTAATTTAATTTAATTTAATTTAATTTAAAATATTGAGATTAAAGCTTCGAAGAGTCAACGTTTCTCACTGACATGTCTGTGACCAAGTTATATCAGCACCACCAATGAATGCAGCAGATTTGGTCCCTGTCTCACGTGACCTATATCTCTGTTTTTAGAGGGAAATGTTGCTCTCACCGACTGTCAGAACCCGCACCCACTAGCACCTATTACGACGAGGAAGTACATTTGTCACCCAGTCGCGCCAGCCCACGCAATTAGGTGGACAGTGGAACTCGTGCCCATTACTTGGGGACCAAGATAAATCGGCGGAACAAAAGCATTATACCGGGACAACATTGCCACGTGTCGGAATCCAAGCGGCACAATGGGGGATGCGGCGAGTCGTATGGGATCCCCGGTGGTCACCGGAATCTTCGGCTGTAACAATCCCTTCCTCGTATCCGGATTTAATATTTATTTTGGAAAAAAAAAAAAATCTTAATCCCACAATTAAATATTAATCAAACTGATTAACAGTTTCCCAAATTTATTCCTGAACGCAATCTAAATTCAAAATAGATTAATAAAAAAAGAGTTTGGCAATTAGGATTCTCCTATAAAAGAGCGATTCTTGGCATTTTGACTCTTCTCTGCAGCTCAAAACTCTCTCTCTCTCTCTCTCTCTCACAGTTTCTCTTTGAATTAACGAGAAAAGAAAAATCTCAGGAATTATTCCTGATCCCAGTTGTGTTCTTTAGAAATATCTGTGTCAATTCAGTCCTTCATTTCGCTATAAGGGTTCTGGTTGAGAAATTTCTCATTTTTTGGATGCTTTTCGCGTAACAATATTGGGTCAATCTCTCTTGGTTTGTGGGCAATTTTGAACACTGTTCAAAATGACTGATTTAGTGAGGTACACAGAACGCCGGCGTATCACCAATAAGCTCGTGAAATCTCTGGCCAAACAGTTTCCGGTGCCCAATGCCGAAAAACCAAAAATCGTTCGGATCTCCGTCACGGACTGTGACGCAACCGACTCCTCAAGCGATGAAGAGCACACACTTCGTCCTCATCGAGTGAAAAAGCTGGTTAACGAGATCAGAATCAAAGATTTCTCGCAGTACGCCGCCGAAGACGCAAAGACACAGAACGCAAAGCCAAATCCGAGGCCTAATCAGCAGTCTTTTCCGGAAGCTAAGAAGTACCGAGGGGTTCGACAACGGCCCTGGGGGAGATGGGCCGCCGAGATCAGAGACCCTCTCCAGCGGACAAGAATTTGGCTGGGGACCTACGACACCGCCGAAGAGGCAGCTATGGTGTATGACAGGGCCGCCATTCGAATCAGAGGCCCCCACGCTCTCACCAATTTCATAAACCCCGAATCACCGAAAGAAGTAGTTGATGCTGAGAGTCCCATCGCCAGCATTGTTCCGGTAAGTCCAACTCAACAACCGGAAATTGATGTTGCGCCGCCTTGCGATTACGATTCTGGAAAAGAGTCTCACAACAGTGTCTATTCTCCAATCTCTGTTCTCAGATTTCAGCCTCTTGAACTCGGAACAGAGGCGGAAACTGACTGGAGACCGGCTCAAGAAGGGCAAGATGATTTTGTGTTGTTGGATCCACTACTTTTGGATGATGCTTTTGATTCTATAAATTTTCCACCGATATTTTTGGATGACATGAGCGTGGTGGCCGCCTCTGGTTTCAAAGAAGATTTGGGCGATATTTCGGTGGACTTGGATGAAGATTTCGGGTCTTGTAAATGGGATGTGGATAGTTTTTTCCAGGATCCTCTGGGATCCTTGCATTGAGACTCAGACTCATTTCCAGCAAATTAATTATCTATTGCTTTTAGGCGTTTTGGTTCATGTCCCTCGCCCCTTTTTTTATATTGTAACGCCTAATTCACAGTCTTTTTACTGGAGCCGAGAGGAGGAGGAGGCTGAGGGGATGGTAAATAGCGTTCCGGTTTTGGTGGTGGTAAAATGGCGAAAACGAGTTGATGATGTATTATTCTGAATCATAATATGGTAATTTTAGAGTTGGGTTTTCTTTTTTTTAATTTTTATTTGGAGTTGTGTGGGTTTGTGTATTTGATTTCCTAATGCCAATATTAATCCTGGATGTTGCATGATTAGCGGAAATGACCACCTTGTTATTTTCCAAATCTCCCATGGCTTTTGTTTTCGCTAGGTCATATAATGATTCATGAGTTGGTGAGATATTGTTGGGATTCATATATATATTGGCGCGGGGCTCAAAAAAAAAAAAAAAAGGGCCACAGCCCACTTGGCTTGCATAAAGATTAAAGTTGTTTTCGTTCCATGTTGAACGGTTGGCGAGCGTAGACACTTGAGAGCCACACGATCTTTCTGCGTTTTGTTAGCCACTCTCTAGAGAAAGTCAGACGTCCATATCAACGTTTCTCTCCAGTACTATGATTTTTCTCTGTGTGAAAAGCTCTATTGTGTAGCACATTAGTACGCCAACGTGGCTCTTCTATTTCTTTCAACTCTGGCTCCTTGGGTTAAAACATATGCTCTTCATTTCACTATTAAGATTTAAAACTTGTAAATGTGATGGGGTTTAAAAAAAATGAATAATGTGAAGTTATTTACACCGTAAAAAGGTATTAATTTTAAATTTTTATTATAAAATTGATACTCTACTCTCTAAATTCATGCAACTAAAGTGAGCTCAACAATTTCAAGGTATTTTCATTATTTCACGACTAAAACATGCATGTGTATGTCAAGTGATCAATCTTGGTCCGGTTCAACTAATGGTGGAGTTTTGTTGCCAATGCTTAGTAATTTAAGGTAGTTAATTGTGAATGATGGTAGTTCGTATGGACAATGTGTAAATAAGCTAGTTTGCGGTAACCCTTTTTTAAGTTTGTTTAATTTCAAAGATTAATCTTTAATTTTTTTTTTTTTTTATAAGAAGTTGAGTAATCAACGAAATTCACATGTTTACCTGATTAATAATTTTTGTCAAATAATTAACTAAATGAACCATTTTGAACAGATTATTTATTTTAAGAATCTCTAAGATAGTTTGAATAGCTCATGGACCAGATTGCTACAACAAGAAATCACATGAACTAAATAACTAATCTAATTTTTATTTTTATTTTTATTTAAAAAAAAAAAAAAAAAAAAGAAAATAGAAGTGGTAGATTAGAATAATCTATACGAGCGGAAGATGAGGCTGCTGTGATTGCGAACCAAAACGCATCGCAGCAGCCCTTTCGTCCGCATGAAATATCGGACCCACAGAGAACGAGTCCATTTGACTCATCCTGCAGTGTCTGACCAAAACCAATTACAGACTGTCCTCCTGGTGGTGCGTGGTGATCGGTGAGTGGCGAGGACTCCTCTAGCAAAAAGCGTGGGGGGAGGTGGGGGTGATCTGTAGACTAGGCAATGACTATTCGATCGACAATGCCAGCTAGCTTTTCAGTGATATCGCCGGCCTGCTTCTTGAATCCCCGGCCGGCTACTCTGAGCGTCCTTGTTTCTGGTCAACATTGCATCAAAGTGTTGGAGACATATTTAGCAGTCCAAACCCCCCTTTATTACCTGTACGTTCATAAATTTGGCAAAAAGAGGTTTTAAATCAAACCCACTTTGCCTGCCTCTCTCAGATAACACGTTCAAATGAATCAAAACCTCGCCTACTGAAGAGCTTTAAAGCCTGTCGGAATTTTCATTATCACCACTCTTCAACACCGTCTAATAAATTTGAAATCCAAGAACACCAATTTACCAACCTAAATTCTTTTTAAAAAAGTTTAAATGACATAAATTTTAAATCTTATTCAGAGTTACATTTGAAATGAAGTGAATCCGTTTAGTGGGCCAGTGGGTTGTGCTCTTTTGGCATTGTCTGGTCGTGAGCAGCATTTATTAATTAAATGAACACACCTAACGGTTGTGCAAAGATACCATACGAAGCAGTTTTGTAATTTATTGAATTATTAGAGTGGCATAAACCTAGACATATTTTTTGTTTGTTTGTTTGTTTGTTTTTTTGTTTTTTTAACGTTTATAGGTGCTGTTCGATCAAATTAGCAACTTTGATTTTTTGCTATGCATCTGTTTATTTTTATATTGTATTGTTCACTCCCTCCTGTTATTGTTGTTACTTGTAGATTGTTTATTTGTGTTTTTATTTTGAATAAAATGTTTATTCTCTCTATATCTGCCATCATGAACGATAAAAAATAAATAAGTACGAGAATTTTTTCTCACGAGTTGAATATTTTGGTGTGTAAGATTATCTCTTACTATCGATTTAAATAAATTTTATTTAAAAAATTTGACTACCAATATATTAAATTGAATATGCTCATAGTAGATCTACTATTTAACTCTGTAAATGAAAATTGAATAGTTTTTTACTTTACTCTGTAACGACTTTATGCTCATAATTTTTAATCAATAAGATCCTCCTATTTTCGTTTTTTTTTTTTTAAAAAAAAAAAATTAAAACTGAAATAATTGACGTAGTGGGGTACAGAAGAAAGCAGTAAATAGACTGTAGCCTACATTTTGCTGTTTCATGCCATAAATATAATGTCGGGCCTACCCTACATTTTACCTTAACAGTGTTCCAGCCAGGCTGTCCTTGAGCAGCGTTGAAAATGATCCAAAATTCTCCGAGGAATTTACACTCCTTTTTGAGCCATTACCTCTCGCTCTCGTACGTGTAGGACTGATTGGACCGTCCTCCGTCTCCTCGTCCAGTGCAAGTGGGACGACCTCCTCGTTATCCAGCTTAGCTCCTGCCTCCTGCCTCCTGTCCTTAGTTTTGGTAAAAGATCTATATACGTATCTGCTTTTTCTTTTTTTAAAGTGTTTTATTCTTAGTCCCAGTTTGAATATGATGAATTAAGAAACAAAAGTTTTTTTTTTTAATATATTTGTCGACATACTATTTGAACTAACATGTGACTTACTATTCCTATACAGCTTTTGTCAATTTATGTTTTTTGGATTATATATATTTAAATTTTAAAAAACATTTTGATATGACATAAATATAAAAATTGCTTTTCTGTGTTTTACCAAACAAAAACTTAAACACTTAAAAAGACGAGGGAAGAATACTCTAAATATGGTTATGATTAATGAATGTTTAGGAATTTCTTTTTAACTTAGGAAGTGTTAATAACAAATAAGTTAACTATCATTGATTTATACTTCATTAATGTTATCAATTAATTGCTTGCATGTAATATTTGATTTTCTAATCAAAGATTCTTATCAACCCTTAATTGCAGTCAGTTCCACCTTAAAGATTTGGCCTTGATTATAAATTTATAGAAGATATTATTAATGGTTTCTATGTACGTTGTGATTTGCGTTGACCTTTTTTTTTTATTTTATCCTTCATGTAAATTAAGTATTTTATTGAATTGATGACCCCATCTATTATTATATATATATTTTTAACATGTCCACACAAGATAAGAAAGAGATGAGATTCAAACTAGTAACTTATATTTGATTAAGCGTGATCTATAGCCAATTGAACTACTCATTGAGGATAATTTTTGTTTTCTTAACAAAGGTTAATCAAATAATTGATGAATATTATCATATTAGTTCAATTATATGCAAGTGAGGTCAAAATTAAATATATAACATTATTATAAAATAAAATGAAAGTGTAAAATATAGTATCTCAAACTCAAATATTAAAATGTTCCAAAAGCCACGCACCATGCTCCACGTGTGATCCATGCAGGTGCACCATGCCAACAAAACATCTCATAGACCACCGACCCCCAACTTTTACGCAAATGCCCGGCCTTGATAAAATAACCCCAAAGGCCAAAACAATCATACATTTACACCGAAATGTTAAAGCTACCAGTACCACGTTGGCTTAATAAAGACTAAAACTATAGTTTATAATATGAATTCATGGCTTGTAGGCCGAGCTGAAAGATATAAACCCTCGCCTATTGAACTAGATTTCGTATCTTCACATTAATAAAAAAAAAAAAATGGTACTCAAACTAACGGATAAAGATTCGGTGCAGTATACTTTCACTACATATTTACGTGTATGGGATGGATCATATTTGCTTGAACAAGTATTTGGGTAGTTTAAGGTTGTTTAATTACCTTTCCAAACAAGTGCAATCGGCCTATACACTCACATACTCTTGTCTTGTTACACTCATCTTACTTTTAAATTAGAGGAATGTTTGGCGTACAAACACATTTTAAAAAAAAAAAAAAATTACAAACTAATGTGAACAATATGATTGAATATGAGATAAATTCAAATTTTGAAAAATCCAATCATATTGTACCCCATCAGTTTGTAAAAGTTTTTTGTAAAATATCTTTGTAAGCCTATCATCCCTCTTCAACTTAACTAATACAAACAAACGAATAAAAGTTCTCCCTTAATGCTTTTTGGCGAGTGATTAAAAAAAAAACAAATATCCTAATGGGACATAAAGTGAAATTGTATTGATTTTTTTTTTAAGGAAAAATCATTTCAATCTTATTAATTGATGAAGATCGAGCATAAAATTCTTATATTATAGAGTAAAAGATCAGGGAAAATCATAATCGAAACTACAAGGTTACAAGTTACATAGATACATATATAACAATCTAACATTCAAGACCTATCTATAATATTAAAATCTGCTAACTTATGATTAATCTTCAGTTGTAACAACATGTCTACTCCAAATAGACCCAATCAAATATATAGGTAGCAACATTCTACTATCGAAACTCATCTTCCTTGACTCGCAAACCATAAAATTATTCACATTCTCAACCCAATAGGCCAGAACCACAAAATACAAGGAAAGCGGAAAAATAGGGGGGGGAAAAAAAGCCCACAAAACACCACCGAAGGAAGACCATGGACAATTTTGGCCAAAGCGCGAAAAAACCACGCGCAAGCACGTGCAAGCCACCATTTGTTGCAAGGTTGCTGAAATCACTTATCGTGTACACGGTGGAGGGGTGCGTGTCGAGGTAGGTTTGACAGAGGGATGTAGACTAAGCTTTGAACAGTTTGATCCAAGCGCCCACCCCATCAACCCCGAAAAAAGATATGGCAAAAATGCTAAACTGCACGCCTAGCATGATGGCGCTTGAGCCTGTAACCCAAAAAAAAAAAGCAAAATGAAAAAGGAATGGGAAAGAAAGGGAGTGGGGGAGGGGGAGAACAAAAGCTTTGCGGCGCTAGGTATTGTTGTGGCTAAAAAACCAGCAGGTATTTGCTTTGTATTGAATTTTTCTGTTTTCAAGTTATTTGTCAATTTTTTCCTATGTTAAAAATGAAACATAAAGATACAAAAATTACTTCAATCCTCGATCGCTGAACTCTTTTGCACAGAGGTTTTTTTCATCAAATTTTCAAATAAAATTCCTTCTAAATTTAAGTCAACCTTCTTTGAATTTTTTGATATTTTTTAAAAATGCGCTTCTAAGCTATATATTTGATGAAATATGCGAACTGAATACTACATAAGAAAAGAGAAGTGACTCTAGGCGGGAACGTGTGGGACAGAGAAGAATAAGATACACAAAGAATTCAAAGGTTCCAACATAAAGCTAGGATAGGAATTAAGCATGTATTACCAAGAAAATCCAAAAAGAAAAAGGTTGTGTCATTGTACTCTCATGTTAATGGTCTCTCGGTTGGCCATCAAAGCCCTCCCCCTTGCATATAGTCCTACGCTTTCTAGCCAGTTTGTGTGACATGAAAGATGTTGCATACGAAAGCACTGATATAAAAAGAATAAAGACGATTATAATCATATTAATATTAAACGGATTATAATTGAACCAAGTATTGAATGTTCAAGTTTGGTTCGATTACAATTATCACTCATCTAATTTATAATATATTCAAATTCGGTTCATTTATTTTTCGGACGAGTTCAAGTTTATTCAAGAGTTGTCCAATTAACTTATTTATTTTTATATAAAGCAAAGGGAATTCTTTCCATCTTTCAAATCATTAATAGGGCCTTAATTAATGATATTGTCTAACAGGATTTTATTTATTTATTATTATTATTTTTTAACATGTCCGTCGCACAAGGGAGGGAAAAAGGAAGAGAGGATGAGATTTAAATTAATGACTTTTGGTTTATAAGATTGAGACATGGTCCCTAACCGATTAAACTACCCTTTTACAACTAATAAGATTTGAATTAAAACACTATAAAAGACTAAAAATCACATGCAAATAACGATGCCTATGTGGCTAGGATTGGAATTAAGCTAGGATGGAAAATAACATTAAAACTTAAAAAGTACTGAAAAGTGGAAAGAATACGAAGATATTTATTCCAAATTAAATACCCACAAAATCATAAGGCAGAGTGACTAATTGCCTTTTGACTCCCTTGATCACGTGAATAGCATGTGGCTAGCTTCTGCTCTCAAACTTATGCTTATTGGGTCTGAGTGGGCCACGTAGATCTACTCCGAATAATGAGAAATGCCCAACAGATATTTTCATTTGTCGTCGAATTTATAGTTGGTATAATGCTGGTCGCTTACAACCTAGTATTAATTTATTGTAGACCTTAACAGGTAGGGTCATCAGGCCCATTTCACCTACCGACAGAATACAAAATAAAATAAACGTTATTATTATTTTTTTTTTTGACATGTCCGCACAAGAGGAGGAGAGAGGATTCGAACTAATGACCTCCGCTTCATTAGGCGTGGTCCCAACCTATTGAGCTACCTCTTGGGGACAACGTTATCACTCTATTGGGGTCGTAAGTTTATATGTATTCAATGGTTTTTTTTTTTTTTTTCTTTTAAGTAAAAAAACCGTATGATCGAGAAAAAAAAGAAGTAATTATCTCTAAATTTACTGACCGACCAAAAAAAAAAAAAAATTCATGCCCTCCTCCATTTCCTTTGTTTTGTTTTCTCTTTTTTCTTTACAGGAAGAAAGAGCATGCATGATTGTGTTTGGTGTCGTTGAATTTCGTTGTGGATTGAAAATGGTGTGGTCCTACGCCCCGGCCCGATGGCCCAGATGAATAGTGGAACACGAGCCAGGCTGGGCCCAGATACTGTTCCCATCATTCCCTGTAACAAGTTATGTCAAGTCGTGCTTATGTTTGAGTATACATGGAGAAAATATAAAGTAAAATAACATTGAAAAGATACGTGAAAGTATTTTTTTGAAGAAAAATAAGGGATAAAGTGGTTCGACGTTAGAGGTATATACGGTATAATTGAGGGGGCATTGATCCAATTGGCAGTTTGAGGACGACATTAACCATGAAGCCATAAGCGTTGCTTGAGGGAGTGTATATATATATAGATATATTTATTCATTGCGGATGATGTTCTCTTTGGATTCTCGATAGATAGTGGTGATCACATAGAAATAGAATTTTAAGATATTTGATAATGACTAATATAAAGATTCTTACTTTATATTCTTTTTGTTTCAACGTAAAATATTTCATGTTAGGATATATTTTCAGCAAAAATTTTTTTTTTTAAATGATTTATTGGAAAACATTTTACGATGTTTGGTGCTTACGGAAAATTATATTATATATATTAAATTTTAAATTACAAATATTTTTTCGACTAGGTCTTGGAGGTGTCCTAACAGAGTCCCACCGAGACTTAATTGAGACTTGATTGGGGCACACCCCAATCGGGGGACATGTTCAAGATATCTCATGTGGGTCCCGCTTAGGTCCTAGGTGGGTATCAATGAGTAATGGCAAGGTCTCAAATAGGTTTGGTCATGGTCGGATACCAAGCAGGTCCCGACGACTTTTTTGACTAGGTTTATCGATTTAAGAATGAAATGCTCAAATTCGAAAAATAGTTTACAGTTTTCAAAAATAGAAATTATTTTCTGAAAATTAAAGAAAAATTTTTAGTCAAACAAAAAATATATTATTTTAAGTCGCACAAAACACCATAAAATAGGAAAACAATTTTTTCAGAAATCATTTTACGCCTAAACAAATAAAGCCTTAATTAAGTTTGCCCATCTTTTTAGGGGTGGAGATATAGGGGCTGGCCTCTCAAAACTCTGGGTTGCCCCCACAAAAATATTTGGGCTTTCCTCTCTAAATTTTTTTCAAGTTTTTAAGATTCAGACCAAAAATAACATTTAAATAGGCCCAAAACTCCCACGTTTTCAATCAAAACCCACATTTATTAATTTTTAAAGGAAAAATATAAAAAATCCCCTCAAATTATAAGTCGTTTACGATATAACCATCCAATGTTCAAAAAGTAATAAAATAGTCCCTCAAACTACCAAAATGTAACAAAAAAGCCACTTATTTCTTCTTCTTTTTTTTTTTTTTTAATATTTTATAATACCCCTATTATTTTATTATTTTTAACAAATAAAATAATAAAATAATTCTTAAAAAAAATACAAATTTTAAAAAATACAAAAAAACTAATGGGCTAATAAATTTTAAAAAAAGGAATAAATAAATATTCGCCCATTATTATTTTTTTTGTTGAGTTTTTTTTACAATTATTTTATTATTTTATTTGTTAAAAGAATATGGGTATTATAAGAATATAAAAAAATGGTCTTTTTGTTATATTTTGGTAGTTTGAGGATTACTTTATTACTTTTTAAACATTGAAAAACTATATTATAAACTGCTAATAATTTGAGAGACTTTTTCATATTTTTGCCTAACTTCAATTGTCTCCGAAACATGAATGTCAATGCTTTCTTTCTTTCCTTATTGGTTTCTTTATTGATTGATGTCTTTATTTGTACTTGTCTCGATGTCTTTATTTGCACGGTTTTTAATTGTCCGTTTGAATTGCCATCAGGTTCCCACTCTCTATTTTTATTGCTGCTTATATTGTAATTCTCGCTTCCCTTTGCTTTGATTTGAATATAATAATAATAATAGTTGAAAAAAGGGATAATATCTGGAAGTTGAGAATTCCTAATGCTATTAAAATGTTTGTGTGGAAGGCGTGCTGCAATATCCTACCCACTAGAGTAAACCTGAAGCGACGAAAAATTATTGAGAATGATATATGCACCCGGAATGTGGAGACAGCAAGACATGTTTTGTGGGATTGTGTTTCAGCCCAAGACGTCTGGAGTGACAGCAACCAAGTTCTTCAGAACAGCTGCTGTGAGGGAGATAATTTTACGGAGGTAATGGAATTTTTAATGGGGAAGATGCACGACAGAAGAAGTCGAATTGGCCGGAATCATAGCTCACCATATCTGGAAACGGCGGAATCAATTTCTACACGAAGGGATTTTTCTTCATCCAAAACAGTTGGTTCAAAACGCGGAGGAGGTGCAAAGGAATTTTATGGCAGCAAACCAACTTGAGAATGTTGGTGTTCAAATCCAGCCCAATACGTGCTATTGGTCAGCCCCACGAACTGATAGTCTGAAAGCTAATTGGGATGCATCCATAAATGCAAAGGAGAAATTGGTAGGTATTGGGGTGATAATTAGAGATGAGCATGGACTGGTTTTTGCGGCTCTTAGTAAGACTGTGCAGGCAATATTTGATCCCTCTACAGCTGAGGCGGTTGCGGCACTCCATGGCCCATGCAGTACTGGAATTTTGTCGTGACACGGGTGTGCGAAAAGTAATCTTGGAAGGAGACTCGAAACAAGTGGTTCGGGCTCTTGAAGAGAAGGAGCAGAGCAGCTGTACATATGGGCAGGTTATTGATGATGCCAAAATAGTCTTGAAAAGGTTTATAGGCTGGGAGGTGTGTCATATTAAAAGAGAATTAAATATGGCGACACACAGGCTAACAAAGGAGGCTTCCAAGAAATTTTATGAGAAGGTGTGGTTAGAGGAACTCCTAATTCTATTATTGACTTAGTCAATTTAAAGCGTTTAGTTCTTGCTTTGTAGAGCCGAGGCTCGATCTTTTTTTGAATGAGATCAGATTTTCTTTCAAAAATAGTAGTTGAAATTTTATTTATTTATTTATTTTCACGAAAAGAGTAATCTTAAAAGAAAAATTAATGTTTTTCTTACATCATTTTAAAATTAATGTAAATTTCAAAATCATCATTACCTCAAGATTCAATAATAATACATCGCAAATTCAATAACAATTTTGAAAGAACACAAATATATTGTGCAGAAAGCTGCAAATCTCCCACACAATCATTCAAACGGAACAAAATGATTTAGTATTTAAAGAAAAATAAACATAAGACATACGTGGTTCGACAATTTCTTTACGTTCATAGTGTAACAATAGAGAGAGATTTCACTAATTCAAAAGGGAAGAACACAAAAAAATATTAAAATACCCACAAACCCAAAACCCCAAATACACCCAATTTCTCTCTCACTTTCTAGTACTCTCAATTATTAGAAAAATATTGAACTTTGTTAGGAGTCTAATAATAGAGATATTATAGGATTAAAATATCTTAGGATAATATGTTATCTATATAAATAACATTAAAAGTAGGGATTAAAATTTAAATATTAGAAATAAGTATTATCATTAGTCTTTTATTTTTACTATGCATTGTAATAGTCATTTATGGCCTTCCAAATTCATACCCTCTGTTAAAGACATATCCAAACTATCACTTGGGACATTTCAAATTGATGTTAATGATTTAGAAAAGAAAAAAGAAAGATGAAAAGCAGAGGGATGAAATGGTACACGTGAGATGACACGTATTTGTTTTGGCGCTTTTCAGTTCCACGCCACGAATCGCAAGACTATTATCTCCCAATTTCCCACGCAACATTATGAAATGAGCGAGAGGAGAGCCTACAGACGCCAACGGCCAACCAACCTCCATCTATTCCTCTGCTCCGACTACAACCGCCTCGCTTTTCCTTCCACGAACAATCAAATTATTCACACTTTTTTATTTCTCTTCTTCTCATAACTATTACCCCCTCAAGTAACCGCAATCCCACTACTGTAAAAGCTAACAAACGAAGCCCTTCAATACCGAAAGTCATAGAAAAACAAATTTTTTTGTTTTTGAGGAATGGTGGGCTCAAGGCAGAATCTACCTTCGTGGATAGTGCAGCAGCTGTGAATAGGGTTGATTTTGAAGGAAAAGTTTCGTCTATGTCGGAAACGATGCTCAAGGAGGGTTCTTCTTCTTCTTCTGAAAAGGGTCTCTCTGACGTTGATTTGGGCTTTGGAGAGAGGGCTTTCTCTGCCGCCGGCGCAGCTGTCCTCTCCGCAATCCTCGTTAACCCTCTTGATGTCGCCAAGGTTTTCAATTTTTACGATACCCATATGTTAATTTCTTCATACTTTGAACGCTTTTATATACTGATCTGTATTTTGTTTTTCCCGGTATTTTAATCATTTTGCCTCCTCTACTGTGATTGATTCTGTATTGGTTGTCTCTCCCATTATCTATTTTTTTTAGTCTTTTTTAAAAAAAAAGAAAACTTAAGTTTTGAGAGTTAATCGATGAGGGAATGCTTGTGCATTTTATTCGTTCCTAGTTCCCCCTTGTCTTATATATTAGTGGAGCTTTGCATTGACTTTCTTTGTTTAGCGCTGTTAAGTTTTTTTCTTTTCTACTTGAAGAACAGGATTTCAAACCGTCTTATAATTTGGCTTTCTCCTGAAATATTTATAACTTCATGTGAGGATAGCCAACATCATTTGTAATAATCTGTCATGTCATGTTCAAACTGCTTCTGAACATTTAGAGTTTCATGCAGCATTTGTCATATCACATATTTTGTGTGCAAAGAATTTCTAGTCTTTTCAAACATGATTGAATTTGTGGTTTTTATGATAGTTATTGATGGGTATCCATTTTTGACACGTTAACTCTGCTAACTTACAGATAAGGTTGCAAGCACAGGCTGCCGGAGTTCCTTATCAGGGGCTGTGTCGTATAGCATGTTTTGACACAAACACGGTATGTGTACAGCTGGTTTGTGATTCTTTACTTGCACAAATTTTAGATTAGGAGTAATAACAATCTTGATTTCCTCGCAAAGGGACTGGGAAACTTTACTGTAAGTTACTTCTCTGCAAGTTTCTTGTGGTTGTCTTACTGTCTTGTAAATTTTTTGAACTGTTTCTTTTAGATGCTTCCGGATTGGAGATGTTCTATATCATCTACACGTTCAGTTGTTGGCTCTGAACCAGTGTGCCCTCCAGAGTGTAATCAGTATAAAGGAGCAATGGATGTTTTATACAAAGTCATACGTCAGGTTTGTGAACTTGTGATCTTATCACTTACAGTATCTTGCCAATTTTTCTCAAAAACAGAAGTTATGTAAGTTTCAAAATGTTTCCGATGTACTTTCTAAATGATTAAAAGAGATAAGGTTGTATTTGCTTTTCAAGGAGAGGACTTCTGTATGTCTACCCAAACAATTATGTCCAGATTAAAGATGTAAATGTAAATCTATATGATCACCTGTGTTTTGTGAGCAAATCATTTATCACAAGGGGATTCAAGGAGTGAATTTGTGCAGGAAGGATTCACTAGGCTGTGGAGAGGCACGTCTGCAAGCATAGTGTTGGCTGTGCCAACCGTAAGTCTCTCTTATCTAGGAATTTTGCTTTATGGTTTCTTCTCAGATCCATGCGTTGGTGATGCAAGCTATTCTTTGCATCTTTCATATGCTATCTTGCTGAAGACCATTCTTTGTAATTGACAAACCAGGTAGGCATCTACTTGCCTTGTTATGACATTTTCCGCAATTTAATGGATGATTTTACAACTCGGAGCGCGCCCAACTTGACTCCATATGTCCCATTAGTTGCAGGGTCAGTTGCACGCTCATTGGCTTGTGTTTCTTGTTACCCTATTGAACTGGCAAGGACCCGCATGCAGGTAAGTTGTATTGTATTGAACATTTCAGCCAAACCTATGAGATTGGTTTTAATGAGTTTTGTCAACAAAATGTCTTTTTGTCATGAGTTTACACAATGATGAAAGTTAGAATTTGGGAGTATGCTTATCTTTCACTCCTTGTACCTATTAAATATGTAGGGAGATTGACTTGCTCTATATAACACAAAAAGCAAAAAGAAAGGAATAAAACATTAGTATTTGGATTACTAATATTGATTCATTATAATTTTGTTTATTTGCTTAAACCATCTCATACCCCTTAACAAATTTTGGATGAACTACTCTATGTTAATTAGCTTCGTATGGATAATCCCCTCTGATTTATGTTTTTCATTCTTGTCTTATCTTCTTCCTAATATAGGCCTTTAAAGAAACCCAAACTGGCGTGAAGCCTGCTGGAGTCTGGAAGACACTGCTTGGGGTCATTGACCCAGTGAAAAGTACAAACCTACTACAAAACTGTAAGCGTTTTTGTTGAGTTCTGTCCATCCTCTCCTCTTATATAATTTGATTTGTAGTTGATGTTAAACAAGCTGATTTGGTGACCCGGTAATCCTATAAATGAAAAAGTTCAAGGGATGATGAAAGTTATATTTGCATTCTCTTTTTAGCAAGGGATCAGAAATGTGAACAGCATTCTCTTTTTAACAGTGCAAAGCTATCGTGTCTGGTGGACTGGCCTTGGAGCACAACTTGCACGTGATGTTCCTTTCTCTGCAATCTGCTGGTCAACCCTTGAGCCGGTGAGATATCATCTCCTTCAAACATTTCGTTGTATCCATATTGTTTCTTGTTTTCTCTTTCTCCTGCATGTAAATCCAACTCATTTACACTTTCTCTTGCTGCTTTGTGGAGATCCGGAGAAGAATTCTTGAACTGGCGGGTGATCAAGCCAGTGCAGCCAGCATCCTTGGGGCAAACTTTTCTGCTGGTTTTGTGGCAGGAAGTCTTGCAGCTGCTGCTACATGTCCACTAGATGTGGCAAAAACCCGAAGGCAGATAGAGGTTTTTTCTCCAAACCAAGCTTCATTTACTTGCATCTACCTTTACTGAGTTAGGCCACTGCATTTTACCCCTTCCCCCTTCCCCCTTTATGCTTCTTTCCCTTTTTCATGTCTTTTGAAAATGCATAGAGAAATTAAATACACACCCAACCACCACATGCAAATTGCATTTATAAGTCTGATGACGACTGGAGCACCACAAGCCGTTGTCAACCTCTACTTAGATCTGAGGGTTTGCATATGCTAAATGGCATATATTGGGTATGGATCCAACATTTGGTAGGTCTTAAGTAAAATAGTTCAATGTATGGCCATGAGTTTCTAGTAATGAAATTTTTTTACATGTTACAAAGTTGTCTGATGACTGACACATCTTATAGGTTTAAAAAATGTTCGTGTCATGTCTGTCTGGTATATTCAACGTTTAAAGGTATGCAAGTAATGGCATGTCATCATTCTCGGCTTAGGGTTACCTTAGATTCCCCTGCCTTCTCCGGGGATCAAGGATGAAATTGAAGGCATTAAAAGTGGATAGATGCTGAAATTTTGACTAGAATCTCCAAATTTACTTTTTGTGCGTTTGCAGCTGAAAATTTTATTTAATTCAACTACATATGCCACCGTCTCTTTCCCCATTTCTGCTCTCTTTTACAAGTGAAATGTTTTTTTTTTTTAACAAATAACAGAATTTCCTTGCGCAAAATATAATTGGACTATTTCTAGTTTTGGCTGCTAATATAGTTTGCTTTTTAAAATTGTGTAAGGACCCTGCAAGGGCGTTAAAGATGAACACTAGAAAGACATTGCTGGAAATTTGGAGGTATGTAATGCATGATACAAATGTATGGAGATGAGTGATTCCTTTTCATATAGCAACCAAAATGTCCTTTTTATGTAAACGTGGTATGATTCCTTCAAAAACATGTTCCTATCTATATCACTGTTTATCTTGATAGGCAAAATTGCTTGTGCACCATATAGTGACCTGAAAACGTTTTGCTTGGATCAGGGATGGTGGAATGAAGGGACTATTTACGGGAATTGGTCCCCGTGTCGGTCGTGCTGGACCCTCTGTTGGCATAGTTATCTCCTTTTATGAAGTTGTCAAGTACGCTTTACACCAGAGACACCTAACCCAATGATCGAGGAGAGATACACGCTCAAGTGATTGCTACAATTTTTGGGGATTTTGTTTTTCCTTTTACAAAAAGCTTACTGTCCTTATCCTTGAAAGGGTAAAAGTTCAGTTACACAAGAAGACTGATCTTCCTGCCATCGCAGGATGTCACGGCATGAGAGCCAACAACCTGGGCAACAATAAAATTTGTTTTTGAAGCCTGGAAAATACCCGGCCATGATTTTCAGACTGATGTTTCAGCGTTGTAACAGAAATTCTCTTCGCTGTAAGAGGTGTAGAGCCACTGATATCTATGGCAGTTGTTTTTCAAACCTTTAGTGTTTCGTTCGTATCACTTGTTCAATAATGTTAAAAGAGATGTAATATACAAAGAAAGGGATTTAAGAGTAGACGCAATCAAGCTCAAGAAAAGATAATGAGAAACATATATCATTCACCAAAACAATGAAATTTCATTCAATTAAATTTTCCAGGACATGAAAAAAGAAAAAGAACAAAATTAAAAATCTCCCCCAGATCATATCTATATGCACAAATAAAATCCATTTCCAAGCCCAGCACTAACCCTTCTAAAACCTAAAGAACAATCTAAAAGAGGCCGTAGGAAGAGGCGTCAAGAGGGTGGATGAGGTACGTGAGCACCAGCGCCACGAGCATCAGCACGTATGCAATCCCTTGGTCAATTGAAGTCCCTGTACCAAAAAACGTCAACAGCGCCATCAATACAAAGAGAGAAATTGAGAACATAACAACGCCGCAGCGAAGAGTGAAACGGAAATATTCAAACGGCCACAACAACTCTAAAATTAAGAAAAATGAAACAAAGATCGACAATGTCGAAGGTTTCAGATCTAAGCGAAAGAAAGCAGGGTTTAGTTTACCATCGCTGGTAGGGGCAGGAGCAGGAGCTGGAGACTGGGCATCAACTACGGCCGGGGAAAGAATGGCGAGCAGTAGACCAAAGATCGCCACCACTCCGATAACAGCCATTGAAGAAGATGAAAAAGAACCTGCCATTTTCTCTCCTCTTAATAAGAAAAAAACTGAGAATTACACAAACAACAAACGGCTTCACGACGAGAGAGAGAGAGAGAGAGAGAATGATTGTGACTTGTGAAGGTGCGCAGGAGAGAGTTTTCTTATATAGAGGACGCTTGTTATCCGTTAAAAACAACGAGAGGAAACCGGCAGGCCACTATGGGGTTGGGGTATCCCAGTAAGCAATGAAATAATTTTTTTTTTTTAAATATATGTTGGTACAGTCAGGACAGACTGTCAGCCATGTTGTCGATACGATACTCGGTTCAAAACGCATCGTTGGATTCTATAATCGGAGTCATGGAGTGGGATCACCCTGCCACTACAACGAATTTAACGGCTAATATTTGACGTGGTCTCTACTTTGTACTGTAACTCATAATTTTTTTAGCATTTGCTCGTTGGCGTGTTCAAATTGAATCAATATTCAAACTCAAATATGGAAAAATCAATGAACTGTAACGCCTTTTATCTTGCTTGATTCAAAATATTTCCAAATAAATTAATTGGACGTTTGCTGTTTTTTGAAAATTTAATCAAACAATCACAATATTCTTAGGATACATAATCATAATTGTTATTATTTATCATGAAAAGAAGATATAGTACAAAGTTAAAAAGAAGAGGATTAACAATAAATGGATGGTAGTTTCAAATTGCATTGAACTTAGTCCTCTTTACCATTTGCCTATTCCTAGTCAAATAAGGATTTTAAAATTATGTAAATTCAAATCATTTTTTCGTACCATAGGGTTTGAAAAAATGCTACCTACAAAAAGGTAACATGTTACCAGGCACCCATAAAATATTCATTTCAAATGGCTTTTTCTTTACATTTGAAGAGATGTTTATTCTTCAATAAACTAAAAAATAGTTTTTTAGCTCAAAACTTTTTTTATGATATAAAACACAAGAATTTGATAAAAACATACTTAATTCTCGTTAGTAGCGCATCACATTTTTAATAAGGTAGCATCTTTCACTGGGATGCAAGAAAAAAACCACCTTAATTCACATAATTTGAGAATTTATAATTTTTTTTTTAAAAAAAAAAAATAGTAAATCCTGCTCCACCTCATTGAACAACGCAATATTAAGCAACACCGTTGAAACTGATGAAAGTGTTCATTGCCAGCCATATCGAAGTACGTGATTCCCGGAACTAAACTGATCAAAGAGCCGTCAATTTAGAACGTCATTTTCGCTCACCTTGCAAAATTCTTTTTCCCTTGGCCTTGGCATCCTCAATATATGGTGAATTTGAATTGGCGGAATCCAAAGTTCAAATTCAAACAACGGGAAAAATACCAAAAAAATAAATAAATAAAGGAAGCCAGCTTGACACCTTTTTACGCCTTCTTTTTCTAATGTAGCACAGTTGGAAGGTTTTTTGGCTACATTATTCTGTTCAGAGGCAGACGAACTTAGCACAGAAAAAGAATAAAAAAACCACACCTTTATAATCTAAAAGTGAGCAATATAGCCTCTGTTTGAAATAGAAGGTATGGTCTACATAAATAATATTATAGCTAACATATATTTAATTAATATCTCCAATCCAATCATGAAGAGCCACCACACAAAATGCCACACTGAATAAACTAGGTCTCCCACATGGGCCGGTAGCAACACAGTATTTTCTCCACCCAAAGAAAACAACGCATCTACCTAAAGCCCAGAAGATTCAGGCCAGAAATCTGGTAAATCCCTTGATTCCAGGAGCATGGACCAACGTAATTAGTCTGGCAGACTCAATACAGTGAGATACTGTGATCTCATTTTTTTTCCTAATTGAAATGGGGAAAAGGGTTACAGGGGGTGAATCTTTCCCAAAATGACAAGTTGAATCACAGACAAAATGGCACCCAAGAAATCATGGCAACAAATCATTAGGTTACAGAAAGTAGGAAGAGGTTAATATACAAGTATTCAACTTAACAATCTCTCCCCACGTTCTTCCGTCACACTACTAAAACCTGCATTAAAAATTAAAGTAAACCCAGTTACCTTTCAGACTCCAAGAAGTAAAATTGATACATATCTACAGAAATGTAACCATGGACAAATAGAACAGTGCTGGCATCTAAGGGCCAAAAATAATTACTACTAAAGATGAATAATGAACTTAAAAAAATTCAGATTTTTCTTCTCGTTTGTGGCTAGGCCAAACTCCACACCCTAGCATGGGGAACAGGAGCTCCAACAATTAAAATTTACCATACATCCCAGAAAAAAGGCAGCTGCTCTGTTTTTGTGCCATACACAAGTGGAGAATGCCAGCCACCTTATCTTGGTATAATTATGTTGTTGATTTTGAAAAAGAAATCATAATTTAAAAACTTGCGCTGCATCACTAAAGAGTGCTGCATCACCATTGAAAAAATTGTATTCCATATATGACAGTGCAGTCTATCTTAGAAGACAAGTAATTATGATAATTCTATCTGCAAGGATACCATGTCAGTTCCTGCTAACTTGTTTCCATCAAATTATTTACAGTTTCCACTAGAAAGGGCATATTAGCTAAATTGTTTGCATAGCTAGCATATTGAGTAGCAGTTCAATATTAAGGAAAGAGTAAGAAATTTTTTTGATAAGTAAATCAATCTCAAAAAAGAAGGAAGAAGAAGAAAATTAGACATGCAAAATGGTATGATCCAAAGAGCAGCAAACAGAACTTCATGGAATGATGGTGAAGAGACCTGCTATGAGGCTTATTTAAGAGGGAACTAGCATTTCAAAAACGCACTGGTGTATGGATATTCTAGTTTGGGGTTAAATCATGTCTTGGAATTAGTGTCATGATTGAATGTGACTAGAGGGAAAGGTACCTACAAAAAACCCAGAAATTAGGAACTCTAGAAGATAGCTTGATGTGTTCACACTGCTAATTTTGGATCCACTGTTCCACTGGCATTTCCTTCTCCTGTTAGAACTTGGTCTGGATCCTGCCAAAAGAAGGAAAAAAAAAACTCATCAGGAAAATGTAAAATGAACTAAAGGAGGAGTTAAGCTAGCAGGAAAATACCTCCATTCCCCATTTAATGTAATCTGGGGACTCACAGGCCTTGTATTCATCAACCAAACTCTCAATTATATCTCTTGATTCGTCAAATTCTGAAAGGTCATTGTCCTGTAAAAGTTTTAAATTATATTGAAATAAGATCCACATATAACACCAGAACTCAATAAAGCTGGCACAGGCCCAAAGCAGTTTTGTATCTATCACCAATATTACTTTCTAGCTACGAAGGTCTTATGGTGACAGGTAAAATCCTGCTGCTTGAATATTTTAGGTAGTTCACTGGAAAATGTGAATATAATTTATCAATGAAGTAGAGTAATATTTTCTCATAAAACTTATAAAATCTGCCCATTGCAATCTATAAATGATGGAAGAAAACAAATAATAATAACAGGTGCCATGTTCACGACTTTACAAATTAGATTGGAAATGGTACAAAGTTATAACAATGGCAACTCACAGCAAACATTGGGAACTTCCGGTAGTTGTCAAGAAACGCTTGCTTCTTTCTTAACTTCTCATACTGACTCAAACACTTGCTGAAAAGGTGCCGGATACTTGTATGGCTTGCTAGCATAAGACCACTGACCTAACAAATGCAAAACACACCAACTTTAATGCCCATTTGCCCAACTCCAACACCCCCCCCCCCAACAAGAAGTAAATAGCACATTAGTTCATTAAAAAGGGGGGAGCTTATCAACACAAAATAACAAAACAAAAATTGAAAGACAAGAAATGGAGTTTACCCTATGAGCAGTTTGAACATATGGAGACTTTCTAGACAAAGCAACCTACAAAAAAGAGAGAGAGAGAGATAAAGGATCGTATAATTCCAGATGATAAAGTTCAAAAAATTGGACTGAATGTCAGAAGTAATTGCTTGTACTCTGAAAAGAGACCTGAATGCTTGCAGGGCCCCATTCGATAAAGTTAACAAGTTTTCTTTCACGTATCCTCTGCAAACTTTCGTGAACCTGATCACAGAGAATTGAACATCAAGATTCAGCAGCATTAAAAACTTCCCAAAAAGTGCCATTTAGAGAAACCTGATAACTACCACTGCATTATAGAAAACATTTATTCCCAAGGACAACACAAATTTGAATGAATATTACGCAATATAAGTTCTAAGCAATGATCTTTAAATTGATCAAATGACAGGCGAATGGAATTCTCCCATGACCTCCCCCACTTCCCCAAGATGATATAAAACCTGCTTTTTTTCTTCTGTAAAACCATGAAATTACTTCTACTTTCTTGAGTAACCCTGAAAACAGAATTTATCTAGTAGAAGAAAAAGTTATTTAATTAGTAGAACACTACTACATTAGTTTTGTTATTTTATGTGATAAAAACATTGATTTAGCATAGAAAGGCTAGATCCAACTAAATCGGTATTTAAAGGGTTGGATCTTAAGTCTTAACCTAACATTTATACAAACTTTACAATAGGAGGAAAAGCAGTAAGCACAGAATAGTGAATAAAGAGAACCTGGGCGTATGAGAGTACAGCATATGGCCCCCTAAAAGATATCGATCCTTGCAGACACATTAGCTATATTCTATCATGCATTAATTTAAATTTTTTTATGAAAAATTTTTTATGGCCAAAACTTATAATGAAAATGAATCTAAGTATAATCCATCCAATAAAAACATATAGCCAGCTTCTCCCTACTCAGTTCCTGCTTCACCTTAATTGTTGTAGGCAAATATTCTCATGGGAGAAAAAAATCTTAAGTTGCTGTGAACATTACCTGAGTAGGGTCCACTTCCCCTTGAATGATATTCAATATTGATATATACTTTGCTTGACTAGCCTCTTTTGTTCGAGCATATGAGGAAACCATGATATTCTTTGTCTGCAAAAAATATCTACGTCAATGGAGTGCTAAACTATGCATGGATGGAAAAGTTGAAAGCAAAGAATCTTGCCTGCAGAAGTCTTCTCATAACATCAAGTACAGTGGTTTTACGAATCACATTAGCCTGCCAAGAAAAGATATATTTGCATTATACACAGCAGAAGTATTTCTTTATAAGCATAAGCTGCCTAATTCAAAATTATGCTGCATTATGAGACAGAAAACTATCAAAACAAGAAGAGAATGAGATCAAGTACATAGTAGATTGCTGGCTTGCTCAACTTTAATGATGTCAAAAGTTTAAATAGAAACTTTTGAATGTTTTTTTTTTTTAACAGAATGGCTAATAATCCATAACATAATTTTCTACAGAGATGATGCAAAATAAATAGAAGGCATATCTGAATCTTACCTGCCGCTCCACTGTGAGTGGCGTATATCCTGTCATTAGAAAATGGCATCTTGGGGTTGGAATTAAAGAAGCAAGAAGGCCAACCAAGTCATTGTTCATGTACCCTGGATATCGCAGAGTGGTTGTGCTGGCAGACATTACAGTGGAAACCAAAGAATTAGTCTGAGCAAAGGTAGGATTTGATAGATGTAGACGTTCCACAGCAATTCTATTCAATGCAGTGTTATCCAGAACAACAACACAGTCAGCATTTAATGTCAATCGCTTGAGTGTTAAAAGCGAGTTGTAGGGCTGGACCACCACATCACTTGTCTCCATCTGATTAGGAAATACACTATATGTCTGAACCAGTTTTTTGCTGTAGCGATCATTTAGAGTTTCCAACAGATATGAGCCCATACCTGCATTATTTTAAGTGAGAGCACTACTCAATAAGTGCACAAGCAAGGAAGCACTTTAAGCAGTCATGCACATGCCATCATGGAAATACTACAAAGCACGAAGGTAAGTAAAAGATCCCCATCATTGAGACAAAATTTTAACTTGATGACCATAACGATGCTCAAGGTTGTAACTAATTTCATTTTCTATTCATCTTTAAGATGCTCAATCTGAATTCAGTTCAACTTCAGCACAAACAACTAGCAGTTAAGTTTTTTCTCCAAATTTGAATTATGAATCTAATCTTTAGCAACCAATGCCAAAGAATAAATGTCAGATTTTACTTAAATTGGTCAACAATGCTGTAAAAAGAAAGTGTTGTCACCAAATGCACAAAATATCTTTAAACCTTCATTAATATAGTAACAGTGAAGACAGAGAAGTACAGAACCTGAGCCTGTTCCTCCAGCGATAGAGTGGCATAAAACAAAACCCTCAAGACTATCACTGCCATCTGCTTCTCTATCAATCATGTCCATTATATCCTCTTCAACACCCTTCCCCTGATCAGAAATTAACGATTGTATGAATGATATGAAAAGCAGATCAAATATGCCCTAAACATGCAGGAAAACCCTGAAGTGTTTAAGCCTACATCATGATCTTTCTTGCAAACTCCAATAGATAATGATTCTGCAAATGGTTGATGGATGGGCGACATAACAGATATTCTCACCATTAAACCTTAAATTGGAAGTATGAATATGTGAAACAATGAGCTTTCACATCAAAGAAATTGTAGTGTAGTAGAAACATTGACTGACAATTCAATACTGACAACCATGTATTTATTAGAGAACACACTTGGCTGCTTTTCTCAGCTTCACAACCTTTCCAAAGCACAATGTTTTTCTTCCAACACTGCAAGAACTTCAGCCCATTGACATGAAACTATCTTCAAACTGAATTTTGAAGCATAGATATTACAAATTCAAGAAGAAAATGCATTAAATTGCAAGCATACCAAACACCTAATTGTAGAGCATTGAGTATACAAAGAACCCTTGAAGCATTGGCTCAGTATCTAAGAAGACTATTAAAACCTACTAGGAAAACCAAGCAACAAACCTGATGGTAACCACTGGCCCAATTATTTCCTGCACCTCCTCCGTGATCTGAAACAAAGATGTTCTCATGGTTGTAGAGATTTCGGTATTCACTATTTTGGATGCCATTAATCACTCTGGGCTCCAGGTCAATCAGCAAAGCACGTGGGATGTAGTGCTGATCATCAGCTTGATAGAAAAATACATCTTTCCTGTCACCTCCCTGCAGCATTTCAAACTTTAAAATCCTATGTTCATGATAAAAATAAACCATAATTTACATTATTCAGCATCCAAGTATGCCACATTACCTCTCATCCGAACCTAAAACAGATGCTCGGCTTATTTTAAAATGGACTGGAAATAAAATCCTCCTCTCATCCTCAATTTTTCTATGGCAACCAAGCACAGATAATGTGCCCGACAAAACTAACCCATCCAAGTAAACAACCCGTCCCTGTTTATTATTATAAAATAAATATATAGGAAACAAAACAGAATATCAAAGTAGGCTTCCGTTTATTCGCGCAATAAAGCAAAATTATTCCCCAGCTAATCCTAAGAAGCCTATTCCGCCTACTTTAGGCGAATTTGAATTGCATGTCCACTCTCCCTTCACAATAAATACATTCTCATGTACATAAACTCTTACTTAAAACACATACATAGACTCATCATACACAATTTCGGCGACCTAACCAGAATTTGGTCTAATTTGATTAGGCGACGTTAAAAAAAATCAAAATCAGGGCAAAAGTTTGGGTTACTTTAAATTAAAACTTCCTTACACTCCTGACCAATTCTCTCACAAGCCAATTAGCGACATGCGTATATACGCGTACTAGTACCATTTCGCATACAGACACAAATAGGCGTATAACGAAGAGAAAGTTAAGGACCTGAGTAGCGAAATCTTCGAGAATGCCATCCTTGCTGATCCCATGCTCCAGGCAGAGCTGCTTCCAGAACTCCATGCCGATCTGGTTCCCGCATTGTCCGACCTGGAGCGTGATGATCTCCCTCGGCATTTTGTTTTCTTTTCCTCTCTCTCTCGGGCAACTGACTAGGGTTTCGGATCGGAAAGGAAAAGGGAAAGCGAAAAAAACAGAAGCGGGGATTCTCTTCCTCTTCCTTTGTTTCGCTCTGGCGCGGGGAGATTTTTGAAAGGAGAGGAAATGAGAGGGAAATTAGGAGGAAATGTAGGGAAGTGAATAGTAATCCACGGAGATATTTCTGTTTTTTTGGTGGCACTGAAAAGTAGAGACTACTCGGCAGTGTTTGTGTTGTGCCGGCTAATTATGTTGAGCAGGTAGCGCTATTTTGCGTGGCATGTTTAGGTTAAGGTGGGCCTTTTTGGGCTCCCAAACAGTCAGAGAACTGGGCCTGTCATAGTACGCTGGTTTCTATGTTTCAGTACGAGGTTCTCGCTGACCTCCGTGGGCTAGGTTAAGTTGGGCTTCTTAATATGACGCCCTTTTTTCCCTTTGTTATTTTATTTCTTTCATTATTGAAAAATAAAAAATTATTAAGCATTTTATATCTTTTATGAAGAGCTATTATTTTAGCATATGATAACAGTGATATCATAATTGTGAAATCCAGTTTTCTCTCCCCAAAATACTACAAAGTTTAACTCGTTATAATGTGAATCCTTTTTCAAAGTTCTATTTTCAAAATTTCTCATTTTTAAAATAATAAATGTTACTTTATTAAATTAATATTTTAATTGCCTCTTCGTGTGTGGATTCCAACTCGATCATACTATTATTCTGATATAATATTAAATTATCAATTGTGCCAAAATTTTAAATTACTAAAAAAAAATTAATAATTTAATTAATACTTTAAGAGTTTCATCCTAATCTACAATTTGGAATCCTACGAGAAGGTTTTCCAAGCCGCCATCAATTCATTTGATGAATAAATCATGATTAGTACATTGAAAAGACTAAAGAGTTGAAAAAAGTTGAAAGGAGCTTGTTGTTTAGGATTGGGCAGGAGTCGTTGGCATTCTCACAAGGTCATGACTATCTTGTATGGCCATGCTTTTATGGCTTGAAAGGAATATATATATATATATATATATATATATATTTTGTTGACATATCCGTATAAGAGAAAAAGAGAAATTTGAACTAGTGATTTCTGTTTCATTAAATATGATTACAGGTTGATTGAGCTGCCTTTTAGGAGACAGAATAGATGTTTTTAAGTTCAAATTAACTGAATGTATCTAATTAGTTATATTCGAATGATATTTTTATCTTTTCACTTTTTAATAGAATACAAATATTTTTATATTATAACAAATTGAATATTCTTCAATTTGTTTAAATATAAAATAAAAAGATCGTCCTCAAGAGGTAGATCAATCAGGTAGGATCACGCTTAATAAAGTGAAGGTCATTAGTTTGAATTTCTCCTCCCTTTTGTGTGGACATGTAAAAAAAAAAATGAAAGGATCATAATTCTGCTTGAAAATGGTTTTTTTTTTTTAAAGTAACATTGCAATTAAAGTCATAAATATCATACTTGACTTAGGGAGTCACTGAATTGGCCACGTGGGTGCAACCGATTTGATTTGGTATTTTGGACATGTCAAAAAAAAAAAAAAGTTGTAATTGAAGAAGAACGAAAAAATGTGTAATATCCAAGTGAAATTTCTGACCACGTCACATGCATAATATGATTTCAGAATACAATTATATTGCAAATTGAAATGGACTCGGTAAAAAAGTTAAAGTGGGCAACTCGAATATTCCAGAATTCTATCCAATCCACCCATGCCCAACAAAGTGACGCCAAATACCAGGAAATTTCGTGGGGGAAGGATTGCAGCTTCAAAACATTTGCTCTTACGTGATGTCCGTTCCCTCTTACGGTTAGGGGGTGTAAATGAGCTGAACTCGATGAGTTTTCTTTATTTAAGTTTAATTCGTTTTAACTTTATTTGAATTCAATTTTGAGTTGAGCTTAAGGATGAACTAAAAATTGGAGCTTGAGTTCAAGCTCATAATAAATTGAGTTGAGCCGAGTGAACTCGAGAGTTGATTTTTATATTTTATTTAATTTAATTATTTTTTAAAACTTTAATTACTCTTAAATGGCTCAAAAAGTTAATTTGTATATGAGCATTTATTTAGCCTAACTAATCGAGTATAGAGCATGAGTCAATACAACAAGGCACTTGGTTTCAAAGAGAGATGATATGCATCATTTTATAATAAAAGCATGTTATTAGGGGAAAAAAAAATCATCAAATTTTAATATTAATATGTGTAACTATGTGAATAATTATCAATTCGAACCTTATACGAGCGGCTCATGAACCTAACTGAACCGAACTTGTTTTATTTAATATTTGAGTCAATATTTATATTTACAAAACGTTTCATTTAATAATCAAGCTGAACACAAGCCCGTTTGCGAAAGTTTTGCTCACTTAACAACTCAACTTTTTTTTTTTTAAGAAAAACAGTAAGAACTTTTATTAATCAATCATAGATCAAAGGGGTACAAAAGAAAATCCTTCAATACATCTCAAAGACAGTCAAAACCCATCATAAAACCCATAAACTAACCTCTCCCTAATAGATAACAAACAGACAATAAGCACCACTACAAAGGCTACACCAATCGCTGCCTCCATTAGGTTTTTTAAGACTAGATATGGGGTTCCTCTTCTCTATCGTTTTATGTCAACTTTACTTGAAATAGAATGTAAAGATATGTCTTAAATAGCAGTAATAATTTGTGTTAATGTGTCAAATTTATGTCTTTTTGAGGTATTGTCATAAGATTATAAAAGTAAATTAAATTCATGTAAAATAATTAAATTCGTATAGAAAATTGTCAATCAACACTCCACTCCACCCTCTCTTTCCCTCAACCCCACCGCCATGATGACAGAAAGTTGCAGTTCAGATGTGCAACGTGGCTCAACTAAAAAACAATATACATATATATATATATATATATATATATATATATAATATATGAAATTCGGATTAATCTTTCTTTTATGTGACCGTCCCAGTTTTGTCTCAATCGTGGGATAAAATTTTAGGCCTCTTCTTGGTTTCATCAAGGAATTATTATTTTTAACTAATTTTATAAAATTTCATATTTCTTACATGTGTTTTTAATAATAATTTTTTTTAAAAAAAAAAAAGTGTTTCTCACTTGTTAATTAAAAAATCAATTTGTTTGGATGCATATAATTTATTTATTTTTTAAAAAATCATTACTTCTCACAAGTGTCTATTTCATCGCATTAATTACTTGTCAGGCACTAAGACACACGTATCATAATTTTATAAAATTAATTGTAAAAACTACCGCCCACCAATTTTGAGGAAATTTATGTCCTTCCATCATCGGCCACTTTAATGACAGTATACACGTACCGTAAATTTAAGTAACAGTTACTATTAAATTTTTCAAAAATTTTCTTCATTTTCTCTTTTATTAAAAACTTTAAAAGTAAAAATAAGAGAAGTTTAAGATTGAATCTTAAAGCAGATGCAGGTATACATTCCTAGAAACCCACACATTAAAGTCCAAAATAAAAGGCATATATGTATTCATTAACAAGAAAAGAAGAAGGAGAAGAAATCTTTATATTTATTTATCTCTTTTTTCATACATAACTAATTATATGATTAAAGTAGCAGAACCATACCCAGATCACGGAAATCACGAAAACAAAGGCCGGGGGAAAAAGACTAAAGAGAGAAGAAAATACAGCTAAGAAAGCAAACTTTCTCACATGAAGCATGATGATGAGTTGGGTAATTACGGCCTTAAAATAGAATCTATGATATAATTAGACAAGAAAGAATATGAAATATTTTCAATAAGGCCAGAGGAAGGCTCCCATGGCAAACTTTCTCTTAGCTTCAACATCCCCAGTGATGGGCAGCCCATACTCTTTAAGCAGACAATCAAGCTTCCACTCCGGCATGGTCTCGTAGTCCCTTTTGTTGTACCTTGGATAGTGCAGTGGCATCTGAAAGTGCCCGCACCGCTCCCTCCCCTCACTCCCGCCGCCTACGCTCGGAGAAGCCCTGTTTATTGACTCCATTAATTCCTTTTTTTCTCTCACTGCTTTCTTTCTTTTTCTCCCCTCTCTCTCTTTTATAGTCGCAAAAGTTTGTTGAGCAACTCTATGCTTGGTTTTCGCAATTTGGTGGCCTATTTATAGCGGGGAAAGAGACCACCACGGTGCAAGTGGTCCAAGTACGTACGCGTATTTCATTCAATTTGGACTCAATTTTCCTTAAAAGTAGAAATCGCTGTATAAAAAATGACACGTATCCTCTTTTTAAGTTATTGAAGAAACACATTACGTGCGTCTCAAGTTCAAAACACACATGTCATTTGTAAGAAATTTCTGTATTTTTAATTTATTAGTTAGAAAGATGATTCGATTTCCAACAAAAAGCTGGTTAAAAAAAAAAAAAAAACTACTAGAATATTATTTGAACGAATGTTACTATGTTAGCAATGCCTTAATGCTTTTGGTACAATTCCTTAGAATTTCAAATACATGACATAAAACAAATTAAGGATCAAATTGAAATTAAGCTAGCTACATAATATATATTATATAAATAACAAAATAATTCATAATTTTTGCCAAAGGAAGGATCCCATGGCAAACTTTCTCTTCTGCTCAACATCTCCCATGATTGGTAGGCCATACTGTTTGAGCAAACAGTCGAGCTTCCACTCCGGCATGGCCTCGTAGTCGGCTTTGGTGTACCGTGGGTAGTGCAGCGGCATCTGGAAGTGCCCGGACCACTCCCTTCCGTGCTGCCCGTTCGGAGAAGGCCTGGTCACCGACTCCATTGCCTCTCCACTTGTATCTTTCTCTTTGATGAGATTGATCTCTAGGGCAACTAGCTAGGTTGTGCTGAGTTATGGCAAAATGACAAATTGGTGGCACGCACATTTAATTTATAGTAGCGATTAATATTTAGTGTGGGGTGGAGGAATATTCCCCGGCTAACCAAGCATATATAGTCGATCAAGGAAGGCGTTCAGTATTGTAATTTATTATTGACAGTTGTGTTAGTAGTTGATTTCCAAGAGAATTATGAACAGAATTGTTTAGGGAAGTTTTATATGAGACTTTGTCCAAAACGTTGTCTCTTCTTTTTCTTGCCTTTTTTTTTTTTTTGGTTCCTTTATGAAGATCGATGCAGGCATTTAAGTTCTAACTTTACTTTATTTTTTAAAAATTGTTGTCTTTTTTGTTTTTCTTTTATGAGTAGTGATATTTTTAATACAGGTGTGCTTAAATAATACTAAGTATACTGATATTAATTTTTTAAAATTTAAATATTATTTTAATAACATTTTATAATATAAATAACACTAGCGTGCTTAAGCATGCCAGTGTTGTAAATATCTATACTCTTTATTTATTAATAGGCATAATTTTATTGGTTTATTGAGCTTGTAAATTAGAAGCCTGGATTCTGTGCCCATTAACATGCAATTGTAATGATTTGCTGGTCAACATAAAGGGGAGAGATCGAGAGGGGTGATCCTATATATTAATTAATCAGGCCTAATGTTTGTGCTTTTGAAAGGCTCGTTTACCAAATCCCTCGAAATCATCAAATTTTTTCTTTAATTATTATAAATTTCCCTGCAAGAAACATCAATAATAATTTAGTATAATAACTTCCCCTACCAAACACACCCTTTGAAAATATCGTCAACCTAGCTACCCTCCAATGATCTACGTAGTATCAAGCTCATTCTCTCTGCAATGGGAGCTGCCGAAGATACGAAGGGAAAATTGGACGAATTAACTCAATATTATTCAATTAACTCAATATAATTAACTAAACATTATTCAACTCATTCGAAGAGAATTATGTTCCAAATTGGACCCTCTAGTCATTTTCGTATTAATGAGCACTGAAACCTTCAATTTGGGTAACCATTAGAGCCACTGTGTGTATTAAATGCAATCACCGGTAGGTACTTGTTCTTCATGCAGTAATCCTGTCCACACATTCACTCTGTGGAGTAGCATCAGACATGGCAATGATCCATCGCTAAGAGAGCATTCAATACTGAATGAAACTACAGATTCTAATAGTCATCTCCATTATTAAGATATCTTCAACCAACCATTACTAGTGATGAAGAATGAATTGCAGAACCCAAAAGAGACACAGGCCACATATAGTGCCTTCACTTATAGGACTAACTGTCGGTCGTTGATGGAACGAACCGGCATCAATTATATGTCAGAGACCCACACAAAATCCTGTTCAAGATTCTTCTATTTTTTTTTCTTTTTATTCACCTTTTTTATCTTGTGGGGGTGGAAACACTGGAAACGAAAGGGAGGGATGGGGAGAGGAGTTCATAGGTTCCTTAAGTTTTGATGTCTTTCAGTTTCTTTTTAAGAGCACCAGCAGCATATGCTTTATAGTCCGTTCACTTTTCTATGTTTTACTCTTGGTAGTTATACTGTTTTCTAATGTGAAAAATGTGAGAGTAAGTAAGAAATTTATATTTTTTAAAGAAATAATATTTTAGTAGTATAAGAAAATGTAAGTGAATGTATTGTGAAATATATTTTGATATATAGAAAAGTAACAAGTAGTTTCGTTTCCTAAACTTAAAAAAAATTAAAAGAAAATTGTTGCTTTGCTAGTGCTCTTTAAAGAAGGGTGTTATATTCCTTTATGTTATTCAAATATTTTAATAATGCTACTTTTTTCTTTTTTTTTTTGTGACATGTTCAGAGGAGGAAGGAAATTAAACTAGTGATCTTGTTTAAATTCATGAAAGAATAATATAGAATATCTACTTTTGTCCTACTTGTGTCATACTAAGAATGATGTAACTATTAAAATTACCATTAAACATGTAATTGATCATTATTGAATTTTTGATCAAATGATGATTTTAATAATTATATTATTTTAGTAAGACACAAGTAAGACAAAAGAAAACCTTCTCGAATTATTCTTTCATTAGCGTGATTATAGCCGATTAAGCTACTTCTTTGAGACAATAATGCTACATTTACTTATACATTTTACACAAATTTTTTTTTTCATTTTATATTTATAGGTGGCTTTTAAAACCATTATAAATTTTTTTATAAAGAAACGAGATCGAGTAAGTGCTGGAAATAAAGAAGCCTAACAAAAGCAAGCCGAGGAGGCACGCACAAGTAGCTAACCGTTCATTTTGGCATGAATATAGCACAGGATTCCTATAGAATTTCCTTCCCGAATTTTTTGGAATTCGAGCAGAAATTGAGGGATTGTAGGGCTCAAGCAACCCCCGAGCAGGAACAGCAAGGGATGCCGGGATATCCGGGCTTAGCATCAACTTCCTGAATTTTCTAAAATTCGGGTAAAAAATTCCAGAAGATACTAGGAATTATAACTAACTTCCACCATTAACGCCAAAGAGTACATTGAAATTGACATTATTTATTTCAAAGAATTCTAATAAAACGAATCGAGTAGCGATCGAAGCAATAGCTCAACTTTACACCAATTAACGACAATCCCATGTGACCTATCCAACCTTAACACACACTGCACCATGCACGCACCATCATTTCCTCAACCCTATTCACTATTCAGGCCGGCCACCACCACACCATCATTAGCCCCCTTTCCTTTGTGGGTGCTACACCACCACCGCCATCCCTTTGCCACATCATAAACACTGCTGTCACTGCCATATATGCATTCACTTGTCAACCTCTGTGGGCCACGCCCACGTCAAGCCTGACAAAATCTCCTCCACGGACACCATCGCTCACTACTATTGGAGACGAAGAAGAAACCATTTTCACACAGCATGAAATTGAAGCCATTGATGTAGAATACACATTAAAGAAGCAAAAGCGAAAACAAAATAGCAACTATATATTAGGAAGTAATATAAGAAGATATAACCAATGAGTTTCTTTAATTCAAGTAACCAAATAAAACTGTGTGTAAGTTAGCAATTAGCTAGCCCAAGCAAAATATATCAAGGATACAAGTGAAGGTCAACTAGGTACTCAACATAACTTATATGAAGAAATTGAAGAAAAGCACGGATACTGATAACAGGGAGTAAAAGGAGTTGACCTTTACAATATTCTCAGCCACCACCACCAGCCTCCGCTGCTTCAACCAATGCCCTCTACCACTGCGCATGCACATCAATCGCCTCCATGGCATTCATTGCCGCCGTCGACGTCTTCTATTGGTCCGCATGTCAGATCTTCAACTTTCCCGCTTTTTCTGCAGCGGATCTCCACAGTTGGAACCTTAATTTTTTTGGTCTATATATCAACATTCTCAAATTTGGTTGCAGTTTTTGTTTTGGTGTCCACAGTTGTAACCTCTAAGTTTTGGGATAATTGGCTAGAGTTGCTGAAGTTTAAGTTTCAGTTATAGTGATCAATGTTCCACATCATACCAAAAAAGCCATTTCTCAGCTCTTTGATATTCAAAATCAAACCTCAACTTACGTGATTTATCTTTGGGTTTACAGACTGCAGTGGCGTATTAAGACAGAATCAATAGTTACTCTTTTTCTATAAATAAAAGTATTATAAACAATCAAAATATCAAGAAAAAGTTTAGACATGAAAAAGGTTTGATGTGTGTATGTATATAGGACATAGGTCGAACTACCTTAATTCTCTAAGCCTATTTTCTTTAGTCTCATTTCTCTTCTCTAAATTATAAAATCTAATTATAGGATGGACATTCCTTTGTTTAATTATTTCATTTTGTCATCCTAGTAACCAAATAATTAATGACCACATATCTATTGCGTGAACAGTTTACCATGTCACACTCACTCCTTAATCCCTATCCACTTAGGTTGGTTGTTTTTTTTTTTTTTTTGGCACAATGAGGTGTACATGTGGCAGACAAACGTGGCGCGACATCATGTTGACAAATATGACATGTTAAATTGAATTGAAATTATGTTCACAAATAAAATTGTAGAACTAATCCTCGAAATTGAAACTTCAATAACTAAATTGAAATTACAAAAAAACTTAGGACTATTTTTAATTTAATTTAATTTTTCTTGTTTCTTTTATGTCGTGTTTTAAAAATTGAAATCCATGGATTGAACGTCATGAACTCTCCACCCTTTCCCAATTTCTTTTGTGACTAAAGACTAAACGCGTAGTCCGTTGCAAGGAAGAACCGGCGCATAGGCTGTCAATATTTAGTTAAAACAGTTAACTGATCCTTTACTATATTCTAAACCAGAACACCGCAACTCATGGGAACAGTACTTTCACAACACATCACCATCCACCAAGTAATTCTAGAAGACCTATTTTTGTCCTACTAAAATAATGTGGCTATTAAAATCACTATTTGATTAAAATTCAATAATAATCAATCACAAGTCCAATGGTGATTTTAATAGCTATATCATTCTTAATAAGACATAAGTAAGATAAAAGTAGGCATTAGTAAGACAAATGTAGGCATTCTAGAATTACTCACATCCACCGCAACAAGAGTTAACCATACTTTCTAACAAAGAAAGAGATACATACAAATTCCTTTTTTAATTACACTACTGAATTTGCTAAAAGTTCTGCTTGAATTGTGAGAATCTGTTGGGGTTTTGTTTTCCTTGCACAACCCAGTTTTCGATTTTCGTAGGTAATTAAGAATACGGTGGGAATCATTTTCAAACTTTTTTTGTTTTTGTTGGATTTATCTTTTGTGAGTAACCATGGAATTTTATATGTTTTGAATGTAGTTTGATCAGGGGAGATGGAGCAATTTCGTCAGATTGGAGAGGTAGTAGGGAGCTTGAAGGCTCTAATGGTTTTCAGAGACAATATCCAAATCAACCCACGTCAGTGCTGTTTATTGCTTGATATCTTCAACTTCGCATACGAATCAATAGCAGAGGAGATGAAACATAGCCTGATATTTGAAGAAAAGCACATGAAATGGAAAGTTCTTGAGCAGCCTTTGAGAGAACTCCACAAAATATTCAAAGAAGGAGAAGCCTACATCAGGCAGTGCCTGGAAACGAAGGATTGGTGGGCTAAAGCCATTACCCTTTATCACAACACTGACTGCATTGACTTTCACATCTACAGCTTGCTTTCCTGCATTCCCATTGTCATTGAAGCAATTGAGATTGTGGGAGAGTTATCTGGGTGGGATCAGGATGATATGCAAAAGAAGAGACTCTTTAACATGAACAAGTATAAAAAAGAACATAAAGATTTGAAACTTTTCCAGTGGAAATTCGGGAAGCAGTACCTCATCACTCAGGATTTTTGCAATCGATTTGAGACGGTTTGGAAGGAAGATAGATGGATTCTTGTAAACAAGCTCCATGAAAAGAAAACTTTGGGTTCTACAAAGAATGACAAGTGTCTCAGTGATCTCCTTTTGAAAAACATAGATGGGAAACTCTTTCCAAGCTCAATCCTTGTCGGGTCCAAGGACTACCACGTGCGGCGACGGGTAGGCGGCGGAAGCCAGTACAAGGAGATCGTATGGTTGGGGGAAAGCTTTGTCATAAGACACTTCCATGGGGATATTGAATCCCTTGTTCCTGAGATTTCTAGACTGTTGTCTCTTTCCCACCCAAACATAACGCAGTTTCTTTGTGGGTTTACCGACGAGGAAAAGAAAGAGTGTTTTCTGCTTATGGAACTCATGAACAAAGACCTCTCCAGCTACATGAAAGAGATTTCTGGCCAAAGGAAGCGGAATCCATTTTCTCTTCCTGTTTTAGTTGATCTTATGCTTCAAATTGCAAGAGGAATGGAATATCTCCACTCAAAGAAAATCTACCATGGAGATTTGAATCCTTCCAACATTCTTGTCAAAGCAAAAGGCATCTCAACAGAAGGTAATATGCATGTAAAGGTTTCAGGGTTTGGGCTATCCTCCATTAAACGTGTGAGCCAAAAAAGCTCTTCAAATCAAAATGAAACACTCCCATTCATCTGGCACGCCCCTGAAGTTCTGGAAGAGCAAGAACAGACAAGAAGCACAGCCAGTTCCAAGCACACAGAAAAGTCAGACGTGTACAGTTTTGGGAATGGTTTGCTTTGAACTCTTGACTGGGAAAGTTCCTTTTGAGGATAGCCATCTTCAAGGAGACAAGATGAGCAGGAACATTAGAGCAGGGGAGAGGCCTCTTTTTCCATTCAATTCACCAAAATACTTGACCAATTTGACAAAGAGATGTTGGCATACAGACCCAAATCAACGGCTGAGCTTCCCATCCATCTGTAGGATTCTTCGCTACATCAAACGGTTCCTTGCATTGAATCCTGACTATAACAGCCAGCCAGACCCACCAATGCCGTTGGTAGATTACTGTGAGATAGAGTCAGCGCTTTTGAGGAAGCTCCCTTTCATGGGAAGTTCTGATCCATCGCCTGTATCACAAATCCCATTTCAGATGTTTGCTTATAGAACTGAGGAGAAGGAGAGAACAAGTGCAAGCCTAAAAGATAATTCAGAATCGGGAAGTGATGGAGCTTCAGCTTATGGGGATGAAAATTTGCCCATGATGGATGATCCAATCTTCTCACCCGCAAACGAAAGCAAGTCATTAGCTTCCTCACCTGATACTGCGAACAAAAAAACCTCATTGTTAAAGAAAACTCCTGATGTAAAAGCAAACAGACAAGCAGGTACTGCGCATGCATCATTATTTTCTCCAGAATAATTTAGAAAATCAGTTAATTATTGCCAACATTTCATATCCTTTATCTATCTATGCAACATTTTTCTGGACAAAAGAGAAAGATAAAACCAGTGACAACAGAGGACTAATTTAGACAGACCAGACATGCTGCCTAATAACAATCTTAAATTCCAAATCCACTTAATCTGCAGCTGAGGAAGAAATATAGTGACCCTTTTTGACAATCTGATATGATGTTTTACATGCATTAGCCATAACATATTTTCCTGTTTATTTGGTTTCACAGGAACAGCGAAAGGAGGACGATCCATAAGACCTCCACAGCTGACGGCTTGTGGGCGTAGTGCAAGAATGAGTACAGAAAGCCAGCCAATGGTGAGCCCAAGAATGAGCCCAAGAATGCGGAGAACATCTTCTGGTCATGGCTCAGAATCCGAATTCGCCTAGACTACTTCTTCCATGTTACCAAATCATTTGCCTCAACAAAAGCTTCACTCTTTAATTTCAGACATGTGGATCATTGCTAGATCAGAAAATATGTACAGAGACAGAGTTGGATGGCCAGAAAAAGACTCATGCAGCTGATTCAAGCAATTGGCATTTTTGATTAGATTGTAATGATAGCTTTTAAAAAGAGGTAGGAATATATTGCGTTGACTTGCTCAGAAAAAAAAAAAATCCTTGGATCAGTATTATTATTTGTTTGTGAAAAGCACAACTTAATGTATAAAGGGTTTTTTTTTCTATTCCCAATTTTTTTTTTTTAAATGAGTAAATCATTCCATTAAGATCCTATCAGATTCTTAATCATTCTTAAACATGGATTTAATCACATTCTTGGAAATTCAGATTCTTAGGCACATGGGAATGTGAATATTCGACACAAAGAAAATACTTTTCAATTTTTCAAAAAACCTTTTTTTAAAACCCAAAACCTAAACCACTTTTCAACTTCTTTCTATTTTTCAATTTATGATCATCCATCCATAAATAACAAACAATATAACTAAATTAACGGTAATTACTCATGGCTAGTTTCTCGTCTTCTTCTCCATTACCCGTAATTTATTGGCAACTAACGCTCTCAAGTCTCTACATTAATTGCATTTAGAGGTTTCTCAACCTTCATGCATGGGCTCCCGCCCATTTTTAGCCATTGTTTACTTATTATTATTATTATTTTTTTTATGTAATAACATTTACGCATGTTGAGGTCATAAATTCAGCCACTTGCTTTGGTTATTCAGTTTTCACCAGGTTAGTTTCTGCTATCCTTCATGCCCTGATTCGTATGATTCAATATTTTCCTTTCAGCATCCAAACAGGTTCCCATGGAGAACTGCATAACCTTTTAGCAAACAGTATTGTAACGATTTCATGCATTTTCACGTTTTCTCATTATCAATTGTCTTATATTCATAATTCCGGTTGTTGCTGATAGCAAAAATGGCACAGCCTACGAGGGAAACAGGTGAAGAAATTGAGATGGTGCAGGAAGAGAAAGTAGATGATGATTGGAACGCGTTTTTTCTGCCTGCGCTGAACCTCCTTATCGTGTTTCTTTCGTCAATCTCTTCATCGGAGGAACAAGACTTAGATTACGCGGAGATCAGAAGGAAAAGTGCAGAAGACGATGAAGCTAGAGCTTGCATATCAGGATTACAAAGCAAAAGGAGCAAAATAAATGGAGTCAAGCTCATGCGGCGAACACCGAGGATGCAGACAACCATACGTGATTCCAGGTACAATTTTACGAAGATTATATAAACAACGAAAGCTGCATTTTTCTTTTTATAAGATTTTGATAATGTCTTCCTCTTATCAGGCATAGCAGAAGAATGTAAAAGAAAATGCCTACCAAGAATCAAAAGAAGATCGCCCCAGAGAGGGGTGTAATTCAATATATTACATTTTTCTTATTAATATCTTGATAATTTTTTCTATTCATATCGTGTTCTCATAATTGACCATTGGAAGAAGAAAAGAAAAGAAAAGAGCAAACTCAAGAGGAGGCAACATTAAGTTCTTTTGTTTTTGTTTTTTCTTGTTAAATTGCCTTTTAACAGCATTATTCATCTCCATCCCTCCATGCTTGAAAAGTTAGCATCTATATTCATGAATCATCTCCATCTCTAATTAAACAAATGATTTACAGAGATAGAGGGAGATCAGGAACACATATCACAGCAAATATACTCAGGAAAAGCTTTCTTAGCTCTGCTAGAAAGGCATGCAAATGGGTTCTTGCATTGTCGAAACATTTATTGGCACAGAACATCAATGAGAAGCTGAAAGCTACAGCATGTTCATAAGGAAACATTGATAGGAAAACAAAGGAAAATAATATATAAACACAGGCTCAAACGTGCTTCTAACTCATTCTTGGAGAAACCAGAAGGAAGAAATAATCCCTAGTTTACCTCTCTCTACCCCCCTTGCCTACAAAAATAGCACAATTGTTCAATAATTATCATGAAGTTCCCCACACTTCAGTCAGAGATTTTGATCTCAACTCCCATAATGTCCTTCAACGTCTCGTATGTCACAAATGCAATTGCTATAGATGGAACTACCTGAACAAGATAGACAGCACATTAAACAATGCCCTAATGCAGAGAAAAGATATGTTAATTAAGCTTAATAAGTGAATATCAATTTGATAAACCAACTAAACGATTTGAATCTTTATCAGCAACATTTAAATAACTTGATTTGAAAGGCAAAAAGTTTACGGCACCTCTAAGGAGACAGCAAAAAGGGAAATTGGAAGAAACCCGAGCCTCCAAGGTGAAACCAAATTTTAGAGAAATTGGGTAATTGTCCCATAAGGGTCTAGGTTTTACACCTATGACAAATAAGGATCCAAGTTTTTAATTTCAACAATAAGGGGCTGAGTTTTTGCCCTATAACAAGTTCAATCTGTCAAATTTTTGTAACGAAGAATCTGCCAGTGTCATTTTGTTCACATCAGGTCAATAAAATATGCCACATATATCAAGATCCATATCACCATATCATATTATTCATATATAAGCAATTATGGCCAAAAAAAGAAGGGAATAGAGATCTACCCTCCACCCTTGCAAAGGGAGGCGGTGGAGAGTGGCTCCACGATGCGAGGGAGGCTCCACGGGGGCACACCTTTGTTCAAGTGGAGCCACCACCACAAAGGCGTGCAGAGGTGAGGATCTCCACCCTCGCCTCTCTATTGGGGTGTATCCCCACCCTGTAAAGGTGGACAAGGGTGGAAAGTGACAGTAGAGGGCAAATCTTCACCCCATTCTTCTTTTCTTTTTTTCCTTTATTTTGTTTTGTTTAGGGAATAACTGACTGTGGCATGGCATCATGGATCTGGATACACATGACACATTTTATTGGTCTGACATTGACAAATGATTGCTAGCAGGTCCTCTGTTAAGAGATTAATGGAAAATTTGACAATTGGACTTATTTGTCACACGGCAAACACTTGGGCACTTAAATTGTCAAAACAAAAAGTTGGGCCCTTGTTTGTCACAATGGTAAAACTCAGGCCCTCATGGGACAATTTTTCCAGTTTTTGAACAAATATCACCAATTTGCAATATCTAAGAGCTGAATAAGAAAAATGTTTAGATCGGGTGAAAGAAAGATCACTGACCATGGTTTCTCATTTGGCCATGAAATAAAGAACGAGTGAATAATAGAGAGAGGAGAGGCTGCATAGAATGAGGGCGACCAAGGGTTTAGAATAGTTGAAGGAAAGGCCAACTTGTTGGGATCAATTAGTGTTTTCAAAGCATGGTTGAATGATGGACATATGGCAAGGGTAGGTGATGCGGGTCCTGGTTAATGCATAACAAGCTGCATCACTCGTGTAGTGAGCTACACCCCCAACATTTAACTTCTCTTTTGACGCCCACATACCCTTGCCACGCGTCCATCACTCAACTGTGATTTGAAAACCCTAATTGATCCCAGCCATTGATCTTTCCTTTACAATATCAGTTTAGATCAGTTGAAGGAAAGATCAACGGCTGGGATCAATTAGGGTTTTCAAAACATGGCTGAATGATGGACGTGTGGAATAGATAGGTGGCATCAAAGAGAAATGAAATGCTGGGGGCGTGGCTCATCGCATGAGTGACACATGCCTTGTGGACAGGCGCATTTAAATTGACCTAATCGAATTTTGAAGAGTTGGGCCCCATTTACTACCGGTTACTGTTGGTCAACACACAACTTTCAGGCCATTTAAATTCAATTTTTTGATTAGTCAAAGCCCATTGTTGTGGGATGTTTAAATTCAAAAGTCAGGTCCAATTTGTAAGGGAATTTGTTAGTCAGAAGTCTATTTAAAGAGTCCGAGAGGCTGAGAATGACATGGAAAAACTTCTTTGCTTGGTGCTATCGTATTAGAGGCCTGGCTACCTCAAATTAGCATATCAGATTTTAATCCTTATTCTAATAAAATTCTGTCTTACCTATTGTTCTGATATCCATACTATTATACTATTACAGTTTGAGGCACAAAGACTGAGTTCAACATACAAATGCCTTTCACTTTGAACTCCAAACATTAATCATAAAGTTTTACACAACTACTCTGCGAGTACTAGGACCCAAATTCAAGGCTGCAAAGAATAAATGCCTCCATAAAAGGTATATATCCCGGCACTTCAAGGCCCACATCTGGATATACATTATGTTGGGCATCCCATGGGCCACAATCTGTAAGACTAGGAAGTTTTGGATCAACTAATTTGAGGAATTTCTGGAGCACCCAAACTCTAAATCTCTAAAACCCTATCAAACAGTTCAAAACCTCTAAAACAACCCATTATTTTTATGCATAAACCATACACGATGGATACTTGGCTTGCCAGCCAAATAAAAGTTCACGATGACACAAAACTTACTAGGAGGGTTTAGACTCTCTTTTCCCTCCCTTCTGGCAAGTGGATTTTAGTCCTGCATCTCAATATTTCTCTATTTTTATAGTGCCACAATCATTCAGTGTCAGGAATAATAACCAATTAGCCAGGAGAGTTTACATTTCAATTTGGTGATTCAGAGTTCTACTTGAAAGTGTCAAACCAGTTTGAACTAAGGTTATTCCAAAATTTCTTAAAACATAGATGGCAGGTAATAGGAGACTGACCTTCACAGAATTGGGGATCAAACCCTTGTACAATGCGCCAAAGCCCTCATGCCGAACAGTTTTCCTGAATACATCAATCATACCGGTATATTCGAGTTGGATCTTGCTCCTCCCATCACCAGTGACAACAGAGGCAGCATTATTCCATCCCAACATCTGCATTCTTCGACGTATAACATCAAGAGGATAAGCAACAGTTTGTCCAACAGTTCCAGCAGCAGCCCCACATGCAAGCTTTGTTGGCACACTCAACTCACAGTCATCATTAACTAGTCCATATGGTTTAGTTTTAATCAACCAAGCCTTTAAAGATTCATACACACCAAAGTTGAGACCCGCATAAGGAATCTGCAAACATAACCGCATATCGCGTTTAGAGAAAGTATCTTCACAAGGTTACACAAAAATCTGGAAATATAAATTAAAAGCACTAAAAAGAATATGATTAATTGGTAATAAGCATCAGCAGCAAAGGGAACAAGAATATGTATCCAATATTTGAATTTCCTCTCCCTTCATTAAATTTCATCTTCCCCGGTTACCTCTGAACAGCCAAAGAAAATCTAGACCAGAGTGAGTTTTGACAATTTTCCCATAAATAACAACTCAATACAAAAACCCATACCCAAAAAAAAAAAAGGAAAACAGTTGGGGGAACTGTTGATAACTTTGAGATTTAGAAGATACAAGGTCCTATTAGAAAGCTAAAATAGTAATCAATCAAGATAACCAGACTTGAGGCATACTTGTTCATTTTAAGGCCAAAAGTTTCTTCAGCCAATATTTTTCTTTTGAAGAAAATATAATACAATCATTGGTAGAGGCAAAAATCTCCACAAGTATAATGTCTACACAATTGTCAAGTCAACCAGGACTGTAGCTAAGTAGTAGATGAAGATATTCTTAAACCGGCAGACATTTTGGTTTTTCTTTTTGCTGGTTCTATCCTCAAGGATCAAGAACAAGTATATGCCGTCATCCTGGTTGTAGACTTGTAGTTATCTGGTCCAAAGTAACAGCCAAAAATATGAACAAAAAATATACTTACAACTCCAATAACAGAAGGAACCCAACCCTTGTACAAAGCCCGTGGGCCTTCTTCCCGCAACACAGTTGATAGAGCATGGAAAATTCCTCTGTACCGGTAAGGAGACTTCTCTGTCTGCAAATATAAGACCCATGAAAAAGTTGATACATAAATGCTAATTACCTACTAATCACCAAAAGAAGGGTACCTTAAATGAAATGAATTTCCATTTATCTTGATAAATAAACCAACAAAAAATTTCCTCTAGAGAACTAAACCACAGCTGTAAATCTCTTTTTGCCGCTTAGTATAGATATTGATGATCCCAGCAGCTTCCATCTTAGAGATAGAGAAAAATAAAATGGATTGGGGTTAGAAGACTAAGTACCTGTACAGTTAGCCTGCCTCGTACCATGTCCATTGGGTAAGTTGCAGACATGCCCATTATTCCAGCAAATGCCCCAGCCCCAAGACGCAAAAGAGGAGTGAGCTCAGCATCCTCTGCAGGAATAACAATAGAAAGTGCATTAGATAACTCATATGTCCTCCATCCAGTGTCATCTATCCATTTCTGAATCCTAGGACACACAAAATGAAGTTCATCCGAGTTAGTTTACAATCATGTCTTACTAATGAAGTTCTTGTGTAAGCTGTAAGGATAAATTCATCAGTTCCAATTTCTAATATTAGAAGCATATGGAAAGCAAGCTGTCCCAATAAATTTCGTAAAGGTGGACACATAAAAGACTCATGACAGTATAAAAAGGAAACACGAGTTCTATTACCATCTATTTGAGATAAAAACATTGACATGACCTAATTCAACCTAATCAAAATGTGGCAAAAAATAACCCAAATGTTGTGTAGTAGCAATGCACATCACATGGTAACTTAACCAATTAGGCAACATGAAAATTGCTAAAATTGCACAGGTAAATTGAAAGCAGCAATACTAGACGACAAAGCATGAACAACAATGTCAACGTAAATGATACCAGAAAAGACTCATGAAACTAGTTTAGCAATTAGAAAATTTTAATTACAGCAAAGCAGCAGCAGAAGTTCCAAAGCACTTTGCAAAACCAAAAGAGCCAAAAAATAAAAACCAAACAATATAAGAAGAGGAAAAAAAAGAGAGAACAACCGCTTTCATTCTTCATTTATCCTGGCATAATTATTATTATTTGATAAAATTTATCCTGGCATAATTTACACATAATAATCTATAAAGTATAATTCACAGCTAAGCCAGAACAAAGCAGACAGTTTTAGATGCCATTCCAGGCAACAGCTCTGAAGCACTTCTCACATTTAGTAAGCAATGCATTATAAAATTCAAAATGATGCTAAACGGGATTTTTTTATGCCTTAATTTTCTTTATTGATTTATTACATGACCATGAAGAAGTGAAGAGGACCCATCTCATAGTTTTTTTTTTTACCAGGCACTCGGCCACCCGACAAAAAGAAAGGGGAGACAAATCATTATGTTAAAACCAAGTCTCCCAGTGTGTCTAGTTTAGGGATAAACAACTAATAACCCATCAGGTTGACAAAAATGATGGCAAAGATGGACATACCATTGCCAGTTTGCTGCTGATATAGATGCAAGATTCTCCTGTCATATAATAATAAGGCAAAAATATTAATCAATTGTCTCCACTAATACAACACCAAAGTATACATAACTAAAATAGTTACGTACAGTAGATAGGTGGAAGCATGACTGTCTCTTCTTTCCCAGACAAACATTAATGAGAAAATGTTTAAACATGCTCATGATTATATTGCTCTGACTCGTCATTAAAATTGAAATGGTAGTATAGTTTATCTCATGTTATCATTATTTCAAATAGTTTGATGTGATTTGGCATTGCGAATATAACCAGCAACTTATGACAGCTACATGTTCACAATCAACAGCACCATCAACCAAACTAAACTGACCATGCTTCCCAACAAATTCAGTTTGGCTAAAGAATCCATGTTTCACCCATTTTGCCAACAATACAAAATAAAATTTTAAAAACTGGACCCCAAACCAAAAGCCAATAACACAGTCAAAATCATAAACTACATACCAAGGTAATCAATTCAACATAGAGTTTGTGCAGAAAACTTTACTTTGAAGCATGCTCATAACTGAAGAACTTGATCGCAGAGTTTGGTACAATACGTGCACAGTTAGTACCATTTCCTTTGAACATTCCACGAAAACCCTCAGTTCTCCATATGTATTTCAAGCCTTGCATTGTTCCATTGTATTTTATGTTATGGGGATTCTGGACCTGTATATTGCCAGAGCTAATTAACGCATCATTGATTTGATATTTATCAGTGTGTCTGTGTATTTGTAAACGAGCTTGAATAACTGAATATAAACCAACCTGTAGCAATATTTTCAACCTTTCCAAAGGAGCAACAGCTGTGCGTGACCTGCATAGACATGAAAACTTTTTGGTATGTAAAATAAAATAAAAAAAAGGCAGTACCACAAATACAGGAATTGGAAAGGATGCATAGCATGTTCTTGTAGTTACCAATCAGAAATGCCAATAAGAACAATACAAACTAGTACTAGATATTTACACTGCAGCAAATTAAAACTTAGTGATGCCATAGTCTGCCAAGCCAGCTCAATTTTAAAACTTTTTGGTATGTAAAATAAAATAAAAAAAAGGCAGTACCACAAATACAGGAATTGGAAAGGATGCATAGCATGTTCTTGTAGTTACCAATCAGAAATGCCAATAAGAACAATACAAACTAGTACTAGATATTTACACTGCAGCAAATTAAAACTTAGTGATGCCATAGTCTGCCAAGGCAGCTCAATTTTATAAAAGTTGAATAATTCATCAACCACCCTGTAGGAAACACAGTTTTCGGGTCATTTTCCAAACCATCATGGATACAATTGATGAAAACAACTACGAAAAACATGATTAACTCTAGCAATAAACACATTCACAACACAAAAATTTCAAGTCTTCAAGCAAACAGTCGATTACTTCGTAAAGACAAGAAAAATGACAACCACATAGCAACAAAACAGAGACTAGTAGACCTTATTTCATATGATTTATATAAATTAAAGGATAGTTGTATGAGCCTAACAGGCTCCTTTCTCTCTGAGGTCCAATAAGACAACAACAACTAAGATTCAATCATTTCTCGTTTATTTCTTCTCCCACATTCTCAGCAACCAATCTAAATCTTAGATTCAGTTAATTCTCCTACTTCATTCTAGTTCCTATCATACGAGGCTTCTAATGGGAGAACAAAAAAAGTGTCTTTTCTTTTCCTTTTTTCTCTTGCAACAACCAGACATTAAAGGTTCAATTTTTAAATTTTGAAAAAACACATTCTCACAACAACCAAAATGTCCAAAAACAAAGAAAACGAGGAAAATTTTCCCGGGAAACTTTACCAGGGATTGCTATTTACATGGTCAAATGAGTAAATAAATGAGTATCTAATGAATAAATAAATACATAACTTTGATTTTTTCAGTAAACAAGCAGACCACAAAAGAAATTCCATTTAAAAAAAAAAATCATATGAAAGAAAAGGTAAAGGAAAATACAACTCACACTGCTCCGGCGACTCCACCCGCGAACAGAGACTTGCAAATACTGAAAGCGTAGCTCTGAGCCGTCACGCCCTCTCTCGCCAGCTTCGCCTCTTCCGCCAGATTCACGATCGTCGACACCGCCGATCCGCTCGTCTTCACGTCCTCCGAAGCCATTGCGAGGAGAATGACCAAAAAAAAAAAAAACCCCTTGGAAAAATAAACAGCGAAAGAAAAATAAGTCCTCGCCGGGAACCCTACGTCGTCGTTGCGCTCGATCTCAAAGCTTCGCGACGATCAATCGGTTGGGATTTCCGGCGATTATATCAAAAGGCAAGCCTCTTGCATTTCTCTGTGCAGTCGCAGAGTGTGGTAGTGACGGCTCTGGGAGCAAAAAGTGAGGGCTTCACTCTGCGATTGCCATTATGTTACGGCGTTTGTTTATTGTGTGAGCGTGTGCCACGCGCTTTCTGAGTGCGTGTATGTACGCGGTTGCAAGCTTTTGGCTATTTGGTAACCGCATTGGCGTAGATATTGTTTGCATTTTTTGTCAGCATAAAAAGACAATTTTACCCTCCAATTTTCGAACTTTGTTGTTTAACCACAGACTCCTCTACCTCCTTAGACAGTCTTATTTGGAGACGTAGCTGAGATAGGATAGAGAGGATGGGGACGCATGGACTTGATTAACAAATGATGGACGCCTGGTTGACAACGGAGAGGTTGGAGTGGACAATACCGAGGCCACCAAGGGATGCCATAGTAGCGGCCATGGCACCCTCAATGACGGTATCCATAGGGGAGGAGAGGACCGGGGAGAGGAGAGGAACCCAGCACGTGAGGCGCATGGAGAGGGAGACGTCATTAGTAGAGAAGTCAATGTAGTGCAGGAGAAAGATGACATCATCGTAGATGTAGGAGTAGCCACGGTTGAAGAGCTTGGTGGCAAGCAACCCGTCATCCTCCATTGTTGTGCAACATTATGGTTTTGGGTTTCTTTTGTTGGTTGGTTGGTAGTGAGGACAAATAAAGCTATCAAAAAGGGGTATTTCAGTAATTTAAAATAATGGGTCTGACTTTGTTTATAGATTTTTTAAGAAAAAGACAAAAAATGTACAGTATTCATGCCCCTTGAAAAGGGTTTACCCCAACCCAACGCTTTTACCAAACACCACCTCTATGTGTTTGGTGAGTCGTTGGGGTTTGGTTTTGTTTAAAGAAAATGATGTTCTTGTGAGTTTTTTTTTTTTTTTTTAATTCAAATATGGGAAAATCGGGGGAGGGGGAAAACAATGAGATATTGCTCAGCAAATGAGAATATTCTATAATTTGTTTATTCTTTTTTTTGTTGTATTTAATGAAATGATAATAATAATAGTGTATGATAAAATATGGGTAATCCCTAAATTTGAGTGATTAATATTCAATTCGATATGATATGATAACAAGGGATTTTTATCTACAAATCATGTTGGTATAGCTTGAGTAATGCTACAATACCTTTTTGTGTCCTCCTAAGGCTTTAATAATGATATGACTCTTAAAATCACCATTAAATTTGTAATTGATCATTATTAATTTTTAATCGAATGGTAATTATATCATTATTTATTTTTTATTTTTTTGAAAAGGTTACTTCTTCATTAAAAAAGACTCAGGCTTAAGCAATTAACTCCGCTTGAATAATATCACATATACAGTTAGGCATCTCATCCTTCCAAATATTATCTATGACACTCTTAGTAACACAAAATGAACTTATAGAATTGCTCGTATATCTTTGGATATCATCGATTTATTTTTTAAAAAAAAAAACTTGTCTTTTACAACCATAGAAGATTGCATATAATATTTATAAGAGTAAATAAAATAAAAACAAAAGAAGCATAAATTTCATATTCACCACTATAGCAATTTATTTAGCAAAGATATGACCTATTGTATTTTGTTTTATTTAATCCTCATTTATGAATGCTCCATCCCTCCTTGCAATCATTGGCCTTTTTACTTTACTATCATCTTACTCGAATTTTTTTATTTTTGGCTAGCCAAATTGGCTGATTAGAAGATTACTTGAAATATTTGGCACCGAATTACAAAAATATAAAACAAATGAAAATAATAAAAAATAAAAATGAATGCCTATAAATGGGAAGGTGTCAGTTGCATGAGAAATGACACGGACACCGTCGATCAAAAGCTTCAAAGATTTCGGACAGGAGGCACCTAACCAAAATGGGGAAGTTGGTGCGGGTTTCGTACCGTTTGTTTCCGTGTCCCATGTCTATAACGGAAACCTAAATCATTTGACGGCGTTTCGCGGTTCATTTTTCATATCGTGCCCGGGGGTTTGTTTAATTGTTTAGCTGAGGACAAAACAAAGTCATTTAATATTCATCAATCATTGCATAATTTCTTATCTCAAATTATCTCGCCCCATTAGAGTGTTCAGATGATCGCATTGTATCGAAAGGAAGTAGGGACGGGTATGGACGCATCCTCTACCAACACTTAACCCCTCATGGCAAATTACTCAATCTAGGCTCTCATTTTAGTGAGAGAAGCTCCTCCTTCTCTCTAGGTAGAGAAATACACCACCTCCTTGTGAGGTCTTCCACCACCGTCGGTGTGGTTTTTCGGGGAGGAGGGATTCTTTTTCCTCCTCCCCCCTTCCTTTTCTTCGTCTCTGTTTTTAGTTTATCTTTTCTTGTTGCCGTCGTTTTTTTGGTACCTGTCGTCTTCTCGTCGCTCCATCCTCCTCTGCCAACTGTGCTGCTGCCCTGGGTTGTTCGCCTTCTTCCCTTTTTGGTTGTTCATTGCTCGCCGTTCATCATTCTCCATGAAGCAGCTCGGATCTTCCTTAGTTCTTAGATGGGGTTTGTTAAATCTCCGATCTACTTACCTCAGTCGACAGGGCCAACACGCACCACTCCACCGTCACCGGCCTCTCGGCTCTCCATCGTCACCTCGCGCTCCACCTCTGCCTGCAGCGCGCTGTAACGTGAGCTCCACGCGCTGGCGTGGATCTCACGCGCCGTGGCGTACCACCCACACGCCAAGGCGAGCCTCTGCATCCTCCTCCCACACTGCATCCATCCTTCCCGTTTCCTCCACCTTCATCGCCAGCCGGGTGTTTTAGTCTTTTGTTGTATTTTCGTTTATATCTATTTTTCTGTGTTTTTATGTTTTTTTCTGTTGTATTTTGTTGGTTTTATTTTACTGTTGTTTTGTTTGGGTTGTGGTCTCCATCTAGTTTTAGGGCTTATATTTGTATTGGAGACATCAGTTCCCATTTGGTTCTCTGCAGTGCCTGCCTTGCAACTATTACTTTATAGTGATGGTTGTTTTATCCGCATTGGACTCTTCACGGAGTTTCTTTGCACTTTACACCGCTTTGTGCGGCCCTGGAATAGGCCCGGCTTACTTATAGTTCTTTTAGAATTATTGGTGATTACCATTGCCTGCTGTTCGGTCCTTTTGGTCCGGATCCAGATATTGTTCTTATATTTGCACTGTATTTTATCATTTGGGCTCTGTTGTTGGGGCGCCCTTCCCTTATGTTTTGGGTTTATTGTTGGGGAGCCCACCCCACTTTCGTTTTTAGAATGTCTCACTTCTTCTTCCTTTTGGATCAGAAGTGGGAAAAATCTTTCCCTGTAACCCGTTCCTTATTTGCTTAAAAAAAAAAAAAACCCCTCATGGCAAGTCTATGAGCTTATCCTCATCGGGCCGGCCCAATGTATTTAGAGGTTTTAGAGCAGTCATATCAAGTTTTTTATATCTAACATTTTTTAAAAATTTTAACAAAATTTACAAAAAGTCCTTCACATCAAACTCTCTATCAAATATTAAATATAACATTTGTCAAACTTCCTCTTCAAATTTAAAGAGACCAAAAGCAAATGTTAAAATATTATCATATTATTTTATATTATTTTATTGCATTCTAGCACTACTTTTCATTTTTCTTCATCTCTTTTTCTATTTATTTCCCTCAAAAGTTTCATCCCCTCATTTTTTTTTTTTTTTCGTCACTCCTCTTTTCTCAAATGCACAACTGCATTAATTGACGTCCATTTTTTTTCTAATAAATTAGATGCATTCATCAATGAAATCTATTGAATTAAAGATGCAATTGTGTACAAAAATAATTTCATGTATGTGATCATGAAAGTGAGTTTCATGGTAGTTAAAGTAATTTGGTTTCACAATAAAAATAATAATATTTGGTAAAAGTAGCAAAATATTTAAAGAATTTGATATTTGGTAGTATTTAAAAGTGACTAACTATATCTAAAAAAGTACACTTTGAAAGTTAAATTTAACTAAATTTTGTATAGCTTGATGTGGATGCTCTTAGCCAAAATTTTAGAGTTTGGCCTTTTTTTTATATATTTAAATAATTTTTATTTTTATAATATTATTATGTTTTTATAATATTATCATTATTATTTTCATTCAGGTTAATAATATGTTCATTATTGTTTCATGACTTTAAGTTTAATTTTTATGTTTTTTCATTAACTAGTTACATTCTATTAGGATCATAAATATTTGTAACAATAGAGTTAGAGGCATCAATAATATTTTCATTATTTTTTAATAAAATAATTATTTTTGTTGAATTTATTATTCATTTATGAGTTTTTCACTTAAATTATCCTAAATATTTTGTTTATTGCTAATAACAATTTTTGTAAAGCCCTAATTGAGATTCAATCAGTTTTTATATTTCTCTCTCTCTCTCTTTCTCTCTTTTTAAGTATTTCATATCTAGATGCATATTATATAGTATACATATTTGATTAAAAAATTAACAAATTAAACATTTTGATTTATATAAAAAAAATGGATTATAATAAAATAAATTACAAAAAATAGAACAATAAAACCTATTTGAAAATTGGTCACAAAGGAGGAGAGGAAGAAAAGAAGAGAAGAAAATGAAGAAGAAGAAGGGAGAGAGAGAGAGAGAGAGAGCAAAGGGGAAAGATGAGAGATGTTAGTATTCCTCATTTTCTGAGATAAAGGAATTATGCTCTCTCTCCTCTGTGGAGGGATTAAAAAGACAAAAAGAAAATGATGTGGCATATTTGTTTGTTTGTTTTTTTTGTTAATTGGTCTTATTTTACAAATGGGCTTATTATATTGAGGCCTTATTTTAGAGGCATTAAGTTTTTATGGAAAAAAAATTTTGGGCCTAATTTTTTTTTTTTAAATACCTTAAGTTAAAAAAATTAGGCCATATTATAAAACATTTTAGGCCTTATTTATTGGGGGCCCTAAGTGATGGCCTAAGTGGCCTAACCATTGAGCCAACCCTGAATTCCTTGTCTCCCTTTTTGCTCGCACTCGACATCATGATCGGTCATAAAATCTTAAAATTTCTTGAGGCGACCAATGTCTCTCTAAATTTTTTTAAAATTTTACAATTTATCCCTAAAATTTAGAATTTTTTAAGAAATATCCCTCCAAAATTAAAATTTTACCCATAAATTTTTACTTTTTAAAATTTTGTCTTCCTACCCTTAAACGTCTAGTTCAGCCCCTGGTGTTAGGGGTGAGGTCATTTGCGTCAACAATTCAGGAAAGCCATTTCGATTTATATTTGAAAATTATTACTAAAATGTAAGCGTCTACCTCATGCTTTATACATCATATACACATTTTATTTCTTTAATGATCCGAGTAGACGCGGTATAGAATAATCAACGTTACTATTATAATATATAGTCTATGTCATTCTCAATTTTTAGTTGGCTCCCGGTTGAAACTTTCGAAATTTAATTTTTCTTAAGGAAACTTATGTCATTTTTCTGTTACCTACAATCACTTAGTCCCCTTTGAAAAAATAGTAATCAACCAAGATATTGCCTTTTCAATTGTCCCAACCACAAAAATTGCAACTCGTTTATTTATTTATTATTATACTTGTACTTGCTTTGGCTAATTGGCTCAGTTGGGTGAGGTGAGGCATTCATAAAGTAAAAGTCTATAGTTTGTCTTATGCAAACCAACTCCTAAAAGAAAAAAAGATTTAACTAAGGAAATGAAATTGGATTAATGAGTTTTGTGCAAACCTGTTAGCAGACCATAAGATTGTCATGCATCGTGTTAAACTAAACAAATTCAAAAACATAAAACATATCATTAGTTTGTCTCTTCATTTCTTTGGTCTTTTATGGGATATCACCAGAAGAGGCTCTTAATGGGCTGGGTTCATACTTCTCACGGGCCTAATTTTCCTGTAAACCAAAACGGGCTGGAAAATAAACAGGGTAAATGATATGATTTATTGGGCCAGAATTAAATGCTTAGAAGTAAACATGAAACAAGTTTAATCAAATGGACCGCAGCTCTCAAGCTAAGTTTGACTTTAATTGTTGTCCGCCAAAGCCCGTGATTCCAAACATAAGTTGAAGGTTGAAAACCTTCTTGCCAAAGTTTCTCTCTCTCTCTCTCTCTCTCTCTCTATAACTCTATATATAATGACGTTTTTTGGCCTAAGAAACATCATTATATGGTTAGACTGGAAAATAGGCTAGTGTCGTTTCAACAGTGAAAACGACACTATTTAGTGCCATTTTTAGCAAAACAACACAATTTAGAATGTGTCATTTGAACAGTGCACGACACCTTATAAAATGTGCTATTTTGAACTATTTACACATCACCTAGTGTATGACGATGTGTGAATAGTGGCACGTCACCTTTTAAAAGGTGACATACCATTGTTCACGTGTCACTACGGGATGATGTATGAATAGTAAAAAACACCACAAAATAAGTGTCGATCTCACATTATTGCTTGTGTGACACATTTACATCCACTTTTTTTTTTTTTTTACACGTCCACGCAAGAGAATGGGAGAAAAGATTCTAATTAGTGACCACCACTTTATGAGATATGATCAATTGTCAATTGTACTACCCTAAGGGAGATTTTATCATCCTAAACCGGAGAAGACTATTGTTGGCGTCGGAGACGGTGATCGGAGACGCCATTTTTTTTGTTTTCTTCTCTCTACCTTTCTCTCTTCTTTCATTTTTTTCCTCATTAGGTGGTTCTAATCGTAGGCTATTTTTATGCAATTATTTTGTTTTGGTTTATGTGGCAGTGTGGGATTGGTGAGCGTAAAAGTGGCCCTTTACACACAGTCCGAACCGAAGATATTCCCCTTTCGTTAATAGGATTCAAAGCAAAGCCTTCCCATGGTAAAAAGGGTACTTCTTATAGTGGCTCATAGAGTACCGTTGTGAGTGTAGGAGATGTCACCAATGTCATTCTTGGCTTCTGAAGGAGCTAGGAAGACTAAGATGAACATAATGAAAGTCTCCTTCAAGAACTAAGTGGCAAATAAAACCTTGGACATTAATTTTGTTTGTTAATACTTATATATTTTTGTTTCTTTTAATTTGCTGAAAAGCAAAAATTTATTATAATTTGTGTTGCCAAACGAGCCTATAGACAATGACAATACAATACTTTTTAAATTTTTACTTATTGAAAAGTACCTGAAAATACTTTTCTAAAATTTAGTTTAACAATAAAATAATTATCTAAAGTAATTCAATAGTAAATATAACGGGACCATAAATGAAGACAATGAACTATGAAGTAACAATGATATGGAATCTTTGTAAAAAAAATAAAGAAAGAAAGAAAGAAAAAGAAAAAAAAAAGGGGGCTAAAAACGAAGGGAATATTGTCATTTGACCAAACAAGTGTTTTTGGATACTTTAATCAGAAAGCATTAGTTCATTTACCCTCTGCCTCTGGTAATTAAGTGTCGAGAAGTACTGTTGAGAAATGATGCTTATCACTCAATTATCATTCATTACCATCACTATCAGATTAACCAGCTCCTATATATAATCACAACAAATATTTTGTTTTTCAGACGTAGGACCCCACAGAGGGCAAAAAACACTCATGGTCTTGGGGTACTAGTCCTTCAATTTATGTTTTTTACATGTCGGTACGAGAGGGAGAGATTTGAACTAATAATATCCACTTCATTAAATGTAGTTCAAATTGATTGAAGTACCTCTTAAAGATTACATTTTATATGCATGATGGACCTTCAAAATTAATTTTTTACCCCTAAAAGAAAAAAGAAATTAACTTAAATAGGTTAATAATAAAAATCGTGGGACAATGCATGAAGACGATGAACTGTGAAGCAACAATGACGTGGATTCTTAGTAAAAAGGCTGAAAACAAACGGGAATCTTGACAGACAAAAGTTGTTTGGCCTACCTTAGAAAGCATTAATCTGTCATAAAAAGGAATTAGGGATCCTAAATCCTATTAATGGACGATTTCGGTTCATTAATTTACCCTGTGGTAACTAAGCGACGTGTTGAAAATTGAAAGGATGCATCTCACTTAATGATTACTGGTCATTATTAGAATAATTAACCACCTAAGCATAATCGCTCCGTGGAAAAACATAAGCTTTGGCCAAAAAGACAAATATCGCACACCTTTTTTCTTTAGGTTTAATGCATGCATATATGCTTGTCTTTATAGTAAAAGTCCAGTCATTATGCGCAAAACAAATAGCATAAAGCGCAATTAACTAAAGTTATTTAATTGACAGATTAAGATTTTTGTGCTAAGAATAATAATCAGCCTTCCCATTACGTTGCTAATTTGATTATTTTTTGGCACTTTTTAAAGGTCTAGAAGAACTTTTGAGCCGATATTGCGATCATAATCCGACACTATGATCTGCATATTTTGGACCCTTTATGCCACGATCGACAAGTTGAACTGATCAGATGAAAACAACTTAACTACCAATCAACTCATTGCATAGTTTTTAACTCAAATGAATTAGTAATGCTAATTATAGCATCACATCATGACCAACCAAATTTTCTGACTAATTCCTTGTCTTTGAGGAAGTGAATCTGGACCGGCCGCCAACTCTCTTTCTGTATCTTTTGTTTATACGAAAAGTGATTAAGACATTATTGACCGAAGTCGATTTACACTAATTAGAGATAAGGGTTTCATTACAGGAGAAACCCATAACCTAATGCTTACCAAGTTTTTTTGGAGATTAACTTGAGACCATTAAACGGGCCGGAAGAGAAGTCGATTATTCTTCTCTCAAGCCTATTTTGTGCGCATGTTTTAGCAAAAATAACAGCAAAAATAACACTAATATTCCATTCACTGGACTTGCAAGTTGATGCAAACAATATCATATTCATCTTGTTTTACAAAATAAAGAAAATTCCCCTTTAAGAAATCACCCTAAAATCAAAGGTCCCATCGCAATTTTTTGTCATTCAATAATATAAGGTGGATGAAGTCATGCAATTAAACTACCTTGTTTTGTCTATCATGAAAAGAATTAAGATGCCGAAATCTTTTTCCTCTTGACATGCACCCACAAAGCCACCTAACTTCTCAAACAAGTTAAGGAGGACAGATTGTTTGACTTGGTTGGGATTTTTTTTCTTGGGTTGTTGGAATTGTGTACGTGAAGAGCTTGCATCAATAGCGCACCAACACCTTTCTGTTTTCCTCTTGGTTGCTAAAAGTTAAAAAAGGACAGTATTAATTATTTAATTAATACTTTAACATCTTTTGCTTAATAAATAAAAAACAGTTGATCTAATCCTTTAATTAAGATTTAACGTAGTATGCAAGAAAAGAAAAGAGTAGTTTCAAGTTTCAACACAATCACACTTCTGGATGGGAAGGTGGGGTTGGAAAGATGGAAAAATATTGGATTCATAGGAAGCTTGATTATCCCTCTAATTTGGAAGTTATGTGGCTCAAATTAGGGCATTAAAGCATGCCAGGACCATGTTGCTTTCGTGGGTATGATGAAAGATTTGAAACCTCTTTCCCTTGAACAACTCTTGCATTATCACAAGAAATAGAGCACATTGTTTTGGGTGCTAATTAATTAGATACACTAATAAGTCGAGATTAGGGGGGGGGGCAATTTCTGTCTCGTCATTTGAGGCATCTATCTCTTTCAATATTTCAAGCCCACAATCAATGCAGAGACAAAATTTTCAGCACAGGAGTACAAAGGCCCGAGTGTTGCGTCTTGGTTACGGGAGTTAGATATGGTTTTTGAGAATTCAGTGAACGGTGCAATGCATAGGGGGCATAGGGGTACAAGGTTCAAAGAATATAACTCTTTTAATACAGGATATTCTTTTTTAAACTGTTTGAATTAAACTACTTAGGCATTAATTAAAAAAAGAAATGGTAGCCTCGACAAATTCTCATTTCCACGCTCTCAAATGCATACATTATGATTTGATAGTAAAAATTATTATTGAAGTAATTTTTACGATCATGTCGAAAAATATGCATTTGACAACAGTGTGAGAGTCGATTTGAAGACCAAATAACAAAAATACTAAAAGAAGTTAAGAATGGTTAGTCTACCTCTTAAGGTAATTGGACCACTTGAGAGAGTGGTAAGCCACTTCTCACCTTTTGAAAGACGGTTGGGGTGATTTGGTCACTCCCTCATCATTTCTAATGGTAGGAGTCATCCGCTTATTCCCTCACCTTTCGAGGAGGTATCCACCCACCCCAGGCTAGATGCTTAGAGAGGTTGAACACGCCCTTAAAAGTGTATATATATATATATATATATATATATTGAATGCTTATGTGATTTTGGATGAATGAATTGAATCAAACAAATTGCCGGCCACTCAATCCAATACTTTTAACAGTACTTAAACTTTAAATTCGTTAAAATTATTCTAAATTATTTTTCTATTATAATATTTACCCGTCCACTAATGACTGAAAATTTTGGAGTATCACCGACCTTGATTAGCATTCCGATAGATTTGCATTTAAGGTCCTTTAATTTCTTTTATGGATACGAACATGCACGCATGCTTAACAGCTAATGGGTGACAAAAATCCACATCTTAATTGGTCATAAATCTGTCCTATATGTCTATTATACATTTATTTTCAAATTTTACTGTATGTCGTTTGGTTAATTATGTACCCAATTAATGTTTTTGCATGTTGTCTCTCATTCTGGATAGAAAGGAACAAATCTATGACACTGAAAAATGGTGGGATGCTGTGGGAGAAAGGGCCAAGAGACTCCATTTTTATACTTGATTATAAATCTATAAGCATATAAATTAAGCATGTATTACATATGCATATGCAACAACAACAACAAAGTCATTTTATTAGGTCATTAATTAACATGTCTTTAGCAAATTCAACCACTAATTAACTACGTCTTGTTCTTCCCATAGGCCACAGAAAGAAGAAGAAGAAGAAAAAAAATGACAGACCCCACCGGGAATTTAATAAGCAATTATACCTACTTGGAAGGAAAAGAACACGTACACATGACAAGCGACCCTCTACAAGCAAACTTTCAGAAGAACAATCATGAAGTAGAAAAAGGAGGAGCAAATTATGACAAAGTATATGAAATACATATAGCCCACTGCCCACGCCCCAGACAATATTATACCTTATATTCTACTGCTGAGGATGTTAGGTACAATGTTTTAGACCTCAACCACACTGATCGCAGCGATTCAGTCGCACCGAAATCTTTTTCAAAGTGGTTCCGAAATCTTTTTCAAAGTGGTTGAATATGTTTTAAAGCAACAGTTCGACTCTTCAAATAATTTTTTTTTAATATTAGTTGTTTTGAATTTCAATGATATTATGATGGTTTAGGTTAGGCTATCACCCTACGTACTATTCCCACCATTTACGTCTTTTATGTGTGACTTTTAACAAGTATATGTTATTATAGTCACGCTCATATCAAATCATTACTCTCTTGGACATGCTTTTTTTATAATTTTTTTTAAAAAACCTAAATCACATATTGTTTGAGCTTCAAATACCCTAAAAGTGGCGTTGCATAGTGCTTGAAACAGCTTTTTTTTGTTTGTTTTCTCTCTACTTCTAGAACAAAGTAGCTTGCAAACCAAACAGATCTGGGGCCTCCGCACTTGGCCATAAGCCATTTTGGATATGGTCGGTTATGAAACATGTCCCAAAAGCGAAAGGTGCGCAGCGCGGCGGCAAATGCACACGTTTCTCACGTGAGATTGGTCTGGAGTGGTCCCACATATCCAATAATTAACCCACGTGGAGTAACAGTATAGTTTGCCTTTCGCACGACAATTTTTTCGGCCGGAAAAAAAGCACTGTTGATGTTCACACATCACATGGGGTGTAGGCGTGACCCTTTAAAGTTGGGCATGACTATCGTCCTAATTATTTTATTTATTTCAATCCTTGATTATGTGTTGACCTTGAATGAAAAAAAGAAAAAAGAAAAAAAGATTGTTCTTCCATTAGGCATGGAAATTGTTTGGTGAGTGCGAGACTTAGTTAATTATGTTATAATATTTCACAAAAGAGTCAATTTTCACAATGAACATTTCATTTAATCTCCCTCCCCTTACAATGGGGGTCATAAGGTTAAAAGGTTTAAAATGCTTAAATTACAGAATTTACGACACGTCAATTCTCCTCTATTTTGACATTATGTGAAATATAATGTTGACCCGTAATCTAATTTTTTTTTCTTGTACATGTCATAACTTATAAGTAGCCGGCCATTGCACTGTCACCTATTTATCACTTCCATTTTTTCTTTTTTTGTACAATAAGATGTGACATTTTATGACTTAGCCATTTTAATGATGTGACAATCAACTTATATGCATTTAATGCAAATTGTGCAAAATATGTACTTGTGGTAAAAGGCTCCTATCCATTTCAAATGAAATGGTTTCAAATAAAATGGAGAGTATCTATTTAGTATATTTATGAGGATAAATTTGTCCAAAAAATTTAGCTAAAAAAAGAAAAAAACAATATTACCCTTTTAAATATACTAAATAGATACTCTCTATTTTATTTGAAATGGAAAGGATCCGTTTTCGTGTATTGTGTGGCAAAACTATTAAATAAGATGTAGCATTTACTTAGAAAATCTTAAAAATTGATGAAAGGCAGTTCATATCATTTCGACCCAAGTAGTCAAGTTGCTTATGACAAGATCATGATAAACCTCTCAATCACTTACTTTATCTTCGATCAAGTGCCGGAAATTAGGTCAAATATCACACTCACTGCTCTATATATTGTAATTATCCATGTCACTTCTACATTAAATCTCAAAACAACGACATTTTTTTTCCCCATTAAAAGATTACACTTCGATAGAAATTTACACTTGCTTCAACCTCATATTTTCTATTTTTCGAAGATGGGTGCTTAACCCTTGTTGTGATTTATATATAGTTGACTAAATTAACTTAGATATTGAGCACTTACATTGGGCTAGCTAGTTCTATAGCAAAAAAAAAAAAACTCTACATTCGGCTAGTCCAAATAGTTAAGAATTTATAGGGCTGCTACATTATTATATTAATAAAAAAAATTATTTTGATTCTATCTCTTTAACCATGAAAGTAGATAAAAAAAAATATTTTAAATAGAATAATAAAAACAAATAACTATAATGCAAAGTCAATATAGGTGCTTTGAACAAGTGGATGGTTACAAACTTAAAATAGAAAAATGTGTTCTTAAGTTAAATTTTAGCTAAATATTTAATCAGCCATATACGAATGCTCACATTGGGTTAGCCAAAATAACTAATAGGTTATTTTGCTATCCATACAGAAAAAGAAAATATCAAAAAAAGCTATGCATCTGATTAGCCAAAATAGTTAAGAATTTGACTAGCTGTTAAAGTACTCATCAATTGTTGAGCACTATACATAACTCAAGAATAAAAAAACTAATCTCATTTTCTCTCTTATTTGGGATTAGTGAGAATAGATAAATAAATAATATTTTAAATAAAAATAGTGAAAGTAAATAATTAAAATGTTGAACCAGATGCAAGTGTTTTGGAAAAGTTGGTAGCTAAAATAGAAAAACAAAATATTATATAACATATTTTTATTTTACAACTATCTCACAATGTTAATGTGACAATTTCATCTAACTCTTAGATTATATATATTAAATAATAACTAATTAAAGGGTTGATCGGGACCACCGATTAAGTCAGAATTGTAAGATAAAAATATTTAACTAAAATTTAGCTAAAGAACTTTATTATTATTATTGAGTAAGATGTAAATGCTACCATATTTTACCTCTACAAAAGTCCCTAGCAGAAGAGTTCCGGCAAGCATATGGTGCAAAATGATTGGCTAAGTACCGTATCACGTACGGCTCGATGAAAAAGAGGATATATAAAGCTATTTTGGAATGGAAAATGACCTCTGAACCTTCCATAGCCGCTTGGTACTGAGTTGGAACCAGTTCTACTATCTCCTGCTCATTATTATTATACTAAGAAATTAAAGAATAAATATAGTCCCACCCTTTAATGTGCTACTTGCCCAATGGCCGCAAAAATATTTTTCCAAGCCCTTTTGAGTACAACTCACAAGAGGTCGATCGATCTTGTCTCTGTTATCCAAGACCTTTCCCTTTATTTATATTAAACCAATGATCATTTTGAGCATATTCCAAGAACCCCAACAGCTATCTTAGCTTCATCCAAAACTTTATAATCTTTTTTACCAAAGGCCTCCAATAATTAGACAATGCATTTCTACTATTTTCTGCTCGGGAAATTGGTTTGGCCACCATACGTCATCTAGTGTGATGGTTCAATAACCCATTTTTTTCCTTTCAAAGTGATTAGGTACATACTAGAGGATAAGTTCGAATCCTACAAGAATTGTAAGCCTGATTAGTGATTAGTGTAAACTACTTTGATTTTATTGATGCATTGATACCCAAGTACCGGAGCTTAATCAAATTATGGCTTAATCATACATATGAATTGTTGTTACCGTTCACTTCGCTCCTATCTACTTGATCAACCACTAGTGTTCTAATATGAGAGCTACTAGTTTCAACAAAATAAAAGAAATTAAAGGTCCAAATGAAATTTGAAAGGAAAAGTCTTATCATAGACAGAAAGAATTACATCAATAAAATCGGTGGCTCTGCCCTTGGCTTCTTATAATATATATCTGTCCAACTACTTGGAGTCTTGGACCCTGCCATGTTGTGAAACTTTTGGTGGGACATCTGCAAAATTTGCAGGAAGCAGACAGATTAGTAATTTATGGAGGACATTTGATGTCAACAGAGCGGTGTTATAGCACATTGATTATATGAAATTATGAATCCAGCACATGTTTCACTCAACCAAAACGTTTTTAAGGATAAGCCTCATCGGGAGAAGAGCCAATCCCAACATCAAACACCATGTGATAAAGATGCTGATGTTAAGGATAAAGGGTATATAGCTGAAGTTGATTGAGTTGTAGCCTCAGTACAATTTTTACTCCAAAAAGACGTACGTTTCACTAACCTTTTTTTTCACTTTTGCCTTAAATGTTTAAATTTGGTAATGTAATCCGACTAAATTTCTGATCAATGTAACCCATCCATTAGCCGCATTTTGATCTTTTCTAACAGAAAACGACTTACATATGGCTGCATAAATAAATAAATAAATAAAAATTGTGTGGGTTGATTTTTTTATTTTTGAAGTCAAGGTCAACCGAGCTAATAAAAATAGATTAATTTAATAATTTAATTTGTATTTTTAAAAGAAAATACCCCAAAATGCCCCTAAAAAAACACTTTAAACATTTTTTTTTTAAAAAAAAAACACAAGCATCTCCTCTCCTCTCCTCCCTGCCTCTATATGAAATAAACACATGCTCTTATTGACATAGAAATGAGTATTGGTTGGTTTTTCCATTTTTGTTCTCTCTTTGATGCTCGCACGTATTGTTGAGAACTGCATTGTCGTTTTCGCAAACAAAGAAAAAAATGGAGGGCGTTTGTTGTTGTTTTCTCATGAACAAAGAAAAAGGGGCATTCGTACGACATCATGCGATTGACTCCGGTGTAGTCCACTAATGCCCAAAACGAAAACTTTTTTGGCCAAAACTCTGTGTGTGTGTGTTTTTTTTTTAAAATCCCATTGAAATAATTTTTATTTTTCTGAGAACACAATCCCTATAATTTTCATGAAAGCTCTGAAGATTTTAATGAATAATTCCACAGAAATGTTGGGAGTGGTTGCTGGTGCGGACTCCATAAAGATAAAAGACCACATATAATATGGTGCGGGAATTTTTGAACTCCACAGAATATAATTTATCAGGACGGTGGTTCCGTGTGCGGACTCCGAAAAAGACATGATAATTTGGCATTTGAAAACATCCAATATCTATACATATAATGGTTTGTATTTGTATTGTCACTTTCGATGAAAATTTTCGATATAATGCGTTTGATCTTCTAAAGATTCTTGCCGAAATTCGTAGCATAGGTAGCCCCGGCCGACAGGTAACAGTGTAAACGTGCATGCCGACACGAACTGGACCTATCTTTTCGATCGAGCTCAACAATTGGTAGTAACTAAAGACAAATATTATACTTCATCTTACAAAATAAAATATTGTATGCTACATATATATATGTGTCGTTCCGACCATCATTTTTCAGTTGAAGAAACGTGTACTTGGCTTCGATCTTCTTTTATTATATATATACACCTACCATGAATTAAGGAAATGGTAACTTTGATAAGAAATTTTAGTAAAATTATATATAATACACATTATATATATACTAAAATTTGAAAGACACTTCTCACTTCTGTTTATCAATATTATTAATCCACCAAAAACCAAGATTAAATTGGAAATTAAATAAATAAATAAAGCTAATTCTCGAAGTAGCCGCTTGCTATTGAATAATTGGGGTGGCCACTGGCCGGAGTGAGAGGAAATGACAAATGATGTCACATCTGATAATATGTTTGCCATAATTTGTAGGAAAGATGCCTCGTTAAAGTTGGATCACTCTGTAAAAAAAAAAAAACCTAAAGAAAAGTTGGATCACTTTTAGTAGAACGGCCGCAAAAGATTGGAGGAATCTTGAGCAGCTTGCGAGTCTTTTTTGTAGAACAGTGAACAAAGTATTTTTCTCCGTGAAGTACAAAGCAAATTATTCACTTGTGACTACCTTCTGTTAACTTTTACAACTAGTTCCAACTCAACTTTCACTTTCATCGATCTCCTTTAATTAAATGGCTTTATATATGTTTCAACTCTTTTGATTCTTTTCTATCCCATCATTTTTCCTCCGGGACTGGGAGAAAACGACGACACCACTCCACACTCGTGAAATTTCTAATGGGGCATGCCATACATGCATAGTTTACATCGCATACAGTAAATATAAAGTAGAGTTTGATTGAATGAACTGAGGTTGATTAGAAATTTAAGCTTTAACTTTTTTATAAATATGGCTTCATTAATTTGAATAAGGCTGGATAAACTCGCATAATTTTTCATCTTCTGTTAATCTTTTGTCTATCTCTGTTTAAGAGATGAGCAAAGCCATCATTGAATTTGTATGATCTCCATATATAAGTCTTAAGTCTCACAGATTTAATGGTTGAGTTACAAAATATATGAACAAGAGATGAATGAATGGGTAATATTTATCTTTAAAAAAAAAAAAAAAAAGTGAGAACATCTCAAGTATTTAAAATGGGAAACTTTACAAAACCTAATGAACTTTCACCCTTTTTAAAAGTACTACCTAAAAGTTCAAAACTCTTACTTAATTAAGGGTGTAGAACTTTCAATTAGCTCATTTTGTTTGAATTTTTCGTTAATATTGTCAAACTTTTCAAAATACCCATGCTTTTCATTATAAATAAAATAAAATAAAAAGATTCAAGTGTTTCTATATATATAAAACATTTTTGCAACATCTTTGTAATTTATTTTTGATTAAAAATTGGGTATTTTGACTAAAATTAATGAAAAACTTTAACCGAATTCGGTAAATTAAAATAAATTGAAAGTTTGATACCCTTAAACTTTGGAGGATAGTGTCAAAACAAGTGAAAGTTGAGAGAGAATTTTCTAAAATTTCCCCATTTAAAAAGATAAAATAAAATTCTTTTTAATAAAATAGATATAAGATTTGTTTAATATGCTGAATTATTGTGATTATGAGTCTTGATACTAATATGCATGTGTAGATTGGATTATTTTAAGATTTTAGATAAGATTATAAGATATAGTATAAATAGTTTTGATTAATGCGTAAGTGTATGATATATAACAAAATCGCAATAAAATGTTTGATGACCCATTTGTAGTTGACGCAAACTAGTGATGCATTTGCTGGTTACCACACGATGCGAGTGACATGCGCGCTTCTACGCATTTGGGAGCGGGTGATCATTCGAGTCAAGAATTCCAACATTTTTCTTTGTTTAATAATCATAATTATCGGCAGTATAATTTCAAAAAATGGCATTCCCTACTCAAGAAAAAAGACTGGAAATAATTAAAAACATAAATTGAAAAAAAAAATCGTTTTCTGTATCACGTTATCCCGTAAATGCTCTCCATGTCACCTGACTGACATCCATCAACACAGGTAGTGGCGAGCTTGGTCGTAGTCAAAGACTGACAACAGTCGCCCCCACTACCGGTCTCTCTGAGCCATAAAATAAAGTGGCCTTAATTTATTAGGGTTTTGGTTGTTGGCGATGACTTAGAAACCACGAGAGAGACGTCAATCCAATTCCTCCATTTTTCATTTCTTTTTATTGGTCCATAAGAGCCCATCTAAGTTAGAATGGTTGAATTGTTTTGTTATAAATATCACGAAATTCGTTGTTCAAGTCTTCAATCAACGGATATAAGATTTTTGTGAGTGGGGTTGTGAGATAATAAGATTCTTTGTCATTTCTCCATAGCATAAAGAGGGAGATTTTTTAGTTACTATCTTTAAAATTTATGTTGGAGTTCAACAAAACTTGGCAGAACCTTGATATCATTAGAATCGTCGATTTTTTAGTTCATAGTTGGTGTCTAATCATAATCACGTGTATGCAACTAGAATTTGAAATTTTGTAATGTGAAAATTCGATCTCTTTTTAACATGCCATAGAAATTGCTTACTAGCTTTTTATCACTTGAAAATTACTTCTTTCATAGCTTTCCATATGAATAATTAACGAAGTTTTTGCCTAAGTCAGCCAAGTAATATAGTTACATAATGTTTCCAATAGATAGTTTAATCGGTTAATACACTTAATAAAGTGAATTCTTAGTCAATCCTCTCCTCTCTTAGTGAACTTGTTAAAAAAAAAACGTGTAATTACATAATCAATTAAGAAAAATGTTACATATATTATCAAGTGCTTGATCCTTAATGTTGTGGTAAAAATTATTAATATGCTATATGTACTTTCATTTATTTATTTATTTATCCAATGATAATTTTTATTGCATGTCATAAAGTGAATATATTGATAGTATGTGTAGTATTCCTTAGATGCATCATATCGATTATTTATTGTAAAATTTCAATTATTATCTTTAAAAGTAATAAAATTATTATAAAAAAAAAAGAAGAAGAAAACTATTGAAAATAAATATATAAAACTATTTCACGATTAATGAAGTGGTGGTCACTAGTTCGAATCCTCTTTCCCTCCTCTTATGTGAACATGTCAAAAAAAAAACACCCTACAAAAAGTTAGACCTCCCATTAAAAAAAAAAAAAAACTGTATGTTTATCGGGGAGTAGGGAGGCTACAAAGAAGACTTTAAAAATATAATAAAATTATATGACGAGCGATGAATATGACGTATTCATTTTCTTATAAGACTAAATTTGATTCCGTCAACTATGTAGATTCATGGAAGGAGTGATTTTTCGAATAATAAAAATTAAAGAATGACCTTTTTTTCTTAAAAAAAAAAACTAAATTAATTAGCTAAGACTATTTATTTGGACGTAAAATATGTTTAGAAAAATTATTAATCAAGAAAAATTTAAAAATATGTTTTTTTTTAATATTTGTATTTAACCATATTAATCTATAAATATCAATTTTTATTCAAAACATAAAAATATTAATATAAAAAAAAAAATTAGACTAAAAATTTGAAGTCCGGCAACCACAACCCCTATTTTACCTTTTGCCTGAACTCCATTTCCGGTGCTCCTCCGACACAAACCTACCCTATCATCCGATTCATCCCTTTGTTTATACAGTTATTTTTTTTTTACTCGTAAGTTCGAAAGAATTTGCAACCCTTGCTTGCTACCGCACCAAACATTAACTATAGGTTTCATACAAGCTTAGAAATTATTTTATTTTGAATGCATCGTTTTCAAAAGAAATAACAAATTATCATATCAAATAAAAAAAATCAATAAATCAGAGAAGAAATGATACCGAGTTTGAAAATAAATAAAACCAAAGCCTCTTATTTTAATATACAATTAAAAATATCAAATTTATTTTTAATGCATGCAGTAAGGTTATTAACTTTTTTGTTTTTTTTTATAATTATAGATGATTATAATTGTGAACGCAAGTGACGGTATATATATTAATCTAATATGATATATATTATGGGGTAAGGGGAATCATCTCACTATCCCATTTTGGTCAAACAATGAGTTGGTGTTTTAAATTCCAATTCACAGAAAACAAGGCCCAACTCGTGTCTGATTCATCGTAAAATTGATTACTTACGATAAAGAGGTTTTAATCAATTTTTTTTTTTAAAGTAAAATCATTGATTTTTTCCAAGATTTGATTGAGACCTTGAAAATAACATTATTATTATTTTTTTCTTGCGTGTTGTTTGCTTTGTATAAAAAATACATTTTTGTCCTACGTACAACTGAAATCCAACAGAAATGAGAAAACTATTATCAGACAACGCCAAATACCGCTGCCGACAACCTTTTTCTTTTTTCAATAAAAAAACAAAAAAAAAAAACTCGCAACCTGGGAGAAGTGGAGAAGGAAATTCGATGGAAAAGAAAGCTAGAGTGTTTTTTTTTTTTTTTTTTGTTGGCTGAGGGATGGGGGTTGGGCTGTAAGCCTCTCTGCCTGTGACATGGGGATTGGGCCCATCGCGAGGAGTGAATAGGGGATGTCATCTTTATTGTTAGAATGTGGAGTTAAATCCGACCGTAAATAGGTGAAATGACCTTATATTCTAATAAATTTGTTAAATTATAAGGTGAGATATTTGATTTTTTTTTTTAAAAGATATGGTATTTTGAAAAAAATTATGGCTTCCGTTGAAATGTAATGGTGAGTGTTATTTTAAACTAATTGGGTGTTTTGTGCGATGTAAAATAATAATCAACGAAAAATATTTTTTTTTGATCGAAAATTATTATTATTTTTTTAATTTTTGGAAAATAGTTTAACTGTAAATCATTTTTCAAATTAGAGCATCTCATCCTCAAATCGACGGACCTTGCTAAGAGTCGCACGGGACTTGATCGGACCTTCCCATAACTTGATCGGGATCAACCCAAGACCCTACCACTTGCCTAGGACTTGACTAGGATCGGCTCGAGACCCCACCGGGACTCGCCCAATACTTGATTGGGACCTGCCCAGAACTTGAACGAGACTCGTTCGGGTCTCGTCATAAAATATTTTCCTCAAAAATGATTTCTTAGAAAAAAATTTACAGTATTTGGCATCAATGGAAAATCAAGTGGGTCACGTTTGGGTCCTTGACGTCGGAAGTTTTGAGTAGAAAACATTTTTCGATATTTGGTATGTATGCAAAATTAGATTAAACACTAAATTATTGTTAGTTAATTTATATATTTTAATTAAGCATAATTTTTAGTTTTATTTTTTAAATTATTGTATATTAGTATTTTTATGTTGCGAATAAAAATTACATTTTTTAGGTTAATATGATTAAACGAAAATATAAAAAATATTTGTGATTTTCGGTGTGTACCAAACACCTTTATAAAATGACTTTCCTAAAAATATTTTATGCCGAAACAAACAGAGATAAAAATTTAAATTTTATGTTGCATACCAATTACCAAACACCTTTTTTGTTGTGCGAAATTTTATATACTGTTCTTGTAAACGTCAAACTTGCCATACTTCCCTTGAAATGGGGGCATGAGTCGCATGACACTCATCTCCTTCCAATGTAGCCCATAATTTCATCAGAAAGACGCTCTTCTCATATGATGTTATTTTTGTTCCTATGAAGCTTCTTTAGCCTTCATTGTTGTCTTCACAAAGCTTCTATGGAACTCCAATATTCCATATTTTCGAAATTAAAAATGACACCATTTTTGAAGCTGTCTCACCAGTGGAACCAAATTTAACTCTGGAGTAGCATTGAAGCAATGATCAATATTTAGCCATCTAACTTAGCAGCCCAGCTACTTGCCTGCTTCGCCTTTCAATGCAAACTGTGTACTATTTAGTAAGAGAAAGCTTTAACTTCTAATCTCCGATTAGGGGAGTAATAATATAATTCAGAAATTTGTAGTAAAACAAAAAGAATCTAGAAAAACAAAACCAAAGGGGGAATCTTTTGCGTTCCCCACGTGGGTCCCCATAAATCCTGCCTTTAATCCTCTACCCTTTCTGTGATCCAGCGATAAAAAGCCAGAAATGGTAATCCCAGGCTCGAACACAGTAGTGACACACAACCACATCCGCAATTCCCCTACAAAACCCAAGCCCACGACCGTCATTTCACGACCGAACACTCCCGACCCGTAGGCGTTTCCGTAATTCCTGCGCAAAACCATGGGCAAGAACGGAACTTGCCGTAACGCTAAATGCTGTCATGCAAATAAGTGGAAAGTAAATAAATAAATAAATGAGATAGAAATCTGGACGGCAATGGCCAAGTGAAAGTAACGCTTATATATATAATAGCGACTCAAGGAAGAATCTTCATTCAGCTTCCAAGTCCTCCATAGCCATATAAAGCACATCGAGTGTCTGTTGTCTATAACAAGCACTTCTTCATCAACGGCTCTCTTAGTTTCTGTGCGTACTCGGTGAGAAAGCGAGGTTGGCACTGAAGTCGATGACTTGTTAACGCTCTCTATTCAACCGTTTACTCTTCGGTCGAGATCGAGACAGCTCTCTGCTTTCTTTGTCATTGTTGTGTCCTCTCTCTGTGCGAGTCAGAGTACGGTTTCAGGTAAAGTTTCTAGTACTGGGCTCTGAATTTTACTAATGAACTGTCCGTGATGTTTGGAAAGGGAGACGAATTATGAGATTGAGAGCTTTTGCTTTGGTTTGGTTTTTTCCGTGTTTACTTTCCGGAGAGCCAAACGGAGCGCAAACCGGTGTTTCTTTGTTCCGGACGACCCTCTTGAATTTTCAGCTGTCTAAGTCTGTTTCTATTCGCTTCTCACAATTTGTGAATTGGGTTCGTTGCTTTTCAATTTCGAAGTTGTGTTCTTTCTCCAAGAGGCACTCTCTGTCCTTCTATTTGCGAAGATCTTTTTTTTTTTTGACAACTTTCTAACTTCATTCTTGTTGCTTTTTCCCTGAATTTTTCATTAGAATTTCAAGTTTTGGAGTTTATATAAGCTAGACGTTTAGCTTTGAAACAATAATAAGATCAATCGTTTCATCCTTCTGTTTTATGTATCTCAGTTGTGTTTGATTCAATCAACGTACTTGTTGCTTTTAATTGGTTTTCAATTTTTGGGTCTCTCCTTCTTTTCGAGGAAAGTTCTGGTAGTTGACTAAGTTGACTACTGCCAAAGAATAAAAGATGAAACCTTCGAAGTTTTGTTGTGGCTTTGAGCTTTAGGGAGACTTGTTCTCAGGGACTGGTTTTCGGGTTTGGTAAAACACCTTTCTTTCTATGCGACTTTCAATTTTTGAGTCGACAACTTACATAGTTAAGCACTTTTTTTTTCCAATATTTCTCCTTCAATTTCCACGGTGAAGCTGTCCAAATATTATTATTATTATTTTACTATTTATTGACTTTTAGCTTTTGCTAAAGGATTGCAAATTCATTTAAAATTTTCATTTCAACTCTGGTTTGGTTGCTTGAGAAGCCGGGGGAAAGGAACCAAGAGAAGAGAAATTTGTGAGTCTTAGGTTCTAAAATTTTAGATGCTATCCTTTTTTTCCTTTTTAATCCCCACCTTCTGCAAAAAATTTGATGATCCAACTCTACCATGCCAGTTGGGAGGAGTAAGTAAGCTTTATCGACTGGAGGTGTTGCTTTTCAGGAGAGCCATATGTATAAAATTGTTTTCTTTGGCTTTTTCTAACATTTCATATGCAACCAAAAGGAGGGGTTTTTCAGTCTGCTTGGATTCCTTATCGATATTTGATACACGCTTGGAGCATGTGCTGGGCATATTCGATGAATTTTGTTCTTATATATGCAGTTCAGTGAATGCCTTTGATTTATTATAACTTGGTCTTTTTTCTTTTTTTTTTTTTTTTAATTTGGTGTAGTCAAAGCTTTGTGAGAATGTTAGAGAAGATGGCAGAATTTAACCAGGAGAAGGTGATAGACGAATTTGAAGCAACAACGAAGGCTGCTGAGAGGGTTCAGATAGAGACCCTCAAGAAGATTCTGGAAGAAAATGGATCAGCAGAGTACTTGCAGAATCTTGGTCTCAATGGAAGAACTGATCCTGAGAGCTTCAAGAATTGTGTTCCCCTTGTCACTCACAAGGAATTGGAACCCTACATTCAGAGAATTGCAGACGGTGATTCTTCTCCCATTCTCACCGGAAAACCAATCACAACCATCTCACTAAGGTATTTGTAACCTTTTGTGCAAGTTTTCTGATTTGACCTGAATTTTAAATTTATGCTAGCTAGAAAAGTTATGAGAATAAATGTTTAATTTATGTTGCAGTTCTGGTACCACTCAGGGGAAGCCAAAGTTCGTGCCTTTCAATGACGAATTGATGGAATCCACCATGCAGATATATCGGACTTCTTTTGCTTTTAGAAACAAGTAATAAACTCTTATTTAGTGAAATGGATTCTCTGTTTATATTTTGTTTCAGAAAACCTTTTTGCCAGTTGATAAGCATAGACTTTACCTTATTGGACTAATATATGATATCCGCGCCCCCTTTTAACCTATATTACGCTTTTCATTGCATGAAGAAGTTGAAAGAATCGTTTTCTATAAAAAGGGAAAAAAGTTGGAAGAATCATTTGATAATAAATAAATTCATAATTTGATTATAAGGTATCATTGCTTTTCTGCTGATGCAAAAACCTTTACTATTCTGCAGAGAATTTCCTCTTGGGAATGGAAAGTCTTTACAGTTTATTTACAGCAGCAAGCAGTTCAAAACAAAAGGGGGTCTAGCAGCTGGAACTGCTACCACTAATCTCTTCCGTAATTCACAATTCAAAACGTTGATGAAGGCAATTCAGTTCCAACCCTGCAGCCCTGATGAAGTAATTTTTGGTCCTGATTTCCATCAGTCCTTATACTGCCATCTCTTATGTGGGCTAATTTTTCGGGATGAAGTTGAATTTATATTCTCTACTTTTGCCCATAGCATCATGCATGCATTCAAGACCTTTGAACTTGTTTGGGAAGAACTGTGCACTGATATTAGGGAAGGGGTCCTCAGCAGTCGAGTCACTGACCCAACTGTCCGAGCAGCTGTGTCAAAACTGCTCAAACCAAACCCTGAATTGGCTGATTTGATATCCAATAAGTGTTCAGGTTTGAGTAATTGGTATCGATTAGTACCCGAGCTTTTTCCTAATGCCAAGTACATATATGGGATCATGACCGGGTCAATGGAGCCTTATTTGAAAAAGTTGAGGCACTATGCAGGGGAGCTGCCTCTCTTGAGTGCTGATTATGGGGCCTCTGAAGGATGGATCGGAGCAAACGTTAATCCAAAATTGCCACCTGAGTTGGCCACATTTTCCATTCTTCCTAATATTGGATTTTTTGAATTCCTCCCACTGAGGGAGAATATTGAGGATCAGGAGCACGATTTCCTCTGTATGGAGCCAAAGCCAGTGGGTTTAACTGAAGTCAAGATTGGTGAAGATTATGAGATCATTGTCACCAATTTTGCAGGTACGAAGTTCTTCTGATAGGCTTAAATTCCTTTTTGAAAATGGTAATCGAGAAATATGGGTTGCTCCCTCCATCCCCATCTGCACAATGCAGAGAATTGGTTATAAAGTAGAAAATTAATGAAAATCACAATAACCAGTTTCAGTCCCATATCTTTTGTTATTTAGAATTTTATAGTTGGTCTCGTAGAGTTTTATTATTTACTCATGCACTGACCCAGTGATTTAATTGACCTGTTACCTTTTCTTCCTACCATACATTTTAATAACCCAGAGTTGCTTTAAATGCTCACCATGTGACTGTAGGTTTCAAGGAGAACAGCTTCTATCCTTATTCAGTATTCCTCCTCCCTATATTGTCTTTTTTATTTGATTATTTTCGTTGTTTATCTGCTGTGTCAGGAAATTTTTATTTTTTTTTTTTTTTATGAATATGCATTGTCAGGAAACATATTCTTACTCCACTAGTTGACAATACCAAACCAGCTGGCTAAGACATGCATCTATAATTGTTTGAATTAATCATATGAAAGACATTCAATGAATTGAATCTTCCAAGGTTTCCTCAGCCATAGCCTTCTGCAGGTTATCCACATGTATAGCACGACAATAGGAAACTGAGTAAATCCTTGTGTTTAAACATCAAGTTTTATTAAATATGCAACCGTGTCTTTTCCTCTGTATATACAGAGACATAAGACATTTTTGTTTCTCTGTTCAGTATGCATGCCCACTAGTTTATCAGATAATCTATGGTATTGCATTTATTTACTCAACTTGTTTTTACCGCACATGACTATTTATTTAATGCATTGTTTTTCTCAATGCTTTCTTCTTTCATATCTAGTTCTGAACCCAATATTTTCCTACACTGTTTAGCTATTCATCTCTGTAGCACAAGTTGGTTCTCAGCGAGTAATTTGATTCATTCAATGTCTCGTAAACTCACACATGGCTCACTTAAACATATGGATTTGAAAATGGTTATTATGTTTGTATCAAATAGTAGTTGAACTATTGCATCTTGTACTTGCTGAAGAAAGTAGGAAAGATGGAGAAGTATCTTTATGGCTATAGGATGTGGGTATTATGAAAAAGAAGAAATCAATGCGTTAATTTTCCAGTCTAATGTAGAATGGAAGTAAAACATATTTACAAAATGGTACTGTACTTGAAGGATGTTTGGTCATCTTCTCATATGTGTGCAACAACCTCTGCACTTCTATGATATTGACACGAGGGACCATTGGATGAAGTTTTGCTGAAACCCTTAATATAACCTGTACCTGTCTAAAGGAAGGAACGTTTTGTATGTTAGTTATTAGCCAATAAATCCTGGATTTGCAAGATCGTAATGTATATATAGTCAACTTTGGACCTTGGCTTTTTCTGCCCTTTTCTTTTGGTTTTTAGTTGTGATGCATTAGCATATTCCTCTTATACCTATCTAGTCCCATAATTTGTGCATTTTATTAAAATTCAGAGATTTGCACCTGAGTTGTATTATCTCTTTACAGAGTTCGTTGTTTTAAGATTCTCTCTCTCCCTGTCTCTTTCCTATTGTCCAACTACCAAGATATAGCTTTAGTATTCAGTTTCTCTGATACTTTTTGAAATCCTCTTTTGACCCTTTGGTGAGAAAACTGACATGGATAAGTTGCTGAGACGTTTGAAATACATATTGTATATACACACACACATCCATGTGCTTGTTCTCAATGGAAATATAAATGACATATTTTCTTGTGAATTAAATTGCAGGTTTCTACCGGTATAGATTAGGAGATGTGGTAAAGGTGATGGGGTTCCATAACTCCACCCCAGAACTGAAGTTTGTCTGCAGGAGGAATCTTCTGCTCACCATCAACATTGACAAGACGACTGAGAAAGATCTACAGCTTGCTGTGGAAGAAGCAGGCAAGGTGTTGGGGGAAGATAAAGTAGAAGTTGTTGATTTCACCAGCCATGTTGACTCATCCACAGAGCCAGGCCACTACGTTGTGTTCTGGGAAATAAGTGGTGAAGCAAGCGAGGAGGTTCTCAAGGAATGCTGCAACTGCTTGGATAGGTCTTTTCTGGATGCAGGGTATGTCAGCTCACGGAAGGTGAAAGCCATAGGGGCGCTGGAGCTCCGAGTTGTCCGGAGGGGAACTTTCCAGAAGATCCTAGATCATTATCTAGGATTAGGGGGTGCTGTTAGCCAGTTTAAAACGCCACGTTGCGTAGGGCCGACCAACAATTTGGTGCTGCAAATCTTGTGTGGCAACGTTGTTGAGAGCTACTTCAGTGGTGCTTTCTAGCTAAGAAATCATATTGCTATTATATGGTTGGAATTGCAATTTCATCTTTTCCTGTTTTAAATCCATATATATACGCTTCTTGGCGGCAATTCTATTTTATATACACATCACACACATATATATAGTCCAAAACCTTGGTTAGGTGCGGGCAATGGCGCTATGCTGCCCCACGCTTTGACTTTTGGACCAGCTATAGCTGCCCGGTGCTGGCCCAGTCGCCCGACATCACTCTCTCTCTCTCTCTCTCTCTCTCCATCTCTTCAAATAATACTGCAAATTACACGATAATTAAGGAAAATTTAAGTACTCTTCCCCATAAAAATTAATAAATCCAGGGGTGACGCTTGTTTGTAGGGAATAAGTAAAATAAAGTATTAAGGTGAGTGGCATTTTGTTGAAAGGAGGTAGTGAAGCAGGACGACTTCTGGGAAGAGACAAAAAATGATTCGTAGAAGAAGATGGAATCTGACAGAGATCCCACTCTGACTCAGCTCATATGGCTTGAGATGAGATAATGGGATATGAATACCTAATATTAATAAATATTTATCCATTACCATATGCCATCAGCTAGCGCTTCCTGTAGCCTGTAGGTATGCATCTTTTACATGTCATTGTCATCTACTTTCGTCTGAACAAATCCAATGTTATCAACTTGCGAGATCTTTAAAAAAAAAATTGCGTTGACGACAACCAACCAACAAATGAACAAAACACAAACATTATTATTGTCTCTTGGTGCAGCAGTGGGTATCTCTTGTCAAATATGGAAAGAAACAACAAAACCCTTGCAGTTCTGCGGATAGAGTTTTAGAAAGATACGATGTTTTTCAACTTTAACCCTTGGAAATTTAAAATGAATGTTGCATGGTGAGGTTCGAAGTTTTGATATTAAAATCCAACGGTAATACTTTTTGAAACGTCAATTTCTGTTGTTTCGAAAAATGAATTAACTTCCACGTGATTCACGAGCCTAAATTAACAGTCGTGATTGGTTAGTAAAAAAACACAAACCTAGTCATTTGTTTTACACAATCGAGAAAGTATGAGAAGACCAGCTGTGCCTCTCTCTTAAAAGTAATTTAAAAAAACAAAAAAAGAGAGAAAATGACAAATATGTGAGGACCAATTAGTCCATTTGTTCAAAACATTATTATAAATGGGTTTGTGGGGGCACGACCCAAATTAGCCTCCATGGACTCCGCCATTGATCTTTGGGCACGCGGCCCTATTAGCTTTACCCTCAAATGAAATATATATATATATTTTTATTTTGTTTATTTACCTAATAAATCATATCTAAACTCTACAGTGTGCTTTTACATTTCTAGAAAGATATAATGGAGAGAGGTTCTTTGTATCAATCCATATTAATTTTGTCGGTATTCAATGGCGATGAGATGACGGCATGTCCAAGATATATGTATATAATTTCTTCCACAAATAAATCATTGCTCCATCGCGCATGCGAGAGTTCGTGGTTTCAAACTAATTTTATTATTATTATTATTTATCAACTTTATAATCTTATTAGTGTGGGAGTTAGTTGAACTTGTGTCCTCAACCGCCAAATGTGACAGGTAATTGAGACTTGAGAGAGCCCATAAAGAAAAATCACCACTTTTTCAACCAAATTGGGCATTTAGTGGATCCTTTAATTAGAAGGAAAAACTCTAGAAATTGAATACTAAAAGCACTTTTGGAGTGGAATTGTGGAATGCTTTTTGTACTTTTGGGAAATAAAATTGTTTTGCAATGAATGAGCCTAGAAGCCACTTTTCTTTTTCTAAGATGCTCTCTTTTCTTTTTTTTTTTTTTAAAGAAGTTAGAAAAAAAAAAAAAAAAAAAGATTACAAGCGTGAATCATTCCCGTAAGGCATTTATGAGTGTTAAGTCTCTCATATTGATTTTTTATCATGCGATATTAAGTTTTATAAGTGATTATAAAAAACTATATATTAATTAGTCATTTTAGAGTGTTCAATCTAATTGTCCCCCACATCAATCAATCGGTGCACGTGGCACCCATTGATTAAGTAATGCTTTTAAATGATCAATCGATTCCCTCTTATATGTGTTTGGATAAGTTTTCCATCACTATCAACATGAGAAGTGTCTTATTTAATTAAGGACATAACATAAACCTTATGTCCCACTTTCATTTATTTTTAGAGACCTAGACCTAAACCTAGAGAGAGAGAGAGAGAGGGACCCACCTTGGAGGTCATTCTCCCTAAAATCTTTAAGTGATTATAAGAAACTATATATTAACTAGTCATTTTGGAGTATTCAATCTAATTGTCCCCCACATCGATCAATCGGTGCACGTGGCACCCATTAATCAAGTAATGCTTTTAAATGTTCAATCAATGCCTTATTGTATGTGTTTGGATAAGTTTTTCATCACTAGCAACATGAGAAGTGTCTTATTTAATTAAGGACATAACATAAACCTTATGTCCCACTTTCGTTCATTTTCAGAGACCTAGACCTAAACTTAGAGAGAGAGAGAGAGAGAGGGCACCTTGGAGGTCATTCTCTCCTAAAATCTTAAGGTGGATGGTGGAAGTCCCTTGTCACACGACTACTACGTACCCTTACCTGTAAAAATGAATTTTAAAGAAATCTGTTTCAAAGAGGCATCTAGAGAGAGTATAATGAATTTTAATTAAGAAGCTGCTGCTGTTAAATTGGCCTATATTTTGAGAATTACGTTCTCAACGAGTGAATTATGAGACACCCATCAAATAATAATCAACATGGCCCACGTCTCACCAAAATACAATACAGGTGTTTGCACGACAGAACCAAGAATTATTAGTTCACCACATCTTGGGATTCAACTAATCTCCACCGACCAAGCAAGAAGTAATTCCGCAGCTTCTTGATTCAAGAACACGCACAGGATAAATTAAGGAAGAAGAAAAGGAAACAGAGAGAAAGTGGAAACAGAAGAAACAGCCAAAGAGAAACAAGAGTGAAGAGTACTGGAGTCTCACCAACAAAGAGAAAAATAATTGTTATAAATTTCAAGTCTCATTATTCAATTGATTGAATTACTTTACTTATATAGTCCACGATAACACTCCTTTATTACAAAAAGAAAAAGGGAAAATCAAATCCTTGTTGAAAATTAAAACTTAAAAAAAAAAAAGCATAATTCTAGAAGGTGCTGATAAAGTAGTAGAACAGAATTGCTAACATTAATTAAATGCGATTTAAATGAATAACTATGATGAACATGCTATTAGGAAATTAATCCTATTTTCTAAAATTAGTGAGACGTGAAAATTAAGAAGAACGCAAAAACAAAGATTTACATGGTGACTATGTCCACAAAGTTTAAACAATGTTTTATTATTTTCATTAAAACAATATCGTACAATAAGCCTCAGAAAAACATTTTTATTATTATTATTTTTTAAGTTCATTTAGACTGCAGGGCTTCTAACATCGAACCGGGTTAGATGCAAAACCAAATTCCACGTAATTTTGAAGGAAAATCTCAATCCCAAATCCATATATTATAAGCAAATCGTAATCTACATGCGTGAAAAGGTAAATAATCTTGTGTATATATGTTTAACTATAACATCAAAACACTTACAATAAATAAAAATAATTGTCAGAGGACAATGACATATGGATCATAGTATTAAAATATGGACATTAGGTACAAAGAAAACATCATGCATTTGTGAACTCTGATCATTTAATTTTATTCCCACAGCCCTGAAAGTTGTTTTTAGCGCATTTAGCATCTCCCAGAATCAAAGACAGCTAATTCAATCAAATTCCAATTTATATATATATTTGGAGGTTTTGAAAATGCAGATTATTTATGTTCTAGGTGGTGTCATTATGAATGTGTAGCTAAGCAGGTGTTGTTGTTGAAAGTTGAAAGCCAACATTTAAGCAAAGTGGATCTGTCGTATTCACCACCAAACGCTGCGACAATTATTTTGTTTAATTATGTAATAGCAAGGCAGCTTCATGTTCAAGGATGACAAGGACAACATCGTCCCCATTGAATGCTAATTCAGCTCCTCGCTGTAACAGGGTAATTTGGTAACCTCTAGGATTTGTTTCCAATAAATAATTAATATGAAATGTCACAAAAGAAACGTACGGTTCTGTGTCTCTCTGTTTCTTTAGGAAACTCCCTTTAAACCAAAATCTGATACAGAAAAATAAGTTTCAATTTTCAGACCCAGATGCAAAAAACATTGGAAGGGAAGAAATATCAAGCTGATGATGGAGAAGAAGAAGAAGAAGAAGGAGATCGGGGTTTAGCCATATGGGATTGTGGCAGCCCTCTGTATGACTCGTATGAATTGGTTGCACTTAGTCATATCATCGATCGACATCTGATGGCATTGCCACATGTCAGCAGATCAAAGCGTCTCATCGCCCCATTCCCTCACGCGAACAACGTTGTTGTCACCTCGATGGCATTGAGCCCCCCCGGAGGAAGTTTCAGAGGGTCTGCCATGGTGGGCAGAGTGAAGGAATTTGATGTGATCAGGAAGATGTGGAAGAGGAAGGTGGTGACAATAGGACGATGGAAGAAAACGAAAACATGGCTTTCTGCCCTTCGTAAAAGGATTGGTTTGTGGAGGAAATAGAAACACATATCATATGATCAATGGAACAGGTAAACTGATATCAGCATATGGAAATCATGATGATTTATTGAATAATTCGGATTTTTTTTTTCCTTTTTCTTTTGTTTGAATTGTATCAAATTAAGTAAATAATGTGTAACTCTGTTTTTCAAAGAACAATCTTTTTAATAAATCTATTGAATATAAAGTAGTATGTTGGCTTTAACTTTAACATGACATGACATGACGTTTTTTTTTTTTTTTTTTGTTTCTTTTTTCCTTTTTAAACCAAATCAATTTGCATTTCTATATTTGATCCCTCAGCATGGTCTTAATTTTTGTTTAAGGTGTTAATCTTTATGTTTGAAACGTTCAATGTTAAAATAATAATAACAAATAAAGAAATTTGAGTCAATGAATGTTAAACTATTAATTAAAATTAAATTTATCTTTTATTCCAACACTTTTTAACTTACAATATTTTGGCACTTTTAAACTTATAATGTTCTTCAGTGATTTAAAATCATAATACTCATACAGTGAAGTGTTGAGCTTTTCAATGAGGAGGATCTCATAGAGAATTTTCTTTCAATTAACTATTTCAAATGAGATAAACGAATTAACATCTCATCATTTGTCAAACTAGTAAAAATTGAGTGGATTTTTTCAGCTTAGAATGAAAAATATACAAGGGGAACTAGGTTTTAAAGTCAACCACTCTTCAATGTTACTAGAAATGAACATTTATTTTAATAGTTTAAACTAATGAATTTGATAATACAAATGTTCTTCTAACAATGTGAGTGTTCTATGATAATGTCATTAGATTTTTTTATTTTTTATTTTTAAGTAAGAAACAACAAATTACAAGCTAAGGTTGGGCAACCCAAACAATAAGATCCTAAACAATCAAAACAAGACAAGTAAACAAAAAATAAAAGAGGCAATGCATCAAATGAATGACATGGGCCTATACTTTCTTAGTGCAAGGACTAAGAAAATTGGCCGTCAATGAAGACAATAAGACTTGGTATGTCAAAAATAGCGCAACCAAATGATCTAAGGAGAAAAATAGAACCGAAAAGGTTCCATAATCCTCCTCAAACCATAAAGATGAAATCATTACAAATGACAGAAGAAACTCTTAAAAATACGGAAAAACGGTACATAAAACCACAAAGATAAAATAATTATTGTTAATGATTATTTGTGCTATGTCGTTATTAACCCAATCCCAATTACTTTAAAAAGAAAAAAGAAAAAAGAAAAAAACTCTCAATTATATATATATATATATTTTAAATGAATTATCTTAATGCATCAAATAAAAGATGCCATCCTATAATGCCAACATGTAGGCGGCGTGATTGGGAAAATTATTTAAAGATTAATAACATTTACTTTCTTCTAACCATTACTTCTTCTTCTTCTTTTTTTCCCGCAATGTCTCTCTAATGTTTCATTTTTACAATGTTTTCACTAATTTATTATTGAGGTTGCAATTTTTATTTTTTTAATGCCATGGAAATAGGATGGTGAAATTTATCCCTTTTTCACCTTTCAAATAGAATAATAATAAATAATAATAAAATAAAAAGTGAAATTTCAACCCAACACCCTCACTTGTGAGTCCCAAATGAATTAGGATCCTCTTATTATATTGAAGGGATAATTTTTGTCTCCTCAAAATGTGAAATGACAAAAATACATTTTCAATATAACTAATCGCTCAAATGAAATTAAATTGAAAGGATTATGTTCGGTCACAAACACGCAGAGAAACCACTTCCTCTCTCGGCCACGATGGCAGCTTGTCATCTTCTTTTGGCTGCTTGATTGATGATGGTGGCCACAACTATTTGATCTAATGCTAATCACCACTAGATTTGTGTCGGCCACTAGATTTGTGGTGACTAGTGTTCGTCCACTTCCAAGTCCACCATTTCAGAGTTGGCACTACTCAAAAAACGGAGACAAATGTCAATTTATCACAACTCTATAAAATGGCTTATAAATTAAAATTCCAATTAAAACGTTTGGCCCACCTAAGGATCTGCTGATCAAATCAAGATCTTGAAAGTAATATTAAACCAAATATTGTAATAATCAAACTTAATTAGTTATTCCCATACCAAAGCTGACAAATTCATTGAAAATTTTGAGAAAATAAAATATTATTATTGGGATTAATATGAAAACCCCCTTCGTCCAAGGGTTTAAAATTGAATCACAGACCGATCCGATCATATGCCACCAACCATGTCGGGTCAAAACTGTGTTGGATCATGGACAGTTCTTTTGACTTGGAGCGGTCCAAATAACTCCCCCCAAGGCAACTGGGCTTTGCTGGATGAGGAAAGGTCAGTGGAGATCCGACCCACTTAATCATGTATCTGGGTGAGCCCAATTGAACAAACTCGGATGGCCCAAATTGAACAAATCTTGGAAACTCTAGACTTGCAGGTTCAAGTTAGCCCATCTCTGTGTGAGCTGAGCTGAGTTAGTTCTGAGATGATATTTCTCAAAACCCCATTCCAAGAACATTTTTTTTTTTTTTTTCCTTCGATTCTTATTTTTATAAAATTTTATGCATACCTATGGAGACCGATCATGGATCCTAGAGTATCTAATTAAAACTTGTGTGATATAAAGGTTCCTTATTTACTTTGATGCCATCATTTGTAATAAGAATGTTTATTGCATGCTTTGATGATCGATCCTACCACTCAACCAACTTTTCGAAGTGTCATTTATGTGTCTTCTTTGATCATGTGATCAAACCTTCCATTGCCAGTTGCTTCGTGCTCGTTACATTCAAAGAACATTCCACAGATCCTCCCGGCCTGTTTTATATATTTTAGCTTATCTTGAATGCAAGTTGCATTGCTGTTTTAAGTAGAGATCCTTAATGTTGTTTTGTTCCTTGTTTATGTTTGTTTTTTCCTCTCTATATATATTTTCTAATGTATGATGATCCATGGATCGCTTTTACTATGTTAATTAATGTGGTACATGCTTTTTGTTTAGCGCTTTGTCCTTTGTTGATTTGATTTAGATAATTGCACCAACAAATAAAAATAATAATTGGCCAGAAAAAACAAAGGAAAAGCAATTGGCTCATTTTTTGTAGTCATTGTTAACGTGCATATCATTAGCGACAACTTTGTATAGTCATTACTAGCATGCATGTCATTAGCAATGACTCTGTATAATCGTTGCTAATATATATATCATCAATGATGACTCAAAATTGTCATGACTGATAACTTGATAATAACGATGACAAGTTGTCTCATGTAAGGTATTTGTAGTAATGACCCATAATGCTATCAGTGACGACAATTGTCGTCAACAATAGTAAATCTTAGTGATGACACAAATGTGACGTAGCAATGACGTTAGACCTTAAGGTTTTTAGAGATGATAAAACCATTTATTTTTTTGTAGTGAATTTTCCTTACCATTGTCTCCTCTCTTCCCTTAGTCCTCTCTCTATTCTCTCTGCACTCGCTCCCTAATTATCTTGTATATGGACATGGAGTTCCAACCCCCATACCATTCAACTTGATTTTGACACTAAACATGAAGGATATAGATACCTCACGTTGGAATATCCTAATTGGTTGGTTGACTCTACTGTAGTTTTGAAATGGATATGAGGAGTTGACTCTATGAAGTGGCAATACTTGGATCTATTATGAGTAAATATCATCCAACTTGGCTTTCACCTTATACTTCAAAAATACATATTTGAACCATGGGAAAATATTAATTCCACTCGAAGTCACAAATTGAATCTCAATCAAGTTTCTTGCCTGGAATTGCTATCCAATTGTGAATTGCATTAAAAAAATATCAATGTTGACTTTTTTTCTTTTTATTTTTTTTTGTTCCCATTTCAACGCATACCTAATCGGCAATTAGTTCGATCACCATCATCTTAGATTGTATTCAAGAAATATAATTTTTAAGTTAATATATATATTGACAAAATCTTCATTTTTAAACTTTTGTGGAAAAGATGTTTATGCAATTTTTAGATTTTTTGAACTTTAAAAGCATTTTCAATTTTTTTTATTAAACGAGTGTTTTATTTATTCAAATTTTTTAAATGTTAAATGTTATTCTAGACCATTCAAACCAACACCCATGCGTGCCCCTTATTGAACCCACGCTGATAAATGATTGTCAAATTGTGACAACCTCAACCGTTGGGACCTTGTGTAGGTTGTCCCATTGAATAAATATGAACAGGGGACTTGAGTTCCAAATTTTTTATTTTTTTACATATCCACACAAGGATAAGGAGGAAGATATTTAAACTTATGATCTCCACTTCATAAGGCTTGTTTCTTAACAAATTGAACTTATGATCTCCCTTCCTTCCTCTCTTGGGGACACTTGAGTTCCAAATTGATTCATCACAAACAAAACATAATCTGAATAGAAGAAAGAAGAAAAGCAGGGCAGGGGAAGAGAGGAAGGAAGGGACCACAGCAGAGAAAAATGGTTGGTGGGTGGGTGGGTGACTCATGGTGATGGAGCGTCGTCAGAAACACAGACTTGTCAGCGTAAGATTTTAAGCGGCCGCGTCTTTAACTCTTTTCACTCCTTTTCATAACGGCCAAAACCGTGCTTTTTTCGCACTAGTCGCAAACAGGAAACACCCAGGAAAACGAAAGAGAGAAGATAAAAGTGAGAGTCTGGCGCTGAGAGAGATAGATATGGCGAATAAAGTTAAAGAGAAGAATCAAAGAGAAATTGGTCTTCTACTTTTTTGCTTTTTCTCTCTTCTGTAAGAGTAAAGCTGGCTGGAGGGTGGAGGCCAACGACCCTAAATCAAGGCTTTTTTTTGTTTTTTTTTTCATGGCAATGTCTCATTTCCCTAACGCATTGGGAAACGATCCTCTCTGTCTCTCTGTCTGTCACCCCGAACCCGAAGCTCTCTCACTTTGATCGAACAACCTCCTCGAATGTAGTTTCAGAACATTTCACAAATTCTAGGCGTTACCCCGGACTTTTTCCGAAATCTTTGTCTCCACGAAAATCCTCGCTCTTTCTTTCCCCTCTGTTTGGTTGCTGAGAAAACTGAGGTTAACCGTTCAAAGAAGAATCAAATAAGTTGTACGAACTTTCGGATTAGATGTGATTCTCAATTAAGACAACATTTAGCTGAGCTCATACTCTGTTGTCCTTTTCTTCTGTTTTCTCTCAGCTGTCAATCGTTGACTATAAATATTGCATCTAGATTTTCTATTTGCTCCTACAAAAAGGCAAAAAAAAAGAAGAAGGAAATTTTCTACTTGTTTGGTACGTCGTCGTATTCTGTTTGGCTTTCTTTGGGTGTCTACAATGGCGGACTCCGCCAAAGTACGGTTGGTTCTTTGCCCAAAGTGTGAAAATCTTCTGCCGGAGCTCGCTGATTACTCTGTTTATCAGTGCGGTGGTTGCGGTGCTGTTCTTCGAGGTATTTTTCTTCCCTTTAAATGGTAATGTAAAAACCGCTTGTTTAATTTTAGAGACAGAGAGAATGAGAATAATGTTTCGAATTTTATATGATTCATTTTCAATAAAATTTTTGGAATCCTTCAACAGAAGGCGAAAGATTTTTATTATGTTTCACAGTCAAAATGTTAATTTCTTTTGTATTACCTACCCTTTATCAGTAATCAAAAGCTGCATCACTGTTTCTTTTTTCTAATTTAAGAGAGGAATTTTCGTTCTCGTATTTCACTAAGAATATATCTGTCTAATTTGTGAGAAAAACATTAGAAAAGATATCAAAATCTGAACCTTTAAATTTCCGTTGTATAGAACCCAAGAGCAGGGAAATCAAGCAACACAACCATTGGCGTAGGGATTGAGGTTTTTTTTTTTAATTATTATTTTATTTTATTTTAATATTTTTGGATGCCAAGAGAAATCTAAGCATGAGGTTTAACATTGCAACTAGTGACCATTTCCTTCGTTTTCTCTGCAACAAATTAGGACATCACTCGATTTTCTTACCCCCTTAAACCCTAAAATTTGAGTATAAATATTCTTGTTAATTAAATTTGCAGCAAAAAAGGAGAATCGCGAAGGAGATGGGTTGTCCGAGAAATCAGATGAAGAAAGGTTAGGCGAACTACCTGTTAAATCAGAGAATTCCTCGAATAAAGGAATGATTGATTTGAGTGATGCTTCTGATACAGATGTTAAGCCAGATGGTGACTCTTTGAAATGTGTTCAAAGGGATTCAAAGAAGGATGATGTTGCATATGCTGAGCGATATGGGAATGAATCTAAGTTTGCAACTGATAATTGGGTAACTGAGACTGGTCTTGATATGAACACAAAAAGAGATGAATTGGGTGAAGCAATGGGAAGGGAACAAGGAGAACTGAATTCTGAAATTGGATCTATGGGAAGATTCCAAAGATCGGGACGGATGTCTGATTGGAAAATGGGAGAGAGACGTGAGATGGAGGGCTTTCGAAGAAACCCAAGAAGTGACGAAGGTGTGAGGTTTTCGACTTCAAACTATCCTGATGAGGGCCCGTCAAATTACAAGTTGGATTCTTCGTATAGTTTTGGGGAATCATCTAGGAACCCTGATGACCCAGATGGGGCTAATAGGGTTAAGTATCTTGAACAAGATCGAGCTGAGCTTTTGAGGAAGCTGGATGAGCTGAAGGATCAACTTAATCAGTCTTGTAATGTGGGTGATAAACCAAAAGAGAGGGTTCCTCTTGATGGCAGGATGGCTCCTCCAGATCCTTATGGTGGCCCTGATAATTGGTTTCAAAATGGTTCTTCAGTATCAAATAGGGCTCCAATGCAGTTCTCTGGACCTGATAAACATGGTGCAGGCCACCCTTGTTCCAATCATTGGCCTGATCTATTTCCTTGTACCAACAGGCATGAAATGGCCATGCATAGCTTCTTTCCTCAAATGCATAACCCAAATCATAATCCTGGATATGGAGATCCTTTTGGACCTGAAATGCTTAGGAGAGCTCCACACCAGTTACCTGCTCAATACCCACCACAGCCATTGCATCCATACTTTTCTGGACAATATATTGACTCTAATCCCAACTCATTTGAGCCATACCCAGCTAACTCAATGTTTCACCAGCCTTCTTGCTCTTGTCTTCATTGTTATGACAAAATTCAGCGAGTCTCAGCACCAGTTCCACCCCCTTCTTTTTGCAATAAAAGGTTTCCTGATGTCCCAAACAATCCTGTTATGTACCATCATCAGAAACCTGGGGCATTTGGTCCACTTGGTCATAATTCTAGGTCTATCATTCCTCCTCCATCAAGCATTAGTGATCCACAATGCCATGCAAGATGGCCAAGTGACCTTAATTCTGAGATGGGTGGTTTTGTTCGCTGTCATCCTCGTAGGGTGGTGTTAGCGAGTGGTGCCCACTATTGCCGTCCCATAGCAAATGGTGCCCCCTTTGTAACATGTTATAATTGCTTTGAGCTACTGCAACTGCCCAAGAAAGTACTTCTTACTGTGAAGAATCAACAAAAAATGCGATGTGGGGCATGTTCTGCAGTAATCAACTTTGCTGTCATCAACAAGAAACTAGTTCTTTCAGTTCATGCACAAACAAAGGATATTCCCATAGATGTTGATGGTAGCTCTAATGAGGTGGTGAAAGACAGTGCTTTGCATTTCCTCGGCCACATGAACCTGAATAGTTCTAATTTCTCATCTGATGATTATGATATTTCTGGTTATGATTTTCATTCAATAGATAGAGAACCTGTTTCATTGTCTACTGGCCCAGGTTTAAACTCAATCAGTGCTCAGAAGACGGGAAGCTTTCTTTCTTCATCCCCCAGCACCTCTGAGGATGAAAATGGTCCAGAAGTCTTAATTGCTTCAAACGAAGTCAACAACTCCAGTCAGCAACCAACCAGAGCTGTTCTGTCTCCACCACCTCCTGGTTCACCTCTTCAAGAACATTTTGATTATTCTTCTAATAATAATGCTGTGGACCGTTTTGGGAAGGGAAACCGGAGTAGTCGTTCAGATCAAGAGAAGGTGAAACCTCACAAGGCTGCCTCACGCCAAAATTCTTTGAAAGAGGCATCACTTGCTACCGAGATGGAGGTATCATTCAATGAATACTCCAATACTGGGGTCTCTCAAGATTCTGGGGATGCAAGCAGAGAAGACGATCAGCCAAGAAACAACAAAGGGGGTGAATCATTTTTTGCTAACATTATCAAGAAAAGCTTTAAGGATTTTTCTAGATCTAATCAAACAGATGAACGTCGCAGAAGTAATGTATCAGTAAATGGTCATCTCATCCCAGAGCGTGTGGTTAAGAAGGCTGAAAAGCTGGCTGGACCAATTCAACCTGGAAAATATTGGTAAGTATACATTCACAAGCCTATTTTGCATCAATCCCCCAGACATGCATGCTTTAAATTCACAAGCCTATGCAGAGTGAAATGGTAACAGAGATGCATGATTATTTATGGTAAAGACAAATAACGGTTTTGCTGAAAATGAGTTCAATAGCCTTATATCAGTAGAATTTTCAACTTTGTTGTAGTAAAGAATTTGTTTTTAACATCAACCATCATCAACCATATTTTGGACCTGCTCAGAATATTTCGTGCATTGGATTCTGCTAACTGGTTTCTCATTTGGATATGGCCTCATTTGACATAAATCCATCTGCCTCACAGACGTTCTTTTTAATTCTCTGTATGGAAATCAGGATGTTCTTCATTAAAAACTTTTGTTCTAAACTAATTGTCTCCTTTGCAACTGTGCTTTTGATAGAATTGTGTACTCATCTCTCATACTCCGGCTGTATTAATGGGATTTTTTTTTTTTTAATTTGTTTAACCAGGTATGATTTACGAGCTGGATTCTGGGGTATAATTGGTGGGCCTTGTCTGGGAATAATACCTGTAAGATCAACTAATTCTGACAAAAGCATTAGTCCATCACTCATGTTTTTCTATTTTCTTCCTAGTCGTGGTTCTCATGATGACTGGCATTTCTCTTGCAGCCATTCATTGAAGAGTTCAATTATCCCATTCCAGAGAATTGTGCTGGAGGAAATACTGGTGTTTTTGTAAATGGGAGAGAGCTTCACCAAAAAGATTTAGATTTGCTCTCTAATAGAGGACTTCCCACTGGTAGAGATAGATCTTACATCATTGAGATTTCTGGGAGAGTCCTGGATGAGGACACTGGTGAGGAGCTAGATAGCCTTGGCAAACTTGCCCCAACGTAAGTGCCGTTTTTTCTTCTTCTTATTTCTTCCTCGGTTCTGTTTGCCTGTTAATTAAATGAAATTTAGTAAACTGCTTAGTGAGTTATTTATCATCCAAGTATTGTTCTTATAGCTAGATCCAATTTCCTGGCCCTTGTGGAGAGGAAAACGAATTTCAAGTTCATCCTAAATCAATAACTTTGCATATTGTCTGCTGTTGCATGTCAGTTCTTATTCCACAGATCAATTTTCAGTACTCGAAAGTCCATGTAGCATTCATTTGTTTCATATACTAGACAATAGCTAGAGGTTGTCCTAGGTTGGAAAGAGAGGCAAGTAGCAAAATAATGGGCAAATCATTATTGGTTAATCAGGGATAAGCATTACATGATGCCCTCAAGGGCTCTGGAGATGGCTTGTGTAATATGATGGGGGGTAGGTCACGTAGGTGGACAAGGTTAGTAAAGATGGGTTGTACAATGAAATGAGTAGTAGAGACAAATTTATCACTGTTCTATAATCTTCTATATCCTTGCAAGAATTTTGCCTTGTTTGAATAAAATTAAACAAAGCTGGGGGATATACATTTTCTGGAAGATGCTGTTAGCATTCATGCCAATAAATCTGTGCTTTATATGCATTTACCACGTATGCTGCATCATCTGTACTGCACCACTCCGCAATCAGGTAGCACCCACATGTCTAGAAAACCAATTCCACTTCCCCCTTTTGATGTTCCTCAGCCATGTCCTGGGCTGAGGTGTTGGGAGTATATATTTCTTCACACAAAACACTCTCTCCATGTTTCGATTATATGGGGGGGAAAAATAGCTTTTCTGTTTCTTCTGTCTTTGAAATGAGTATTTTCACAGAATGATCTCTTATCTCAATTTCCATATCTTGATAAATCTATTTTACCCTTGATTATGTTTCCGGTTATCATGATGTTTTCATTCATCTAATATCCGAATGCTCAGTTAGTAAGCTTATCTGTCTTGACATTTTGAACAGAGTTGAGAAGGCAAAACATGGATTTGGTATGAAACCACCAAGAGGAGCCACCGTTAATCAATAGAAATCACTAAGTTCTGTCGTTAGTTCGGACATACTGGAAATATTAGGACATCCTGTCCGAGTGTTGGAAAAACCATCTTAACAAATTCATTTAGAGGATCTACGCAAAGTTTTCTCACCTTGACGGATATGAAGAACATGATGTTGGATGGTGGGTATGCCTCTGATGTCCGAAAGCTATAAATCTGTTACTAAAACATACATGCCCTGATTCATCTGAAAGGGATTGTCTTTGTTGCACACCCAAAGTAACTGTGTGCTAATGTTTTGTATTTTTATATGTAAATCAAGTAATTTTTTTTGTATTTCCTTGATCTGATTCCAGTTCTTACTGTATATGGAATGATGTTCTTCGTAGTTATTGAGGTTGAAATTTATTTTGAACTAATATAATAGTATGGTTCATGGTACTTATCCTGTTTCCTAGTTATTTAAAAGGGGAAAATATATTTTAGCCCTATGAATTATCCACTCATTTGTACTTTTAATTCAATGTTTAAAAAGTGATTTTATTTTCCAAACTTCTAAATTGTTACAATTTGATCATCCTGACTTTTTTTTTTTTTTTTTCAAAATACCCCCGGCCCAAGTTAAAATAATAATAATAATTTTAAAAAATTAAAAATTAAGGGTGGCTGGCCACCCTAGGCCCAACTGGGGTGGCCGGTTACCCCAAACTGGCTATTCCTTAATTTTTTATTTTTTTAAAAAAAGTTATGGGGATATTTTAGGAAAATAAAAGGTCAGAATGATCGAATCAGAATAATTGTAAGTTGAAGCGTTTAAATATTGAAGGTGAAAGTGCAAATGAGTTGATGGTTAGAGGGAAAAAGTGTATTTTTTCCTATTTAAAAGCTTTGTTCCAAACTTCCATTCTCTAGCAGCTTTTCTTCGTGACGTTTATATAATATTTCACTTGCTGAAAAACTAATTAATAAGTCACGAGTATTTTTAGGGATCGAGTTTCTAAGGAGATTGATCCGACAAATCAATTAGCGTATTTGGTACAAAAGCTCAAAGACATGCGCTTCGGATGGAGGGCCCTAAAGTTTTATGGACAAGGATTGGTCCACAATCAAATTGGCCCATGCCTTCTGAGCCTACTGTCCTCTGGAAAGGCACCTGGGCCACTACGAACTGAAAAACTTAGATTCGGGTTTGGTATTTTTTTTAGTTTATTCGTGACGTTTATATAATATTTCACTTGCTAAATGAATATTATTATTTTTTTTAAAGTTCTTCCTTTGTTTTTTCAACTCTTTCATAATGAGGCCGTTCAAGATTAGTGTTGGTAATTTTTCAAAGAAGTTGTGAATTTTATATAAAATTAAAATATTAGAATTGATAAATTTGACATATTTAATTAAATTAATCAAATTAAAACTTACTTATATAATCTTATATGCGTACATGTTATTACTTCTATTTCAAGTCGTTAGAAGTTAGAACTGTCGAGTTATTGAAGAAAATACACGTGTAGGCTCGGCTATAATTAAAAATATATATATATATATATATATATATATATATATATATATCTGAGCCTTTTTGGCTTTTGCTATTCTTTCCCTGTGATAAATAAATAGAGCAAGCTAAAAAATAGATAAATAAATAAATGGAGCACATCTCTTTCAGGAAAAGACAGTCGGTTGCCTTTCCCTTTCAGATTGAGGGCCTGACACAGGCTACGAGACATTTCCAATTCTCACTGAATAATAATAGATCCAATTTTTTATTTTTTATTTTAAAAATTTATGGTCAAATAATAGATGCGTTTAATAAATGTGATTGAGACAGAAAGTCTTCACTTGAAAAGCTTTTGCTTTCCCATTAAGAAGATAGGACAGGAGTCCCTGTCACACAAATTACACAATGCCCTTACTCAGAGCATTCATATTTACCTAAATTTTACATAAATTAAGAGCATTTTAGCCCTGTTTAAGTGTCTTAATCAATTAATAAGGATGCTTAAGCCCTCAGATTGTTGCACTTTGCCCTCCAAATATAATTATGTCGGTGGGAGGTTGGTTTTTCATTTTGACTGATATGAACACAAAACCAAACTTTGTACCTTAATGTACATTAACATCTGGTTAATCTCCAATCAGGAGTAATAATCCGATACAAATCACATACTTAATAATGAAATAAACATTGGATTGTCCAGATCTGATGTCCAGACTTTTGGGTTATAAATGTGATCTGTTTTTTGGTTCTTGGGTTCGTGAGGACAAGTTTTAGTATTGATTTTTTGCTATAAAGGTCGAGAAAGATGAGCTATTTATGTATTAAATTGAATTTGTCTGAAACAGGTCTGATGTTACAATTGAAAATTAGTCATGAGTTAACAAATATTGTTGTCATAGATAAGTTTTGAATTTTGATTTTTATGTAACCATCTATAACTTGTAATCTCATAGATTCAGTTATGATTTTATCAAAATTTTTGTCTTTTGTGATGTAAGAGAATTTATGCTTATAATCCTTGTTCGACGAGACTAAAATTATTTTTCTTCTAAAAAAATCATGAAATAAACATTGAGAGTGGTATAAGTAAAAGGGGAGTCTCATTTCTAGCTACTTCGTAAAGAAACTGAATCCTCAAAAGGAAGTAAAAGAGGAAAACAATGAATAAAGTAGGAAATTATATTTGGTCAAGCACAGTAATTAATCACCATGATATGATTAATTGCACAAGTGCCACTCAAGAATGGGACATCATGCAAAAAAACAGAGAAAGCACAACAAATTAGAGAGAGAAGCTTTTTCCTTTTCTTTTTTTTTTCCTCCTTTCTTTTGCTTTCTCTTTTTCCTTGTTTTAAATACAAAATACAAAATATGAGGGGATAACATAGCAAATAACCAAAGAAACACAGCAAGTATCCAAAGAAAATAGAGTAGTGATTTTTGGTCTACTGGTATGCTTAAACAGTAAACATGTTGGTATTAAAATATTATTTTAATAATATTTAAATAATAAAATAATACTTGAATACCAGCGTATTTACTGTTCAAACATGTCAGTAAGCCAAAATTACTACTCAAAAAAATAATATAGGACTCATTTATTTTGCAAAATGACTATTTTCTAAAAAAAATAAAAATAATGTATTAATAAAAATGAGAGAAGATGGAATGAAATAATGATTTATATTTGTTTAGTTTGATAACTATAACTATAACTATATATATATATGCTTTTATTAAAATTGAACCAAAATTATTAAAAAAATCCTACATTATTTCTTATTTTTTTAATACTCAAATAATTTTATTATTTTTTTAAAAAAATGAAAATGCAATTGGGTGATTGGCCACCCATTGCCAACCACCTCCAAAGCCTTTCAAGGGCGGTCATAGCCACTCCCAAACGCATCGAGAGTGGTTGCACCACTCCCACAACGCCTTAGGGGCCTACTATGAGATGCTCCAAAGGTGATTTGATCACTCCAATTTCACCTATAGATATACCAAGGGCGATGATGAACAGTCTTGAAAGCCATGACAAGAAAAGAGTATCCAAGGGTGTTCAATTTATTTATGGTACTGTGTTAATTGTATTGGGCTGTTGGTCGTGACTTTTCACCCCTTTCTTCTGTATTTTTGTTTTCATCAAATTTTATGTATTTTCTTAATTTATTGGCTTGCCAAGATTTGTATGTGTATGCATGTGTGAGTGTAATTGAGACATTGTTCATCCTTAAAAATAAAAAATAAAAAATAATGATTGATATGGGAAAATGAAAAGGTAGTATTGGAAAGTGAAAATTTTTATTTTTTTAGTAATTTTTTTTATTTGAATAGTAATAAAAAGTAAATGATATGATATAAAAAGTGAATTATTTGATATATTTTTTTTAAAAAAATAAAGTGAATAGTGTGATAGAATGTGCAAAAATGTGAGGAAAATTGGTGTTATTTAACAAATAAGGCTTGAGAGCATTCTTAGTAGCCGTACCAAATTCTACTCACAAAAATAATTAAAAGTATAATTTTAATTATTTTAACAACATATTTTTTTAGAACATCCCAATAGCCTCACTATGTTAATAATCTATTTTCAATATTTCATTTAAATAATATTTTTCAAATATTTGTTCGCTTTTTTTTTTTTTTTTTGACACGTCATACAACGACATGATAAGATAATTGAATTGAGAACTCCATGACTTATCGATTCATAATCAATTAAGCTACCACTTGAAGATTGCTCTTCCTTTTAACTATTCAAGTAAGAGAGAAATAATTTGTTTAATGAATAAGTAAATAAATAATAAATTTAATGTTTCATCAATACTGTTATCGTCACCAATTTTTTTTCGTTAAGGGTTCTTTGAGAGACAAAGAGCCACATTAACATATGATGTGACAGCACTTTAAAGCATGATGAGTAAGTAAAGTTCGAGCCAAAAAAAAAGAGTTCGAGCCAGCTGTGGTTGAGTTATCCATCCTGGACCATCCACTGAAACACACGGCATGTGCTTCGGAATCAATTTTTTCCAACTTGCAACCAAAATCCAAAATAATCAGAGCTAAAAATGTTGAGATCTGAGACCGATTGACATCTATTCTCTTCTCCCCTGCACTCTGCGCTCTGCACATGTACCCCATCATCACCTTAACACCAAATATACATTTTTGTCTCTCTTTCTTACTTCTTTCGCTTGGATTTGGAAGTCCAACCACATTTTAAGGTAAGGTTTCAAAAACAAAATGTTTATAGAGGCGTACATATTTTCCGTCACAATAATAATGAAAACGTACAGACATGAGACAACACGTACCTGCCTGTAATAAACTTCTATTTATATCCACACCACACGGCTACAGGCTACTGCCGCAAGCAAGCGTATGGTTGTAGACAACAAATAATCGTCTCTTTTACATCCCACCTACATAATTTTCATGCTAAAACACCGTTTTGTGTGTGTTGGGACTTGGGAGAAAATTAAAAAAAAAAAAAATGTTATTTTAAATTCGTCTTTCTTTTCTTTCTCTCTCTCACCGCTCAGAGGTTTTCTTGGTCTCTTTGACACCAAAAATGGTGAAGGAAATGAGGTGGGATTCGAAGCTGTCGTCACTTCACAAACTCAATCATGTCTTTGTGAAGTTTGCTGTCTCGTTTCTCTTATTGGGTCTCGCTTTTCGCATTTTCTCCTCTGATTCGTTCAGAATTTCTTCAGTGGTAGAGACAAACCCTCTAGCAGAGCAAATGGCAGAGTCCCCTGTAGTTTCTCTTCCTATTCAAGCGCCCGTTTCTTCTGTTGTTCCTGAAAATGAGACCCAGACATCTGAGAACGGTGAGAAATTTTCTATCTTTTTAATGTTTGTTTATTTGAAGCCATGTTGATGTTGGTGTTCTTTAATCTATTCTTCTCCTTTTCCTTTGAGAAAAAATGAGCCTACCATTTGCTCTTCAGGAATGCTTGAATATGCAAATTTGCCTTCTGTGAGGCAAATTTGACCTTTTTCACTTTGTCGTCTACCAAGATCATTCAACTCAGCTACTTCTTTGCTGTTCAGTTGTTGGGCACTCAGAAACTTGTCTATTTTAAAGCTTGAAAGCAATATCGGAGAATATATACAGTGTTCGTTTTCTACATTAAAAAGCAGATAAATAAGCACCTTCTATATTTAGTGAATTCTTTTTCAGTTTAATTTTTGTATTGTGCTTACTTAGTTCTTCTGCTGACCACTACCTACCACGATCTTCCATCATATTGATCATCTTGTTCTACACAAAATAGTTGCAGTAAAATGTGATATTTTTACGGGGGATTGGATAGCTGACCAATCACGTCCAGCATACACCAATGAGAGCTGCCATGTGATTGAAGCTCATCAAAATTGTCTGAAGAACGGGCGGCCCGATTTGGGTTACCTTTACTGGAGGTGGAATCCGCGAGACTGTGAATTACCCAGATTCAATCCTGAGAGATTTCTACATCTTATGAGGAACAAGTCATGGGCCTTTATTGGTGATTCCATCTCTCGTAACCATGTGCAGTCATTGCTTTGCATCCTCTCTAAGGTACGCTTTAAAAATTAAAGTTTTAAGTATGTTTAGAAATAGCAGATTCTTTTCTGGAAAGGATTTGGTTTCTTTTTTGTTTCTATCTGAAATTTTGTTCTTCAAATCAAGTTTTGCATTTGTCTTGATTGTTCATGTATATGCTTTTTTCTCTTGCTTAGTTGATTGCTCAAGAACTGGAATCATCAATCTGTGATTTATTCTATATCTTTTTTCAAGGTTATGAGTACAAGCTAAGCATCCCTGATTCGGTCAATTATTAAAACTGTAGCCACTTTTTCGTTGCTAATTAAATAGGTGACCCTATGGACTGAATAGAAATGGTGGGGCATCAGTTGTTCATGTGCCAGCCCATAACTAAGATTTGCCTCTATCTACAGCACCTATAGCTCCCCTAAAGCACTTCTACATTGACTTTCTATCATGTTCATTATGGGGACGAGGTCCTAACTTACAGCTTAGGATCCACAATAATTTGGGCAGGTAATGTGAGAGAGCCCATATAAGATCCATCTGTCCAAATAAATTTTGAGTTGTCTGACCACTTATCCAACAGGTTATTCTCATATTAACTCTCTCACATTATCTGTCCAAATTAGTAACAATTCGAATAGGTAATTGCTGTGAATCCTTATCTAGTAACTACTCCCCTAAGGTTCTGGCTAAAATACGGGTACGAAGGCAAGCTGGCTTGTGCCCCATTTCTTATCATATGGCTTGTGCCCCATATCTAGTAACCATCAATGTTGATTTCATCTGTGGAGGACAGCTAACACTTCTGTGGTTAGACTACTGCCCCTGAAGAAGTTGTAGTGTCTTGTCTAAGCAGGTTTACCTACCATATGGCTTCTGTTGAACGTTAATAATTAGTAAATAGATACATTACTGTTTTTGCATTTTCTATGTTTGTGGTCTAGTCAACACCGATTAGTGTAGTTTGTCTTATCACCAACAAGTGAAGTCTTGCAGTAAAAAAGGGGAAGAAAGAAAAGGAAGGCTAGTTGCAATATGTGGACAATGTAAATGGATAAAATTAATTATCTTTGTCATGTTCTGTTTTGTTCTTATCATTTTCTCTTGCATCAGTATACCCAGCTAGAGAGAAAATGCCTAGTGGAACAGGTTTCTATAGTATTTTTGTTCTAAATCTAGACCCTCCGGTGGTACACCTGACCTCAAATTTTAGAAAGTTTCAGTATAGATATACTATGGCCTACCGCCACCTGACATGCTTTATTAAATTTATATGTTTGAAATTGTTTCTTCTGGAGCATTGTATGTGTCGTCTGTCGGTATTCAACAATTTGGTCCTACATATGATGTTATCAATCAAATTTTGGTGATTATGTCCCACAGGTGGAACAAGCTGTTGAGGTCTACCACGATGAGGAATACCGATCCAAACGATGGCGCTTTCCTGCTCACAATTTCACTCTTTCAGTAATTTGGACTCCTTTCCTCATAAAAGCAGCCATCTTTGAGGACATGAATGGAGTTTCGTCTTCGGAAGTCCAGCTTTATCTTGATGAACTTGATGAACAATGGACCGATCAATATAAGGATTTTGATTACACGGTAATTGCTGGCGGAAAATGGTTTCTCAAGACGGCAATTTACCATGAGAACAGCACCATCGCAGGTTGTCACTACTGCCCTGGAAAGAACTTAACAGAGCTAGGATTTGACTATGCATATCGCAAGGCACTTCGTCTTGTTCTCAACTTTGTCACACATAACGACCATAAGGCGTTTGTTTTCTTGAGAACCACCACGCCAGATCACTTTGAGAATGGTGAATGGTTCAGCGGAGGGTTCTGCAATAGAACTGTACCATTCAAAGAGGGTGAGATTGATATGAGAGATATAGACTCTACAATGCGTAACATTGAGTTGAATGAATTTGACGAGGCTGCAGCCGCAGGATCCGAAAATGGGGTGGTCTTGAAGCTATTAGATACAACCCGCCTTTCGGTATTGAGGCCTGACGGGCACCCTGGACCTTACAGGCAATTCCAACCTTTTGCAAAGGATAAGAATGCCGTAGTTCAGAATGATTGTCTACATTGGTGCTTGCCTGGGCCAATAGACTCTTGGAATGATTTGGTGATGGAATTGCTGGTGAATGGTGAAGAATACTGATGATCAATTTTGTTGGCCAAGATCCTTGACTCAGTTGATTTTTGAAAATTCAAGGGAGATTGTCTTGCCTCGTTGATTTTTCTCTGCACAGGTTGATTTATATCTGAAGCTGCATCGACTGTTGCGGTGCGAAGGATAAAAAAGTAGGTTGTAATCATTTTATTGTATTACAGAATTAAATATTTACCATAACTTAAAAAGTAAAATGCATATCAAAGGATTGATGTGAATATTTCTGGTTCGATGAATTTAGAATGTTTGAGGCTGACAATCAAGTCCTCCAATCATATGGTTGCCTGCGTCACAAGCTCCACGCCTTTTTTTTCCCCGAGCAGAAGCTGTTCACTTTTTTTAAGAGATTATGAGATTCAATATTCAAGACCTTTCACAGAAATACAGAATGATGAATGTAACTCTCTACCTCCTTTCTTTTCAATCAAAAGAGACCATGTAGTTGAGTTTCTCTTTTTTTTTCTTTTTACTTTTACTTTTTTAATAAAAAAAAAAAACCTACGAAATTAAAGCTCACAAGACAACTGCTCACATTTTATTTAAATCTCAAAATTATTCGAATAAGAATTTGGGCCTCAAACTGCAACTTACATACAAGTCGTCTTCTTCTTCTTCTTTTTCTTCTTCTTTTTATTTATTTATTTATTATTTATTTATTATTTTATAATTCAGGGAAAAAAAAAATCATCCATGAGTTAACCAACTTGAGATACAGTACTTGATCAGTACTCACATTTAGCTTCAGAATAAACTATTATTTGAACAAGAATTCATGACCCAAACTGCAACTAGAAGTCAAGTTTGCTTATCAGACATACTCAACAAAACATACCCCAATACTGCCTTAAAATCACATCAATGCCAACTTCCACCTCCTTTCCTTTACTTGGTTGCTGGTGGTGCATCTAGCTTCTTTTGTTCTTGTTTACGGAATAAATCCTGCAATTTGAAATATATGAAGATAAAAGAATTGATATTGAACACTATCTCCCAAATCAATTCAGCAAAAGTAAAGCATCATCCAGCATAAATAACGTTACAACAAATAAAATGAGCAGGCAGGTAAACTGTGCAAAACAGCAATTCCAGTTCAAATGCAAAGGGCACACATTTCGAAGATTGTTAAAACGTTTGTAAGAGCTCATCACAAATGATTCCTGACAGAGAAGGAAACAGAAAGTACTTGCCATTTGAATGTGGCATCTTTGTCCCTAATTCATCTTTCAGAGTTCTCTCACGGTTGTTAGCTGTGAGAGCTTACTTTTTTTGATATGTTTTCTATCTAATTCAAAAATCAAAATCTGTGAAATAGTGAGTTAGATAGGCTCATAATGACCTCAGTTAGGATAAGGTAAGAAAAATTAGAATAGAAAAGAATGGAAGAGAGAGAAGGAGATTTAAATCTTGGAATTGAATAGAAACAACCATAAAGCTGAGCGCCTGAGCCTGATATAACTAGCTGACTTATTTTTGTACAAGGTGAGTATAAATCTGTACAACCACACGGGCATACCCAAAACAACCAAATTACAATAGCAACCGGAAGGAATTATAATGACTCCTATCCAACACTACAAATGAAGAAACAACCATAACTAGCTGATTTCATTATTCATATTAAGGAAACTACAACATGTTCATAGTTTTATTTTCTTCCAACTTTCTGAGGCTTTCCAACAACCAACAGAGCATATGAGGCTCCATTTGCTTCCATGGAAGCCAAAAGTTGCAAAAGAAATGTGGTCAGCAAACCAAACAAGATTAGTCACTAATTTGTCATTCTAATAGAAACGTTGGCAAGCTTCACAATCAAGAAGATCTTAGAAGTTAGAACAGAAAAAGGGCATGGTTGCATGTCCAGCCAGTCTCCAAATTAAAAAGGTAACACCCCAAACATATGAAACAAAGGTCACTTTCTATTGTTTCCAAACCGGTGCTCCTATCAAGAAAATACCTATCCTTCACAAAATCCTATACTCTTAAGCACCAAAGGAAATTCAAAAAACTTTTCCAACGCACTTTTTCATCCTATGTCTGTGAGGAAACCAAACCGTTTACACACAAGCAGGGGAACAAGTCCATCCTTTTCTTTTAAAAAATGACACGGTATAGCCTATAATTCAACCAAACTACAATATCCATTTACAAATTCGAGCACAAATTAGAATACATTAAGAGCTCACTAGATCCTACCAATCCCTGGAGCTTCTTCATCTATGTTGATAAATTAGATTCAACCATTGTTTTTTTAAGGAAATACAAAGAGCCCAACTCATCTTTCGCATAATCATCAGAATTAACACCAAAAAGTGATGGAATAAGATATTCAAGTTCATCACAGCAAGATGCAAATAGTCTGGAAGTGCTACTCCGTAGAGTGAAATTTTTAAATTTCCAAAGACTTCCAAAGACCCAAACACTGAAAATCAAACAATCCAACCCTAAACTTTATTTTTCCTCTCAATCAAAAATTTCGGCAATCGTTGAACAAACAGTACTAAATTTTAAAACCCTAATTTTCTAATCAACACTTGTAATCCCGATCTAACCTAGTAATATCAGAACCTCAGGCACACACACCGATTTATAGAATCAAGCAAAAACTCAAAAATCTGAAGAAAAAAAAAACACAGAAACATAAGATTTACACTAAAAATAAAAAAGTGATAGAGCATTTACTTTCTCGATGAAGAGGATGTCGGCAATGACCACAGCGCCGAATATGCCGCCGACAATTGCAGCTGGAGCAGTAAGAAGACTCCATTTCCTGTAGATCATCTTGTTCTTCTACTTGTTCTTTGCGATTTCTCTTGTTCTAAGATTTGTGTGTGTACGGTTCGTTCAGGTATGCTTTCGTTTCTTAAAAATCCTGGAACGAATAATTAATTAATTAAACGAAAAGGCAAAGGGCCCAACGTAAGATTTGGGCTTTGCTTGCTGGATAGCATGAAAACTCTTGGGCCCTTCTAAGACAAGTGGTGAATGGATTACAACTTTGTTTAACCCTTAACGACTCCTCTCCTTTTACAATCACTCTTCTTTTTTTCTTTTTTTTCGCCGGGGGGGGGGGTTCTAATTATATAATAAATAAATATCAGAGTTTGAGACTAACTGAAAATAAGTTCAAAATATGAGGAGTCCGAGATTTATTCTATTTTATTATTTATAACCGACTTTTCATATTATTAATCGAAGCATGATGAATGAGTGAGTCGCACAACAAGTCCTAAGAACCTGCAAATGTTGAGTATAGTAATGCCCCGGGGGGGGGAAGAGGGGAGGGGAGGATTGAAGGAGTTCCAATTGTGCTTTAACCTGGGAAGGATCAAGGTGACTATTAAGTAATGACAGAGAAGGAGATGTTTGGCCAATTCAATGACTAAGATGAATCATCTTATCCTTGGACTTAGTATCTTCTTTCTTTGTTGAAAATTATCTCTTTGGTCTTTTTTGGTACTGTTGTTAAAAGTTAATGACTAAATATGATGAAATGGTTCAAATTGATTGTAATTGTCTTAACAATAACAGACTTTTCATAATATTGTAGTATGATGAATAAGTCAGTCATACAACAAATCCTAAAATCAAAAGAACATGTAAATTTAGAGATGTGGTTTACTTATAGATTATGTATGAATGAGCTCAGAAATCCCAAACTTATTGTTTGGCTTAATATTTATAATCGCCAAATCTTAGTGTTTATATCCATCTCAAGGATTTACAAGAAGTAATGAACTTTCTATGTATCTTTCAAAAATTAGCTTTTTTCATTTTAGAGTTCTCCTGTATACTGATAATGTATTGTGCATATATATATATATTGCTCTTGTACTGCCCTGCCAATACCCTCCAATAAAAGCCAACCCAAGTGACAAACGAACCAAATTATATGATTCTATGCATCCTGAAGAGGATATTTTACTAAGCAATTTTTGCGAAAAAGAAGAAAGAAATTAAGCTGATTCTACTCATTCTAGTGCTTCTTCCACTGGAGTACCAATTCAGAAAGAGATTTTGTAGAAGAACCGTCTTTACTTGTGGCCTTAACGGCAGCTTCCTTAAAGCAGTTCATCTGGTCGCGAATCCTTGTCCCTTCTTCCCCTCCATGAGAGCCTTCACAAGCTTCGCTATCTCCATCCGCCCCACCAGCCCATTTTCATTTCTTTCTGGTCTGAGCGCTACCTTTAGAACCTCAGTTAACGAGATGGCGTTCAACTTTTGCTCCGCATAGAGAGGCCAAGCCATTCACAACGCTCTCGAGAATCGAATTCCAGCCGCAGTGAGTTATGAACCCACCCGTCGAGCCATGGCTAAGGACCTCAATTTGTGGTGCCCAGGATGGCACCACTACACCTGGGCCTTTGGTCCTCTCCAAAAACCCTTTCGGAAGGAAATTGAAAGGGTCTTCATGACTCTGGGCGCTGAAAAATGAGGCGCGGCGGAGCCATCATCTGGGCTTCTCACAACCCACAAGAATTTTTGCCCGCTCATTTACAATCCCAGAGCTAATTCATTCAACTGAGGATACGACAGAGTTCCGCCACTCCCAAAGGAAACAAACAAAACAGATCCGCGCGGCTGATCATCCAACCATCGCAAACACTCTGACCCATCAACCTCACTACTCGAACCAGTTTGGACAAGTGGTCCTATCGGGTATACTGGCGGTTCACCGGCCTCTTGCAAGGCTTGTATACACTCTGCTTCTAACTCCATGAAGCTGTTCAACACCATTCCCGCTGCTAAACTGCAACGTTTTGAATGGTAAACGAACAACTTGTACGCATCATTCTTCCGGTCTTGTAAAGGCTCCGGAAAGTCTCGTCCGTGGACAGGGGAGTCGACGCATCCCGGCAATCTAACCGGTTCAGGCATGTCTCTGTATTCACAGGAAACCGCCTCGTCGAGGCTTGGCAAGTAAAGGAACAGCGATACCGCAACAGCCATTGTCGGGAAAAATAGGTAGGAAGAAATGTCGAATTCCTTTGCGACATCAAAAGCATCGGTGCCAAATAAATCAACAACCAATCCCACAAGCCTAGTAGTTGAGACTAATGACTTGAGCGCATCCCGTATGGAAGAAAGAGAACGAGTGACACAGAGAAAGATTTTGATTTCTTGCTTACGCCATGTGCAGCCAGCCACAGTGCAGGTAAGTCGTGGAAGCAAACTGGGGAAAGAAAGATGTGGGTTATAGTACTGGGGAGGGATTGAAGGAGTTCCAACTGAGCTTTAGGTGGAGGGCTGAAGCTGGGAAGGATCAAGGTGACTGTGAAGTCATGGTGGAGAAGGAGGCGAATGGCAAATTCAACGAGTGGGATGAGATGACCCATCCCTGGACTGGGTATCATGGCTATGTGGGGTGTTTGTGTTTCTTCCATCGTTGAGAATTATCTTTCTTTGGTGGAAGCTTTTATCTTAATTTGCTTTGGTTGAACGGTCCATGGTAGCTAACATCAACTCTTTCCTCCATTATGGCTACCTAATCTTACAGTCGGTGGTAGGCAGCGGCGAGCCAGAAAATTGGCGTAGGGGGCATTTTTTTTTAATGAATAAAAATATAAAATTAATTAAAAATATAAAAAAATAATTAAATATAAAAAATTGATTATTTTTCTACTTTTTGGCTTTGCTTGCAAGTTTAACAAAAGGTTGGATATGATTGCATGCCTGACATCTATATTTCACTTTGTTTATTTTTTTTATTTTTTGTCTTTCATGCCTTCGGTTGTACATGTAAAGTTTAGACGAAATCACATTAAATTTTATATTAATAAACGGTACGTGCAGTCTAGAGAAATTGTTCATCTTCTTCAACCTTTTATTTTTTTGTATTTCTTTAAAACTCTTTTAGTTTTCTGAAATGTTTTGATTCATCGTTGGTCTTATGGCATAATCATGATTATTTTTCCTTCAAAATTGTCAAGATGAGAGTATACCAATTATTGATAAGGGTCGAAGAAAAAATTATACCTAGGGAGAATTTTTAGAGGTTGAATGCCCCCATCAACCCCGTTGGCTCCGCCACCAGTGGTACACACCAATTTATAGAATAAAGCAAAAACTCAAACATCTGAGGAAAAAAAAAAACAGAAACATAAGATTTACACCAAAAAAAAAACAAAGAAGTGATAGAGCATTTACTTTCTCGATGAAGAGGATGTCGGCAATGACCACAGTGCCAAATATGCCGCCGATAATTGTAGCTGGAGCAATAAGAAGGTTAGGGTTGGGTATTAGTCATATCGATTCGATTAATAAGGTTATTGATTACCAACCGATAAGCTATCGGTTAATTGGTTAATCGGTCATATCGATAATCGATTAAATTGGCCAGTTAAACCGATTTTTGTTTATTTTTTATTAAACTTGCTAATTGTGTCAAAAATTAGTTGTTTTGACCATTTTGGAGGCCTAAATATATATGACTAAAATAGCTTATTGAATCTTTTTTTATATTGATCCACTATATCTTTTTTATATTATAAAATAAAAATCAAAAGAGTGAAAAGTATAAAATTATAAAAAATTAAAATTAAAAATATTTATCGGTCATATCGGTTAACCGATAATAAATTGTTGACATATCAATAAGCTTATCGGTATAAATTTTTTAACCGATTACCGACCGATAACTATCGGTTACGGTTATATCGGTTTGGTTAATATCGATAATCAATTGGTTAATCAATAACCGGTTAATTTGTTCACCCCTAAAGAAAGACTCCATTTCCTGTAGATCATATTGTTCTTCTACTTGTTCTTTGCGATTTTCTGATTATGAGATTTGTGTGTGTACGGTTCGGTTCGGTTCATTCGGGTATGCTTTTGTTTCTTAAAAATCCTGGAACGAATAATTAATTAATTAAACGACGTAAAAAGGCCAAAGGCCCAACGTAAGATTTGGGCTTTGCCTGCTGGATAGCATGAAAACTCTTGGGCCCTTCTAAGACAAGTGGTGAATGGATTACTACTTTGTTTAACCCTTAACGACTCCCCTCCTTTTACAATCACTCTGTTTTTGTTTTCTTTTTTTTTAATTATATAATAAATAAATCTCAGAGTTTGAGTCTAATTGAATAATAAGTTCAAAATAAGAGAAGTTCGAGATTTAGAGCCTAAACACTAAAACACACGATTGTGATGGAAAGTATTTGGGAAAAATTCACTTAAACCTTTGAATTATTGAGTGATTTGACAAGCTCCTTTCAAATTTTAAAATCTCTTAATTTAAACTCTTGAACTTTTAATTACAGTCAATGTTAAAAGTGAGACAATAATGTTTATATTCTTTAATTTTTTATAAAATTTCAAATTTATCCTTAATTCTATTTTTTTATAAATGAATTTTTTTTTTAAAAAAAAACAAAATTTATAGATATTTAGGTCTTTTTAGGTATTGCTGTTAGAAGTTAACAACTAAATCTGACGAAGGAGTTCAAATTGATTACAATTGAAAGTTCAAATATTCAAATTGAAAAGTTTTAAAGTTTGGGAGCTTGTCAAAGCGTGGCAATTCAGGTTTCTAAAGTGAAGTTTCCCGAGTAATGCTACAATAATGCTACAAGTCTTTTTTGTGTCCATCTTAAGTCCATCCAAGAATGATGTAACTACTAAAATCATCATTGGACTTGTAATTGATTATTATTATTTTGATCAAATAATAATTTTAATAGTTACATTATTCTTGGATGGACTTAAGATGAATACAAAATAAACTTCTAGAATTACTTGAAGTTTCCCTAAAGTATTTTCACTGCTTAATTTTACTATACTGCATATAAATAATGTTATCTATAGCCTCATTATTTTCCAAAGTACATATCCTTTTGTGTATACGGTTTAATCAACATTTTTACCGTATGTACCGCTGACTTTTTGAAATACAAATGCAAAATTCAAGTAACATTTAATCTCCAGCAGCATTGTTTGTTGGTAAGAGTATCGGAGATGAAATTGGCTCCTTGTTGTCTGTCTTGGATAGTACTCGTGATTCAATGTAAAGAGAAATAGGTAGAAGAAATTCTCATTCCATTGTGATGGGAATAAGCAAAAAGAAAGAAGTTTTGACGAAAAATACCAACTGTCTTCAGCTTCGCAATAACACATTAATTGAGTAGGCCTTAATATTTTACTTTTTGGTATATCTAGCTGTAAGGCTACTAGAAATCTTGCACCCGGGAGAAGCGTACGCTTTTCAAATTTATTATTCAACAATTATTTTATAAAAAATATTTATGATTTTTCGTACTCGCCAAACGTCAAATGCTGAAAATATTTTTACTAAAAGTGATTTCCTTTAAGTTGAAACAAGTAAACAAATTTGCTCTACCCAAAAACCAGAAACATACAATTCTTGTTTGGTAGACCAAGAACTCTCCCTGTTTTTTCACTTCAACTCAGACCAAAGTATAGGGTAATGTCATATACCAAAAACTTGAACCCCATTGTATATTCTCTCCATCTGTCTTTCTTTTACCCCAAAACAAAATTCAAGGCCATCAAGAACCATGAAGTCCAAAACCCAATTCTCCATCAACCTCAAGCTTATCCTCCTCTGCTCTTTCTTTGCAAAAAATCAACTAATTTACACTCAAAACCCATCCAAGAAAGAAATGCCACCACAAAACATTTCCACTCACACAACAATCATCCAACTAAACAACCCTTCAATTGCAACCCAAAACACCTCCATAGAGAGAAATATCCGATCACTCTGACACAAACACAGAGAGAGAGAGAGAGATTATGGTTTAGAGAGAGATGAGAGTACATGTGAGTGAAGCTCGGCTGAGAGTGAAGGTGAAGGAGAAGTTGGAAATTGTCGAGTTTTTGTTTTTTTTTCAAATAAGAAGAGCGTGGTTGAGAAAGGGAAAATGGTTTACGAAATAAAAAATTGTTAAATACCTAATTACTCCTTGAGTTTTATTTCTTTTTATGATTTAATTTTTATCACAAGAGGTCAGGTTTTAATAAAGGATCAAATTTGTCTTTCTATCCGTTGATCGTTAGTTGACTTAACGGAATAATACGTGGATCAATTAAATCTTATCATGTGTCATGTAATTATTTATTTATTTATTTTCTTTTTAAAAATAAAATATATATATATTTTCCAAAAAAAAAAATGGTGGTGGCCTTGGAGCCAAGGGGTGGAAGATCTGATCAGAAAATCTCATTTCAATTCAATTGCTCCCACACATTTAGGGGATCTTTCACCTTCGCAACCAAGCATAACCAAGACGATGAACCATCCAGAAGTTTAAAGAAGATAGATAAGGCCAAACCCGATATTTCTGAAGCAGAGCCACAAGAACCGAGTTATACATGCGTTGATTTGGTCTCGTAAGATCGACTTGCACCCCTAGTGGGTCTTGGCATAAGGATCCTCTCCATTTCTTTGGAAATGGACAGAGTCGGTTGGGCAAATTTTAAAGGTAAAATAGTATTTTCACTAAAAATGTTTTAGTGAAAAGACTATTTTACCCTTAAAATTTGCCCAACCGACTATCCATTTCCTTTGAAATGGAGAGGAGCCCATTCCTAGGTCTTGGGGGTGGCTTCGGCCACCCCCTTGGCTCCATGACCACCCTCAATTTTTTCCTTTTTTTTGAAAAAATTTTTAATTTTTTTAAAATAAAAATAAAAAATAAATTACATAACATATGGCAAGATTTAATTGATCTACATGTCTCCGTTAAGTTAATTAACGGTCAATAGATGAAATAACTAATTTACCATTTATCAAAATTATAAGAACTTTTTGTTATAAAAACAAACCCTAGGAAGAAAAAAAAAAAAAAGTGAAACTTTATAGGAATTAGATATTTAACCCATAAAAAAAATTGTAAACCACTTTCCTAAAATTATAAAAGCTTTTTGATCAAACCAAAATCATTTTGGGTTTAAACACTATTTTACATCGTAGTAAACACTGTAAAATGTCAAAAACTATTTTTTAGAAATCATTTTACATCGAAGTAAAAGTAAAAATACAACTAAACTAAGATGAAATGTTTTTGAAAAAAAACTACTACTTACAAACTTGTAACGTTCCTTACCTAGGCATAGGTTAAATCTTAGAATAGCCCAATGGGGTGGGCTTTGAACGTGCAGGCCCATTTAGTTAGGTCCACGTTGGAAGAGAGATGGATCATAAATTAAGAACAATTAAACCTCAAATTTTATTTTTTGAAGTTATTACAAAAATGACAATTGTTTTAAGAGGGCTGCTAGGTGTTCTAAATTTTTTTAAAATGATGTGAAAAGTACTATTTTGAGAAAAATTGGAAACAAAGGAAAGAGAATGAGATTTTTTAAAATTTATCCATGTTTAAATGATCGAATCTCTAGATTATCTAGCCATGGAATTTTTATTGAACCGATTTTAAAATAAAATTTATAAATTTGAAAGGAGACAAAATGATTCTCATTCTCATAACCGGTCTCTTATTCCATCATACGTAGAGGAGACATCATTCTTGACTTCTGTAGAGAATATTAAAATATTTTCTTAATTAAATTAGGTCACATCCCAATAATATGTTGGTTGATTGCAAGAAAAGTAAATAGTAATTATCTTATTTTATTATTAATTTATTTAGGAATTAAAAGATAAAAGTGTATAATTTTCTAAGACGTTATTTAATCTTTTAATTAACTATTTCGGGTTAATTATCTAATTTCTGCTATATATATATATGAGATCCCCTTCTCATTTTTTGTAAGATGCATAGATAGCAGAAAAGTATGTAAAACTACAATATACCCTTATTGAGAAAAATAGTAAAAAATAAAATAAAAATTATCCAACCTACCTAGAGAATGTTGCAACTTATTTTAGAAAAATAATGGGAATCTATGAATTAATTAGGTAAGCAGAGAATAGTAAGAATTTACGAAAATATTTTAGCAAAACTGCCCATAAGAAATCATTGAAGGCTATATATAGGTAGAAGTTCTATTATTGTTTCTTAAGCTGAAAAGTTGGAAGAGATCTAGCTGACACGTGTGTTGTACCTAATGGCGAGGTTAGTCTTTAATGACGCCAAAGAGATCTAATGGAGTTTTCAATCATCTATCCTCCAAACTTCACTAAATAAAAATTCAAGTTTATTGCCTTAATTTGATTATGACCCATTATCTAATTAACATTCATATACAAGATCTTTATTATTATCTTTGCCTCTTTGGTCATCATTCCAGATGTCAAACGTTGACTATGACTCTTAATCTTTCTTTTCTTTTTTTAATTTTTTTTTCTTGCGTCATGTTTTCATCATAAAAGTGTCACTCTTGTTGCATGGATTGTTTGTTTGATTTTGCACTTAAAAGTCTTGAGATCTCCGTATCACTTAAAAGTATAATATTGTTCCCCCAAATTTGGGATTTGAAGGAAGACAATGACACGCCATCTAAAGGACATTCATTGGCTTTTGTAATTGTAGGCACCCAAGCTTCAAATGCTCAAGGGACAATAAGATTGTAGAGTACTATGTTGATGTTGTGATCGAGTCGCGAGGCAAAGCAACCGGCCAAGAGCTTAAATTGATTAGTACAATAGTACATGCAATTTGCAAAGGTTGAAGAGATCGATGAAAACGGTACCTCGTACGGTGGAACGAAAAGGACACAGTATTTACGAACACTAGGAAATGTATTTTGTTTCTACTTGTTCCATGCTTGCTATCAATAAGTTTTAAGGCCTGCACACAAACATTAAAATAAGAGTATTTTTATTCTATGATTATTTCACAATTTTAATATAACAACATCAATTAATTTGGGGATCAATCATTATTAAAAGATTTTTTTTTTTAAAAAAGTTATTTTTATCCCACCATATTGGTATGACAGTTTTAATCATTTTTTTTCGCAACTATCATATTATGTATATGTAGTAGTACAAATCAAGACTTGGATATATATAAAGATTGATCTAAAGATTGGTTGGTACTACCATATCAATATCATTTGATAATTATGAGAAAAGAAATATAGTTTTACAATATATTACTCTTTTTTTTTTTTTTTTTTAGGGTTTAAAAAAAGTTGGTTATGATTGCAATAATATTGTAGGATAAAATTATGAGTAATTCTAGAAGACTTACTTGTGTTCTACTTGTATTTTATTAAAATTACCATTGGATTTATGATTGATCATTATTGGATTGTGATCAAATTATAATTTTAATAGCCACATAATTATAGCAGGATACAAATAAGCCTTCTAGAATTACTCTAAAATTATGGTTATTTGCAACACTTTAAATTGTGGTTGATAGCGGATATATGGGTGACCACTAGATTTTGGAGGAGGTGCAAATTACTCGGGTTAAGTTGTGAAAAACTGTCCTTTTAGAACAATAGTATAGATATATCTAGCATTTTTTTAAGTCATTATAGTAAGGGGGTGGCTCGTGGCCGCCTCCAATCAGCTACCCAAATGATTTTTTTTTTTAATAAGAATTATATAATTTTTTTTTTATTATTATTATTATTTATTTGAGGACAAAAATGATAGATGTCTTCAATTTAAAATTTTTGTAAACACAAGCATTAAATTGAAAAATGAAAAAGAAAATATTATTTCCATAACAAAATATGGTGATCAATAACTCCTTTTTGGAACACATAGAGTTGCATATTTATATTTAAAAAATCGTCTAGACTAATGTAGAGGGGACCCAGACCCAGTATATACTAACTAATTAAAAAGAGTTTCAAAACTAATTATCTCTTTGATAATGGTTCATGATATGTGGACTCAATTTAAGAGGACCTTCAAATCTCTTCGCCCAACAGGGAATGGGCAAAAATAAAGTTACAAGACAATAATTAATCACTTTTATTTGTCACAAATCCGTCACTTGTTATATAAAAGATAAAACACCCACTTGCAAGCTTTCGTTGCTTCTTCCGATCATAATAAATACAAAACCTCATATCAACGTATCCTTGCGAAGAAAATGACACTAACGACCTCATGTACGTGCGTGCAAGGAGTTTTAAAGCTACTGATGGACCAAATATATATATAGTCTATTTAAAACACGTGTCAGGATTTAGGGGTAATAAATAACCAATTAAAGCCCCTGCGGTGAATATTGTACATTGGAATAAAGGCGTAAAAGCATTCTCAACACTTCGCCCAAAAGAAAACAAAACTCAAAAAGATATCTAAAAAAAGACAGAAATTCATGGCTTCCTTCGCAAAATGTTGGGCTGCCTCATTGACATTATGTTTGACATGAGAAACCGTTCACTATTAGAGACTGCACAATACTTCAAGAGCCGCCTCAATCAAATGATATTTTTTTTTTTTTTATGTACACACAAGAAAAAGAGGATGATTAAACTCTTGAAGCATCAAATGACCATATTTATTCAAGTTTGTATGACATGAAAAACCGTCCAAGACTACACAATACTCCACGAGCCTCCTCAATCAGATGACTGTATTTATTCAAGTTCATATTATTTTTATCATCTACATTTTATGTATTTTATTTAACATTGTATATAATTGTTATTCATTTAAAATTGGTAATTTTCTGAATCATCTTTTGACACTTTCTTTAAGAACATATCTAACTATACATTTAACCCCATCAAACTACCATTTATGATTTCTTTTTAGTCAAATGGATAGTCAAAGAGAGAATTTTTGTTTTCATTTTGCCCTACTTTAAATCACTAAATGACACTTATACCTCTAAAGTGGGGGCAAAATGGAAAAAAAAATTATCTCCTGATCTTCATTTGACTAACAAAGGAAAAGAATATTTAACAGAAATTTTAATGTCATTAAATAGTCATTTAGAAAATGTCAAACAATCAGACATTCATAGAAAATTGTTATCATTTAAAAATTTTAAATGATCTAATAGCATATTCACTGTAAAATAACATGCACATCATTAAATCTATAAAATTTAATATAAATTAAAATGAATCGTCACCATTTAATTTGAAATATAAAGAATCTAATTTCCTTTTCTCGTTTCCTTCTCAAGGCATATTTATTAAGATCATAAATTCACAAAACTCGTGGTTTTTGGGTTTCCCTTTTTTTTTTTTTTAATGAGGATTTCATTTATTAAAGATTACGAGCATAAAACTTTTGATCACCTAAATTACCATGCGATTTGACAAACCCTCAAACTTTAAAACTTCTCAATTTGAACCTTTGAACTTTCAATTGCAGACAATTTGAACCCGTCCATTAAATTTAGTCATTAATTTATAACAGCAATATCTAAAAAGACTAAAATATCATTGATTTTTTTTTTTTACTTTATTAACTTGGAATTAAGGGTGAATTTGAAATTTTATAAAAATCAAGGGTATAAATGTTATTTTTAACATTTAAAATCTGATGAAGGAGTTGAAATTGACTGGAATTGAAAGTTCAGAGATTCAAAATTATCAAAATTAAGAGGTTTTGAAATTTGAGAATTTATCAAATTACGTGAAAATTCAGAAGTTTAAAGTAAAATTACCTATTTAAAATATATAATTCTCTCACTCTATTGTTAAAATTAACTATTTTTCATATGCCATATGTTTCATTTGACATGTAATAAATAACTAAATTTAATGACACATCAACAACAGTCAAGTCATTCATTAAATAAATAAAAACTCGAAAGATGCGCAAAACAATATATCTTATATGTAATTTAGACAAAATTCTGAGAATAAACCCGCAATAACAAAATATTTTGGTTTCATTGACAATAAAATAGTCATCGACTCACCGGATGACCTTGTAAAAAAAAAAAAAAAGATTTTCGTTGTCGTATTATCCCTATTATATCACGGTCCATGATAACTTAAAAAAAAACAAAACAGACATGGCGTCATGATGGTCACGTTATTGGTTCCCTTGCCAAAAGCGTTTGAGATGAAAAAGAAAAAAAAGAAAGGATAATATAACATCGGGCATCCAAAGCGTGCGAGAAATGGCAATGGCTGTTGATAACATAAGGCTTACGTTAGAAGTGACATCATCACCCCCCCCCCCACCCACATACCATTACAAGCATCACGCCCATGCTACTCTCCCTCTAGATCCCCTAGAAATTACCGTTTGAGACTCAGTTCCAGATCCTCCTCCCATATTCTCTGTACCCCACACAAGAACCAGACAAACACCCCCCCGTAGACAATTCCACGAACCTAAATTAATCAACCAAACACCTCCCAATTAGCCTCCCCCTCTAATTCTATATAAATCGACACAATCTCTCTGAAATTTATGCTCCACTCCCATACAAAGTGATTTTTTTTAGATAAAAGAAGAAAAGCCATAGCTGCCATGGAAGCACCACAAGGAACCCACGTGGCCATTCTGCCGAGTCCCGGTATGGGACACCTCATCCCACTCGTTGAGTTCGCCAAGCGACTCGTCCACCACCACAGCTTTATCAACGTCACCTTCATCGTTCCCGTCGATGGGCCTCCCTCCGAGGCCCAGAAGTCCGTCCTGGACGCCCTCCCCAGTTCCATGAATTACATCTTTCTCCCGCCAGTCAACCTCGATGATGTCCCCGAAGGCACCATGATTGAACCCATAATTTCTCTCACCGTGGTTCGCTCTCTTCCTTCCCTGCGCGACGAGCTGAAGTCGTTGATTGAGAGGACAAAGGTCGCGGCCTTGGTTGTTGATCTATTTGGCACCGACGCGTTTGATGTTGCCAGAGAATTTAATGTCTCGCCGTACATTTTCTTTCCCTCTACAGCCATGGCTCTGTCTTTGTTCCTTTATTTGCCAAAGCTCGACCAAATGGTTTCTTGCGAGTACAGAGACCATCCCGAGCCGCTGAAAATTCCTGGGTGTACTCCAATTCACGGTAAAGATCTGCTAGACCCGGTTCAAGACCGGAAAAACGAGGCCTACAAGTGGGTGCTTCACCACTCAAAACGCTACCGTTTGGCGGAGGGAATCATGGTGAATAGCTTCAAGGAGTTGGAACCAGGAGCTGTACAAAATCTGCAAGCAGAAGAACCCGGTAAGCCACCCATTTACCCTGTCGGGCCGCTTGTGAATATTGGTTCGAGCGGCAAGGTTGATGGGTCCGAGTGTTTGAAGTGGTTGGATGAGCAGCCACATGGCTCTGTTTTATATATCTCGTTTGGGAGCGGTGGCACCCTGTCTTATGATCAGATTACTGAGTTGGCTTTGGGATTGGAAACGAGCGAGCAGAGATTCTTGTGGGTTGTGAGGCCCCCAAACGATAAGGTTGCCAATGCAACCTTTTTTAGTCATGTCCAAAATCACAACGACCCTTTTGATTTCTTGCCAGAAGGTTTTTTGGAAAGGACCAAGGGGCGGGGCGTGGTGCTGCCATCGTGGGCACCCCAGGCCCAAATCCTGAGCCATGGCTCAACCGGCGGGTTCCTAACCCACTGCGGCTGGAACTCCGTCCTCGAGAGCGTTGTGAATGGCATACCACTAATTGCTTGGCCGCTGTACGCGGAGCAAAAAATGAACGCCGTTATGCTGACGGAGGACATAAAAGTGGCGGTTAGAGTAAAGGCAAACGAAAATGGGGTGGTCGGACGAGATGAGATTCTCAAAGTCACCAAGGCTCTAATGGAAGGTGAAGATGGGAAGAAGCTGCGGAGCCGCATGAAAGAGCTGAAGGACGCCGCCGCAAGAGTCCTGAGCGAAGACGGCTCCTCCACAAAGGCGCTGTCGGAGTTGGCCCTCAAGTGGAAGAATAAAAAGTAACTTTGTTTGTGTGTGGTGAAGAGCACATGATTAATGTATAATACTGTGATGTATGAATTACACGTGCTTTGCATACGACAATCACTTTCCATGTTCTCCTCTTGCTCTTGCTTATAATGTAAAGTGGTTGAGAAAAAGGTTGTGGCCACGGGGCATTTGCATACAGAGCAACATTTTGTTGAGCCAAAAGGGGGTGGACCCAACTGCTTTGAAAATATCGTTACCTCATAATAATGCAGTGAGAAGGGAGTAGGTGCCTGGCATTGACGTTACAAGATTTAATTCTAAAAAAATTAATTAAATAGTACGAAATAGTTTCATCAGTCTTGATTATACCTCATAAAGCGGAAGTAATTTGTTTAAATTTTTTCGTCTCTTTTTTTTGTATGGACATATTAAAAAAAATTAATCGACTGTAAATTACGTCTCATAAAACGAAAATTATTAATTTAAATCTTTTCATCATTTTCTCTTGCGTGGACATATAAAAAATAAATATTAAATAGAAAAAGAAAGGAAAATTAATAATGCCCCTCCATCTGCAGCTTATCCCAATTAGATTTCCCATAAAAGTTTATGCTGTCAAAGTTGACCAAATTTATAATCTAGAAGCATAGACTCCCATATATATATATTTATAAGTAATCCTACATATATATTTTTTATGTAGTTTTTAAAATTATTATTGAATATTTTTTTAAAAAATGTAAAATATATATTTTTAGAAGAAAAAAAAAAGTAATGTTACACAATCAATTTCACACTCCTTTTTTTTTTTTTACATTTTTAAATATATATATATATAAACATCATAGACTCCCATTTGGTAGTTGATAAGTGGGACTTGCTAATTGATGACGGACAAGTAAAATCAATTGCACAAAAAGAACCCACAACAATTTGGAATAGGATCCTTTCTAATCTATTTTGGATCATAGATTTATTAAGATTTGTCATAAGAAATCTTAAAGCCACCTGTAACACTACCTAAAAATAATAATAAAATATTATTTCATATTAAAAAAAAATAGAAAATAAAAATGAGGGGTGGTTGGGCATCCCATTGAAGGGGGCCGGACCACCCCAGTTGGGGGCTCCCAAACTGACAGTCTAGGACATGGCCCTTTGGGGGTGGTCTGGCCACTTCAATGGGGTGCCCAACTGCCTCTTTTTTTTTTTTTTTAATATGAAATAATATTTTATTATTATTTTAGTTAGTGGGATAGATATTTCATTTGTAACTTTATAATTTATTAGAATAAATCCTAGCTATACACTAAATATTTTTATGTCAATTTTATACCGGAGAAGATCATATTTCCAGCAGTTTCACATGAGCAAAAATTTCCTATGAGACACGGTTTTTTTAATAACATTAATTTTTTTTTTTTTTTAAAGTATTTTTCCCATGTTTAAAAAACATTATCGATGTTTAAAAAACAAAAACAAAAACAAAAACATTATTGATTGAATTAAGTCCTGTTGACCTGATTGAACAACTCCTGAACAAGTACCCAGAAAAACTCAGCGCTCCAACCCGGCCAGCCAAGGATGCATGTGTTTTTGGAATGAAATAATTGTAGTAATTAATTATTAATTAAACTGATACCCTTTTGTTTTTTCTTTTTTTCTTTTTTATTTTGCCTTCGCGGCAGAAGAATAATAATATAAATAAAAACACAAATAAAAGATGAGGACGAGGAATAGAACTCAATTCTGTCCCAAACTAACTTTTGAAGGGAATTTGGGAATGTTTGTCCCACCAAAGTGTGGATGAAATTCTTCTTTTATGGTAACAAAATAGGTAAGGAGGCACTGCCACGGGGTCCGAAATTAGCCACAGGAATGTGACATCTAACTAACCAATTTGAAGCCCGCCCAAATTTTCTCCTTTTTTTTTTCTTAAGTAATAAATATAATTGAAATAACGTGATAATAAAAATTAGTATTTAAATTAATAAAAACTTATAAAAATAAATTAATTTTCAGCAGCAATTTAAGAAATATTTGTTTTTTTCCAGCCTCTCATTTGCATGGAAAGACTATATATTCAATCTAGTGCCATATGTAACTCCCTCATTGGTGGTGTCATGTTGGGGTTAGAGCATCTCAGGTAGGAATTGTCAATTTTAACCATTAGAAATACAACCTTTTCACTTTATCTATTAATTTTTTACTACACACTCTAACGTAATATTTTATTTTTAACTCTCTACTTTAATTAAGTATTATTTTATTATTTTTAAGAAGAAGAAAAAATGAAAAATTTTCGTCTTAGAAAGTATGCTGGAGCATGTAAATAACACATAATAATTAAATTTAACTTAAAACACTTACTTTGAAAGCTTAGTTGGAGATGCTATCCTCGATTCCACACTACAAAACACCCGAGTGTTGAATTGATGTTTTTACCCCAAAAAAATAATAATAATAATAATAAAATGAAGGGTATTGTTTACTACAAAATTGATACAACAATCAAGAAAATTGAATAAACCAAATTTTTGCTTAGTTGTTTTATCAATAATAAAATACTTAACACCAAACAAATATAATAAAACTTTATAACATGTTTAGTGAATTAATTTTTTATATATGTAATGTGACAACTGGAGTTCTATTGAATCGATGAGGATGAAGTTAAAATAATGTCCTACTAGGATGAGTGGTCCTAATCTTGAACTTTTAACTTTTTAAGGCGCCTTTTCCATCCACTCAAACTTCAATAATTTTATAGTAACCTGTAATAGTTCCACATAGACATGGGCCTACACAATCACCATCACTTGGCAACTTTTCTCCCTCCACCACAAAGAGTGGTCAGTGGTGGATAATTTAATTTTCAACCCAATAAGGTAAAAAAAAAATAATAATATCCTCAAAAGTACAGCATTAGAGGATAAGCATAATTATTTACCAATAATAACGTCCGGATTTATGTCTAAATAGGGTATCGTAGACGAGGACTCTGTCTACTCCACAATTTAGTGTCTCCCAAAAGCTGCCCATCTCGGCAAGGGCACAGTATGGGATTTAATTATAATTATTAATTATCATCATTTTAATTTTTTAAATCACATTTTAATTTCGCTTTAACTAAACCTTCTCCGCCAGTGATCATTTGTATTCCTTAAAAAAAAAAAAAAACAAGCAGGCCTTGTTGTTGGGACAGTTAAGTGCGGACCACGATGTGACGTGTCTGTATTTTCCACACGGTCCACTACTAAAAGTTATCCTTTTTTTTTTTTTTTCATGTGAAAGACGACAGAAAGGACAAGAAGTTTCAATTTTAATTTGTGTATTAAAAAATAATAATTGTGACCGACAGTCGACAGAGAGATGAAGAGGTCGGCATTGATTAAAATAGTTATCACATTTGGTAGGAAGATCCTTTTTTTTTTGTTCATTTTTTGGACATCCTATATATTTATCACCATCAACTTGTCTCTAGAAAGACAGGTTATATTTATCACACAACGTGCTGGACGCTTCTTTTAAAAAGGATGAGGGCAAAATCCTGTATTAATGTAATGAGGTCGTGTCTTGTTTCTTCTGATTAGATGTTTCCAGCAAGCCGACGATCACAATAAGTTTTCTTAAATTATATTTTCCTGCTGGGATTTGGCTCATTATACTAACTTCTTTGAATTTTCTATTCTTTTATAAAATATTTTATGTGCTATTTTTATTAATAATAATAGCCCTTTGTCAATGGGGGATGATATATTGGTATGTTCAGTTGGGCGAGGAAGAGAAGAATTCAAATTTTGTAAGCAAATTTTGTTTGAAATTTTGGATGTTAAACAATTTCATATTTTCAATGTAACTTAAAAGAGGGACAGATATTTTCAGGATGACAGTTAAATACAGAAAAAAATAGTAGTTTTTTCAAAAAATAATGGTTCACACAGGTTTTGGTCATGAAGAGATTTAAGTACTAAATAACAAGAATTAATGGGAACATAGATAAGGGTTCACACAAAAAGGAGGAGAAGAAGATAGACGTAATATGAATATTCTCCCTGTTCTCATTGAATGGATTTTCCTTTTATACATAAATACATGGTCAAAGACAATTGGGCGGCTCTTAACAACCCCCCATTATCTACCGTGCAACCTCTTTGGGACAGTGTCAATCATGCTTTGCCTATACTGTGACACATGGATCACTTGGATCAATTTTGACGTGGTCTTTGCAGGAGGTGGGCCCTCCATTATGTGTGTGGATTGGGCTCCCATAGTTCTACATGAGAGCGACGTGTTGATAGGATGCCTTATTTTTGTGCGATGATATATGATGTGATCATTGTTCTTGTTTAGATCATAGGTTCGATATCGTTGGCCTTGAAGGTGGATTGGTTTGCCTGGCGAACTAGAGTTTTTGACAATTGTCCTCTCGCAGACCTTGAAGCGATCCTAACTTAATCCTAGACAACGAACTCTTCGTGGGAGGATGTTGCATCTGGCAAAACCTAATGGCCGATTTTCTCCCTAACAATAGTTATAACTAAAAAAAAAAATGTTTTACAATCAAAATTTTTATACTTAATTAGCGTAAATCATTGTAGGTTTTACTGATATTTTGTTAAGATTATGCAATTGTCATTGTCTACGCAGTCTTCTTATGTGCTTTTAAGTAGACATTTACTATCACCATCACACTCATATGGAATAGTCATTAGAATAGAATTGCCCTCCCAACTCCAAATTCCAATCTCTAAAGAAACAAACAATGAAACGAGAGCATAAAAAAATATCTAAAAATAAGGTTGGAGTCTAGGGTGGGTTGGGCAGCCTGTGGACTCCATTGGCTCCCATAACAATAAGTTTCTGTTTGAAAGTTGGGCTGTAAAACGCGACAAATGATCACCTACCCATCAATGAGACAATAATAATATCAATGCCCCCAGCTGGGTCATAAAGCAATCAATCAAAAAGTAACTAGTGTTGGGATCACGTGACAAATGAGTACTGCAGTTCAAATGCTGATACCTCAATCCGTTAAAAATAAATAAAATGTTCATCGCTCTCAATTTGTAGCCATGTATAAAGTTGCAGATTCTTTTACTGTTTAACAACAAATTACATGGAAAGAAAAACAGTTTACTCAGAAAGAATGATGTGTTTTTTTACCCTACTTTCACTCCCATTCTCTTGAATTAACACCTATAGAGTAAAAGTTCTGGTTCTGGCCACTGAGCTTAAGTTTGGTTTGGGCCGTTTCACTATTAAATTGAACCTGACATATTTTAAGAATTTCAGTTGATAAAAAATAAAAAATTTAATTATTTATTTTATATTTTAACACTTTTTGTCACGTGTAAACTCAAACTCTTAGAATTTAACTTCCATTTTAAAGAACTGATAAAAAAATTAATAATTAACATTCTTCTTCTTTCTTTTTAATCTACTTAGATTTTGTTTTTGTTTTTTTTTAAAAAGACCAAGACCTAATGTCAGAATCTCATTACATTTTTCTGACTTTGGTGTACATAAAAGCCAAAGGGGAGCGAAGAAAAGAGAGTTGAATGATTTAAGAAGAGCCGTCAAGGAGAGAAAATTGAAAAGCTTTGGATATAATATCATCATTTCATCTAGAAGATAAGTTACCCAATAGCTTCCTTTGTACGTCCTTCAACCAACTTATAATTATTTACTTTTTTTGCTTTTAGGTAGCTAACTCAACTCTTTATGGTTTCATCACTTTTGGGAACAAAAACAATGATTCATTATTATTATTATTTTTTTAACCTCCATAATTAAAACATTTATCATTGTTTTTATACGTATGTATTAATATATATGCGTTCTCTTCTTTCTTTTTCTCAATTCCTTTATGATTATATTCTTAAACTATTATGTAATTTGACATATCTCGAATTTTGAAATTTTTTAATTTGAACCTTTAAATTTTTAATTGCAGTCAATTTAAACCCATGTGTCAGATTTTAAACATTAAAAATGAGATAATAACGTTTATACCCTTAATTTTTTAATAAAATTATAAATTTACCCTTAATTTCAAATTAAATTTTTTTAAAAATATATTATATAAAAAGAATCACAAGGTGATCCATGGTTGGGCCACCTTGTGACCTTTTATTTTATTTTTTAATAAAAAGAAAATTAAAGGGTAATTTTGTCTTTTTAAGGGTTTTGACATCAAAAATTGATGGATGAGGATAGATTGATTACAACTAAAAGTTCAGTGATTCAAATTGAGAGGTTTCAAAGTTCGAAAATATTTCAAACCGCGTAATAGTTCAATAGTTTAAAGTAAAATTTTCCTATATTTTTCACTATTGATTGAATATATTGTTTGAAAAGGAAAAAGAAGGATCAACGTTGGATTCTAATTAAAGATCTGTGTATGATTTTATTAATACGTGCTTTTAACAAAAACTAAACCTAGAAGGGTTGTGTTTCGATCTAGACAACCTACAGAAATGGAAAGTTGGAAACCTAGAACACCTAATCGCAGAAGTTGGTAATTTTTGTTGAAAATGATTCTCTTTCACAAATAAGAAGAAGACAACATGCGACGATCGAGGTCGAACACCTGAAAGGAATGGCCTTTTGACTAAAGGGAGAAAATGATCAAAAGATGAGTAAGTATTTCACTCATTCAGTCGCTCCCTTGAACACTCATTTATGCAAGAAATTCATCTCATTGAGAAGGACGTAGATAGAGTTATTGACCGACTTAAGCATCAAAAATATCTCTCATGAGTCATGACCTACTCTAACAGGTCTTTAAACTATAATTTATTTCAATAATTTCAGGTGTTTCTCCACGCGATCGACATATTTCAATGTGATTGGACCGCCTTGTTATAACTTTGATGGGATTTATATATAGGGTTGTCACAACTTTCTTGCACCCATGTGGCTTGGGCTTAGAGGAAAGTCAGATATTTTACTATAGGCCTCTTTTAGTCCTAATCGGGGAACAATTGGGATTAGGACTTTCTTGAATTGTCTACCTGTAAAAGTGTTTTCAAAATAACTTTTTTTTTTTTAACATATCCGTACAATAGAGAAAAAAGAATTCAAATTAATAAGTAGTGACTTCCGCTTCATTAAGCGTAACTTTAGTCGATTGAGCTACCTCTTGGGGCTTAATAGCTCAATTCAAAATTAGTAAATAAAACAAACCCAAATACCTAAAACGTTCTTCTCAAAATCAACTATAACATTTATACTTTTTATATCATATAATTCATTTTTTATTATTATTTAAATAAATAATCACTACAAAGCTTTTTTTTTTTTTTAACTTTTTTTCTCACACCAATCAAATTTGGTATAATTTTTTCAATCTACTCAATTTTTTAAAGTTGTTTGCCAAACACACCCTCAACAAATGTGAACACTTCTTCCCCAAATCCAACTTCTGGCAATCTGAAAATCTTTAAAAACCAAAGAAATATCTACCTACGTACCAAACATATCTTCACATTCATGCATCATGAACCAGATAAGGAATTCATTTATGAAGTTTCTGTGGTTTAGTTTTCATCATGTAGTACTTGTTGCAGTTCCTGGTCCCCTTCTTTCTGTACTTGTTTTTTCATTATTTTAATGTAATCTTATCCTATTTTAATAACACTTCATTATTTAATGCCATCTGCAAAGATGAAAATAAATAAATAAAAAACAATAATGTGTTTATTCTACTATTATTCTTAAGGAATTCATTTATCTAATCAAGACCGACACAAGTGTCTGTCTTGATCTGATTTGTCATCGAACCATTCTTATTTATTCTTATTTGATGATGCTGGAGATACCTACTACTTATAATAAAAAAAAAGCTTATTAAAGAAGCTATAATAACCATAGAGCAATGCTACCTGTGCACACTCTCAAGACTATACCCTTTGACATGGTATATTTTAACACTATATAATAGTAACCCCACACGTTTAAGGTGATTATTTGAGTGAAATAATTCTTGGCTTCGGATAGAAGAACCCACAATAATTCTTTTGGATAAGAAACACTGATTTTTTCATTAACAACAAATAATCTTTAAATAGATTAGCACTTCTTAGATGTTTTCTTAAGGCAATAACCCCACCTAACGTTTTCTTTGTGACATTATTTTGTTTTGAGTAATGGTACATATGAACTACATTTTTTTTAATAATTATCTTGTGATGCTTTTATTTAATTATTATTATTGTTATTTTTTAACAATTATTAATTCAATAGTTAATTGTGATGAATATAAACTGGCCGGGACGCACAGGGAAGATGGTAAGTGGGCTGTGGGCATAGTAGTGAGAGATTCCCAGATTAACGTAATGGTGGCCCATAGATTGGCTAAGAAGGCTTTAACTCTTGATGAGAGTGGCTGCTGTTCCTTCCTTGTGGACAGCCCCTGCTGCTGGTTGGATCAAAGGCAACTTTGATGTTGTGGCTACTGCTGTGCTAAGTGATGAACAGGGTGCTATTGTGGGTGCTGCTCCTCAGAGGTTATATTGCTCAGATGCCCTTCAAGGAGAGTCCCTTACTGCCTTACTTACCACTCGGTTGGCTACTTCTTTTGGCTGCAATTTTTGCCAACCTCTGGAAGGAGATGCTCTCCTAGCTTGTGGTGTTAGCCAGCAACAACCCCTCTATTTTCTCTTCTTGGACATTTGCAAATTGTATTTAGGATATTAATGTAGTTTTAGCTTCATTTCAAAGTTGGTTTACTTTGAAAGTATCTCGTAGTATTAACTTTAGAGCACATGCTTTAGTTAAATGGGTCATTTTTTATCTTGTTTTTTGAAGCATTCCCACATGATCCCCTATTCTCTCTTTTATCCCGAATCAAAAATGGGAAGGATCCTCCCTAGCTTGTAGTCCTTTCCCTTATTCAATTAGAAGAAAAAATAAAATAAAATAAATAAAAAAAAAAAAAAAACTCTTGATGAGGACCAGAATTGGAGTGAAACTTTTCCTAAATGTATTAGAGATATTGTACTTTCTAAGAAAGGTTCTATTTATTAATGCCAAGTGATTCATTTTCCAAAAAAAAAAAAAAAAGTGACGGATACTCTAGCATTTAAAATAAAAATAAAAATTCTAATATTATTATTTTATTTTTAATTTTTCCGGCAAGTGTAAAGCTCGTTACATGTGACAACGTTAAAATGGCAACTAATACGTATAATTAAATCACACACGACGCATGCTTGAGACTGGGGTAGTACCATATAAGACTTACGTATCTTGCTTTCTTCTGTTGTTTGGTTTAGCCAGCTTTTCAGTTGATTTAATGTAATTTCTTTAATATTTGTGTTATAGATCAATTAAGTTGATTTGTTGAACCCGTTGCTTGCTACGTGGAGAAATTACTGTGGATGTTCAGAAGATTAAGGTGATAATATATTAATACTGTTGAAACTCTTGGGAAAGTTTTTTATTTTTATTTATTTATTGGTATTTCCTAAAGCCAAAAGTGGGTTAAATTTCTGCACAATGGCATTTTCATCCACGTAACTTTACAAAATAGTAAAGAAAGAAAAGATTGGCGTTCTGAATGTACTAATGAGTGTTGTGTCTCACATTGATAAAATATAAAGAAAAAGAGTAATTAATAAACATAAATAGACTCAAATCCATTAGCTTAGATATTTGAACGGTATTAATATCTAAATATGTATATTAATATATACTCGAAATACTTGCATTAATTCCCAATAAATCAAAGGATTCTCCCTAGCAAATTGTTAGGTCCTGAAGAGTCAGGAAGACGAACACAAAAACATTGGGTGGTCCATGAACTTAGTAGGCCGAACATGAAATTGGACCCATGGACTCAAGACCCAGCCGTTTTGGGTGGAGGGTGGGCGGGTTATTTGGGCTTAAGGCCCACTGACCTGAGAGCATCCTACAACTACCGCATGGAATAATGGAATTCCCTTCCCCTGCCACCTCAACAACTGTTCCTATTATTTCCAGGAAGATGTTATTTTTAATTTTCAACAAATGTCTCTCATACTAAAGGTGTTAATTTTCAACAAGTCATCGAGAACATTTTGAGAATTTCTAAAAGTAGATGATATATTATTAGAAAATGTACTTTTAATCCATTAAAAAAAAAATTCTTATTAATGATATATAAAGACCAAGTCTAATATAAAAGTAAAAGAATAAGAGGTATAGAAAAGACTTGTCGATATAAATCCTAAAGCATTTTACACACGTCGTTGTCATACTCATTACCTTGTACTATGTAACATGGCCAATTCTTGTCCTCAAAGAATATCTTTCTTTTGTTTTATTTTTTCTTCATATACAAAGCAATAGAAAATTATGTAAGATAATATGATAGGTTTAACTCTTAATTATTCTAACAAACACGTTGAAAAAGTTGTGATTAAAAGTGTTAAAGTAATAAATTCCAAAGTCCACAAATAACTCTTAACGAGTAAAGGTCATTGTGATTTGAATCTAAATCTCATCTCTACCTTGTAGACATATAAAAAAAAAATCTAACAAACATGTTGAAAAAGTTGGATTAAAAGTGTTAAAGCAATAAATTCCAAAGTCCACAAATAAGAGATGATTTGTTGCAATTAGCACAAACACATGAAGACCCTAAAGCAAAAGTAAAGCTAATAATTACTGGTTAACAACGTATAAGATTGAAAGTTTTGAACTCTTATTAGTTAAGACTATTTGGTACGATATATTATTTGTCATCGATATTGTTAGGAAATATATCATATTCCCCCATAACTGATGAAATACGAAAAATAAGAATAATGTCAACAAAAAAAAAATGCAGAACACCTAAATTTACATGATTCATCTATAAAAGCTTAAATTATATTAAAATACTTAATTCTTTTTCGAATGCATATATTGCTGATAAATATTTTTTATCCGAAAATGTGAGAAAAAACGATTTTCAAATAAAAGTATAATATTAATATTAAGACATATTACTTAATAACATCGGAAATGGAGATTTAAAATTTATTACATTTTGCTTGAGGCAAGAACACAATCTTCTTCCTGATAACAGAAACTCGATCAATTAAAAAAAAGGGTGGGGGGGGGGGAATTGACTAGCCGGAGAAGCTACAGCCTTGAGCCTACAGTTACTCATTATTTCCTCGACTTGTACATCTCACAAAGCTCATGGCTCGCAGTACAGAGGTTTTCACAGCTACTTACAGTGGTCATCACTGGGATGAACGCTCTTCATCTCTCTTTCTATGCTGGCTCGGATAGACAAGAGATCGAATTGGCTAATTAACCCGCCAAATGTGAGAACAATTTTTTTTTTTTTATTTAGTGGGCTAGCTGAAGGTAAACACTAGGAGAAGAAATCTGGGTTGTCGAATGGGTAATTCGGATCAAGCTCAACCTTATCAAGAGAGAAATCCAAATTCAGGCTAGGCGAATTGGTGACGGAGGTTGGGGCAGAAATTATGTCGGTGTGATCAGATTCCGAGGTTTGCACGTTGTGGCCTAGTCCATAGCAGTTCATATGGAAAGGAGACATCGGAAACATGTTGGATTCAGATGTCGCCGGCGATAAAAACCTCGGAGAGAGACTACCCACGAAATTGTTCTCCAACATGGACTCACAGAAAAGATTGGCGTCCTCATTTTCGGATCCAATTGGTGTAGAAGAAAAGGAAAATGACGGAAATATGGCATCCACATTCTCCTCCTCCGTGGCCTCCAACCCCTCAGTCTTAACTGTAAGCCGCGATGCAAAATTGCATACAATTTCCTGAGCTGGTTTTTCTTCGTATTTTTGTTGTTGTACTTCTGTCTGATGGTGATGATGATGATGATTATTCTTGTTCTCCGTTAACCTTGGACTTTTCAGCGGTGCCGATGCCACGTTGTTTCGACAGGATTGGCTACACGTGTGCCGCCCTCGATATGTTACCTCGAAGACATTTGGGTCTTCATCCGATCTCTGAACTTGCTTCGTTGCCAAACACCCCTGCCCATGTCGATGTGTGCATCTATAGTACCCCCTACAACACCAAACAACTTGGGATAAGAACAAGACGTAAAATAACGAAATTATTAGGAATTTTGGATTTTTAATTTTTAATTTTTTAATTTCATTATTATTTTCTCCATTCTCTCCTTCCTTCCAGGTAGCTAGAAAGCGATGGGAATATGTACGTTTTGGTTTTGTGGTCGAAATGGTTGCAACGGAGGCGCTGGACAAATTGGACCAAGGTTTGAAATTTCCAACGTTAAAGAATTGTTTGGAAAATGAATGATTGAAACCACAAAAATAATCCAGACAACTTGGCACGATAAATAAAAATCAACTTGTCAAATGTCAACCCCACCGGCATCAACCAAACTGTCAAGAATATATATATATATATATATAACGAAGTCCGTACTTTAATCAGTCACTACAATGGACAGATAAGTTCAAGTACTATATCCATTTTTGTCTTCCTTCGCAAAACTTTCCCAATAAAAAGACAATGGATGCGTTTCTCAACTCTTTGAAACAGACCCTAAAATATCAACAGTTTTTATATTCACAAAAAACATACAATTATTTTCCTTAATCTTTTATTAAAATATTTTTTCAGTTGAAAAACGTCATGAAACGAGGCCTGTAAGTTAACCGGCTTATGAATTTTAACTCTATATATAAATAATTAATTCACCATTCATTTCAATTAATAAAAATATTAAAATATAAGTTAAATTTTTAAAAAAGGGTTAATTTTAACAATTAAAAAGCGTCCTGAAACGAACCCAATTATTGGCACGCGTTGCGCACCCCCGTTTTGCACGTGGGATTACAAAATGGATGGAAAAAGCTTCTCACCTCGGAAAGTTAGCTCCGAGGATGTCCTTCTGCCCATATTTTCTCCAGCTGTAGCCATCATCAAGTGGCCCTTCCAGCCCTGTTTCAGAGCAACCCTTTACTTGCTCCGTCCATCGGGGCAATGCCTTCCTATAACACACAAATCCCAACAATCCCAATCAAAAACCAGATCATATTGCCAGCCCCCTAATTTCCAAGAACCATTAATTTTTTATTTTTTATTTACCTTTTCTTGCAGACATCTTTGTGCTTAAAATCTTGGTCAGAACCCGCACTCCTCTGGCTGCTGTTGGCAAAAGAACGCGGCGATTCCAGCATGCTGGTGATGGGCTTGGGCTGCTCTCCCCAATTTAGCGCTGAAAGTGCTTTCTCATAACAAGAAAGTATCTTCTCAACCAAGAATTCACGTGTTTCATTCGATGAAGAAGAGTGGAGCTGGTTCATGAGCTGCTTTGCTAGCTCCTTCCCCTGATTCAGCTCACTGATCAGAGCCGTTTGCTCCCAATCAACGGTCTTTTCCATTTTGATTAAAAAAAAAAATAGCAGGACAAACTATAGCTTGAAGAATATAAATGCCCGAAATGGAAGTGACAAAAGGGATATGGAGAGGCTGAAAATTGCTGTAGAATCAAAGGCTGCAAACATGAAAGTGGGTAGCTTCAATAACACCCAACTGGGTATTGGAAAATGACAGTACTTCTTCTCTATGAATTGCGCCTTGTTCAAATGTCCAAGAAAAGTAACCTGAAACCCCAAATCTTGAATCAATGATTGATGATGCGAAGTGCTTTCCGAGCAATATATAAAGCTGAAGAGGGAGTGAGTTGAAGACACTTTTTTTTTTCGGTGTAATGGGTAAGCGAGATGAGCGAGAGAGTTGAAAGCTAACACGTATTATAAGGAAAGGAAAAGGCTAATTGTCTTAGTGAAAGAAGGTGGGAGGAAGAAGGGAGATAGTCTGCTAGATATAAGGGAGAGAAAAGAGAAGGAAAAGAGAGAAGTTTGACCAAGGAAAACCGAGTAAGATTTATTTATTTTTATTTTTTACGAAATGAAACTGTTTCTTGTCAAGGATTATAAAGCAATAGTGTGAGAGAAGTCCAATGCTGACCACTTCAAACCCCAACCCCCAAAGGGGGTCACAAAACGCACGCACAACGAGGTCACTCTCTCTCATTTGGATTAATTTATTGTCCATCCAAATCATTAGCAGCTTCAATTTTTATTTTTATTTTAAAAAAAAAGATAATTTTTATAAAATTTTCGAATTTAAATTATATTTATTGTCTAAATTATCAATAAAATTATTGGATCTCTCACCCATAATTTTTTTTTTTTGTTAAAAAAAAAAAATAGTCCATTTTCTCTTTATCTACCTCACATACAAGGACACAGCAACAACGCGGAAGAAGGTTTGAAGATTCCTTTCCGGTTTTCTCTGACTTTCCCATGAAATCTTTATTATATACGCTAACGTCACATGGTATTAAGGGATAGAGATTAAGATTTAAAAAAAAAAAAAAAGGAAGGAGATTAATGTGGCTTACGTAAAGTCTCCAGCGTCACATCCAACCCATGGATTACGTTGACGTGATTGGTTGTCTGTGGACCCCAAACATGCCTCACATTCAATACATCATTGATATTCATATCCTGCATTTTATTCAAAATCCAATATAATATTAAATTATTAATGTGAAAAGTTCTAGCACCTAACGTTAACGTGGTATCCCATGTATGAGCTCATAATTAATTTTTGAAATTATTTGTCGTTTTATTTACGACTCTAACCCTATTCCCTTCAGTCACAAAGTGTTACAAGTAATATAAGCACGACGATGTAAAAGGTGTGAGAAAGTGTGACAAAGGATGGGGAAAAAATGCGAGCAAAAGACTCACTTTTGAGTAGGGGTGGGGTGGCGTGGCGTGGGGTGGGTTCTGTCATCACCTTCCCATAAATGAGTTTTGGGTTTTTCTGTCTTCATCTTCAACGACAATGCGCCAATAGGTCGAGAGTATTGAGGAACCGAGTCTAAGACACTAACGGCATAAACAGGGGGATAAAGTGATTTAAATTCGTATCACTAGGTGGAAACATTCTATGGACTACTAAACTGGTTGAAAGTGTTACATAAAATGTCACATTTCAATTCGCTTTTTGAACTCTTGACGATGGGCATTTTCATGCCCTTTGCTCATCGATCTATATTCTTCCCTTCCCTTCGTTCACATTCTTTAGAGTTTACTCTCATAAATTCATCTGAGGATTCTTGAACCCTTGAATGACTTGGTTAAGATAAATAAAATTTGTTTCGTACACTGTTGTTTTTCTGTTAAACCAATTTTTCATTGTTATCACCATAGGCTGTTCATATTCTTCATTGTTACATCTAACATTTCCTCCATAACATGTATTCTCAAGTCCATCACTATGGTTGTTTGGAAACTTTTTTCCCATGTGTTTGGGTTTTGTAATAGTCTTAAGTAGGAGTGGAAAGACAATTACGATTAGTATTTATTGAAATCACTAACGTAATCATGTAGGCGGTTAGAGGTTAATAATCCTATTTATATTTAAGGGTTATTAACCGCTAACCACTTTTTAAAAGAAAAAAAAATGAAAATGAATTTTTTTACAAAATGACATCATTTTTATGGTAATACGATAATACCCTATTAAATGCGATATTGTTTATAGATTTTTATATATATTTAAATACAAAAGACGTTATTTCATGTATATATACATTTACTAATCGCTTTCAAAAATGGTTAGCAGACAATTAATAACCACTTGATCGGCTTTTCACCCCTAATCTCAATCATTGCTTTGCCAATAATATTTTGTTGAAACATACACCATCTCATAAGCCAATACATCTTGAGCCTTAAAATATCCCATTTTCTTTCTAGTCATCTAGAAAATCTTAAAATCATTTTCTTGGTGCCCCACTAAAACTTCAGAATCGTTGAATTAATTTCCTTACATAGATCTTTGGACAATATGAAGAAGAATTGCTTGGACCACATGTTTCAATAAAAATATATTTCTCTGCTTATGAAAGAAACTTCATTTTCTAGTTGTGCAACTTTTTCCGAGCTCAATCTTTAACAAATTTTGTGTAGCTTGTATACTAGAAATCTTGAGGATTTGAGTCTTGCTCTCTCGTGTTTCTACTAAAGAAATCTGCTGGTGGTGAAAAATGAATAATATTAGCCAAATTTAGATAATATATACATTTTACTTAATCTGATAATTAAAGATACTCTTAACATATTTATATGCATGTATTTGCCTGATAAATTATCATAGCCAAAAACATCAATTAAGAAATTGGAGGTACATTGAACTTGACCAATTTTTTTTTTTGGAATAATATCAAAATATCTAGAGCTTCTATTGCCCGTACCACTTCTGAGACTATGGAAAAAGTCAGTGTGTTATTAAGTCAAGTTGTGCTTCATTACATTGAAGAATTAACTATCTTTCCAAAATGCCCAACAACTTGCACTATAATATGGATAAGGGTCTCTAGCAATAATGGGAAGAATTGTCCATCAATTTTTCTTCAAATTTTAGCCTTTGCTTTCATTCAACGGCCTCAAACCTGCCACGTGTCCCACTTAATATAAAATAATAAAATATTATTTATATTTAAAAAATAAATATAAAATAAATTAATAAAAACAAATTAAAATTTAAAAAAATATGAGGTGGTTCAACCACCCCATTTTCCCATGGGGTGCCGCCACCCAGCCATACATGGGGCTTGGCCACCCCAAGGCTGATTGTGGTCGAACCACTCCTGAGCCAAAAAAAAAAAAGTTCGGCCTAGGGGGTGGCTGCGAGCCACCCCCCTTAGGGCTCTAAGGGGTGGTTCGACCACCCCCAAAGACCCATTTGGGGGTGGCCGAAGCCACCCCTAGGGCCCCAAGGGGTGGTTCGACCACCCCCTAGGGCCGAACCAAAAAAAAAAAATTGATTTGGTTTGGTCCTAGGTGGGACACGTGGCAAGTTTGAGGTCGTTGGATGAAAGCAAATGGCTAGGATTTGAAGAAAAATTGATGAGCAATTTTTCAGAATTGCTGGGGATCCGGATCCCTATAATATATATATATCTCATGAGCTCAGATGTATAATATATTAATTATTTATTTCCGAAGATTTTGGGTTAAAGTATTCATTCTAAAAAAAAATTGGGTTAAAATTATAATAGAACATGGATTTCTTTGTCTTAAGTAGATATTATTTTTTAAAAATCATATGATGGATTAATTTTTTTTTTAAAAATAATATCAACCTAGAAACGAAGAACACCTAATATATATTTCTGAGGAATTCAACGTCAATCCGTTTCTAAAATCCATCTAGAAGAAGCTTTTGTACTCAAGCTACAATACTACAATTAAGATTCCTTTGAAATTTCTTTTGTCTAGACATTTTTTAAGAATTTTGAAGACTGCTTTGAAACTTATCCACATTTTGATTTTGTAATCAACTACAATTGATATTCCTTTGAAATTTCTTGTCTAGATTTTAACAAATTTGGAAGATTAATTGCTTTAGTTTGAAATTTAGCTGAGGTCGGTGTTCTTATATGCTATAATGTTTCTTTTAATCTAAGTGGAATTTTGCCCAATTCCGACAGATTTTAGCATGGGGTAATTACATCACTAGCTATCAGCTTTCCAAAATGCTGAAAGTGAGGGGCTTGGGCAGTCAAAGATGGTGTCTTCAACCACAAAAAGCTTATCCCTTTTCCCCCTCTGGCCCTCTCCCCCGCTTTGAATAAATTTTTTTTTTTTAATAAAAAAAACCACAAAAAGCTTCCAAAACCGGTTCTTGCACCTCATCCGTTTTTCCGACATGCATTTTTTTTCTTCCACAAATCTGGCGAAAAAAGAAGAAGAGAGAGATTTAAGTTGAAATAATTCTATATTGAGCGCTTTGGTTACACAAAACCCAAAAAAAAAAAAAAAAACGCAATGATGTCAAGTAACGATTAATCAAGGGAGATGATGAAGCCAGAAAACCAAAATCCATTACAATTTTTATAAATTCTCAAATTACAAAAATTTATAAAAATGCCACTATTTGGTTTTTTAAAAATGAAACGTTTTTGCAAAATTGAAAAGAAAAGAAAAAACATTTTGAGAAGGAAATTATTTTTGTTTGCCTATGTAACATGCCTACAACTCTTGTAATATGTAACAATTTTTTTCAAGCGTTTTGAAGTAAAGAAACAGATTAAATTTTATAATTTGAAATAGTAATAGAAAAACCTTGTCTTAGCTAATAAGTTATAAATTACATCAATAGAGAAAAATAAAATAAAACGTGAACTTATCCCCTTATGTCTTATGAATGAATACGCTCCGGCCCACATGTGGACGATCTAGGGTTCTAGACGATGCCAATGAATCAATCAGTCTATGCAGGCTCATAATTGTAAACATGACTTGTCAATAATAAGGGACAATGGCCGTGTTCCTTGTACACTTTTTTTCCCAAATTATGTTGTCTTTTTTGTACCAACTAGTTTTTGGTTAAACTTTTCCAAGAAGATACAGGCACAGCCAGAGTCGTCGTCCAGAACAAGGCAGGAAGTGAGAGCGAAAGCAAGGATCAAGGATGTGGATCCTCCTAGCTTCCTTTTGACTCCCCTTTCCCTTTCTCCTTCTTCTAGATGCAAAACGCGTCACGCGTCCGGGCGCGTGCTTTTTAATTGGTCCAACTTCTTTTTCCTTCGTTTTCCATATTTTCTTTTCTTTGTAAAGCCAAGCCAAAGGTTACGTTTGTGGAAAAATAAAAATTAATTAATTAATCCAGAGGCTAAAACCAGACCATGCCAAAAGGCCGGCTTTAATTTGTGACGAATGATGACGTTTGGTGTGAAACAGACAAAAAATATATATATTATTATTAGTAACACCGTGTACGATGATCGATCGAGGCGTTTGTTTCCACTTTGATTTTCAAGGTTGGATTCAGACTTTTCGTCAATACAGTAGTACAGGAGGAGGAGAGGGGTTCAATTTTGTTGTTGGGTTGCTTCCAGTGTGAACGTAGTAACGTTCATCGAACGCACACAATGGAAGCTTCTCACTGGCTTACGTGAAATTTGGGCAGTATATATAATATAATATATATATGTGGACGGTTATTAACTGTAACCAACTCTATTTATTAATTCTTACCAAAAAAACAAAAGCCCTATTTATTAACAAATTTATCAATTCAATTATTTTTAAAGGATTAAATACTATTCTAGTACATGTGGTTTGTATCAAAATCAAATAATCGGCCACCTGAGTTTTTAAAAATATCATAAATAGTACTTATGATAAGTCAAAAAATTTATTTGATATCTCTGTCAAGATTCTGTTATACTTTTTAACGGAATGCCATGTCATCCTTACACATAGATCTCGTGGCGTGACATCTAAATTTTTGTGTCGCATCATATTTTATTTTATTTTAAAAAAATCTCCTTAAAAAAAAAAAGAAAAAAAAACGCTAGGGTTGGGGTGGTTCAGCAACTTTGAAATATCTTGTAAGATCTGGGGCATAGATCATGATCATGATTAACCAATTAGTCATCATAACCTTGATAGCCTCAATCTTGTCAATGTTAAGGTGGAGAGCGCCGAAGTTGTTGGCCTCCCAAGTCCCCATTAGGCTAGAGGAGCAATGAGAAGCAATTTTTCAATAATGAGTCACTGTCAAATCAAAGAACAACAACGAATTAGATTCGATGGAGGAGACAATGAGGAGTTGTTTGTCGCCGTTGTTTAAGGAGTTGTTGAGTAATGCATTGAGTCTGATGCCGGCACCGTTGAATTTAGTGGGTGGGGAAGCGGTGGATGAGAAGTGAAGGGAGCAGTGGACTTTGGAGTTGGAGGTGTATTCGAAGCGGTTTTTTTCTTCTTTTTTTAGGATTTGGTCCAAAGGGTGGCCCTTGGTGGTTCGGCCTCCAATATTTTCTTCCATTTTTTTGTTGGTTTTTTATTTTTTTTTAAATAAAATAAAATATGACGTGACATCCAAAAACTCAGATATCATGCCACATGGCACTCACATACATGTAGAGGTGACATGACATTTCGTTAAAAAACTTAACAGAATCTTGAGAGAGATATCAAGTGAGTTTATTGACTTACCACAAATACCATTTGCGATATTTTTGAAAATCAAAGTGACTATTTGATTTTGGTGCAAACCAAACCACATGTATTGGAATAGTATTTAACCCATTTTTAAAAAATATATATTTTTATGCCCAAATTTTCTATTAACACCTATAAAATAAACCAAAATTTAGTATCTTTGACACTTTTAACTCTTATAAAACTCAGTTCAATCTAAATTTTAGCCAAAAATTTTAGAGTAAATCGAAGGAGATGGTGTTTTAAACTATTTTTTACTTGGGTTAAATACTTAATTAGCCCCTAGGGTTTGAAAACTTTATTTTTTCCTCCCTAGGGTTTGGAAATGATAAATTGGTCCTATGTGGTTTTGAAAAGTAACCAAGTTAGTCCATTCAGTTGACTTAGTTGACTTAGATTGACATATGGACTAATTAGAAGTTGACATGTGGCCAATTAATTTTTTTTGAAAAAATTAAAAAATATATATATTTTTCAAAAGGAAAAAAAAAACAAGGGTGGCTGCCACCCAGATTTTCTTTTTGAAAAGATATTTTTAATTTTTTTAAAAATAAAAAATAATAAAATTAATTACGTGTCAACTTCTAATTTCCATGTCAACTTGTCAATAACGGTCAAATGAGATAAACCGTGAGACTAATTTAATCACTTAGATAGCCATATTTTTCTACCTTCTAAAACCATAGTAGGTGATGTCACTGATGTCGCATGCTCAAATGGAGCTCAAAAGATGGAGGTCTCCTGGCCTCGCAGGCCTACCATAAACCCTAAATATCAATGCCCACTCCATTAATCTTTTTTGCTGAAGGCCCATCGAAACCAAACTAACTATATCCATATCACATATTCGGCCCAAACTATATATATATTAAACCTAATTTAAAAAAAAAACAAGAAGCCTTCTACCAATAAAATGTTGACACAAACAGTCATAGAATAGAGATATTACGTGAAACTCGAGTTGCAGATTATGCGAGAAATTTACCAGAACTTTTATTTTTATTTTTCTAAAAAAAGTGGGAGACATGTAGTTTATAATTTTTTTTATAAATATTTCAAATTTATTAATTCCATTTTTTATACAAAAATAAAAATAAAATAATGGATATTTTGTATTTTTATACTATCATTTCAAATTTACCCTTAATTCCATTTTTTATACAAAAAATAAAAATAAAAATAATGGATATTTTGGTATTTTTAGATACTATCATTAAAAGTTAACGACTAAAACTAACAAAATTATTCAAATTAACTACAATTGAAAGTTGTGAAGTTCAAATTAAAAGGTTTTGAAGTTTGTGGGTTTGTCAAATCGTGAGTTAAGTAAGGAGTCTAAAATAAAGTTACTCAAATATTTTTTAACAAATCCAAACTTTATAAAAATAGCCTAGACGATGAGAATTGTATGTGCTCCTTCAATTTTAATCTAGTCATAACCCAATCCTATTAAAGCAACTAAAACTTTGATTATAATACACCAACACCCATGCTACAAATGGCTTTGGTTTTGCTTTGTTTCCTATTGAAATTTTCCTTTATTATTTATTTATTTATAGATTTGGTTGCGGAGGAAAACTACTGTGGGACATTATTGGTTTTGGACAAAACTTAAGGTCCAAACGGACCAATTTAGAGAATGTCCAAAAATCAATACTTTTGTAACAGTAACACGATGGGTCCAAAATCAAAATTCTAAAAATACCCAAACCGCCTGAAGCAACCAGTATTGCATCACCGGCGTCGGAAAGTGGTGTTCGTCAACCAAATAACGTCAGATTAATCGTCGGAATAATGCCGATTCAGGTGTGTTTGTCGAATCAAACTTGCCATTCTTTTACTTCTCATTCATCCCTTCTTTTAAGTTTGTCATTAACTCTGATAAATTAAAAATAAATAAATACGAGATAGAAAAATAAAAATAAAAATAAAGAAAGCTATAAATATTTTTTTAAAAAAATGGTAAAATCCACTTATCCTTTCAAACTACTACTACATTAACAATATTTCTTAAACTTTCAATTACGACAATATTTTTCAAAACTACCACTAAAATAACAATATCCCTCTCTGTCAAATAAAATTGTTAATACTAATAGAATGGGCATACTGATCTTTTTTATCAGAATCTAAAATAACCTTAACAATTACTTTAAATCTTTAAACACTTCCAATATTATCAAGGTGATAGTTGGAAGGGTCAATGTGGTGATAGGAAAGTCACAAGACAAATGAGCCAAACGACAAGTTAAATACACTGATTAAAAAAGAAACAAGCAAACGACAAGTTAAATACCCTGTGACGTACGTAGGCAAGCAAGCGTTGGAAAGAACAAAAAACAAATACAGACAAAAGAGGAAGACAAATGATAACAGCGAGTCACGACAAATCACTGCCCAGAAAAATAAAACAATTAAAATAAAAAGAAGTCGCATTAAATTAGCCAAATAGGATAAGTTTACAACTACCTTCTTACCTCGTCACATACATAGGAAAAATAAAGGCAAAAAATAATAAAAATATAATAAAAATAAAAATCGCTAGCCTAGTGAATATAAAAGGAGATCACTAGGAATTATGTCTCTTCTGCTCTCTCCTTTTACTGGCAAACACTTCTTCATGTCTCATAATCCAAAACCGCTCTATTTCTTCTGGTTTCCGGCCCGGAATCCGACCGGCAATCAAAGCCCACCTGTGCAATACACGTTGTTAACTTTAAAATCAAAACAGAGAAATTTTTTTTTATCTTAGCTTACAAAAATAAACAGAATGTGTGTGTATATATATGGACCTTCAGAACTAGAAAAATAAATAAATTCCAAAAAAAAATTCGGAACCCAAATGATAAACACATGCAACTCTTTAGGAATATCTGTCTCCATCGTCAGAATTCAGAATGGGACAGTGTTTGTTTAAAAAAAAGTTTTTTCTTTTCCTGTTGACAAAAGAAATGTTTTTTTTTTTTAAATTTAAAAAAAAAAATGAAATTTACCTGTCGCCAACCAGCTTATACATTCTATGGATGAGATCTTCTTCTTGTTCCGACATCTTAATGAACTCCCACTCTATGCTGCTCACCTCTGCCAAAACGAGAGAGAGAGAAGAGTTAGATATTTAACTTTGAAATGAAAATGGTGAGACGAGAAAATAAAATGAAGGAAAAAAAAAAAAAAGACAAAAAGAATAAAGGAACCCAGATTGAAGTATGCAGCAGAAAAAAGGAAGGGAATGAAATCCATAAAGAGATTTAACCAAAAAGAGAAGAAAGAAGCCGGACGGTATTTTTTTTGTGTAACATAAATTGAAATGACAGAAAATCGAAGGAAGGAAAAAAGAAGAGGATTTGGTACAGAAAATGACAAGGCAAATTGAATGCAACTCACCCTCAGAGTAACAACTACTGGTCTTGGCTTGCTTTCGTCGACGCTTATCCATAGCTAGCTTTCAAGCAAGCAATGGAAAAATGGAGAGAACAGAGGGATCGATAAACACAGAGAGATAGATAGATAGATAGATAGATAGAGAGAGAGAGAGAGAGTTGGTGACGATTCTCTCTATAAGGAGGGAAAAGAATTGGCATTTAAGAGTTTCCAAAAAGGGAATTTGGGAAACATAAAATATAAATGATAAGAAGGGTTCTATTTATTTTTTGTGGTCCTTTTTTAAAAATGTCATTGTAAGAAGAGCTTGAATGCTTGGGAACAAAGCAAAGCAAAGGAACGGCAGGTCCTACCAAACAAACTAAATAAAATTCCGTTGACCTGTAGTTGTCCCTCGCTACTCCCACTACAAGGTCAAACACTTCATCCGGGCACTCTTTTTCTAAAAGACACTATTACCCTTTCATTACACCAACAGTATTTCCATGTCCAAGGTGCAAACTCGTGCTTTCAGGTGTTAATAAGGTTGGATTTGGTGAAAGCGATTAATTGTGCAATGTGGCAACCATGCCTGCATCATGCTCATGCTCGTGCATGCCTCCATTGCCTTCTTGTGAGGGGCGCCCATGTTAATTACTTACTTACTTAATTAATTAATTAATTTTATACCCCGGCCTAGCTAGCTCTTTTGGTTGGTACTGGATCAGGATATCATTAGTTTGTGCTTTTTAAGGCGATTAATTAGTTTATTTCAGTTAACACTGTTCCCACCAAATGCAAACCAAAATGCACCTAAAAACATATCAACACCGGCCCCCTTCTGTTGTCGACGATTCTTCATATTCTGTTGCTCGAATGTCATTGAATTCGGCGGGTAATGAGAGAGGAAGTTGTGGGTTAGAGAGAGGATCGACGGCTTTGCCCTCTCATCTTTCGTTTTGTATCCAACGAGTTGCAGAATTTGGGATGAGAGATTGTTATCAAAGCTTTTACATCTTTATTTCTTTATTTAGAAGTTCAAACATATGGATTAGCCAGGGAATTGAGATCCCTATAATTAGTGAAATTTGGACGGCTCAAGAAAAAGGATTATGGATTCACTTACTTCGGTTACCCCGAAAGTGCATAACCCACTTTCTTGAAACAAGTGAGTCTTGTAACCCCATCTCTTTCAAATAATATTTATCTTGTGATAAGCAAATTAAACTATATATAATATTAATAGCTCCAATTCCTATACTTTTACGACGGTTATATGTTCTAACTTATAAAATTCACTTCGGAATAATTGACTATGTTTGTTAATGGGTTTTTTTTAAGCATCTTTTTTTTTTTTTTTTGAAATTATTTTTTATGTTTTAATGAATGTTTTGTAGTGTGAGTACAAACAAATTAAAGGTTAGAATCAGTTATATATATATATATATATATATATATATATGATAGGTATTCCGGGTTTTTGTTTTTTCGCGTTCTTGGCATAGCAAAGTAATTTTTTTTTTTCTCTCTCTTAAAAAAAATTGATTTTTTTTTTCTCCGATGACAATAACAGTACTATTACTGTATAGTGAATCTATGATGTTGAAGGAGCAGGGATAGTGGACCATGCAGTTCAGCCTGCTTAAAGTAGATCTCACTGAATCAAAATAGGTGAGATTTCTTGTGACGGACTGCCACTAGCTAGTACAGTGAATATTAATTTATGGATATATATAAATATATAATGATTTAGAGAAATTTTTTTCCCTTGAATCTGAAAGTGTGAGTGTTTTTCCATATGTGAAAACTATACAGTCGATATCTAAACTTAGTTCTTGAGCACAAAAAAGAGTTTTATTATTATTATTTTTTTGTGTTAAAAATTAAGTATGTAAATGTAATTTTGGGACGGTAAGAAAAAGAGAGGGTATTATTTTAGAGAAAAATACACGTGTATTTTTCTTCCAAACTATGATTAATTGTGTCAATATCCATCCTGACTATGACAAAAATATCCTTTTAGAGTGGTGAAAAAAAAAAAAAATGCTGGAAAAATAATTTTTAAAAAAGATATAAAGTAATAGATAAATTAGAAAGTAGAGTCGACATAAAAAAATATTTGAGGATGATATGAAGCAATCTATTCCTCCACAAAAGCATCATGTGTCGAGTAGCTGCTACTCGGCTTAATTAAGAGAATTTTGTTTAGGGAAGGAAGTCAAAGGGCTTTCTTCCCAAAGTATATATATATATATATAAAGCCTCACAAAGACAAAGTAAAGTTTAAAGAGATGAATTTGGCGTATTCTTGAGTTGGTCTCTTCTGTTTTACTGTGTTTGAGCTTGGCTTTTCAACTTAACTTAATGCACAGACAACAGTTTGATCCAATACATGAATATATTATCGGAAATATTCTGCAGTAACTAAGAGCCAATAGGGATAGCTGGGTATATATGCCCGAGGGGCTCCTTTCATAGCTGGAGAAAATGTTCGAGACTGACGTCAAGAGACAAGAATTGAATGGTATATTAATTAAGCTATATATAAGGTACTGAAGGAGGAAAAGCGACCCATCAAGCCATTTTTGGCAGTCTTATGCCAAAAAAGCCTTGTCACTAGTTGTGCATATACAAATACAAATACACTGTAGCTAGCTGCAGCCTGCAATGTATGCATGCATGCTTTGTTGGTGGATCCATGGATGGGCTCTCAGGCTATCACATCCAAAATTTTTACGAAAAGGCAATGCACAGGATTTTATTCTCTATGGTGGAGTGAGTCCAATGAAAAAGAAAGTAAATTATGCTGAACAAGTAGTCTGTTCAAACTCCAAACTGCAGCAAGAGTTAGAGAAAGGCATTTTGCTTTTAAAAGGTGATCGAAAAGTTGGTTCATTGAAGTTGATGAAAGTATATATATGATCATCTGAAAGCTTGTTTTTTTGATGATCTTTAGAACCCAAATGCTTGTTTTTTAAGATAAAACATGCTTTGTTTTTTTTTTCACTAATTAAAAAGCGATCAGGTACGGGCAGCTAGGGTTAAAGGGAGGAATGTTTGGTAGGACGTTGAGAAAAGGGCCAAATGATCTCTTGTGTCTTATTCTTTTTGATCTTGATAATGTGGGCCTATTCCTATTCCCTACAAAATTACTTGCATTCAATTTAAGTGTTTTTAAGTATACCACAAAGATTCTATATGCTTTTAGGCTTTTACCTCAACAACCAACCTATTTAGTTGTTGGGTTGCAGCTGGTCCACTCCGTTCTCTGTTTTTTTTTATGTTTTACGTCTTGTATGTTGTTTCCTTCAATTCCTTCCTTTTCTTTCCCGGTTCTAATTAAAACATAAAAACTATAATTAATTAGCTGTCCAAAAAGAGAGATTCAATAGGCAGCTTTTACAAATTTTTAGCAACCACTTTTCTCTCAATATTCTTCCAATATTCTCTCAATATTCTTCCAACATATATTCAACTTACATGCAATATTATTGTTTAGTCTATATATCATTGATTTTGTAATTTTTTATTTTTTTTAAAAAAATTAAAATTGAACTAATAAGAGTAGATTGAGCATGCCACGTCTGCAGGCTGAGAATACAAGGAGAATGCAAAATAACATTTTTTTTTTCATTTGTTATTCTTATTCAAAAAAGTCAAACTTAACTTATTTTTCAACATTAACAAACAATTTTCTTTGCTTTCATTCACAGAAAAAAAAAATCAAAAATCAAAACTCTTCCTACATTTATATCATATCAACCACCTTTATATCATATGATTCATATCAATCAATTTCTTTTTCATTTTTCCTCTAAAAAAAGATTTGTCAAACACACTCAATGTTGGAGAGATAAGCGGTTATAGAGTTTTTAACAATAGTATATTAACATACATGTTTGAAAATACCACTTTTATTTCAAAAGCTTGAGTTAAAGGGCTGGCCGACAGATCTATCACCGGGTAACTTCTCTCTCTCAAACCTTTCAGGAAATATTGAAGGAAGAATTGGCAAACTTTCAAGCATGGAAGGTACTTCTAAGGGCTTTTCCCAATATGAGAAAAAATGTTGTTGGCACTGTGCACTGATACCACCAATATTTGTCTGTGAAAGCAGACCACACTAGCTAGGTTTGATTTTCAACCGATAAGTACTGAAGATAAATCTGTGTAACCCTACCCTCGGATTCCAATAAATTGTTTTGGCGTCAGCTTTCCAACCACTCAAGTTAGGAATTAAGAAGAGACATATATGGTTGTAATGGTGAGTCACAAACTCATAAACTTGCCGTATCCTCAAACTTACCATTTACTCACATATTCTTCAATCGTGTGTCCCATTTCCTTCACAACTCGATCTCACATGTCCTTGATCAAGTGCTATATTCAACAAAAGAATTGAGCAAAATAAGAAATTTTGCGTGCCATTTACAACACGCACTGAGAATGAAGAATCTATCCAAGGCCTCAGGCTGCATCAGAATCAATGAGGCAAAGATAGCAATAGCATGCAGGGGGACCATAAGTACTCATCTGCTACTGCTAGAGCAAGATTAAAACAACACCTCCATCAAATTCAAATAGGTTTATTCGTTTTTTTGGGCCATCCATCCTGAATATTGCAATGCACGTGTTGGGGTTTGGCCAAAACCACGACCAACAGGCATCGATCGTAAGTTAAGTAGTAGTTGTGTTTTTGACACATTTGTTATGTTTTGAGGTTGCTTAAGCATGGCCTAGTTGTCGATTTAAAAGGAACATAATGTTCATACCAAAACCATGGTAAATTTATGAATACAAGTGGCTAGGTGAAACTTTAGCGGGCTTTCTTAACTACGGATATTTGTTCTTTTCTTTTTCTTTTTTGAAAACTGACAAATGAATAAACTCCTCGATAACAAACCCAAAATAAAAATACAACGCCAAAAAACAAACAGATAATAAGAAATGGGCCCAAAAAAAAAAAATTAAAAAAAAAAAAAATACCGGGTCCTATGAATCTCAGTCAAAAGACTAAGAAATGGCACTACAAGCACAAAGTAGTGTTTGAAGCAGGCCAAAACTTTGACGTGCTTTGGAACCTACAATCACCATTGGGAGGATGATGCGACATTGGCACAAGAAGATAAAAACCCATAAAACAGAAAAGGTAAAAACAAAAACAAAAAACGGCAAAAATCCCAAAGGCAGCTGACATCAGCGAAAGGGTATGGTGTCTGTATGGTTAGTGAAGGCCATGTCACATGTGGCAGCGCGTGGAGGTAGATTAAAGCATGGAGGTCAATGGGGGAGCGAAGCTGTTGAGGAAGGCAAATCATGGGTGATGAGCTTAGGCTTTGGTGAGAAAAAGAATGAAGAGAAATCAGTGGAAAACAAAAGTGAGAACCAGTAGAAAACGGGAAGAAAGGACGGGTACTTGGGAGGAGGAAGAGACAAAGCTAATACCTCCTCTCCCAGTGAACTAACTAAGAGCGAGAGAAAACCTCTCACAGGAAGGTAGGGTTTTCTTCCCAAAGGAGTGGCAAGATGTATGATGACTTGAAGCAACGGTGAGAAGTTTTGTTTCATTTCATTTTTATTTAACTTAATTCAAATAATATGCTACATTTAGATTCAATCAACAAACTCTACAAGCTGCAAAAAATACAAAGAAAAGCAGAACCTGGCGAACATCAGAAACAATCTGCAAATAAGCAAACTGAATCTTAGGTAACGAACTTAATATGTAATACTCTTTGTGCATTGGCATAGACGCAGCCATATGTTCTGTTGAAAAGGCATATCCCAAGTGATTAACAATGGAATTCAAACTTCAATGAGATTCCTCTTAACGTTTCAGATAGGCTAGGGTACATAGCTTGGACCTAAATTACATCTTGACAAGTTCTCCAGAGAATGAACAACGAATGGTGAGTGACGTGGAGGCTTTTGTGTGGTAAAAGCGAGATACCACAATTAGGCAACAGAACACTCACTAAACAAAATTATTTTCATCCTCTCTCATAACATTTTTTTTAAACAAAAAACACCCTTTAGAAGGCATTAACAAACAGAGCATCACCCATCGGAAAAGCACAAAAGATAACATTGATTAAAAACCACTACCTTGATTTACATATATGTCTATATTGAAGAATCCAATCCAATTAACCTCGAGAAGCGGTTGGACACCTACAAAGTAACAAATTTGAAATTTGGCTGCTTATAGAATTATTGGGAGAGAGCACCTCAACTTTGTTGGAAGATATACCAATAGCATAAGCAGATTCGGGTTCAACCGTCAAAAATGCTGGTGCCAGAGAAGCATCTTACAACAAATATCTCATCAACTGCAGACACCACGAGGTCAGAGTATTGCATATCCTAAAAGAAAAAGAAAATAAAAAGATAGATAAAGAAGAGAGAATACGTATCACATTTGTCATAGCCACACTGGCTTTGGGAGGAATTCTTCATGGCAAATACCACTGCACCGAGTGCCTACAATGTGCTCATTGACAAAAGAAATTAAAATATTATACATCGGTCCCTGGTTTCAATGAAGGGAAATTTCATATAAGCACAATTAGTATACAAATCGGGTGATACTCCGGCTTCTTTAGTAGGCTAGCTCCAAATAATTGTTTGCACTCAAAGGGATTTAAACCTCAGACTTGATGGGAATAACACTAAGACCAAAGCCCTTACCACTTTAGCCAACCTCTTGAGGTTTGAAAAAATAAAAATTGATCAAATGAATAGTATAAGACATCATCTGTATAACACACACGGTGGTCTTAACATTTTTGCCATTCCAATCTGTATGTCGTCTCACTAACTTACTTAGAATCTTACAGTCCAGTATCTCATCACATGCTTAATGATCAAGCAACTACACTTGATCATAATGCATCCTGTCAAAGAAAGTGAGAATGCTTCCTACTTCCTAATTCTCAGTACTATAAGTAAAACAAAGTTAACTGCTATCAAAGAACAATCACAAATTCACATTAGAATGTTCACAATCACAAATTCACAATCCAGTTGCGATGATTCTGGTTACTGGTATAATACTCTCACCAGGGCCTTCCCTTCCCTCCAAGCCGACGAGCTAACTCAAAATCCTTTTTCACTGCAAAGCAAATGAAACAGTTACAAATATTTTGAATGCAAGAAAGACTGGCTGAAACTTTGATGTGAACAATCGTATTTGGTATGCCACTACATGGATTACATGACATGTTGGATACTGGCATTAGCTTTAATGGATGGCTAGTCCAACAAGTCCATGAGAACATCAACAGCATCGCAGCTTGAAGACTCCCCATTTTCATCAATTTACTTCTTTTTTTTATTATTTTTTTTTATGACAAGGAACTTCGACAAGGTATGGTCTTTTGGACCCATCCTTATAAAGTAAACCTCAGACCTGTGCACCGCACCCTCGAAAGTTTTCTTATACAGACTTGTTGTTTCCATAAGCATAATGGTATAGGAAGAATATTTGATTTAAAGTAGCATTTAGATTTTGCTCAGTGATAGCAACAAATTTTTGGGCAGAAACCAATGGCATTAAGCCTTTGGGCATCAATGCCTTAGAATTTAGAGAAAGCTTTAGATAGTAAAACTACAAAAATATTACAAGGGGAAGTAGCCTCTGATCTTTCAGAATATCTTGTAATATTCGGTTTACTGTTTTTGTGAGAAAAGAGCATTTCACCTGACCAATTTGGAATAGATGTCTTCTCCAATCCTTTAAGCGGAATGGAAGTTTAATCAACATAAGACGTACTACGATGAACATCAAGCATTTGGAAAATTACTTTCCAGCATGAGATATATGAAAGGTATAAAGTTCAACCTAGCATAATCTACACAAATTTCTTGTTATTATTCCAAATTATGCAAAACTGTTTGAAAAGCATTACACTACAATCAGTCTAACCAAGCCAAAAGAACAAGGATTTGCAGAAAAATTACTAAAAATATGTAGAACTTGGAGGCATAAATTTAAGTTATGTTCTTCTGAGGTACACGACAACCAATGGTTTAAAAGTGATCTGAATTTCGCAAAATACATTTCATTAGGGGGAAGAAAAAGAAGGTATTTTTCATGTTTACATGTGTTATTTACTACAGATTCATCCATGACCTATATGTTAAAAAAAAATGTCTCCATTTTAACTTACTCAGAGTTACACGCTTTGCATGAATTGCACATAGCATTCCATCTTCAAATAAAGAGACCAAAAAATCCTCTGCTGCCTACAGATATGAAAAACCCATAAGAGTTTATTGTACTGATGATTGTAACAAGTCAGAACTACACTGTTTTTCTTATCTAATTGAAATTTTGAACCAAAATACAAAAGTAGATACCACAATTTGCCTTATCAGAAGTAAGCAATGTTACCAAGAGAGAGTCCATATGCAGTTTTCATTGTCCACATTCAGCAGCTTTTATCTCAAATCTTAGGGGTCAGAAGTAGATAATCAAAAATGCTTTTCACTACCATTATAACTAGAGCCAAAGAAACTATACACCACAAAACTTCCATTCCATGTTAATCTATGAGTTCAAATAAGTACCATGGTGAATCAAGATATCCATCAGCAAAATGTCCATGGCATTTGAAAGGAGCCTAGAAAAAGTTGAGGGTCAAGTTCAATTATTGTACACGTGGAATCATCTTAGCTAGGAGCAGTCATAACCAATGGGATTCAGTGATAGCACCATTGAGCAGGTTTTGGTGCAACATAACTAAAAGGAATGAGGGAGAAAGCTTCATGAAAAGATGTAGTGTATACCGGCGATAATGATATTCCTGCAAGTAAACCTAAGTAATTTGGTGATTAGGTTTTATCCACTGGAAATCCAGGACATACTAATTCTGGGGCTTCTGTTCTCCTCCGGGAAGGGGTTTTCACAATGTGAGAACTCTGAAACACCCCTCTTGAGATGATAGGGGAATTAAGTAGAACATGTGAAAACATGCATATAATGGTGCTTAACAAAGTACTATAGATGGTTATCAAAATTAGTTTTCAGATGCAAGAAAATGAAGAAAGGCCTTAAATAGGATAGTTGTGGCACATGTAATCAAAGCATAAAAGCAACCAAAATCCAGATTGCTTCCACATCATACTGAACAAGCAAGCATTGCACCACACAGATCTCTCAGTGGCTAAGGGATATTATAACTTAAATCCATCCACAAAAATCTATATGCAGAGTTCATGAGCTGGGATTAGGATACTATGATGATTGTCAATTTAAAATTATCAGCACAAGGAAGCATGTTGAGGCACTGATAGTATAACGTTTAATGTTGTTAACACCATTGCATGATCAATTAATCTCTTTTAGGAAAATCACTTTCATCAAAAATAAAGCAAACCAAAGCAAACTAATCAACCATATGCTAGTTATCGTTTACAATTTATCATCAGAAGTACTATTTTGTGTCAATGTACAAAAAACAGTTGGGGCTAGTTACATTGATCCTGTTTGCTCATACCAACAAGTCTTACTTGTAAATTTCCAGTCTGAATCGGTCCTTACTTATGAACTCATATGATACTCAAAAACACAAATTGGGCTGCTCTCTCACAAGGAAATAAAACATAAGCACAGTACCACGTCATAAGTACTTGGCAAATAAAACATATATGAAAGAGAGGAACAGACTGGTGTTTTTCACAACACTAATTCAACAATCAACATCATCTAAGCATATCATGTGTCAAAATGATAATACATTAGAATCTTTCACGTGCAAAGAATTCAAATATGCTTAGGATTATTAGGCCAAAAATATAATTATTTTAGCATGTCAAGAATGAATTAAACCGGCAGTTGGGAAGACCAGAATTTAATATAAAGAAGGTATATGTGCTTCAAAATTAACCAAGAAATGGCATCCACATGATCATTCCCAAGACAAGAAGGTCGATAATAAACTAGCTATATGCACTTTGAAATCTACAAAAAAAAAAAAGCATTAACATAGCCATTCCCTTGCCATGCAGGCAGGCAGGCAAGCAACCAGGCTCACTCACTAATAAACAAGGAAAAAAAAAAAAAATCTCAACTACATAAGAAGAAAGTTATGTACCTCCTGCAGTGCTACTAAAGCTTCAGCTGTCCAACGACTAACATCATGAGAGAATTGAAAGGTTATTTGTTTTACCTGCAACAAAAGACAAGGATTGAGTCCATATGTCTTCAAGCTTCGTTACCAAACCTAATGTACTAAAGTTAGTGGATACTAATAAAAAAAAAAACTAAAGTTAGTATATGCATTCCATAGAGCTTCCTGCATGAATATTAATTTATAAGACCAACAAAAAGCAAAACTCTACCCCAAATTGATCACAGTGATTTAAATCGATGCAGTTAGATTCTATAGTGCCGAGTAATGTATTTTCAAACAGTTACATAGATCTTGTTTTCTTTTTAAGTAATTTTATGGAGAAGGATAGATCACCAATCAGAAAAAGTGATGATCTAATTCAAGTTGGACGGGAGAAAAGAGGAGGGATGCCTAAAACAATGTGCCTAAAAGTAGTGACACTCATTACAATTTAAATGGGATTAAGGCTTATTTGGGTGTATTTGAGTGGCTCTTTTAACAGTTACAAGGGCTCACACATATCACCTTATAGGTGATGCATCATTTATCTCACTTATCATTAAATATAGCAAAAAGGATTTCGTAACTCTATTTCTAAATGTACAATCGAACACAAATCATACATATGTCTGTTCCTTTGAGCGCACATCCAGGTCAGTGGGAACATGTGCATGTTCATGTATATTACTGAGCTAATGAACTCACAACTCTAATAAAAGGAGCAGCTGGAATGAGCAGATTCCAAGTCTTTTGGAAATGACGAATCTCACGAAGAGCCACTACTCCTGGCCTGTGTCGCCGCTTCTTTTTCTGGTTCTGTGTTCCCGGAGCTATAAAATAATCAAATAATCAAATCTTTGAGCACCACATGTCACTACTAATTCCATCATCATCATTAAACGAGTTGGAGAAATAAGTCAATAAATAGATTAAACAAAAAACTTACTTCGTGGAGAACCTCTTTCAGTTCTGCTTGACCTTCCACCAGGAGGCTTCAACGCATCAAAAATAAGATAATATAAGAAAGAAGATAATCACACATTTGAGAGTTTTTTTCATCAAAACAAAATCACAATAACCATAAAGGAATGACAAAAACAATACTCAGAGTAAGAAATAAATCAACACTTTACAAATTCAAGTCACCAAGAGCTGTAAAAAATGCTCAAAAGCCTCTCTCTACTTCGTTACTATTTGGCATTGCCCTCCCCCCACTTGTTTTAGTCTCATCCTTTCATTCTTTTATTCAATAGCACAAAGCATGAGATTTGAAACTCCAGCTCTATTAATTCCCTACTAGGTAGGAAGAGGAAAATATGAATATATGCCAAACTAGACTCTGCTTGGTTACTAAGGAAAATATAGGTAGACACTAAAAGAAATTTTCAAATCAAATATAGGATCTAGGCAACTAAAACTTCCGCAAATATAACCCCATCAGCTGAACTAAAAGAAATATTTCACTTCTTGCTAGCCAGAAGAACAGTAACCAAACAGAACAAAGGAAAAAATAGAACATGGCAATAAATTAAGGCAGAGAGAGGAGAGGAGAGAGTAATTTACCGCTTTCGGACCAGGCGATGCTGATGAGGGCATTCCAGAACCAGCGATTTCGAATAGACAAAAAGAGATTAAAAAAATAAAAATAAAAACCCTAACATATAGATACACATATACAGATAAGAACAGAGAGAAAGAGAAATAGAGAGAAAACCTGATTTTCTTGGGTGCGCTCTCTTACTTGCTGGATGTTTGATTCTCGCCATTCGATTACGAAATGGCGAGCAGTGAGTTCAACTCTCTCTCTCTCGATTATTCTTTTTCGGTTTCCAGAGTTTATAGTTTTGGCTTGGCTTGCTTTCTGCGACGATTATCCATAGCAAAGTAAGATAAAATTGGCCTTAGAATATGGTGACTATAAAGAATGGGAGAAATCTGAGAAATCAAACTTACAGAAGGAAGCGTGCGGTGGTTGTGGATGTTGGCATTCGTCGGCGGCTTGGCTTGGCTCGGCGGCGTACGGTGATGGTTGGCGGCGACGCAAGATTTGGAATCCCAGAAATGGTGGTTGTTCCGCTTCGAAGAGAGAGAGGGATGTGCGTGTGGGAGAGAGCAGAGGCTATCCAACTCCGTTGCGTCGCCGGCAGTGAGTGGTTGTTGACGGTGGAGAACGGTTGCTGAGAGAAACGGGGGACAGACGCCAAGAAGAGGTTTCGAAAATGTTGAGCGGGCTGCGAAATGTTTTTGACGCTCAAATGTTTTGAATTTCTTTTTTTCTTTTCTTTTTTTTAAGTGAAAATTCAAAATACTCCATGTGTTATAATAATGTTTTGGAGAGTTCAATGTAATATAGAGAGATAATAAATATGTTCCCTCGTTTTTTTTGTTTTTAACAAAAATCGTCAAATAACAAATACGTGTTGTGGGTGATAGGTGTCATAATTTAATTGGCGCTCAAGTCATATTTTAACAATTTTTATAAAAAAGTTTAGAAATGTTATTTTTCTCATATTTTGTTCATATTCTCTTACAATCAATCACTAAATTTGTAAACTTATGTAAAGTTAATGGTGAATTTTACAAATCTAATAATTAATTTATTAAATTTATAAAAAAAATTTGAGTCAAATATAATAAACTTATTGACCTATAACGTATCTCAAGTTAGTTAAAAATTTGGTAAATGACCTACTTGTTATCGTTACTGTGTTACGCATCATAATGAGCTCTTGTTTACACCATAATTAAGAATGTTGCAAATCGATGTGACCATATGGACTGATTTTACAACAGTTTTTTTTTTTTTTTTCATTTTTGTAAAGGAATGACGTGGCATCTCCAATTAAGCGTGCCACCTCCCCTAAGTTGGGGCCTTATTTGTTAAACAATATCTCATTTTATCAATACATTCACTTTTTATATCACATCATTTATTATTCAAATAAAAAAATTATTACAAAACAAACTTTTTCCACGTTTTTATTTTCTCATATCTATCATTTTTTTAAAAAAATATGTGGACAGTACAATGTGAAGTGAGAGAATGTGTTGTATGTTGCCAAACACCCTCTGGACATTGGTGGTATCTCACTTGCTCAAAGATTTTCCTTTTATTTCAAATAAAATGGATAAATATCGATTTTATGGTCAAAATTTAAAATTCATGTATATATATAGTTAAATGTACAAACTTTAAAAAATGACAATAAAATATATACTATCAATTTTATTTTAAATATAAAGGAACCTATTCTATTGTAGTCAAGTATGTAGAATATCTAATGTTATTTAATATATTAATATATAATTGACATACAACTAAGATAATATGGTAGTAAAAAATAGTCGTTTGTTCAATAAGGGCTTGTAAAAAATAAAATCACTACTACATTATTTTAATCGTTTGGCAATCATATAACAATAATGCAAGTATGTTATATGATTGTCAATAGTGGTAGTAAAAATTCGCTTTTACTTTTAGATTAACCAAAGATTTATAAGATTACAAAAAAAAAAAAAGGATTTATGGTTTTTTTTTGCTAGAGAATATCGTATCATCTTTCATTTCATAAAAATGGTGAAAGCATCGAGAGTTCAAAGAAAACTCCAAACTAAAGAGGTGAGAGCTCTAGGGTAACAATATAAAAAATACAAGGGTACCAAAGTCGCAAACAAGGCCAGCTCATCCCTGCCACACTACTGAATCATACCAGCAGTGATAGCCATGAACGACATTCCTGCCACAGAGCTTTTATGGGTAGTCCGTCCGCTTGCGTCTGGCCCCCTAGACGTCCTCTACGGATGGGCATTTCCATATTATATGCTGTATTGTTTCTCTATGTCTTCCGGATCCACAAATGCATTTGTGTCTCATCCAATGATTTTTAGTGCTACATTATCTGAATGATACAAATTTCCTCAAAATTGGTCGACCTATTTTAATAAGTGACAAGTATTATTTAATATCTTTGGGTTTTTGAAAAATTAATGTTTGAGTTTCTAAGTTAGTAAAATGACAATAAACGACTGTCAAGAATACTAAGAGCATATTTGAGATTATGTTTGAAAAATATAATTTTTAAGTCACAATGTGTTTTTTTGCAAAAGCTTTATTTTAAAGCTTTTGTCAAAATTATTATTATTATTATTTTGGGCCTGTTTAGGATTACGTTTGAGAGGTATAAAAGTGTTTTTAACACTCAAAAAACTCATTTGAATAAAAAAAAAAAAACTTGTTTAGTAAAAAGATTAAAAGCGCTTTTAAATGTCCAAATAACCTAAAAATGGCAAAAACATACTATTGATAAAAGTTTAAAAATGGAACTTTTACTCAAAAGTTATTTTTGACTTAAAAGCTTTATTTTTTAAACACAATCCCAAACAAGTTTTAAAAGCTTAATATGTATATTAACTTATCTTATCCGACTCCCCCTCAATGTTTTTCTCCCAACAGATTCTCCCTAATAGCAAAAGAATGGAGGACCGTATTCAAAGATGTTTTCCTCGTAATAATTTCACAAGAAGAGCACCTTGTCTCCCTTTACAGAGCCGCAAGAGAGGGTGATCCCCTCATTTGGTCAAAAAAAGGATTGCATGCTTTCGTTGTGAAAGCATCGCACCTCTTTATCCACTATCTCGCGAAATGCCTTGCAAATTTTTTTTTATTTCGTCTCTTTCTCTTTAGCTAATTCCCAAAAAAGTCTTTCTACCTATTTTAATACTTACAAAATCACATTTCCTGCTATTCATTTATAATGTATACATTTTTTCAAGAGAAATGTTAGGTATCTATATTTTTTTTTTTTCATATTTTTTATATTTGACCCTAATATTTCTTTCTCTTTTTTTTTTTTTAATTAACATCTCTGGTTTTTTTTTTTTTTTTTTAACACCAAACCCTATTCACGTGAATTGCATTTTTATAACACCAAACCCATTCACGTGAATTTTTAATTTTTTACTTAAAAAATAATTAAAAATCGAAACTTTAGGTTAGAAAACGTACGCGTGATGAGTCGTGGCTCTCTCTTTAAAAATAATCTCTTCCCACATATTCAGTCAAATCTCTCTTCCCTCTTCCCTCTTCCCTCACCGACGGCCGGCCACCGGAGACCACGAACGCCAAGCACCGCTGACGACGAGCCTCTCACATCTCCGGGGACGAGCTACTCACCGTCAAAATCCCCAAATTTCAAAACCCCAACCCACTGTCAAAATCCATCTTCCCTCTCTCCCACTGAAGACGAAACGCACAGGTTTGATCTGTCTCTCTCTGTTATATTTCTTGCGTCAAAGTTACGTGATGTTGTGGAACAACTCTTGGGGTTATTAATGGTGTTTGTGAATTAAGTTTGGTTGACGGAGCACGCAGATGAATTAGGCTATCAAAGCGAATCTGTTTTTCTTGATATAATTAATATCTAAATTAGTGTTAAGAGGTGGTTGGCTGTTGATTATTTTAATTTTCTTATTTTCAACTTTTGTGAGTTTTTCTTCCCAGCTTTCAGTGGATATTATTATTGTTATTATTATGTATTTGTTGAATTAAATGTGTGCTCATCTCTATATAACAAGTGCTTTGCCAGAGAATAGGTTTCCATTCCTTTCAAGTGCGCCAATCAGTCTGAATCACTAAACGGGTTCTGGGACTCTCTTCTTCGGTGCAGGAATAACCTTGTCTTAGCTTGTTTTGCTATTCAGTCAAAGAGATGGGGAGAGCAAAGAAAGGCCGTAAATTTGCAGTCGTGAAAAAGATTGTCACCCAAAAAGCCATTAAAAAGTAAGTCATTTTGAATATATATATATATATATATATATATATATATATATTTCCTCTGCATCTATTTCTTTTATAAAGTTTTATGATTTTCCGTAGTTTTTAGTAATTCTTGTTTCATGTACTGGATTCAGTTACAAACAACAGGTTCTGAACCCAAAAAAGAAAGAAGACAACGAAAAAGAGCTCCCAAGAAATGTGTAAGCCTTATTGTATTAATTGTGATTATGATTTTGTTTTTTTAGGAATGAAATATTTTATACTAACCAAACAAAGAATATAATCACTCCAGCAGACAATTATTAATTGCGAATGTGTTTTGTCCTGTTTATTATTTTATTTACCTTTTTTGATTTTGTGTGATTTAGGCCGAAGGTTTCATCGGCACTTTTCTTCAATTACAACACCTCTTTGGGGCCGCCGTATCGGGTTCTAATAGATACCAACTTCATCAATTTCTCTATACAGAATAAAGTGAGTGATTTGTAGTGTTCTTGTTTTTATTTTGTTAGGTTTGATTATAAATGGGGTTTGTTGAAAAATGCAGAGTTTGAGAAAATCTTACTGTTGGATTAGAAATTCATAGAAGGGAATTCTACTACTCTTCAATTTTAGAGTTCATTCCTTTGCCTACTTTGACTCTGGAACTTTTGTCTTTTAATCTGAACTTATGCAATTTCTTTTGTTGTTGTGTAGTTGGACCTGGAGAAGGGAATGATGGACTGCTTATATGCAAAATGTGAGTTTGGAATCACTGGTTTATTCAATTTTTTATGAATCATGCACTGCTGCTTGTTAGTCATTCCTTTGGTTTTGGCAATTGATGTAAGAATTTTGCTGTGTTGATTAGTTACCCTAAGTTCAACATAGTTGTGAATGCGGGTTTTTAACGGCGTCGAGTGCTATGTCTTATTGGCAAACATTTGGTGTTGTGTTAGTTTCTTCTAATATTATCTCTCAAGATGTTATTACTCTTGATCATTTGGACGTCTAGAAGAATTCTTAGGTAATGAAATGAGAATCATTCTTGATTTCATCTGTTTTTACTGATTCCATTTGCCTTTTGGATTGAAGGCACTCCTTGCATCACTGATTGTGTGATGGCAGAGCTTGAGAAGCTAGGTCAGAAATATCGAGTTGCTTTGAGGTATCCTCCCTCCCATTTTTTTTTTCTTATTCAGTAACCTCCCTCCCATGTTTACTCTGAAACGTTTCCCAAGAAGTTTTGTGATTGTTGTTCACATTCCTTTCTTCTATATTAGTTTGAAGAGGTTCGAGATTGTTGGATGCATGTGTTAGTGTGGTTTGTAGGAATCGGATCAGTTGTGATCTTATATTATTTGTATTATAGTAATGAATTTTTTCTTTTGTTTAGATGATGAAATTTATTCAACCAAAAGAAAAGAGTACAAATGAACTTAGTTTTTAATCCTATGGTCTTTGCAATCAAATTTTTCAACATTGCCTTTTTCTGCTGCCATTCGCATGCATCATATGGGCCTACTAGTGCAATACTGTTATTCTTCTACTAGCATTTCATCTTGAGAATATCCTTGTCCATGCTCATGATCAATGATGTTCAGCTAATGATTATTACCCCCTCCCCTTTCCTTCTTTGACAGGATTGCTAAGGATCCTCGTTTTGAAAGACTAATTTGTACTCACAAAGGGACTTATGCTGATGACTGTATTGTTGATAGAGTTACCGAGGTATGTCTTGAATTAATTTGATGTGAAGAATCTTGTGTGTTACCCATATTTAGTAGTTAACAGTTTTCAAATTTTCCCCAAAACTTAATCATTTCCTCATAATTTTTTAAATCCTCCAAATATATGTGTGATCCATATGATACTATGCATGGTTGTACCATCTCCTTTCCAACAGTGATGCTGTCTGTTATCCATTATCGTTAATAGTGAAATTTGATGTATATATTTGTCTTTCTATTGGGTTGTATACGATTTAGAAGTAGCATACAAGATGAAAACTTCTTGAACGATAATTCTTGTAAACTAAAGAACCTTGACTGCAAATGTCTATCCAAAAGAAATTACAAAAAGCGAAAATTGAATTATCATAGCCTTTACCGATGCAACAATGTGAACAAAACATCTTATTGCTCCTCTTGGAAGGGTTTATTAAAAATTAGAGAATTGTAATTTGAAGCACAGTACATCTATAGAAAATTACAGTAAAGGTAATGAATAAATGTAACAGTCCCCAATATTCTTACCTACATGTACACTGAACAAGTGATTCTATACCCCAAGACGAAGGGGCTTTGATCAAGTAGGGACGTACATCTCATGCACAAAACAGCAATGACTGGCATCTCAAAGTTTATCTATTTCATGATATAAATGTGCACTTCAGTGTTGTTGTGGTGAATGCATTTGTAAATTACCAGTTTGCTTGTGGCATTTTGTGCTATTTCTTTATTGTAACATAGACAATCTATTTTGTTGGAAACAGCATAAATGTTACATTGTTGCTACTTGTGATCGAGATTTGAAGCGAAGGATCCGAAAGGTATGCTAAATTAATAATGGCTTTGCACTTTAGTACATGGAAATGGATTTTGATTTATAGGGTTGCTTGTTCACTGGCAGATCCCTGGTGTTCCAATCATGTACATTACCAAGCACCAGTACTCAATTGAGCGGTTGCCTGAAGCAACAATTGGCGGAGGTAGGCTACCATAAACCTACATTTGTAAATTGCTTTATGAGTTGGAGATTGCAGTTCTGATATTTTGACTCACATATTTAATGATTGATCTTTTTTCAAAGTTAAAACGTGGACATTATTGTGTGAGGCACTATGAAGTATATGAGAATATAATAATCCCATTTTTGTGTGTTTATATATATGTAATATTCTTCTTTTTTGGGGCTAGGTTGTGGAGGTCTTGATTTTGCAATTTGTAAAGAATTCTTGTTATTTCCCCACCTTTTTCTGGGTAAAATTTTCTGAAACAGTTGTGTGGTGTGTCTGGTGCAGCTCCAAGATATTGATGATGGAGGTATGATCCTGCAACAATAGGACGGTTTTGGGGATGATCCTCTCCTTATATTGGGGCTTGCTTCTTGTGGTGGTGGTGGTTGCAAAGAGGAAACCATCTTCTCTGAGATTTGGAACATTCAGATGCCATGTTTTGCTGTCCTCTGGGAATTTGTTCCATGTATACTTTTATGCAGTCTTCGTCTGCAACAGGCATGTAATGCTTAAGAAGGAAAAAGAAATCCATAATTCTGAGATTCAAGTTTCTTTTGTTTCTTTTGGTGATAATTCCCACATACAAGTCATTGCCATTTTTCTAACTGGGTTCAGTCATTTATAATTATGTTAACAGTAGACAAGCAAAGAGACGCTACATTTTTCAATTTGATTTGTTTACTTTCAAGCGCCCCATCTACTTTTTTTTTCTTTCTAAACGAGCGCCCCATCTACTTGACGCCAACACTAACATGTGGAATAAATACTAAGGCAAGGCATAAGCACAAAACGGTTATTGTCAGGATCTTGGCATCCCTTCAACGATAAAAGCCATGATATGATGCCTTGGACAGTTGGACATAGTTCATCGCAAAGATACGATAGCTTGTCACATGTCTCTACAGAGGAGAAGCAACATGCATGTGACAATTACCTTTGAATTTTTACATTTCTTCATATAGTAGTAAATTTTTTCATTAGATTTTGAATCCAATGATACTTGAAAGTGAAAAAAAAAACAAAAAAAAATAATAATAATAATAATAATTCTTTATTGGTAATCTTTTGCTATACAAATTAAATATTGGTGCCTAGTCCTATCATAAATTGGGTGGTGACATTTAACAGGGCAGCATGTAAGTTTGACTCCTGCTCTTGCAGGTCAATTTTGAGAATGATTAATATAATTTATAGGTACTAACAGCACTCAAGATACTCAAAATATGTTGTATAAAAGTAAGAAGTGTTCTTTTGATGGGATCCACATTTTAAATTGTTTGATAATGATTTAGAGAGTTGTGCTTATGTTTCATAACCAGACCCTAAGCCTTGCCTTCAAATAGCTGTCTGATTTTCTATCATTCAGAATCAACATGTACTATGTTATGATATCCTTCTTTATCTCAGAATCAACGTGCACTATGTTATCCTACTTGAAATAATAGGGAATTTATTTTTTCCCAACATATGATTAAGTATGCCAAATCTGCCGATGCTCCATTAACCTGCCAGAAATCCCAAAGTTTTCCACTGATGAGCCACTTTTAGGAAAATTAGAATAAGTACTCAAAAAACGAGCATCAAATTTCAAAACTTTCAACTTTGTACTCCCATTCTAACAAGATACCATTTTCAAGACAAGATTGCTGCATATTCAGGAGCACAGAATCCAGTGTTTCTACCTCCTCCCTCATCTTTGTTTCACAGACCCAGGTACACATGGGACATACATAACATCTTCTATTGCTTACTCAAATTCTGAGAGAAATATTATTAGACTAATCCAAATAGAGGTAATACTAAAATCCCATACAAAAAGAGACCCAATGATTACATAAAATAGCATAAGAAACACAAACAAAGTGGTTGTGGCAAGCTTCTATTTTATAAGTCATAACAGCATTAGTTTTTATTCAGTCCAAGATGTCATCTAGGCTGAAAAGTTTCATATAAGGCCAGCATATTTGCAAATTTCACCTGCAAAACCCTCTCCAAACAGCTGCCTGTTATAGAAATACACTGGGATATGCAATTACAACTCTAGGGCTGTGATGGTGTAGGAGATGTTGGAGGCTTCAAATCCGGATACTGCAGCAAGAGAGAAAAATGAGAAAAAGGAAAAGAGACAAGAATTTGTTCAGTGCATATTCCACAGGATCAACTCAATAAAAACATGTCTGTACCAGGTAACATTTAGAATGTTAGATCACAGCTTTGAAGCACATGAACATATACTTACACTGTATGCTAAATTCATTCCTTTTTTTTTTCTTTTTCTTTTTTTCTCTCTCTCTAGGCTTGGAAATACTGGAACTTTAAGACCATAGTAACAAGATTCCTTACCCCCACCCCTAATTAATGGTACAACACATTCTGGTATGCTAAATCTAGTGATCCAAGTTCAAAGAACAAACAACTAATTTCATCTAAGATTAAAAAGGAAGAAATAATGGATTGATCTACCTTTTCCTCCTTTTTGAAAGAATAGAATACTTGATTTAATTTATAAATAAAGTAAAAATATGACCTGATCTTTAATAGAATATATTTTTAGATATCAAAACCCAAAATGAAAAATCTACTATAATTTTTAATATATATATATATATATATATTATTGTGATTGCAAACTGTTATGCTACATTTATATTCTTAAAATGAGGTATTGTGATATTTTAATCTTCTTTTTATTTATATATGCTACATATGTAAAAATCAACACGAAACTATAAGTATATACATACAAACACAAATATAGTGAGTAGTTCATGAGCTCCAAATGCCAAGCACATAAGAGTAGAGTAGAAAAACATTATGTAATTCATAAGCAGTGAAAGAGAGAATTACATATGGATATGGAGAAAGTGATTTTGAAAATCCATGAAGTGATTCAGCTTTAACTTCAGTTTTAGGCATTGAATTTATCTCAGGACTGGGTTGTCCAGCTATTTCTACATTTGGCTCTGGAGCTGCTTTTGCTTTTTGTATAGTAGCAGTGGCGGGCTCTGCGCTTACCTCAGCAGGTGCAGGAAGAGCTTTGCTAGTCACAGGTAATGGTAGAAGAGCCTTTCCAATTTCCTAAAATTCCAGGCAATTCAAGATAAATAGAGGATGTAATCATGAATTCTTAGCACAAAATAGTTGCCATTTGATGTTTCAGGCAAAGGTATAGAAAGATTTTACATGAAGTTCATATACCTTTATTTCATCGACAAGCTCTTTAGGGGCAACCTTTGTGTTCAAGAATTCGTCCACTTGTTGGAGAGTTTCCTTTCGATCCTATCATGGGAAGCAATTCAGCTAAGATCCAAACTAGAAGAACTACTTGGTGTGACTAATACAAAACCTCTGTCACTCTACATCACACAATGACCTCAATCTATCATCAGACATATCAACAAATAATGGAAGATGCATGAGTCATACAAATCGAAATATGACGAACTTGACATTCCACCATAGTGAGACATATGTAACGTCAAGTTTTAAGACATTGTAATTTGAAGTAAACTATAAAACACATGCTAAGGAATGATGCAGGCAATCTAAAACTCAAAGCATGGCAGTTCCAAAGGGAAAAAGAATGTAATTCGCAGCAACAAGTAACTTTCAATAAAAGTTTATGAGCAAAAAATCTAAGTACAGAAAGTATTGGAAACTCACCTCAGCAAATAGGAGTTTCTTACTCGCAAACTGAATAAGTGCGGCTGAGCCTAATACTTGGAGTATTGTTTCTATCTGAAAAGATAGAGCAAAATCATAAAATGCTGTCTCCCATCATAAGAATCGTGTCAAATAGAAAGTCAAATCAAATTCAGAGAAAAAAAAAATAGAAAAACCAATTAACAAAGTATCATCAGCCCAACCTCTGAAAAAGCCAATAAACCTATTCCAGTGGCTGCAGCAATCCCAAGGGTAAGAGATACGGAATCTGAACCCTCCTGCACATTAATCGCCATCATAAACCTTATAATGCCCAATTAGAAAGCATGGAGAAAGGCCAAAACATTTCAAAGAAAAGATATGCCAAGGGGATTGCTGCTGGCCCCTTGAAACCAGCATCTTCATTCTGTTTCGGCTGATCAGATGATTTTACGAGGGTAACAAATCTATTTACCAAATGATGTTGAAATATATGTACTATCTAGTAATTAAAAAAATGTTTATTTTAGACCTAAGTGACAATATCATTCCCATCATGAACAACAAAGTCATTCTTGCAACAATTATCAGAAATAGAATATTTCATATAGCCACTGAAGTAAAAGAAACTGTTTTATATCCTCCAAATTTTCTAGTAAACCAAATGGCAAGCATCTTACTGTAATGCACTTCCTAAAATGCCTTCAAACGACCAAGAAAGATGAGTTCAAATTTGAAAAAAGATGAGTTCAAATTTTAAGAAGGAGGGTTCAAATTTAAGGATAATATGAGAAGTTAACGGACAAATGCTTTTATTTTTTATCTATTCTCAGAAAATTAAAAAAAGAACACATCATTTATTGTGGGACAAAAAGAGTTGTCCTTCATTTGAGTAAAGTATTAACTCAACACAATAAAACTTGCGTGAAACTTACTTTCCATGTTCTGAATGAGACAGATATACAAATATTGATGTTCAGTAGGACTAGTCAACACATCAACCACCTAATTTCAACTAAGTTTTCTACACTATCCAAAATTTAATTTATGATCAACACATCAACTAGAATAAAATATTGCTGTTTTGAAATTAAGATAGATAAAGAACCACAAAAAAATGCTACAAGAGATAAAGGACAAATGGGCATCCAAAATTCAAGCAGACCATTATTTTTCAATTACGCAACAAATTCAATAATACAGTAAACAAATTACTAAAAGCTTAGAAACATACTCCAACTGCGCCATTAATAGCATCTGTCAAACCGCTAAGATCAAGACTCAATGCTTTTCTTGGTGGTACCCAAGGAAGACCACTACTCTGCAAATTTACAACTCATGTTAAAGTTTCCAAATAACAATGTATTCAAAGTAAACAGCTAAAGAAAGAAGGGAAGACCATCCATCCTCGGGGTCCTTCTGCACCATCTTTTATTGCATACGCAGCTTTGAATCCATTTAAGGTGACCAACTCAGCAACCAGTTCGGAAGTTCCATCAAATCTGGCTTCATCACAAATTCAGCAACATCAGTTCCATTTGTTAGCACTTAGAATAACATAGATCAAGTCAGACATTGCCTAGTTCTACAGGCAATCACAAATCTATATCAACTGCCTCACTTGGTCAAAAAGTGATCATGATGCAGACTGCAGATATCGACCCAATATCAACAATCCTTCGAGATATATATATATATATGTGCTACTTTTATATATTCTCTAATTATACTCTGGAACCTGCAAGATCTGGAAAGAGTATACCACATTCATATAAGTTTACACCATTTCTAGGCTAATCTTATTGGAAAATGCTAGATGTTCTTCTAATGTTCTCCCAACTATAATGTGGCTTTTAAAATCACTGTTAAATTTAAAATTATCATTAGTGATTTTAAAAGCCACGTCACAATTGGGAGAACACTAGAAGCCATGTCCTGCCTCCTTCTATAAGCATTCCCCATCCAGACAGGAGAAAGAAACTGATAACCATCATACGTTAAGAACAGTTGGAATCCTCACTTAGGAGGGTTTTGGAATATCCATAAATATATAAAAAAAAAAAAAAAATCAAGTAGATGTTGAACCTATAACCTTAGTGCATGAATAATTTATTCGAAAGAAATCGACCAAAAAAAAACACTTCACAATATTTACATAATAAGTAGATTTTTGTTCAGGTAGTAGATATGGTTCCCTTTCAATCTCATTCAATATTATAGAATAAAAAAGCCAAAAAAAAACAAATACACGATATTTGTACTCTTGATGCTAAAGGGATCCTAAATTATCTATTAAGAATGCTAAGTTTCAGAAGGAACAATCAAAAAGCTGCACGGAGAACTTTTTCTAGTCAAGTTCTTTTATCTTTCTCTTAGTTTTCCAAACGAACTGGAATTATATATATATAACTTATAAAAGAAGGTAAGGAAGAAACTATAAGAATTGGATTTAAATTCTTACTTGTCTAAAATGAACAATGTGGTATTTTCTGGTTCCTTGAACTTTAAAGAAAGCTTCTTTAAGAACCCTGGCTTATCTTCCCCTTTGTAAGCAATAGACACCGGTTTCTTCCTCAAATCCCGGATATCTGGGCTACCTACTTTCCGAAATTCCACTGGTGCTCTTATATCAAGCAATTGAGCATTGGCATCTTCACCTAATTTTGCATAAGCACTTTTTGCAGACTCAAAGCCCCATGGCTTAGAATTCTTCAGAACTTGAGATAATACCAGCGGAACCACCAGAATGGCGGCGCCACCCGCTATAACTGCAGGATTCTCTGTTCCAAAACTTAAAGCACTATCAAGAACCCCACTTGCATCAAAGTCCCCAGATATGGAATTCAGAGACTGTTGAAGTGCTTCCTCATACGATAAAGCTCTGGCAAGCCCAGCATTAAGAGCTGAAGATAAAAGGACTAGACCCCCTTGAAGACCCCTTGACAAACATTCTTGTAAAGTTGATGGAGTGGTTTTAAAAGTAGCAGAATTTGAGAGCTTAAGTGGCAAAGTGGTAGGGAGTGATGTGATTTTTCTGGGTTCTTTTTTTTTGTCACAAAGAACAGACAAGGGAGTCAAGCTTGCTGCATTCAGGGCCTCCATGGCATATTCTGTGTCACAGAATTTCTGGGGCTCTCAAAGAAAAGATGGGAAAGATTTAACCACCATAGAAATGGAGGGTTTTGCGCAGATTTTTGTTTCTTTCTGCTTTCTATGATGATGGGTGGAGAGGGAGCAAAGGATGACAAGCCTTAGCTTCAGCGTCTGCAATTTGGCTGGTTGTATTTTGAGTGGAGGGCGGTGCTGACATGGCATGGTAGATGATCTTTCTTCCACTTGTTGCGTGACACGTGGGAAGTGAGGATGAGAGGGTGGTGATCATGAGGACTGTGGATGGTTGGATGGCTTTTCGTTGCATCCGATTGTGTGGCTAAGAAATGCCCTGAAGAAGCTTTTAGAAACTTAAGAACTATAATACTATGTAGTACACTGCGGTACCGCACTACTATTAATAATCTGGACACCCATGGGGATGGGGGCTATGCTTTTCAAGAGACCGGACCCAAGACTCAAAACCCAAAAAAAAAAATTTTACACTTTTTCTTTTAAAATTAATTTTAACATTCTTATTTTTTATACCAAATCAATCACTTTTTATTATTTAAATAAAAAAATTATTACAATTTTTTTATTACTTTTTTTATATAAAATATTCTTACTTTTTTTTCTCACATTAATCAAATCTGCTACAATATTGATCTACTTCATTTTTCAAGTCCCTTCCCAAACACAACCTAGAAAAAAACTAAAAACAAACTCTTTGCATATCCTTCCAATCATTCTTGTGTCTAAAAATTAAATGTTTTTTAAGATTAAAATTTAATAATGATCGATCACAAATTTAATAATAATTTTAAAAATTACTTCATCTTTAAAAAGATACAAAATAATATAAAAATAATTGTAGCATTTCTCAGTTAATCTGCTTTCATTTCATCACACCTTTTTTCATGCATCTTAATCATCAACGTGTACATTTTGGATTATGATTTCTTTAAAATTCATTAAATTTTAATCATTGATTTCAAATTTAATTGTTAAAATTTTGTCATGTCAATCACAATCCCTTACAAAATCTTGACACGAATAACAAATTGAGCTTAAAAAAGGAACGAACAAGTAAAACCTTGACACGAATAACAAATTGAGCTTTAGACGGTCATTGCACTAACAAAAAAGTTTTAAATGAGTATGCTTACGCAAAAGCCGTTGATGTTAAATTGTTAATGTGTTATGAATATATATATATATTTTTTAATTTGAAAAAGTGTTCTTATATAGCATAAAAATAATTGCAATTTTTATGTTTTGTATTTTAAGTTATTTGTTAATGTACTTTGAGAAAGAGAACAAAACCATTAACAAAGATGGCCTACATTTCTGGCACGGTAGGAAATGGTGCCTTTACTTGTAACAAGATTCACAGACACCTGTTCAGCTACTTCCAAATTTATAATGAGATAATAAGCTCAGCTGAAAAAGAAAAATTTGTTCTTCGAAAAAAAAGAAGGAAAGAAGTTTGGTTTTAGAACCCATAGTCAAGTGGAATACAAAATCAAGATGATACCGTTTCATTTGAAGGTTAACGTGTTATTATAACTGTTTCAAATGCAAGTATCCATACATCTGATACTTAAAATCAAAGCTTTGTTGAGTTCATGAAAGGTGGGTTGCAGACGGTGCTCAAGAAGCACTCTGGGAAACGATGGAGGACAACCAAATGTGGAATCTCTACCTGGGGGTTACCAACTTACCGTAGCCAACCCAAAGCCATTCAATTGCATAAAAAGTGCAGGCTCAAGTACATCAAATAGAATAGAGTGGATTTATGGCATAAATCAATGAAAATTAGCTTTGAATCACAACCAACTGTACAAATGACCTGAAGTGTCTATAGTGTAAAAAGAATTACCAACGCGAGCTATTCACAGAAGATCAAAAAAGTAATCCAGACCTTGTCCAATTTCCCAGATTGAGATGCCACACCCCCATGAACGAGCTTCCTCAAGCCGCACAGAAATCGACAACAATGACGGATAGAAAACTGCATGCTTGATATCATTGCCATCAGAGTAAAAGAACAAATGCTCCGCACTATTCTTTTCCCACTGCAGAACAGGCCTGTGCTTCTCCAGCAATGAGAGGTAATCCCTTCCAGTAATAGCTCCACCACCCGAACCTGCAGTTTCAATAACATGTCAAGAGACGGAGTACACTTATTTTGCAAATTAAAGAATCTAGAAGATTCCACGTAATTATCAATCAATTGTTCTAGCCGCAATGTATCCCAAGAGATCATGTCACGTGTTAGGGAAAGAATCAATGCCATACATAGTCCCATGATAACTCAAGAAAATAGATGACTTCAAATAGGGCTGTAATCGAGTTGGGTATTGAATGTTTGAGCTCGACTCAAAAAAATTAAAAAAAAAAATAAAACTTAGGCTTGAGCTTAAGTCGAGCTTATGAACATGTTCAAACTCGGCTCAACAAAAATCAACCAAGTTCAAGCTCGATTAGATCTTGGCTCATTTGATTAAACAAGCCGAACTCGAGCTTGAGCTCAAGTTAGATTCCAATTTTCCTTTTTAGGGGGCAAATTAACATTGATTCTACTCCATAAAATTGCTAAGCTGAACACTATAAAAATCACATAAATTACTCTATATATGTATGCCGGTATACAATAGCAAATTTTAGTACATGTATATGAATAACACTAGCCTTATTCACGAGCTTAAACTGAGCTGAGCAGAATTTATCCAAGTTTAATATTCGAGCTCAACTCATTTATTAAACGAACCGGCTTGAGGAGTTTATATGAGTTGAGCTCAAACTGTTTATGAACAGCTCAATTCATTTAATGCCCCAACTTCAAAGATCACAGGGTATTTCATAAAAGGTTTTTAAGCATGTTAGAGTTTATTGCGTCACTCTTAAGCTCTGAGTTGGAGAGAGGACTTTGCCTCAGTTTCTCTTCCAACTAGGGGGTTCTAGGTAATGCTTTTATTTATGATTTAAGGTAGTCTTTGTGCCTTTGTATTGTTTCTTGCTGATTTTATAAACTTACCAAAAAAATATTTGTAAATGTTGGGAAGATCACTCTCGGCACATAGGTGCTTTATGCATAAATTGTGTCACAAAAATTGAGATGTCCCTGTTCTCGCAATTTTTTAAACCCTCTCCAATCCTAGGATAAAAACAGATAGTAAAAGTGGGTACTCCACATGGGCAAAGGGCATCCACAAGATATGATACATAAAACTAGTACAAGGGTGGATGTGCATGCCCATTATTGATGTCACTGAAATCATAGCAAGAACTCAAATCATATTAACTCCACTAAATTTCAGTCTCTTAAAGTAATAAAGAAACAAGGGATAACAGCAAATATGTAGCTCCTCTAACATCATAACATACAGAAATAGTACATCAAAAAGAAGAAGAAAGAAAGCAAGCATGCAAGAAAGAAATACCTCCTGTTAGTACAAAGTCATTTCCATAGAAATTGATGCCCAGAAATATCTTGTGGGCTGGGCTCTGAGCAGTATTGCCAGCGGTACCAAGGAGCAGCTGCAGGGTGGAACGAATCCACTTCAGAGGTGCACTGGGACCTGGATTTTGAGGACCTGAGAAGTCATAGGTCATTAACGAGAATCCATCTACAGCATCGCCCAAGCTCTGAAGATCTTCAGGTCCAAAATCATGCTTCTGGAGTTTCTCTGAATGTGGTGGACCTATAACATAGACCAACTGCAACCGTTGTTTATCATTCCTTGCTGAGCTCACAGAATGCAGTGCATGTCCAAGCTGTTCTATAAACTGCAGTGCCTAGGCTTGCAAACAAGAAGGATTCCTCGGTAACGAGCAAATAGTAAATGAAAATAATTTCATATTCTAGCAAACACTACTGCTGAAGTTCCACAAACTGAGATGGGTAATTTGAGAATTTCTACATGCTCAGAAATACATGAAAGAAATGAACTCCAAATCTATTTATGAAGCAAGCAAATTGATATTCAGAGAATTCCTAACAAGTTAATCTTTTTTCATTTATCCTTTTGTTTTGGAAACCATAATGTGCTTATATTTCAGATATCATAATTTGATATCTTTAAGTTACAGAAATATCCCAATACGTGGAAAAGAAATATATATGACAGAAAAGCCCAATCTGGAAAAGGACTAAATAATAGGTCCATGACAAAAAGAGATGTACTAAAACCTCTGCCAAAACTAAATTCTCTTCGCATGGATAACAAAATAACCAAAAAAGAAAAAGAAAAGAGGAGACAATCCAAAAAATGCCACAGAAACTCTCAAAGCAATATGTTAATCATGTCAACTGGGTACTAGAACATAGAAATTCAATATATATATATATGAGAAGTATGAGTCTACAAACTATTTTTAAGTATTAGCTTAAGAAATTGAAACAAAATAACAAAATTGTATTTTACCACCAAGAAAAAGTATGGTATAAGGAGCAGAAAAGTTTGATATTTACCAAATTCCGCATGCCTGGATCATGTAAAATACCATAAGCTGCCCATCTAGACCAAGATTCCAGCACAATACCATCATATCCCATTTCCCTAATCATAAAGAAAAATCCACAAAAAAAGAAGTTATTTTAGAACTATAAAAAAAATTGAAAAAATAAAAAAAATCCTGGATCTAATCACAGGCATAAACAACACAAATCACTGAACACAAGACATCCTGTCCTAGAACAAGCCAATCCATGTTGACACATACTCTGCACGGGATTAGAATGCAGGATAGTAGCTTTCAGTAAAATTCAAACACAATAAGTGATCTCCCTTTTCTTTTTTTTTTTCTTTTTGACAAATAATTCACTAAAGGACACCACCAAAAACATTAAAGGTCTTCAAGAGAGGAGAACCAATGACAATACAGAAACAAAAGAAAAATCAAATAAATAAGAAGAAAAGAATTCCAAATTAGGCGTGTCTCGGGTCAATGAACTCCAGTAATGATCTACTGTAGAGGGATATGAGTCCATCATCCAAGCATAAAGTTTGCATAGAAAAGAGTTTTTGATGCACCAAAGGAAAGCTCTTAACCACACCATTCTTTCCATCAATAGACATGAAAGTAAGCACAAGAAGCACCTCTCCAAAATGACACGTTCTCATGTTTTGAAAATGACTACTCCTGCAGTCCTACTAGATAGCACCTCATAAACAGACTCAATTAACTTAAATGTCTAGCTTTTGTTTTATTATGTTCGGTTGCAGCTACTTTTGAATACCAATCTATTATTTGGAGTTTGTGTTGATAAGTCTTCAATAGACACTAACCTGAACATTTTTTTTGATAAGTCACAGACACTAACGTAAACTCAATGGTAATTCAATCTTATTAAAGTGCAGAGAGGTACAATTCAAGTACACAAAAAGTATACAAGAGAAATACCTACTTAGGAAGAAGATAAGGAACACAACCAAAAATTCTACAAAGTTAAAAAAGCAAGAACTATTGATAGCAGCCATCCTCCAAACTTCTAAATTACAGTGACTACCAAAATGGCCACTCCAACTAGCTGATAATGCTACCACCCGATAGGGTATTAACCACTCTACCCCGAAAAGACGAACAACCGATACCCACAATTATCTTGCAACTTCTCAATGCCCACCCCTTTTTTTCTCTTTTCAAAATGTATTTCTAGATATAAATTCCTGAAATATATTTGGTTAAATGCATGCATTGAGTCAGACCATAAAATTAAAAAAAGAAACACATACATACAGTCGGGTTGGGTTTGCTTTATAAGGCCATAATAGACCCCCCCAAAAAAACACCCTTTTTCATTTTTCAAAATGTACTTCTAAACTTAATTTCTTGAAATACATTTTGTTAAATGCATGCATTGACTCAAGGCAGAAAAGGAAAAAAGTAAAAACATGTGCGCAAAGTGGAATTGGACTCGATTGAATACCCATCTATTATTGGTGTTTGCTTTGATTCAGACAAGGCTTTCAATAGGCATTAACCCAAATTCAACAATCCCATCCCCATATTTTTTCTGTTTGTATTTGTAGACTTAAGTTCTTGAAAAATATTTTCTTAAATGCATGTATTGACTCAGGCCAAAAAAAAAAGGCAAAAAAAAAAAACACATGCGTAGCACAAGATTGGATTCAGTTGAATAGTTCTGAACCCAACCCACTGCCATGATAGCACGAAATTCTTCTCATCCTTCAGGACCCAAGTATTCAGTTCATACAGTGTAAATTCGCATCTGGTAAGTATAAAGCTGAATCAGAGAACTAAACATTGAGCTATTTAAACGTAATACAAATTATTAAGAACCTAAGAATGCCTTTTTTGACATGCAGCAAATGAATAAATTATCATAAGGACATTGAATAGAAGGTATAGCTTACTTGCATTCTGCTACTATAAGGTTAATAGCTTTGTTCCTTTGCTTCTTCCTCGTAAGAAACTCTGCGGGAAATGCTTCCAGAACAACTCTGGGTAACAACTATATATCCAAAGAATATATTATCAATAACATTAAATGACCTATCCAGGATACCAGAAGACCACCAACAACTGTGGCTCAATTATATCTTAGGACTGATCAACCACTTCAATTTTTTGCATGGTTGAAAATATCTTAGAGAAGTCCCTCACATCTTTTCAATACAATTCATCAAATTCATTTATTCTTTGTTGTTGGTAAAACTTGAATAAATGAAAAGCTTATTAAACAGAAACATATAGAAATCAAATTGGAAAGGAATGTGCAAACAGTTTTTTTTTTTCTTCATTGGTAAGTTATACACCCACCCAATGGGCATTGAGCCCACAGCGACACCCATTGAGCCCACAGCAACGGCTTCACCACATTTTTATAGAGGGAGAACATGCAATTTGATTTAGAGCTAATTGGCAAGGCATATGCAAAATTTTATATTTAATATTAAATTATCAAAACTATTTAGTTGTCAGTTTCCTGAACAAGGAAAAGACAAAGCCAACTTCCTTCTCATACCCAAGCATTTCCTGACCTTCTAAGCTCCAAGATCCATCCTATATCAGCATTATGTCTCCCCTCAAGAATTAAGCCGGTCCCTTGGCTGGCAACAAAAAGAATGAAGAGAAATTGATACAACAATGTGAGAGAATAAGCAGATCTTACTTGAAGTTTACTAAAGCATGGAAATCTTAAACATCCATGAGGATTTAGAATATTACAGGCTTTACCTACAAATATGATGTTAGAGAAGGCCCTCCACCCCCAAAAAAACAAAAGAAGGTACCAACTGTTAATTATGTTTGGCCCACAATTCTAACAGTAACAATTCACAGCTTTCTGAAACCTCAACAAGTCACACCTTTAAAACTCCATCTACATGCCCTCTTTTGTACAAGATTATCAATGGAGGGCTAGGACTAGGACAGTGGAGTCACGCCCTCAACCATCCACTTTCATCCCATGTTACAAAATTTAGGATTTGGGAGCTTACCTCTTCAGATCATACCAGACAGGTGATATATGCGTAAACTTGGAATTAAACCTTTTTGCTAACTCATAGCCCCCGGAGTTCCTGCACAGATCCAAAAAACAATTCAAAATGCGTGCATTTGTTTAAACCAAAAACTACCTCTCCTTTCTTCCATTTCGTCCAAAGAATTGGAGTTTCCTTAATCAAAACTCTACAACATTCAATTTCTTCCTGCTTTGGCAATACTTCAATTAAACATAGAAAATATAACACAATAGTCAAATGCAAAAAACCCTTTTTTTTTTTAATAAGCAGTCAAATGGGAGAACTTCAACGGTGGTACTAACAATTTTGATTCAATCAGAACTGTTGAAGAATAACTTATAGATTCATCCCAAAATGATCCAGATTTTGAAAATGACAAAACAGAGCTATAAGAAATACCATGGAGTAATGTAGGCCAGTATAGGATAGGTATAATGCTGGCGCGACGTATTTTCCGAGACCTTTGAATTCTCCTGAATTTCTTTTATAACATTAAATACGACTAAAAAAAGAAAAGAATCTGAAACTTCTCTCTTTCACACCTACACTAAATCAGAATATTATCATTTGTTGGCTTGCTGAGAAAAACTAGGAAAATAAGAATTGAAAACCTAATACACTCTGTTCGACTACGCTAGGGAAAAAAAAATCCTATTCTTTTCCTACATTTTCTTAGTAATCAAACAGAGCATAGACATAGAAAAGCAGAATAGGGCTCAGTTAGTGAAAACAAAACTTTGGTTTCTCTTCTTTTCCTACACTTTCTCAGCAAACAAACAGAGTAATGCAGCTTCAAAACCATTCTAGTCTCTGGTACCGTACTTACAGCAAGGATTTCTTGGTAATCGACGTCGGCTTTAACGAGGCCTCGTTGAAATACGTACGAGTCCGTACGTTTCGTAGGTGAAGCGTATTTTATACGGTAAACGAGCACCGAAATAGCGGGAGATACGATGAAGAAGACGACGAAGATGAGGATGAGCCTGCGATCCGATGAGGCCGAGTGGCCGGGTTGGTCATGCTGAGTGGAAGATTCGACTCGGCCCTTACCAGTCGAACTCGGTGCGACTCGGCGGTCTCTCTTCTTGGCCATTTTGCTGTTCCTCCGCGCTCCGAGTCAGAACGTCTCAGCTTATTGGCATGGAAGGATCATAGAAATGGAAAGCTAGTTTTTTATTTTTTATTTTATTTTTAAAGGAAATGGAAAAGAAAACATGATAATGATAAAAACACAATTTTTTTAGCACAATTTTAGCTCAACGTTTTTTTATGTGGTTATTTTTCAAAAAAATAAAATAAAATCTGATGTAATAATATCTTATGTGGTTATTTTTTTTATTTGGCATTTTTCTTCATATTAATGATTTTTTTTTTTAAAAAAACTATTTTTATAAAGAAAAAACTTTTTTTTTTTTTGGTTTCTTTGGGATCTTCTTGTAGATTCTTCTGCTGCTCTCCTACCTTACGTAAAACATAAATTAAGAAAAAATAAAATTGTAGTACCGTTTTGTTGTCAACAGATTAATTTTTATGAGTTAATAATTGGGAAAACCTACAATACGGTCTATTTGCAAAACATGGGTTTTGCAGCACCCAGTAGGACAATGACACCTCACCATAAAGAAGAAAAATATAAACCCACCACAGCTGATTTTCATTAGGAAGAAGAGAGAAAGAAGAGAAGGAAGGGAAAAAAAAAGGAAGAGAAGGAAGAAGACATTAGCTGGTGCAGGGCAAATGCTAACCACCGAGACCACTCACCGGGCTTGGTCAGTGGGTCTTGCTCCGGTGAGTCCTTTTTTTTTTTCTGATGGTTCCGGCGATTTTAGGATGACAAAATTCCCAAAAGGGTTAACCTTCCTTATAGGTTTTAGTTTTGAATCCAAAATAAGTTTTAAGGCATTAGAATCGATTGTTGAGGCATTATAATCGATTTTTAAGGCATTAAAATCGATTTTTGAGGTTGGGTTTGCATTTTTCAGTGTTTTCTGGTTGGGTTTGGCTGGAAATGAAGATATTTGCCGGAGGAGTCACAGTTGGGTTTGAGGCTAGACCCACGGCGCCTTGACCCAAGGCTCGTCGCAGCTTCGATTGGACTCGGTAACGCCGAGATCAGACGACTGGCCGAGCGTCCACGATCCAAAGCTACGATCCAAATCCACGTCTAGATGATCGTTCACGATCCAAATCCACGAGAAATCGACGATCGGTCGAGATCAGACGACCGTCGAGGTCAGACGACTGGCTAAGGTCAAATGACCGTCCACAATCCATGAGAAACCGACGACCGGCCAGGCGAGATCCGGCAAGACCCAGGCATGGGTCTGTCGATTTGGAATCCAAGGGCATTTTGGGGTTTTAATATTTTTAGTTTGCTGCTTTGTTCTCATTTTAACTGTTTGCACTCGATGAGGTGTCAAGATAGGATTAGAGGCTGCAAAATACCCCTTTTGCAGATGGATTTCATAGTAGGGGCTCCCTTAATAATTAGGTTCTAATATTTTAAAACTTGTTTTTTAATTCAAAACTAAAACCTAAGAGTGGAAGGTTAACCCTTTAGGGATGGTATCACCCAAAATGGATTTAATCATCCTAAATTTAATGCTAATGCATCAATTTTGATGTTAATGCCTCAAATTTGGTATTAATGCCTCAAATTTAGTGCTAATGCCTAAAAAATCGATGATAAAAGTCACTACAATTTTTTTTTGGAAAATGCTAGGGGTTCTCCTCGTAGGTTCTCCTGGCGTTCTCCCAACCTTACATAAAACATAATTTAAGAAAAATTAAAATTATAGTGGCCTCCACCACCGTTTTTTTAGACATTAGCACCAAATTGGAGGCATTAGTAACAAATTTGTGAAACATTAGCACCAAAATTGAGGCATTAGCATCAAATTTAGGATGATCAAATGCATTTAGTGATATCATCCCTAAATAACATTCCACCTTTAGGTTTTAGTTTTGAATCCAAAACAAGTTTTAAAGCATTAGAACGTAACAATTAACTCATAAAAATTAATGCTAACAAAAAAAGAGACAATGATTTTATTTTTTCAAATCACGTTATATAAAAACCTATAACAGCAGAGAACACTATGAGGAGAACCCCTAGCAAACCCCTTTTTTTTTTCTTAAATCATGTTTAATGTAAGACTAAAAGAATGCCAGAAGAACACTATGGGAAGAACCCCTAACATTTTTTTTTTTTAAATACCAAATAAATAAATAAAAAAGACCACGCATAATATTATTGCTTAATTTTTGTTTTTTTTTAAATAAAAAAAATTGTAGATTTTTTTCGCCTTAACAAACTCCAAATGTCGTCTCAGAAAACGTGCTTGGTGTTGAGATATCCATCTGATCATTGATTACAAAGTGTGTCACTGAGAAATATCAGCGCAAAGGGTTTTGTCCCTTGTAGATAAACCCCGATGCAACTCTCCCTTCCAAGAACCCTAGCTCCAGCTTCAGCTTCCAAATCTTAAGTCCAAGCGCACCAGGTGAGTCCCATAACCTTCACTTCTCACATCTCCGTCTGTTACTTTTTATTTTCCTCTCTCTACTTTCACTTCGTCCCTGTCCTTTTCTTTTTCTTATTATTATTATTATTATTATTTTTCTGTTCTGATTCCTCACTAGGTCAAAATGAAACCGGAACTCGTGGTGTGTTCTCCATCCACTTCTTCACCATTGTTTATCTCATACAGACACCCTTTTCTTCAAAAACCCAAAGTTTCAGTGAAATCCCTTTTCTCTCGATCAAGCACGCAAGCAGAGAAGTCACAATTTTGGGGCAAAAGTTTGGTTTTGCAACAGAATAATGTTAGTTTTGGTAGTCTGAGAAAGACCCATGTCCCATTTGGACCAGTAAGAGCTGCTGTGAAGAGAAGAAAAGAGCTTCCATTTGACAATGTGATCCAAAGGGACAAGAAGCTGAAATTGGTGATGAAGATAAGGAAGATTCTAGTGAGTCAACCTGATAGAATTATGTCTCTTAGAGAGTTAGGTAAGCACAGAAGAGATTTGGGTCTCGATAGGAAGCGCCGATTTATCGCTTTGCTAAAGAAATTTCCGGCTGTGTTTGAAATTGTGGAAGAAGGGGTTTTTTCGTTAAAATTCAAATTGACGCCAGAGGCGGAAAGACTTTATATGGAGGAGATGAGGATTAGGAATGAGATGGAAGGTTTGTTGGTTGTTAAATTGAGGAAACTGTTGATGATGTCATTGGAGAAGCGGATTTTCTTGGAGAGGATTGCCCATTTCAGGACAGATTTTGGGCTTCCACTTGAGTTTCGTGACACGATTTGTCATCGATATCCGCAATATTTTACAGTTGTTCCAACTGCACGAGGTCCTGCATTAGAATTAACTCATTGGGATCCTGAGCTTGCAGTTTCGGCTGCTGAGTTATCTGAGGAGGAAAATAGAGCTAGAGAGCTAGAAGAGAAGGATTTGATTATTGATAGGCCTCCCAAGTTCAGGAAAGTATCGCTACCCAAGGGTCTTAATCTTTCCAAGGGCGAAATGAGGAAGATATATCAGTTCAGAGACGTGCCTTATATATCGCCTTACTCTGATTTCTCAGCCCTCAGGTCGGGCACGATTGAGAAAGAGAAACATGCTTGTGGGGTTGTTCATGAGATTTTGAGCCTCACTATTGAGAAGAGAACCCTTGTAGATCACCTCACTCATTTTCGAGAGGAGTTTCGGTTTTCTCAGCAGCTGAGAGGCATGCTGATAAGGCACCCTGACATGTTCTATGTATCCTTGAAAGGGGAGAGGGATTCGGTTTTCCTCAGGGAAGCGTATCGTGATTCTCAATTGGTGGAGAAGGATCGGCTGTTGCTAATAAAGGAGAAACTTCGTTCTCTCGTTTCTGTTCCTCGATATCCAAGTAGGGGTGCTCCCAGAACAGATACAGATGGGGAGGAAGGAATTAATGAGCCAGAAGATGGAAGTGATGGAGAAGGGTGGTCTGATGTTGATAACTTCATGGACGACGATGGCAATGATGATGAAGATTATGAAGACGATTGGAGTGATGAAGAAGATGACACACCTCCAGATTTTGATGAAGATGGTGGAACCACGAAGACTGGAGAGACCAATCCAATTAAACAGGTTGACAACTCGACAAAAAGTGACGAGAAGGTGCTTGTTCCTGTGCTCCCTGATGGTCGGCCCAGAGAACGCTGGTAAATTTGATAGAAGCCTGCTGTCTCTCTTTAAGGCCCCAACCTAGAGAGATTTGCAGTAACGGGCCTTTTGCTCTGCTTTTGGACTGATACAAGCAGTGTTTGATCCTTCTTCATAGAAATATGCAACCTGCTACTTTGCAAGGCTCATAGGGCCTGGACATTATTCAATGGAAAAAAAGGCATAAACTACAAATCTCATATTCCTCTCTGCCTTTATGTAACAGTTTTACCTATTATTTCCATACTAAATTAGAGCACTGAACTGAAAACTCTCTGCCAATGAGAACTCTTTGCAGTCATTCCGTATAGGTAATAGACTAATAGTGTATGCTTTTAGGTGATACAGTGAAGCGAAACATTAACCTTCCTTCCTAAGTGCATAACAGAACCATTTTTTGGGATGCGCTATTAATCTTCAAGCCATTCAATGTACTGGCCTGAGTTAATATTTATAGATTATCCTGCACATGGAAAAGGGTTTCATGATAAAAATGGCAAAACTGGGTTCAGGCTTCCAGCTCAATGCCTGTAAAACTCATGTAAGACAAGATTTCTGTGAAATTGAGTATCTCTGTCCTAACTCCAACCGACCTTGCCTTTTTGTTTCTGTTATTAGGCAATAAAAGATCATCAGGCTCTTTGGTTGGTACTCAATGCTTTGAGATTCTCACATTGAGGGGTGCTTGTAGTTTGCTATACAATCTCAAGCCCTGATTTCAATATCTATGGTCATGCAGCATCTTCGATCCTTTTAAAGTGTTCCTTGGTGGGTAATACTCTGATCATTAAGAAATTGAGGGTTTTTCTTTTTTTCCCCCCTCCAGCGAGTAATTTCATCTCATAGTTTTTGTCGTCAGACTATGGCTTTGTTTCTGCTATCTGACATTTGGCTTATTTTGTAGTCTCCTACCCCAACCTGATATAGCGATATGCTTATAGCTCTAGGCGCTTGGTGGGGTGCGAAGAAGCTGTAGTTTGCCTCAAAAGGCTCGGTTTAGATCAGACAGTGACAACATTGATCAGTCTTCCTCCAGGCTTCCACCGCTAACTGAATAAGCAGAAGCTTGAAGTCTTTACTGGGGAGAGTGAATAAAAGTTGTCATGATTTCTGCAGGGTTCTAGCCAAAAGATGCAATGCCAATATTGCTATCTTATTGCTTTCTTTTTAGCTCGTTTTCAAGTATTAGAATATTAATTAAATGATTAAATTTATTTTTTTACTTTTTATTTTTTTAAAAAAGTTTGAGCTTATACGAGAATAATGGTGTTAAATTATAAATTATAAATTAAATTATTAAATTTATATTTTCCTATCAAACCAAACTTTTAAAATAAAATAGTACTGCAACAGAAACCGCTGGCCAGACCGGATTGCAACCACTCCTACCCGGACCGGGCAACTGCCCGCTTCAAGAGCGCATTTTTGTTAGGATAAACCTTATCCACAAAATCAAACTTGATAGCATCTATCAAACAGCATCATAGACTTAGAGTAAGAGAATTCTCCAGTAATTTCCCCTGCCGCCAGTTCTTCACTGCCCAGCCATCTTCGCTTCACTTACCAGCGCTGAAACAAACCTCCATGGACATACTGGCTCCATTTCACCACCTTAACCCCCATTTCCTTCAAAGCCCACTCACCCACAAGCCACGGAAAGACCATTCCTTCTCTTCTCTTGCTCTTGGTATCGCTAACACGTCTCCTGAAACCCCATTCCTTGCTTCTCTTCCACCCACTCTGCCGAAAATCTCTTCGGACTTTTGTATTCTAAGTGAGTTCAGCGAGATAAGAACTTTGAATTTAGTGAAGGTGATGCATGCCCAGATGATAAAAATGCCTGACAAGGGGAGTTGGGATACCATGGGAAACACCCTGGTCACATATTACTTGGAATTTGGTGATTTCAAGTCCGCTGCAATGGCATTCTTTCTGGGCTTTGTGAGGGACCACCTTTTATGGTATTCCTTTTTGGAACAGTTTAGAAGTTTTGGGGGTGATCCTCGTGAAATTCTTGAGGTTTTCGGCCAGTTGCAGTGTAGAGGAGTGGTGTTTGATAGTAAGGTTCTGACCGTGGTTCTAAAAATTTGCGCAAGTTTAAAGGATGCGTGGCTTGGAGTGGGGATTCATGCTGTCTTGATCAAGAGGGGCTTTGTTTTAGATGCATATTTGAAGTGTGCACTGATCAACTTTTATGCGAGTTGTTGGGGCATAGAGAGTGCAAATCAAGTATTTCATGAAATTCCGGATAAAGAAGATCTGCTCTGGAATGAGATTATCATGGCAAATCTGCGGAATGAGAGATGGGTGGAAGCTCTAGACTTATTTCGTGAAATGAAGTTTTCGGGTGGGAAAGCCAAGAGTGTTACAATTGTGAAAGGACTGCAAGCTTGTGGGAAAATGGGAGCTCTCAATGAAGGAAAGCAAATTCATGGGTATGTTTTACGATCTGCATTAGAATCAAATTTGCCGATATGCAATTCCATGATTAGCATGTACTCCAGAAACTACAGACTTGAACTAGCTAGGACAATTTTTAATTCAATGAGAGATCGTAACTTAACTTCATGGAATTCGATTATCTCAGGTTATGCTGGATTTGGTTGTTTGAAAGATGCCTGGCATTATTTTCAAGAAATGGAAGTGTCTGGTGTTAAACCAGACATTGTAACTTGGAATTGCCTTTTATCAGGCCACTTTCTTCATGGCTCATACAAAGAAGTCCTGGAAATTTTGAGGAGAATGCGAAGTGTGGGCTTCATGCCAAATTCAAGCTCTATCACTAGTGCTATTCAAGCAGTTGCTGAATTGGAGTCCATGAATTTTGGGAAAGAAATTCATGCCTATGTGATAAGAACTGGGCTTGATCACCATGATGTATATGTTGGAACATCATTGGTGGATATGTATGTGAAGAACAATTGCTTAACTAGTGCTCGAGCAGTTTTTAATAATATGAAGAACAGAAACATTTTTGCTTGGAATTCATTAATATCAGGATATTCCTTCAAGGGCCTTTTTGAAGATGCTGAAAAGCTATTGCAGCAGATGGAAGAGGAAGGAATCAAACCCGATTTAGTGACATGGAATGGTCTGGTTTCAGGGTATTCAATGTGGGGCTGCAGTAAGGAAGCTTTGGCTGTGATTGATCGCGTCAGAAGTTCGGGACTATCACCGAATGTGGTATCATGGACGGCTCTAATATCAGGCTGCTCACAGAATGAAAACTATAGGGATTCTATTGAGTTTTTCATCCAAATGCAGGAAGAAGGTATAAAGCCCAATTCAGCTACCATATCCAGCTTACTTCGAACTTGTGCAGGCCTATCTTTGTTACATCAGGGTCGAGAGATACACTGCTTTAGTATAAAAAATGGTTTCATTGAAGACGTATTTGTAGCCACAGCACTTGTCGACATGTACAGTAAGTCAGGCAAACTAAAAAATGCCCATGAGGTTTTCAGAAAGACTCGGAACAAAACATTAGCCTCCTGGAATTGTATGATCCTGGGGTTTGCCATTTATGGCCTTGGAAAAGAGGCAATTTTGCTTTTTGATCAGATGTGTGGGATGGGCATCCAGCCAGATGCTATAACCTTTACAGCTATCCTCTCTAGTTGCAAGAATGCAGGTTTGGTTAATGAAGGATGGAAATACTTCGATGGTATGAGCACATACCATAATGTAAACCCAACGATTGAACATTATTCTTGCATGGTAGATCTTTTGGGGAGAGCTGGTTATCTTGATGAAGCTTGGGATTTCATTCAAAATATGCCACTAAAGCCAGACGCTACCATTTGGGGCGCTCTTCTTGGATCCTGCAGAATCCATAAAAACATCGAGTATGCGGAGATTGCAGCAAAGAAACTGTTTCACTTAGAACCATATAACTGTGCTAATTATTTCTTGATGATGAACTTATATGCCATTTCAAATAGATGGGAGGATGTGGAGCGTCTTAAAGACTTGATGGGTCTTGAAGGGCGGAAGAGCCAGCAGGTGTGGAGCTGGATACAAGTTGAACGCAGGATTCATTTTTTCTCTGCAGAAGAGAAGCCCCATCCAGATACAGGAGAGATATATTTCGAGCTATATCAGTTGGTTCATGAAATGAAGAAAATGGGATATGTACCTGATGTCAGCTGTGTATATCAGAACATCGATGAGGTTGAGAAGGAAAAGTTGCTGCTAAGTCACACTGAGAAGTTGGCAATTACGTATGGACTGATGAAGATGGAAAGTAGTAGTACACCCATTAGGGTGATTAAGAACACAAGAATGTGTTCTGACTGTCACAAAGCAGCAAAATATATGTCTCTGGTACGAAATCGTGAGATTGTTGTCAAAGATGGCATTCGATTTCACCATTTCAGAGTAGGAGAGTGTTCCTGCAATGACTGTTGGTAATAAGGGGCTTTCTGCATTAACAAAGAAACAGGAAAGTGAGATGCCAAGAAAATGAATTTGTGTGCATGTGTGTGTGTCTAGGAACCATATCAAATGTCAAGCATCTTGTAAATAGAAAGATTTATGACACTACTTGTACCTAAGAAACAAGAAAGTGAGATGTTACAACTTACATGTAATATCACCGTTCTCCTTTCATGCGTTAGAAAGTATGGGTTGTGGTCCTGTGGAGGCTCAACAATATGCAAAAATACTACCCCCATTAAAAATAAAAAATAAAGAGAGAAACAAAAACTGTACGCTAGAGACCTGAGTGAGAATTGGAGAAGTTTCTTTATCCTTTAGTTTCAGTTTTGAGATGAGGAAAATTGTCTTTTTTCGTATCTCAAAGTATTAGTTTCAATAGAAAATATTTATTCATTTAACTTCTCGTATTTGAACTTACTTTTCTTTTTTTGAGATGAGGAAATTTTTTTATTTTTTTCTTTTCTTTTCAAAGTAGAACTTACATTTCTTGGTCATCTAAGAATTGTTTCAAATGAGCGTCATTTACACCTTATACTTGCATCTAAGGATGTGTGATTCTAAAATTTTATTTCTGCATTTTCTTGAACGCTGGGAATTTTCTTTCTCTTTTTGAATTTTTTTCCTTTAGACAAAAATCATTGGATCTATCATCTTCCCAAAGGACCCAAATCCCAATGCCTCGCCACCTGAGATTCTGAGAAGCAGTAGAGCTGAGAAATTTTGGTATTAATATAAAAATTTGAGGCCAAGTTTCGCAAACGTCCGCTTGGATAACCCTTTATCAACGTTAATGTTCAGCTTTGAACCTCCTCATATGCAACGGTGTAGAGGTTTGGCCATCATTGGCATAGAAGGGGGGCTCCGGCACATATAAGGCTTCAGGTGAGAGACTCAAAATGGCCCATCACAAGCCTCGGTGACAGATGGGAATCCTCTGCAATTGTCAATTCCTACAATCAGACAGGTAATTGTGAAAGACACCATCGATGGCCGGGTAGTACCTCAGGCGAGTCTTTCATTAAAACACTTCTATCAATATAGAGTAGAAAATAACATCAAAAGAGATTTGCGATAATTTATTAAAAATACACAGCATATACAAAACAAACAACAAAGCGCTAGCCAAAGGTCCTCTCCTCAATCCTCCTCCCTGCACCTAGAAACTGCAACTACAAGAAGAAAACCCCAGGTCCATAGTCACCTCTTTCCAACATGACTATTTACAAATAAGTTAACCAGAGTAATATTAAGTACCACCATGCACAAAACCCAAGAAATATGACAGCAGAAACGAGCTTTCCGACATCCATTCATGGGGAACTTGAAAATAAAAAAAAAATTAAAAAAAAAACTGAGGAAACTCTCCTTCGGACATTGAAAGAAGAGAAACCCCAACAAACAAACAGGAAAATGCGGAAGGAAAGAGAGTGGAATGATCCCCATGAAATGAAAAACAACAGCCAGCAATGAATCCAAAACTTCTGAGAACATGGAAGGACAGCTCCTGCCGCTCTCTAGACAGCACCACGATCAAAATGCCTCGGATCGTATAAATGTAGCCATCACAACATTTGTTCCATCTCCACATCCACTAAAGATTGATGGGTTCAGTTCGGTCCTGCACAGCCATCCTCTCTGAGACATCAGCTAACGATTTCAGGTTGCACCTGATCAATGCTTCGACAAAGTAACAAGTCTCATCGTTAGTGTTTCCATCAGGCACATCCACCACAAAGGACTCGATCACTAGTGTCCCTGGCCTTCCATCAAAATCCTCTGGATGTACCGTAATGATGGAAGAGTAGTTCTGCAAGTTTAACAACGGGTTTTAAACAGGTCAGAACGCTCTTATTTGACAGCAAAAATACAGCAGCATGTGTAATTCTTCAATGTCTTAAATGAAAATTAGCGATCAATTTAGCAATCCTTTCAGAGAATTCAAGTGCATATAAGATGGCAGGTACCAATGGCTTCCGTTCAGAAAATTTCCCAAACAGTCAAATATTACTTGTTATCAAAATCAGTAAGAAAGAATCTATTTTCTCATTCTTTAAATAGAAAGGGATGAAGAATTAATTAGAAGGATGTCAGTACACCTCATGGACACTATTCGAAACTAGCCTACCAAACAAATGGTTACAAGTAAATTAAAACTCAACTCCGCAGAAGAAGCTGCCTTCTACTGGCAACCCATATATGCATGTGCAAGATGTGAAATTAACATAAGCTGGAAATACCCAGTTATAGCCGAGATCTCCAATTTTGGAAAAATGTGCAAATAAAATAATGAAGACGGAATTACAAAAGCATGCAATGTGCGAATTGGCTGGTCATCCATATAAGTCGGTCATCCAAAATCGATACCAAAAGCACAGGGGAAATTCGACCCATACTAAGAGCTAACAGAAAGATATTGTTGAATTAATGATGACAGAAAACCTAAGCTCCCACAACAAACCGGCTACAGACTACATAACATTTCAATGCTCTTTAATGATGTAGTGCTGTTTTTTAAAAGCAGTGGTCAACTTTGCATTCACCTAAACCATACCTGCACACTAAAGTTACTCCCAATGACTCTACACATTACACAATTGTAATTCATATTTAGACAGGCCAATGAATAGGAGAAAGTGAACAACAGTGACGAGAAAAAAGAAACAAAAAAGTGATTGGAAAGAACCATACCCTCAGCCTGTGATCGCCACCAACAAACTTGACACCAAGAATGTGCTCATTGTCATCAAGAAGTTCCAACCTCTCAGTGCTTGTCGTGGCGGGAAGCCCAGATTTAACATTCACTTCTCTAACACTACCAATGCCAAAGTCCCCCTTCACCACACACCTGCTAACAAAGGGCTTGTACTTCTGGGGTTGATCAAATCTCCTCACCAACGACCACACCTGATTAAAGAAATAGTCATATTAAAAACTCAATAAGTTGAAAAACAAACAAGCAAGGCAAAAGGCAATTATCGTATTTCAGCTAAGTATCTGTCGTCGCTCAGAGAATATATAAAAATCAATAACCATCAATTTCCTTGCCATGGCAATGCAAAAAGGAATTGAAAGTTCGAATCTTCAAGTAGTGAGTGGACTTTGTTTTTCTTAGGTGCAAACTAATGTAAAATCGAACATACATATGTGAGTTTATTCCCCTTCATGCATCTTTTCCCCAGACAAATTAATGAAAAAAGTGAAAAATTACATAAAGATTCCATCACTTGGAAAGATGAATTAGACCTCAAATCCTTCAAGTTCTTAATTTTGCCCACATAAAGCTTTGCATCCAAACTCCTCATGAAAACTAAACTACATAAAAGCTAAGTTAATCACCTTAAAAGCATCTAATTTGACAATATAATCCAAATTTTGAGGAAACCCAGAAGCCTATAAGAAATTGCACAAATCTGAACCATTTGAGACAAAGATCAAAATTAAAAAAATCATTCACGTATAGAGAGAGAGAGTCCCAAGAAGAAGTAACCCCAACAAGAAAACCAAAAGAAACGAAACAAAACCGCTCAAAATCCACCTGAAAGAAACACCCAGATCTTCAACGACCCACAAAGTAAAACCCCCCTAAAAATCCTTGCAACATGTTGCAAAAAGTCATACAAATCAAAATCAATCATCAACAACCTCCACGACGAAAAGAATCCGGTGCAAATACCTGATCGGACGGTTCAGAGTAAACTTACAAGGTGAGCAGGCGCTTTGATGTGCTTGACGAGCGCTGACGTGCACTGGTTCTCTCTAGGCTGGTGTCTGTGGTGCCTGGCTATGTACTCCGCCTCCTTTGCGCTGAACGCATCACCCTGATTCATTTTGATAACTCACCCACCCACTCTCTCTCTCTCTCTCTCTCTCTCTCTCTCACTCAATCTCCCTTCTCTCTCTCTCTCTCAGAATATAGCAGCAGGCGGAGAAAAATAAGCCCGGGCTGATGAATCCTTTGGTTGCAGATGTTTTTTTGGTTTTTGCTGTGGAGTACAGAAATGAACCTGGATTTAGCTTGTCTTGGCCTCCTCTGTCAAAAATCTACGAATCCACCGACAATAGTTTATTTTATATTGCTCAAAAGCAGGCAACCCACTGCTCGGCTTCTCATTGGGTCCATTAAATTGAAGAAAAAGTGCTTTATCTTGAAGTAAATTTTAAATTTTTTTATTCGCAAGTTGAAAGCGATGAAAAGGGTATGTCACGAGTGGTTGGGTGTTTTTTGTGGTCACAGTGTCTACTGCTCTGTCGTTTGGGGGAAAAGTAGAGCGACTTGCGTGACCAGCACTCAGCTAGTGGGTTAGATAAAGTCAAACAAGTGGAGATGATGTTTGGATGGCCGAAATAAGGAAGATTATCTCTTTTTTTTACCAAATAAATAAATGAATGATCAAAAATATTTTTGTTTTAATGGAGAGATTGTTTGTGGATAATAATTGGAGCAGAAAATGACCCAAATGTCCACCCAAAGGTCCCAAACTACCTCTAAATAGAAACTGACAAACTGTAGGGCCGATTTCAGTTTCACACACCTAACACCATCTCTTTCTAATCTCCTTAATTATGTTGTATTATTTATTTATTAAAAAAAAAAGAAGAAGAAAAAAGAAAGAAAGAAGATTATTATGAGTGTAATTTTCTTAAAAATTGAACCTAATTTATATTATATTTCTATGAAAAGTTACATTACTTGAAAAAAAACAAAAAACAGAAAAAATAAGCCTTCCCATTCTTTGAAAAATGTTATCCACTTAAAGAATTTCAACGAAGAAAATTTTCAAATTCTATGTAAACAAATTTTATTTTCAAATTATTGGATAGTCGAGCTTATCCATCTCGGCAACGAATCTCGTGTTACGTGGCTTAATTGACTAGGGCATCATTAATTGGCATTAAATACAGTCAAAAATCGAGTCACACGATCAGATTTAACTGTTTTGTGTAGACTTGATCAATTTAGTACGTTCTTGGTCATCGAGCGTGACTCTTTCTCACCAATTTTCTCACCAAATTTTCTTGACCTCCTCTTGTCCCGTCCTTGTTGAAGATTAAATTTGCATTTTCAACTTTGTTATTCGTTCTATTCCGATTGATCTTCATCTAATCCTTTATGTACTCCATCTTATAGTGACCTTGATGTGTATTTTATGCATTTTTTTATTTTCTTAACAAACTAAAACATCATTTTCCTAAGTGAAAACGATTCTTCAAGCTACACATGATTCTCCAAGATTCATACCCTTAACTGTTATGCATTTCGTAGATATACACAAATTACTTACACATATTCTTCAAGGGACTATTTTTTTTTAAAAAAAAATGATAAGTGAATTTTTTTAATAAAAACGACATAAGAATATTTTCCATATCATTATTTGGAGGATAAAGTCCACGTAATCCCTTCAAACTGCTACCCCATTGACAATTTACTCTTATTTATTAATTAATGATTTAGCACTAAAGCTAAAACAATGTATATCTACTAATACTATCAAAATGATGAAATTACCCCTATTTAATTTTCAATAAGACAAAAATAGCCTTAAAATTTTGAAAAAAAAAATTATAAATTATAGTATTTTTGTTTTTATTTGAGTAAGGGTAATTTTGTCATTTTTTTAAAATTGGGGGTATATTGTCATTGTTTTGGTAATATTGGGTGTAAATTGTCGTAATTGATAGTTTATGAGGTAAATTGTTATTGGGGTAGTAGTTTGAGAGGGTTAAGTGGACTTTATCATTGTTTGTATTTGTTTAAATTAAGGGTCTATTTGAGATTGCGATTTCAATAAATGTGATTTTAAAAATTATATTTTAAAATCGCTACTTTTTAAAATCGAAAAGGCGTTGGTAAAACGTGTTAAAAAATAATTTTTTCATCAAATATTTGTTATGAGAAATGGTGATTTTGGATTAAATTCACACATTCTAACCTGCTTATAGAAATCACATATTGTTTTTTCTATTTTAAATTAAGTATTTTTTAAATCGTAATATCAAATGTCTTACGTTTTGTGGTATCTTTTAAAAATGTAGCTTAATATTAAATATTGCGTATTAAATTGATCAAATTAAAATTTAAAACTCAAAATCAGAAAATAATACTAATAATAAAATTACTAAAATATATTATTTCCGTCGTTGCCGTGCGCACGTTGAAGTCGCTATCATCTAACCTACTCTCACCAAAGGCCAAAAATTAATTAACCCGGCGTTTTTTGTTCAATTATTATTTTATCGGGATGATATGAACCGCAGATAGAGGCGTTGGAGCCCGGAGGGCCACATGTCAAGTCAGGAAAGGCTGAAAAGGTAGTTTGTGGATTTTAATATGACCAGTTTGGCACAATTTCTCATTTATTTATCCCTCCTTTTCAATTTCATATTTATTTGATCATCCACCGCCCAAAGGAATTTAAAATTGATTCTATAAGTCTTATTCACAAAGCCTTAGTGCTACCTAATCAGCCACTAATTGAGCTAAATTTGTAAGCATCTTCTAAAACTATTACTTAATCTAGGTCAATTTTTTATTTCTCTTCCATTACGTCATACAACAAATTAAACTTAAAGGATAAAGTTTTCATCAAATTGAATGGGATAAATTTTTTCCAATTCAATCTATTGAACTGATTTTTAGTGTAAAAATGTATAGTTTAATAAAAAATTGTAGTTGTATAAAGCTAACAATCCATGTTAGCATGCCAAGTTCGTGTTGGGTCAACTCAAGCCCTGATCAATTTAGTTAAACAAGTTAAATCTTTCAATCCTAACAAGACTCATTTAAATTGGCAAGCGTTACGGCACAACCTGTTAACTCATTTAATAAGTAGGTTGACACAACCTGTATATCTCTTTTAATAAATAGATCATGTAACTTGTTTTAACATATATATGAATTTAAATGAATAATAATAATAATAACATCAACAATAATTTTTATCAATTTTAGTCTTTTAGAGTTTTGTTCTTTAGTCGTAAATAAAATTTAATTTAATTTATACAGGTTATACCGCTAAGTGAGATGACTCGTGATTGACCCATTTATTAAATGGGTGAATTTGGGCCGACTTGAAATATTGATCCGAACCCGTTGTACAAAATTTGAATTTATATTAAATTTGTGTCAAATTTATTAATACAATAAATAAATAAAAAATGAAATGCTAGTTGTTCTTCTAATGTTCTATTAACTCTGATGTAACTTTTAAAATCACTAATAGATTAAAATCAATAATGATAATTTTTAATTTAATGATAATTTTAAAAGACATATTATAATTAAGGAAACATCTAAAAAAAACACTAAAAATATACCTAACATTTTCCAAATAAAAATATGCTGGAGAGTTTGTCTTTGTCATAATAAAAATATGGGTCGCTCTTATCACATGGGCTTGCAGTCAAAAAGGCATGTCAGATTCTTTTGGCAACATATATTGTACTCTATTTTGTATTGTGGGAGGCATGGGTTAGGTCCGGATGATGGAGGACATGTTCATTGTTCCTATCCCTCCTCTTTCAAACATTTAATTATATATATATATATATATATATAATATTGCAAGACCGCAATTTTGGCAATATTTTAAGGAAAGCCCACTAAGCCAACAACGGTGTATGTATGTTTGCACTCAAAACCCACATCTCAAGATAATTCCAAACATAAACCAGTTAATTAGTGACCTTACATAGGAAAGAGAATTAAGCAAAAGAAGACTCTGGAAAAAGGGTGTTGCTTGTTCAAATTAAAAAGGAAAAAGATTGATGGGTGTTGCTTATTGACGCAAAATGGATTGAAAGATATATATATATAGTACTGAAGAAGATGACAAGATCAAATTATAAGACCCATTTCCCTTTAATGATCATATCTTCAGGAGTTAGGACAAATTAAAGTTGTGGTTACGACCTAATGAAAGTAGTAATTTACCTTGGTTAAAGCTAAATTAAACCCCAATGAGAAGTTAGAAAAAACATGTTTTATAATTAATTTGCATGTGAGTGAATTGATCTACTCTTTGTATATGGATTAGCCGATAGGGCATTAGATCGATCGAGGTAATTAATTGCCATTCATGCACCCAATAATTAAATTAAATAAAGGAAAATAAAGCAGTGTAAATATTACTAGTGTTTGAGAAATGCAGTGACATATGCCAAGTGGTCCTAACCCTATAAAGACATGCATGCATTTCAATTAAGTGGCCCATGTTAGATTCCCCAGTGGGCAAGGCACACTGCTCTGCGAAAAGAAGACACAAATGACTTTATATATATATCTTCGTATGTGGTGCTTTGTAATTGGACAGACCAAACATTATATGTCTGGGACAACATCATTCTCTTCCAATAAGTTTCCAATTTCTCGCCACGTTTCGAACCCCAATTGGCTGCAAACTTGTTGGACTGCAACAAAGTAATTATAATTGGATCATTTAGCTCCATCGATCCTAAGCAAGCGCACACACATATATATATATACACAAATTTCACTGAACACTGCCTTTTTCCCTGAGCTGATCCAGCAGCAGCCTTAATTAGATTAGGCCCCCCACGTACACCACAACACTTTATTAGAAATTTCTTCTTGGTGATATGTTTCCAAAACTAAAAAGAGTGTATAAAAAGAGTGGTAATAAACATTTTTCTGTTTGGCTATATATATATATATAATTACTCAGACAGCCTGCATGCAGATTTTCCATTACAAATGATAACATGTGTTTTGTTTTTCTCGTTGTCATCTGATTCTGAAGAACAATAATTCATTGATATCCAAGAATATCATTCTCATAGATGGCCAAAAGAAAACGCCAAGATGTAAGCATGAAAAAGGAAAAAGAAAACTGTGAGTTTTATCCAATTAATGTGGATATATATAAACTTTTTTGAAAAAAATAAATAGAAACCATGGGTAGAGCACTAGAGCCTAGCTAGCTACCTTAGCTAGAGACGAATTTGCAAAGGTGAAAGGTGTAGTAAGGAAAAATGAATACGGAAAGCATTGCAGAAAAAAGGAGTGTAATAAACGAGGCACGAAGCTTATCTGGTGGCTAGCCGGTGTCGTTTACCACCTAACAAGAAAGTCACATCATTGGGCATGCACGTTCGACCACGTGTCAATCTGGGGTAGGATGGCCTCCAAAATTGTGGTCAAGTGTATAGCAAGGAGCTCTCGTCTCTCATGATATCACGTACAGAAAACTTTGCTCTCGTTGAACAATTCAATTCTGATACAGACGTCGCCGTCAACGGACTATTTCAGTGGAGGAGACAAGCCCCATGCCCCATGGGCCATGGCCACACTTATTATCAGGGCCGGATCCGGATCGGATTACTAAATAGATAATAAATAGGAAGGTGTTTCTTTCTTTTTTAGTCAAAAGTAATCCTATTCTTTTTTAGTAAAAAGGAATATATACCCAATGGGATCCCCGGAATATGTTGCGAGTTTATTCTTATTGGTGAGTTAACTCACGCGATGTTTCCTCCAAAGTTTTTGTCGTGGCTTCTTTTCTTCTTTATCTTCAGAAAATTGTGTGAATTTTAGGTAAAATACGATTCAAAAGTCACGCCCGACAATATGTGCTTCGTTTCGTTTCGTTTATCTAAAACTCATGGTGATTGACTACCTTTGGATAACGACTATAGATCAATGATGCCCTCTGGATATGTAGCTAAAGTAGATCGTACCTTCTCATGCTATTCATGTTTCAACTTTATAAATTATTTAGAGTACGATATGTTATAAATTATCTTAGAACTATTTTATAATATTAACGTGACAATTTTAAAAGGAATATAAATAAATCTTATAATGATATTAAAACAAAGGAGCTGCATCGCTTTATTTTTAAATAACATGTCATAATTTTATGAGATTTATTGTTTAAAAAGAACTTGTCATCAATTTATGAGATAATAACATATTATTTGAGAACCAATTTTTTTTTTTTAAATAAAATAAAATTGAGAAGTATTGTAGCATTTCTCTTTTAATTTTATCCATCTACTTCGGTTTCGTAGTTGGGCTTGAGTTACTCTTGGTGGGGGGCAGAGAAATAGAATAAGTCCACTTGTTGGGCTCCTCCAGATTCAAAAACTAAACTCAACCAAGCCCACCTCCAACTCTACAATTCATTCAAAACCCAGAACCTTCGACCCATCCTCCGATTTCGGCGCTGAGGCCGGCTCTTTCCTAAGGCAAATTAGGAAATTGCTAATTAAGGTCTTCCAATAAAACCATTATATAATAAGTGTTATTTAACATATATATATAAGACTCTAAATATGGTTAAACGTTAGTAAATATTCTCTAATTAAGGCTTCAAATGATGGTAAAAAAGCTTAGTAAACGTTTTTTTTTTTTTTTTTGATTAAGGCCCTCAATTATGATAAAAAATAATTACGGATAGAAAGAAGGAAAACAATTAATACTCGAGATACAGGTTTTGGAAAAGAAAGAACGAAGGATGGAAAGTCAATTCAGCTTTATTCAATTCAATATTAGCATTATTTACTTCTTTTTTTCTTTTTTTCTTGAGGAAGTAAATCTCAATAGTCAATACTCATATTCATGCATAGAAAGTCTCCAATACCCATAAATTTAGAAAGTTGCGTATATAAATATAAATAAATAGTTAAATGTTCACAAGATATAAAATAAATATTACATATTTAATATTTAAATATAAAAAAGGTAAATTTATCGCTTTAGGCCGGCCTGCTCGGTGCACCGGAGGGGGAGATCTTTGCTGGGACCAGCGGCAACCGAGGAAGGTCCTCCCTCTCTACTCAGAGGCCAAAGCCTCGTGAAAATTCAACTGGACTCACATCTTAGAGATCGACATGGCATGTCGTTTTCCATGCAAAAGCTGAAAATTGCGTAGACTCTTTTGTCAATACACTTCACGTACTCGTGGTAATCGTACTATTATTCAAAGTATGGCATTAATTTGTCAAACTTATATAGCTTTATTTCGCCACAAACATTTCAAATTGGGTAAAAATAGACATGAATTTAACCACACAAAAAAAAAAAAAATCGTGCCAGAAATTAACAAGCTTCATCACAACTTGGGCTAGTCAACTACGTCCGACTCGACTTGGCGAGCCCATGGCTGTGGCAATCTCCCTGAGCAGAAACTTCAGAATCTTCCCAACGGACGACTTGGGAAGTTCATCCTTGAACACCACTGTCTTAGGCACCATGAAGTGCGGCAACTTTGCCCTACAAAATTCCATAATCTCCTTATCAGTTGGATTCGGGGTCGACCCATCATCTCTCAAGCTCACAAAAGCACAAGGCGTCTCTCCCCAGAACTCATCGGGCCGAGCCACAACGGCCGCCTCGTTAATCGCCGGATGCGTGTACAGCACTGACTCCACCTCCACACTGCTCAAGTTTTCTCCGCCGCTTATGATCACGTCCTTCGATCGATCTCTGATCTCCAAATAACCGTCTGGATGCATGACTCCCACGTCCCCGGTGTAAAACCACCCATTCTCTTTCATGCACTTGGAGGTCTCCTCCGGGTCTTTGAGATACCCCAGCATCACAGACCCACCTCTCATCACTACTTCGCCGAGTGTTGACCCATCTCGTTTCACACTCGCTCCTGAATCGGCATCAACGACGTCCACTTCCGTCAGACCGATGGCCCTCACTCCTTGTCTGGCCTTGAGCCTGGCCCTCTCACTCGCCGGCAACCGATTCCAATGTGGCTTCCACGCGCACGACACGACGAGTCCAGCCGTTTCGGTCAACCCGTACCCGTGACTCACCACGAAACCCAATGACTCGGTCCGAAAGAGCACTGCAGCCGGTGGTGGAGCTCCGGCAGTGAGGATCTGAACCGGGTTTGGGAGCGGTTGGTTTTCGGGAGAGCTTGTTAGCATGTTGAGCACCACAGGCGCACCACACATGTGAGTGACACCGTGTTCTCTTATCAGGCTGAAGACGGTGGCTCCATCGAATCTACGGAGGCAGATGTTGGTCCCACCTACGGCTGCCATGGCCCACGGGTAGCTCCACCCGTTAGCGTGGAACATCGGTAGGGTCCACAAGAAAACGGGCCGCTCTTGGACAGCCCAGTCGATGAGAGAGTTGACGATGATGATGAAGATCCCTCTGTGGCAGTGGACAACCCCCTTTGGGGCAGAAGTTGTACCGGAGGTGTAGTTTAACGAAATTGGGTCCCACTCGCTGCTGGGAGGGTCCCACCTGAACTCAGGATCACCTTTCTCCACCAGTGTCTCGTAGGTGGAGCAAAACTGATCAACGGCTGATGAGGAATCTTGTCCATCACCATCAAAATCATGATCAGCGATGAGGACGAGCGGAGGGCGTTGGGCATTGGGTGGCAACAACGAGAGGGCCTCCAAGACAAGAGGGAGGAAGATGTGGTCCACGAAGACGAGCTTCGATTCGCTGTGGCGCAGGAGTACGGAGACAGTGCGGGCGTCGAGCCGCGTGTTGATGTTGCTAAGGATGGCCCCGGACATTGGGACAGCGAAGTGGAGCTCGTACATGGCAGGGACGTTGGGGGCCACAACGGACACGACATCGCCCCTCTTGATGCCGAGCGAAGCGATCGACGAGGCCACTTGGAGGCATCGACGGTGGGTTTCCGACCACGTGTAGGTGGTGTTGTTGTAGACAACAGAAGGGCAATCACCATACACAGTGGCCGCTCTTTCCAAGAAGCCTAGCGGGGTTAGAGGCGATGAATTTGCCGGACTTGCTTTCAGCTCTTCCATTAGTCCGACTAAAATTTAAACGGGAGAAGCTGTGTGAGGGAGAGACAATATGCATCGGAATTATTTATAAATTGTTCAAACTATTAAAAACAGCTCCGTTTCTTCGATCTAAATAACCGGCAACCTTAATATCAATATACCTTCTTAAATATATACGCACAAGCATTTACTTTTAAAAGACGTTTGTTTTGTTTTTCTTATTTTACTTGTATATATACATATATGTATATATTCCTTCCTTAGAGAGGAGTGAACCGGTTTTTCATTATACTAGAATTTTATTTCAAAATGTCTCCTTATATATATAGATTTTATTAAGCCTCCAAAATTATAGGAAGACAAAAGTTAAAATTTAAAAACATAGTACCCATAATGGCCATATATGTATCGCCATGCATTAATTCTGAACGAATTTCTATTTTTATATGTTTTTATTAATTATTCTTACATGGATTTCATTAAGTGATGAGATTTTTTTATTTTTTTATTTTTAGCTTTTAGCTATTGAAAAGGAAGGCAAACAAGTATTGAGCTGAGTGAAAGATTTTGTTTTATTTTGTATTCATAATTTTTTTTTTCTTCGAAAGTTCATAATATTTTGTATTCATAATTTTCATTTATATTGAAATATAATAGATAATTTTCTATTAGTGCTTTGATAATTAGAATCCAAGTTTTCTTCTTGCTATTTTTTCTCTATACTTCTTTTTAAAACTATTCATATGGGAACATATTTTAATATGTTTTAATTTAAATGGATTAAACTAAAACTAAGGATCTCATGTTTTAATTAGTTTTGGATGTTTTACGAGTTTTTTTTTTTTTTTTTTTGTGATTTACTCAGATTTTCAGACAATTATTGGAAGCGTTTTTCTGCTTTTAAAAGCAAAAGAAACAGAAAATGAATAGAAACAGTTTCTGACTTGAGATGATTTTTTTATTGCATTAAATGTTAAGTAAAATATTTTATTTTATTTTGTATTCATAAAAAGAATATTTTTTACTTTGCTTTGCTTTGCTTTGTATTATTTTATTTTTGGAATGTTCATAATTATATGAGTTTTATTTATATTGAAATATAGTAAGTATACTACACACCAACAATATCAGATATTTCTACCTATTTTTCTATTAATGTAACTCTTAAAATCATCATTGAGCTTGTGATTTCAAAGGCTATCTCATTTTTAGAGAGACATTAGATGGACTTACAAAATTACTCAAAATATTTTAATTTATATCAATTAAACTAAATTAATGTTCTTATATTTTACTTCATTTTAATGTTTTATGAATCTTTTTTGTTAATTTATGTGATTTACTTGGATTTTCAGGCATTTTTTGAAAGTATTTTTCCTGCTTTTTCTTTTCTCCTGATCTCTTGCTTTCTGGTTTTTTTTTTTTTTTTTTTTTCCTTCTTCTTAGTAAATGGTTTTGAATCTTTTGATAACTTGTTTTTATTGAAGTGTACGTTTTAAACTGTTCGCAAAGTCTCATTTTTATTGAAGAAAATTAATGAGAATATCAAATACGTTTGCCATTATTAATTTCTGTTCAAAATGTAGAAGTTGTAAATACTGGTAATATTATTAACTGAAGTTTAATTTATATGTCAAACATGTAATTGAGATCAAATTAATGAGTTGTGGGATCCGATCCTCTGTTGTTGCACCTGCAAATCACATGAAGTAATCTTCTTCTTTTTTCTTAAGAAAAAAAAATAATAATAAAAAATCTTGATTGAATTCAACTATATATTTACAACCCTCCGCCTTTTGGGGTCGTGGGCTAACTATTTTCTCTTACGATTTATTTTTCCAGATTTGGTAGAAATTTGTATTTATGTAAGTATCTCATGGTATTTATATGGCAAGCCTTTACCTGTTTTTGGGGCGACAATTAGTCTTCCTTAATTTCTTTAAGGGTTAAATACTTGTTTGTCCATGTGATTTAACAATTTTATTTTTTTTGTCTTTTACTATTTAGTTTTTATCATAAGAGGTAACTCGGATATACATAGTCTAACTTTCATCTAAAATTTGACAGAAATTTGTGTCAACACATCTAAAAACTTGGCATGTGTCCATATACTTAATTAAAAATTTAAAAAAATAATAAAAAATTAATTAAATTAATTTTTTTAAAAATATATATTTATTTGAAAAATGAGCAGTCAAAGCTGAGCAATTCTTGAAGTCTCTCTTGTGTCCATTTAAGTCTATCCAATAATGATGTGGCTGTTCAAATTACCATTTGATGAAAATTCAATAATGATCAATTATAAACTCAATGATAATTTTAATAGTCATATCTTTTTTAATAGACTTTTTCTTTTTAACGTGTCCTTGAGAAAAGATTGAACTAATGACTTATCTTCATTAAACGAAGCTCACCGGTGATTATTCTTGGACATTTTTAATGAGACATAGCATTACTCATCAAAACCACTCATTTTACCTTTAAGGGGTGGCCGGCCACCAGCCATATCGACCTATCTAGACCATCCCCAAGGTCCTTGGCCTTGGGGTGGCCCAAGAGTTCATTTCTCAAGGCCTCAAAAGCCAAATCCAACCAGTCCAACATCTGCAGTGCGCTTATGTTTTACATGAACAAACCGTAGTTCAAATCAAAGCTATCTCCGACCGTATTCTCCACCAAATCCAACAATGTCTCGTAAGTTCGTAACCCTTGGTATTAATAGGCGTGGACTCCAAGCTCAGCATCCCCAACACCCTTCCAACAGTATGGGTGATGAACTGCAAACCTGCCGCGTGCTTGTCGTGCTCGGCGTAGCTCATCTCCACCATTTCGCAACCTTCTCTCACGAAAACGTTAAGGAACTTCCCGCACCATGAAATCCTTGATTCTTCGTCCCCAATTCGAACTTTCTTGTAGACAAAGAAATGCCCGCTCCAGCTATACCTAGTTCTCTGGGGTCCGAACATTGGGTGCACACAAATCAAATCGAAATTGGCAGGCAGAAGGTCGAGCAGTAAATCTATGGCAGACTCTATGACGGAAAGAACATCGATGAACAATGTGCTACGCTTGAATCGGTGGAGGGGAGGGAGGAGAGGACTCGTTGGGTGGAAATTATAGAGGTGTAGAGGAGAATGACTTCTAGGTGTTCTTCGGAGAGGTCGTGGGGATATGAGAAGAAGGAGATGCCGAGAGTCTTGGCGGTGTGGGAGTGATTGGAGCGAGAGTGGGCGAGGAAGGTGTAGCCTTGGCTGACCAAGATTTTGGCCAGGAACTGCCCGAAGTTACCAAAGCCAATGATGGTGATTTTGAGGTGCTGGCTGCTCTGGAAATGGATGGCCGCCAGGCTCCAGCTTGTGAGGTCACCCCTTTACCATTTTTTTTAAAAAATTTAACTTAATTTAGGTAAAATTACACTTTACCCCATAAAGTATCCACCCATCTTCATTTTTACCTCCAAAGTTTCAAATGTGACACTTAACCCCCCAAAACTTTTAAATTGTGGTAATTTGGCCATTTTCACATTTTTTTCCCAAAATGCCCCCATTACATATATTTTAAAAAAATAATTTAAAAAAAGAAAAAGAAAAAAAGAAAAACAACTTGACGGCGATGACCCAATTGCGATTCCGACCAACGCGTTGCAACATCTCACCGTCCCTACCATCATCGTGAGTTGTGGCCGTCACCGGCGCTCGCTAGCACTAGCATGTTCACCGGCGCAGACTGGTACTCCAGCGAAGAAGGAAGCACCAGTCGTTCCTACGACGGCTTAGGGATCGCCGGAATCATATGTGAGGACGATGAAGACGACGACAAAAACGAAGCCTTGTGGTAAAAATCAAACCCCAAAGTTGATCACGGGTGAGACCCATTCGACTAGGTGAGGTGCCGTGAGGTGGGGGTGCTGGCCAAGGGCGAGGAGCTTCTGGTAGACATTTGAGGTCACGATGACGCTGTAGGTCACAGCGAGGGCTGAATGCCAATTTTCTGCGCTTGGCTACAGCGTCGCGGGCGAGCTCGCTAGCAGGACTGCCGGTGGGCCTGCTGGTCAGCCTTGCTGAAGGTTTTGTGTGTTGGCCCACACAGCGAGACGAGGCTGGAGTGGAAGCTTGTCGGTGGGGCGAGGTTTTCCAGAGAGGTGGGACTGCGAGGGTGCTTCGCGAGCTGCTGCAGGTGAGGCCCAAGATTGCGGGCAAGACCAATCTGTCGAGGGCGGAATCCAACCCGTGAAGTGAGGGGAGACCCAGTGAGTGTGAGGTCCAAGGATCCTGTGAGGGCTTTTGGCAATCTTTAATTGATGTTGTTGGGCCAACGACCTCCGAGGAATAGCTCGGCGACCCGTTGGAGTACCTTAGCAATTCGTGGAAATGCTGAGGCCGCCAGTTTGTGGGTGGCCGAACCACCCCCATGGCCTAAGGGGGTGGCCGGCCATGGGGGTGGTTCGGCCATCCCAGCAAATTTTGCCCCCTTTATTTTTTGGTTTTTGTTTTTTATTTTTAAAATAAAATGTGGTAATGGCATTTTGGGGAAAAAAAATGTGAAAGTGGTCAAATTGTCACAATTTGAAAGTTTGGAGGGGTTAAGTACCACATTTGAAACTTTTGAGGTAAAAATATAAATCGGTAGATACTTCAGGGGGTAAAGTATAATTTCCTCTTTAATTTAATTTTTGTTAATTTAGAAATTATTTTTTAATTAAGTAAGGACATGTGTCAAGTTTCTAGGGGCACTAACGTGGATTTCCGTCAAATTTTAGATGAAAATTAGATTATTTTTTGTAGAACTGATGTACCACCTTTGATAAAACCTATAACCTAAAGGGCAAAAAATAAAATTGTTAAACCACTTGAGAAAAGAGTATTTATAGATTTCCTTGTATAGCTAATGATGGAATTTACAGATGTTTAGGGTTACAATTAGACTTTCCAGGGATTTCTTTTATTTTCGTTGTCATCGACTCATCATGTATTATAAATTTGTTGAATAAGTCTCGTCTATTTTGTGCTTATATATTATAAATTTAGGGTTAAATGCTTTTATAGTATCTGTACTTTAAGTCAAAATCAAAGAGCCACCTTGATTTTCAAAAAATCACAAATGGTACCTGTAGTTATCAAATAAACCCATTTAGTACTTATATCAGGGTTCCGTTAGTTTTTTTAACAGAGCACCACGTCACCCTTATGCATGGTATGGTACATGTGATTTTAAGGCGCCACATGGCATAGTACCAGGGTTTTTAGTTGCCACATGGCATAGTACCAGGGTTTTTAGTTGCCACATTAGATTAAATAATATTAAATTATGTTTTAAAAAAAAAGGAAAATTAAAAACACCTAAAAAAAACCTCTGTAGGTTCTCTCCATTTTCCTTTCCCCCAACCCCTTAGGTTTTTGCAGACCTAAATACCATCTTTGCCATCCCTCCCTCAATGATGTTGTCATTGCCGTCGCCATCTCTCTCAATGCCGTCGCCGTCCACTCCTCAACACGCAGCGGCTGTTGGTCTTCCTCCACCGGTCTTCCTTAGAGAAGACCGATCTTACCAATAGTTTGAATAAAAAGGCTTTGGATGTTGGTTCTGGATTTTCAAATAATGTTAATGCTAGAGTGACTCATTCAAAGGCACAATATAAACCTGAAAAGTGGATGCTCCATGACCAAGCTGAAGATACATTGACACAACTGAATCTTGTGATTGTAAGTCAACCTTTAATCCAGTCTTATGTCCAACAATGGCGAGATGGCGACAGCGTGTTGAGGAGTAAACGGCAACGGCGTTGGGAGGGACGGCGACGGCGTTGAGAGGGACAACGACGGCGACGGCAACGACATTGAGGGAGGGATGGCAAATATGGTATTTTGGTTTGCAAAAACCTAGGGGTTTGGGGGAGAGGAGAATTGAGAGAACAGACACAAGTTTTTCTTTTGTTTTTTTTTAAGGAGTACGCAGGTTTTTTTAATTTTTTTTTTTACATAATTTAATATTATTTAATTTGACGTGACACCCAAAAATCTAAGTACCACGCCATGTGTAAGCATGACATGGCACTCCGTTAAAAAAACTAACAGAATCCTGACAGAAGTACCAAACGGATTTATTTGATAACCATAGGTACTATTTGTGATATTTTTGAAAACCAATGTGGCTTTTTGATTTTGACTAAAAGCAAAGGTATTGGAAAGGCATTTAACCCTTTTTTTTATTCCATTGACATACTTTTTTCTTTTTTAGCATGCAATGTTTTATATTTTCAAAATGGAAAATATGAGATGTGTTTATGGTGTAAGGTGTTTATTTGATTTTCGAGGGAAAAGTCATTCAATATCATTAATATATAGATCAAAGAGCATAAGAACTCTAACAATCACATAACATATAATCATGCAAGATCATAGCTGAAGCTAAAATATTACACCTCATAGAAAGTAAAATATTCGGATCTTACAATAAAATCCAAACTATAGCGTCAAACATCTGCTAACCTTGCCCAATCTTCATCTTATAGAACAAATCTGCTAATGCATACTCCTTTCGGAGCAAAGGAAGCCCATGTATGAGCAAAAGACCTATGTCCAAACTATTCCCCTCTCGACCCAAAAGTCAAGAGCATTATTCATGTCCTCAACCCAACAACTAGACAACAACACAAACGCAAAAATACAGGGAAAACAACAAAAGCAATAAAAACCCACAAACCAGCAGCACCATTGGAGTGAGGAGCGAACAAAAGTTGCTAGAAGATTCTAGCGAGAGCGCAAAGGACACATCAAAGCCCATAACACCACAAGAAAGCTGCTGGAAGAATTTGGTCGGAGCGGAACAGACCATACATTAGAGCGTGGTTGCCCAAAAAGAATGTTGAAGGTGCCGTTGGAAGCGATAACTAGTGAAAGAATAAAGAAAAAGAAAAAAGGGGTGGAAGAAGGGGGGAGAAGAAGAAAACAGGGAGATGGAGGGGAAGAGGGAGAGAGCAAAAGTTCTCCCCCTCCTCCTTAGCGGCACTTGTTGCAATGTGTTTATTTGATTTGTTTGGAAATAAATGTTTGGGAAAATTCAGAACTTTCACCCCTTTTTGAAATACCCCTCTTAAAGTTTAAAAACTCTCAATTTACCCCCATGAACTTTTAATTGCCCTCAATTTGGACTTCTTCGTACATTTTAGGGTTAAAACATTTTTAAAAAGACCAAAATATCCATGATTTTCATTTTTTGAAAAATAAAAAAACATTGTGGAAGTTGAAATTTTAAATGGTGAATTTTAAATAATGACTTTTGTATAAAATTTAAACTTCCAGAACGTTTTTTTTTTTCATTTTTGTTAAATCAATGGTAGTTTGGTCTTTTTAAAAAAATTTAAACCCTAAAATGTACAAAGGGGTCTAAATTGAGAGCAATTGAAAGTTCAGGGAGGTAAATTACGAGTTTTTAAACTTTGAGGGGATATTTCAAAAAGGGTAAAAGTTCAAGGGGTTCTATGAAGTTTCTCCTAAATGTTTTTTGTACATGTGTTTTTAGCACCGACACGTTCTTTTGATTTTATTTTTCCATATTTTGGAAGAAAAAAAATTATTTTTGAGAGCATTCATAATAGAGTAGTCAAATTTTTATATAAAATAGTTCCTCAAAACTCACTTTATTTAGTTTAACTAATAAAATTTTAAATACTCCCGACATTGGATTAATTATATTTTTGACTTCTTTCAAAAAGAAAAATTATATTTTTTACAATTTAATATGAAAAATTCTCAATTTCATTTATCGATGTTAGTGCTATTGGGCTTACAAAGTGACTGATGATTTCATTTCTTAAATTTTTTCAAAACCTTTTTATGTTTTTCATCCTCCGATTTCGGCGCTGTCCGTTGAAGTCTCATGCTCGCTCTTCTCGTGGAGAAACAAACCTCTTCGGTGCACCTGGAGGAGATGTTGGGAACACGTGGCAAGTCCGGAGGCCACCCACGAACAGAGGGAGGTCCCTCTCAACTCACAGCCTCGTGGCCTTTTCCGTCATAACGCCGCGCTGTAATATGCATGAGGTGAGTTGTGCCACCCGCCACCGGTGTCACGAAATGTGGACACCACTGGCATTTGCTGCATCATGCAACCGCACACTTGGTCCAGGAGAGACAGCCCCCACAGGGATATTTTCGTAAAAGGGAAATTTCGTGGGATCGAAGTCACGTGGACAGATTCTCCTACGTCTCTTTCTCTGCGATTCTTTGATCGCTTCCACCACTATATATATAATACATTAATTTTCACCACCATTTTTAGTATCAACTAGATCTAGAGAGAGAGAAATTGTATGATATTTATATTTATAATTAAACAACAATAATATATAGTATAATTTGTGATGGTTCAGATTCTCGTCTAATTTCATTTACTTTCACATCAAATACCTCTTCGCTGGACCAAACGAAACCTCCATTACTGGAGCTCGATCGGCAGATTTCGTTTTCGGTTTGGTTCTTTGATCTAAGAACTAATGTGAGGTGCAGGTAGAGCTTCCGTTCTCTCGTGCATTGCGTTCTCCTCCGTCCGATTCGCTGCCTGTGGAATATGGACAAAGGATTTAATCCAATTCAACGCTTCTTTTTGATTCAAGGTACGCCTCCTCTGTGTAAATTGACAACTGATAAAGTTTTTATCAGCCTTTTTTTTTTTTTTTTTTTAACGTTTTCTTTTCAATAACTGGAACTGTTTGAAAGTTTGGCCCGTTTCGGGAATGGCAAAGTTGAATTATTATTTTATTTTATTTTAAAAAAATGTAAATAAAGGAAGAGTAATTCGTTGAATTCTTAAACTGAAGATGGTTACAAACCATGCTACTATTTTGATTTTTTCCATTCTTTTGATTAATGTAAAATATCTTTTGGTTTGATCAAATTTTTCAATAAACCGAATCAAACGCCTCTTTCTGTGAACACTTTACATATAATTCACGCTTTGTTTATAACATTTCTTTTTTTTTTTTTTTTTTTTGACATGTGTTTATAACATTTCTTTTCTTTACCTTTTGTTTTCTCTTTTAAAATTAAGGTTTCGTTTAGTTTGCAAAATAAATTGGGCAGGGGAGGGGCAATGGGCTTAAAATATATATATTTTTTACTATCTAAAATTTTTTTCTTGATGAATTGGGGGGCCATGGCCTACTCCGATCCCCCAATTCTGTTATTGGACCCTTGGAATGGACTACCTAATTCTAGATAGAGCTGTATTTTTTATTTTTTATTTTTATTTTTGACATGCCTAGATATAGTTTATTTTGTTTTGTAACACAAAATAGTTTATTTTGTTTTCTCATTTGTTTTGTAACACATCATTTATGAGAATAGTTTATTTTCATGAGACTACTAATCTCATACACACAAGATTAGTTAAGTCACCTCTTAAAAAAAAGAAGAAGATTAGTTAAGTCATTAAAAAATGAGTGCCTTAACTAATCCTTAAGGAATAAAATACATTTTACAAAAATATTCATATATATATTTTTAAAAAACCTTAAAATAAAATAATAATAAAAAATAAAGTGGGTGGCTTGATCACCCATTGGGGTGGTTGGCCACCCACAAAAGAGGTCAGGGATGGTCACACCACCCTAGATGGCTCAGGCCTCAGGGGACCCGAGGCGTCTAGGGGTCGCGCAACCACTCCCGTAGCATTTTGGGGTGCCCATAGCCACGCCATATTGCTTTAGGGATGGCCGTGGCCACCCCCAGCCACTTTTGATTAGGGCGGTCGACTACCCATTTTATTTTATTTTTTTAATATGAGTTTGAAAGAAAAATGAGGTATTATTATTATTATTATTTTGTAATTTTAATTCAATTCCAATTTTTTCATGTGTTATTACCAAAGTGAGAAATATGAATAGTTATTCTATTATATACTTTTCTATTTCTAGTACGGAGTAGCTATTCATTCTCCAAATGGACTAGACTTTCCACAACCAAATGAGGCCTAAAAGATTAACAAATGACACAAAATACAATTTACATATAAAACATTCAAAATCATTTTAAATTGAACATTTTTTTCAAATAAAAAATAATTCTAATTTTTTTTACACTAACCGAATTGAATATTAATAATTTACTTCTCTAGTGTAAAACTATATAGTAAAAAATAATAATAATACTTTTCACATTTATTTATTACACTAATTTTTAACATGTAATTTTGTTTTTTTTTTTAAATGTAACTTACATAAAAATATCACTTAAAACACTCTACATTATGAAAAAGGTTAAAAATTAGGTCAGCAGAAAAATACTTATCACTTCATTTTTTTTTTTTTTCCGATTCAATACTAATTATAACTGAGGTTGAAACAAACCGCCTTAATTATGCTTTGTTGTTTCGTGTGACGTGTCCTTCAAATAAATCACATAGAAGTAATATAAATCAATATAATTGCCCCATCAAATATCGTACATTGGAATCTTCGTTTTTATAACAGTTTTTTAAGTTGTATATATGGAGCCTCTTTCTTCTAAATACGTCGACTCCAAGGAAGCTTTTTCAGTTCACGGCAATTTCAAGGGAGGAGGAAGTGAATCGACGCGGGTGCAGCATTGAAAATGGATTACTACCAAACACATACGTCTGTATATTTTTAAGGCAATACTCTAATAGTAGATAATAAGATATTAATTTGACTAATGGTGAGTTCTACTTAATATTTGTTTTATTTGGTATCAAAGTCAAACACTATGTTACAGGTTTGAGTTGCGGTGGGGGTGACCTATAGTAAATGTCAGCTACAAAAGCGTGGTAATATATGACACCATCCTTGTGTCTCACATGGGTTAAATCTAATATTAACTATATGTATATAAATTGTTAGGAGTGGTGAAAATTGTCCAACCAGCGTGAGGTTATTTTAATAATATTTTATTATAAATTACTATTTATTATGTACTTTTTAATAATAAAATATTATAAAATAATCCAGCACACTCACATTGGTTGGACAGTTATCATCACTCAATTGTTAGACATCCTCTTTCAATGGTGGATTTTATTCAAGAAAACAAGCTGTGACCGATCGTTGGCTCTCATATGGTAATATTGCTTATATTTAAATAGGCTAAGGACTCGAGAGTTTGATACTTTAGAAGATTGATATTGCGTTTTGGATTTTCTAGTGAATATATATATACATAAGCTGACAAAAAGGAAAAGGAAAGGAAAGTCAAAAGAAAAGGTTGGAAGGGGAAGGAAATACATGAAACAAAGCTAAAATTTCTATGTTATATAATCTTTGTTGTTACATGGAAGGTTTATCTTGTAGTTGTTCCTATTCCCAAGCTTAGCCGCGTATATTGAGATTTGTTGATTTCAACTCCATAGTTTGTGGCAGGTAGTGATCAGGGAGGAGGGTTCCAAGCTTGGGAGAAGGCTAAAGTAGAAGGATCGCATCAAAAAATAGATAGAAAACAACAAGAGTCTGTCACCATTCGCATCAGTAGATGGTATCCATGGCATGTGGTGTTTTATTACTTACTTTGCCTTCATCGAGTCAAAGTCAAAAGTACAAATGTCGGCTTTGATTCCAAGCATACCTGCCTTCTTATAGCAAGAGCATATCTTTAGTGTTGCAACTGATGGCATCTAAATTAACCAAAAAAAAGTTCTCGTTGTTAACAAGGATTGCATAGTGTCCTTATAAGGTCCACTGTTACGAATCAATTTGTTTTCAAGAAATCCGCCCAAGTACCCAAAACTGGAGTAGCATTTTTTTTTTCACTGACAGAGTTTGATGATATCTGCAGAATTTTGGTAGCATTCTACGGAGCAAATATCAAGCAGGCCATGGCATGCACTTCATTTACTCTCCCAACGTCTCCACGGTTTGCTCCGATGACGGAGGACGTCTTCAAAGAGCACGTCGGTCTGCGCCGCTCGCATTCAGTCAAGGACCTTCACAATGGACCCCGTTTCCGGAGGTCTTACTCTGACAACAACCTTGTTTATCCCATCAACCGTATCCAAGCCATTGCCACACAGAAAAAGCTAAGGAACAGTCCTTCTTTGGGAATTTTTCCATTCCAATTCTCTACCTCTATTCTCCCAAACTTGCTTGACCCAGAGGCAAGCAAGGACATGACTATAGTGGAGAAGGATATGAATATAGAGGAGAGCTCGGTGGATGGTAGTAAAGAAGAGGAGAGAAAGAGATCGAATTGGATGGAGAGGCTGCTGGAAATAAGAAGTCGTTGGATAAACAGGCAGCAGAAAGAGAGTGCGGGTGAATACGTTGGTTGTGAAGAGGGTGGCATTGGTGATTGTGATTATGGTGGAGATGAAGGTGGTTGTGCAGTCTGTTATGGTTCAGAAGAAGGAGGAGTCGGATATGATCGTGAAACATTCTCGAGGCTTTTGGTTCGAGTTCCATGGTCTGATACCAAGCAATTTTCTCAATTGGCGTTCTTGTGCAACATGGCTTATGTGATACCAGCAATCAAGGTTTGTTTTCCATCTTTCAGACGGGTTCTCCTTGATTTTTTCAGTGAAGTTCTTTATCTGATTTTTGGATAGATGGATCAAATATTGTTAGTACAAAGAAGTTGCTTAATCCACTAATATGCAGGCCAAGGATTTGAGGAAGTATTACGGTCTACAGTTGGTAACATCTTCACTGGAGAAGAAAGCAGAGGCAACTGCGATTAAAGCAAAACTTGACGAGGACTCTGTTCGAGTACCCCAAGATGCCTCAGCAGCTGAAGAATCCAGTTCAGAGAAAGATTTGGAATCTGATAAGAAGCGTCCAATCCGCTCATCTCTTGCTTATGAGATTGCTGCCTCAGCTGCTTCGTATCTCCAATCGCGGACAAAGGGCCTTTTGTTCCTTAGCTCTGAACCACAGCAAGAGCGTGATGGCAAGGCTTCATGCGAAAACAGTGCTCAACCGCACAAGGAGGGAGAGGACTCGCCCCGATTGTATAATCAAGAGGTGGCTGCTTACATGGCAGCTTCAACAATGACTGCAGTGGTTGCTGCTGGAGAGAGGGAAAAGCAGGAGGCAGCAAGGGCCCTTCAGTCATTCCATTCATCACCTTGTGAATGGTTTGTTTGTGATGATTTGAGCACGTGTACTCGCTGCTTCGTGATTCAGGTAATTATTTCGTACTTCATCCATTCATCAAACTCTATTCTATAGGCCACAGATTTTCCATGAATATGTAACAGAGAATTTTCATTTGAGTTGCAGGGATCTGACTCCTTAGCGTCTTGGCAAGCAAACCTTTTCTTTGAACCGACCAAATTTGAGGTAACAATCTCTCCCCTGCTCTGTAAATGCATGTATACCGACAGAACCATTGAATACCTGTCCTGGTTGCAGGGTACAGATGTGCTTGTTCATAGAGGAATTTATGAAGCTGCAAAGGGAATATATAAGCAATTCATGCCAGAAATAATCGACCATTTGAACACATATGGAGATCGTGCAAAACTTCAATTTACTGGCCACTCTCTTGGGGGTAGTCTCTCTCTTTTAGTCAACTTGATGCTACTGACCAGGAAAGTTGTGAAACCCTCCACTCTCCGGCCGGTTGTCACTTTTGGCTCACCATTTGTGTTCTGTGGGGGCGAAGCCATACTTGATGAGTTGGGTTTGGATGAGAGCCACGTTCACTGTGTGATGATGCATAGAGATATCGTCCCTCGAGCCTTCTCCTGCAACTATCCTGACCATGTTGCCGTACTCCTCAAGCGTTTAAATGGCGCCTTTAGCACACATTCTTGTTTAATAAAAAATGTAAGGCCTTTATGAATGCACCCATTTGACAAATTTGAAGCTTAGATCTCTGTTGGTTTTCTCACTCACTTTTTCTTGTCTCCATGTTTTATGCAGAAACTATTGTACTCGCCTCTGGGCAAACTATTCATTCTGCAACCTGATGAGAAGTCATCTCCTCCGCATCCTCTGCTCCCTCCAGGGAGTGCTCTGTATGTATTGAACAAGGCTCACTCCGGCTACTCTACAAATGCCCTGCGAACCTTCCTCAACACTCCCCACCCACTAGAGACACTAAGCGATCCTACCGCCTACGGTTCCAACGGTACAATCCTCAGAGACCATGACTCGAGCAACTATCTGAAGGCCGTCAATGGGGTGTTACAGCAACGTACAAAGATGGTTGTTCGGAGAGTAAGAGAAAGGCGGAATCTACTGTGGCCGCTCTTGACTTCACCATCTCCACACACATGGAACCATGACAGTAACTTGAACAACAGCAGTTTAGTGACGAAGGAGGTAATGACTGGAGTTTGAATAAACCCATTCACAGGGATCCTCCACTTATACATGTAAAGGATGCGCATTGATACGCTCAATTCAAGAGCGTTTCATGTGCTAATTGTGTATATCTGTTTCATGTACATATTGCTAAACATCTCACTCATCTCTGTAATTGGGTTACTCATCGTTGACTAACACTGTTAATAATATTTTATTTCTAATACATCCTTGCTCAAAGCTATAGCATTTCACTTACCCAAACAGAAAAAGAAGATAAAAGAAAGCTATGCCAGGCAGCTTACCAGCATCCAAGATCCCCTTCTTTAATTTCTTGAAGGTAATAATCGATTCATTGAGAATTTGCCAAAGGCATCGCACATATACATACAAGGGGAGAACTGAAATTCCTCTTTCAAAACTCACTAACAAAAAACAGAAAAAATTCTAACAACACTAAAAAAGAGCTCAGGATAAGAAAAATGCTACAAAATAACGATCGTAACGAGCCACTGAGACCATTATTTGCCCTCCGCAGCCATCCTTTTGCGTATTTCTTGAGCTGTATTGAAAATGCCAAGAGTAGGCTGATTGCAAACAAAGCATTTCTTGTTCTTTGAATGATGCTGAAATGAAAAGAACCTGAGTTAGATTACACTGTAAAATGAAGGAGAGATGGGCAAAAAAATAACCAGGCAGACATGTTTTAAATGACATACTCCATTATCCTCAAGCACATAACAAAAAGCAAATAAAAAGACACCAAAGTGATGTACATCTTTAGCGGAGTGAGTTATTTTAATAATGCAGTTTGCTAGAAGCTCCAGAATCAGCTGTCCAATCAATTTTGCTACTAGTAAAATATTTATGGAATCAGTTAACTAGAGGTCCTGGGACCCTATTAACACAAAGATCTGATAGACCCAGCACACACTTGTATCAAATGCCTAAAGTTACAGACCTGACATTTAGTGGAGCATGGTTGGCTTGAACTCGACAAGTAATCAGCCTCAAAATTGAAAGCCCAAAGAAACTAACAAACCTAAAATTCCGTTCTCCAATAAATTAGACTTAAAACTTCTTGTTACAGAAAATACATGGCAGGACTCCTGATCTACAGATACAGTGATTTTACATGCGTACATAAGCGAGCATGTGTGTGTGCTACTAGAACTGAAGGACAACATGGTAATAAACCTTTCTAGCAGGCCTATGATCTGTCCTGTTTAATAAACTACAACTTGCTCTTCATTCTTAAAATGTAGGGTTTCCTTTTTTCTGTTAAATGACTCAATTTCCTGTCCCTTTCTTTTTTAAATGTTTGTGCCAAAGTCATCATATATCCACAAATAGTAAACTGATCATGCAAGAATTAATAAGTTGATATAGAAGGGATTACCTTTAATGCGCAATGCTCACAGAAATAGTGCTTGCACTTGGTTACTACAGGATCGACAAAAGGCTGCCTACAAATGAAACATGCAAAGGGCAACGAATCATCATCATCTTCATCGCCAGGGTCTACACCATCATCATCCACATCATCTACTCCCAAAGCTAGATTTCTCTTTCTTGCTTTCTCTGCTTCGTCCCACTCCTTCTCCATCTGCCATCCAGACTTGTAATCCCCTCGATCATGCATAAACTTACATGAATCTCCATACCCACAGTAACCAGTCTCTTTGTAATCCTTACATATATCTGGCTGATAATCAAATCTTGCCGAAACTCTAATGTGAGCAGAAGCCCTCAAAGGCCCATGTGCCCCACCAGCTTTCTCACTGGAAATTGTTTGCTCTCTTCGGAACCCAGCCTTATAATCAGTATATCCATGGATCCCTTTATACAACTTGCCATCTCCAGAGCTCTTTCCCTTCCCTTTCAAAGCCGCCTCTGCCTGCTTAAGAGCTTTCTCACGGAATGCTCGAGCATCTTTTGAGAACTCAGTCTCTGTTTCCAAAGTTGCTGTTGCTTTGCTATCATGTTCAACTTGAATTTCCTTAGAAGACTCAAACTGAAAAACAGTGTTTTCAGATTCTCTTTTTGCTTCAGTAGACGTATTGTTCTTAGAAGATCCAGTAGAAAAATACAGCTTATTGTCAGCCTTTAAGGTTTTCTTCTGAGTGTGTAAGAATGAGCCTTCAGTTTTTGAATCCTCCTCTTCGTCTTCATCAACTGTTCGTTTTCTGATGTTTTTATTTCTTGATGGCTTTCTGAAGAAGTTGCAGACTGAGAATGGATATATCAATGGAATGATAAGAGTCAATAAACACAAAACAAAAGGGAACAACAGAATCCAAATGGTGAATATGCAAACAAACAAGGGAATATAAAAGAAAGAATTATACCTTGCTCAGGCAGTTGATTTTCACTCGAATCGGCCATTTAATAAAAGAAAAGGCTAAGGTAGGAAGTCCTGAAAACAGTAACGTAGACACTGTCAGTCCTAAACTTAGTAATCCTTCACAAATCAAAGGAATATAAAATACTGCAAATGGGATCTAACATAAAAGAACACAACCAACAGAGCAAGTGTCCATCACAAGAAGGTCCAAATTTTAAAAATTGAACAAGGATTTTTCAATACACACAACACAGAAGAGCATGCATAATTCAAAATAATGTATCATAATAATTTCAATGAAATATTTTTTTATTGAGAATTGAAAAGGAATATTCTCATAATAATCCTGATGCAACTTGATTTTTGTATACTTTTATGCAACTGATTCAAGCTAAAACGGAAAGTTTCTGCAAATTAGGAACATAATGTCATAGCAGTAATAGTGTTAACTATTTACAATATGATTACAGGTCTGTCTATCATCAGCTAAACAGTAGTTAGTCATAGCAACAATTATATGTGGATTCAGCTATCAATCTACTCAAGTACATATTCTATTTATCAGGTCTGTCGTATGTGAATTCAGATATCAGAGACATTATTCCATTTATCAAATCCTCTATTGTGAATTCAGCTATCAATCTATTCAAGTACATATTCTAAGTTCCAGGCAGTCAAGTTGACGGTTCAGAAACAATTATAGCCGAGATCTCCAATTTAGCAAATGTGCAATTAAGATAATGAAGATGGAATTATGAAAGCATCCAGTATGCGAATTGGCTGGTCATCCATATAGTCGTCATCCAAAATAGTTTCCAGAAACATGAGGGAAATTCAGGGCATACTGAGAGCTAACAGAAATATATTGTTGAATTAATAATGAAAGAAAAACTAATTCCTCAACAAACCAGCTACAAATCTATCACAAACCCATAAATTGCATACCCACAAAACCGCAATCTATCCACTCTCGGCCTCACCCATCCTCAACCATATCTATCTCTCAATTCTCTCTTGAAAATATGGGGTTTTTCGATACCCCAATCTCTCCTACAAGAAGGGGAAACAGGGGAGAGGATAGGTTACAAAGGGAGGGAGAGAGAGAGAGCTTACCCAAACCAGATGAGAGAGAACGACGGATTACGCTTCAGCTGTGATAGAGAGAGGGAGGCTTCACAACGATCTCCGATGCTGTCCGCCGAGAGAGAGACAGACGGGAGAGGAGGAAGAAATAAAAAGGAATAGGTTTCGGTAAGAGAGAGATAGAGAGAGAGAGAGAGAGAGAGAAATATTAAAAAGGAATAGGTTTCAGTAAGAGAGAGAGACAGAGAGAGAGAAATATTAAAAAGGAATAGGTTTGCGGAATAGGCATTCCATACGAATTTTCAGCAAGTATTGCATAAAATATAAGACGGTAGAGTATAATTCTTTAATTTGGTGGTGGCAACATGTTTTATAATTAAAATTGAAACAAAATTACTAAAAAATTCATATAATTTCTAATTTTTCTAAAACTAACAAAAATAAAAAAAACCTTTGGAGAGAGTTTTTTTTTTTTAATGTTGTTTTTAATTTTTAAATTTAGTCTATTTCATCATGAATAGCTATTACTCTTTTTTTTTTTTTTTTTAAGATGAATAATTATTTCTATATGTAAGAGGAATTAGTGTTTCTCACAATAATAATTATTCTTAAGAATAAATATTCTATGACTAGATTCTTACATAACAAAAGAATAACTATTTCATTGTAATAGTCTATTCCACAAACTAGATGGGCATTAAATGCATTTTCCTACATTCCAATAGCCAAAAAGCTAAAGATATATAAAATTTTAAGCTTATCTTTTTATCTTCATCTCTCTTGATTGGTTTAAAACTAATAGAATAATACTATTCAACTAAAGTAATATATATATAGTTTGATATTTGACTAATTTTAAAAGTAGCTCTCTAAATTTGATAAAGTAAAATTTTCTTTTAGGGTTTAACTTTTATTTCAGAAGTCCATTATGAATGCTATTTGAAGTAGATAAACAATGTAAAAACACATTTTAAAAAGTATTATTAAACAAACTCAAAATACTTTTTAGAAAAATAAAAAAACGTTTGTTCTCCTTAAATACAAAACAAATATTAGTTTCGTACGGCTTTTTGTTTGAGCTTGTTAAACATCTCATCCGGGGGATTGTAATTAACAAAGTTGTTGGGTTCAAAAAATCATAATTATTTGTCTTAAATCAATCATTTCTGCATTTTAATCATTAAAATGTTAATCAAGAATATACCCGCCTCAACCAACAATTAAATCAATCACCCTTAAAAGAAAGGAATAAATAAAAATTGATTGCGATGGTTATCTTAGTATTGTAAGATATTTGTAGAATAAAAATGTAACTTTAATATTATTCTTATCTATTTGTTAAAAGTACTGCAATTTTTAACACAAGTCCATTATAAACTAATATAATAGTCTACGTTACACTTACCAAATTAGTTACTAGGCAATTAAAATTGATTGTAGTAGACGTGATACTATTACATTGACTATCACATCAATTTATAAGTTAACAGATACTTATCACGTCAGTAAACAATTAAAAAATTTAATTGTAACTGACTTAACAGTCTCATACAAACTTTCATGACTCCAAATATTTGTCCAATTGCAAAATGAAATTAGGCATGGTGAACTCTACCGTTCGTTTATTTGCAAATTTGCAATGGCATTTCTTGCAATTCTCGCAATAGAAATCTATATTTTCAATAACTTCCAATAAGCAAAGTCCTTGATGATTTTCTGTTTATTCGTTGGGCAATGTCCATTTCACTCTGGGATCTGATGCAAAAACCATGTGAGAGATTATCAGCCCGGCCCATTAGGTAAAACTGCAAAATCTTTCTTCTTCTTCTTCTTTTTTTTTTTTTAAAAAAATTATTTCTCTGCTACTCTCTCTCTCTAGTCTCTGCGGTTCTAATCTATATTCTATCGTCCTCCCTTGCCTTCCATTTCAAAAGCCCCCCTCCAAATGCACAAAACTCCATTAACGTCAATAACATCTCTCGCCAAACGCCATCTCAATCCTCGCAAAACCTAATTTTCAATCCACGTCTCCCCTTCTTTCATCCATTTCCCATAGCGCCACAGCATCCCTTTCCGCATTTGCAAACTGGCCTCTCTTCGTCGTCCACGGTGCTCATTTTATATCTTCCATTATTGATTCGCCGACACTCCACCATTATTGGGATTAATCAGCTTTTGTCTCTTGTAGGGTTTTGATAATCTCACCCCTATTCGATTTTTCAGTTTTCTTTTTCTTGCCCTTTAGGGTTTCCCTATTGCTTTCCTTTTTCTAGGGTTTCATCTTTGTCGAACTTGTAGATTTAATTAAATTTTAGTTTATCGAGAAAACAGTCATACATACTTTTATTTTCTTTTTGGGATTTTTTTTTTTTTTGTTTGTATAAAGTGGTTCTCCCCGAAATTGTTTAGGGTTCTATGTTGGTGATCTTTTCCTGAAACGTCCATAATTTTTTGGTGGTATTTACTGTACTTACCATTGTTTAGAAAGCCTATCTGGACCAATTTGCTGCGGTCTGAAAGTTTCCTTTTTAAGCAAAACTGTTAGCAAATTGGATAAACTGTCGAATTCTGGGGTCTCGTTGTATCTACTTCTAAGGCTACATCTTTTGCGTTTGATATCTGGTTTTGTTTGTAACCTCTTTTATTTTTTTGTTGGTCTGGGTGGAAGAAGATATAGTTGTTGTTAAGGGTTTTGTGGGGGAGAAAGCCTAGGCTTGCATGGGCGAACATGAGGGGTGGGCTCAGCCACCAAGTGGACGATTTCCGAACGGCCTGTTGCCCGATGAAGCGGCCTCTGTGATGCGAGTGCTTGAATCAGAGCGATGGTCGAGGGCCGAGGAGAGGACTGCAGAGCTTATCGCCTGCATTCAGCCCAACCCGCTGTCCGAAGAGCGCCGAAATGCAGTTGCGGATTATGTGCAGCGGCTGATCATGAAGTGCTTTCCCTGCCAGGTGGGGCATGTACCCCTAATGTAACCATGTTCTCTGACTTAAGGAAGCTTTGAAAGCCTGCAGAAGAGAAACATACATACTTACATATATTTGCGCAAATGCATAAGTAGTTTATGTTAGTCTTCAAAAGTTGTGCATTATTGTTATTTACACGTAGTTGATATGATGGTCATGTAGTTCTGAAACGAATTATTATGTCTTTATGGATGAAGAATTTTGTGTGAATTGTAATGCTGGTTCAATTATTATAAGTAGAGAAGATGATGGCTTGCTATTGATCCAATGGGATGGATGAGTATGGTTGAGATAGGTAAGTTGCATTCAAAAAGAGAAAAAATTAGAGTGAGCGTAGCCTTGGAAAACTAATAAAACTGAGTAGTAACAGGTGATTGGCTGAAGGCTCTAAAGGCTCAAGGGGACAGCCATGGATCTTTTGATCTGAGGTAGGAAGAGCTAAGAAGGGACTTGTAAATTATTTTGGGAGATTCTATGGATTTGACCTTGGATTGAGTCCAATTGTGAGACTATTTTTCTGGGGAATTATAAATATTGGTAGTAGACTTGATTTCATTTTTTTTTTCTTGACCTCTGTTCATGGTTATGCAATACAATTGTTTGTTCACTTATTTTAGTAGAGTATAAGTGCATCATCTTCATGTTTTATATTGTTATCACACTCTTCCTTGTTATGAATCTTTGGATTATGATTTTTGTCTGCAGGTGTTCACTTTTGGGTCTGTGCCCCTCAAGACTTATTTGCCTGATGGAGACATTGACTTAACAGCCTTCAGTGAGAATCAAAATTTGAAGGATACATGGGCTCATAAGGTTCGTGATATGCTGGAGAGAGAGGAGAAGAATGAGAATGCTGAATTCCGTGTAAAAGAAGTCCAGTACATTCAGGCAGAAGTATGCCTCTCTCAGCATTCTTAAATGTCTTTTCAATTCTTTGAATTTTTGACCTTATGAGCAATTCCTTCGTGAAGGTGTGCATACATCGTGTCTGACTTAATGTTTGCTTGTCTTAATTATCCATATCACCAATAAATGCACCTGATTCTGATGAGGAGACAATTTGTTCTTTGACATATGCAAAATAAACAAGGAGAAAGAGTCTAGAACCAGTCAAGCTTATAGACTAAATATCTAGAATAAATTCGAGGAAATGGTGGAACCTCATATGCTATCTATCGGGCATCAGCTCATCTTTCACCTCAACAAATACCCCCCCAAACTCACACACATGCACTTGCACCCACCCACCCCACACACAACACAAAAAGAAGAAAGGAACGAAAACCAACAACGTTGTTGGTATATAGAGGTCTACTTTAACTACTTTTTGGGTGCAATGGATGATGTAACTTTCCATTTTAAATGTTTAATTAAATAAAAATAATAGTACCTCTTCCTTTCCACTTTAACTCCAAGGGGTTGGCTCAAGTGGTAAGGGCCTTGATCTTGGTGACATTTCTATCAAGTCTAAGGTTCAAATCCCCTTGGGTGCAAGCAATTCTTTGGGGCTACACTGGCGAAGTTGGAGTATTACCCGATCCGTGTGGAGGGGGTGCTTTGCACGGGTCCGAGGTTTACTTGATAAGAGTGAGTTCATGAAACAAAATGATTAATCATGATTGTAGAGGAATATCGATGAGACATGAACTTTTCAATAAGGGTACTAACATATAAGGTGTGCTGCGAGGAGTGTAAGAAAAGTTGTAACATCTATGTATAATATAGAGTATAAAGTAAACCATTAATAGAAGCTTTTTGTGAAGATTTATGTTCAATGCTTCTTGAAGTGATGCTATATATGAAATTATCTTTGGAGTTTCTTGGTCTTCCAATAGGAGACTCCTATAAGGCCAAGTTTATTTGGAACAGTGTTATTGAAAAGATAGAGTTTCGGTTGGCTAGTTGGAAAAGAATGTATTTGTCAAAATGTGGTAGGGTTACCCTTATTAAGAGTACACTTTCCAAGTTGCCCACATACTTCATGTCCCTATTCCCTCTCCTTGTGGGTGTTGCAAACCATATTGAAAAGATCCAACAAGATTTCTTATGGGGTGGGCTAGGCAAAGAATTTAAATTTCACATAGTAAGTTGGTTCAAGGTTTGCTCTTCGATCATTCAGGAGGTTTGGGGGTTCGAAACTTGTTATTGTTCAACCGTGATGTCTTAGGTAAATGCCTACGAGAGGTTTGGTGGAGAGTCGTGCTGGACTCCAAATTTGGCAATGTGTGGGGCAGTTGGTGTTCTAATAGCCTCGTGGGGTAATTGGTTTTCTAACATGCCTCATAGGGGTTATAGAAGAATATTAGGAGGGTTGGGGGAAGTTTTTAAGTTATAATATATTTGTGGTGGGAGATGGCTCCAAGGTTAGTTTTTAGCATTATCTATGGTGTGGAGACAAGACCCTAAAGAAAGACTTTTTGGTTTTATATGGTATTGCTTGTGCGAATGATGCTTCTATGGTGCCTCACTTGGAGATTTTTGGTGGCTCCAATTAGTGGAATGTACACTTTGCTAGAACGGCTCATGATTGGGAAGTGGATATCTTTACCTCGGTCTACAATTTGTTGTATTCAGTTAGAGTGAGACGGGAAGGTGGGGATATGATTTGGTGGGCTTTTTCCAAAAGGGAGGATTGTTTGATGTCAGATCCTTTTACAATATCTTGGGTTGTAGTGAAGGCTCTCATTTTCTCTTGCAAGAGTATTTGGTGGACTAAAGCTCTCTCGAGGGTGGCTTCCTTTGTTTGGTCGGCGGCCCTAGGAAATACTATTACCATGGACAACCTTAGGAAGTAGAATGTTATTGTGGTTGACAAGTGTTGTATTTGTGAAAAGAATGGGGAGTCCATGGACCATCTCCTTCTTCATTGTAAGGTTAATTGAGCCTTATGGAATGTTTTTTTAACCGCTTTGGGTTATACCTAGACGAGTTGTTGTTTTGCTTACTTGTTTGTTGACTGCTGGTAGCACTTAAAGACTATCACTATATGGAAGATGGCACCTTATTGTCTTTTGTGGTGTATTTGGAGAGAAAATAATGATAGGAGTTTGAGGATTGTGAGTGTAACTACCCATGAGAAGCGTTTTGCCATATTTACGTTATCACTCCAAAAGGACTAGTAAATTTGGAGTTTCCATAAAATCGCTTATAAATTCACCCAATAAGGAATGTGAGACTTTATACCAATGAGTGTCTTTATAAACCACCAATTTTATGTGGGCTGCTCATCTTATTAATGTAGAACCAAGACGTGATGATGTTGGAAGAGCTTATATCTTTTTTTTTTTTCTTTTTTCCTATACTCTTTATCTTCAGACAATGGTTTTGTATCCACGTTTGTACTTAATTTTCATGATTTTGTTGTTTTTATTTCTTCTTCTAGCTAGGTTTTTTCTTGTATATTTTATGTGTACTTGGGCACCTTACGCTTTTTATATACATCTTGATTACTTATCAAAAAAATCTATGAAATTAATTACAAAATTTTGGGAAATTGTGACACCCTAAAAAGTTGATTGCCTCATTGGGAAGATTGATTGCCCCATTTATTGGGTGGATTATTAAGGTGCTTATGAGTATTAATTCTCACATTGGTTCCTTACTAGGTGAGATTGAGCTTTATAAGTGATTTTAAAGAGCTCCAATTGTATCTTGTCTAAACCTTTTGGAGTGATAGTATAAATGTGGTTAACACTTTTCTTGGGTTATAAATAATATCAAAACAATTTAGTAACACCATGTGGCATTGATGCATTGCATATCGTGGGCCTTGGTGAGGATGTAAGAGATTTGAGTGTGGGAGATTGTGAAATCCCCAAAAGTTAGTCCCACATTTGGAATATGGAACATTGAGTGATGTGGATTTTAAAGGTGTTTATGAGTGTTAGGTTCCTCATTGGTTTCTTTCTAGGCAAGACTGTACTTTGTTAGTAATTTTAGAGAATTGCAATTGTAATTTGACATGTCATTTTGGAGGAGTAACATCACCTTTGAGGGGATAAAAGGGGGATAAAAGTTATACATATAGCATTACTCTTTTTTAGAGTAATAGCGTAGATGCGGTTAGTGTTTTCTTTGGGTTGTTACAGAAATAGGAACAACCGATTAATGAGTGTGTTGAAGCCAATTGGTCTTTGGAACCTTTTTTATAATGTGCATTTTGCATCATTTGTTGGAAACTACATAATGAAAGGTTTCATCTTTTCAGCCCCATTATTGTTGAGCGTGTTGTAAAAGTTTGGACAACATGAGGATAAGGTGCTTTTACTAATACTATCTTACCCACTTATCCAAAAAAAAAGACACTAATACTGTCTTACCTAAGATGCCTATAACTACACAAATTAACCATGAGAAATCAGTTGATTGATGCCTTCTATTATAATTTTCCCAGTCAACAACACTTTCCAAAAAAAGAAATTTCCCTGTCAACAAGGAACCCTTAACCAAACCCCTTTAGTTGCCTTTACTTCTAGGATGCTTGTCATCCTTGCCATGTATGTATCTAGGGAATACCTCTACACGTTTTGGTTTAGGATTTATGTTTTGTTTCTTATTGAGATATATGGGAAGACAACTCTAGGCTGTTAAGTTATTTCACTTTTCCGCCACTTCTAAGCTTTCTTACTTACAAGGTGGTATAATTTCCTGCAGTTGTTGTTGTAATTGTTACTGTTGTTTGTAGTAGTTGCTTTCTTTTTTTGTTAAATTTTTTTTTTTCATATAGCTTTAGATTTTGTGCTTATAACCTATAAATAAGGTTCTTCTCTGATGGCAATTTCTTATTTTGTCTTCATGTATTTTCAGGTGAAGATAATAAAGTGTCTTGTGGAAAATATCGTGGTAGACATATCATTCAACCAGCTTGGAGGGTTGTGCACTCTTTGTTTCCTTGTGCAGGTGAGTACTGCTTTTTGGAACCTTACACTAATTCTTTCTCCTTGGAAAAATAGAACCATGATGATGTCCATGTCTCTTCACTGAATTGTAGTTTTTGCTTCTCTAGGTTGATAATTTGATAAATGAGAACCATTTGTTCAAGCGTAGCATTATATTGATAAAGGCCTGGTGTTACTACGAGAGCCGGATCCTGGGTGCTCACCATGGGCTTATCTCAACTTATGCCTTGGAAACCTTGGTCCTGTACATATTTCATGTCTTCAATAATTCCTTTGCTGGGCCACTTGAGGTAACTGTGTTTAGTTTCAAAACTTATTATTTTGTAATTCTTTATCTGTCCTTCTGGAATTTTTTTTTTCTTTGCGCACGCAGGTCCTCTATCGTTTTCTGGAGTTCTTTAGTAAGTTTGATTGGGACAATTTTTGTGTTAGTCTATGGGGTCCTGTACCCACAAGTTCACTTCCAGATGTAACAGGTGTATATAATTTGCTTCAAGATTCTTGTGTTAATACTTTATTGAGCAAACCCATATTTTGCCAATTTGTTTTTCTTTATTGAAATATTTGCAGCCGAATCTCCTCGAAAAGATGGCATAGAGTTACGACTGACCAAAAGGTTTCGAGAATGTAGCAGAGCATATGCTGTTTCCCCTGGTGGTCTAGAAGGGCAACCCTTTGTTTCCAAACATTTTAATGTAATTGATCCGTTGCGTATAAACAACAATCTTGGACGTAGTGTCAGTAAAGGTAGATAAATTCTAAACCTAGTACACTTCTAATTATCTGTTTTAAAGATGTTTTCTTGGGGTCTTTGAGTATTTTCTTTTTGTTTGTTGACCGCATCTGTTCATGCCTCTGGTACATGTGTGGTTGCTGGATCATTGAACATACATTTGATAGATCTTATTCATATCAAAGGGTTTGCAATTTTTTATTATAAATTTTTTGTTTTTTGTTTTTGTTTCAAGTAGTTATTCAGGCAGCCTCTTTGCAAGTTGTAATGGTAAAGGTGGTGTTAAACTGCTCGTAAATTAATGTCTTTTGCTCTTCAGACTTGCTGAGACTGTCTCTGAAGCTGGTCTAGTAAGCTCAAGTACATTCTTTTATCAAATTTATCCTTTTTTAAACTTATCAAAAAAAAAATACATAAAATATTTTGGTTCTTTATTTGTTTGGTATCAAAACTATGCACCAACTTCTGTACTAAATACCTACCTAGAACAAGTTTCTCATCATTCATTTTGTTCTGGTCAGCTTTGGTAAATTTTTGTATGAGCAGCAAAGATGTTTATATGTTGCTGCTGGTGCATGTAGGTTGATTTTATTGGATATAAGTTTGTTTTATATCCACGTGATAATTTTCCCAATAACTTGGTAAGATGGAAGTTGTTCTATTGATTTTGTAATATGGTCCTATTTGAAAAGCGAATCATTCTTACATGTACTATTACCTTATTATTTTCCTTGGTTATTTCTATTACACAATTCTTCTCCCCTTTTATTTTTTGGAATTTTCAAAATTTTATATGGAACTAAGGAATGCACAGTTAAAAATGAGAATTAAATTTTTGGGTGAATATTAGTTAGTTTTTTAGGTCCAACATAACAAGTCTGTTGAGTTGGTTGGTTTAGATGATTCTTTGTCCTAGTTGGAGTTGACAGATTATGTTAGATGACTAGATTTCTAACTTATATTGTGATTGCCATAATATTTCTTGTTCTGTACCAATTTAACTTATTGTAGCTATGTTTAAAAACCGAGAAACTGTGGAGTGGCTCAGTTTTAAGATGGGATCTAAACAATTTTTTTTTTGAAGTGTTTCATTGATTGTAACTTCCCTCTGTTCCATCATAGAGTATTCACAAATGATACGCATTTACAATTCATTAAAAAAAATGATACACATTTACTGAAACAATCAATCTTCTTAAAATACCCTTTGTTGCATGCATTCATGTCCCCTGTATTGCATGCATATGTGTGAATCAATTTAATAAGTAATCTGATTTTTCTTATCAAAAAGTTATTAAAGAGTGAGGGTTGTACTGTCTATGTCTGTTCTGCATGTATAAAACTATGAATTTTCTTATGTGTCTGCTCCACATACTCTATTCACTTGATGTTCAGAGGTTGCTGGGATCGCACAGATGTCTTTTATGGATTTAAAGCTGTGTAAACTTATTTTGTTCATTCTTTTTTATGCATTTCCTTTGTTTGGATGCATGATTATTTATACTCACCTGTCTATATTGTGTTACTAATTAATTGTGCATATGGATAATGGTTAATACAATAATAACACAAGCACATAGTTACCTTTATACTTAAGTTTTACCCCTTTCAGCTCTTTTTACAGAAGATAATTTATGTCTTTTCCAGGTAACTTCTTTAGGATACGCAGTGCTTTTGCATTTGGGGCTAAAAGACTGGCTAGGTTACTTGATTGCCCAAAAGAAGATCTCTTTTTTGAAGTAAATCAGTTCTTTATGAACACTTGGGACAGACATGGCAGTGGTCATCGTCCTGATGCACCAAGGAATGACTTATGGCGCTTGAAATTGTCAAATCCAGACCAGTTACATGGGTCTGAGAGTCTCAGGAGCAATTCAAGTAGCCAAAGAAATGATTCTTCCTCTGGTCGTGAAACTCGAGTTGATGGAACACGTGGTTCACATAGTATTTCCTCTCAGCATGGTAATCATTCCCTGGAAAGTGCATCTAGAACCAATGATGTTTCTACAGCCTCTCATACTCAAAGCCAAAAGAGTTTTGGCAACTCAAACAGCTCAAGGATATCTAATCAAATTAGACGAGAAATCAGTTCCAATCAAGGTGCACATGTGGACAAGGATCAGAAAAGTTCTAAACCCAATAACTTGGTGAATGACATCCAGGGCAGGTTTGTCTTTGCAAGGACACGTTCTAGCCCTGAGCTTACTGACACATACGGTGAAGTTTCTTCCCAAGGAAGACGTAACAGAGCCCCAGAAAGTGCAAAAAGCCAGACCTCTTCTGCTAGGTTGGATAATAGCAGGAGAAAGAACCCAGAATCTGACATTTTGGCAAGCCATAGCACTAGAACCGATGATCCTTCATCTCTTAGGCATGTATCATCCCGTCAAAGTCTAGATGCTGCTGCTGCTGACTCAAACAGTGGTTCCAATAGCTACCATGAAGAGACAGGCTCAGGTGCCATGGGTGAAGAGTTTGCTTCTGTTCTGGGGACACAGGGAATGCATCAAGAAGAGCAAGATCTTGTGAACATGTTGGCATCTTCTACGGCTCATGGTTTTAACGGACAGGTTCATCTTCCATTGAATATGGCTTCAGGTCACTTACCACTTCCTATCCCATCTTCCATTCTAGCTTCAATGGGATATGCTCACAGAAATTTGGGTGGGATGGTTCCTGCAAATATTCCATTGTTTGAGACTCCTTGGGGCACAAATATGCAATTGCCACAAGGTTTTCCTTCACCATTAGCTCACTATTTCCCTGGCATTGGATTAAGCTCAAATCCTGAAGATTCAACTGAACCTGGTAATGAAAATTTTGGTTCTGTGGAAATGAACCCGGGGGAATCTGATCATGATTTCTGGAATGAGCAGGACAGGGGCCCTGCTGGTGGGTTTGAGGTTGATAATGGAGGTTTTGAAACGCTTCGGTCAGATGACAAGCAACAGTCAGCTTCAGCTAGTTATAACTTTGTTCCTTCATCCCGGATTAGCTCCAGCAGCTCCACAAGAGTTCAGCAGGAGATTACAAAGGAAAGCCGAGGGTCAATGAGGGAAGATGATGATACTTTCCAGTATCATGATAACAGAGAAAATGAGGTTTACTATGATGACAGAACTTTAAGTTCAAGATCCTTGCCTACTGCGCCCCTAATTCCCAGAGGAGTAGAACTTCTTCTGAGAGTTCTTGGGAAGGATCATCAGCAAAGGTCTCAAAGTCAAGGGAAAAGCGGGGTAGGAAAACTGCTGCTTCTGCTGTGCCATCTACTGTTCATGTGAAAGGGAAGAGTGCGTCTGAACATTCCTCCACTCAGGCAGATGATGACAACAGAGACTGGAATCCACTGTCAACCTCGGGCACTGAAATGGTAGAAAGAAGCATGGGACCTCAATCTGCTGCTTCTTTAAATGTTCCAAGCCATCAAATACCTGGATTTGAGTCAGCACAGACAAGTGGATCGGATTCTCTGATACCCAATGGTCCAGTACTTTTAGGTCATGGTTCACGACAAAGAGCTCCAGATGATTCTGGGGTTCTTCCCTTTACTTTTTATCCTACTGGGCCACCAGTTCCTTTTGTTACAATGCTTCCAGTATACAATTTCCCAACAGAGGCAGGAAATTCAGATGCATCAACGAGCCATTTTAGTGGGGAAGAGGGTCTGGATAACAGTGATTCTAATCAGAATTTTGATTCATCTGAGGGACCTGATCAGCCTGATGTGTCGAGTACTTCTATTTCTATTAGAAGGATTGCTCCTGTTGAGCTATCAGAGCACAAGGCTGACATTCTCAACAGTGATTTTGCTAGCCATTGGCAAAATTTGCAATATGGGCGGTTTTGCCAAAATTCACAGTATCCTGCACCTATGATTTATCCTTCACCTTTAGTGGTGCCTCCTGTCTATTTACAGAGCCGTCTTCCATGGGATGGTCCGGGAAGACCTCTTTCAGCTAATATGAATCTTGTCACTCAGCTTATTAGTTATGGGCCTCGTATTTTTCCTGTTTCTCCTCACCAGCCTGTTTCAACTAGACCTGCTGCTGTCTACCAACATTATGTTGATGAAATACCAAGACATCGTAGTGGGACTGGGACCTACCTGCCAAATCCTGTAAGATAAATTTCAGACCCCTAACACATTGTTAAGCGGGTTCTTTGCTTTTTTATTTTGCAGTCCTTTGTATTGGATATTTTGTAAACAAAAGATTCTTAAAACGTAGAAGTGGAAGTCTGGAGTGAGTTTTTTTTTTTTTCATTTGATAGTGTTTTGTGCATGTTATTTTTGAGCTGATTTTGAGAGAGAGTAGTCTTGTTGCTGCTTATTAGGTGGACAAATTTTCCTAGAAACATACTGCCACATGATCCATCTCTATTTTATAGTTCTTTCGCCTTTGGTGGATGGGTTATAAAAGCTGGGGTGTAGAGGAACTATTGAGAAGTGATTTTGCATATTTTGGTTTGCATTTATTAGTTTAGAGTCCCATCTTTTTTGCTTGGTCAAGTTCTGAATTAGTGGTGCCATGAGGTGTGATGACTTTACAAACATATGTTTGAGAAATTAATATTTCAATTTTTTTCGTTTAGCTGCAACAGACTGGTTCATACTTTTATATTCTTAATGCCCATAATTTGTTAAATTTGCAGTATTTAGTTCCGGACGTTCCTATATGTGTGTGAAATGGTCCTTTCTGCTGAATGTATATTGTGGTCACATTTGGTACCAACGGTTAATTTCATACAAGCAAACCTAAAATTGCTGACAATTTTATTAATTGATACTGCAATTTGTGGAAGTTTAATTTTGTTATTTTATTTACTTCAGAAGGTTTCTGCTCAGGATCGGCAATCTACAAGTTCCAGACGAGGGAATTATGGCTATGATAGAAGTGACCACCATGGTGATAGAGAAGGGAACTGGAACACTAACTCAAGGTCGCGAGCTGCTGGGCGGCGCCAAGCTGAAAAGCCCAACTCAAGATCAGACCGGTTGGCGGCAAGTGAGAGCCGAACTGACAGGCCTTGGAGCTCACATAGACATGACTCAATTGCTTCACCGCATTCTCAGAATGGTCCAGTTCGCTCAAACCCTATGCAGAGTGGTCCTGCTAATGTGACATATGGAATGTATCCACTTCCAGCCATGAACCCCAGTGGGGTGGCATCAAACGGGCCTAGTATGCCACCCTTCGTCATGCTGTATCCGTATGATCATAATACTGGCTATGGGCCACATGCCGAGCAGCTCGAGTTTGGATCTCTTGGACCAGTGGGCTTCTCAGGTGTGAATGAAGTATCACAACTAAATGAGGGAAGCCGATCGAGTGGAGCATTTGAGATTCACGGTGTCTCTGCTCAACAGTCTTCACCCGATCAGCCTTCTTCACCCCACATCCAGAGGTAGTTCGTGTGCTTTCTCCAAGATAGCTAATGATTTTAAAGCATCACTAAAATGCATCAAGTCTGAAATATATATATAATATTTTTTTTAATTAATGTCTTAATATAATTTTGCAAGTTGTTTATTAAATAATCATCAGTTGCTTCCTATTATATCACTGGGATTGTTTTATAATGCTGTCCACTTTATTATCTTAACAGGGACATTTGATTATTTAACAGATCGGTGACCCAGAGGAACTACCAGTTGAAAGATGAGGATTTCCCGCCTCTGGCATTTCCAAACCAGGGAGGGAATGATGGTGGGATTCACTATGATGAGAAACCCTCCCATAATCGAGCCAGGGATGCAATGATAGAGGAAGAATTTGATTGTCTGGTTAGATGATTTTTTCAAATATTTTCCTCATGGAAAGGTCGCCCGTACATGCTGGCCCGGTGCTTGTATGTAGAATACAGAGTGATTACGTGCTCTGTTTCCAAGGATGCCAGAGGATGCAGGTCAGGCCGTCAGCTTTTTTTCTTTCTTTTTTCTCTTTTTTTTTTAGGTTTAGATACATTGTAACCCCACTAAAGTAGTAACTCACGTAGGCTCAGAACTTAGGATTTTACTTTGTTACAAATTTGTTCTGTCAGGATTTTGTTTCACACAATGTAGGGTTTTTGATTAATATGCTCAGTCTGTAGCAGCCCCTATATGAAATCTCGACCACGATAGTGTATCAGTTACACCGTAATCGATTAGTTTGGATGACAAATTTTCAATGATCACTTCTCCACTTATAACATTCGTGCTTTCTTTGTATGCTTGTGTTTGGTGCTTAACAAGGCAACAGCTTTTTTTTTTTTTTTTTGGGCATAGCATGGAACCGTGCTTAACTTGGTAAGATAATGATCGTTTTGGTGATGCTTTGGCTTCAATAAATGGTTTTTCTCTTCTTTTGTGGAGCTGAGAAAGTTTACAATTTTTAGAGCATTACCAACCATGGTTTCCCTGGAATCTCAGGTGGAAGAATAACAGATACAAACAGGATCTTGTACTTTCATCGGTAAAGCAGAGGTTTTGGCCCATAAATTTAGCATGAAACTCTATTCCACCATTGTGTAACCTATTCTTCCAATCTGATCGGCATATGAGGAGAGAGAGAATTATACATATATGAATTCAAATATGCTAAATTATAAATAGCAAAAGAAATGATATGGAATACATTCATAGAAACTTCTTGTCCACAAGAATATTCCCTCAAAAACATGAGATAACTGCTCAGAAAAAAAAAAAACCTCCTGAGCTCTTTTATCTATTTGGACCGCAAACCAGGGATATTTTTTAGGCCCATCTTGCCAAGGACAAGCTTGGGGATAGCAGGAGGGTTGTCAAGCCCCATGCTTCGGCTGAATTCATTAGCAAGCTCCACAAGCTTGTGCTTGTCCCTGCCCACTTTCTTATTGGAATTGTAATAACCAAGCCAGGCCTGGTATGCTGCTTCTTTGTTCTTTATCTCCACTTGGGACAATGCTCGTTCAACCTGTTTAATTATTTGTTTGCCATTAAATTAGAAACAGTTATGGGAAATTTTGTGTCCTCATTTTCACACAGATTACTTTTGTGTGCTTCTAAGAAATTTACAAGTAAAGAAACCCCAAGCAGAGAATCAGAGGGGGGAGAGAACAAAACAAAGCTAACCTTTTTCTTCGTGTCTGGATCGACTGAAGGTGGTGGAGCCTCCGTTATTGGTAAGTCCTTGGTAGTAGATAAAAAGAATTCCTCCCAAGGTGCTAGTAACAAGATGCCTTGCCCTTCTTTACCTTTACGCCCCGTTCTACCAAGTCGATGAATGTACTGCTCTCTATCAGCTGGCAAGCCCACCTGTAAGGGCAGCCACCAGGAAAAAAAAAAAAAAAGTAAAATCAATGCCAGCTGAAGAGAAGTGTACTGAATATTTGAAAGGCTTTGAAATTAAACAGGGGAGTCGTTGCAAATTAGAGGAAGAATACAGAGATGCCGAAGAACATGGTAAAATGGGTCCACAAAAATGACACAATAATAATATTTGCTTTCTATAACCCATGCACAACATGCATAACTGAATTTGGTTTTATTAAATTACCACTTGTCTCAAAAGCTTAAGCTAATAGAAAAAGATAATTTAATCATTTAATCAAAATTTTATTACTCTCCCTCATAGAGACGAATCTAGAAAGTTGGATGGGAGGGACCAAGATATATAATTTTTTTGGGACAGGGACATGACCTATAATTTTATTTTATTTTAACACCTAAATTTTTTTTTGGGAGGGAATTGAGGAGAGGCCATGACCATCCCGTGTCCCCCTATGGATCCGTCCCTGCTCCCTCACATATGAAATCAAACTCTATTTGAATAGGTTAAGCCCAACATGGAGAATATTTAATTAAAATGGGATCGATGACAAAGTCCAGGTTTGAACTCAAAATCTTTGGTTTTGATACCATGTTAAATAATCACTTGTCCCAAAAGTTTAAACTTATAGGAAGAGGTAAATTTAATCATTTAATCAAATACTTTAATAGATTCAAGTCCACATGAACAAAAAACTAATATTCTATTACCTGTATGACAAGGGTAACGTCTGGATAATCTACTCCACGTGCAGATACATCAGAAGTCACAAGAATAAGACCCTTTGACTTCCTGAATTCATCAGATACCCTGGTTCTGTAACTCTGTGGTTTTCTAGAATGGATCTCCCTAACATTCAAGTTCAGCTCCCCCAGAAGGTCAGCAACCAGACGCGTGACCATGGCAGTTGTGCAGAATACAAGAACCTGCACAAACAAATTGCTACATTACATTTTTCAGACAAAGACAGCAAAAATGTTGACAAACAAAAACCGTTGATATCAGTGACAGTTCAAAATTCATTACAGTACTGACACCTAAACCCTGATGTCTATTTTGAATAAAAACGTGTGACAGCCTTCACAGATTTTCAATAATGTGTTTGTGAGCCCAATGAGAAACATCTTCACAACAACTTTCTAATGAAGATAGTCCATGGTGCAGGTTTGTAGATCACAATTACCTTATAGTCCACATCATCTGCAATATGCTCTTTTAGGAGAACATACAGTAGTGAGAAATGCTTGTCTAATGGAGCAACTAAATGCATTTGCCTGACCTGAAATGATCCAGCATTTGAAGAATCAAGCTATTGACAAATTTGTAAAAGTATTAAATAAAAAAGTCACATAAAGGCCTGCCTGTGAATGCGTCTCCTCACTGCCCTCTTGAACTGTATTGATAAATTCATGATCTCTTTTCAAAGCAATGTGACTGATTTGACGAACCTTCACACCAAAAAGTAAATTCGGATTATTATTCTATTTCCGTAACATCACCACACACTAAAAGATAATAATAGAAACCTCTTCTGGAACAGTGGCAGAAAACAAGAGTGTCTGTCGTTGTTTTGGAACAGCAGCAATTATCTTCTCAATTTCTTTTCGAAATCCCATGTCTAGTAAATGATCAGCTTCATCGAGTACAAGGACTTTCACGCCCATCAGCCTAGTTGCAAAACCAGGGGTGTTCTCAATATGATCTCTGAGCCTTCCAGGTGTAGCAACAAGAATCTGTAAGTTTTGAATGTATGAAATATATAATAATGTCCAAGTAAACATTTTGAAACTATGATAATAAATTGAACACTACGCTTTGCAACAGTATATAATAGCAGAAGCTTAGTGAGGACTCTGTCTAATTAGCTGGTAGCTTAGGATCCCTTCAGAAAAAATAAGGCTGAGTAAGGTACCTAAATACCACTCTACGGCCTTATTTTACTCTGGTCTCTCTATAACCAACCCAAGACATACTACAATTCGAATGATTTGATGTTTGGCCTAGTGAATATCACAAGAGAGTCCAACAAACAACATAGAGTCCTGAGGCAAACAATAAAGACACTCACCTGGCAAGGGTTTGCTTGCATGCGTTTCTGTTCTAGCGCAAGTCTTGTGCCTCCTATTACAACTTGAACACCGATTGAAGGATGATACTTCAACAGAGTGTTACCTTCTGCAGCAGCTTGGCTCGCAAGCTCTCGAGTTGGGCATATTACAAGCACAAAAATCGGGGATCGCTTTTGATCTCGATCAATAGGAGGTGACTTTACTACAACTTCAATTGATGGAAGCTGAAATAAAGAACTTCAACAATAAATAGAGTGAAAAAACCCCGGAATCCATATGTCTGGATGCAAAAAAACAAAGAGAGCCTAGCTTAGAGAATTTCCAATTTTAAATATTCTACAACAATTTCATGTGGCCCAATCAAAGTGCAAACTCACGGCTAGAATGTCTGCTTTTATTTTTCTTAGATCAAACATTTGCACTTATAAATTATAATCAAGAGACAAACTTATTCCAAAAAGAAGAAATAACAACAATTTTGCAGATTCCATATCAAATGTAATCCTCTCAATTTTCATGTGTAAAGAATGCTAAGAAAAAAATCATTCTTAAAGAAAGAAGACTTCAAAGACATTGATCATGCAAGTACATGTAGAGGTCATCAAAATATCAAAAGGAGAAGAATATGCCCCTCTTATAGATGGGAGTTCTGTCTTGGTTAAAAGGCCAACATGCACGCATGCAGGAATAAAAATAAAGGGTCTTACCAGAAATGCTACAGTTTTGCCTGTGCCTGTTCTAGCCTTGGCCAGAACATCCTTACCTAGAAAACACAATTGATTAGAATTAGCACCATCATATGGCAATGCAAGACAGTTGAATTAACAGAACCACAAATAGGGACATTCTAAGAAGATTCAAGAAGCATCCATGCTCATCTGGTTGTGCACAACATTCTGATGGTTGGTAGACATGGCACTGTTGAAAACAAACCTTTCAGTATTACTGGCAGAGTTGCCTCCTGTACCACAGTCATTTTCTCAAATCCAGCGTCCTTGATACCTTTTAATGACAATGGAGATACTGAACATTGATCGAATCTGCAGAACATTCACAGAAGTAAGTCAATATGTTTTTAATAATAAAAAATATGTTTCTTTTTTAATAAGTAAATAATAGTAAAAAGATGTTAGCATGGGAAAGGAGGTAAACTGGGGCATGGAGCTAAAATAGTATTGGGCAGTAAGAATAATGGTTGCCCCCCCCTGAAGGTGTTGTAGCTTTTCAAAATCTGCCCACCAGAACATATTGCTTCTCGTAATCTCCATGGTTGAACTCCTCGGTTCCACAACAACCTAGAGCGCAGAAAGAGGGCATGTAGTACACAACGGGTTTTCCATGTGCACACCCACTTTCTTTGCCTCATTATGTAGAACAACCAATTCCGACCATAGGACAGCATGAAAAGAACATTATCAACACAGAACGTTGTGTGGCCTCGAATATACAAGTTCTATTTCCCTCCTTTGGTACTACCTATACATTTCCAGAACATAGATACGACAAATACAAACAATCTCAACCAAATGGCAAAGTGAAAGCAAGTTCAGTTTAACAGAAATCCCATTTTTTTGACATACCGAGTCTCACTCAAATACGAATCAGACTGTCCAGGTGAACTCCTTGGTGCAGCCCTCGTGCTCGTGCTCGCGCTCGCTCCCTTATCCGATTCAAACGAAGAGCTCGCACTCTCCTTCAACAATTCGCCACCATCGTCGTCATCTTCAGCATCACTATCTTCCTCACTAAGCAAAGCCCCAATGCCACCCCTCAGCTCATCAACATCATCATCACCATCCGTCCAACGCGGTTGCTTCCTCGAATCATTCATGCCTTTTCCTCCATTTCGTGCATGTCCTGAACCCATATCTCTCCCACCTCTCTTTCCCATCAAAGAGTTCGCATTCCCACCTCGAGACCCACTATTCCTTGTACGAGAAAAACCTTCTTCCTTATCGTCAAAACGCCTAACTGGTGAACCCGAATCTCTCCCACCTCTCTTTCCCATCGCGTTCACATTCCCACCTCGAGTCCCCAGATTCCTTGTACGAGAAAAACCTTCCTCCTCACCGTCAAACCGCCTAACAGCTGGTGAACCCGTATCTCTCCCACCTCTCTTTCCCATCCAAGAGTTCCCATTCGCATTCACATACCCACCTCGAGACCCATTGTTCCTCCTACGAGAAATACCTTCCTCGTCATGGTCAAACCGCCTAACAGTTGGTGAAATCTTCGAAAATGAGTCCTGGTTACGAGTTCTGCTCCGAGTCGACTCATGAAACTCGCCCGAGTCGCCCTCCCTCCTCCGCTTCATCGGGAAAGAGTCCCTGCCCCTTTCTCCACCTCTCACCCCCGTTCTACTCCGAACTCTATTCGCCTCCGAGGCTTCGTCGTCGCTGGTGAGTTTGCCGCGGAACGAGTCGGTCCTCAACTCGCCGACCCAGTCACTGAGGTCCGCCTCGTCCTCGACCAAGCTCTTGGGAGCCCGACCCTCCCGTCCCTCGCGACCCGCCCTGAACCCGGAGCCCGACCCGGTCCTCAGCGGCCGGGTCGATAATCGCCGTACTAGACCAAGTTGTTCATTGCGTAAACTACGAGACCCAGACGCCGAATACCTGAGCCTGAACGGGAAGACCCGAGAGAGAACGGGTACGGCCCGAGAGGACTGGACCAAGGGTCCGAGCTTCATGAGAGGGAAACGGGTGACCGGGAGAGAAGGGTTGAGGAGGCGGAGATGCGGAAGGAGCTTAATGGGCATAGTACAACCTGGATTTTCCGGTTGCGAATGCCGGAGGTGAATGTGGATAAGTGAGGGCTAGGGTTTTAAAGGGGTTTCAGAAGTGCTTGAGAAAGAGGGTTTAACACTATAACGAACAAGAGCGAACGATAGAGCAACGACAGCCTCACATCGTCGTTATAGCCCTTTTTTTTTTTTTTAATAAACAAAAAATTCAGAAAAATATAATTGACTACAATTCCGTCTTTAAAAGATTTTTGTAATACCCTGGTCTTGAAATACATACATAAAATGGGAAATTTTTAATTCTACTGTTAAGTTGGATTTTTTTTTTACATGTCCACACAAAAGGGGAATAAAAGATTCAAACTAGTAACCTTCGCTTTATAAAACATAGTTCCTAACCAATTGAATTATCTTGGAGACGTTAAGTTATATTTATGATATTAAATTCCTAATTATGATGCAATTTTTGAAGAAAAAACATTTCATACTCATTCATTGATTAAAAGATTGCGAGCAAAAACTCTTATAAACAGAGCACAAAACTTTAAAGCAAATTATAGCCGAAACTATGAGATTACAAACATAAAAAATAATACATACATTACAATCTAACAATCAAAACTTATCAATATTCTACTAAATTATAGTGTATTCTTTTAGAGAAAGATGAAATACAATGTTCTTCTGATATTTATTATTTGATTCGATTTAATATTATAAGCAGCGACTAAATTGATAAGGATTATTAGGTTGAAATGGTAATTTGCTGATGTATTTATTATGCGCTTTGTTTGGATTAATTAAGGATGATTTAAAGTTGTTAAGGTATATGATAAGGTTAATCCTTTTCCTTATTCAATTAGAAGAAAAAAAGTTTCCAATAGGTAATTTAATCGGTTGGGATCACGCTTAATAAAGTAAAAGTCACTAGTTCGAATCTCTCTCCCTCCTCTTGTGTGGACATGTCAAAAAAAAATAGAAGAAAAAAAAAGAGTACATAATAAGGTTATGGTGAACTAGTGGATTTATATATTTATGGGCTTTGGTTTAGTAATTAAGAATTAGTAAACCCTTTCAAAAATAAATAAATAATTAAGGGAAAAATCACATTTAGTCTTTTGGTTTTGATGTGATTTGGATTTAGTTATTGGATTTTCAATTTCAAGAATAAGGAACTTAAGTTTTGCTCAAGTTTAAAATAGGTATTTCTATTATATCAACATAAAAAAAAAATAGAAGAAAAAAAAAAAGAGTACATGATAAGGTTATGGTGAACTAGTGGATTTATATATTTATGGGCTTTGGTTTAGTAATTAAGAATTAGTAAACCCTTTCAAAAATAAATAAATAAATAAGGGAAAAATCACATTTAGTCTTTAGGTTTTGATGTGATTTGGATTTACTTATTGGATTTTCAATTTCAAGAATAAGGAACTTAAGTTTTGCTCAAGTTTAAAATAGGTATTTTTATTACATCAACGTCCATCTCCTCCCCGCCCCCCACACAATGCAATGTCACGCAAACGAAACCAAAATCTTTTGTTACTGTTGGTTTATTATTTAGATTCCCACCTTTTGTATTTATCTAAGTTTTACATGTCATATCAATGACTTATCTTTTGCCTTTTTTTTGAAAAAAAAAAATTATGAATAACTTAATACTTATTGACATGACATTATATTGGAGTGTTTATGACATATCAAATGAGACATGTACTAGATCATTAACTTTGATAGAGATAGAATAGAAGAAAAAAAAAATAGAAAAAACTTTGACAGAGACAAATTGACCTATTACTAGGATTTGGTTTTTGTAGTAAAGGAAATCAACTGAAATGATTATGAGCTAGTTTTATGCCTAAATGGTTTAAGAATTTGTTTTTGGGCTGAATTGATTACAGAGATGTTTTAGGCTAAAGGCAAAAAGGAAAGGGACTCTGGGCTTTAAAGGAGGAAAGAATGAAATGGTGGGCCAAATGGGCCCCTATGATTAAAAGAAAAGAATGGTCGAGAATTTTGTGTGTAATTTTGAAATAAACTCATGCTTGGACTATTTTCATGGTATTTTTTTTTTCTTCACATAAAATAACTAAAGTCTCGGTGCTTGTGTTTGCGTGGCTAAGGGTTGAAAAAAAATTGATAAAATGCAAAGTCTCTTTCGTAGAAATATGCTTGAAACTACAAAAAATAAAGAATTATAATTTTGAGTAAACTTTTCAAAGTTGGGAAACTAGGGTTTTGCCAAAAGATTTTAGGGTTTTGACTAAGGAGATATATAATCTGGGTAAGTTGGGGTTCTCTTTATACCCATGTATGTTGGAGATTAGGTAGTTCAAAGGTCAAGTGGATAATTATGAGGGTTAAATACCTTTTTGGTTTATGTACTTCAAATGATTATCAAATAACTACTTCGATTTTCAAAATTATTATGAGTGATATTTGATGTTGTCTAATTAATTTTGTTAGTATCTTTGTCCACATTTTGTCGTAAAACTTAATAACTTGCTACATTGATGCCTTTTAGTGTTTGATATGTGTCTTCCATTCCATGTGATTTTGCAAATATATAATTATTTTTTAAAATAAAAACTAAAATAGTAAACATTTTTTTTTAAAAAAGGAAGGAGAGACCATCCCGGCCTGCCATTGGCAAGGGAGATCCTACCCCAGTGGGTGGCAAAGAACCCACTCTACCTAGGGGTGGGACCTCCCTTGCACAGGGTCCTAACTCTAAGGAAGATCTCCCCATGACCCGTGAGAAATATCTTAAGGATAACTTTCAAGTGAATTAAAATCTTTTCCATTATATTTGAACCGGATAATATTCAATTAATTCAATTAGTTATATTGAATGATATTTTTGTCTCTCAAAAAGTAAAAAGACAAAATTACCCATTTAATATAACTAATTGGACATCATCCCGTTCATTTGGATCTTGTTCCTTTCAAGTAGGGTTTTGACTAGAGTGAGAAAATTAAGTTACAAAATTGTTCTTATTATAATTATTGTATAGTATTAAAGCATGAGAAAGCCTTTCTTATATACATTTTCAAGACAGCTACAGGAAAGAAAAAAAGTTAATTAGGTTTTGTTGTATAGAAGGGTAATTAGGTTTTTATCAATGCTTACTAAATGAGAACATATGAGTCATCAGATACGAATCATCCATGATCCATGAATGTAACAAGAATAAAATTCAAACATGAAAAAAAAAAAGAAAAAAAAAAGGAAAATACATTTAAGAAGAAGGAAATTAACTGGACTTTATAAAAAAACTAACTATAAATTATAATAATGTTCCATATACAATTTTTTTCTTGTAACCTCTTCCCCCGTCTACTTGTAAGTTGTAAGCAATCATCATACTTAAGAATACTAGCAGCAGCTTCTTTATAACTTATTTCCTTCCTGAATATAAGGAAAATCTTCAAAAAAAAAAAACCTCATATGCATTAGCTTCCTTATTGCTTACCTAAACATTGAGAATGGGTAGCACTTTACCTTCCCTATAACTTAATTCTATATCCATCATCTTAACATAATATTTATTTTCTCTGTTTTGTCTCATCTTTTTGTCTTTCATTGGGGATTCTGTTGAAATTTTGTAAAAAAGCTTAACTCAAAATGGGTAAAGATCGAACTTGTATTTTGCAAAGAAATAATATTTTAATGATATATGGAATAAAGAAATAAAGCTATTGTAAAGTGTATTTAGATAGTGAAGAAAACATTATTTTTGTTTCCTAAATTAATTAAGAACAATAAAAAAAAAACACTGTTGCTTGTGCTCTAAGACCTCAGCATCTACCTAATTAATTAAACCTCCTAAGAAATTGATGCTAATTTGCCGAATCAAAAAATTGGCAAATTAGGTCAAATATTATGACTATATGTATAACTGTTTTCCTATATGCTCCTTTCCACTTTCCTAAACGTATTAGGAAGGACATGACCTCCGCTGGGTCACGCAAGGAGTATGAGGCTTTCGTCTCCTTCGGAGTAGAAGAAACAACTACTGAAAATCCTCTTCCAATCCGCTTAATCATCTGCAAAGCGTTAGTAGAATATAAATTAAATAATTAAATAATTTTGTTTTTGTTTACTTAAACTTTTAAAATAAATCATGATTGAATTAACAAGTGTACGTGATGAGGCATTATATTTGAAGTGGAATATGAACCGTTTGATCGAAATGTAATATACCTTAAAAGCATCCTCGTCAGTTTTATCATCTCCAATATATATAGGGATGGCATCGCTAGAATTGTCAAAACCAAGATTGTCAAGTAAATACTGCAAAGCACGGCCTTTATCCCAGTCTATGGTAGGCCGGATTTCCATTACCTGCTTTCAAGAAAATTTCATAAAAGATTAATTAATTAATTAATTAATATATGATTGCAAAATAAGATTCATTATTTAAAACTCTATTAATTAATTTTTTTTTTCCTATTCAATAATGAGTTAAGGGTTACAAGAAAGAAAACTAACAAAACGGAGTGGGCTCCCCAACAACAAAACCCAAACAAAACAAATAATACAGACATGAAAATATAACAAAAAATTATCCGAGCCTCTCCAAAGGCCGCAAGAAGCGGTACACAAGGACATAATGGCTTAGTTAAAATTAAGCTTGATCATGCGATAAAGATAACCACCACAGCTAAGTGGATGCTGTAGATGAAGTATTGTATGTCAAGAATCAAACGGAATCCGTCGATGAAGAACAAACGCTGGTTACAAAAATCGGCACTTTATTAATTAGTAATCCAAGGAAAATCATGTTTTCAAAAAACAACAAATATACCTTTTTCCCCTCTGAAATACGGAAGCCTTCATAGGATTCCATTGTGGTTTCCACCATCTCCTTAAGGATGCCAACAACCTGCATTTGGCATGTAATCTTATCACCTATTGGCCAGTAGAATATTATATTAGTTAAATTATTAAATTAATAATTTTTTTTTATCATGTTTTTGATTTGATAAGATCAGATTCTTAGTACTTACGCTATATATATACTCTTTTACCTCTTCATTCACGTGCCGAAAGTGTACAGATATGCAGAATTTATTGTCTTCAATCAGGGCACCTTCTACATTTATGGTTATTTCTTGCAAAACCTTCTTTAACTGCAAGAAAAACAAAACATTGCTTTAATATATCAGTCCACCATTAATGTTATGTTTGACCAAATTTTTTTAAAGATATTGATCTCATTAAAATAGAAATCAAAAGCACGAAGTTTATACAATACAGATCAACAAAATTCTGACAAATCTTAATTATAGTTAAGACAAAACCATAGCTAAAACTATGACTTCACCAACCGGCTAACCTATGTGTAACTTCGATACTAGAACAAATCTATAACAAGCAGAAACCAACAAAACATAAATGTAACTCTAATGGAACCCCCACAACCCAAGGTTAGGGGACTAAACCATCCACAACCCAAAAGGCAAGGATGCATTATTACAAGAAAAACAACTAAAACTAACTTATGTATTAGATCTGCATCAAACAACCAAGATTTAGGATATGAGTAACCCAAACACAACAATATGTTTGACCAAATTAAGAGACAAAAATCTAGTAAAAAAATACATTATTTTTTACCTCTTGAATTTTAGGCAAGAATTCTTGTGCTGGGCGGAAGTTAACAACGTCATTACCCTGCAAGACAAAACCAAGCCAAGATCATATATAGGAAACAATTAGCCCTATTTGGATCTAATTAAATTTGCTTTTGCTTCATTTAATTATATATAGGATTTCAACACAACAACAAAACATCTGTGACAAGCACAGGCCAGTATAAAAAAGTATATAGTGCATGCAAACAATTAAGAATATATATATAATATGGAAAATTTCACAAAACCCTCTAAACTTTCAATTGTTTTGAAATTATTTTCAAAGTTCAAAAACTCTCAATTTAGGGTATTAGACAATTTTTTGCAATGACACCCATCCATTAGAATTTTTCATAAAATCCTATCAAATTTTCAAAATACTCATGTTTTTTTTTTTATGTGTAAAAATAAAATAATAATTGCAAAGATTCAAGCCTGAGTCTTTTGCAAATTCCATTAAATCCTAATTTTGACATGATTTAACGAAAAATTAAACCTAATGGATGGATGATATTGTAAAAAATTAAAAGTTTGATACATTAAATTGAAAACTTTTTAACTTTAAAAGGTCATTACAAAAATAATAAAGGTTTATGGGGTTAAAAAGTAAAGTTTTCCGTATATAATAGGTACCTTCTCATCAATGGCCCTAGTTTGATGCTTGTGGTTTTCGTACTTGAGAGAACCTAAGGGGGTTGATATATCCATTCCATGACTTCCAGCATAATAGAGATTGTTTAATTTTACAAATTCAAATACCTATATTGAAGAGAGGACAATTAACTAATTAAGCATGTAATTAATATATACTTTGGCAGATAAAAAAGGATAATTAATATTGCAGAGTTATTTATTTAAGGTATAATATTCATGATTAATTTGCATAATTAGTTGTAGGTATAAGAGCCATTTACCTTATCTCGAGACCTTCCAGAGACAATTGCAGTTGGGAAACGTTTACCAACTTCACGTACCACTGAACGCATCTGTCAAGTACTCAATAGTTAATTCAAACTATATATAGAGTTACATTGAGGTAAAATACACACACACACATATATATATAGGTCAAACTATTTTGTAGTGTATATATATATATCAGATAAAATACATACTGCATCAGTCATGAAAGCCTGATCAGGGTCGTCTACAATGGGCGAGAGTGTTCCATCATAATCCAAAAATACGACCATCTTTTTCCCATGAGCCAGACTCGTAATTTGGTCAAAAGAGTCCAGGGCAGAAGGATGCTTTTCCTGTGATCACCCATACACCAGATTATAATTAAGAGAAAAAGAAAGAAAAAATGAATAAATTTAACGATCATTTTAGTCAGTTTATGATTCTTCTAATCAAAGATCGATGAAAGAAATTTACTGCAAGTTACATGCATGTGCCATATTTGAGTTTTACTTTTATTATTACTTATATATATAGTGATTTTATTCAAATTTCCAACAGCATGCATGGGTCATGAATTAAACAGTGTATGCTTAATTACCAGCCATGCGCTGTAGGAAGCAGCAATTGCATCTCCATTGTTGTCAGCTCTTGCTTTCGAGATGGATTCCGTGTTCAGAGGCACCGAAGGTGGTTGTGGATAGCCCATTGAAGGATGACAACTTAATTTCTGTATATAATAATAATATATATATTACTTGCAATATTAATGTACAATAGCAATTTTGTTGCCACTGAGAGCGTATATATGATCCTGGTAAGCACCATATATAGTTCTTATTAACTTAAATCAGGAAGAAAAAAAAAATCAAAAGAAAATATACATATGCATTTAATTACGTACTTAATTAAGAGTTAAGAAAATGGTGCAAAAAGTTCAGATTGATGCCCCTTTGTTCCAGAACCAATGACATTCCAACTTGGTCACGGTTCATGAAAAGCAACTTAATTTATCTAAAACCCACCTCGTCAACTTGAAATGAAGTTGGATATTAATAAATGGATGGAAATTTTTTCTAAATTGGTCGAAGGAAATATCGAAATTAGTCATCAGTCTTGTAGGCTTGTAGCCACACAATCATGGTATGCCTTCGAGAAAAAGGCCACAATTTTTTTTAAGATTGATTTACAAAAAATTTCTTATAACTTATTTTAATAAAATGACATGTTTAGATTTTTTTTTTTTAAATAATATTTGGATTCCTAAGTTAATAAAATGACAATAAATTACTATTAAGAAGATTAGAAGAAAAAAAATGTAAGAAATTACATGTATGGTTGGAAGAAATTTTCTCCCAAGAAAAATTGGGAGGAAAAACAAAAACGTGTCACAAAGACCTTCTCTCCTTCAAACACCAGACTGGCCGTACAATCTAGAATTTGAACTGAAGGCAGAAAATGTTAGGATGAGCAGACACGTGACACAACTGGATGGATCGTAGTAATAAGCAAGGGCAGTAATAACCCAACGGCACGCAGACAACAAAGGGATAATGGTACACGTGATCGATTGATGTACTGTTTCAACCGACGTCAACGACAACGAGTATGGCAGTTATTTATCCTTCCCTTTTTCTTTTTTTTTTTTTGGTGGATAATTGATAATTTCTACAGCAGTAATTTTGTTTTCCCTCTCCTTTTTCCCCTTCATGATCTATGCCCTGATTATCCTCAACTAAAATTAGGATTTAGGAATAACCAATCAAGGGGGTTTTTAACCTTTTAACCCACGTAAATAATTTCTCATGAGAAATTATTTACGTGGGTTAGATCACGTCCTATCCTACTTTTATATTTGCCATTTCTTCCCACAACCCCCTTTTTTTTCTTCTTCCATAAAATGTTGAAATTCAAGCTCTTTCCCAATTAACTTTTATGTGATCACGAATAGCGCGCGAGCAGCATTACTCTTTTTTCTCACGGCCACGGGGCTGCTGGTTTTCAACTAAAATAAACGAGCAACCCTATTTCAAAGGTCGTTAAAAAGCTAAAATCGGAATATATATATAATGGGATATATTAAATTACATAAAACCTCAAAATTTTGTTTTGACATCAACGACATGTGACAACTTATATACTATTAAATTTCTAACTTATAAAAAAATGGACTAAAAAATGGACCATATATATCACCTACAATCTTTAGAGCACTTAGCTCATATTTGGTTCAACAAAATAGCCAAAGGCCATGCAGCCAAAAAGACCCTGCATCCGGTTAGTTAATTGCTAAGCACTATTACCTAAAATAATAATAATAACAAATTCAATAGTGTTCTCTCTAGGGAAAATTAAATAAATAATATAAAAATATAAAAATAAAAGTTATAGCTAAAATGCTGAAATATAAGTTCTTTGAAAGGTTAATAGGTAAAAAAAAAAAAACCATTTAACTAAATATTTGTTGAGCAAATGTAAATGCTCTAAGTTCTCCTATATATTCTTAAAATGCCTATTAGCTGTTTCTGTAAGGGGAGGCCACATCACTTGAAAACGACAAATATTCATAAATTGAATTGAACAACCCAGTATATCCATTAACCATTAACGGCCACCATCATACTCGGCCACCTTTTCTACGAGTACTGCTCAATGTCAGTGGTAGATGCCATTTTATTCATGAATCCAGCGTGTTTCGGAGCCTGTTCATGACTCCGTCGTTAATTACGGTGAATATCAGAATATGGGCGCATCAGGCCGTCGATGTGACCATCCTTGCCAGTTCTTGCTGTTCATGGCCATGGACATATCCATCTAATTGTTTAGCTCTAACAGCTTCTCTCTAATTTTCTTTCAATTTATAGAATAAAATTACTTTTTATTTTTAAATACACTCAACTATAATTTCATCTTTTTTATGTATTAAGGAACCTCTATAACTACAAGGCATAACCCTTCGGATCCATCCTAAAGTAAATTTTAGTCTCGTCCACCGCACTTTTAGGAGAAAACTTGGTAAATCACTAATTTTTTTATGAGGAGTATTGAATAAATCGTTAGCTTTTCAATGAGTAATATGATCCCCAAGAAATTATTTGTACCCAATAAATGTTAAACCTTATACCTTGAAAAGAGCAAAATATAAATTCTCTGCTTATCCTCACATTTTGTTCAAAATTCAACGCACACAAATAAAATGAGTGCATGCATGCAATTTGTGTGTGTGTGTTTTTCCGATATTTAAAGAAAGAAATAGATTATAGGAAAGCTGCGATGTAAATAATAAACAATCAATAATTGAGTCATCCCAATTATATGAGGGTAATATAGTAACTTAGTAAATAGCATTTTTCTAAAAATTCAGAAACGCAGGGGCTCGTAGGAGCAACATTATATGGATCGAACGAACATGAGTCGGTTTTGACTGCGGCATTGACCACCACCAAACCAGCGCTACGACATGCCGCCACGAGTACAAACTCCTGACGACTGGACGAGTGTTCCCTTCTAATATTAGGGTACTGAAACCAGCAACGTTAAATACCCGAACAAACTAACTACTTGGAACAGAGACGTAAATACGGCAATCTCTCTTCTCTCTCAGCCGCTCGTTCAACCTCCTCGGCCACAAAAATTGATGCATGTTTGCCGGAAACCAAAATAAAACATCTAAAACAGACCCAGAATTGACTGTTTAACGTCTTCTTCAACAAACCCACGTACCAAAATAAAGTATATATTGAACCAAGCACTTGCATTATTTGCATATATATATATATATATATATATATATATCGAAGGATATTGAGTCTTTTTTGGTAATTAAACAATGAAGTGAAAAGAAAAAGAGGAGTGAAGAAAAAAGCGTACCTTCTTGGGGCCGGGTGAGGTTGATCGGAGAAAACTTCTTAGAAAGAAAACTGTGTGCGGAAAAGAGAGAGGGGAACCATAATGGAGGAAAGGGGGTAATTTATAGGCTCAGGAGGATGGAGGCATGGCAATAACACGTTAGTCACGGGAGTCTCGCCTTTAAACTTTTTTATAAAATAAAAATAAAAAAGTTATATTAAGGCCCCAAAAACTTACCTAATTAGTTGTTTGTGCATAAATATTTTGTTGTGACCGAGGTAAGGATTCATAACTTTTACTATGCAAGTGGATCACCAAATTATATAAAAGCATAAGGAATATATTAAGATTATCTTTTAAAGCTCACGCTTATCTAAGTCCTAACATTTAAGTAGGTACGAAATTAAATAATGGATCTGATTGAGTTAGTGGCTTTTATTTTAGGGATTTTCGTACAATTTTGTACCGTATTCGTATAAGTAAGGTTTAGGGTTTTTTCCTATATATATATTATTGATGTAATCTTGAATTATTAAGAGAATAATAGCCGTCTTCGGTCTTTCTATGGATGTAGACAAATTGTCGAACCACGTTAAATGTGTCTCTCTCTTTCTTGATCTCTTTCTTTTCAATTTTATATACTGTTCATTATTATTGTGCACGGTTATAACAGGATCATAGTAGAAAAATAATTATGTATTTGGTTGAGGCATGCATTCTTTAAAAAAAAAAAAAAAGGAATGCATAATATAGACTCGTCAGTGAAATTACAAAATAAAAAAAATATCAAATTAGCTCCACGTACTTTGCTTTGAACCATTATCAAATAGCTTCTTATGTTTCCTCCGGGTCCGAATTCTCTTCAATTGGGGAGAAATTGGAAATTCTCCACGTGACTTTTCATTTTAAATCTAATGGTTTATAAAATCATTTAAACCTCGATAAAACAAAAGTCATCATCTAATGCCTCGATTATACAAAAATAATTGACATTTTATAGACCATTAGATTTAAAATGAAGGGTCGATTGACAATTAAAGAATATCTAATTTCTCCCTAATTAATTGGAGGGGATCTCAATTCGTTTCCTCCACCTATGAATTAGGTCATGATAATATTCCAAGAAAGACTCATGTCTTCTTTTATCTTTTTAATGTGATTTTTAAAATTACTATTAAATTTATGATAAATGATTATTAGATTTTGATTAAAAAAAAAGATAATTTTAAAAGTCACATCAATTTTAAGAAAATACAAAAATTACATTACTCGTAGACCTTAGCTTCAATCCTTTTTCTAATATGACTCATGAAATTTAAATTATACTCCAATGTTTTTTTATTAAAAAAAAAGAAGAAGAAGCAAAAAAGACAATAAATCAATTTGCGAACTTGGAAAATTTGGTTGATAAAAGTGATAAACGACACAAACCCCCACATCATAAAAACCTTGTAAACATTTTTTGAACCTTAATTAAGGGGGAAAAAAATCATATGGGACTTACCGGTCCAAAACTTAGAATCAATAGCAAAGGTTTTTATTAATGTTTGTGTAGCATATAAATTCTTAACAAATTGTTCATTACTGCACACTAACAAAAGAATTCATATGCATCATTTTTTTTTTTTGAAAAGTAATGCTACAGTACTCTCATTATTAACAAATACTTCAATCTTGAGTTCACCAATGCTTGGCTTCTCACCGATGGTTAAGTTTTAACCCTTACAATTCCTTAGCTCCTTAACGTCGCATCCGCCCATCATGAGAGGGGTGGGTCACCCCCTCCACCTCCATGCACTATGGTGGTTGGTTGAAAAAGAAGAGGAGTAAGTGAGGAGACCATGGTTGGGATGTGCCCAACCCCGACCGCGTGGCTAGCTAGGAGATAGCACCCAGCTATCACGGCCATGGCTAATTGGATTGACTATTGATCAGCATGGCCCAACCCCTGGAAAATAAAATTCTATAAAATGACCTTTCAAAACATGACATGACATGTTTCACACTTTTATCATTTATCCATTACTATTCTTCGGGGCTTCTGGCCCCTTCTTTTCAATAATTCGACTATTTCCTTTCTTTGCAATTTTCTTAATTACCCCCACTGTTTGCCTTTTCTTTCTTTGTTTTCTCTACAAGTAAAGAATGCAAAAGCTTAAAAAATACTAAACCTCCGAGGAGAGATTTGGCATTCGATAAATTCTCTTCCTCTTGTACTTCTAAGGGGTAATTACCTTTTTTGTCTCCATAAACTACAAGGTTTTTGTATTTTTATCTCTGTGAACTATCAACTATAATACTTGACATTATCAAACTATCATCTTATGACATTTTTTTTTATTTTGTCTATCAAAGAAATTAAAATTAATGGTTAATGGTCATATGACTTGCATATGTCATTTTAATTTTTTTTTTCCTTCCACTTTTACCCTCATTTCAGACCAATAAAATGACACTTATACCCTCTTAAACCCTAGTCCAACACATGAGAAGTAAGGGCAAAAGTGAAAAGAAAAAAATTTAAAATGACACATGCAAGTCACATAATCATTGACCGTTAATTTTAACCATTTTGACTAACGGAAGAGAGAAAATGTCATAAGATGGTAATTTGATGTGATCAAATGTCATTGTTGATAGTTCATGGAAAAAAAAAATATATCAAAGCATTGTAGTTCATGAGAACAAAAGATAATTACCTCTAATTCTAATCTTCTACTTCCTTTTCCTATTTTTTCTTCTTTGCAGTGCAAATATATACCACAATTACGTAGGGATTCCATCATTTTTTTTTCTTTTAAAGAATAAAATAAATAAACAAAAAAGAGAAAAGAGGGAGAGTTTGTGAGTGGTGAGATTGGCAAGAAGAATATGAAATGGGTCTCCATTGGCTAATATTCAACTATAGACGTCCCTTTCAGAATCATAGTGCATAAAAAAAAAAAAAAATAAAAAATAAAGGGTTGGGGGCAGGGCGCAAAACGTGAAGTCCGCTGTGGTGAGCCCGGGCTTAATTAAACAGGTTGTTTCAAATTTTCAATTAATGTTTCGTCCAATGGAATTTAGGCCCACCTCCAGTACTGTGGCCTTTTCTAGTTTCTACACAAGTTTTAGTCACAATCCCACTTCAAGCAAAAGGGAGAAACATACAATCATAATCCCACTACGAAGGAAGAATAAGAGTTTTTTTTTTAAATATAAAATAATAATAATAATAAAGGTATAATCAACACTTAAAAAGAGAATGAACATGAACAGGATGGTCGGTTTGAAGAAAGCATGCGTGTTGTGCTTAATTTATTGACAGTGATTATTTAATAAAATATATGGTTCAAGTAATGTAATCAACTAATTAATTTGATTGTTTGGTTGGTAGGAAGATCTCAATCACCCAACCAAAGCACACTAACGAAGATCTTGCAAATCCTGCTTATTATATAATATATATTGTTGTTATGATATGGTGATGAACTTCACTTCAAAATAACTGATGTTGTCTAATGGCCAACACCAATATTCAATATTTATAAAAAAAAAAAAAAAACAGATGTTGCAACCTATTGTAAAGAGTAATGCAACATATTGTATCCCACTTTTATTGACTGATATATGTCCGAATTCATCGGCTATTGTTAAAAAAAAAAAAAATCAAAATCAAAAGTTGATAAACATTGGTTAGAACACAGTTTTCTAAATGATGACGTGGCGTGTTTCAATTCGTTAAACGTTGATGGTTGGGTGTTGGTATATGGTTTGGCTTTGCTACAAAAGAGAAAAGGGATAAGAGCGGCTAGTAGTGTCTCGGCGATGAGAGCTTCAATGCCTAAGTCAGTATGTGAACTCCAAAATAATTAAATAACTTGGAAAACAAAATAGATTGAGATAATAATTGGATACTTTGGAAATGAGGGTAGAGCTCTCCTTTTATAGGGGTCTAGCGATGCCTATGCGGTTGACAGAGGAGATCCTCGGCATGACCGAGGATCTGATAATATATGGGTAGACAACCAACCGATCCTCGGATATTCCCGAGGATCCAATAACGGGCATAATCCTCGGATGTAGTCGGAGACTTAATAATGGATTTGATACTCGGATAGATCGATGATTCATTAATCATAATAACATTCGCCAAAGTCAAGTATTTCAAAGCCTATGTCTGTGCTAGATCCTACAAACATTGTTCCATGAAAATAAAAATGTAGTATATAACATTTATTTTATTATAAGTAAAATATTACATTAAAAACATAATTTAACATTTAATTATAAAAAAAATGGTATATTGTGGTGGCCAGTCGAGACTGCAAATTTAGGTGTCCTACGTATATAACACAACCACGTCCGTTCCACGTGTTAAGAAAAAAAAAATACAAAAAACCAACCAAACATAGATAGAAAACGGACCTTTAGTGACTGTTTAAGTCACTTTAAATCACTTGAAAAAGTGATATATATATATATATATATATATGTATGTATGTATGTATGTATATATTGTAGTAATTTTTTTATTTGAATAATAATAAAAAGTAAATTATGTAAGGATAAAGTTTTCCTCCAGACTGGATTGGAGAAATTTTCTCTAACGTAGTTTATATAAATGATATGTGTCCCTTAAACATATGAGATGTACATATTTTTTAATAATATGGATAAAGTTAGAATAAATTTATTAAAAACTCATGTGCATTTCACATATGATTAAAAAAATGGACATATCATTTTTATATATTAGGTTTGAGGGAATTCTTTCAACACAGTTTGAATGAACACTTTCTCCATTATGTAATATATGAAATAAAAAAAAGTAGAATATTTTAATGTTAATATTTTGAGAAATTGTGATAAACAGAAAAGGAAATGCTTTGAGAAACAAAGCCAAGCCATTATTTTAGTGGCAGTTTACATTGATTGGGTCTCCAAGAGTAATTTCAATCAATTTGGGCATAATTTAACCCTCTCTTGTAGACATATCAAAAAAAAAAAAAAAAAAAGTTTACATTGATTGGCATGACTGCCATTATAGTCCTTAACGAGGATATTATCTATATATATATATATATATATATTAGATAATATATATTATAGTAGTGGCCCTTTTTCCGACCGCCACTACTTACAAAATTTATTGATTTTTTTTTTTAAATGAAAATTTATTGAATTTTAAACCAATTGCATGTTGTACAAACATGCATTTATGTGGGACACGTCTATTTGGGAAAATATATATAGAGAGAGAGATAGTTTGGTAAACACTTTTTTATCTATATATATATATTAATAAATAATTCAAAATATAAAACACTTAAAATTAATTTTACTTTTATATCACTTCCTAATTAAATTAAAAAAAAAAACCCCTTCATACGTACACTGAATGAGAGATTAGTGATTCATTGTTAGTAATATTATTTACTAAACTCAAAATCAGATCTTGAACCAATACTTGTAAAAAAAAAAAAAATTAATGACTGATTTTTACTACTACGTCATCCCAATTATATGAAAGTCATATAATGATTTACTAAATAATTTGATCTTATGCTAATGCTCTATCAACAACATGATTTTTTGTCAATCTTAGTATAAAGAGCTTTTTACCCATATAACTTATAAATTATATAATAAATGAATACATTGTATTGACCCATAATCATAATCATATAGTGCTCTCGACGACCTCTTAAAGAAGAATAAATTCCACCAGCCTTTTTGCACCCTATATATATAACTTGCTTTTGATGAACATGGGCACATAGGCCATGTGCCACCTTTAACAAGGATATTATAGATACTAGCGTGCTCGATCGATCTCTATCCTGCATTTTTCTTTTAAGGATTTGATGACAAATCCACTTGGCACTATGGCTGATTGATATGTGAAATTTTTTCAAGCATTAATGATTATTTGGTCTCAACTTTTTGAGCAACTACAGGTCTACAACCATTTGGGTTGTCGGATTGCATGAAGACTACTGTCACTCTTAAATATTCTTATTATCATTTGATCTGATCTTCCCTCAACTTCTGCTGGAAAAAGCCTCATATGCACCTAATTTATTGAAAATGACTTGTTCTTTTAATTGGTTTCATTTTTTTTTTTATCAATACTTTAGTTTTTTACACACATTAATAGTTAACTTTATATTTCTATCCCAACCAAAATAAAATGAGATTAGAAGTAGAAGAAGAATATTAGGACTAGAAGGAAGAAGGTTTATACTATAGTAGGGGAAATGTGAAGAAAATAATAATAATAATAAAATGTGTGTGAAAGCATGTTGAGAGATCATTTTATATGACTATATTCTTTCAATTAAAGGGCCCAAGCCAACATATGATTTTTATTTTTTATTTTTGGAAATTTTGGTGGCTAATCTAGCTAGGAGCTTTTGGGTTTGGATTTGAAAAATCCATAACCTTTTTTTATTTTAAGGTTTATAGCATGGGAAACATTTTCTATATAATTTTTTGAAGGACCAAATCACCATATATATATAGCTTGGTTTTTGAGAGAAGGTAGCTTGGGTTTGGGCTATGGATGTCTTTTATGGCCACAATTTTGGGGTTTTTTTTTTTTTCTTTTTTTTTTCTAGTTTTGTTTTATCTGAGAAATATCATTGTATCTTGGCTCTGCACCTCCCCTGAAAGCAAATTTGTCTTTGTCTGTTTTGTTTTTGTTTTGTTTTTTTTTGTTTTGTGTAAGATTGAAAAATAAATTACAACACTAGATTAAAATCTAAGCAGTGGAAGTGGTCCCAGATTTGGATCTAGTGCAATACCACAATACTTACCTGGGAATGATTTTTTTTTAATTTTTTAATTGACCGTTCATTTAAAATAAATAAGTGGTTTAGATCATAACATGGACTGAGCACAAACTTTATAAGACTACGGACATTAAAGTGATGTTACTATTTCTTTTTGTGTATTTTGGAGAATATAGTGAGCCAAAAAATTAATTAGGCTTAAAAACAACTTAAGTAAAGGGTTAATTGGATTTTATGTCACTAAGGACACTTAGGGGGCACAATACAATAATATATATATATATATAGTAACTTTGGATGTTTGTTGGGATGGTGGAAGTATTTGTTTAAGTGATCAAACCACCCAAAAATAGTAGTTTAGTGGTGTTAGCAGTCACCCTTAAACCTACCAGTCACACAACCCCAAAGGTGCATTGAAATTTGAGGGAAATTTAAGGGTGGTTGAGACAATGCTCTTCTAGATTTTTTGAAGAATATTCATTAGTTATATTGAAGATATATTTTTGTCAATTTAATTTTTAAATTAATAAAAATATTTATCTAATATAATTAATTAGATATTCTCTAATTCATTTGAAAAAAAAATAAAAAATCTTAATTCTCGCCTCCCCAAACAAATGGTGCATGGAGGTCCGTCGCAACCAACATTTAAAGTTTAAACCCACCGTTTGAGATTGGCAGCCAGATAATCGGTTTAATAAAATTGGGCAAAACCCAGCCGACACAAAAACGGCTGGCTAAAACATGAGCCGAGCTTCGTATGATCCATTGGATCTCTAATGCAAACGCAGGCCCGCCTTCTTTACATTGTCTTGACAGCCCATATCATTTGTCAAAACAAAACAAAACAAAAACCACTAACTGCTGTGGGCCGCGGCGCTGTCAAGGCGTTCATCGCGGAAACCAACGGTACAGATCTGTACATAAATATGAAGTTATTAGTGTGAGAACAATTTATTAATTATTGGATAACTGCAAGGACACTGTCACATTGGTCCGGATCTGAAATTATGTGCAGCCAATGCGCGTGCCGGGGCGCTTTCTTGTTTGGACACGAGCGTTAAGTGGCTCAGAAAATTTACATAAAAAGAAAGAAGAAAAAATATATGTGAAGAAGAAAGGTGATGACGCGAAACGAGTCATGACATGAATTGAAGTGGTCCTTCTTCTTCAATTATATTATATAATATTCCCTAATAGATATTTAGATTTTGACAATTGGTGGATTTTGCTGACTGCTGTGAATTTCTGGTGCGGTGGCACTCCCTTCAATGATCTTTTCCATTTATTTATTTATATGCTGTCCTGCAATTTCGTCACGATGGCTATTAATACAAATTCACATGAAAGAAGCCCATTCTAGCAATAAAATGACATCATTTTTAATTTGCCATTTTACTGAGCACCTCTTATAAATGGCGATTGCGTCACGAATTAAAAAAACATACTGTATAAATACTGTTTGCTGTACAGAGAATAGAGGATGTGAGAAGCTCGCTGGTTTTAAAAGATTATACAGACTCTAACACTCGAGTCAGTAGAAAGTTACCTGAAGAAGTATGTGTGGTTTTTTTTTTACCTTTTTATGGAACGTTCTAAAGAAAATTTGTAATATTAGTTTATTATGATAGCAAAATGAACTTCCAAGTCCATGACATATGCTAAAAATAAAAAAAAATTACTCCTTATAGTTTAGTTAACGAAATTTGACTGAGGGAAATAAATTATTATTATTTTTTTTACATATCTCCACAAATTTATAAGTTCAATTTGATACCACACATATTTAATTAAAAATCAGGTAAATTAAAGAGATTAATTTTACATTATTCCCTAATTATAAATTAAATAAATTAATAATTTAACATGCCAAGTCAAATGTGAGGCTAAGTTATAATTTGGTCGTTTCAAATTTATATAATATTTGATACTACTTGAAAAAAATTAACCTCCTCATAAGCGTTTAGTTTCTATTCTTTTTTCTTTTAATTCAAAGTGGGGAAGAGAAAAGAGAAATTACAAGAATACAAACAAAATTGACAAAAAAAATCATAATAACAATCATGAATTGGTCAAATAAATGACCAAGCTCATCAAACAAACAAAAAGAGCCAAAAGAGACTATTATAAATAAAAAAAATTCCGTAAACGAAATAAAACCTCAAAGAGTTGCCAACACAACTATTAGTGGTTGAAAAAGAAGAACAAAGCCAACCACCAATGGTCAGTGTTCAATGTCATCCTTTTAGGTCCAACCTAAGTTAAATGTGAGTATCAAAATTACCATAGATTTCTTGTGAGGCCCATAAGAAATTGTTAATTAATATCAATAGCTTATTTATATATATTATTCTAATGGAATTAAAGGATTTTATGCCAAAATTCAATTTCATAACTTTAAGGCCAAGTTTTGGACCAATTCCAATACTGGACCTGACAGGCTGACCTTTGTTAATATTCTCATAAATCTTTTGAAAGAGAAAATTTATTTACAAGCAAACCCTCCCAAATTCTTTCCTCTCTACCCCTCTGGAGGTCGGTCTACATGGCCCTGTAGGTGGCCATTGGACCTCTTCTGCCCCTTAATGTCCAACCTTAATAGCTGCCGGTGAAGTGGTGAACCTAATTCTGTAATTTCCATTTGTCGTGGGAGAAAGGGTCATATAGGAGAGACAACTGGGATGATATAATTAGAAAGAAGAAAAGGTTCTTTAAAAATAGAAAAAGATATTAACAGAGAGCCATTGCTATATTTGGCTGAGATTTAAAGCGATTCGTGGGGTACCTAAAATTATCTTAAGGAGGGTTAGTGTGGCAATGGCCCCCACCCAGCTCCTACCTTTTAGAAAAATTAATATTAATTTTTTTATTTAATCATTAACTTTGTTAGAGAACAAATAGTTTAGGTCCTTTTTATTATTTTGGCCCTGATTTTTTTTTATAGAGTACGGCACCCTTAAAATTAAATATCTAGTTTTGTCTCTTCTTAGAGCTCCTAAGTCCAGTCAATTTTTTTACAGAATATTTTTAAAATTATAATTCTTTATGTTGGATCGGGCCATTAATAATCTTATTTGAAAAGTAATTGATGTCTAGTAATAAAAGCTAAATCATTTTACGACATTTGAAATTACACCTTGAAAGATATTCAAAAGCTGTCAAAATATGCGGAGCAACGAATATTGTTGAACCTCAACATTATAATTAAATTAAAAAATATAAACAAAATAAAAAAGAGTTTTTTTAAAAAAAATTTAAAAAGAAAAGAAAAAAGAAGAGATGTTAGCCTACTTAAGAACACGTTTAGAATTACATTAAGAAATAAAACTTTTAAACCCAAAATGAGCTTTAAAAAAAAAATATTTTAAAGTTTTTCTCAAAAGAGCGTTTTTAAATCTTTTACCAAATATATCACCAACCATCCGTTCCCCTCAACTACTCTAGCTGCAACATCTTTGTTTTCATTAACAATTGTAGTTGTAATTCGATAAACTTGTTACTCTAAGGATTAACTTGACATGAGTCTAAGAACCAGTTTAATAATATGTTCTAAAATAAAATGAATTAGAAGAAATGTTTAATATAGATTTTCAATAATTAATGAAAAGAAAAATATGGGCCATCCCAATTCCCATCGTAGTGGGACAAGTTGAGGAAGGCCTTTCAGAAGTGAGGAAGGGAACAAACGCCAAAGATATCAATCTTAGCGGGAATTTTGAAAGTCGTTCCTCTTTCATTTCCTTATGTTTGACCCCCATTAACGGCCATTCACACGCCACGATCCGCCGCTACACTTCTGACACGTGTACTTCGTTCAGCCTAACATGACTGGCCGCCACGCTGACAAACTTGTCAAGATATGCGTGTGACTCACTCACTGCTTTTGGTGTGTACATGGAAACAAAATCTGTCATACGTGTCGTCGGCTGATTGGAACATTTCTATTAATCTAATTTGCTCTTTTTGGGTGCTTAATTATTTTTAACCAATTTAAAAAATGCCTTAAATTTGGTCACATGTCAGGTCAGTCCATGCTTGGCTCGTGACGGCTCACGAGCCAGCTCACAAATTCTGCAGAAAATTCTAAAGCCTCCATTAAAGTCTGGGGAGAATAGAGGGAAGCAAGCAAGCCAAAACAAATCTACGCCAATACTTTCATGGGGTCAATGTTATGGATTAAACTAACTCATAATCGGAAGAAAATCACATATTATGCTCATATATTTATATTTTCAATACAAAAAGCTCATATGAATATGAGAATTGACGTAGATGAAGAAGATACAAGTATGGTAAATAAAGATAATATCAAATTTAATTTAAATACAATCAAGTATAATTACTTATCCCAAGAGATAAATCACACTTAATGAAGTAGAGGTTACTGGTTCGAATTATCCTTGTTGTGACATATATATATATATATATATATATATGATTACCTAAAAGATAGAAAATTACAATCAAATATGAGGACCGAAATCAATTACAATCAAATTTGAATCATATTTTATAACAAACCCTAGCTCAAAGTTATGTTCAATATGTCTTAACTACACTTGAATGGAGTATTGTCCTCTAATTACTTGCTAGAAATGCTACACTTAACAACAAAAAAAAAATCTAAAATTTGCTCTCCAAATGATGTGTCAAATTTTGTGAGATTGTGACACATTTTAAAAAATAATAGATTACATAGGATAGTAATACATTATTTGAGGAGCAAATTTTAGAGATTTTTGGGAAGTATAACATTTCTCATTACTTAGAGCTTGTTGAGACTAGGTTAGGTAGCTTAAAAAGCACTTTCAATACATAAAAAGTTGTGCAAAACAAAAAAATTGACATGTTTAAATCTTGATAAAAATTTTCAAAAGTACTTGATGTTTTCACTCTAAAAATGATTAAATCATATTTTTGGGAAAAATTTAAAAAATGAAGCTTTTTCTCATTTTGACATTAGAAACTTTATTTATTAATACAATTACAAACATACTCTTAATAAAAAATAATAACAAATCACACGTATATATATATTTTTAATATCGATATAAGTTTTTCTTTAGGTATGGAACATTAAAAGTAATTATTGGAAATTTCTAAGGATTCAAATAATTAAATTTGTTTAAAACAAAAAAATATAATACTTAAGAGTTAAGAGAATGCTGTTTTACAACCTTAGTTTGAGTTTTTTTTACACTGAGTTAAAAGAATTTTTCCAGATCCAATATATTTAACGAACATGTATTTAAAATATAAGTAGGAATCACTTATATTTTAAACAAGTATTAATTTTTAATATACTGAATTGAAAATTTTTCTTTGAAAAACTTTGTTCCAGCCAATGGTCCAGCTGCTATATGAATAATAAAGCTTGTTTGGAATTACGTTTGAGAAATAAGACTTTTAAATAAAATAAAATAAAAAGTTTTTGGATAAAAATTTTATTTTTAAGCTTTTGTCAAAAATGCATTTTGACCATTTTTATGCTTTTTAAATCCTTAGAAGTGTTTTTAATTTTTTTACCAAATGAATATTTTTTTCAAAAGTACAAAGTTAAAAATACTTTTGGACCTCTTAAATGCAATATTAAACAAAACCTAAAATTAATATTTTATTTTCTTTCACTTAATCACACACATTTTTTAACGTCATTTTTAAAACTATAATCAAATATGAGATGAATATCAAAGAATAATATCTAGAAGATCCGATTCATAGTGAAGGATGAGGCTGATGGGTAAACAAATTTGGAAGGTGGACCACAGTGACAGTGGGCCCGAAACCATGGAAAAATAATATGATAAGGGAAATGCTACGGTGCAATCAATCCCCCGCATTATGCCTATCAAACTCCTACGTGGCAGAGGCACATGGCCCATTTGTTATTTTTTATTATTATTTTAAAAAATTTAAAATAAAAATCAGATAAGAAAAAATTAATAAAAAGTAATAGAAAATAAAAAGGAGTAGACACCAATTTAGCTTAGGGGATGGCCAGACCGGTCTTGCCACCCCTAGGCCCTTGGAAATGGTTCGGCCAACCCTGAAGGTCAAAACAAAAAACAAAAATTCGATTTGGCCCTTGGGGGTGAATTTAGCTTAGGGGATGGCTAGATTGGTATGGGGTGGCCGAAGCCACCCTTAGGCCCTTGGAAGTGATTCGGCCGACCCTAAAGACAAAAAAAAAAAAATCCGATTTTCCTTGGGGATGGCCCCAAGGGCCGTCGGGAAAAAATTTTAATTCTAAACTGAGGTGGCCAGCCAGCCCTTTTTGTTTTCTAATTACTTTTTATTAATTTTTTCTTATATGATTTTGATTTAAAATTTTTATAAAAAAAATAGCAAATGGGCCATATGCCTCTGCCACATAGGGGTTTGATGGACATAATGTGGGAGATTGACTGCAGTGTAGCATTTCTCATATGATAATAACAATTATTCAGGATGGTGTGTAGGTCAGAAGATGGATTTGCATTATACGGCTTTTGTCATTTTCTTACACTCCCAGTCCCTGATAGAGAAATGTGAGCAAGTGCACGTCATAATTTGCCTGATTCATAGCAACCCTTTTCTAGAAGTTGAGGTTGTCATCGTGACCTATATCTCTGCCTGCAAAAAATTAATAATCTAAAAACTACAAAAATTAAGGAAAAAGAAAGAAGTAAAAAACCAATGGATGGCTAGATTAGGCCAGGCAACTCAGAGGGGTGGTCAAACCACCCATGGTCATTAGGGGGTGGTTCGGCAACCATCACAAATGGTCAATTTTTTTCTTTTTTTTTTAGGGTTGGCCTAACCATCCTGTGGCCATTTGGAAAGTTGCCCAGCCACTTTCAAGTTGGCCACAGACATCCTTTGGGGTTTTTTGATTTTTTGGAAAAAAAAATCATGTTTAGTTTTAGGTTTTTTTCTTTCTTTTTTTTCTTTTCTTTGAGTTATATGAGTATTTGTGTCTTATTGAAAAATATTTATGGTCATATTTTTCTAAGGACATTTACAACTTTGATTGTTTGGAAAAGACCTTGCTACAATCTAAAGTTCTATTTATTTTGGGTGGTGATGAATGTTCCAAAGGCGTGAAGGAACTGTTCCCTCACACCTTCGGGACGTGTACCACAATCCATTTATTTTTATTTTTTGGGAGAGTGGAGGGAGGAGGAGGTGAAAGAGAGGAATTGTCAATTGAATGGTAATAGTGAAATGTGTGGCCTTTTATCAAGAATTTTAGTAATGGGAATATTTATATATATATATATATATATATATATATATTGAGAGAGTCTATATTCTTTTAATATGAGATTAAAGCAAGAATGAGAGCCAAATTTAGTGATCCCTGGTCTCATTATCTTATAAGTAATGTTATATAATATATTTTTATTTTACTTTTATTTTATTGGACAGATGTGACCGTATCAATTTGTCATTGTCAAAAAATATAAAAATCAAAGGTTAATGTGACACTAAAATGAGAGTGTAATATATATTATTTCCCTTATTTTATTTGACGAAATAAAAAATTATAAGATATTACTAATTATCTCCATCCATTAATGAATATAAACCTCTAATTAAGAATGTGTAATTTATATCCATCACCGCAAAATATACACCATATTTAAGATTAAAATGGTTCTATTACAAACTTGACCTTGAGCAAATATATATATATATTACATGTTTGCACAGAGAGAAGAAAATAGAGATTTGAATTAGTGATATCTGTTTCATGAGGTGTGATCTCAATCATTTAGTTACTCATTGGAAATGCATTGAATGAAAAGTTGAAATACTGCATTTAAAATTATAACAAATTATTTTTCCAACTGTAAAATTTAATGCATTTCATTGATGCTGGATATTGAATTGTTTTCTTGTCACATTTTAATTTTGGATATTTTATAATAGGAAAAATTTATGCTTAAGCTAAAGAAGTAGTAAAGGTGTCCCAACTTGTAGATGGGCGCACCAATCACAAAAGCCTTTTAGATTCAGGGTAATACTTACTCCTCAAAACAATTGGGACCTAAAGTTAATATGTATAGTCTAGTATGCATATGCTATGGATTTATTTTACAATATGTTTCACATTATTTAATAAAGGTGGCTAATATGTTATATAAGCATATTATTATTTCATTTTTCATGAATGTAAACTAGCACCGAGAATCACAAATTCTTCATTTTGTAAAATTAATTTAGCTTTAACTAGAAGCTCAAAGTGTACAATGTCAAGTCACAAAGCATTTAATGACAGTACAAAAGATGCACATTTTCTATTAAAATAAGGATACTATTGTTTAGGGTTTCACTTGAGTTTACTCACCTTTCGTGAAGCTCAAAGTACTCGTTTCCCTCGCTTGCAATGCATTTTATGATTAGTTGGATTTCTAAGGTTTAAAAACCTTGTCTACCAAGTACCAAGTAAACTCTGATTTTGTCTAGTACCATTAGAACGATCCCTACGCATTGTTCAAACGGTAGACATTGTTAGGTTGATCCAGACTTCTAATATATATATATATATATATATATATTTTTACATGTTCATACGAGATGGGAAAAGAAGATTCAAACTAGTAACTTCTGCTTCATGAGGCGTGATTCTCAATTCGATTGCGTTACTTATTGTGTTAGACTTTATAGTATTTATGTTAGAATTGTCAACATTGTTAGAATAGTCTTGGCCATTGTCTGAATGGTATCACTTTAACAGTTCGCACAATATCAAAACGGTAAAATGTTCATCGTCTCCTCCTGCTTTCAAAAATTTACATTCCTACTTTCAAAATTCTACATTTTACTTCCTAGAGGGCCTCCAAAGGCTCTAAACCCTTAAAAACCACTATTTTCTTAGTTTAACATCGTAAAATACCTAAAAATAGACATTTTTACAATCCAACAAAAAAGTTTATATCTCTTCTTTCCTACCTTTGCCTTTTCACCAAAAACACCTCAAGGCAACCTAGATCTATCCATCTTTTGTCTCACTTGACTCCATTAGAATATCATCCACCAAAAGCTACGGCTTTTTCTTTGAAAAAGCCCTCACATTTTCTCGTACCCACACCCTTTTAAGTTTTGAACACATCAACGCACATATATACGTCATTAAATTGTACGAAAAGCACACAAAGAGATTAGTTTAAAAGTAGAATTTTGAAATTGATGGAGTAATTTAAAATGACACATTTATAGATTTATTTTATCTTTGTTTTAAAAAATTAATTTCGATTTACATAATTATTCCAAATCAATAGGACGCAGTTTATTTGAACTATAGAATATCCAGCTACTTATATATAAATGTTATTTTTATCTTTTCACTCATTAGACTAACACAAATACCTCTCTAGCTCTTTTCAATTTGGCTTTTTTAAGAAAATTTGAAAAAACTTACAAAAATAATCATTTAACTAGCTATTTATTATATTTTAAATTTAAATTTGATTAACAACCAAATGCCAAAAAGTCACAGTTTTTGAATTTTACATATTTATTTCCTTCTCTCTCATTTACTAAGAAAAAAAAAAATTTAGTTAAAGTAAAAAAAATATAAAAAAATTGATATTTACTTCATTTTAAGAGTTACTCTTCAAATTTAATTCATCACGCAAGTCTCGCGATGACTTAAAACAGAAGTCCTACGGTTCTGATGCGCTGTGTCGAAGCCGAAACCGCGATGAAGCCGATTTAGCCGTGTCGGAATTTTGTTTACTTCAGAATTTCCCAGAAAAGAAAAAAATATACAAACTATAAAAGCAAAGGAAAAGACAGTACCAGTTTGTTGAGATTTATTTATTTATTTCATTTCCCTCTGTTTCTGTTACAGAGACCCAGAGGCCCTCTCTCTCTCTTAAGCTTCCTGTAATATCACAGCAACGCTCGCAACAATTTCAATTGACTCAGAAGAAATTCCACTCGTTCTTCTTTCTAGCCTTTGTTGTGTGTAAATATCATTCCCTTCCTGTAAACCTTTCTGCATTTCAGCGTCAATGGTGGATTTTGGTAATCAGTCCTTGAGCTCACTGTTACAGTCCATCCTTTGAGTACCAAATTCCTGTTTCATAAAGTCTTGAAATTTATGTTAAGCTGGAGCTTCGTCCGTACTTGATATTCGTTGAATATTCAGCTGGGTCGCTAAATTTGTCGAAATAAAGTGTTTTCTTCGCTGTTGTGGGAGATTTAAGAAGTAGGTCGGAGGTAATATTTGTCAGATCTTCATCTCTCTCTCTCTCTCTCTCTCTCTCTCTTTTCCTCTTTATTGTCCTTTTGGCTTTTGCTTTTTTTATTTCTTTTTAGTAAGTTTGAGTTGTGAATTTGAGGTATTTAGAACTCTTAATTAATTTATTTATTTTGTGTTTTTCAAGTGTGTGATGTGTAAATAGCAATATTTTCATGGATGTGATTGAGATCTGGTTGGTTTCATTTTGTGATTTTCTTTTCTTTTGTTTGTCTTGGTCTTGGTTGGGATGTACATAGTTGCCGTTTTTGATATTGTATTATTTGAGCGATGGCCTTGCGGGTGAAGTTTGATCCACAGCTGGCGTTGGATTTGTGGAGATTTATGTATAAGAGGAGTAAGAGTACTTCTATCATTTGTCCAAAAAAAAAAAAAATGGAATTATTAAAACCTAAAACATAACTGTGTAGTGTCTTAGTAGTTACATGTCATAGAACATGTTTCATTGTACCAGAAATGGGTAGGAAAGACATTTTCAATGTAGAATTATGGAAAAAAAATTCTGTTGCATTACGCAGTCCAAATTTTCCAGAAGGAACTAATTTGGGATTTTCTTTGCAAACAATTTGCAGAGCATTAATGCTTATTAGGTTCATTGAGGGTGAAATCAACTGCCTAATATGTGCTTTATTGTGTGTAGAATATTGTAGAATTCGGCAACAGCCAAGGGCATTCCTTTTTTGTTGTTGTTGTTGTGTTTGTATCTATGGATATATGACTTTCATTGTTGGAGTACCATACAATCTAAATGCACCATATTCTGGATCAATGTAATTTTGTTAGTGGAAGAGAACTTGTTTTATGTGGGTAAACTCATGATGATTTGTGTTTTCATTTTGAGGGGCTTGTAGTGTGCTCATCCAAGTGGTTCGGCTTATGATTGTCAGTTGAAAACTGCCTCAATTTGTCAGAGATTTAGATATACATGCCCACACCTTGTCCTCAGTGATTCAGACAGCCTTAGCTGCAGTTGGGAATACCTGGGCTATTTGAAGAGATGTGGTCAGCCTGCATTCAGTTAGAATGAAGACTATGCAGGTTATGCTCATATAACACCTGAAAGCTTTTCTATTTGAATTTTAGCATGCAAATCTCATTCTTGTTTTTACTACTACGTTTTTTTTTCAAGGGAGTTTTTAGTTGTCAATTTTGTATGCGATCATAGTGCCATCTCCAGATTCCCCCCTTTCTCTTGTGCTCAAACCAATACTTGCACTGCTTCTCAAATCTCATATTCACTAGTTCTATCACTTTGTAGTTCATATTATGTTGCCAAATAATGTCACAATCATTTAGTGTCAAATGAGTGATGTGCAAAATTTGTAACTACAGTCAGACCTCCATGATACTTTGTTATGATGAACTATGGTGATTGATTTGGTACCACCAGTACTTCCACATTGTTGTCCCCCAGTCACCACCAGAACTCTGAAACACCATTGTAGCTTCAGCAAATTATGTCCATGTGGAGGACATCCATGCTTGGTGCTCCTTTTGCAAGTGGATGTAGTTTATTTAAATTTATATGGTATGATAACTTGATGAGTTGGATGTTAAGCATGGTGTTTTTATTAGATTTGCAAGTTTCTATTAATCCATGTACTTTTTACACATCCATATTATGGTAAATAAGAAATTGTGGCAAGCAGTTTTACTGACCTGTTATCAGAAACGAAAGTCAATAAACTTTGCCTTGCAAAAATCAAAGAGAGCTGCCTTTTGCTTTTCAACCTTAATAGTGGTGCACTTCTGTGCCTGATTTTCTAATAGTACTGGCATTCAAGATATATTGTCACTAAAATGAAGATAACTTCTATGGAGTCACAGAGCACACAAGAAATACAATCCTCAACCCAGGCTTCACATGAGTCCCAAGATGACCAACCAAACAACCACACAACTGAGGCTCCTGTAACAGATTCAGCTTCTGTATCTACTTCAAGCAATGATGGCAAAAAAGTTTCACGTGAAGATATTGAACTTGTAAGACAACCCATTCTAATATATATATACACATGCATATATTTTTCATTTTTTTTAATTCCAATTTTCTTGATATGGGTCACAACTGATCTCTTTCTCATCTTTATGTTGATAAATTCTACAAAATGGCTGTTGTAGGTCCAGAATCTAATAGAGAGGTGTCTACAGTTGTATATGAATAGAGAGGAGGTGGTTAAAACCCTCTTGACTCGTGCAAGGATAGATCCTGGATTCACAACTCTTGGTAGGCAGCATGAAACGTATTTATAAGTCTTCAACTTGCGGTTTTTGTCATAGTAATAATTTTTAATTATAATAGATATGCTCAAAACAGTGAATGAAGTGGAAAACTTGAAATAGGGATATTGCTACCACTCTTTGTAATTTTGTGTTTTGAAATAAGAAAAGGAGTATTATATTTGATTTTGTTTTTCCTTTCATATTAAGCAGCACCTTAATCTGATGGTCTTATCTATTTGTTATTTATTTCATTCAGTATGGCAGAAGTTGGAAGAAGAAAATGCTGATTTTTTCAGGGCCTATTATATAAGGCTAAAGTTGAAGAAACAAATCCTCCTGTTCAATCATCTGCTTGAGCATCAGTATCATCTGACAAAGTATCCGGTAGCTCCAAAGGTTCCTTTGGCCCCTATACAGAATGGGATTCATCCCATGCCTGGTAAGTTTTCAGCTTGCAATCATATGGTTGTTTTAGAGCACAAATTACCAGTATTATATCAATGCAAAAGTAAACAGTGAGTTTTGGACGACTTCTGTATATCCACTTACTGAAGTTTCTGACACCAACCAATTGACTGCTGGTTGATGACTGTCTATTTCGGGCTTCTCAAATAAGTTCCTATTATGGTAGATACTTGTGTTAACGGTTATCCTCTACATACTATTTTTGAAAGCTTTTTTCCTTTTCAGGAAACTTTGTGGTGCTAGTGCCTGTTTCTTTTTTACTTCTTTTTCCTGCATATGTGGTGGATAAAAGGGAATTCCCTTTGGATTTTCTTCATTTTTGTATGGAATTATGCTTCCTTAGGATTTTGGTTTAAAAAGTTTCTTTGGACTTGAAAGTGTGGGTTCTGATAATTTCATATGGAGCTTTTTCATCAATGGAAATTCAATGTTGCAGAAGGTTCTAAGCTAGACACTTCTTATGTGCCATTCTTGTATTATTGTTGTCATTGTTATTCAATGCCACTTGTTTGCAGTGCAGTTAACAACTTACCTATGGGATATCCCGTGCTACAGCAACCTACAATTTCGGCAACAGGTCAACCCCATCTTGATCCAATGGGCTGTGGAATATCAAGCTGTCATGTGGTTAATGGAGTCCCTGCACCAAGCAATTTTCATCCCATTCGGATGAACTCTGGGAATGAGTGAGACCTTCTTGATCTTAACGTCATTTATCATTGACTACTTATCAAAAAAAAATTACCTATCAAAAAACGTCATTTATCATTGACTACTTATTTTAGTAACAAAACTTATTGTAGTTTGCTATGTTTTTCAATTTATTTGTATTCTTTGAAGTTCAAAGGTTTTGACCAATGAACTATTAGTTGCATATGCATTCAATGATCTGTTTGCATCTGCAATTAACTTCACATGTTCGTATCCTTTATTTATTTTTTCCTCTGAACATGTGTCTCAATATTGCACACAGTATGCTTGGATAGCATTGTCTTGTCCATGGATTTTTTATTGGACCAATGAAAACTTAATCTCAGTTTTCCTTCTTTCTAAAATAAGCAGTTTTGCTTGATAGAAGTTATGCTAATGTTAGCTGCTTTTTTCCTTGTAGTAGTATGGTGATGGATAACAGTGCTGCTGATGTGGCTCCTGTTGTTCCGCCAAACGGCACCATGTCATCCATGTCAGAGATGCCTGTCAGTCCTACATCAGTGGCATCCAGTGGCCATTTCCCCTTCACTGCATCAGAAATATCAGGGATTGGAGTAGACACATCAGCACTTGATACAGCATTTACATCAGATGTGGCGAGTTCGGTAGGATTGCAACTAGCACCAGATGGTGGAGCTGGAAATTCCAGGGATTCTTTCAGATCACTTGATCAGATCCAGTGGAATTTCAGTTTATCAGATCTAACAGCAGATTTGTCGAACTTAGGAGGTAAGTTTGGTAAGTTGTAGCTCATCTTTATGTCTGCTAGTGGTTGCACTTACAAGTTGAAAAAAATATACATTAGGAAATAAAAAAATAAAAGAAGGAACACAATGAACTATCTCTTAATAGAAAGCAGGAAATGTACTAACTAAAATTAGAGATTCTTGAAGTAATCTGACCTCTGCATTATTCTCTTCTATTTATGAGGAGCATAAAGTCATTGTGGAATTGATTGATGCACATCTTTGACTATTTCTTCTTGATACTAGCTCATTAATGATATAATATCTTATGAGTAGCATAATGACTCTTTTATTATGGCAAGAGAATCCTTCATGCATGGATGGATTTACTTGTGTTTAGGTCTAAATACTGCATAGCCTGTTCTGGATCTCTTCATGCTTTTTTTAATCCATTGCCTTCAACCCTTGCAGATTTAGGAGCCTTGGGTAATTATCCTGGTTCTCCCTTCTTGCCATCAGACTCAGAAATTTTGCTTGATTCTCCTGAGCAAGAGGATATAGGTAATGGAAATTACATATCTTGTTTCTGATCTTATATAATGGTTTGGGTGATTAGTGATGGACAAACATGATCCATATTATCCATTTATAAGATGCATAGATGTCTAAATGACAATTGGATATAATTTGAGCATCAGAGGTGCAAAAAGGTGTATTGATTCATTGCAATATCCATGGTGTGTGTGTCCATGCAAGAAAGGGAAACTTCTTTTGTCATACTCTCAAAACATGGTTTGACCAGACACTGGCTTGCATTTTGGTCAAGGTTGATGTACCCTGAATATTAGTAAATTCTGTACCCGAGTACATTTATTGTTCTCTTTCAAGTACAGTCTATGTGCAGTAACATGTATCAATCGTTTAAATGGGTGGCCAAGTGTGCCCTAATGCCCCATGATTTCTGTGATTAAAATTTGAACGTGTCATCTCCGTGTTGCTTGTTGTATGCTAATTTTACCTCATTTCAGTGGAGGAGTTCTTTGTTGATTCTGTCCCCGGACCACCATGCTCTCAATCAGATGAGGAGAAACCCTAAAGGTGAGAGCACCCTGTTTCACTTTAGACTTGTTAGGATAGGATAAAGTTTGGATTAATGAATAAGAATTTGACATTCATTTACTTGCCTTTCTGGAGTTTTGTTGTTAACAAATTTGAACATTTGAGCATTGTAGTTAGCTAGTTTACTCTACATTAGCGTGCAAGTGGGAAAGTAGTCATGCCAATACAAGTTATGATTTTCTTGTAATAACCTTTTCAGAAAACTTTATCATCTAGAAAGTTGGAGGACCATATTTGTCTGTAATCTTGTATTTGGCTACATTGATGGGATACTGCTGTTTTATACTAAAAACAGATAATAACTTAACATTTAGTTATTCACTCAAATTTGTTTATTATCTGTGGAATGGGCGGGTACCATGTTTGCCATTTAACTTATTTCAGTCAGGTACTATGTTTGGTTTCTTGAGTATTTTCTTTCACACTGGTATTCAGTATGGATTCGGCTTGCGTCAGGTGGTGATTAAATAAATGGTGAAGATTGCCAGACGAATGTTAGCCTGTACCATTGTTGGCGAGTTCTCTCATAATCTTGCAATCTTTACTATTTATTTGAATCATTTGGGTGGCCAAACGACCCCATGTGTTTCAGGGGTGGCCTGGCCAACCATCAAAGTAGTTCAGCCACTCCAAATCACATCTAGGGGTGGCTTAACCACCTTCTTTTTCTTTTTAAATTATTATTATTATTTTTATAATAAAAACTTTAACAAATAACTCAAAAACATAATACGCTAAAAATCACTTTTTCTTTTGTCACATCATAAAAATTTCAAAAAAAAGCGCCATAAAAAAAATTAACAAACAAGCCATTTGTTGTGTATAATCAAGTCGACTGCTCCATGTGGTTTTTAGTAATTTTAAATTTTTATTGTAAGTGACAATTGTCACACTTTGATTAGAGTTGGTGTAGCACGTTAATGAATTTTGTCAACTCTTCTAAAGGCGCAAACTATTATATGTTTTGTATTTTTTTCTTATGCTGGGAGTGATTAATCAATTTAAAAATGGAGCTATTTGTTGAAACTCCAAATTGACTCAAAATGCATTTTTCACTAAAACAAATAAAAAGAAAATCATTTAAAATGTATCAAGTCAATTAGTGAAATAAATGAGCATAACAAATAGCATTAATTGTTATAGAAATCTCTTCATGTGAAGTCAAGTTCTTGAGCGAATGGTGCACGAGTTAACTTGGCTTTTATGAGTTAAGAGTACTGGTAGATCATGGAAAAGTTTTTCCAAAGCGTGAAGGAAAAACTTTTTTCATCCGGATGAAAACATGATACCTAGCATTATTCTATGAATAAATTTTAGACCGCATAAGAAAACGAAATGCTTTTAAGGAGGAGGAAATTAATTGGACTTTATAAAAAGCTTAACTATAAACTATAATATTTTTATTTGACGTGTCCACACAAGAGAGAAATGAGAGATTCGAACTATCAATTTTTGTTTCATAAGACCTAATTCTCAGCTGATCGAGGTACCATTTTGACCAAGTTAGGAGCAATCGAGCAACTCTTTTCATATGAGATGCACAATAATTTTTAATAAAAATTATTGACTTTGTTTTTACTATTAAAAAATATGTATTTTTCACATATTCAAATGACATATCATTTTTATAGAATAAGTTTTAGAAAAATTTTATAATCCAGTCTAAATGAAAAACTATGGAAATGATCACTCCTGCTTAGGGGTAAACGAGTCGAGCTTGAGCGAGCTTTCCTTATTTGGGCTCGACTTGTTTAAATTTTACTCGAACTTGAGCCGAGCTTAAGGATGAGCCAAAAAATCGAGCTCGAGCTCATAATAAGTCGAGCCGAGCCGAGCCAACTCGCGAGCTCGCTCTTATATTTAATTTTATTTATTTGTTTGTTAATTTAATTTTTTTATTATAAATTTAAACTTTAAGTACTCTTAAACGGCTCAAGAAGTGAGCTTGCATATGAGCATTTGCTTAGTCTAGCTAGCCAAATATGAGCCTTTTTTTTTTTCCTAATATGCATCCTTTAAACGGCTCAAGTCAGCTTGCATATGAGCATTTGCTTAATCTGGTTAGTCGAGTATGGAGCCTTTTTATTTTTTTCCCCCCCCTAATATGCATCCTTTTATAAAAGGATGCATATTAGGAAAAAAAAATCATTAATTTTTAATATTAATATGAGCAATTATGTGAACAAAAATGAAATCGGTAGAAATTGCTTCGTTTAATATTCGAGTCAGGATTCATGTTCACGAAACGCTTTATTTAATATTCAAGTCAATCTCGAGTTGAGCTTATGCGAACTGAACTCAAACTTACTCGCGAGACGCTTCACTCACTTAACACTCCTGCTCCCTGCTAAGCCATGCATGCTGAAGCTACAATGGCCATGACAGACGGGACATCAGGGATTCAGGGGAATACTTGGGTTTCACCAGCCCCACCCAAACTAACCATGTATCATCTAAAAGTTACTATAACCACATTTTACAGCTGAAATTCTAAGATCTCTCACTTATTGCAACAGAACGCACCGTTTATTACAGCTTTACAGAACACATTAAACGCACAGCTTTCAATTTACACAAAACGCATCACTTCGCTGCACGCTGATTAGCTCAACAGAAGACGTTTCCCACTTGCAATGTCTCTCTGTCCCCACCGTTCAAATCTCAAGCCTCATCCTAACCGTTCATTTTCATCGACCCTAATTCTTTTTGTCGTGTCCACAATCTTCTCGCAACTTCCGAACCCAACACACCCACCTCGCCGCCATACCACAGCTAACCATGACCAAGCAGCAAGCTAACTGGTCTCCTTACGACAACAATGGCGGGTATCCTCTCTAGATCTTTCTATACCTTGTTCAATTTTGTTTGGCACATTTTTTTTTTTGGGATGTTATAGTTTGTTGTGTATGTGCTTGTTATGTGCAGATCCTGCGTTGCGATTGCCGGAGCCGATTATTGCGTTGTTGCGGCCGATACTCGCATGTCCACTGGTTACAGTATTCTCACCCGCGATTACTCCAAAATCTGCAAACTGTACGCCCTTTGCTCCTATATTTTTTCATTTCTTAATGTTTTGTTAAGTTTAGGTGGTTTTGTTGTGGGGGGTGGTTTTCAGCTTTAATATTGTATTGGACCTATTGGTTCTCTCATGAGTCGTATTGCATCGATTATCAATCTCTTCGAAGAACAAATTTCGAATTTTGGGTCGGCACAATATTTAGTGGAAATTCTTGCAATACAGGTTCCTTAATATAATTGGATGTTGGGTGACAAATAATTAGAAGTATGATTATTGTGATTTTCAGAGTAGGTTATATAGTATAGGAATTTTAGCAGTCAGGTTAGGCAAGAAGAAAAGTTTGGAAGGGGAAAATTATATACAATTCACAGAATAGGTAAGTTTGCTAGTTTTGGCTTCAGCCAATATATTACTGGGAGATTACTTCTTTGGCTTTCATGTTTTGCCAGAGTCGTAGAAATACATGTGACTAGACTATTCTATTGCTCTGCCTAGAATTTTGGTGTGGACTTGTGGTTGATTGCTTAGTATTGAAAGAAATACCTAATGTCTTGTAGCAGTACGTGATAGTTTTGCCTTTACATTCAACCACCTTGTACCAAACACTCTGTTAGGACAATGCTGTTAAATAAGCTTACTTGGTGTGTTTTTACTAGGTAGATCTATGTTGTTAAATGTAAGTTTGTGGGTATATAGAAGTAGTGTGATGTGTTTTTCAATGACTGACGCATGACTGAAGTAAACTTTTCATCTGTTTGTTGCTTAGTAACTTTGAATTAGCCCTTTGTTGTCATTTGCTCTAATTTTGTGGACTCTTTGCACCTGATAGCATTGTTCTAATGCTTATGGAGTTGGAGAGAGGCTGTAGATCAATTGTCAGAGTTCTGATATAATCGGGTGATGCCTAACAATTTTCTTTCCCTTGATCTTGCAGAGCAGACAAATGCGTAATGGCGTCTTCTGGTTTTCAAGCTGATGTGAAAGCTTTACAAAAGCTCTTGGCAGCTAGGCACTTGGTGAGGTTTCAAAATATCTAATTTTATACTGACTGTTGATATATCTTCTGCGAGAAGTACATTGGTTGAAGCATGCTAGATTGAGTGGGCTTATCTGATTTTTGTTAGTTTCATATCTATAGACGTCTCTTTGCTGTGTCAATTAGAAATGTTTGTAAGTCATTTCAAAGCATGGGCAATTTGTTTATCATTTTAATATCTCAAAACTATTATTTGTTTATAGCTTTGGCTTCTTGTTTGTTTTCGATTATTGAATGCCTTCCTTTTGCATCTCTTTAAACTTTGCGGGGCTTTGTATGAAGGATAACGCAATATAATAGGATTGCTACATTGGAAGAGAGGGGGGGAGTGTTTTTCTGCATGTCAGATCAGAGTTAATGCTGGAGATTTCTCCTATGAGAAGCAGGGAGCACTATAGAATAATTTAATTTGTTGTTGGCCTTTAGTAATATAAAGTGTATCTTTTATAGCAGATGGCTCATGATAAAGTCCTAGTTATACTGCTGAGAAAAGTCTTTTTATTTGTTGTAGGCCTTTAGTAATATAAAGTGTACTTACTTATCAAAAAAAAGTTAATACTGCTTTCTGCAAGCAGGGATTGCTGAGTCATGCATTTTGCAAAGTATATGAATAAGTTCAAACGTGTATTGCTGCATTTATGAACCTTTTAGAGTGAGGAAAAGCTGAGTTTTGGTTATTGTGGCCACACTCAGGTGTTATTAGCTCTTACCATCTACAATTGATGTAGAAAGTATAAGGCCTTTGATAGCTATATCTATTGCTGAGAAAAAAATGTGCAGTGTAATAATTCAGAAAAGGGTTCTGGACGCTAATAACAAGATCTTTTATTGGGGTTACTTTAGATTATTTTCTGATGAGCTGGTATATACTATATAGCAGTCCTTGTTTTTTGTGTAACCTATGAATTTTTTTATTTATTTTGCTCTTGGATATTTGCTTTATAATGTCATAAATAACTCACTAGCATTCAGTTTGATGAAACATGGACACTTTTCTTTATAAACGTGTTTATGTTTTAATGTTGAGATCTGTAAGTTGGGTTGGAATCGATGGGCTTTTGAACATTTCTCATGTATAGCTTTTCCCACTTTTAGATGCAATTTTTTAAGATTTTATTTTTTACTCCATCTTCCTGTAGGTTTTTGTTAATTGGTATATAATTTAAGAAAAGGGGAAATGTTTTCTACTAAATTTATTTTTTGTAAAAACGCATGTTGGTCCTGTATGGCCGGTTTGAAGTTTTTGATTCTCATTACTGTTTTCTTTGTTTTATTGGATATAAATTTGGAGCATGAAATTGAATTCATGCATAATCTCACTGATACTCTTTCTTTCTTGTATACAGATCTATCAGCAACAACACAACAAGCAGATGAGCTGCCCTGCTATGGGTCAACTGCTCTCTAACACCCTCTACTATAAACGTTTCTTTCCATATTATTCCTTCAACGTTCTAGGTGGCCTTGACAGTGAAGGTAAACTACCACAAGCTTTAAATGTCATTTTCATGCCCTTTCTTTTTATTGATGCACCCTTTTTTTTTGGGCTTAATTCCAAAACTACAGGAAAGGGTTGCGTCTTCACATATGATGCTGTTGGTTCCTATGAGAGAGTTGGATATAGTTCCCAAGGTTCTGGTTCCACACTCATCATGCCCTTTCTGGATAACCAGCTGAAGTCTCCCAGCCCTCTCTTATTGCCTGCCCTGGTGCGTTGCCGAGCTAAATTATGGTTTTATGTATTTTCTTCAGCATCTATATGTTACATATGCCTGATTTTAATATGTGACCTTTAGGATGCTGTGACACCACTTTCTGAATCAGAAGCAGTTGATTTGGTTAAAACTGTTTTTGCATCTGCAACTGAGAGGGATATATACACTGTAAGTTTCTGGTTCTCTACAATTCTGCCCTTCTGTGGGAGGTTCTTCTGTGTCTCTTTTTTAACAAGTCATGGATGTTCTACAGGGAGACAAGCTTGAAATTGTCGTCCTAAATGCTGAAGGTATTCGACGTGAATACATTGAACTCAGGAAAGACTGATTTCTGTCCTGAATTGTTGTTCTTGGCTTCAAAGCAGAATGCTGAAATTGTATGAAATGGCCTTTGATGATATTGCCATTGTGGTTATTTAGAGCAAAATCACCCTTTTGTCATCACCGCACAAAAGCATGATACTTTCTGACATTCATTCTTCATGTTCACAGCTTCCAAATTCTCCTGTCTCTCTCTCTCTCTCTTCTTAGTATTCTTCTCATTGGAATGGTTTTCATAATCAAATTCATGAACATTGTTGTCAAAATTCCTGTATAAAATAATGTTAGAATGATATAAAAGGAAAGCATACAGTAGCAAAATCTAGTCATCTTGCAACTGCTTATCATTCAAAAGATCAAGATCCAAAAGATAGTACCATTTATTTTTGGTTATAATGGTGAGGCTGAAAATGGAGAATTTGTTGTTAAATTGTTTACCAAAATAAACTAAAAAGTAGTTTTGGTGATGTTACAAGGAATGCTCGTGAGTACTGTTCATTCATCCAATGAATAAGAAATAATATAAATAATATAAATTTTCTCTCCTTACATATTTTTTGAAAAAGTAAAAATAAAATAAAGAAGTATCTGAAAAAGAAAATTTAAATTGAATAATGAAAGTTAATAGTTAAAATGGTGAGATGTTGCTTCTAAAAAGAAAGGGTAATTAAAATAAAAAATATATATATTTTGATTATTTTAGTGAATAAAATTTGGTTATACTTTAACTCAAAAGATAGTCAAATCTTGGGTGTTCAGATATTTTGCAAAAAAGTTGAGCATGTGCACAAGTTTTTTATTTTTTTATTTTTTGGTGACATGTCCATACAAGAGGAGAGAGATGAATTTAAACTAGTGACCTCTATTTTATTAAGTGTACTCCTAACCGATTGAGTTACTTCTTAGAGACACAAGTTCTTACTTACAAAAATTTGTCTTCCTAGCATGTACCATGTCCACAAGTTTAGGTTTGTGAAGGCTCTTGGAGGTAAGATGGAAACCAATACATAAAGTTATTGCCAGGCGGGCTTGGGTTGACCCGAGTCTTCTCTTTTATTTTTTTGGATGAATTGTTTGACTTGAGTCTTCCCTCTTCAGGGGTTGTCTTCTTTTATCAATCCTAAAAGGATTGAGATTCCTAACAATAATAAGACAATTATTAGTGAATTTTTATTTATTTATTTAATTTTTTAATTTTGGCCATTCATTTTCATCCATCCTTGGGCACTAGGGGTGGTGTTGGCCACCCCCAACCAGCCTTTGGGGGTGGCCGACGTCACCTCCTAGGTTGTGCTGGGGTGGCCGGCCAACTCTTAGGGGAAATTAGGGTGGCCAAATCACCCCATGTTTTTTAAAAATATTTTATTTTTTATTATTTTATTTTATATTGAATGGAACATGCAACAAATTTGTGGCTGTTGGATGAAAATGAATGACCATAATTTAAAAAAAAAATTACTAGCAATTGTTCCACTATTGCTAGGGATCTCAATCCCTTGTTTTATATTTTCCTCTCATTTTGTAATGCCAGATATTCATTATTTACTGTGGTGCACATGACATTTCTGATATATTATTGAACTTGTTCTTGCTAAAAGAAAAATAAATAAATTTAATAATAAATTGATAGTAATCGTTTTAGTGTATTAAGAGAATTATGGGATGGAAGTATAATATGATTTTTTTTTTAATTGAGTAATACTATTTTTTACACTTAATTATTACATCAAAAAGAATATTTTTCTTATTTATTTATTTATTTATTCATTATACTCATTTTATATAAGCTGTTGAGGCAATTTTTGGTTCATAGTACTTCTAGTTTGTGATGTTTTTCTATAGTTAATCTTTGAGATAAATTTTTGTGCGTCAATGAAATTCCTACAAAATAAAAACACGGTTAGAAGGTCTTTGGTTAGGGCCAAAGACTATATAATGCTTAAGTTAAAATCTTATATATAGATAAAAATATATAATTGAGCTATGCCTCTAACGTCCAATATTAATTTGTGTGTTTGGAAGGACATACATCATGGGAAAGAGAGAGGTATGGGAGAGAAGTGACTGGAGGAGACTTGGGAGAGAAGGAAAGTCCTAGAGAAAGGGGGACTCGACGTGGGAGAGAGGGAAAGTCGGGAGACTTTCTCATTTTATAAGCCAATGGTAACACATGTCACCTTATGAAAGGGAAAGGTCACCTTATGAAAGGGAATGGGAGACTAACCTCATGTGTTTTAAATAATATTTTATATCAAGCACTTTTAAAAGAAAAAAAGGTCACTTAAAATATTGTTCATGAACTGAAATGAAATAAGTTGGCAAATGATCGCGCAGAAAAGTAGTAGTTTCTTATCTCAAGCTCTCTTCGAGGGAGACCAGCTGACAGTTACTAGTCAGTTACTGCCACTAATGGAGACTCTCTTCGCGCACTTTCTTCCCAAGGCTCTGATCGTCCATGAAAGCAACTCGCGTGCAAGGAAGGCCGCCAGATATTTACTGTACAATATCATGCGATATGCGCTCTTTCGTTCTCTGTCTGTTTGGTTGATGAGAAACAGTGGGAAAAGGAAGGAAAACTAATCCCAGAGAGCAAGACCGTTGAGTTTGGTTCAAAAAGTTGGCCTTAGTCGAGGTGGGTTTTTCATTTTTTTTGTTTTCAATATAAATTCTATTATTTTTCTGGATCGCATGCAACATAAGTAGACAAATATTATGACTTTTTAATTTTTATTTTCTTTCACCTTTCTCAGCAAACAAACAAACAGAAAGTTGGAATTTGCTTGTTTTTCTTTTTGGTTCTTTGGATTTTTTGTTTTCCATTTTCTGACTTGAAATATGGATTAAAGTAATTTTTTTCTTCCTCTTTTTCTCTGCAACCAAACAGAAGTTGAATATATATGTTTTTTTGTTTATTTAGTACAGATATCGTGTTTCAGTATTGTTTGACTTATATAATTCCAACGATTAAATTATCTGTCACATTTAGGAGTATTGAGTATTAACAGAATAACACACTGGTAGTCCCGCTCTCTGTCTCTTTAAGAAACAATGATTTTATCTTAAAAAAAAGGAAAAAAAGAAAAAAAGTAACAATGATTTTTAGAAAAAGAAAAAAAAAGGGTAACAATGACTTATTTTCTAATTAATTTCTGCCGCTGTCTGTACATATAAACAGGGTTAGGTGTGGTAGAAAGTGATGAAGTCAAGTTACGCGTTTTTAAGGCTCCATTCTTAGAGTATATTTAGATTGCGTTAGAAAAATAGAGCATATAAGTCAAAAATTTTTTTAAGTTAAAAAAAATGTTTTTTGGCAAAAATTTCATTTTTTTACTGTTTGTCAAAAGTGTATTTTAGTCATTTTTAAGCTTTTTAAATCCTGAAAAATGCTTTTAATTTTTTTATCAAACAAATACTTTTTTTCAAACAAACTGTTTGAGTGTTAAAACGTACTTTTAAGCTTTTCAAACAAGCCCTTCGATTACGCGTAAATAGATATAGAACATACTCTCAATAAGTCATACATGTTTTTTTTTTTTTTTATTCAAAGAGGGAAGAGGGAAAAGGTACAATAAGTCATACATGTTGATTGTTGATGTTAGTCACAAAATCGTTAGTCTTACACTTTCCTTTCGGCCTTTCCATCACTAAAAAAAAAAAAGGAATTTAGTGTTGGTTTAGAACTAAAAATCAACATTAATTCAATAGTATCGGTTTAATAGTATTGGTTTTAAAGTGAAACAAATTATGGTAGGTAGAAAAACTGGATTAGTGTCGGTTTTTCCTAAACCGACATTTTAGGAAAGGTGTCGGTTGAATACCATTGTTCAACCGACACTTTTATTTTATTTTTTTAATAATTTTTTTTCCCAGCTTCTTGCACAATGCAAGAAGCTAGGATATGGCCAGAAATTGCTTGAATTTTTTCTTCAGACGTCCTGTAGCTTCTTTCTAGTACTTCTATAACAATGACTTCGATTGTTTTTCTTTATTGCATTTATCCATCAACTTTGCCTTTGAACTTTTCCTTTTGTTTTGCTCTTCATTTGAAGCAAGTGCGGAAGCCTCATTATATGCTTCTAAATAATTGTCATGGTAAAATAAACTAATTACAAAATCCCTTAAAATAAACAGGAGAGACAGAGAGAGTTGACCACTTAAGGCATTCTCAAAACTAGAAAGTGAAACATACTTCATTTTTGCCTTCTGGGGGCTCTTTCAGGGGGTAGTGTTGTCATCCATTCATCTCTAATAGGTTCCACCTTAACATCCATGTCTGCGAACAGCTCATCATCGCCCTCCATAGATATACCTGCAAACGCAACAGCTTTCTCGCAGTCAGACTAGTGGAAGGCATTTTAAAAAGATTACTATATATATTCCTCTTCCTTAAAAATTGAGTCAGTACATAGGATAAAAATATAGATTAATGTTCACAATCAATACTCAGAACCTTGGCAATGTAAATTAGACCTCAAACACCAGATACCGCTTGCAGGTTGTTAGTGTATATGTGGGACAAGCCCCACATATACACTAACATCCCCCCTCAAACTCAATGTGTCTAAACATTGAGGTTGGAAAACAAAAGCATGAATAAAAAAAATAAAAGAAAGGGAAAGAAAAATGAAAAATAACCTAACATAAAATAATATTCTTAACATCCCCCCTCAAACTCAATGTGTAAACTTGAGTTTGGGTAAAAGAAAAATGATAAATGAATTTGCCAAAAGAGTTTGTGCCGAAAGAGTTGCCAAGTAACGCCATAAAAGAAGAGCTTGGTTCACTTGGTTGTAATTTGACTTGAAAACCATATACTAGTAATGAAGAAACTTGCATGCCTGAAACCCATGGACCGTCTCGCCTGGTGGGCTGAGCTAAAGTCTGACCCAAAAATTCTAACTAGTAGATTGACTCGGCCGGTTAAAGAGGCTAATCATGCCTGAAACCCATGGACCGTCTCGCCTGGTGGGCTGAGCTAAAGTCTGACCCAAAAATTCTAACTAGTAGATTGACTCGGTCGGTTGAAGAGGCTAATCATGGAGAAAAGGGCCGTTAAAAGAGGCTAAACATGCCTAAAACCCTTGGACCGTCTCGCCTTGTCGGCTGAGCTAAAGTCTGACCCAAAAAAAAATTCTTACTAGTAATGGATCAATGGCCTAGGAGAGGTTGCAGTGTCCGGTGATGGCGGCATTTGACAAGGCATAAGTGGGCCAGTTGAAAAGGGCTTCTTTGGCCCAAAAAAAAATCATTTGACCTGAGAGTGCCTACCGCAAGAAGAATGAACCGGATTGAACTACACCGAAGAAAAAAAGGCCGTGGAACCGAAATGACCAATGCATGAATCGATATGAACCGCAAAAAATAGACCAAAAATTTGAAATTAGGACAAAAAATTGAGTTGGAAACACCTGGTCAACTTTTGGAGTCCCGGTCAAAGTCAATGGTCAACACTAAAAAAGTCAAAGTCAACTATCAATAGTCAAATAGTGCTGACGTGGCAGTCTGGAGTGCTGGAATAGGGCTGACGTGGCGGCTGAAGACCAGGCGTGTGTGGTGCACGCGTGAAAGAGCTAGCGGCCAGAGGCGCGTGGATCCCACGTGAAGCTCACCGTGGCGTGGAGGCGTGAGGTATCGATGGGGGCTTTCTTGGCGGGGATATGACCGTTGTCCTTTGGATCTATAAGGTGGACCGCAACCTTCACGAGCCGTGGCAACGCGTGATGGTGCTGCAGTGGCGCGTGGGCAAACGGTAACAACTTCTAGGGGCGCGTGGTAGCGCGTGGGGTCTCAGAATTGGTTGAGATTGTAGAGATCCACCGATATGGGGCTGAGACACCACTTTTGGTGGTTATTTTGGCCAAGAGGGGTCACGGTGGTGGCGCAATCTCGGCAGAAATTGCCGGAGGAGCTCAGAGGGCCGATGACGGCGGATCTTCCACAGATCTGTAGATTTGAAGGAGTGTAAGAGATTTGGAGGGTGCGTAGACGATTGGAAACTACTAGAAAGAGGTCGCCGAAGGGAGCGCCGAAAAAAAAAAAAACCGTCAAAGATGTTTATTGAAGGCCACAGAAAAGTGGTTCTGATACCATGTTGAATACATTGTAGAATATATTATAGAGAGCGGAAGGAGAGAGAGAAGAGAGAGCGGAAACATATAATAGACTACATTGTATTGAGTAGCATACTTAGAATGTATACAAGAGTCTCCTTATATATAGGAGGGAGATAGAAGCCTTACCTTCCAATCTTATCAATGTGGGACAAGCCCCACATATACACTAACACAGGGAAATATGCATCCAAATGCCAAAATCAGCCTGCAAGAACACTAAGACTACGACCTTTCAAACCTATTACAGGACATAGCATCTCGATAACACATAAACATTAACATTTGTTACCGATCAAAAAAAAAAAAAAAACACATAAACATTAACATTTGTTTAAACCGTAAATCAAATTTTAGAACAATGAGAATCTATACAGTAAAAAATACAAGGATCTCAATCCTACAAAATAGATGACAGAATGCATAGAACAAGTCCTAGACATTATTAAGGCATTCAAATCACCCCTCTGCATTTCCGGTGGGTTGTTGACGCAGCCATCAATGCATTTATCTCTTAACAGCCTCCAATCATTACTTTTCAACGATATCTACTATGCAGATTTTATATTTATTTTAAAGTAAAAACAAGAAACAAAAAAACAAAACAAAACATTGGTCGTCTGTTTCTCATCTCAAAAAAGTCCATTTCTCACTCTCTCTCTCTCCCCCATTCTTTTTGGACCTTTTTGTACCAATAAATAGCAGTTGCTCTGCTGGGGTTCTTTGCCAATGCTGAGCAATCTCCATTCTCTGCTCTTTCGACTCTCTCTTACCTTCTCTTTTCTTGTGTCGAGAGCCAGCCATTGGCAGAGAACTCAGGAAGTTGATAGGGGAAAAATTGATAGGACTATTACGAAGAATGGGTTTTATAAAATACACAACACCCATTTAATTTAACACACCCATTCCAAACTTAATTTCTTTTTTAAAAAAAACTCTACCAGCTGCAGGGGCGGGAAACCTAGAGAGAGAGAGAACTGACCGGAGAGGAGGAGGAGTTGACGGTGAGGAGGGAGATCTCGCCGACCTTGGGCCGGAAGACCACGTACGATCTGAGACTAGAGCTGATCAGAGAGACAGAGAGCTAGCTGGAATCGCAGGGGAACGTGCTGATCAGAGAGAGAGAGAGAGCTGTAATTTTTTTTGCCTTTTGCTTTATTTTTTTAAAAAAATTTATTTTTTATTGTTCTGTGGAGACAGAGAGCTAGAGAGACGAAAATAAAGAAAAGTCGATCGACAGAGAACAGATCACGCGCGCGGGAATCACAGCTAGCGAGATGAGGCGGGAGATTTAATTTTCAAAGAGGTTACTGTTGAACCGACACCCCAGAAAAAATGAGCGTAAAAACCAACACCCATTTTTAAGAGGTGTTGATTATTAGTGTTGGTTCCTTAAACCGACACTATTGCAACCATCACTATTCTTCCATTTTTTTGTAGTGCGTTACCTAGCATGAAGTTATGAGCCATTTTGTATTTTTTTTTTTGTTTTTGAGTATATGTGTGAGTTCAAAAGATTAGAGTTTCATATTGAAAATTTATAAGAATTGTGAGTATTAATGTAATATTATTGGGCTCAAACTCATAGACTTAAGCTTTTGAGTATCAATCTCCTTAATAGTTTTCAGCGTATATAATTCCAAATGTTTACTTGTACCTCTGCAGGGCTTTTCATATAGTAGACATCTAATTGGCTGAAGTTATGAACTCCAAGCGACTTAAGTTTGTAAGGTTAGTTTGTTCAACGGTCTCCATTTATTGCTATGATTTCCTCTGCCTTGATTCTATCTTTCTCTCACACAATTTTAATAGCATCTCTCTCTGTTACCTCTTTACTTGTCTGTGTCAGAATTTGGGAGAAGATTATCATATAAACATCAAATAAAAAACACTAACCTTTGACCATTGTTGCTTAAGTACTTAAATTAAATAATCAAGAAATTTAGACTTGAAAATTTGTTGAATTTGCAGTCTTAGAACCATAAACTTGCAATTCTAGAATCCTCACAAAATATTTTAGAGAGTGCTAGATAAGAGTTTTTGGTCTATCTGTTTCTCACGTTCATCTTGTGAATGATGGATATCATAGACTTATTTATATAGATAGACCAAGACCCTTATCCAATTTATCTAACATTGCTTCATTCCATCAAATGATACAACATTTGGTGAAATGAAATAACATTTCACCTTAAGTAGTTATCTATATATTTAATTACCGAAAAGTTTTTTTTTAATTACCCAAAAGTTATAGTTTAGTAAAAACTCTCTTAATATAATATAATATATAATATATGTGACATGTGAGCCACTTTAAATCTCCTTGTAGGAGATGGTCAAATAATAATAATAATAATAATCTCCTTGAAGGAGATGAGTTCTAACATTCTCCCACATGGCTCACATGACACATATTTAAAATTATTTGTGTAAGTAAAGTCTAAAACTGAATATGGTCATAATCAAAAAACTACTCGAGATTTAATTTCACTTAAAGAGATACAATACATGAATCATGGTGGTTATGTTATTATATTAACATTTCCTTCCATGTATTACAATGTATTAATCTTTCTAAACAAAATATTTATGAGGTATAATTCTTGATGAATAACTTCCAATAAGTCATCCTGGTTTTATTTATCACAACGGATAATACATGTGCACAAAAACTTTATAACAATAACATTATGTTTATAGATTAATTAGAGAGAAACTTAGCACGAAATGAATTAATGAGTCTCATATACTCAACATGACTATATACTTCTTTACTGGTGAACTTTTTAGTCATGGGATTCATAATCATTAATTTGATACTTAATAGATACTTCATGTCTCTTAATATTCTTTCTCATTGTGAGATACTTTATGTCGAAAATCTTTATGGGTTTTGCTATAAAATCAACAAAATCTTGAGACCTTTAATAAAAAGTCTCAACCATATTACCTGTGAACTAAATTCATAGCATGCAATAAATTATGCTTTCATAGTAGACATATCAACTTTCTTGTCTTTGTGAATTTCTATATCAATGACATAAGAGGTTTTACCAAAATCCTTCATTTCAAAGTTTAGTGAGATGAACTTTATGTAGCATACCTAAATCATTGCTTGCAAGCAAATATTATCTATATACAAGACTAAAAGAAAGTAACTTTACTCTCACTGACCTTTAAGGTATAACACTAATTAGCAATGTTCTAAATAAAATCATATGAGGTAATAACCTAGTATAACATTGATGGGAGACCTATCTTAGCCCATAAATAGATTTCTTTAATTTGCAAGCTTTATGACTTTTATGTACCTACCATAATGTGCTCATGCACACTTTTGGAGGTGACTAAGTGTTTTTCTTGAAAGCTTTTCTACTAGAGTGCTGGCTGAAGCCTCATAAGAATTCACTAAATGTTCCTCAACAACCTTTATAAAATCTTTTGCCTTAAAGTATTTAGTAATAGAATCTCGGTACATTTGGTAATATGAGATTTTATCAACATCAAACTTAGACAATTATATTGCTCCCATCGTTCATGACTAATAATCTCATATGGTGTACTTTATTCTGTAAAAGTGGGTGATTCGTCTACATATATAGAACACCAAATTAAGTTCCAAACACCCCAAAGTAAAAAAGCACTTTTTTCTTTTCCTGTCAGAAAAATTATCACTATAAAGTAATATTGGAACGTAAAATATCATTAATTGAAGCAGCATGAATGCATGCAATAACCAAGACAAATAAGATACTTTAATGATATGAATCAACCTTATTTTAAATTAACCAATGTTAATTTAATAGTAAATTTCAACATATTTGTAGGCAAATGCTACATCACACATGAATTTACTAAATAACTTTATTAATAAGTATGGGAAAAATACGGTGTCCAAAAATTAGAAACAACTGATTTTCAAGTAGTGCAATAAAATTACACTAGCCCAAGAACTTACAACAAAAAATAGAAGAAATATCAAAACTATATGGGAAAAATATACTTCTTATTTATGAAATATTACAATAATAGAATAACTTGGGATGGACTACACTTGCACAAGATAGAAGAAGATTTTGTTGAGATATGATGGAATAAAAGCTAGGAAACATTCCTAGAGTATATAAGGGTTAGGGAAGAGTTCTAGTCTTCTAGAGTATTCTCACACTTAATTAACATATGTGTGACCTTTTATGAGATTTGCATAGAAATGATAATAATGTCTCGTGGAAGGTGTAAGGTTGCATTGAAGAATGCAGTGGGTTAAATGAGGGTAGTGATGGTTAGATGACCAAGATAGAAGGTGATAATGTGGAAAAGGCTAAACAAGGAGAGAATGACATGTGTCATCCATCATGTACAAATGAGTCCCCCACAATTAAACTTACATAAATTCTTCACAACATCACTCAAAACAAAAAGAAGAAAATTAATAACCATGGATTGTATAAAATACACTTTAAAATTTAACAATAAGACTAGTAAATTTAAACATTAATAAATAAAAATTTTCTATACCTATGGGCATAAGAAAATTTTACTTTTAATGCCAAATTTACCATCTTATTTTAATTAAATAATAAAAATAATAACCTCCATGTGGGGGCAAAGTCATTAAATTTATGAGTTAATCATAACATAGATGTTTAATTTTCTTTATGAAGTTCATGTAAATAATCTTAATGTGATTATCGTTATAAAATTAAGATGTTGTGGCTATTCCTAAAAATATTATAATAATCACAACTTCATAAACATCTAATTCTCATATAGATGCCAAAAGTTTATTTACGAAGTTTTACGAAATTGTCTTTACTTAATTATCATCATGACTTGGGATGCTAGCAGTGGCTATTCCCTTGTCACTGATTTTCACTACTTTATAATGGCACCATAAAACTTCAATCTTTATATTGATCACAAACTATCCCATAACATAATACTTTAATAAATATTTATGCTCAGGATCACATACAATATAAATAAGCATCAAATAGCTATTTTTCAAAACATGTGCTTCTCACATTTTCAAGGGACATATGGTAATTATATAGGCTGAGTAAGAAAAAAATCATTCCAACTGAGTTTGAAAGAAATTTCTGTCCATTACCATCTTTGGCGTTGCCTTGTCATTGACCATTCCAATTAGTTATTTGATTTTGGTAGTGTCCAATTAGGTACTCACATAGCTTATGCTATTTACCGTATTTATACTTCCGCGCAGGAACAGAAAAAAATCCATTTTATCAAGGTTTGAAGATTTAGAGCAGCAATATTCAGTTCATGAACTACATAGGAAGACAATTTTGGATCCACAGGGTCAGTTTCTTCAAACGTGGAACAATTTTTGTATGCTCTGTTGTGTGGCGTCAGTGGCCGTAGACCCCCTTTTCTTTTACATTCCAATTAAGAAGACTGAAGGGGAGAAGTGCTTGGATTTGGACAAGACAGTGGCGATCAATGCTTGTGTTTTTCGTTCAATCATAGATGCATTTTATGCAATTCATATAATCTTTCAATTCCGAACTGGGTTTATTGCCCCTTCTTCTCGAGGGGGTGATCAGTTGAATGATGATCCTAAGGCTATTGCTAAAAGATACTTGCTCTCCTACTTCATCATTGACATCCTATCAATTCTTCCACTGCCACAGGTATGCTTAGATTTTACATGCCCTGACAAACTCTCCGGTTATTATCAATCCCAGAAGTACTGATGTATTAGTTTACTTTCTGAGAGCTCTATGTAATGCATATATCAAATTATTGAAATGACGAAACTTCTGGTATTGATGTCTCTTTGTTCAGGTGCTAGTATTATTTATCATGCCCTCAATGAAAAACCAAGCACAGAAAGAAATAATGTTGATGTCCATAATCTTGTCCCAGTCTGTGCCAAGACTTTGGCGGATCTATCCAATATATATAGAAGTAACAAGGGCCTCTGGCATACTTGAGATAGTATGGTTTCGAGCTGCTTATAATCTTTTTCTCTACATGCTAGCTAGTCACGTAAGTTGATTATTATTATTTTATTTTTAATTCTTAACCTATTCCAAGATTTTTGGATCACTAATAAATGTGACATACCAGGCCATTGGAGCATTTTGGTACTTGTTTGCGATGGAACGAGAGCAGAATTGCTGGCAAAAAGTGTAGGGAACAGAAGGATTGTCTGCCTCAGAATTACCATTGTGGACATAACAAGGACTTTGATAAATATCTTTCCGATGCTTGCCCTTATACGGATCCTGATAATATTACAAATCCAAATGCCTTCAACTTTGGAATATTTACTGATGTTCTGAGCTCTGGAGTGGTTGAGTCAAGATATTTTTCGGAGAAATTCTTTTACTGCTTTTGGTGGGGTCTACGTAATCTTGGGTTAGCAATATATATAATCCTCTTAACTAGATTCTTACTCAGTTGCCTGCTGTCAAACTATTTCGAGTTGGCATCTGCCTAATTAAAAATTTTATATTATCTAACTTCCAAGCTAAAAGCTTTTCAACTTATAGCAATATTGGAGCTTAGACATTTTAACTCTTACGTACGTTTCCTTTTTTTCTCAGTTCTCTTGGCCAAAACCTCCAAACAAGCACTTTTGTTGGGGAGATATTATTTGCTGTTTCTATATCCATCTTTGGGTTGGTTTTATTTGCATTGCTTATCGGCAATTTTCAGGTAATAATACGACATCCTCCTCAATATTTATCTTTCCAACTGTATGTTGTAGCGTGATGACTTAAGAGATGTTCAGGTTTAAGCATGTATTGCTGTCTCCTTTAATATAAAATCAAACTATCTTCCAACTCTTACGTAATAAAATTGTAGAATTAAATAAATGATTAAATTCATGACTAATTCCTATTAGTTTAAACCTTGAAGACAATTGATCAATTAACATAATATCATAATAAAATAGAGGTAATGATATTTGAAATTTGACTCAACAATTTATTTTCTATTTTCAATTTAATATTTCATATGTTGAGCTTTTGGGACAACGGATGAATTAACACCTACTTTTGCCAACTTCAATCAATATAACACTGGTGTATTTATTTTAACTTGCCGACTGCATATATGCCACATGATGTTTCTCTGTTCTTTACCAATTCAATCCACGTGTAACTCCAACCGGCAACCTTGTTGCAAAATCCTCATACTCAAAGATTTGACGAACTAATTAAGGTGCTATGTTATGCTTTTTGTGCTGTTACAGAGATATCTGCAATCCACAACAGGTAGAGTAGAAGAAATGTTGGTGAAAAGGGATCGGATTAGACAATTAGAAGAGTGGATGTCCCGCCGTTTGCTCCCTATGAAATTAAGGGATCGGATTAGACGATGTGAAGAGTTCACATGGAAAGAAACCAGAGGTATCGAGGAAGAGAATCTTATTCGTAACCTTCCTAAGGATCTCAAGAGGGATATAAAGCGCCATCTCTGCTTGACTCTGCTTAGGAGAGTAAGTGTTTTTCCGCTATTTTTTTCGAACTTTAGCGATGGTATTCATCAAGTCAGTTTTATCTTTTAGGTGCCCCTATTTTACAAAATGGATGGACAACTACTGGATGCACTATGTGATCGTCTCAAGCCAGTACTTCACCCAGAGAAGAGCTTCATTGTTCGTGAGGGGGACCCAGTGGACGAAATGCTCTTTATCATGCGAGGAAACCTAGCCACTATGACTACCAATGGTGGACGAACTGGTTTCTTAAACACTGCTGACTTGAAGGCTGGCGACTTCTGTGGAGAAGAGCTTCTGACTTGGGCTTTGGATCCCCACTCCTCTACCAATTATCTTCCCCTGTCAACTAGAACAGTGAATGCTCTTGTAGAGGTTGAAGCCTACGCTTTAATGGCTGATGACTTGAAGTTTGTGGCCACTCAGTTTCGGTATCTTCATAGCCCGGAGGTCCAGCACACTTTCAGGCAAGGCTTATAAACCATTCTTATCAACTTTTTGGATCTTTCTTGTCATGCTTATCAGCAATAGTGTCTTTTAGTGAATGATCCTTCATAATGTAATCGTGCAATGATGACTTTCAGGTTCTACTCTCAACAATGTAGGACGTGGGCAGCTTGTTTTATCCAAACAGCTTGGCGCCGGTACAGGAGAAAAGCTCGCAACTATTTATGCATGAAGGTTTGCTGCCAATGCACTTTAAGCCTTTCCACAAAATGGTGCACCTAAAACCAGAGTACCACAAAGATTGCAACCGCCGCTGCTACAGAAACCAGCTGCTGCTGAAGATCATTAGTTAAGGGTATGGTGTTTCATGTGAATATGTAATTATCATGTAATTTGAACATTAGCGTGCAAGCGGGAAAGTAGTCGTGCCAATACAAGTTATGATTTTCTTGTAATACCCTTTTCAGAAAACTTTATCATCTAGAAAGTTGAAAACCATATTTATCTCTAATCTTGTATTTGGTTACATTGATGGGATATTGCTGTTTTATACTAACAACAGATAATAACTTACATTTAGTTGCCCACTCAATTTGTTTATCATCCGTGGAATGGGCGGGTACCATGTTTGCCATTTAACTTATTTCAGTCTGGTTCTGGCACTATGTTTGGTTTCTTGAGTATTTTCCTTCACAACTGGTATTCAGTACTATGGATTTGGCTTGCATCCGATGATTAAATAATTGGAGATTTCTTGTAATTTAAATAAATGGTAAAAATTGCAAGAAGAATCTTAGCCTGTACCATTGTCAGCGAGTTCTCTCATAATCTTGCAATCTTTGCTGTTTATTTGAATCACATGAGATCTCAAGTTATTTAATCATTGAGGTGACCTCATGTGTTTCAGGGGTACCGGTGGCTTGGCCAACCATCCGGGTAGTTTGGGCACTCCAAATCACCCATAATGTGGCTAACCACACCCTTCTTTTTTAAAAAATATATATATTTTTTTCAACTTTTATCTCTTAATAAAAAAATTAACAAATAAACCAAAAACTCAAAACTCAAAATATCACTTTCATTTTTATGTCCATAAAAAAAAAAAAAAGACATCCAAAAAACATTAACAAACAAGCCATTTTGTTATCTTCTAACTAGTGGTATACAATCATTTTCTAACAATGCATGACATAAGTTTGTAGAAACTCTTCAGTAAAGTATTATGCATACATGACATGATGTCGTTTGATGGAAAAGCCCTTCTCTCCAAAAACTGATATCATGTTATGCATTAGAAGAGAAGATAGTAGTATATGTATAATTGGTAAATCCACATGAAAATACAAACCCTAGTCCTAAAACATGAATCTGCCTTCCGGTCATTGGGTAAATGCAACATAACACTTCAAATTTTCACCCATCGATATCTCTTTCACCATTCCTAAATCAGTATACGTAGCTTGATGGACTAATTTATGATGGTGCAATACGGAGTTTTCTTCCTGTCAACGCTCTGGTACACCACTTGATTTTCTTCATTAATTTAATCTCTAAATATCAGACCCACTAGTCAAAATAAACAAAACAATTTTTAATTTGATATACGATTAAAATTTTAAATCAAACAATAACAAAATATATGGGGAAAATTATCCTTTCTCTCATGAATTACTATTTGATTATTATATACTCTCATTGACTACCAATTTTACATTACAACCCCTATAAACTATCAAAATCCCCATTTCGTCAATCAAAGCTGTTAAGTCAGTGAACAATACTTGTAAATAGTGCCTATGCCGTGAATAATATGGTTGATTGCCCAACTTAACGGCATTGATTGACAAAAATGGGATTTTGATAACAAAATGATAATTTATGAGATCATAATGTAAAATTGGTAGTTGATAGAAGGTAATAGTCATTGCGTAGTCATTCATAGGAAAATGATAATTTCCCCAAATATATGGGTGTGTTTGGGAATAGTAGAAGTAAACTGGAACTGTAGCAAATTTGATTGATGTTAGAAAAAAAGTAAGAATGTTTTGTATAGAAAAGTGAAATTTTTTGTTTTGTAGTGATTTATTTATTTGGAAAGTAATAAAAAGTGATTGATGTGATATAAAAAAGTAAGAATATTGAGATTATTTTGAGAAAATTTTTTAGGACTTACAAAGTCCAGTCTGACCACTGGTCCCAAACATAGCCTATAATATTGTCTTCCAAACCGTAGACTGACTTTGAGTATTTAAATGACTCTTGAAGTGATCAAGACATTTCAACCTTACTATTTATGCCAAACGACAACCGGATTGAGATTCCCGGCACTTTCTTAAGAATTGCCCATGAGTTTTTTTGGAAATCCTAGCCACTCATTGTCATCCAACCGTCATTAAATTGCCACGTGTTCCATTCAATATAAAATAATATTTAAAATTTAAAAATAAATATAAAATAAAATCATAAAATAATAAAATAATTTATTAAAAAATCAAATAATTAAAAGAAGAAAGCCACCCCATTCTCCCCTAGTGGCCGCCACCTAACTCCTAATGGGTGGCGGCCACCCCCAAAGGTCGGTTGTGACACACCATAGGCCCGGGGTGGCTCCTGGGCCAAACCCATAAATCAAGGGTTCGCACCCTCGTTGAGCTTGATCGAGAAGTGTCTGAACGGACGGCCAAGGTTGATTCATCGGAGAAGATGGATTCGATTCAGAGACCGAGATAGCCGTACATGTCAGTTCGAACATTTTCTTGGGGGATTTCGATTTAGAACCCAAAGAGGCTAATCGCGCCTCTTTTGAGATCTCGTCGAAGCACGACTCCCTGATCAACGTCGAAGCCGAGAACACGATGTCACAGAGGCTTTCAAATTCGGAAGATATTATACAATCCGCAATGGCTTTCAAATCCGCCAAAGTAGTCGCCGACACACGCTCCACCTCAGAGATAGACTCTCCGGAGGCTGGAAATTCGTCCTCCGACTCGTCATCCTCAAGTCCAACCACCTCGGGCCTATGGGTGGCGTGCCACCCCAACGCCTTTGGGGTGGCACGCCACCCATTAGGCTGGTTGGGGTGGCCGGCCACCCTCTAGGGGGAGAATGGGGTGGCTCTTTCTTCTTTTTAATTATTTAATTATTTTATGATTTTATTTTATATTTATTTTGAAATTTTAAATATTATTTTATTATTTTATATTGGATAGAACACGTGGCAATTTAATGACGGTTGGATGACAATGAGTGGCTAGGATTTCAAAAAAAACTTATGAGCAATTCTTAAGAAAGAGCCAGGGATCTCAATCCACGACAGCCCTCAGAAGAAACCAAAAACATATTTTCTTGGAATTTGTGAATATAAAGACTTACTATAATTAATATCTTGGCCTCTCAATTATGTCATATTAAAAAAAATAGATAATCCTATTCTCCTATCATCATCCGTTACTCTCTTTTTTTTTTTTTGGGGGGGGGGGGTGGGGTTAGCAGATTTTAGAATCTTTCTTCAAGTGGCATAAGTAACCAATCACTAAATTCTAGAATAATAAAAGGGAAAATTACCTTTTACCCCCCTGAAGTATCCACCTATTTTTACTTTTGCCTCCAAAGTTTAAAAAGTGACATTTAACCCCCTCAAACTTTCAAATTGTGGCAATTTAACCCATTTGACATTTTTATTCCTAAAATGCCCTCATCACTTTTTTTTTTTTTTTATTTTAAAAATATCCAAATGGGGTGGCCGGCCACCACCTATGAGGTGGTTTGGCCACCCCAGTATATATTTATATATTTTTTTGACTTTTCTTATTTTTAGGATTTTTTGTTTTTAAGAAAAATGTGATGGGGGCATTTTGGGAATAATAAGGCCAAATGGGTAAAATTGCCACAATTTGAAACTTTTGGGGGGGTTAAGTGTTACTTTTTAAACTTTAGAGGCAAAAGTGAAAATCGGTGGATACTTTAAGGGAATAAAATGTAATTTTCCCATAATAAAATAAGACTTACGTCTCACTGGAAATGGCCCGATAGATAGAAAGAAAGAAAGAAAGAAAGGAAAGTAATTTTTAACAATGAGTGATTCTCACTTGAATGATTATTCCGAGGATCGAGTATTTTGTCAGAAAATGAATAACTATTATTAGAAATAGAGAAGTTGAATGAAATAGTTATTCTTATTCCTTAGTTTAGTAATAACATATGTCTTCTAATTGGATCGAGTTGAACCAAAATTACCAAAATTCATACCATTCTTAAATAAATAAAAAGAAAAAGAAGAAGGAAAAATCCACTTTACCTCCTAAAGTTTCAAGAATTTTTTAATTTAAACTCCAAAGTTTAGAAATTGGCAATGTACCTCCCTAATGGTTTCAAAAATTTTTAATTCAAACATTCCGTTACTAATTTTCGTTTAATTAGACGATTTTTTTTTTAAAAAAAAAACTGAGAGTAATTATGTAATTTCATAGATTTTCGTCCAATTTAAAGAAATTAATAACAAGGTTTGTGTCTTCACATATGATGCTGTTGGTTCCTATGAGAGAGTTGGATATAGTTCCCAAGGTTCTGGTTCCACACTCATCATGCCCTTTCTGGATAACCAGCTGAAGTCTCCCAGCCCTCTCTTATTGCCTGCCCTGGTGCGTTTCCGAATTAAATTATGGTTTTATGTATTTTCTTCAGCATCTACATGTTACATATGCCTGATTTTAATATGTGACCTTTAGGATTCTGTGACGTCACTTTCTGGATCAGAAGCAGTTGATTTGGTTAAGACTGTCTTTGCATCTGCAACTGAGAGGGATATATACACTGTAAGTCTCTGGTTCTCAACAATTCTGCCCCTGTGGGAGGTTCTTCTATGTCTCTTTTTTAACAAGTCACTACAGGGAGACAAGCTTGAAATTGTCGTCCTAAATGCTGAAGGTATTCGACGTGAATACATTGAACTCAGGAAAGACTGATTTTCTGTCCTGAATTGTTGTTCTTGGCTGCAAAGCAGAATGCTGAAAGTGTATGAAATGGCCTTTGATGATATTGCCATTGTGGTTATTTAGAGCATAATCACCATCGTCATCACCGCACAAAATCATGATACTTTCTGACATTCATTCTTCATGTTCACAGCTTCCATATTCTCCTGTCTCTCTCTCACTTCTTAGTATTCTTCTCATTGGAATGATTTTCATAATCAAATTCATGAACATTGCTGTCAAAATTCCTATATAAAATAATGTTAGAATGATATAAAAGGAAAGCATACAGTCGTAAAATCTAGTCATCTTGCAACTGCTTATCATTCAAAAGATCAAGATCCAAAAGATAGTGACTATTGTTCACTTACCATTTATTTTTGGTTAAAATGGTGAAACTGAAAATATAACCACTTTTGTTAAATTGCTTTACCAAAATAACAAAAAAATAATTTTAGTGGGCCTGCAAGAAATGCTCATGAGTACTATTTACGGCAGAGAGCAAGACCGTTAAGTTTGGTTCAAAAATTTGGCCATAGTAGAGGTGGGTTTTTCATTTCTCATTTCTCATTTTTAATATAAATTTTATTATTATTATTAAACAATTTTATTATTTTCTGGATAGCATGCAACATAAGTAGATAAATAGTATGACTTTTTAATTTTTATTTTCTTTCACCTTTCTCAGCAAACTAACAAACAGAAAGTTGGGATTCGCTTGTTTTTCTGTTTGGTTCTTTGGATTTTTTGTTTTCCATTTTCTGACTTGAAATATGGATGCAAGTAATTTTTTTTCCTCTTTTTCTCTGCAACCAAACAGAAATTGAATATATATATTTTTTGTTTATTTAGTACAGATATCGTGTTTCAGTACTGTTTGACTTATATAATTCCAACGATTAAATTATTATCACATTTAGGAGCAGAGACGGACCGTGGAGCCATGGTCCCCCACTTCAGGAAAAAAAAAAAAAATTAAAACTAAAAAATAAATAAAAATTATGGATCAAGATCCCCAGCAATTTTGGAAAATTGTTAGTCAGTTTTTTTAAAAATCTCAGCAATTGAAAAAAATCTAATGGCTTAAAATTAAACACACATTTAATATAGAGAGAAAACTTAAAATTTTGAATTTTGAAATCAACCTCAAATCTATGCTATCCACTAAAAAATAGAGTGTTTTATTTTAAGCCATTAAATTACTTTAATGGTTGAGATTTTCAAAAAAACTGATTGACAATTTTAGAAAAATTGCTGGAGATCTTGATCCAAAAATTATATGGGTCGCCTCCAAAATATTTTTTTTAGTCGACTGGTCCCCTCCAAAATGAAAAACAATTTGACCGGTCCACCTCCAAAATGGTAAAAAATAATAATAATAATAAATAAAAATTGACCGGTCCCCCAAATTTTTTTTACATCCACTTGAACTTTCTTGCCGCATGTGTTATTGAGTTAAAATCCTTACCATTTTTTTAAAATTTTGTTATACTTGTGGAATTAGAAGCTATAAATTGTGAGGATTTGTGAGATTTTGGGTTGTATCCGAAAATTAGGATTCTTGTGATTTTGAGAATTTTGCTATATTTTTGAAATATTTAGTTTCTCTTTGAGTTTTTGTTCTATCAATTGAATATGAAGTTTGAAATCATAATGATTTTGGGGATTTTTTATTAGGTCCGAATTGTTGATTGGTGTGGCCATATGGGAATTTTGATGGGTTTTCCTTCTAAAGCATTTTTGTGGAACATTTTTTTTTTTTTTGACTTCTTGTTATTTGGTATTTGCATGACAAATTTTCTATAGTATTTGTGGAACAAATTTTCTAAAATATTTGCAGGACAAATTTTGTTCTTGTTCATCTCCCTTAAATTTGTGAGTTTTCTTCACAATTAATTAATTATTATTATTATTTTTATGTCAGGGAACCTCTCCACATAAATTGATATATAAATACCTGTTTGTTGTGTCAATGAGATTGATACAAATTTTGTCATAGATTGATACGCTAGGATTGCTAATTGGGATCTTCAAGGAATAGTTCAATTGGCTATGAACCATGCCTAATGAAGCGGAGGTCACAAGTTCGAACTCCCCTCCCTCTTCCTTTATGTGGATATGTCAAAAAAAAGAAAAAAAAAAAAAAGGATTGATAATTTGGTCCCCAAGAGGTAGTCCAATCGATCAGAAAATCACGCTCTTATAAGCGGAGGTCACAAGTTCTCAATCCTCCCCTACTCTTGCGCTGACATGTCAAAAAAAAAAAAAGTTTTCTAATTGAATGAGTTAATTGCATTTAAAGTGTTAATTAACCTTAGACTTTATGAGTTCAATAGAAATTGATGCATATAGTTTGATCAAGATTCTCAAGAATTTCAAAATTGTTGGTTGGGATTTGAAATTCAACCATTGAAGAGATTTAATGGCTCAAAATTAAACACACATTTAATAAAGTTTATTTTAATTTAATATAGGAGATAAACTTAAAATTTTGAATTTTGAAATTCAACCTTGAAATATAGTGTTTTATTTTAAGCCATTAAATCACTTCTAATGGTCGAGATTTTCAAAAAAAACCTGGTTAAGCAATTTTGGAAGAAAAGGATCTTGATCTATGGGGTTTAGGTTCTAATATGTCATATTAAAATCGTATTGATTATTGTATGTGAATATGAGTATTATTTTCTAAAGACTCCAAAATGATCATGTAAATTTATTTGTGGATGATGAGAAAGTCAAATACATCTGAGAATATGATGTTAATCAATGAGGTAAAATAATTCAATGTAGGTTACACTTTTAAGGTTACTCTAAACTTAATTCCTAATCTAAAGTTAATTTGGATGATACTATGAGATTAAATATTAAGAATATTAGTTATTAGAATTTAAACATATAATTGAAAATTTTGGCACAATTTTAAGCTTAATTTCTCATTATATTAAAAGTACAGGGATTAGTAAAGAAGAAGAAAAAAGAATCAGTTCATTACACGATAAAAAAAATCCTAATTTTCCCTCCCATAAAAATTCCTGGGTTTGTCGAGTATTGAATATTAACAGAATAACGCAGTGGTAGTCCCTCTCTCTGTCTATTTAAGTGACGATGACTTTTAGAAAAAGAAAAAGAAAAAGAAAAAAAAGGTAACAATGACTTTATTTTCTAATTAATTTCTACCGCTGACTACACATATAAATAGGGTTAGGTGTAGTAGAAAGTGATGAAGTCATGTTACGTTTTTAAGGCTTAATTTTAAGAATTTGTTTGAGATTGCATTAGAGAAATAAAATTTTTAAATTAAAAATATTTTTTTAGCAAAAATTTTATTTTGTAACTTTTTGTTAAATTATGCTTTAGTTATTTTTAAGGCTTTTTGGACCTTAAAATGTTTTTAATTTTTTATCAAACAAGGTTTTTTTTAAATGGATTGTTTGAGTGTTAAACCCACTTTTAGGGTTAAAACCACTAAGCTCAATTCCTAATCTAAGTGGTCTTGTAATTTGAATACTATGATTATTAAATATTGAGAATATTGGCTATTAGAATTTAAACATATAATTGGAGAATTTGGCACAATTCTAAACTTAATTTCTTATTGTATTTAAGTACCAGTGATTAGTAAAAGAAAAGATAAAAAGAACCAGTTCATTACACGATAAAAAAATTCCTAATTAAAAAAAAAACTTAATTTTTTTCTTTTTGTCCTCCATAAAATTCCTGGGTCCGTCGAGTATTGAGTATTAACAGAATAACGCAATGGTAGTCCCCTCTTTGTCTCTTTAAGTGACGATGACTTTTAGGAAAAAGAAAAAAAGGTACAATGACTTTTAGAAAAGAAAAGGAAAAAAAAAGGTAACAATAACTTTATTTTCTAATTAATTTTACCCTGACTACACATATAAATAGGGTAAGGTGTAGTAGAAAGTGATGAAGTCATATTCTTACGTTTTTAAGGCTCAATTTTAGAATTAGTTTGGGATTGCATTAGAAATAAAGTTTTAAGTTAAAAAATATTTTTAACAAAATTTTATTTTGTAATTTTTATCAAAGTATTCGTTTTAGTTTTAGACCTTAAAATGTTTTAAATTTTTTATCAACGAGTTTTTTTTTTTTTTAAATGGATTGTTTGAGTGTTAAACCCATTTTAGGTTAAAACCCCCACCAAGCTTAATTCCTAACCCAAGTAGTCTTGTAATTTGGATACAATGATTATTAAATATTGAGAATATTGGCTATTAGAATTTAAACATATAATTGAAGAACTTGTATAATTCTAAGCTTAATTTCTCATTGTATTTAAGTACTAGTGATTAGTAAAAGAAGAAGAAAAAAGAACCAGTTCATTACACGATAAAAAATCTCAATTAAAAAAAAAAAAACTTAATTTTTTTTTTCTTTTGGTTCTCTCCCATAAAATTCCTGGGTCCGTCGAGTATTGAGTATTAACAGAATAATGCAATGGTAGTCCCTCTCTCTGTCTCTTTAAGTGACGATGACTTTTAGAAAAAGAAAAAAAAGGTACAATGACTTTTAGAAAAAGAAAAGAAAAAAAAGAAGAAAAGGTAACAATGACTTTGTTTTCTAATTAATTTCTACCGCTGACTACACATATAAATAGGGAGGTTTGCTGGGGTTCTTCCAGAAGGTTTTTCCTGCCGTTTTATATGTAATACTTATTTAATAAAAATAAAAGAAGTTTGCTAGGGTTCTCCCTTAGTTTCTCCTTGGTTCTCCATTTTATATGTAATACAGATTTAATAAAAATAAAATTGTAGTTGCTTTTTTGCTAACATATTAATTTTTATGAGTTAATAGTTAGGTTCTAATGCTTTAAAACTTGTTTTGATTCAAAATTAAACATAAGGGTGAAAGGTTAACCCTTTAGGATGATATATCACCCAAAATGGATTTGATCATCCTAAATTTGATGCTAATGCCTCAATTTTATTGCTAATGCCTCACAAATTTGTTGCACATGTCAATTTGATTTAATGCCTAAAAACCGTGGTGGAGGCAACTACCGCTTTTTTAGGCATTAACATCAAAAAGCCCGAGAGTAATTACGTAATTTCATAGATTTTCATCAAATTTGACGGAAATTAGTAAAAGATTTGTGTCTTCACATATGATGTTGTTGGTTCCTATGAGAGAGTTGGATATAGTTCCCAAGGTTCTGGTTCCACACTCATCATGCCCTTTCTCGATAACCAAATTAAGTCTCCTCAAATTTCTCTTATTACTCCGCCTAAATAAATTATGGTTTTATGTATTTTCTTCAGATCTATATGTTACATTTGCCTGATTTTAATATGTGACCTTTAGGATGTCAGGACACCACTTTCTCAATCAAGCACTTGATTTGGTTAAACTGTGTTTGCATCTCAATCGAGAGGATATATACACTGAAGTCTCTCGTTCTCTACAATTCTGCCCCTCTGTGGAGGTTCTTCTATGTCTCTTTTTAACAAGTCATGGATGCTCTACAGGAGACAAGCTTGAAATTGTCGCCCTAAATGTCAAGGTATTCGGACGTGAATACATTGAACTCAGAAAGACTCATTTCCTCTCCGAAAATTCTCCAACCAAGTGCATCTTTCTCGAAGTGAGAAAATAAAATGAATATATTTTCTCCGTGATTTTGATTAGTTGATTGTTAGGAATTCTCCGAGTGTTCAACCGCCTCTAATGAATCAAAGCTCAAACGACAAAAGATCAACGAACTGAAGTCTTAGTAAACCCTTTCAAAGAGGAATATGTTATATAGTCAAAAGTTGTGATCACAGAGATCCTAGGATCATATATGAAAAAATGGCATATCAGAGACTAGAGCTAGCTTTAATATCGTATATGAAAAAAATACTACATATAAATTACACTTGACTGCCTCCCAAATTATGTATCTAACCAAAATACTACATATATATAATGTTACTTCAACAATGATCTGTAATAGCAAAGCCAAAGACTACTTGCATATGAGTACATCATTCCTGACAATAATGTAGAAATTATCATATGACAAATGAAACTAACACATTATCCTCCCCGCCTGGTTTATCCACACAAATGGCATATCAGGGAGTAGAACTAGCTTTAATATCGTATATGAACAAAAATTTGCAAATTTTTATATTTTTCTTTTGACAAACCTCCGCCTTAGGAAATGTGTGAAGGTATCATTGATAAACTATTTTCATATTCATCTTCAACACTATCCTCGTACTTCTAGGAACGTAGGCAGAGATTATTATTTCAAGGGCCAAAAAATTTTGAGGATAGGGTCAATTGGTAATTTTCTTTTTTCTTTTACCATAATTTTTTTTTCTTATGAATTGTGGGGGGAGGCATGGCCTATATACCAGCCCCATTTAATTCCTCCGCCTCCGATTGATGCCACTCTGCTTCCATGTCAGCAATAGCTTTCTCACATGCTTTCTTGCCATTGAAGTAAGTTAAAAAAAAAAAGAGAAATTACATTTTACCCCTCCGAAGTATCCACTCATTTTAAATTTTGGAGGCAAAAGTGAAAATGTGACACTTTACCCCCCAAACTTTCAAATTGTGACAATTTAACTCATTTAGCCTATTTATTTCCGAAATGCCCCCATCTCATTTAAAAAAAAACAAAAATAAAAAATATCTGGGTGGCCAACCACCCCATAGGTGGGCCACCCTGCTTGGCCTGGGTGGTTTGGCCACCCCAGATCGGCTAGTCTGGGCGGAACCACCTCTGCCTAATTGCCTTTGGGCCAAACACCCAAAACAAAATTTTGAGTGATTGGCCAGAGCCAAACCACCCCTTGGGCCACGGGGGTGGTTTGCCTGCATCGACCATTGGGGTGGCCGAACCACCCCAGTGGCCTGGCCGAACCACCCCATGGGCCACTGGGGTGGTTTGGAGCGGTGTGGCCAAACCACCCTAGGCCAAACGGGGTGGCCGGCCACCACCTATGGGGTGGTTCAAACCACCTAGCATATTTTTTTGATTTTTTCTTTTTTTTTAAAAAAAAAAATTGTGATGGAGGCATTTGGAGAATAAATAAGTTAAATTGCCACAATTTGAAAGTTTAGAGGGGTAAAATGTCACATTTTAAACTTTGGAGATAAAAGTGAAAATGAGTGAATACTTCAGGAGGAGTAAAATGTAATTTCCCAAAAAAAAAAAAAAAAACAAAACCCATAGAACAAAATCTCAAACAATTAGATTGCTAGTCTTTGTAAGTTGAGAGAGAGAAAAAGTCAAAGTCTAATGTTTTACGTCGATTTGATTTCCAAGAAAATGAAAGTTCATCTTGACTGACCAACTAAACTTACTAGGCACAATTCATTTGAATGCTCCCATTTCACCGCAACCCATATTTCTATGTTCTTTATTTTCATGCTTTTCCCAACAACTCAACATATCGTAAATGCACAGACTATTTACCAAATGAGAATAATTTTATAAGAATTTATGTAAATTAGGTTTTTGTGTCTTCCAATAATAACTTCTTACATTAGATTAGAACACCAAAAAAACATGAAAACACATGATCAAACCTTCCATATTTTTTGAAGCATCATCTCTCTTCTTCTACTTATCCTCTCTCTCTCAAAATACAGAGTTTTCTTCGCGTCAATGCTCTGGGACAAGTACAACAACCGATTTTCTTCATTATTTTAAGGTTAAATACCTTATTCACTAATGTGATTTAACTTCTTTATTTTTAACCCATAGAGTTTATTTTTATCACATGAAGTTCCTCTAATTTGCCTAAAGACAGAGATGATCCCTTCATCAAAATTCTGTCCAAAATTTGATAGACTACCATGTGTCAATCACGGTTTGACACATGTTTCTATAATTAATTAATTAATTAAAAATGTTTTTAAATTAAAAACATTATATTTAATTAACTTTTTTTAAAAAGAAAATTAGGGTGGCTGAAGTCACCCCTTTGGCTATGGGATTAGTTCGACCACCCTTTGGAAATCAACCTAAGATAAGCTAGCTAGACTTTATACAGAATAAATAAAGAGATTACCTTTGAATTATGGGAAAGCTATGGCCCAATTTTTTATTTTTTTTTTGGAGGAATAAAGCTATGGCCCTTGAGATGACGAGTAGGGGTTTGGTGGTTCTGGCTTGTTTTCATTGAGAGAGAGAGAGGGGACGCAAATTAGAGCTCTCAGCTTTCTCGTTGGTTGCCTGGGGACTGGAACAATGTGGTGCTGCACTTTGCCAAAACCCAAAGGGGGTGGCCAGCCACCCCAAATGGCGAAAGAGCCATCTTTTTTTTTTTTTTTCAAAATTTAATTAAATATAAATTTTTTAATTAATTAATTATATGGCATGTGTTAAACTGTGATTGGTGCTGATGTGGTTCCATCTAATTTTGGACAAAGGAACCATCTTTGTCTTTAGGCAAACTAGAGGAATTTTTATAAAAAAGTAAATCTTAGGGTTAAATAATAAAAAGTTAAACCACATAGGTGAATAAGATATTTAACCCCTATTTTAATTAATCTCTAAATATCACACCCTTTGGTAAAAAAAAAATAAAAAAAATTGATATATGATAAAAATTTTACTTTAAACAATAGCAAAATACATTGTCTTCTAAACAGTTGACTGACTTTGATTTTTAAATGACTCTTGAATCGAAGATATTTCAATCTTACTATAATTAAGATATTGGCCTTCAATTATGTCGTATTAAAAAAAATAGTAATGCTACAAGTTTATCTTAAGTCTATTCAAAAATGATGTAACTATTAAGATTACTATTGAGTTTATGATTGATCATTATTGAATTTTGATTAAATGATCGACTAATAACTACATCATTTTTTGAATAGACTTAAAATTAAAATTAATATAAAAAAACTTATAGAATTACTCTAAAAAAATAGATAATCCTATTCTCCGATCCTATCATCATTTGTTAGTCTTTTTCAATTTTTGAGATTAGCAGATTTTATAATCTTTCTTCAAGTGGCATAACTAGCCAATCACCAAATTCTAAAATAATAAAATAAGACTTACGTCTCACTGCATAAATTATATATTTTAATTTATGTAGATAATTATCAAATTATTTAATAGAATGATGTGACAATTTATAATTGTGAAATAATTAAAAGAGAAATTGAAAAGTCAAATTTCGTGCTTAATTATTTTACTAGTTTTAGATTTTCCATATTCATTTGTAATTGAAAATTTTAATTATATTGTTAAATTTTCCAGGACCCTGGAAAACAACAGAGAAGATAGACGTAATATTCATTAATTAATACACCAGGCCCACCTAGTCGATGCCCCAGTCCTTCAAGGAACAGCAATCGAATTAAAGTCTATTGAATCGGTCTTCTCATTTTTTGTAATGTTTATAGTAGTACGAGATTGAGACCCAACAACACACTCATCACTATCACATCTTCAAGCTCAAAGTTTCGAGATTCATCTGTTTTTAAGTAATTAAGATTAAATAATCATTAAAAATAAGTAGTTTTTGGTGAACCAGATGTAAACCTAACGCCAATAGACACAGATACATGTAGCCAGTAATATGAGACTAAGATGAGAGATAAGCTATTATTATTATTATTAACTTTATATATTTATGACAAGAGATGAAGGAAAATTTAAAGTAGAGAATCCTCTGCTTTTATTGACGTAATTTCGCAATTTCAATCGATTGAACTACCTCTTAAAGACTAAAAATAAGCTATTAAATTAATACTTCTAAAACAAAAGACTGACTTTCATAATCATATTATAACAATAATATAATAATACATGAATAAACCCAACGGATGGATCCAATTGTACGCGGTTTCCACCTTATGACGACTGGCTTCGACAAGAGTCAAAGACAACCCGTTTATTTTACGAGTCCCTCACCAACTGGAATTGACCATTCCTTTTTTTTTTTTTTTTTTTTGGCTAGAATTGACCATACTATGTATATGGCTGGTTGAGAATTTAAAAACTCCACTATAGTCTATAGAATTGGTTTAAAAACTTTAAACTATAATATAAAAAAATCACACACCCAAACAACTCTCCTGTTGTTAATTTGGACTTCAACTTTGGATGCTGGGATTATTCAATCATTTTTATTTTTTTAATTCTTGTTTGGCTTGCAATGGGCTAACTCAATTTTTGTTTTCAACCCTATCCAACTTGATTGGATTACCTTTTTTTTTCAACTCAATTCAATTTATTTTATTATTATTATTTTAAATTTGCAGACGGATGGGCAGTGGACGAGTACGAAGATCTTTTTGCACTAAGCGTAGAGCGGCGCCGTTTTTGCAGCAATGGAGAAGTCTGCGGTGGTTGCCGCCATCACATTTCTGAGCTTGCCATTACCATTTTGCACCGTCGCCGTGCATCATGCTGTCTATGGGCGATCTTGGTAGCAGCAAAATGTGCGTGTTCCATGACTTGATAGCAGACTTTAAAGCAGCATCCGCCTCTGGAGGAGTTGTTATATGGAGGTAAATGGTAATTAGACCACGTTTTTACTACATCTATCAACTATATATTTCTTTTGTAGCAGTTGATTCCATCAAATGTCATTCTCATTCAAACATAAATTCTGAATTATATATATTCAATTTAATTCATCTTCCTAAATATGTTTTCACAATTTTGTTTTCTATTTTCTAAACCATCTAAATATAATTTCAAACCTTTTTATTTGGTATAGTTAGGTTATCCCACAAGGTTGTGGAAGGGACGATGATTAATTTATAAGTATGAGGAAAAACATTACCTTTTGCTAGCTTTTGGGATTAAGAGAAACCCAAGACCACAACTATACTAATATTAGAGTTGGTTCAATCAATAAGTTTACCTAACAGTTCATGAAAGAAATGAATTGTCTCAATTCACTCAAAGTTTGATATGTGAGGTTAAGATTATTAGAGTTTACCAATTTCATATCAATTGTGAAATGAAATTAATAATCAATTTATAAGAACAATGAAAAACTAACTTTTGAAGTTGAAAGACTTGATACCACTCAACGTGTATTCAAAATTTCATAATTTAAAAAAAAAAAAAAAAGAATGTATCCGTACGACGTTGTCATATTAATGTATGCATGATGTATATGGCTCTCGAGAAATGCTTCTTTTAGTTCCTAAGATCATCTACTACCCATGAGTGTCTTGACTTTTTAAAAAAAAAAGAAAAGAAAAGAAAAAGAAAAAGGTTTAAGACATAGAGGGTGCAGACCGCAGAGAATGAAAGAGAAGCACATCTCCTACGGCTCTCGCAGGCGGGACAGAAAATGATTCACGTAGGTTAAATTAAATTAAAAGTATTACGGTACGGTAAAATTTGTGGGGTCATATAATGTTATTTCCTGGAGGCTCGCTTGGGTTGACTTGACCCTTCTCTCCCGCGGACTCCTTATATTATATTTCCCTCTCATTTTCTCTCTTTTAGACCACATACTGAGGAAGCTACTGCCATTGCCATTGGAGATCGACTCTCTCCGCGAACTTTCTTCCCAGCCCCCAGGGCTCTGCCTTTTGTCTTTACGAAACTTCTCCTTCAAATATTCCTTAATTAGTCTATTCTCATCTTCCACGAAAGCAAACTCGCCTGTAAGGAAGTCCGCCAGATATTTACTGTACAATCTCACGCAATATATGTAGTCTCTTTCGCTCTCTGTCTGTTTGGTTGATGAGAACCAGTGGGAAAAGGAAAGAAAACTAATCCCAGAGACTCAGAGAGCAAGACCCTTCGGTTGAGCTTGGTTCCACAATTTGGCCTTCGTAGAGGTGGGTTTTTCCTTTTTAATATTAATTTTATTATTTTTGTGGATAGCAGGGCAACGTCAGTAGATAATATATAGTATGGCTTTTTAGTTTTCTTTTCTTTCACTTTTCTCAGCAAACAAGCAGAAATTAAGTTGGTATTTGCGTGTTAATTTTTCCATTTTTTTTAGATAAATGAGAGATTTTATAAGCAAACAATCCAAAATACAAAACATCACCATTACAAGCCTTTTTCGAAAAAGGCTGAAAACCTCACAGAGGCCTACTAAAACCAACCAAACCAAAGAAAAACAAATTTTTCCATTTTCTGACTTGAAATATGGATGAAACTTTTACCTCTTTTTCTGTGCAACCAAACAGAAGTTTAATCCGTTTCTGTTTTTTTTTTTTTTTTTTTTTCTTCTCATTCCTTGACTTAATGATGATTATTATTGATACAAAAAAAAAAAAAAAAAAGGTATTGATTCTCGTTGTGGATTATCATCGTTATACTTCGTGCATATTTTTATAGCAATAAATAAAGATTAATGGTCCGATTAATAAACTTGTTTGCCTTAGATATTTTATTATTCTCTCCTCTCTCTGTCTCCCCAAAGTACCTGTTGGGAGATAAAGCGATATGGAGTTTATACTAAGAGACATTAATATACATAATTGAACTAATTTCTTAAATTTAAGGTCATTTTGGTATATTAAGACTCTCTCTTCTTATATATTTTCTCAATGTGGGACACAACACTCATGTCATGCACTTGGCACAACAATCTCCCCTCACTTGTAGAGTCTCTTCACATTGACCAAACTCCCCTCGCCAGGAGTCTTTCTACATTCCAAGAGTGTCTCACGCCAAGAGTTGCGGAAAGGGACACAACTCCAAACCCGACGCCCTGCATAACCCCTGTGAAAGTAACCGTGGCTCGATACCAATTGTTGTAATCACACACAATAATGATGAACAATATATGAGATCTAAAAGAGAGAGATCAAGAGAGAGAGACACAGATTTAACGTGGTTCGCAATTTGCCTCACGCCCACAGAGAGAGCTGCTATATATATTTCTATTAGATAATTTAGGATTTAACATAACATATTTATGGCAAACCCTAATTATAAGTATTTTGGAAAATCCCAAAATACCCCCACAACTTATTTGTTCCCATAAACTAATTACACCCAATGGGCCTTTAATAGAATATGAGCCACTTGTTTCAACAATCTCCACCTTGGCGAGTATTCACCTCTTTGAAGATAATCAAGTATTGGGCCTCCACACAGGCCCGATAAGTTTGGGGCTGCCGCCTCTCCTCTCCTTTCTAGCACTGGATACATTTATCAAGTCAAGCAATGCTTGAACTTGTCTGTGATAATAAACCCGTCAACATATCCATTGCATTCTCGAAGTGTGAATCTTCTCAAGTAACAATTCACTGTAGCAACCAATTCCACGATCTTGTGAAACCTCACATCAATGTGCTTGGTTCTCGCATGATACACAGTTCTTTGCCAAGTAAATGGCACTTTGGATCACAATACAGCGGAACTCCAACTTCTTTGAATACCCGGCTCTTTGACTAACCACAGCAAGCCATAAAGCTTCCTTTGCGACTTGACCCGCCATACTACTGCCTCGATCGTGGACATTGCAACCGTGGGTGGATCATAGACTTCCAACATATGGGTCCTCCTGCAGAGTAAACACATAACCCGTGGTCGATCTTACATCATCCAAGTCCCTGCATAATCTGCATCCACATATCCCTGGCCCGACAAATCACTCTTTTGTCGACAAAAGTGATGCCGTGTCATAGTACCTTTCAAGTATCACGAAAATCCATACGCATTCCAATCTTTGTTTCCCCGGATTGCCATGTACTTACTCACCACGCTCCTGCATGAGCCAAATCTGGCTGGTACATACCATAGCATACATCGGACACCTTGCTGCAGGCATATGGGACCTTTGACATGTCTTGATTTCTTCAAGCTGTCTTTGGACCTTTGAGGTAGACAAGTGGAAGTGATTAGCCAAAGGTGTACTTACGGTTTGCATTCTCCATGCTAAACCTCTCCAACACCTTCTTTACATAACCGGCTTGAGATAGCCACAATCTCTTGGCATCTCTGTCCTGCGAATCTCCATCCCAAGAATCTTCTTGCATTGCGCCCAAATCCTTCATGTCAAATTCTCTACTCAACAAAACCTTCAGTTTGTTGACCTCCACTATACTCTTTGCTGCAATAAGCATATCATCCACATATAGTGAGAAAAATAAATGAGCCATCATCAAGGCTCCTCATATACACAGCAGTCATACTCACATCTTACAGCCAATCTTGATCATGTAGGAGTCAAATCACTTATACCTTGCCTTGGAAGTTTGACCCATAAAGTGACTTCTTCAATTCTGAGACCAAGTGCTCTGTCAGTTAGTGAACCCTTACAGGCTGCTCCATGTAAATCTGCTCCTCCAAATCACCATGAAGAAAAGTCTTCACATCCATTTGCTCCAAAGCCATGTCATAATGGGCTACCAACGCATATCTTTGCTGATGGAAGTATGTCGACCCTTTGGGAAAATATTTCTTCATAATCAACCCCTTTCTGTGAATAACCTTTTGCTACTAAGCGAGCCTTGAACTTTTCTCCCCTTTTACGTCGCTTCCTTTTCTTGAACACCCATTTGCACCCTATCTTCCTCTTTCTCTTTGGGAGCTCCACCAAATCCATGTCTGATTTTTATGCAAAGACTCCATTTCCTCGCCATAGCACCCATCCATTTACTCTTCTCTTGGCTATTGTGACCTCTTGAAAAGTGGTAGGATCTCCGCTACTAATAACAAGTGCATAAGAAATCATGTCTTCAAAACCGCACACGATTGGTGGTGCGATAGTGCGTCTAGGTCTGCATGCGTGGCTATCTTGTGATGCTGCTCAACTCCACAGTAGAAGTCTCATGACCACGAGAAGTGTTCTCCGCATGAGTCTCTAACTCCACCGCACACACGCTTATCAACCTCTTTACGCTTTAGTACTTTTCAACATGGAATTTTCTTCAAATACCACGTCTCTCTTGATCACCGCCTTGTTTGCCGTCGGATCCCAAAACTTGTAACCTTTAACCCCTTTCTCGAGAAAGATACACTGTCAGACTTTGACTGCTTTTGACCGTTTTCACTAGGTATGTGCACATAGGTCGGACAACCAAATACTCTCAAACCGAGTAATCTACCTCATTACCGTCCACACCTCCTCCGCAACTTTCCCATCTAGTGCTGCCCTTGGTGACTGTTTATCAAGTAGCATGCCATACTAATCATGCTCGCCTAAAAAATCTTTGCAAGTCCAAAGATTCAACCCGAGACATCTTGCTCTCGCAATCGACCTATTCATCCTTTCCGCCACACCATTTTGTTGAGGTGTCTTGCTAACCGTGAAGTGTCTCTTTATACCATGCTGCTCACAAAAATCTGAACTCATCGTTTGTGTACTCGGTGCCATTATCCGTCCGAGGCACTTAACCTTCTTCCAGTTCTCCACTTCACTTTTCCACAACTTGAACTTGGCAAACGCTTCGATTTGTGCCGCATGAAGTACACCCAAACCTTTCTCGAAAAATCATCAATAAAGATGACAAAATACATATGTCCTCCTCGTGACGCTGTTCTCACCGGGTCCCCATACATCGAATGAACATAGTCCATAATACCTCTGCCTTGTGTGTGGCTGTCTTGAATTGTACATTCTCGCTTCCCTGCAACACGTAACTTACAAAAAGTCAAGTTTACATGTTTTGACACCCTTCAATAGATTTTTCTTATGAAGCTCTAACATGCCCTGCTCACTCATATGACCTAACCGATATGCCACAAACAAGACAATCATATTCAGACTACAGAGGCAATTCCACCTACAACTGTATTTCCTAACGCTTTATAGATATTCTTTGAATTTATCTCCCTTCATCACTACCATCGCACTTAGTTACCTTCATTACTCCACCTATAGACTTATAACCATAACCGCTTGAGTCTAAGGTGCCTAATGAAATTAAATTCTTTCCACTTCGTACATGTCTAACATCACATAACGCTCTAACCACACCATCAAACATTTTAATTTAATATTACCTATGCCAAGAATTTTGCAATGTGCACCATTACCCATAGTAACTATACCGTAATTAATCGACCAGAGGTGTCAAACCAATCTCTGCTACGTCACGTGAAAAGAACATGTGAGTCCGTAATCCAAGAATCCACAGTGCTCAATTAGATGCAATGAAAAGCATATCACCATCGATCGCTCTGAATTGACTTCCACCACGCTCGCAGACTTTGAGGAACCTTCATTCTCGCATCCTTTTCTTCTTCCTCAACTCCGCTTCATGTGCCCTTTCTTTCCGTGACTTAAAACAATTGATGTCCTTCCTCCCGGACTTTGACCGAGAATTCTTGCCTTCGACTCACCCGTTATTGCTTCTTCCACGGTCATGGTTACCCTTTACAACTAGCCCTTCTCCTTGGGAATTTTCATCAATATTTTTCTTCCTTTGATGAAAAGCCAATAGGGCTCTGTAACATCCTCTAACTCCAAGGACTCTTTCCCCATGTCGAGTTGTAACCAAATTCTCATATGTAGAAGAACTTGGGAGTGAATTCAACAAAGATCAACGCCTTTGTCTTCGTTTCAACTTCACATCAACCTCTTCAAATCACCGATTATCCGATTAAATACGTTGATGTGTTGGCTCAGATCTCAACCTCCGCCATCTTCAAGCCGCATAACCGCCGCTTTAGATAGAGCTTGTTCACAACGACTTTGACATATACCGATTTTCCAGCTTTCAACCAAATCGCACGAGATTCTTCCCATGACATGATACATCACGCCATCTCCTGCATAAAGCCAATAGTAGCCACCGCTTTGGCCTCAAGTTCCTTCCAATCTATGTCCGCCATCCCTTCCGGTTTTGACCCATATAACGCCTTCACCATCCTTGTTGCACCAACAAATCCTTGACACGCCTCGCCATAACCCAAATTTCCGGATCCATCGAACTTCATCACGCCGAACTTTGCGTAAGATGTGCCAATCCCAGCCATCGTATGATTAGGCTCGATACCAATTGTTGGGAGATAAAGCGATATGGAGTTTATACTAAGAGTACATTAATATACATAATTGAACACAACTCTAGCCCAAAAGCCTAAGCTAATGGGCTAAGGTCCACTTAGGTATATTAAGCATTTCTTCTTTTATATTTTCTCAATGTGGGACACAACACTCACAAGTGCACTCACAATGACGACCGATGACTTAATTTCTAATTATTTTCTGCAGTCTGTATGCATTATAAATAGGGTTAGGTACAGAGAAAGTGATCACGCATGCTACATGTTTTTAAGCTTTGACTTTTAGATTACATAGATAGATCTGCTCATGCTCAATAAATTATACACTTTAGTAATATCATGCTTCTCGCACTTGCTAATAAAAAATAAAAATAAAAAATTTAATTGTTTAATTTATATTGTAACAATTTGTAATAGATGTTCAACACTTGAAATATTTAATTAAAACCGAGGTAAACTATAGAGTTAATTACTTGTTGTAAAGAATAAATTTAATTATTTAATTTATATTATAACAAAGCATCTAACCTTATTTTTTTTGGTAGATAATTTTGAATTTTCACATGTACTGCATAGGCTGCGTTGAGCACTTCATAACAATCATCCCAAGTTTGGCTTTTCATATAGTGGACATCTAATTGGCTGAAGTTATGGACCCCAAAAAAGAGCCAAGTTTGTAAGGTTAGTTTGTTCAACATTCTCCACTTGTTGCTATGATTTCCTCTGCTTTGATTCTAACTTTATGACAAAGATCTCTGTTAACTTACCTCTTTACATGTCTATGCATGTGTGTTATGAACACCATCATTTGCATCTAAATTTACTCAAATCACTATAATTTTGCCATGTGTCCCTTAATAGTTTTATTAAAAAGTATTGCTTAAGTAATTTTATAAGCTTAGTTTGAAAGATATTTTTGTCTATGAGGTAATAACCTAGTATAACATTGATGGGAGACCTATCTTAGCCCATAAATAGATTTCTTTAATTTGCAAGCTTTATGACTTTTATGTACCTACCATAATGTGCTCATGCACACTTTTGGAGGTGACTAAGGGTTTTTCTTGAAAGCTTCACCCACTAGAGTGCTGGCTGAAGCCTCATAAGAATTCACTAAATGTTCCTCAACAACCTTTATAAAATCTTTCGCCTTAAAGTATTTAGTAATAGAATCTCGATACATTTGGTAATATGAGATTTTATCAACATCAAACTTAGACAATTATATTGCTCCCATCGTTCATGACTAATAATCTCATATGGTGTACTTTATTCTGTAAAAGTGGGTGATTCGTCTACATATATAGAACACCAAATTAAGTTCCAAACACCCCAAAGTAAAAAAGCACTTTTTTCTTTTCCTGTCAGAAAAATTATCACTATAAAGTATTGGAACGTAAAATATCATTAATTGAAGCAGCATGAATGCATGCAATAACCAAGACAAATAAGATACTTTAATGATATGAATCAACCTTATTTTAAATTAACCAATGTTAATTTAATAGTAAATTTCAACATATTTGTAGGCAAATGCTACATCACGCATGAATTTACTAAATAACTTTATTAATAAGTATGGGAAAAATATGGTGTCCAAAAATTAGAAACAACTGATTTTCAAGTAGTGCAATAAAATTACACTAGCCCAAGAACTTACAACAAAAAATAGAAGAAATATCAAAACTATATGGGAAAAATATACTTCTTATTTATGAAATATTACAATAATAGAATAACTTGGGATGGACTACACTTGCACAAGATAGAAGAAGATTTTGTTGAGATATGATGGAATAAAAAGCTAGGAAACATTCCTAGAGTATATATAAGGGTTAGGGAAGAGTTCTAGTCTTCTAGAGTATTCTCACACTTAATTAACATATGTGTGACCTTTTATGAGATTTGCATTAGAAATGATAATAATGTCTCGTGGGAAGGTGTAAGGTTGCATTGAAGAATGCAGTGGGTTAAATGAGGGTAGTGATGGTTAGATGACCAAGATAGAAGGTGATAATGTGGAAAAGGCTAAACAAGGAGAGAATGACATGTGTCATCCATCATGTACAAATGAGTCCCCCCACAATTAAACTTACATAAATTCTTCACAACATCACTCAAAACAAAAAGAAGAAAATTAATAACCATGGATTGTATAAAATACACTTTAAAATTTAACAATAAGACTAGTAAATTTAAACATTAATAAATAAAAATTTTCTGTACCTATGGGCATAAGAAAATTTTACTTTTAATGCCAAATTTACCATCTTATTTTAATTAAATAATAAAAATAATAACCTCCATGTGGGGGCAAAGTCATTAAATTTATGAGTTAATCATAACATAGATGTTTAATTTTCTTTATGAAGTTCATGTAAATAATCTTAATGTGATTATCGTTATAAAATTAAGATGTTGTGGCTATTCCTAAAAATATTATAATAATCACAACTTCATAAACATCTAATTCTCGTATAGATGCCAAAAGTTTATTTACGAAGTTTTACGAAATTGTCTTTACTTAATTATCATCATGACTTGGGATGCTAGCAGTGGCTATATATTCCCTTGTCACTGATTTTCACTACTTTATAATGGCACCATAAAACTTCAATCTTTATATTGATCACAAACTATCCCATAACATAATACTTTAATAAATATTTATGCTTAGGATCACATACGATATAAATAAGCATCAAATAGCTATTTTTCAAAACATGTGCTTTTCACATTTTCAAGGGACATATGGTAATTTTATAGGTTGAGTAAGAAAAAAATCATTCCAACTGAGTTTGAAAGAAATTTCTGTCCATTACCATCTTTGGCGTTGCCTTGTCATTGACCATTCCAATTAGTTATTTGATTTTGGTAGTGTCCAATTAGGTACTCACATAGCTTATGCTATTTACCGTATTTATACTTCCGCGCAGGAACAGAAAAAAATCCATTTTATCAAGGTTTGAAGATTTAGAGCAGCAATATTCAGTTCATGAACTACATAGGAAGACAATTTTGGATCCACAGGGTCAGTTTCTTCAAACGTGGAACAATTTTTGTATGCTCTGTTGTGTGGCGTCAGTGGCCGTAGACCCCCTTTTCTTTTACATTCCAATTAAGAAGACTGAAGGGGAGAAGTGCTTGGATTTGGACAAGACAGTGGCGATCAATGCTTGTGTTTTTCGTTCAATCATAGATGCATTTTATGCAATTCATATAATCTTTCAATTCCGAACTGGGTTTATTGCCCCTTCTTCTCGAGGGGGTGATCAGTTGAATGATGATCCTAAGGCTATTGCTAAAAGATACTTGCTCTCCTACTTCATCATTGACATCCTATCAATTCTTCCACTGCCACAGGTATGCTTAGATTTTACATGCCCTGACAAACTCTCTGGTTATTATCAATCCCAGAAGTACTGATGTATTAGTTTACTTTCTGAGAGCTCTATGTATTGCATATATCAAATTATTGAAATGAAGAAACTTCTGGTATTGATGTCTCTTTGTATTAATTGCTTGATGTAAAAGAATGAAGTATATATGTTAGTTAATGTTAGCTTTACTATTTTGATGTCTCTTTGTTCAGGTGCTAGTATTATTTATCATGCCCTCAATGAAAAACCAAGCACAGAAAGAAATAATGTTGATGTCCATAATCTTGTCCCAGTCTGTGCCAAGACTTTGGCGGATCTATCCAATATATATAGAAGTAACAAGGGCCTCTGGCATACTTGAGATAGTATGGTTTCGAGCTGCTTATAATCTTTTTCTCTACATGCTAGCTAGTCACGTAAGTTGATTATTATTATTATTTTTAATTCTTAACCTATTCCAAGATTTTTGGATCACTAATAAATGTGACATACCAGGCCATTGGAGCATTTTGGTACTTGTTTGCGATGGAACGAGAGCAGAATTGCTGGCACAAAAAGTGTAGGGAACAGAAGGATTGTCTGCCTCAGAATTACCATTGTGGACATAACCGTAACAAGGACTTTGATAAATATCTTTCTGATGCTTGCCCTTATACGGATCCTGATAATATTACAAATCCAAATGCCTTCAACTTTGGAATATTTACTGATGTTCTGAGCTCTGGAGTGGTTGAGTCAAGATATTTTTCGGAGAAATTCTTTTACTGCTTTTGGTGGGGTCTACGTAATCTTGGGTTAGCAATATATATAATCCTCTTAACTAGATTCTTACTCAGTTGCCTGCTGTCAAACTATTTCGAGTTGGCATCTGCCTAATTAAAAATTTTATATTATCTAACTTCCAAGCTAAAAGCTTTTCAACTTATAGCAATATTGGAGCTTAGACATTTTAACTCTTACGTACGTTTCCTTTTTCTCAGTTCTCTTGGCCAAAACCTCCAAACAAGCACTTTTTGTTGGGGAGATATTATTTGCTGTTTCTATATCCATCTTTGGGTTGGTTTTATTTGCATTGCTTATCGGCAATTTTCAGGTAATAATACGACATCCTCCTCAATATTTATCTTTCCAACTGTATGTTGTAGCGTGATGACTTAAGAGATGTTCAGGTTTAAGCATGTATTGCTGTCTCCTTTAATATAAAATCAAACTATCTTCCAACTCTTACGTAATAAAATTGTAGAATTAAATAAATGATTAAAATTCATGACTAATTCCTATTAGTTTAAACCTTGAAGACAATTGATCAATTAACATAATATCATAATAAAATAGAGGTAATGATATTTGAAATTTGACTCAACAATTTATTTTCTATTTTCAATTTAATATTTCATATGTTGAGCTTTTGGGACAACGGATGAATTAACACCTACTTTTGCCAACTTCAATCAATATAACACTGGTGTATTTATTTTAACTTGCCGACTGCATATATGCCACATGATGTTTCTCTGTTCTTACCAATTCAATCCACGTGTAACTCCAACCGGCAACCTTGTTGCAAAATCCTCATACTCATAGATTTGACGAACTAATTAAGGTGCTATGTTATGCTTTTTGTGCTGTTACAGAGATATCTGCAATCCACAACAGGTAGAGTAGAAGAAATGTTGGTGAAAAGGGATCGGATTAGACAATTAGAAGAGTGGATGTCCCGCCGTTTGCTCCCTATGAAATTAAGGGATCGGATTAGACGATGTGAAGAGTTCACATGGAAAGAAACCAGAGGTATCGAGGAAGAGAATCTTATTCGTAACCTTCCTAAGGATCTCAAGAGGGATATAAAGCGCCATCTCCGCCTGACTCTGCTTAGGAGAGTAAGTGTTTTTCCGCTATTTTTTTCAAACTTTAGCGATGGTATTCATCAAGTCAGTTTTATCTTTTAGGTGCCCCTATTTTACAAAATGGATGGACAACTATGCACTATGTGATCGTCTCAAGCCAGTACTTCACCCAGAGAAGAGCTTCATTGTTCGTGAGGGGGACCCAGTGGACGAAATGCTCTTTATCATGCGAGGAAACCTAGCCACTATGACTACCAATGGTGGACGAACTGGTTTCTTAAACACTGCTGACTTGAAGGCTGGCGACTTCTGTGGAGAAGAGCTTCTTACTTGGGCTTTGGATCCCCACTCCTCTACCAATTATCTTCCCCTGTCAACTAGAACAGTGAATGCTCTTGTAGAGGTTGAAGCCTACGCTTTAATGGCTGATGACTTGAAGTTTGTGGCCACTCAGTTTCGGTATCTTCATAGCCCGGAGGTCCAGCACACTTTCAGGCAAGGCTTATAAACCATTCTTATCAACTTTTTGGATCTTTCTTGTCATGCTTATCAGCAATAGTGTCTTTTAGTGAATGATCCTTCATAATGTAATCGTGCAATGATGACTTTCAGGTTCTACTCTCAACAGTGGAGGACGTGGGCAGCTTGTTTTATCCAAACAGCTTGGCGCCGGTACAGGGAGAAAAAGCTCGGTGCAACTATTTATGCATGAAGGTTTGCTGCCAATGCACTTTAAGCCTTTCCACAAAATGGTGCACCTAAAACCAGAGTACCACAAAGATTGCAACCGCCGCTGCTACAGAAACCAGCTGCTGCTGAAGATCATTAGTTAAGGGTATGGTGTTTCATGTGAATATGTAATTATCATGTAATTTGAACATTAGCGTGCAAGCGGGAAAGTAGTCGTGCCAATACAAGTTATGATTTTCTTGTAATACCCTTTTCAGAAAACTTTATCATCTAGAAAGTTGAAAACCATATTTATCTCTAATCTTGTATTTGGTTACATTGATGGGATATTGCTGTTTTATACTAACAACAGATAATAACTTACATTTAGTTGCCCACTCAATTTGTTTATCATCCGTGGAATGGGCGGGTACCATGTTTGCCATTTAACTTATTTCAGTCTGGTTCTGGCACTATGTTTGGTTTCTTGAGTATTTTCCTTCACAACTGGTATTCAGTACTATGGATTTGGCTTGCATCCGATGATTAAATAATTGGAGATTTCTTGTAATTTAAATAAATGGTAAAATTGCAAGAAGAATCTTAGCCTGTACCATTGTCAGCGAGTTCTCTCATAATCTTGCAATCTTTGCTGTTTATTTGAATCACATGAGATCTCAAGTTATTTAATCATTGAGGTGACCTCATGTGTTTCAGGGGTACCGGTGGCTTGGCCAACCATCCAGGTAGTTTGGGCACTCCAAATCACCCATAATGTGGCTAACCACACCCTTCTTTTTTAAAAAAATATATATTTTTTCAACTTTTATCTCTTAATAAAAAAATTAACAAATAAACCAAAAACTCAAAACTCAAAATATCACTTTCATTTTTATGTCCATAAAAAAAATTCAAAAAAAAAAAAAAGACATCCAAAAAACATTAACAAACAAGCCATTTTGTTATCTTCTAACTAGTGGTATACAATCATTTTCTAACAATGCATGACATAAGTTTGTAGAAACTCTTCAGTAAAGTATTATGCATACATGACATGATGTCGTTTGATGGAAAAGCCCTTCTCTCCAAAAACTGATATCATGTTATGCATTAGAAGAGAAGATAGTAGTAAATGTATAATTGGTAAATCCACATGAAAATACAAACCCTAGTCCTAAAACATGAATCTGCCTTCCGGTCATTGGGTAAATGCAACATAACACTTCAAATTTTCACCCATCGATATCTCTTTCACCATTCCTAAATCAGTATACGTAGCTTGATGGACTAATTTATGGTGGTGCAATACGGAGTTTTCTTCCTGTCAACGCTCTGGTACACCACTTGATTTTCTTCATTAATTTAATCTCTAAATATCAGACCCACTTGTCAAAATAAACAAAACAATTTTTAATTTGATATACGATTAAAATTTTAAATCAAACAATAACAAAATATATGGGGAAAATTATCCTTTCTCTCATGAATTACTATTTGATTATTATATACTCTCATTGACTACCAATTTTACATTACAACCCCTATAAACTATCAAAATCCCCATTTCGTCAGTCAAGGCTGTTAAGTCGGTGAACAATACTTGTAAACAGTGCCTATGCCGTGAATAATATGGTTGATTGCCCAACTTAACGGCATTGATTGACAAAAATGGGATTTTGATAACAAAATGATAATTTATGAGATCATAATGTAAAATTGGTAGTTGATAGAAGGTAATAGTCATTGCGTAGTCATTCATAGGAAAATGATAATTTCCCAAATATATGGGTGTGTTTGGGAAAATAGTAAAGCAAATTTGATTGATGTTAGAAAAAAAGTAAGAATGTTTTGTATAGAAAAGTGAAATTTTTTGTTTTGTAGTGATTTATTTATTTGGAAAGTAATAAAAAGTGATTGATGTGATATAAAAAAGTAAGAATATTGGGATTATTTTGAGAAAATTTTTTAGGACTTACAAAGTCCAGTCTGACCACTGTTCCCAAACATAGCCTATAATATTGTCTTACAAACAGTAGACTGACTTTGAGTATTTAAATGACTCTTGAAGTGATCAAGACATTTCAACCTTACTATTTATGCCAAACGACAACCGGATTGAGATTCCCGGCACTTTCTTAAGAATTGCCCATGAGTTTTTGGAAATCCTAGCCACTCATTGTCATCCAACCGTCATTAAATTGCCACGTGTTCCATCCAATATAAAATAATATTTAAAATTTAAAAATAAATATAAAATAAAATCATAAAATAATAAAATAATTTATTAAAAAAATAAAATAATTAAAAAGAAGAAAGCCACCCCATTCTCCCCCTAGGGGGTGGCCGGCCACCCCAACTCAGTCTAATGGGTGGCGTCGGCCACCCCCAAAGGTCGGTTGGGGGTGGCAGACGCCACCCCATAGGCCCAGGGGGTGGCTCCTAGGGCCAAACCCATAAATCAAGGGTTCGCGCACCGCCTCGTTGAGCTTGATCAGAGAAGTGTCGGCCTGCGAACGGACGGCCAAGGTTGATTCATCGGAGAAGATGGATTCGATTTCGGGCCAGAGACCGAGATAGCTTCGTACATGTCCAGAGTTCGGAACATTTTCTTGGGGGATTTGCACTTGGCCACGATTTCCGTGAACCCAAAGAGGCTAATCGCGCCTCTTTTGAGATCTCGTCAAACTCACGATCTTCGATCAAGCCGAGAACACGATGTCACAGAGGCTTTCAAATCGGAAGATATTATACAATCCGCAATGGCTTTCAAATCCGCCAAAGTAGTCGCCGACACACGCTCCACCTCAGAGATAGACTCTCCGGAGGCTGGAAATTCGTCCTCCGACTCGTCATCCTCCAAGTCCGAACCACCCCTGGGCCTATGGGGTGGGGTCGACCACCCCAACCGGCCTTTGGGGGTGGCCGACGCCACCCATTAGGCTGGTTGGGGTGGCCGGCCACCCTCTAGGGGGAGAATGGGGTGGCCGAGCCACCCCTTTCTTCTTTTTAATTATTTAATTATTTTATGATTTTAGTTTATATTTATTTTGAAATTTTAAATATTATTTTATTATTTTATATTGGATAGGACACGTGGCAATTTAATGACGGTTGGATGACAATGAGTGGCTAGGATTTCAAAAAAAACTTATGAGCAATTCTTAAGAAAGAGCCGGGGATCTCAATCCACGACAGCCCTAGAAGAAACCAAAAACATATTTTCTCGGAATTTGTGAATATAAAGACTTACTATAATTAATATCTTGGCCTCTCAATTATGTCATATTAAAAAAAATAGATAATCCTATTCTCCTATCATCATCCGTTACTCTCTTTTTTTTTTTTGGGGTTAGCAGATTTTAGAATCTTTCTTCAAGTGGCATAAGTAACCAATCACTAAATTCTAGAATAATAAAATAAGACTTACGTCTCACTGGAAATGGCCCGATAGATAGAAAGAAAGAAAGAAAGAAAGGAAAGTAATTTTTAACAATGAGTGATTCTCACTTGAATGATTATTCCGAGGATCGAGCATTTTAGAAAATGAATAGCTATTATTAGAAATAGAGAAGTTGAATGAAATAGTTATTCTTATTCCTTAGTTTAGTAATAACATATGTCTTATGTAATTTCATAGATTTTTTTAAGAAATGTGATAACAAGGTTTGTGTCTTCACATATGTGTTTGAGAGAGTTGGATATAGTTCCCAAGGTTTAGTTCCACACTCATCATGCCCTTTAATAATGTAAGTCTCCCATAATGACTTATCTCCTTAAAAATAGATAGAATTAAAGAAAGAAAGAAAGGAAAGTAATTTTCTTGAGTGATTCTATATGTTACATGATTTGAATATGACCTTTAGGATTTGTCGAAAATTGGATAACTATTATTAGAAATAGAAGTTGAATGAAATAGAGAGAGGGATATTATTCCTTAGAAGTTTAGGTTCTCAACAATGTCTTCTAATTGGAGGTTCTTCCAATCTTTTTAAAAATTCATACCAGAAATAAATAAAAAGAAAATTAAAGAAGAATAATTGAACTCCTAAGACTGATTTTCAATTGTTTTCTTGGCTGCAAAGCAGAATTTGAAAGTGTATGAAATGGCCTTTGATGATATTGCCATTGTGGATTTGAATAATCACCATCGTCATCACCGCACAAAATCATGATACTTTCTGACATTCATTCTTCATGTTCACAGCTTCCATATTCTTATGTCTCTCTCTTCTTAGTATTCTTCTCATTGGAATGATTTTCATAATCAAATTCATGAACATTGCTGTCAAAATTCCTATATAAAATAATGTTAGAATATTTCTCATTTTAATATAAATTTTATTATTATTATTATTAAACAATTTTATTATTTGTCTGGATAGCATGCAACATAAGTAGATAAATAATTTTTATTTTCTTTCACCTTTCTCAGCAAACTAACAAACAGAAAGTTGGGATTCGCTTGTTTTTCTGTTTGGTTCTTTGGATTTTTGTTTTCCATTTTCTGACTTGAAATATGGATGCAAGTAATTTTTTCCTCTTTTTCTGCAACAAACAGAAATTGAATATATATATTTTTGTTTATTTAGTACAGATATCGTGTTTCAGTACTGTTTGACTTATATAATTCCAACGATTAAATTATCTATCACATTTAGGAGCAGAGACGGAGTGGGCCATGGTCCCCACTTCAGGAAAAAAAAAAAAATTAAGACTAAAAATAAATAAAATTATATGGGTCGCCTCCAAATATTCTCCTGTCTCTCTCTCACTAGTATTCTTCTCATTGGAATGAAAATCAAATTCATGAACAGTCCATCCAAAATGGTAAAAAAAAAATAATAAATGATATAAAAAAGCATACAGTCGTAAATTTCTAGTCATCCACTTGAACTTTCTTGCCGCATGATTGAGTTAAAAGATCCTTGACCATTTTTTCACTTACCATTTATTATACTTGTGGAATTAGAAACTGATAAATATAACCACTTTGTTAGATTTTGGGTTTATCCAAAATAACAAAAATAATTTTGAGAATTTTGCTATTTTTGAAATATTTAGTTTCTCTTTAGTTTGTTCTATCAATTGAATATGAAGTTTGAAATCATAATGATTTTCATTTTTAATATAATTGTTGATTATTATTATTAAACAATTTTATGGGTTTTTCTAAAGCATTTTTGTAGATAAATAGTATGACTTCTTGTTAATTTGGTATTTGCATGACCTTTTCTATAGTATTTGTGGAACAAATTTTCACAAAAAGTTGGGACAAATTTTGTTCTGTTTCATCTTGGATTTGTGTTTTCCATTTTCTGACTTGAATATGGATGCAAGTAATTATTTTATTTTTTTCTCTGCAACCAAACAGAAATTGATATATATATTTTTGTTGTGTCAATGAGATTGATACAGATATCGTGTTACGCTAGGATTGCTAATTGGGATCTTAGAATAATTCAATTAATTAATCACATTGAGCAGAGACGGACCGTGAACTCCTCCCCTTCCTTGTAAAAAAAAAAAAAAAAAAAAAAAGGATTGATAATTTGGTCCCAAGAGGTAGTCCAATCAATTTTTAAAATCACGTCTTGTAAAGCGGATGTCAAAATTAATCCACATTTCTCTTGCGTGGACATGTCAAAAAAAAAGGATTTCTAATTGAATGAGTTAATTGCATTTAAAGTGTTAATTAACCTTAGACTTTTATGAGTTCAATAGAAATTGATGCATAAAATTAGGTTTTCTCTTATTTTTTCTCTCTAGGTTTTTTTTAGTCGACTGGTCCCCTCCAAAATGACTCTTGGGGAGGACAATGGCCGGTCATCCTCCTCCAAATGGTCAGGGTTCTAGTTATTTACTTGATGCCCTAGTCCCGGTGCCCTTCCTTTCCTTTTTTTTCCCGGCCTCCTCCTTGTATGGCGGTCTTTTCCATTTGTTTTTGGGGCTTTTGTGCCCCTATTTGGTCTTCCCGAGGCAAGTCTTCACGCCCCTCCGCCATTCTCTCATCGCCACCTTCCTCGTGTTCCATAGATCGCTACCGAGCCTTCTCCTTGATCATTCGCTTTTATTTTATGTTTTATTTGGTTTCTATATTTTGTTTCCTTTGTTTATTTTTTGTTTTGCTGGGTTTCCTTATATTTGCTTTAGTATTTCCTGTATTGTTTTTTTTTTTGTTTTGTTTTGTGTGTTTTGTTATTTTTACAATTCTTTTGCGTACTCCATCCATCTGGGCCTTTTTCTCGCCTCCACCGTCGAGCTTCTAACGCCCTTGATGTAATGGGTCTACTTGCACATGATCGGTTTTATTTTCTAGATTTTTATTGTTTTTGCTTGTAATAAGTCTTGTCTCGATCGCTTTGGGGTGTGATGCTTGGTCCAGATCTTGGGTTGTGGATGAACGTTATCCCGGCTTTCGGTCGAGGAGGACAAGTGTTGGCTCGGGGTTCCTAGCCCTTGTCAAGAAATAAGTGTTGGTTCTCAACCCTCGTCAAGGAATAGTGTTGGCGAGGTTCTCAAATTTCGTTGTCAAGGAATAATTGCTACCTATGCATTAGTTGATTCTGTCTGCATGATTTGTATTTCATTTGTTAATTAGTCATAGGTTAATATGGTTTGAGAGTCGGATTGTACACGCCTTGTATGACGTTGGTATCTTTGTAGTTTACCTATGGATACTTGGGCTTGCTCTGTATTGTAAGAGCTTTGCTCTTGATCTTTAATGAATGAGACTATATTGATTTTCAAAAAAAAAAAAAAAAGAAATTGATGCATATGGGGTTTGGATCAAGATTCCCAGCAATTTCCAAAAATTGCTGGCCAGTTTTTTTTTGAAAATCTCAACCATTGAAGAGATTTAATGGCTCAAAATTAAACACACATTTAATAAAAGTTTATTTTAATTTAATATAGGAGAGATAAACTTAAAATTTTGAATTTTGAAATTCAACCTTGAAATATGAGTGTTTTATTTTAAGCCATTAAATCACTTCAATGGCTGAGATTTTCAAAAAAACTGGTTGGCAATTTTGGAAGAAAAGCTGGGGATCTTGATCTATGGGGTTTAGGTTCTAATATGTCATATTAAAATCGTATTGATTATTGTATGTGAATATGAGTATTATTTTCTAAAGACTCCAAAATGATCATGTAAATTTATTTGTGGATGATGAGAAAGTCAAATACATCTGAGAATATGATGTTAATCAATGAGGTGCAAAATAATTCAATGTAGGTTACACTTTTAAGGTTACTCTAAACTTAATTCCTAATCTAAGTGGTCTTGTAATTTGGATACTATGAGTATTAAATATTAAGAATATTAGTTATTAGAATTTAAACATATAATTGAAAATTTGGCACAATTTTAAGCTTAATTTCTCATTATATTAAAGTACCAGGGATTAGTAAAAGAAGAAGAAAAAAAAGAATCAGTTCATTACACGATTAAAAAAATCCTAATTTTCCCTCCCATAAAAATTCCTGGGTTTGTCGAGTATTGAATATTAACAGAATAACGCAGTGGTAGTCCCTCTTTCTGTCTCTTTAAGTGACGATGACTTTTAGAAAAAGAAAAGAAAAGAAAAAAGGTAACAATGACTTTATTTTCTAATTAATTTCTACTGACTACACATATAAATAGGGTTAGGTGTAGAAAGTGATGAAGTCATGTTACGTTTTAAGGCTTAATTTTAAGAATTTGTTTGAGATTGCATTAGAGAAATAAAATTTTTAAATTAAAAAATATTTTTTAGCAAAAATTTTATTTTGTAACTTTTGTTAAAATTGCGTTTTAGTTATTTTAAGGCTTTTTGGACCTTAAAAATGTTTTTAATTTTTTTATCAAACAAGGTTTTTTTTTAAATGGATTGTTTGAGTGTTAAACCCACTTTTAGGGTTAAAACCCACTAAGCTCAATTCCTAATCTAAGTGGTCTTGTAATTTGAATACTATGATTATTAAATATTGAGAATATTGGCTATTAGAATTTAAACATATAATTGGAGAATTTGGCACAATTCTAAACTTAATTTCTTATTGTATTTAAGTACCAGTGATTAGTAAAAGAAAAAGATAAAAAAGAACCAGTTCATTACACGATAAAAAAAATTCCTAATTAAAAAAAAAAAACTTAATTTTTTTTTTCTTTTGGTTCCCTCCCATAAAAATTCCTGGGTCCGTCGAGTATTGAGTATTAACAGAATAACGCAATGGTAGTCCCTCTCTTTGTCTCTTTAAGTGACGATGACTTTTAGGAAAAGAAAAAAAAGGTACAATGACTTTTAGAAAAAGAAAAAGGAAAAAAAAAGGTAACAATAACTTTATTTTCTAATTAATTTTTACCGCTGACTACACATATAAATAGGGTAAGGTGTAGTAGAAAGTGATGAAGTCATGTTACGCGTTTTTAAGGCTCAATTTTTAGAATTAGTTTGGGATTGCATTAGGGAAATAAAGTTTTTAAGTTAAAAAATATTTTTAACAAAATTTTATTTTGTAATTTTTGTCAAAAGTACGTTTTAGCCATTTTAAGGCTTTTTAGACCTTAAAAATGTTTTAAATTTTTTTATCAAACGAGTTTTTTTTTTTAAATGGATTGTTTGAGTGTTAAACCCACTTTTAGGGTTAAAACCCACTAAGCTTAATTCCTAATCTAAGTGGTCTTGTAATTTGGATACAATGATTATTAAATATTGAGAATATTGGCTATTAGAATTTAAACATATAATTGAAGAATTTGGCATAATTCTAAGCTTAATTTCTCATTGTATTTAAGTACTAGTGATTAGTAAAAGAAGAAGAAAAAAAAGAACCAGTTCATTACACGATAAAAAAAAATCCTAATTAAAAAAAAAAACTTAATTTTTTTTTCTTTTGGTTCCCTCCCATAAAAATTCCTGGGTCCGTCGAGTATTGAGTATTAACAGAATAATGCAATGGTAGTCCCTCTCTCTGTCTCTTTAAGTGACGATGACTTTTAGAAAAAGAAAAAAAAGGTACAATGACTTTTAGAAAAAGAAAAAGAAAAAAGAAAAGAAAAGGTAACAATGACTTTGTTTTCTAATTAATTTCTACCGCTAACTACACATATAAATAGGGGAGGTTTGCTGGGGTTCTTAGAAGGTTTCTTTACTGTTCTCGGTTTTATATGTAATGATTTAATAAAAAATAAAAGAGGTTTGCTAGAGTTCTCCCGTGTATTCTCCTTGTGTCTTCTTATATAGAATACGATTTAATAAAAATAAAATTGTAGTACTTTTTTGCTAACATATTAATTTTTATGAGTTAATAGTTAGGTTCTAATGCTTTAAAACTTGTTTTTGGATTCAAAATTAAACATAAGGGTGAAAGGTTAACCCTTTAGGGATGATATCACCCAAAATGGATTTGATCATCCTAAATTTGATGCTAATGCCTCAATTTTATTGCTAATGCCTCACAAATTTGTTGCTAATGCCTCAAATTTGATTTTAATGCCTAAAAAAACCGGTGGTAGAGGCAACTACCAGTTTTTTTAGGCATTAACATCAAAAAGCCTGAGAGTAATTACGTAATTTCATAGATTTTCATCAAATTTGACGGAAATTAGTAAAAAGATTTGTGTCTTCACATATGATGTTGTTGGTTCCTATGAGAGAGTTGGATATAGTTCCCAAGGTTCTGGTTCCACACTCATCATGCCCTTTCTGGATAACCAGCTGAAGTCTCCCAGCCCTCTCTTATTACCTGCCCTGGTGCGTTTCCGAAATAAATTATGGTTTTATGTATTTTCTTCAGCATCTATATGTTACATTTGCCTGATTTTAATATGTGACCTTTTAGGATGCTGTGACACCACTTTCTGAATCAGAAGCACTTGATTTGGTTAAAACTGTGTTTGCATCTGCAACTGAGAGGGATATATACACTGTAAGTCTCTGGTTCTCTACAATTCTGCCCCTCTGTGGGAGGTTCTTCTATGTCTCTTTTTTAACAAGTCATGGATGTTCTACAGGGAGACAAGCTTGAAATTGTCGTCCTAAATGCTGAAGGTATTCGACGTGAATACATTGAACTCAGGAAAGACTGATTTCCTGTCCTGAAAATTCTCCAACTAAGTGCATCTTTCTCAGAAGTGAGAAAATAAAACAGAATAAATTTTCTTTGTGATTTTGATTAGTTGATTGTTAGGAATTCTCCGAGTGTTCAACTGCCTCTAATGAATCAAAGCTCAAACGACAAAAAGATCAACGAACTGAAGTCTTAGTAAACCCTTTCAAAGAGGAATATGTTATATAGTCAAAAGTTGTGATCACAGAGATCCTAGGATCATATATGAAAAAATGGCATATCAGAGACTAGAGCTAGCTTTAATATCGTATATGAAAAAAATACTACATATAAATTACACTTGACTGCCTCCCAAATTATATATCTAACCAAAATACTACATATATATAATGTTACTTCAACAATGATCTGTAATAGCAAAGCCAAAGACTACTTGCATATGAGTACATCATTCCTGACAATAATGTAGAAATTATCATATAACAAATGAAACTTACACATTATCCTCCCCGCCTGGTTTATCCACACAAATGGCATATCAGGGAGTAGAACTAGCTTTAATATCCTATATGAAAAAAAATTTGCAAATTTTTATATTTTTCTTTTGACAAACCTCCGCCTTAGGAAATGTGTGAAGGTATCATTGATAAACTATTTTCATATTCATCTTCAACACTATCCTCGTACTTCTAGGAACGTAGGCAGAGATTATTATTTCAAGGGCCAAAAAATTTAGAGGATAGGGTCAATTGGTAATTTTTTTTTTCTTTTACCATAATTTTTTTTTCTTATGAATTGGGGGGGAGGCATGGCCTATATACCAGCCCCATTTAATTCCTCCGCCTCTGATTGATGCCACTCTGTTTCCATGTCAGCAATAGCTTTCTCACATGGTTCGCTTGCCATTGAAGTAAGTAAAAAAAAAAAAGAGAAATTACATTTTACCCCTCTGAAGTATCCACTCATTTTCACTCTTGCCTCCAAAATTTAAAATGTGACACTTTACCCCTCAAACTTTCAAATTGTGACAATTTAACTCATTTAGCCTATTTATTTCCAAAATGCCCCCATCTCATTTTTTAAAAAAAAATAAAAATAAAAATAAAAAATATCTGGGTGGTTTGGCCACCCCAGTGGCTAGTCTGGGCGGCGACCACCCGTGAGGGTGGTTTGAGCCAAACGCCCAAAAACAAAATTTTGAGTGATTGGCCCAGGCGTGCCAAACCACCCCTTGGGCCACTGGGGGTGGTTTGTCTGCCCCCAGACCGACCAGTTTGGGGTGGCGAACCACCCCAGTGGTCAGGTTTGCTTGGACCAAACGATCAAATTTCCATTTGGCCCAAGGTGGCCGAACCACCTGGGTCACTGGGGTGGTTCGGCCGCAAAGGCGGCCTGGGTGTGGCCGAACCACCCTAGGCCAAACGGGGTGGCCGGCCACCACCTATGGGGTGGTTCAACCACCCCAGCATATTTTTTTGATTTTTCTTTTTTTAAAAAAAAATTGTGATGGAGGCATTTTGAGAATAAATAGGTTAAATTGCCACAATTTGAAAGTTTAGAGGGGTAAAATGTCACATTTTAAACTTTGGAGATAAAAGTGAAAATGAGTGAATACTCAGGAGGAGTAAAATGTAATTTCCCAAAAAAAAAAAAAAAAAAAAAAAACCCATAGAACAAAATCTCAAACAATTAGATTGCTAGTCTTTGTAAGTTGAGAGAGAGAAAAAGTCAAAGTCTAATGTTTTACGTCGATTTGATTTCCAAGAAAATGAAAGTTCATCTTGACTGACCAACTAAACTTACTAGGCACAATTCATTTGAATGCTCCCATTTCACCGCAACCCATATTTCCAAGTTCTTTATTTTCATGCTTTTCCCAACAACTCAACATATCGTAAATGCACAGACTATTTACCAAATGAGAATAATTTTTATAAGAATTTGGCGTAAATTAGGTTTTTTGTGTCTTCCAATAATAACTTCTTACATTAGATTAGAACACCAAAAAAACATGAAAACACATGATCAAACCTTCCATATTTTCGAAGCATCATCTCTCTTCTTCTACTTATCCTCTCTCTCTCAAAATACAGAGTTTTCTTCGCGTCAATGCTCTGGGACAAGTACAACAACCGATTTTCTTCATTATTTTAAGGGTTAAATACCTTATTCACTAATGTGATTTAACTTCTTTATTTTTTAACCCATAGAGTTTATTTTTTTATCACATGAAGTTCCTCTAATTTGCCTAAAGACAGAGATGATCCCTTCATCAAAATTCTGTCCAAAATTTGATAGACTACCATGTCAGTACCAATCACGGTTTGACACATATTCTATAATTAATTAATTAATTAAAAAAATGTTTTTAAATTAAAAACATTATATTTAATTAACTTTTTTTAAAAAGAAAATTAGGGTGGCTGAAGTCACCCCTTTGGCTATGGGATTAGTTCGACCACCCTTTGGAAATCAACCTAAGATAAGCTAGCTAGACTTTATACAGAATAAATAAAGAGATTACCTTTGAATTATGGGAAAGCTATGGCCCAATTTTTTATTTTTTTTTGGAGGAATAAAGCTATGGCCCTTGAGATGACGAGTAGGGGTTTGGTGGTTCTGGCTTGTTTTCATTGAGAGAGAGAGAGGGGACGCAAATTAGAGCTCTCAGCTTTCTCGTTGGTTGCCTGGGGACTGGAACAATGTGGTGCTGCACTTTGCCAAAACCCAAAGGGGGTGGCCAGCCACCCCAAATGGCGAAAGAGCCATCTTTTTTTTTTTTTTAATTTAATTAAATATAAATTTTTTAATTAATTAATTATATGGACATGTGTTAAACTGTGATTGGTGCTGATGTGGCGTTCCATCTAATTTTGGACAAAGGAACCATCTTTGTCTTTAGGCAAACCAGAGGAATTTCCTATTATAAAAAGTAAATCTTAGGGGTTAAATAATAAAAAGTTAAACCACATAGGTGAATAAGATATTTAACCCCTATTTTAATTAATCTCTAAATATCATACCCTTTGGTAAAAAAATAAATTAATTTGGTATATGATTAAAATTTTACTTTAAACAATAGCAAAATACATTGTCTTCTAAACAGTTGACTGACTTTGATTTTTTAAATGACTCTTGAATCGAAGATATTTCAATCTTACTATAATTAAGATATTGGCCTTCAATTATGTCGTATTAAAAAAAATAGTAATGCTACAAGTTTATCTTAAGTCTATTCAAGAATGATGTAACTATTAAGATTACTATTGAGTTTGTGATTGATCATTATTGAATTTTGATTAAATGATGATTTTAATAGCTACATCATCTTTGAATAGACTTAAAAATTAAAATTAACATAAAAAAAACTTATAGAATTACTCTAAAAAAATAGATAATCCTATTCTCCGATCCTATCATCATTTGTTAGTCTTTTTCAATTTTTGAGATTAGCAGATTTTATAATCTTTCTTCAAGTGGCATAACTAGCCAATCACCAAATTCTAAAATAATAAAATAAGACTTACGTCTCACTGCATAAATTATATATTTTAATTTATGTAGATAATTATCAAATTATTTAATAGAATGATGTGACAATTTATAATTGTGAAATAATTAAAAGAGAAATTGAAAAGTCAAATTTCGTGCTTAATTATTTTACTAGTTTTAGATTTTCCATATTCATTTGTAATTGAAAATTTTAATTATATTGTTAAATTTTCCAGGACCCTGGAAAACAACAGAGAAGATAGACGTAATATTCATTAATTAATACACCAGGCCCACCTTGTCGATGCCCCAGTCCTTCAAGGAACAGCAATCGAATTAAAGTCTATTGAATCGGTCTTCTCATTTTTTGTAATGTTTATAGTAGTACGAGATTGAGACACAACAAACACTCATCACTATCACATCTTCAAGCTCAAAGTTTCGAGATTCATCTGTTTTTAAGTAATTAAGATTAAATAATCATTAAAAATAAGTAGTTTTTGGTGAACCAGATGTAAACCTAACGCCAATAGACACAGATACATGTAGCCAGTAATATGAGACTAAGATGAGAGATAAGCTATTATTATTATTATTCTTTATACGTCTACAAGAGGAAGGAAAATTTAAAAGAAGAATCTTCGTTTTATTGTGTAATTTACAATCGATCAACTACCTCTTGAAGACTAAAAATAAGCTATTAAATTAATACTTCTAAAACAAAAGACTGACTTTCATAATCATATTATAACAATAATATAATAATACGTGAATAAACCCAACGGATGGATCCAATTGTACGCGGTTTCCACCTTATAACGACTGGCTTCGACAAGAGTCAAAGACAACCCATTTATTTTACGAGTCCCTCACCAACTGGAATTGACCATTCTTTTTTTTTTTGGCTAGAATTGACCATACTATGTATATGGCTGGTTGAGAATTTAAAAACTCCACTATAGTCTATAGAATTGGTTTAAAAACTTTAAACTATAACATAAAAAAATCACACACCCAAACAACTCTCCTGTTGTTAATTTGGACTTCAACTTTGGATGCTGGGATTATTCAATCATTTTTATTTTTTTAATTCATGTTTGGCTTGCAATGGGCTAACTCAATTTTTGTTTTCAACCCTATCCAACTTGATTGGATTACCTTTTTTTTTCAACTCAATTCAATTTATTTTATTATTATTATTTTAAATTTGCAGACGGATGGGCAGTGGACGAGTACGAAGATCTTTTTGCACTAAGCGTAGAGCGGCGCCGTTTTTGCAGCAATGGAGAAGTCTGCGGTGGTTGCCGCCATCACATTTCTGAGCTTGCCATTACCATTTTGCACCGTCGCCGTGCATCATGCTGTCTATGGGCGATCTTGGTAGCAGCAAAATGTGCGTGTTCCATGACTTGATAGCAGACTTTAAAACGGCATCCGCCTCTACTGGAGGAGTTGTTATATGGAGGTAAATGGTAATTAGACCACGTTTTTTTACTACATCTATCAACTATATATTTCTTTTGTAGCAGTTGGATTCCATCAAATGTCATTCTCATTCAAACATAAATTCTGAATTATATATATTCAATTTAATTCATCTTCCTAAATATGTTTTCACAATTTTGTTTTCTATTTTCTAAACCATCTAAATATAATTTCAAACCTTTTTTTATTTGGTATAGTTAGGTTATCCCACAACGGTTGTGGAAGGACGATGATTAATTTATAAGTATGAGGAAAAACATTACCTTTTAAGCTTTTGGGATTAAGAGAAACCCAAGACCACAACTATACTAATATTAGAGTTCTGGTTCAATCAATAAGTTTCGGCCTAACAGTTCATGAAAGAAATGAATTGTCTCTACTCCGACTCAAAGTTTGATATGTGAGGTTAAGATTATTAGAGTTTACCAATCTCATATCAATTGTGAAATGAAATTAATAATCAATTTATAAGAACGATGAAAAACTAACTTTTGAAGTTGAAAGACTTGATACCACTCAACGTGTATTCAAAATTTCATAATTTAAAAAAAAAAAAAAAAAAAAAAGAATGTATCCGTACGACGTTGTCATATTAATGTATGCATGATGTATATGGCTCTCGAGAAATGCTTCTTTTAGTTCCTAAGATCATCTACTACCCATGAGTGTCTTGACTTTTTAAAAAAAAGAAAAGAAAAGAAAAAGAAAAAGGTTTAAGACATAGAGGGTGCAGACTGCAGAGAATGAAAGAGAAGCACATCTCCTACGGCTCTCACAGGCGGGACAGAAAATGATTCACGTAGGTTAAATTAAATTAAAAGTATTACGGTACGGTAAAATTTGTGGGCTCATATAATGTTATTTCCTGGAGGCTCGCTTGGGTTGACTTGACCCTTCTCTACCGCGGACTCCGTCTTATTTTATATTTCCCTCTTATTTTCTCTCTTTTAGACCACATACTGAGGAAGCTACTGCCATTGCCATTGGAGATCGACTCTCTCCGCGAACTTTCTTCCCAGCCCCCAGGGCTCTGCCTTTTGTCTTTACGAAACTTCTCCTTCAAATATTCCTTAATTAGTCTATTCTCATCTTCCACGAAAGCAAACTCGCCTGTAAGGAAGTCCGCCAGATATTTACTGTACAATCTCACGCAATATATGTAGTCTCTTTCGTTCTCTGTCTGTTTGGTTGATGAGAACCAGTGGGAAAAGGAAAGAAAACTAATCCCAGAGACTCAGAGAGCAAGACCCTTCGGTTGAGCTTGGTTCCACAATTTGGCCTTCGTAGAGGTGGGTTTTTCCTTTTTAATATTAATTTTATTATTTTTGTGGATAGCAGGGCAACGTCAGTAGATAATATATAGTATGGCTTTTTAGTTTTCTTTTCTTTCACTTTTCTCAGCAAACAAGCAGAAATTAAGTTGGTATTTGCGTGTTAATTTTTCCATTTTTTTTTTAGATAAATGAGAGATTTTATAAGCAAACAATCCAAAATACAAAGCATCACCATTACAAGCCTTTTTCAAAAAAGGCTGAAAACCTCACAGAGGCCTACTAAAACCAACCAAGCCAAAGAAAAACAAATTTTTCCATTTTCTGACTTGAAATATGGATGAAACTTTTGCCTCTTTTTCTGTGCAACCAAACAGAAGTTTAATCCGTTTCTGTGTTTTTTTTTTTTTTTTCTTCTCATTCCTTGACTTAATGATGATTATTATTGATACAAAAAAAAAAAAAAAAAAGGTATTGATTCTCGTTGTGGATTATCATCGTTATACTTCGTGCATATATTTTATAGCAATAAATAAAAGATTAATGGTCCGATTAATAAACTTGCTCTGCCTTAGATATTTTATTATTCTCTCCCTCTCTCTGTCTCCCCAAAGTACCGACCGATGACTTAATTTCTAATTATTTTCTGCAGCAGACTGTACGTATAAATAGGGTTAGGTACAGTAGAAAGTGATCACGCCATGCTACATGTTTTTTAAGCTTGACTTTTAGATTACATAGATAGATTCGTTCATGCTCAATAAATTATACACTTTAGTAATATCATGCTTCTCGCACTTGCTAATAAAAAATAAAAAATAAAAAATTTAATTGTTTAATTTATATTGTAACAATTTGTAATGGATGCTCAACACTTGAAATATTTAATTAAAACCGGAGGTAAACTATAGAGTTAATTACTTGTTGTAAAGAATAAATTTAATTATTTAATTTATATTATAACAGCACGAACCTTATTTTTTGGTAGATAATTTTGAATTTTCACATGTACTTCTGCAGGGCCTGCGTTTGAGCACTTCATAACAATCATCCCAAGTTTGGCTTTTCATATAGTGGACATCTGATTGGCTGAAGTTATGGACCCCAAAAGAGCCAAGTTTGTAAGGTTAGTTTGTTCAACATTCTCCACTTGTTGCTATGATTTCCTCTGCTTTGATTCTAACTTTAACAGCATCTCTCTGTTAACTTACCTCTTTACATGTCTATGCATGTGTGTTATGAACACCATCATTTGCATCTAAATTTAATCAAATCACTATAATTTTGCCATGTGTCCCTTAATAGTTTTATTAAAAAAGTATGTGCTTCTCACTGCTTAAGTAATTTTATAAGCTTAGTTTGAAAGATATTTTTGCCAATTTGGGAACATAAAACCTAACATCTGTTTGTGTTGCCTTGTCATTGACCATTTTGGTAGTGTCCAATTGGGCACTCACATTCACATAGCTTGTGACACTTTCAAACTTTCTTTATGCTACTTACCATATTTATACTTTCATCCAGGTTTGAAGAGTGGAGGAGTCCAGAGAACTCTACGAGTTCCAAGCAGCAATATTCCATTGATGGACGATATCCCAGAAACACAAGATTAACAATTGGCAGAATTTTGGAGAGTTTTTGGAGATGGTTTGAGAGGTCTTTCGAGAGAATTAAGAGTTCGAAACAAAAATCAACAACCACCCATTCTGTAGGTGAACAGCCAAGAAAAAAGTCAGGTCATAGGAAGACAATCTTGGATCCACAGGGTCAATTTCTTCAAACGTGGAACAAATTTTTTGTGCTCTCTTGTGTGGCATCAGTGGCCCTAGACCCCTTTTTCTTTTACATTCCAATAAATAAGAAAGGGGAGACGTGCTTGGATTTGGACAATACATTGGCGACCTATGCTTGTGTTTTTCGTTCATTCATAGATGCCTTTTATGCACTTCATATAATCTTTCAATTCCGAACTGGGTTTATTGCCCCTTCTTCTCGAGTGTTTGGAAGGGGTGAGTTGAATGATGATCCCAAGGCTATAGCTAAAAGATATTTGTTCTCCTACTTCATCATTGACATCCTATCAATTCTTCCACTGCCACAGGTATGCATGTGACATCCAAAGTGTCATTTATCTGCTTAGATTTTACATGCCCTGACAAACTCTCTGCTTATTATCAGTGGCAGAACTGATGTATTAGTTTACTTTCTACTAGCATGTATCAAATCATTGAAATGGAGAAACTTCTGCTAACAAAAGCTGAAATTTGTGTGAATTGCTTGATGTTAGGTAATGCTTACTATTTTGATGTCTTCTGCTTGATTTGTTCAGGTGGTTGTATTTATAATCTTTCCCTCATTGAAAACCAGACTTCCATCAATCGTGAAGGAAATGTTGAAGGCCATAGTCTTGTCCCAGTATGTGCCAAGGCTTCTGAGGATCTATCCACTATATATAGAAGTAACAAGGACCTCTGGCATACTGACAGAAATAGCATGGGTTGGAGCTGCTTATAATCTTATTCTCTACATGCTAGCCAGTCATGTAAGTTGATTGTTTTTCTAAATTCTTACCGTATTCCAACATTTTTCGATCACTAACCAATGTGAAATACCAGGTAGTTGGAGCATTTTGGTACTTGTTTTCAATAGAAAGACAGGAGAATTGCTGGCACCAAATGTGTAAGAAGAAACACGGTTGTCAGTCTAGGAATTTCTACTGCCTAGGTTCTGGCCGTAACAAGGACTTTGATGGATATCTTAATGATGCTTGCCCTTTTACGGATCCTGATAATATTACGGATCCAAATGCCTTCAACTTTGGAATCTTTAATGATCTTCTGAGCTCTGGAGTGGCGGAGTCAAGAAATTTTTCGGAGAAATTCTTCTACTGCTTTTGGTGGGGTCTGCGTAATCTTAGGTTAGCAATATATAAGCTACATTCTTACTCAGTTGCTTGCAAGGCATTTTAACTCATACGTTTCCTTCTTTTCTCAGTTCTCTTGGCCAAAACCTGACCACAAGCACTTATGTTTGGGAGATACTCTTTGCTATTACCATATCCATTGCTGGGTTGGTTTTATTTGCATTTCTTATCGGTAATATGCAGGTAATTAATAATACGATTCTCTTCAATTATATATCTTTCCAACGTAATTAACATGCATGCATAATTAATTAAATGATTAAATTCAAACCTTGACTTGGGAATTTATTCATATTTTCAGTTAAGTGTTCCACATGTTGGATCTCACTTGTTAAGCTTATAAGAGTGTCTCAAGCAGTAATAGCTATTATAACTAGTCAAAAAGTACAATTCTTTATTTTAGCTACCTATTTTTAAATACCAACTCTAACAAATTCTCTATTCTATTAGTTACTTACTTTAAAATATTATTTTTCAATTTTTTTATTATATTATTGCCAATACTTAATTAAAGGGAAAAAGTAATATTAAAAATAATATTATAATAGCTAATCCTAAGCTATTCTGCTGGAGAAAAAAAATTGTCAAAATAGCTATTTTTCCCATTTTAGCTATACTACTGGAGATGTTCTAAGACAACCGATGAATTAACGCATGATAAATTATTCTATGATGATAAATTATGTTTTTTTTTGGGGCTGTAACAGAAATATCTGCAATCCACAACAGTGAGAGTAGAAGAAATGAGAGTGAAAAGGACTGATGCAGAACAGTGGATGTCCCACCGTATGCTCCCTAAGAACTTAAGGGATCGGATTAGACGATATGAACAGTACAAATGGCAAGAAACTAGAGGTGTCGAGGAAGAGAATCTTGTTCGTAACCTTCCTAAGGATCTCAGGAGGGACATAAAGCGCCATCTCTGCTTGGGTCTTCTTAAGAGAGTCAGTGTTTTCCTATACATTTTTTTGTTTTTGATAAAACTGTTATTATTTTTATTAACACCCAAACACAATACAAACACTTCAGCAAAAAGGCTCAAACACGATGATATTGTCAACAAATTCAATAAAAAAACCCAGCCATCTTACAAAAAAAAAAAAAAATCTCAAAGAATACACCCTGCAACACCTCAACAAAACCACCCACACAAAACTTTTGCAGAAACAAAAGCAGAAAACAAACAAAAATAAAAATCTTTCTTCCTTAATATCTGACCAAGATCTTGGCTTCTCTTGAATCTACCTCTTCCCAACACTCTGGTACGAACTTCCCACAAAATATTCTGAAATATCTTCTCCTCTGTTCTCAAATGAAGCCTATATTTCAAATCATTGGATTTCTCTACACGTTATAGACTGTTGCACAAAGCACCAATCTACACATACTAGTTTTCCTCTACTTTTTTCATTCTTTTTTTCAAACTTTTAGCGATGGTATTCATCAAGTCAGTTTTATCTTTTAGGTGCCCCTATTTGATAAAATGGATGGACAACTACTGGATGCACTATGTGATCGTCTCAAGCCAGTACTTTACACAGAGAAGAGCTTCATTGTTCGTGAGGGGGACCCAGTGGACGAAATGCTCTTTATCATGCGAGGAAACCTAGCCACTATGACTACCAATGGTGGACGAACTGGTTTCTTAAACACTGCTGACTTGAAGGCTGGTGACTTCTGTGGAGAAGAGCTTCTTACTTGGGCTTTGGATCCCCACTCCTCTACCAATCTTCCCATCTCAACTAGAACAGTGAATGCCCTAGTAGAGGTTGAAGCCTTCGCTTTAATGGCCGAGGACTTGAAGCTTGTGGCCTCTCAGTTTCGGCGTCTTCATAGCAAGCAGGTCCAACAGACTTTCAGGCAAGGCTTTTTAAATCGTGCTCATCAACATTTTTTTTTTTCTATCGCAAACATTTTCCTTGCTTTGTCACATTAAGATTATTATATAATTTGGAGAATGATGAATAATACAAAAAGAAAAAGAAAAAACCGAGACACAAATATACGTGGTTCAACAATGTGCTTACATATACATGAGAATGCAGCTATTGTGGAACCAAATAAATTTGTGTCTCGTTTTGAGGATGACCCTCTCTTTTGAGTGAATGATTCTTCATAATTTAATCGTGCAATGATGACTTTCAGGTTCTACTCTCAACAATGGAAGACGTGGGCAGCTTGTTTTATCCAAGCAGCTTGGCGCCGGCACTGTAGGAGAAAGCTCGACAAGTCTCTTCGTGAAGCAGAAGACAGACTGCAAGATGCTCTGGCAAATGAAGCTGGAAACTCGCAAACGGCACCAACTCTTGGTGCAACTATTTATGCATCAAGGTTTGCAGCCAATGCACTTCGAGCCTTGCGACAAAATGGTGCACCGAGCCCTAGAGTGCCACAAAGATTGCTACCACTGCTGCCACAGAAGCCTGCTGAGCCCAATTTCAGTGCTGAAGGTCGTTAAGAATATAATGTTTTTCATTTGATTATCAAGTGAATTTTCTTTTTTGCATTCTAGGCTCATATGCAACTGGTTTTTGTATGTAGCATGTGTAACATGTACTAAGCAAATTTCTTACTTGATAATTACATTGTTGTGTTTATTAAAAGTGTTGAGGTGTAGCAGTGCCGCTCTACTAACATGAACAACTCTTAGAATATGTCTTACAGGATGTGATTTTAAAAGCCATAAAAAACTTTAGCTTCTCTCGTTGGATATCAATTGGTTTTCAAATGAGATGATTAAAAGTCCGATCCAACAAATAATATCAAAGTCAAAGTTTTGATTACAATATCACTGAGGAATGTATTGTTAAGATGCACAATGATTCTAAAATGATTAAAGCCCAACCTAATAAAAATTTCTATGACACACTCAAAAAAGTTTTTCTTTGTCTCAACAAGAACATATTCTTGCATGGTCATGACGTACATATATCCATCAAGAGGTTAAAAAGAATAATTCATTTTCTGTTGCAAATAAGCTACCAATTTCTTAAACCAAAGTTGGCCGTATGACAATTCCAAATTCATCAACAAATTAGAACTTTGAAGCCTTTTTTTTTTTTGTTGGTTAAATTAATAATTTTGATATGTCTATGACTATGAGCATAACAATAAACAACATTGAGAGATTTATTTTTTCAATAAAAAAAAGAGAAGAAAATTACATCTGATAAATACCTGCTGGTATGTATTATTTTTCATTATATGACTTAATATATTATATCACAGGGATTAATTATGAACTTAATTAAGCAATTTAATTCTTGATAGGAATTAACATGTGTTATATCTCCTATATATCATGGCGCCCTGCATAATCAAACAAGATCACCCTGCATCATATGCTCATCATCAGTTCCCCAACTTACCCTGCAAAAAAAAACAAAACAAAACAAAGAAACAAACAATTAGTTCCTAACTCCCATCACTAAAACAAAAACAAAAACAAAGAGACAGTGCTGAGAATTACTTGGAGCAGTCGGTATTGCGGCCAATAGGAGGGAGTTTGATGTCGATGTGACAATCCTTGACAAGTTGAGGTATGCGATTACTATCAATTTTTCCGATGCCCGACAGAGCTTTCTTAATGCACTCGCATATTGCTTGTCGATCTGCTTTGGTTTTTGCGGCGGTCTTCAACTTCCTAGCGCCGTCACAGCAAGCCGTGGACGGCTTGTTCACTTTGGTTTCTATGAAACTAATAAGGTCGTTGGAATTTCGCCGCATGAAGTTGATTTCATTATTCTTTTCTGCATTATTATTATTCCATGCATTCACGGCTGCTAACCCTGAAAATAGTAAGACAATGGCCAAGACACCTACGCGAGTCATGGCTGCAATTATTTGAGAGAAACTGCTTGTTGTGAATGATATATAGTTGTGAATGATGAAGGAATTTATAGCTGCTGGTGAGATGGGTTTTCTTGCTCCATCTCTCTCCTTTTTATCATGCGAGTGTCGTGATTTTCTGTTCCATATAATTAGATCCTGCTTTCGTACACGACTAAAAGAAGGAACTTCAATGTTCCAGTTATGTTGAAGTTCCTTTGTTTTAGCGTAAATGGTTACTTTTCGCTGTTTGTTTGCAATTTTGATGTTTTGCTCGAATGAAGAATCATATGCATGTGCTATATATAATAGAAGGCTTTAAGGAATGGGGTTGAGATCTGCCTACCCATATTGGTTGCAATTTGGGCAAGAAATTAGGAGATGGACCTAGTGGGGCCCACTTGGGTAGGTTTTCCGAATCACCCAAAATCTACTCCGGCAGGTAGGCCTTATATGGTTATTTTACATAAAGCCCTTTCATAATTGCATGTCCAAAAGTGTGAGATAGTAGAAAAAAATGGTTTACGCATATAAAAATTGTAAGCTATTTTAGACTTCGTGAATGTTATATCTTCCTTGGTCAACTAACATTCTTGTGTTAACCAATATTTTATGCAGTGCCGAACAATCAAAAATTAAAATTAAAAGAAAAATTATTTTCCAAAATATTTTTTTTTTGTAGGTTGAGTTGATGTTTCTACCACCACAATGCACGGTTTCTTAAAGATTTTTTTTTAATGGATTTTTTAAAGAAATTGATCACCTTAAAACGTGTGTTCTGCTTGATTGCCATCTCAGGGACCGTTTAGATTTGAAAAGAAAGGGCACCTTTCGTGCAGGAAAAGAATAAGCCATAACGCATCTCATATGCGCCTCCTCTGTGCAGCGTGGAGGTTGCATTTAGATGTTGCATACCGCTCCGGCTCCCAGGATAAATGAAAGCCTAAGAAATATCAAACCTCATAATTTTAATGCTCGAAAACAAATACTCATAGATTAAAGACGGAGCATCAGGTCTATTATCTTTCAATCTATTGTGTCCTTAAATATTTACAAAATAAAATAGAAACCTCTGCTCTGCTTTCTTCCCCTAGTTCGTATATTCCACACGAGTAACTAATAAAACAAAAACTAATGATTTAAACTGCACAAGATTGAAGTGAATTTCAATTTATTTTGTACTCAGGCTTGGGTATCAGTACCACGCTTTATGTACAAAGAACCTACATCTGGAACTTCAGCATGCGAAGGCGCTGAGGAAAGAGGCTGGAAGTTTGTATTCCCTATAAACCAGAAGAGAGCCCATTTCAAATCACAGAGGGTGTACTTGAGAGCTTTGGTCCAGTTTTCTTGCTTGTTGAAGCTTTGCGTGATGGAATAGGTTCCCACTTTGTCGTTCTCAATCCTGATTAGCCCATAAATAGAGGCATGCGGAGTGCAACCGAGACAACAAAAAATTTCAATCAATAGTATGTATGAAGTGTGCATATCAGCATGAATAACATAATTGATTTTGTATTTGTTGAGAAACATTGCCTATCTGCAAATTTTCAAGTTATTTAACACATTAGCTAGCTACACATCCTAGGAGTACCATGCTCCCCAAGAACTTATTCTTCACTTTTCTTGAGCTAACTTCACACTTCTTGTTAGCTTTCTCACTCATCGTTTCCCAACCATATGATAAATTTCTATATCAATCAGGATTTTTATGCCACCATGCATTATTTGTTCAAATCCAATATTACAATGACAAGAGAGGAGCTCCTCAAATTAGTCCGTGCACTACAGTTTTTCCACACCCAGCTAATTTGTATTTTGACAAACTGTCCTTTCCACACTTATTTCTGTATAAGCAAAAACACTTGGCAAGCCAAGACTCGCTCCTCCCAAGACTCCTTGTCTTCCCCCAGACCCTGTGTCTTGTCTCTGCCTTGCCGCCCTTAACCTAATTCCCCCCTTCCCCATCAATTATTTTAGATACTGGTAACCTCCTCAATCTTCCCAGTAAGGCGGTTCATCTTTTCCAGGTTTTTGCCTCTATTGCCTGTGATTTGATATGGTTTACTAGAAATAAAGTTATTCACCAAGGCCTCACCAGATGCTCCCTCCCTAGCCAAGCAGATTAAAAAAAAAAAGTGGCCTTTGAATACTCAGCGGAAACTCAAACCTACTCAAGCCCTGTTGAAAACAGTTTGTCTGAGCCCTAAGCCCCTGTTTCCTTGATACAGGAGACTCGACCATTATAATTGAATCTCTCAATAACCCTAACTCACCTTTTGATTGGACTATCTCTCCAATCATTTCAGACACTCTCCATCCTTCCTCCCCCCTCCCCCGAGGGCAAGAAAGTTCGTAAAAGTGCCAACTTTTGTACCCATTATATGGCAAAATGGGCCGCTTCGAGACACTTCTCTGGATGCATTCTCATCCCCCCTCAACCTTGGCTTTCCATCTTGTTAGATTATGGGAAAGATCCCCCTTAGCTCTATTTGGTTTAGAGAGGACTTACATGCGAATGCAAGATACAAACAGTTTTGTCAAGAAACACCAAGGTTGAGACTATACCAAGTCTCATACGCATGCCAAACTCTCCCACCTGCTAACCTCCAGAAAGCTCAAGATTTGATGATATAAAAGCAACACAGCAAATAAGAATATTAAATATGAATGTCACCCTTCTCTTTATGTTGCATTTATGAAGATATATTCACAATTATATATAGCCCAATGAACAAATGGAATAACATAGATTAAGACAAGAAGACTTACTTATAGGGCAACTTGAATTGTTTGTCAGGAGGTATATTGTTTTCTATATCCTTAGAATGTGCAAACTCAGCAAAGTCCTTGAGACATGTTGCAAACAATGTCATTGCTTTGTCATAGCGAGTGCTCCAAAACAAGTTCACAGGACCAAACCTAAGAGATACCCATATCAGTTAAGACAATGAATAGATAAGAGGAGACACCATGAATCTGAAACGTGAACCACATACATGCTCTAAGCATCAAATATATCGTCTTACAGCCACACAGGATTTCTCCCATATTTCAGCTTTTTGTTCAAATATATATATATATATATATATATATATCAAATGGAGACATTGGTTAATCATTTAACCAGGCCAGTCAAAATTTGTAGGAACAGATAAAACGGTAGATCAAATCCCCACTTCTTGAATTGGACTTATTGCAACATGTTAAAGAGACCAGTAAACTCCAATCAATATCAAGGGAGTAGTACACACTTACAGCTCATAAGTAGTGTTGCTGTTGTCCATGATTCGAGGATAGCTCCCCATAGGAATAATTTTAATTCGATATCTAAAAATAGATGAATTAAGGATATGTCACTTAATCATTTCAGAGACAATACTTCTAGAAATATATGACCTTATATAATGTATGAATTTATTAGGGTTTGCAGAATCTTCTTATCTTCAGAAACTCAAAGAATAGATCCCTACAGTGTACTAAAGCTTATGGAAGCATGAACAAGACTTTCATTGAAGTGATTCAAAATCAGTTCTATTATCAAACAACATGTCCTGCATTGAATCCAAATGATATCTTCCTACAAGGCACACTCTAGCACTGAAGCATTAATATCCAGTATATGGGACTTAATCTTTAAAACCACCGAGTTGTAAAGCCCACGCTTGTTCAACATCAGAAGCAGGTTAATTGAAATTTCCATCCCATGACTTCAGATATTTCAAGCATCCGGCATGGCAAAGAAACAGATTTTTTTTTTTTTTTTGATAAGTAGTTCATAAAAAAACAAGGTATACAAGAGAATACACCCAACAAAGTCAAGAGACTAGTGTTTTGAGCTACTTTTAAGGTGAAACCATTAAATGAGAGCACAAAACAAGAACATTGAAAATTGAGCACACTCAGCGTTTTTTTTTTTAACAATACCATCAATTAATGAAATATACAATTATGAACTGAAGCATATTTTCTAGAATCTTATAAATAATAAATTCAGATGCCTTTGATAAAGGCTGAAATCAAAATATTGACACATTGTATGGAGGAGAATCTTGCCGCATTTATCTCATCCCATCAATTTTGTTGATTGGATAGCAAAAAACAAACCAAAAAGCAATTATCAAATTACAAAAGAAAGATTTTCAATTGATGATAAAGATAAAGAAGGTAGTACAAAAAACCAATGAACAGAAACAAATCAGATTTTATCCATTATGCCTTCATGAATTACAACCACATCAGGTATCCTAAACTTGATAAGAACAAAATTCAATAAATGGAAGGTGCTCCAAGGCATGGAAGTATGAGAAACAAACACTTAGCTATGAGCAAAAAGAACAAGAAAGCAAATGTGAAACAACCCTTTGAAGAGAGCCACTCTAAATAGCTCTTCCTAAGAACCACCATTTCTCCAAGAACATACTTTAGCCAAAAAGCATATTCTGAAAGGCTTTAATGCCATAACATCATAGATCTGAAATCTAAGAGACTCAAATTTGGTAGACTTGAAACATAACAAAAAATTCTTACAGAAAAAAGCCAAGTTCATTAACATAAAATCAAACTTAAAATTTGAGTCAAATTATCCAAATTAATCATATACCATTTCTAAAAGAGGATTGATCAACCTTACCCTTCCTTCAAAGATTGAACAAATTAGATCCAAGGATATTTGACCTTTCACAATCTAAAACAAAGAAGCTTCAGTTATCAATACCAAAAAGAACACTAGCCATAAATTAAAATTACCATTTAATATAAATCATTAATAAAATGACATTATCTCTTAATAACATTTCCAATATATATTTATGAGGTTTAGCAATAAGATATTCAAAGGATAGGAGAAGAAATTACAAAGAAAATCCAATTAACATAATGTGAAATTAACTAACTGAAAATTATTGTATTTCCAATACTCATTGAAGAAAACAAAAAGAATCACCAAAAGAGAGATGTCTATTTTATTTTTGAAGAAAAGAAAAGAAAAAAGAAAAGAAGAAGAAGACATTGAACAAAAAAAGAAAATACTTCTCCAATTTAAGAATTTTAAGAATTCCAATTTTAAGCAACTAGATTTAAGATTCTTCAATTTTCAACTTCTTTCTTCTCTGATTCTCAATCTCATCAAACAAGTTTATTGAGTATCTTAAAAACAAAAAAATATGAAAAAAGATACAAGATTTTACCATTTTTAAGTAAAAAAGATGCATCCTTTGTTAAAAAAATTTCATAATAAAAGCATTAAAACTTTGTTTTTACCAACTTTATCGTTTATGTTAATTGACCAATCTGCCTTCCTTAATATAAAAAAACTTCATAGCAGAAGTAAAATACTTCCACCATTATAATCATTCCACATTATGCTTTCATAATATTATTGAAAATAAGTTTCAATCATAACAAGAGAATATTCAATAAGGATCTATAAATGTGCTAAAAATGATAGAGACATATGATGTAAATAAATTGCATACTAAATTCATGCCAATACCTGATACAATTGAGTTAACAAAACAAAAAAAAGATTTAGATTTCAAGTGTCCTGCAAATCAAAAATATAAAGCAATATTGCAAGTGAAAGCAACAAAAAGAATGACCTTCAATTTTTTAAAAATAAAGAAAAAAAAGAAAAGCTTCAGCGCTTAAGAAAAGATAGCCTCCCCCTGCTGATCTTCAACCTCCTTATCAAGTTTATCAGACAACAGTCTCATGCATTCAAGGCATAAAGGTTGCTCAACCTGTGAATGTTAACAGCAACAAGAAAGCAGCATCAAACATAAAATTATAGTCAGATTTTCAAACAAACTGTTGATTCAACCGAGTTCCTTTGCATTAAGTATACCTGACTCTGGGTTGAGGCAATCTCAAATGCACGTTTCAGCACAGTTGTAGTTGAGTGAAACCCAGAGTTGTGAGGCTGCGAATGACCATTGGATCCTCCTTCAGCTGATGGTAAATGGGTCCCACCTCCATCAGATGCAGACTCAGACTTATACACAACCACAAAGGATTCTTCCATTGTCTTCCCAGGCTGGCTCATATCCAGCTGGCCAGCTCCACCACGAGGACGAGGAGGCATGCCTTGTTGCTGGGGTTTTTGTTTTGGTAGCACAACAAAAGAGTTGTCCATACGTGTTGAACCTAAAACACTGCTGGCCCCGTGAATTGAAGACCCCTGCATTCCTGCACATGCTCATTGCCAAAGCATACCGATCAAGAACAATGATAGCATTCGCTTAATAGACAAAAACTAAGAAGTCACTTATTTCACTTATCCACCAGCATTGCTAACTTGGGCTCATCTCCTATATCATAAACTCCTAATGTGCTTGCACAAAAATGATGCTCACACAATTAAGGTAAAATTTATTGCATAATCAATCAACTTAAAAACTAGGAAAGGAAAAATTAAGTGCCACTCCACAACCAAAGTCTACATTCTAAAATACGTTCAGAAATAAGAATCAATGCAGGCTCAAATCTTGCAGTGAAATCCAATATTTCATGAGAACTGGTTATATGAATACACGACACATAAAAGACTACATTGTTACTGATTATCTTCCAAACCCTAACACTACAATTACTCAAGACTACAAGTTAAGCAACTAAAAACAAAGACATAGGGTATTAAAATAAATTCAAACTATCAAAGCAATTAGCCCAAATAATTAAATTTATGTATAAACTTTAACAATTGCACATACACGTTAAGAAAAAAAATACAATTAGCTAAATAGATGAAAGACGAGCTCGCAAAAGCGAAATGAATTCGAAGAGCCTAACCGGAGCGAGACGAGTAGTCGTTCGAGAACTTGTCGGCGTAAGAATCGACGCCGACGACGCAGAGGGATTGGCGGCAATTCTGGCAGACCCATCGGGGCAAATTTGGATCGACCGGGAGGGTCCGACTCTTATCCCCCATGCTCTCCTTTCTTTACTCGTAAATTATTCTGCTCAGCTGCCCAATCAATCGATCAAAACAGTTTGGGGGGCTTGGAATTTGTATGTTTCCGTAATTATAGGTTTTCTTTTCTTTCTTTTTTCCTTTTATTTTTAAATTGATTTCTTTAAAGACGTGTGGAAATTATTTCTTAAAGGGGGATGTTTACAATCTAGCCATTTTATCTTGGAGTGAAAGGTATATTTGAATGATTTTTTGATGAGGATTTGTTTGGTTTATGTGCTATTAAAAATATACTCATTTTTTCAATGATCAAGGTTTAATTTTAAATATTTTTATAAAAAATAAGTATAAAATTAAATTAAATATGAACCGTAAAAATTATAATTTAGATGATAATGTCTTCCAAACTTTCAATTGAATTAATGTCTTTTCAAATTATCAAAAAATTATAATGCATCCTAAGAGTGAAAAGGTGAGCGGTTATTAACTATTCGCTAACCACTTTTTGAAGCAGTTAGTAAAAATCTATGCGGTTAATGGTTAGTGGTGTTTTCAAAATTGCTAACCGCTTAGCTTTATATATATATTACTTATTAAGTAACATTAGTGAAAAAATGTATATAATTTAATTAACATACAATTAAAATATAAGGGTAATTATCTTTTGTTTATAAACTATTAATTATAACACTTGACCCTAACAAATTATCATTTTATAACACTTTTTTCTATTTTGTTAGTCAAAGAGTTAAAATTAATTGTCAACAGTCATATAACTTGTATATGTTATTTTAAATTTTTTTTCTTCCACTTTTAGTCACATTTCAAATCTGTTGGGCTAGCATTTTATTAAGGGGCCTCTCAGCATCTTGATGGGCTGGCACAAGAGCTCATATTGTTGCAAACCATATTCGTGTATATATATATATATATTTTTAAAAAAGTAAAATAAAATAATTTTTTAAAAAAAGGGCAGTAACTATTATGGGCTTTAAAATCCGTTACCACCTGTAGAGACCCATGGGCTAGGGCTTGCCTATATGATAATAAGCCCCAAATCGATTTCATCACCGTCTTTTCTTTTCTTCCTCTTTGACCGCTATCTACCCCCGAGAATTCGATCCCTTCACGAGAGAACTTACACCAATGGAGGACAAGAACAGGATCTACCATCTCTTCGTGAAGCTCTTGGACGGTAAAACCCTAACCCTGAGATTCACATCCCCAATTGTCTCAGCCCTTGCCGTCAAGCAGCGTCTACATGAAACAACCAGAATACCCTCCCCCCATCAGCGCCTCGTCACTGGCGGCCTCCGCCACATCTCCGATGACTCAGTGTTCTCGTGCGCCGATGACGGCGCGGCGATCTTCCCCACCGTCCATCTCCTGCTCCGCCTCGTCGGCGGGAAGGGAGGGTTCGGATCGCTCCTTCGTGGTGCGGCGACCAAGGCTGGGCAGAAGAAGACGAACAACTTCGACGCGTGCCGCGATATGAGCGGGCGGAGGCTACGGCACGTGAACGCGGAGAAGAAGCTGGAGGAGTGGAAGGCCGAGGAGGAGCAGAGGAAGCTCGAGAGGATCGCGGAGGAGTTCATCAAGAAGAAGGCTAAGAAGGGGAAGAAGGGGGTCGGGGACGGAGAGGCTGAGAAGTACGTGGCAAAGTACCGAGAGGAGTCAGAACGGTGCGTTGCGGATGTCCTTGAGTCGGTGAACGAGGCGGTGAAGCGGAAGGGCGAGCCAGTCGGGGGAGCGGAGGCGAAGCGGTTGAAGATTTGGTAAGTTAGGGTTCGATTTTGTTTCTTTTGGCATTAGCTTTAATTGGTTTCATTCTATGCTATTATGTTTGATAATTTGTTTGTACTTGATGTGAGTTCATGAAATAGTTTATACTTGTTGGTCATCAAGCTGTTTTTAATTGATATTGATTAAGCTGTGTTATACACGGTTTAGTTACTTAGAAATATAGAGATAGGAAAGGGAATGAAATTTGATAGTTTGTGTGCGCGCGCGTGTATTGGTGTAGAATGTTATAGGTTTACTTGGTTTTGGCTTGTAAAATTATGTGACTGAATAAAGTTGAGTTTTATGTTTTTATGCTTCAATTTTAATTTAGTTCATTTAGTTGATAAGAGACTCGAAGAAAATAATAGGATATAAAGATTATGAGTATTGAGCATTATATTCAAATTCAGCTTGACTAAGCTAGATACTGGTAATTGATTTAGATGAGTACAGCAATTTGCTTTATAAAGTTGTGAACAGTGAAAAATGCAGGTTTCGGCGATTTAATTTCTTTCTACATTCTTTCCTTTTTCTCTTTAAACTGTCTTGGGTTTCAGTTAAATTTTATTGTGTGGGTTTTGATGTTTGCAATGGTTGAATTGTCAGGATGGGGAAGAGGAAATTTGGTGGAAGTGATAGTGATGATACAGATGAGGAGGGCGGTGATGACGAGGAGGAAAGAGAGAAATCTGTTGTATTGAATAATGGGAATCATTCTGATTCAAGTAAGGAAGCTGATGGGAGTTCTGGTTCAGTCACTGGTGGTAAACAAGATGATGAATTTTCTGGTGGAGCATCCTCTGAGAGTGTCTCTGAGGAAGAGAAAGAAATTGTTTTGCAGGGAATAGTGGAATCTGATGGATGTGAATGTAGAGAATCTCTTCATGCTGACTTGGACGAACCAGTTATTCATGAGAAGAAGATGGCTGAGAGTACATCCGTACCATTGGTGTCTGAAACTGAAGCGTTGCTAGCTGAAAATCAGGATTGTAATGGACTGGAAATTGTAAATCTGGAAGAAGCTACTGGTCAACCTCCAAATGTCTTGAGTGCGGGAAATGGGGAAGGTCTTGAAAGTGCATCAGTTGATTGTGAAGCCAATACTTTAGATTCTAAATCAAGAGTTTGTGAGGAAGCACTTGCCAGTACAAACACTGCAGAAATGGAAACGCCCCTCAATTTTGATGGATTCAATTCAGTGGGAGAAATGGAGGTATGATATGAAAACCAATCTCTCACTTGTACCATTTTTCTTTTCTATATGCACTTGCTGTTGCTTTACTTCTGATTCTTGTTTGTATCGTCTCAAATGTAATTTTTTTTTAATGATAATGATAAGCTTGATTTATTTATCATTTGTCACATAGAATTTTTGCATGCTTGATCAACTAGCAGTAAAATAAGTATAATTCGAATATAGCTGTCTGTCTGAAATCAGGCTTTAAACTTTTAAGTCCAGAATCAGAAAGCTGGTTTCAGGTTATCTATTATAGTTAGGACCACGATCAATCTGCACTATTTATTGAGCAAATAAAAGATGGGTACGTTGAAACCATTTGGATGAGATCTAGTTTGTACTTTGGGCTTTAAGGCATGCACTAAGCTCAATTTGGGATTTACCAATTTGTGAAAATTTGGTCCATTTCACATTGGAGGTTTTTAAAAGAAGACTCATGTGAAAGCAGTGCTACATTTAGAGATTTTTGTATCCATTTCAGAACTTACAACTATGGGAGCACGATTTCATAAATATGATGGGATGGGTTTGGAAGGATAGTCCTACCTATTTTCATTGTATCCTTGAAGAAATTTGGATATTTATCAATTCCCTTTCTTCTTCTCCTTTTTTTTGGGGGGGGGGTGGGGGTCAATGTCTTTGTCTTTGGCAAGCTGAAGAATTACTCAAATGTTCGTATGCTGGGTCTTGCATTTAGTTGTTTGCTAAATCTGTTTATGATTTCCGCCTTACCTTTGCCTTATACGAGAGGTAACTGGTTTTTGCACCTGTTGGTAGTGATATTAGATTGAAGGAGGTTTCAGAGGTTGAAGGAGTAGAATCTCGGCCAATAAAGCCATTTATCCCTCTTTACCATCTTAATTTTTTCATTAAACTCTTAATGCTATCATTTTTTTAGGTGATTCAGCCTGTTTACATGCTTCCATTTAGGGTCAGCAATTTTTACACGACCCGCGAAAACGACCCGAACACAACACGAAAAAACAGATAATGGGTTTGGGCTAATCGGGTTTGGGTCTTAATCGGGCTTACTCGTTTAAGACCCACAAATTTTCGTGTCTGGCGGGTCTATCCGCCGGGTCTGGAGGGTAAACCCGCCATACCCGGTTAATAACCAGGTCTAGCGGGTCGACCTGCCAGACCCAGGAAAAAAACCCCTTAAAAAACTAAAAACTCTAAGCGCCCCCACCCAACCCCAGACTCCCCAGTACCCCCCTGGATGGAATCCTTTGAGATTTGCATCTCTGCTGTTCTTTCTTCGATAGTTTGCTGCTCGCGAAGAGGGAATGAGACAGAGGTAGAGAGAGAAAGATGGATCAAAAGACGAAGATGAATGCGATAAGGTCGGGGATAGTGGTGTTGGGAACTTTGGCATTCGGATACGTGACCCTACAGCTGGGGTTCAAGCCCTTTCTTGAGAAAGCTCAAGAAAACCTCAAAAAATCTGACCCCTCTCCGTCCTCCCAGTTGACACGCCAAACTCTTGCTCTCATTTAGATCTTTTTTTTTTGTTGGGTTTGTTTCCTTTTTTGTCTGGGTTGTTCTGAACTGAGCTATGGTCTGTTTGGGCTAAAGAGACAAAGGGAGAGAGAGGTATGTTTGATATACCCCTTTGCTCTCTTATTTCTTTGTGGAATTTGGAATTGAACTGTATCATCGATTCTCATTTTCAATTCAGGGTCGATTTACATAGAGATTTTTTTTTTTTTTTTGTAAACCATGAAACTCATTGGGTCAGTCGGGTCAGGTCATGTGTACCCAATATGACCCGGTTATTTTTAACGGGTAAAACGGGTTATGTCGGGTTGCTCGGCTATTTTCGTGTCATAATTGTGTCCATACCCAATTACCTGTTTAGCTAAACGTGTCGTATTCGTGTATGGGTTAATCGTGTAACAGGTACCCGCGGGTCGTAATCGGGTCGTGTCAGATACCTGTTTTGCCAGCCCTACTGCCACTGCATTTTTTTTCTATCTTATTGGTGATGTTTTCATTGGACTTGCATTTTGTAGTGTCTCTCTCTTGTTGATTAGTTAGCATAAGCTTACTTGTCGACTGTCAAGTAAATAAAGGTTTACACATCAAAAGAAAGGTTCTCTCCTTATCGGCTGTTTTACAGATTTTGAAGCTGACATTTATGCATTGTTGCCTTTGTTGAATGTCTGATTTTTGTATCAAGCAATATTTCTCATTCTATTAATTACTTTTTTTGGTTACCGTTATTGTCTTTATAATTTCTTATCCTAATCCCAGTTTTTAGTTTATGAGGTTCTGATTGTCCAGCATCAATCAAGTCTTTTATTTTTAATGTTATTTTCCGAGCTAATTTTTTCTGTCTCCACCGCTATACTGATAGGTTCTTGGGCTGGAAAGGTTGAAGTCTGAATTGCAAGCACGCGGGTTAAAATGTGGGGGCACTTTGCAAGAGCGGGCTGCAAGGCTTTTCCTGCTAAAAACTACGCCGTTGGAGAAGCTTCCTAAGAAGTTACTGGCAAAAAAATGAGTATGTAATGTGTTCGATCAGCTCACTCGGAATAAGAACAAAGACGAATCGTGTAAATTTGTTGAACTCTGTTTAGTAATAGTGTTATGGAATGTAAAATATATGGCATCTGGATCTGGTCCTCCCTTTCCATTAAGCATGGTGATCAAGAGAGCGTTCAGAATGCCAGAGAATTTCTTGTAATATTTACTCCATTTGCGGATCTATAATCCTTTGTTCAACTTGATTCTAGTACAACATGGTCAATCTTTGTATATTATACCACTTGTGCTTGAGTAATTGTACGGTCCCCTTTTAAAAAAAAAGAGTAATTGTACGGCCCTAAAGAGATAAATTGAATCGGGTTGAGGAGATACAAATTTTATGTTCGGTTAATTCAATCTCTTATTTCACATGGATTTTAAATTTAACATATATAGTTATTTTTTAAAATAAATAATAAAAATAACAAAATCGCTTATACCTTTCTTACTTGTGGCTAGGGCTATAAATAGGTCGACACACTTGATAGCTCGTTCGGTTAAGTTTGACCCAAACCCGAGCTCAACATTATATAAGCTTGCATGTTACTGTTGAAACTTGCTCGATTAATTAGTGTCACATACTTGGCTTGTTCAATTAAGCTCAACGAGGACTTGTAAGTTTAACTTGTTTAAGTCGAGCTTGCTTGGCTCGTTTAGCTCATTATCCCAACTCGCTAACTCGTTCATAGATCTTATATATATATTATAAAAAACAATTATATAAATTTGAATATTAGTAATTAAGTAATATATGTTATATAGGTCATTTAATATTTATAATGTGTATGTATTAATTAACATACTAACTAGTTAATTAGCTTGTTCATATATCTTGTATATATATTACTAAAATTAGTTATATTAATTTATACTATATATAAATATCTAGAAGTTGTTTTAAAATTCGGATTTGAACTTTACTCGGATCATATATTAAAGAATTTAATAACTTAGCTCGAGCTCACCAAATTTTAAATGAGTCGAGCTTGAACACGTATTTTATAATTCGGTTCGAATAAGCATCTTTGTAAACAAATCAGTCTTAAAATCCTAAAGCTCAACTCGACTCAATTACAGCCTTACTTGTGGCTTCTCCTCCATTTCAAGGAACCATTTAGTTATTTGTAAGGGGGTAATTTTATCATTTTACATTTTTTGGACAAAAATACTCCATAAAAATAACTAAATAGATCCCAAATAAAATGGAGAGGATCATTCTCTCTCCAACAGAGGGTAGCTTGCTGTCACTTCGGACTAATTTTTTAAATGAAAATGGTATTAGTCTTTCTATATTATTTTTGTTATTTATTTAAGGAAAAGATGGTTAGAACTTCAAATTTTAAGGCCTGTAATATTTAATATGGCGACAAGTTATGGACTCAACAACTCGACCATGTGCATTCGTGACGGATCGAGCTTATGATAATAAGCGATAACTATTGCCTTTTTAGCTCAAAAATAGCCTTAACAAACCAAAACAATGTTGGCTCAACAACTGCAACTGTCTCCTCAACTGCCAATTTTATTAAATTGTATACTATCTTTCTTATAATTAACACTGAATGTTGAAGTCAACGTGGGGATGTAGCTCAGATGGTAGAGCGCTCGCTTAGCATGCGAGAGGTACGGGGATCGATACCCCGCATCTCCATAGCATTTTAGCCTCTTGATGATTTTATCACTGAAGGACATGAACTGTTTTTCTACCCGTTCTTTTTTCTTTCGTCTATAGCGGAACATGCTTGACAAAATGCTTAAAAGACATGTAAAGTAACAAAATCGATGACATTGCTTTTTCTCTCTTTTGAATAAGCATGACATGTGTTGCAACAAACAAAGGATACAGAGAGTAAAGAAGACAATGGAAGAAGAAGAAGACTACACTGAAGAATGCTGAGCAGCAGGGGATGGAGAGTTTCGGCAGACTGGGCAGCTATTATTCCTTCGTAGCCACTCATCAATGCAATCGGCATGGAAGCAGTGTTGGCATTCTGGTATACATCTAAGTGTCTCTTCGGTGCAGTACTCTGTCAAGCATATCGGGCAAGTGCTGTCATTGGGTCCCGGCAGCCGTCGGCTCTCCCCAAGGACTAGCTTTTCGTAGGATTGAATGGTGGACTCATCCAGACCCGTCACCACAATGGTGGGTTGTGGTGACACTATAGCTGGCGTGCGCCGTGCAGTAATGTTGCCCCTATTTCCTCTGCCTCTGTCCATGAAACATGCGAAACATGCGAACCCAACAACAAATGTGATAGCCGGTAAGGCAATGGAGAAGCACATGATCCTGAACATTCGGAGACTATTGTCGCCTGAAATTTGAAACCATGCATTAAGGTTACCGTACCGATGATTGTGGTGTGACGCCCAAAATGTTATTCTCATGTTGTTGAGTGGTGGATTATAAAGATATTAGTATTAAGGGTATGTTTGGATTTTAGTTAAAATCGCAAAAATGATTCCAATTTGGAACCGTGATTGAGTGATTGATTTAAAACATGTGAAAAACTACATTATAAGATGCTTATTTAAAAATGCACAATTTTAAAGTGAAGCATTATTTTCGAATAGACGCGTTAAGATATCAAAATTGCTATTAAATAACGTAAATCTCATAAATAGTACTCACTCAAAATAGAACCAAATTCTCGTACATTCTCTTCTTTTTATTTCACTTTGCCTTTCTGCTGTCTCATTTATCTCATTGCCATTGGATTGCTTGCTTCTAATTGTTACACTATGTTACAGAAGTAACATAAGGATAAAGTAGACATTAAATTATATTAGATTTATATTTAAAATGAATTAGATTTCATTTAGATTAGTTTGTTATCAGTATTTTTAGATTAGAGATATCTATTTGTATTTCAAATATCTAGTTATCTTTCTAAGTTTATTTTCAGTATAAGAGTTTTATTCTAAGTCCAAGTCGTTGTAATGTTCCTATTTAAAGGATGATATTTTAATAAAAAGAAATCAAAAAATTAATCTCAAATCTTGAGTTTGAAAAGGGTTTTTAGGTTTCCTCAAAATCTAAAAGGTATAGATTCATTCAGAATCTAAGATCTAAGTTCCCTCAAAACCTAAAATCTATCCTCGTTACATATTCATGTAACACATTAGTTGTCTTCTTCGTGTCCTGCTAATCTCAAAGCAAGCCTTTTTTATTGAGATATGTTATGTTGTATTCCCTTTTCTTTTTCTGATCAATTTTACCCTTATATTAATTTTAATTAGATAGAAAAAATAATTCAATAATTGATTGACAATATCATATGGAGAAGGAAAGAAAACGACAAGAGAATAATAAATAACTTTTTTTTCTTTTTATTATAAAAACATGTTATTGGTTATCTCCATTAGTCCTTCCCCGTCCAACACTGGCAAATTTCTCATTGGATTTATGGGATCACACAAACTCAATGATAAATTGGAAGAGCTGGACCAGTGATAACTAACGGGAAAGAAAAGAATAATTTATCTTTATTATAGCATGTCTGTTCATGAGAAATTGAGAATATTGCCCGCCGGCCAGTTGTCGTACTATGGCTTTTGAGCAGTAAGAGAAATAAAAAGAGAGACCAAAGAAAACACAAAGAAAGAGGAAGGACGCTGGAGCTAAAGAGCTTCAAAGATAAGATATCTGATTAGCTTAGAGCGAAGAGATTGCAGTGTATGAAAGAAGTTTTCTTTTTCTAACGAAGAATTTGGTCAAAGGATTCCTTATGTCTTTGGTTGGAAAATGGCTTCAGAACAAATTAAAGAGGATAAATTGATAAATCTACTACATGTTTGAGTGAAATCCAAACAACGAAAAAATTATTATTATTAGTTCACTCCCATTCTTCTTTTTTTTTCTTCTTATTATTTATTATTTAGCTAAAAATTAAAATGGTATGAATTTAAAATTAGTTATTTATATTCAAATTAATTTAAAAAATATTTATCATATCGTATCTCCCAATTGCTTGCTTAAAAATCACTGAAGGAGAATGACTGTTATTGGGCAAGTGGCAGGTAATCAGTTGCTGCATCTTCCACCAGAGGAAACAATAATGGGGTAACCACCATTGACGTGCTCTTCCTTTCAAAGCTAACGGAATAACCTAGAAACCTAACACTCGAACACTACCTTAAAATGAACCACATCGGAAAAATGATCAGACGTCATTGTAGCTTGGCAGAGTAGAAATAGGTTGGCTTGCCAATCGAGGTTGTTGGGAAACGACAACTGAAGTAGATTGTTCAGACTTTGACTTTCCCCTATCTTTCTCTCAGTAATTATTATTATTATTATTTTCAACTTCTAGATTTCACATAGCGTGAAGCACAATTACATTACAGTACTATAAAATAAAAATGACGTCATTTAATTTCCATTGGTTCTCCCAATCTGTTGACATTCCTTTAGTTTATTTCATCACTATAATTAATATAACGTGTATATATATATAAACGTTATCTTTTGCCAAGTCAATCACATTATATATATATACATGTCATGCAGGGCGCCAATGGATTCAAAACCACCCATTTGTTATTTTTCTAGTTCTTTTGGCTATGCTTTGGTCCCTATCAAGAATTATATATAAAATATATTGACCGGCCAAGTCCTTTGATTCTCAAAATGCGCGGTTTGATCGTTAATTATGAGTACGTTTAATTAACCAAAAAAGATGCAAAAATATGAAGAGAAATAATGAGTGAGATGGATCGATTTTTAATTACCTGCTGCTTTAGGAAAATCGAAGCAACCAATTTCTTGACTAGAATTGCTCTTGAAGCCACACATACTGCCCTGCGCTTCACAAGCTCCACAGTCGGGCACATTCCATCTTAAACGAAGATCTCCATTAAGGCCACCGGTACCGGAGAATCCTTCACCAAAATGATCCGGCCATGCCGCCGGAACTGCCAGCGTGGCAATGATCTTGCACGAAGGAGGCATCGAATTCGCAAGGCCTGTGGACGAAGTAGCCAGAACAGAATTTGTGGGGCTGCCAAGGCAATCCACGGCTGTGAACCCTGCAGGCTTTGGGAACTGAGATGGGCAGCTGAGAAACGTGTATATCTGAGAATATGCAGAAAAAAAGGGGGACCCAGAAAGATTGAAGCGCAGAAGGCGTCGTGGAAGGCAGTTATCAGGGTCGTAGAGCTGTATCTGTTGCATCATATAATCGATGCTGCGGACAAAGAATTCTCCGGAGGAAGGAAGTTTTAGAACCGTTATACTCTGACCGTTGCAGCTCAGGTTGAAACCAGGATAACCGCAGTTTTGGTCTTCTTGTTGGAAGGGAAATCGAATAGGGATGCTTTTGTAGCCGCACATGGAGATTTGGCAAGGCTCTGTAACTCGTATGATGGATGGAAGGAAGAGGAGAAGAGGAGAATTTTTAAGACGCTCATGATTTTCAAAGAACAGAACTCGGGTTGGCAATGGCATTGGCATGGCTGGCATATATTAGTCGTATATATATAAAATATCACTAATCAATTATAAAGTCAAAGTTTATGTAATAGGAACAGTATAGATGCCAATTGAATGCCACGTCTAAATGAAAGAGATAAAATCCAAGGAATTATACGAAAAGCTCAATGCATGTCAACGTTATTTCAATCGGATTTGTGACTATAATCACCATCTTGTGTTTGATGTTGTATTTACTCTGTTGTACTTTTTTTTTTTGGTTATTTTAATTCGATTCGTGTTTGTTTTAGTTGTTCCTCTCCTTGCATTCTTTTTCATGACTCCATAGTTGTCTGCAATTCGTCTCTTTATGTATTGTTACCTCAATCCTGTCTTTTTTCTTCTTCTTTTTTTTTTCTCTAAAAGATACTAAGGTTCATTGTGTTCATTTCTTGGCTGTTTTATCTCGTACACGTGATCTTAATTTGTAATGCAGTACGGTGGAGGAGTTGGCATATTAAACAAACACACTAATCACATCTCTTCCACGACACAAAAAAATAAAAATAAAAATAAAAATAATAATAAGGTTTCGATGGAAAATAGAAGAAAATTCACCCTTGTTAGTTTCTTATTAAAAATTAAGAATATACAACATGACGTAGTCCATGTGAAAACAAAACATTGAAATAACATGTCCCAACTCAGTCAATCGAGCCACAGTAATATAACAAAAACCCTAATTTTAATACGAAAAACCTTAATGAACCATACTTATCCAATTGAGTATCGACCAAGTACCTCGAATTTACTACTAGGACCTAATGCATTATCTTGAATTTACTACTAGAACCTAATGCATTATCTTAGTCAATCAAGGTAAGATCAAGAGATTGACCGAGGCTTTTAAGATTCATAAATTAGTATTAGAAGTCACCTTGCATTCTCAGTTGATTGAACCTCTTGCCCAATTTTCTTCAAGAATTGGGTGGTAGTTGTTTGTTTGCATCATGGGAGACAAATACATTTACAATGAAATGGTAATTTGAGGGGATATGCGTATTTTTTTCCTCTTTTTATTTTTTATAGTAATTCCTCTTTGGTCTTGGTTCTCTCTTTCTTTCTCTGTTTCTTTTCTTTTTCCTATATGTGGTTTAAAGGTAAGAGACAAATTTTGTCAATCCACATGGCAAACTGTATGTAATAACATATTCTACAGAAAAGGAATTTGATAGAACAGAGCACCAAACCACTATATTAGATAGATTGGAGCACAAAATAATTATTTTAGGCAATAAATATGATCTACGAACTTTGGATGGTCATGAAAGAAACACTTCAAGTCTGCATTCTTTAAACCTAACCTATACTTATGAAGTGCCCGGACTTGGCAAGAGTTAGAAATTTGGGTTAAGGACTAGGAAATCTTAGGAAATCATTTTCCTAAAAGCATAAAAACAGCAACAAAAAAAAAAAATCTTTTGATTTGAGTTTTGGAATTCCAATGTCATGCGGTTACAACAGGATAATTAAACACAAGTAACTCAGCAGGCCACAAATAATTAGCCACCATGGTTCCAAGCATGGTACAATGCCAACAACACAATCTGACAAAAATTGCTTGCAGAGTGCAAGAGAAGGTTAGGTTGGAACCAAGGAAGCCTGACAACATATACAAGCTACCACAATGCCAAGCACAGCTCCTGCAAGGACCTGTGACGGAGTGTGGCCAAGAAGTTCCTTGAGCTTTCTTTGGCTGATAGGGTGCCCTTGAAACAAGTCCTCAACGATCATATTGAGAACCTGCATTGCACCAGTCACAAAATAGTTCACTAGAGAGAGAGAGATCATTATCCAAGAAAGTTACCACAAAGAAAATTATCATTATATAGGCATGTCATCATAAGTCAGAGTAACAAAACAAAATCCATCAGCCTAAGCCTCAAGACAAAATGCTTAGCCCAAAGAACCCAATTTTTTATGGTAGAACAAAAGTAGAAAGATCCACAAAATCAATGAAACATTAGTACACACATTAACAAAATCACATTATTGTTAGGGGAAGAGGGATTTCATAAAAATTTCTTTCAACTTGATTAATATCTAATTCATACAAAATTAAGTTAAAGGTTCTCATCGTCAAGCCAAGTACAGTAGGATAGCTTCCAAGAAAAAGGAAGGTCTAAAGGAAAGTGGTCTACAAAACTTACACCATTTTTTTCAGGGCTAGCTCGAAAGTTTCTAGCCTTTGCAGCTAGGGGAGAGAGCGTCCTAAACTCCACTCATTTTCCATTTAAAAACTTCTCATCATTGACACTATATTCAATAAAGTTCGTGGGTGCATGCCGCACTATCATCCTGCACTAAACTCTTTTGTCAATTTTTGGCATCTCCCTTATTATTCTGATCATGGTGCATAACTGAAGGTGCATGCTGCCCAGAGATCTGAATGGCTTGCTTGATAAGTTTTTGCCTCATGTTTATAGCATGTTCAATGGTCTGCTTCAAATTGTGGACTTTCCTGTATGTTTATTTTCAACTTTCCTACTAATGTTATGTTTTATTTAGGAGTAAAGTTATTAAATCAAATACAATTTATCTGCATACGTTGATCCCGGCCAACTAAACTTATGCACTGATCTCAATAGACAATTTAATATGGGGGCTCATAAACTTTCTTTTCCTGGTATGCTTAGAGCTTCTTCACTACAGCTATATTCTTCATCACAGCTTGGGAAGTTCTCAGCCATTTGAGCTCACCGGAAGAATAAAGAACAAATATTTAAATGAAATAGTAAAAGTAAATAGTTAAAATACTAAGCCGGATGTAAGTGTTTTGGAAAAGTGGGTTGATAAAATAGAAAAAAAATGATCCTTTAGCTAAATTTTACCAGGGACTAGCAAACTGGTTGCTCAGGAAATGAAAGCCATCCAACACAAATTCCAAACAAAAGTTTTCATTCAATAGCGGAAGCAACCGCAGGCTTAACCAATACATAAAAGCGTGAATTTGCCACAAAATAGTCCTCTAAGAAGCTCCAATCAGTCTATGAACATCAATACAATATTATTCAAATAATGCAAGGATAGAAGAACTTGTACAACATTTAATACAGCCCTACGCCATACTTGTATTTATAATTCTTTTCAGAGGTACCGAGGATAAATTAAAAACGTCCATCCAAAAATTCACAACACAAAGAAAATTATGAATAAAGAAAAAAAAATCAAATTTCTCGGCAAAACAGACACAGACAAAAACTCACATCTTACCTCAGCTTGCATCCCAGCATGCCGCCTCACACCGATTGCGTCATACATAACAATCAGACTGAACCCCAAGCAAACCGGAAACAGCGAATCCGCTATGCCATGACAAAGCGCCACCGACGTCGTCAAAGCTGTGCACAAAGCTGAGTGCGACGAGGGCATTCCTCCAGAAGCAAACAGTATTCTCAAATCCCATTTCCTCTCTACAAAGAAATTCAAGACCATCTTTATTGACTGCGCTATGAACCACGCGAACAAACCCGAGACAAACGTCGGGTTCGCCGCTAACGTCGCCACGAAAGGACTAATCCGAACCTTCGCATTCGAAGTAACACTCAATAAAGCAACTCCAATCCCTCCATTTTGCAAGTATCCACCGCTAATTTCATCCAGAATCTTCTCTGAATCATTACAAGCTTGAACACTTGAAACCCATTTCTGGGCTTGTGAAGCGGCAAAGCTTTTGATGCTTTGCAAGACTGGCACCAAAACCCAGATAGGATTTGGCGGAAAAATTCGATTACTGAACTTGGAATTCTGTTTTTTAGGATTTGAATCACTTCTATAACAGAAAGTGATCGAAGAAGTCCTCAATTTTCTGAAGTGGGTGAACCTAAAGAACGAGAAGCTCGTGGAGTAGATAGGCTTGATTTGGGGGTTTGAAAAGTTGAAGTTGAAAGAACAGAGCATGGGTGTTATTGTCACGGAGTCCATGACAAGGGCTTCCGTGCATGAATTCAGTCTGCATTTGAGAGAGAGAGCAGAGCAGAAAGCATCAGATGCTGCGTGCGCTTTAGAGCAAATCAAGTGTTGAGAAATACTTTGAGTCGGAGATGGACTAGCTTTTTTAAATGGGATAAGAATGTGGTGCAGAATAGCCCTTGGTTTATTTCGTTTCAACCACGGTGCCGTTTGAGCACCATTTTGGCAGGGAATATGCCATGGCACTCTTTCTCTTTCTTACTATTTTCATGCATTTCGATTCTTTTTTGAATAGTTTGGACTTTGGTGATCTGGGTCAGGATCTAAAGGGACGGGACCGTGCTCCAAGGATAAGGATTGTGTCCATTTCAAATAAAATAAATATTATTTCTTTTATATTCCGAATTTAAAGATTATTATCTATTTAATGGTGTGCATTATTTACATTATTTAAATATTTTTTAATATTGACTTCGTATGCAATGTTAAAGTATAAACTTTAAATTATAATCATAAAATTAATATATTAATGGAAAAAATTCACTTTATCCCCTTGAAATTTGAGATGTTTTTTAATTTGAGTTCCAATGTTTAAAATTTGTAATATACCTCTCTAATATTTCAAAAATTTGCAATTAATATCCTCCGATACTAAATGCCATCTAATTAGATGGAAATGACATCGCGTGGGTCTCATGTGTAATTTTTATGTTGCGTCTTCCAATTTTGCACATAACCTATCTAGTGAAATGATATAATTGCCTCTCATTAAAACCAACGCCTGTTTTGATTTTTTTTCTCATCAACCCCATTTGAACCCCTTTTGGGCGTCCGTGGGTGTCGGAGTGAAAAATATAATAAGCATATGCCTCTCACTTGCTCCTATACTGGCAATTTCAGTGTACTTAGATGACAATTAGTAATAGATAATGTTAATTGCAAAATTTTTAAATATTATGGAGATACATTGCAAATTTTTAAATATTGGGTTTCAAATTAAAAAACATCTTAAACTTCAGGAAAGTAAAGTGAATTTTTTCCTATATTAATTTTATTTAAAATGGAGACAGAAGAGAATCATATTCTGATATGCAAAATGCATAACACTGATGTAAATTGACTATCGGTCAAAAGACATTTTTAATATGTAGTATATAAGTATAGATCAATGTTACATACTATACAACTATCCCCACTATAATTATGTAATATTATTGATATCTTAAAATCAACCATTGTTTAAAACAAAAGAAAAAACAAATTAAGTGTGAATTGACAATATCACATCAGCATGGTGAGATACTAATGAATATAGCATTACTTAAATAAAAAAAAAAAAAAAAAAAGGAGGTTGGCTGGGGAGACCAATTATAGTTATCTTACTTGATCGTGACAATAGTAGCACCTACTCGCTGGGAGTTGCAGACCCATAGTAGCACCTACCCGCTTAGAGCCGTAGACTAAATCATAGCCTGATTCAGCCCCACCAAGGCATCAATGGAATGCAAGGTGATTAATACCAATCAAGTATATGTCAGAATTATCCATTATGAAGATTCGAATCCACACCCTAATACATACCCTAACTACTTTAAAATTTGCTTAGGCCATTAAAAAACCACCCTCGATGGTCTATAGCAATACTTAAAAGTATATTGTTTGCGGTATATAAACCAACAAAATTAAACAACATAAGATGGAGGGAGGTAAGTTGGGTAAATGGATTTTGAGTTTTTTTTGGGGTTAATTCTCTTTTCTCGGAATGAACTATTACTCATGTACAAATTACCTCCATTAATTGAGCTGCCTCGAACTACAATTTTATTACAAATAAAAATAAAAAAATAGTTGTTAAGAAATCGGTTAAATCAAACGGAATATGCATTTTTAGATGTTAAAGGATTGAAATACCCTGAAATAAAATAAGTCCATGTAATTTCACTGATTTGCAATATGTTGTATGTGATTTGAAAATATGATAAAAGCTCCCCATGGTGTGCAAAAATAACAAATTAATCCATATTATCAAATTCCGTCAAAATATAGTTTTTTTTTTAAAAAAATATTCTTAGTTTTTATATATTTGACATTTTTTGCTATTATTATTCATAGTGTTATTTTTAAATGTTTAATAAAGGTATTTTAGGCATTTAAAAACATGACACCAAGTAATTAATTAGCAAATCTCCTTCCTAAATAGCATATATCGATGGATAGAGAAAACTCTTGTGAATGTTTTTCTTATTTTGCAAAAAATCATATACAAAAACTAGTTTTTATTTATTTATTTATTATTATTATTATTATTTTAAGTATGGTTGAAGAAAATTTTGTCCTAACTTACTAAGGTAGATATGAATGTAATATTTCACTAAAAACTCGTTATTATTGGATTATAACTTCATTCCAAACAATAATCTTTGTTTGGATTGTTGAGTATAATATAAAAGCATTATTAGAACAAATTAACAAATGTCCCAAAGGATTTTAGGGGTGTCAATGCGGGCAGTTTTTTAACCGCCCACTAACTGTTTAACGGCTATAACCACCTAACGATTAGTGGTTATTGGGTTTCGTAACCTTAACTGCTAACCACTTTTTAATATAATATATTTTTATAATTATAATTATAATAATATTTATACATATAACATAATCAATCTATCGTTAAATCACAATTTTTTTTGAGATAATTAAATCACAATTTGAATATTAATATGTTACAACTATAATTTATATGATTGCATTACATGATCAATTGATCATTAAATCATTTGATTATATAATAATTATACATATATAATATGACATAACTCATAAGTTATAAGTATGCGTCTCCAATATGTAGCTCACTCGTTGGGACCACGCCTAACGAAGCGAATGTTACTAATTCGAATCCCCTTTCCCCCTCTTGTGCGAGCATGTCAAAATATATATATATATATATATATATATATATATATATATATAAGTATGCAAGTTCATACTAATACAACAATTAAGTATATATCTAGAGACTTAATTCCAATATATATTATAAACTTATAAGTCCATATATGTTAAAAAATCTAATTATACATTATACATATATGTAATTATGCATACCGAATAATATAAATGTATAAAATCAATATTTAATTATTCAATGTTGTGTTGATGTCTCAATTCAAATTTTTGTTGAAACTAAATGTTATTTTAAGGACTTTTTACATGTTAAAACTAATTTTTTAACATGATTTATATTTAAGGAAAATTTTTTTTAAGGTACAAGTAAATGTAAATTTAGCGTTAAATATTTTTGATTTCAATATGTGCTATTTTTATAGCAATTTGGCCCAAGAAGAAGACACTAAAAATGAAAAGAAAAAAAACAAACAAACAAACAAACAAACAAATAAGAGTAAAAAATGCTACATGATAATTTTTTTTTAAAAAAACCCAAAACTGAAAATTTGTTACATGTTTATCTTGAGAAAACCCAATAAAAAGCCCAAAACGCCTAATTTTGAAAAAACGGTTATAGCAAATAGTTACATGTTTAACTAATTGCTAGGCGGTTACGGTTGCGATTAGTGAAATTTATTAACAGGTAAGGCGGTTACGATTAACAGTTTTTGCTAATAACCATTAACTATAACCACATTGACATCCCTAATGAATTTTAGGTTTATATTTAATTCTACTTTCTCTTTTCTTATATAAAACTTAAATTAGAAAAAATTAAATCTATGTCCCATACAATGGAATCGAGAATCGTGTAATTAAGAGAAAATAATCTTAACAATTAATTAATTACTTAACAAAAACCTCAATTGAGAACAACAAAGATTCAAAATAAATTTTTATATACTTATTTTTATTTTTAGGGGTAGTTACCTTTTACTCCTATGAACTAAAATGCCTTGCCACTTTCTCCCATGAACTACCAACTATGACATTTGACCCCATCAAACTATCATATTTTGATACTTTATCCATTTCTAAAAAGGGTTAAAATGAATTATCAATGTTTAAATTTTGTTCTTTTCACTTTTGCCCTCACTTTAGATTAAATCATGTCCCATATAATGGAATCGAGAATCGTGTAATTAAGAGAAAATAATCTTAACAATTAATTAATTACTTAACAAAAACCTCAATTGAGAACAACAAAGATTCAAAATAAATTTTTATATACTTATTTTTATTTTTAGGGGTAGTTACCTTTTACTCTTATGAACTACAGTGCCTTGCCACTTTCTCCCATGAACTACCAACTATGACATTTGACCTCATCAAACTACCATATTTTGATACTTTACCCCTTTCCGCCAGTTAAAAAGGGTTAAAATGAATTATCAATGTTTAAATTTTGTTCTTTTCACTTTTGCCCTCACTTTAGATCAGTAAAATGACGCTTATACTCTTTTAAACCCTAATCCAATACATAAAAAGTGAGGGCAAAAGTAAAAAAAAAAAGTGGCACATGCAAGTCACGTAACCGTTGACCGTTAATTTTAACCCCTAACTAATGTAATGGGAGAAAGTGTCATAAGATGGTAGTTTGATAGAGTTAAGTGTCATAATTAATAGTTAATGAGAAAAGTGTCAAAGTACTGTAATTTATGAGGCAAAAGGTAGTTACACCTTCTTTTTATTACATATTTCATAAGGGGGTGACGTGGCCAATTACCAAGGTTTCCAAACGAACTAGAAAACGAAGATTCAAAGTTCAAACTAACATTTGGAAAGTTTCCAACTGACCCATTCCGCTTCCCGGCTCTTTCGCCAACCCTCTTCGACTCTTTACGCATTCAAAACGTCTCTGCATCCACACACTCTCTCTCCCCAAACCGACTCGCCGAGCTAGCTCACCTGCCCGACTCGTTTCTCGCTGCCCATGGAGAACCTGATCTCATTGGTCAACAAGCTACAGAGGGCCTGTACTGCCCTTGGCGATCACGGCGAAGAGAGCGCCTTGCCCACTCTCTGGGACGCATTGCCTGCCATTGCCGTCGTTGGAGGCCAGGTTAAATCTCCGTCGCTTTTTTCTTTTAAATTTTCAATTACGCGTTTGATATATGAATTTAGCAAATTTTTTTAATGGAAAAATATACTTATAGTTCGTTGCACTTATCCCAAACTACCACAATGACAATTTCCAAATGCCATTTTTTTTGCCGTTAACATCGTCCTTTAGCGTTTAGCATTAAAATCGATGAAATATGCCATTAAAATAGATGAATAAGGCCGTACATGAATTTTCGCATTCAATTGTTTTTTATTTAAAATACTTCCAATTACATTACCTCATTTGTCTTAAAAATAAAATATATATATAAAAAAAAAAGAAAATAAAAACTAAAAAAAAGAAAGAAAGAAGAGAGAGATTGGATGGTAAGATTGCCCAAAATCGATGTTGGGATGACTAAACCACCTATGCAGTTTTGGGAAGTTCGACCATCCCAAAATCACTAAGGGGTGGCCAAAACACTCCCTAGGCCCGTAGGGTGACAAGTTAACCAATGAAAAATCCAATGTTGACAGTGAAAATGGTTTGAAGTGTATTCTCCCCTACTTTGAATTGTTTGATAATAGTAGAAAATTGCTTTCCAACCAATAATTTGAATTTGACAAAGCATTGGAAAATATCACGCTTATTAATCATTGGATGCAGCCAAGAAAACCTATTGTAATCATCCACAAAGATTACATAAAAATTGTAGCCACTCAGTGATGGAGCCGGGGAGGTTCAAACATTTGAGTGGGCTAGCTCTAAAGGAAATTCTAAACTCTTAGAGGCCTCTGAAAAAGGCAACTGCTAAGCCGGGGAGGTTCAAATAAATGTTTGATGCGACTCACAAACACGATTTTGATTGACTGAACGAGGAAGAGGAAATATCTAGTGACTCAAGACTCAATGGATGAGAGATAAAAGGAATAACAAGTCTCTTACTAAACATGTAGTTGGACTAGTGATATTTTAATATCAGTTTCATGCCAAAACTTGTTATATATAGAATAATGCTTGGAAGTCAAACTAATGAATGAATGTGTGTGATGGTCTATCAGGGAAAGCTTTCGGTCAATCATTCTTTCTTGTCCTTTTTTTTTTTTTTTCTAAAAAAAATTGAAACAAAACTTTATTTTAATTAATCATCTTAATAATTTAATTGTTCGTAGAGCTCGGGGAAGTCCTCTGTGTTGGAGAGTATTGTCGGAAAAGACTTCTTACCTCGTGGATCTGGTAATTTATGTTGTCAATTCTACCCATAGTAACACACACATACACAAAGTTCTTGAATTTTTATCTCCCGGCTACCTCAATATGATATGGATACATTGTATGCAGGAATTGTTACTAGGCGTCCTCTTGTGTTGCAACTTCATAGGATTGATGAAGGCAGAGAATATGCAGAGTTTATGCACCTCCCTAGAAAGAGGTTCACTGATTTTGGTATTTTTTTTTGGCACTTATTTCTGTGGACAAGTTATTGCATTTTGTGAACTCTCCACTATTAGTTTGGTAACAAAGCTAATACTTCTTAGCATATGCATAATTGATATCTGTTGTTTACTTCTTTTATCAAAAAGGTACCTAGGTTTTTAAAAAAATGACAAAATTGATACTTATATTGTACAACTTTATCAATTTGGTACTTTTGTTCATCTACTGTCTAAAAGCCTAATGAAATTATTGCCACATGTATAAAAAGCCATGTAAGGCAAAAAAATGTTGTTACTTTCTACAAAATGGCACCTCAACTTGACATTTAACACAATTTTTTTAAAAAAATAACAGAGAAACAAAAAGAAAAAATGAAACTCAAAAAAAGAAGAAGAAAAAGACAAGGAGGCGGAGAGGGTTGTTGAACCGCCCCCTTACTTTAGGGGTGGTGGTGGGGTGGGGGGGGGGGGGGTCTGGTCACCCCTGAAGGAGCTTTCAAGGGTGACTGGACCACCCTGAAAACCCTGTTGAGGGGTGGCCGAACCACCCCCCATCAAGTCTAGTCACCCCTGAAACATCTTTCAAAGGTGGCAAGGAGGGGACATCTCCCCCTTTGCCACCTTTGTTATTATTATTATTCTTTAATGTTTTTTGTTATTATTTTTTAAATTGTTTTGTTAGGTGTCAAGTTGAGGTGGCATTTTGTACACTTGACAACATTTTATTGGTGTTATATGGCTTTTTTTAAATGTGGCAAAAATTCTGTAAGGTTTTTAATGAGCAGATGGACAAAAAATCAAATTGATAATGTGATGTATTTGGCGTGAGATGAATGCACGACACTTTGAAGATGTAGAGACCTTGACATTCGAATTGCAGAAACTTTTGATTAACACATTATATGTATGGACAGCAGCTCATCAGCATAGCTTGCGTGGTTTTACTTAAGCAGATTTTCTCAATTTATGTTATTCTTTTTTCTTCCTATTAGGGGCTCTCTTGTATACTCCATGTGTACCAGGGTTGCGCCTATCTGCGCTTTATTAATGATATGAAATTACTTATTAAAAAAAATATCAAATTGATAAATTTGTAAAGTACAAGTATCAATTTTGTCAATTTTAAAAAACTTAGGTACTTTTTTATTAGAAAGGTAAACCACAAGTACCGATTATGCATTTAACCCTATTTCTTAGTCCATCTTATGTGCTAATCTTAAAGGTATTCTTTGTAGCTGCCGTGAGGAAAGAGATTTCTGATGAGACTGATAGAGAGACAGGCCGGACCAAACAAATTTCTAGTGTTCCAATCCATCTTAGTATTTATTCCCCCAATGGTGAGACAAAAATGTTGGTCATATTATTTTGTTCATTGTCAAAAATGTTGTGTAAGCTAAGATTCAATGTTATTGAATGATTTTAAACTAAATGGTTTGTCAATCGATTTGATGTCAGTGCAAGAAATCTAGCATTATTTTCTTAATGGGAGCTTTTTAGTTAGTACTTAGTAGGTTCAAATCCTTTCTTGATTTGGTAGGTTCAGCAATGGATGTCATGTTATATTAATTAAAGTAAGGTGCTGAGTAATGTGCTTTTGCCATTAATTTAACCATAGATTTATGTGATTTACACTTCAAATTTGAAGATTATTTACATAGTTTTTCATTGTTTTAGGTCTTTACAGTTTTCTTTTTTTCCTTTTTTTGGGGGGTGGGGAGGCTCTGTTAGACATTTCTTTTTATCAATAACCAAATAGGGTATTGCTTCTCACCAATAAGAACACAATCTTTTTTGTAAAAACTATTTTAATGTGTTTAATTCACTGTTTTGATCTTGGTAGTTGTGAACTTGACGCTGGTTGATCTTCCTGGACTTACAAAAGTAGCTGTTGGTAAGTTATGTCTCTCTTATATTTTGCTTGTTGGTTCCCACTCCATATAAATAATGCAGGAATAATCCGTCAATATTATGTTAATTGTGGTGTTGTAGAGGGTCAACCAGAGAGCACTGTGCAAGAAATTGAGAACATGGTTCGGTCCTTCATTGAGAAGGTAATTGTTTCCTAAGCTCTGAAGATCTTCTGAGTTGGGAACTTTGATCTAGTTTAACGAAGAAAGATGTTGGCCAAGCTTCCTCAGGGCTTTGTGGTTACCACTGGAATTTTTTAAATATTTGAAATATGAATGCTAGTAGTTTTGGTGACTTCAGGCAACCAGCACTTATGGCATCATGTAATCAATTTTCGGGTTCTATTACATGCATGTGTATGCTTTTACTTGTCACTTTTTTTTTTTTTTCTTTTCTTTGATGGAATAAAAGTTTCCTAGTGAGACTGTTAGTGACTAATAACTATATCTTTTTGCAGCCCAACTGTATTATTCTTGCAATTTCTCCAGCCAATCAAGATCTTGCTACATCTGATGCCATTAAGATCTCTCGTGAGGTAGACCCTAAAGGTAAGATATTGATCAACTTTCTCGAGGACCTACTTTCATATCTCACCTGCACATTCTAAAAGAACTTGATGGATTGATTAACTAGACATGCTGATGGGTTGCTTTAGTTGATGTAGTTTTTCCTTTTAGATATGACATATTGAATTCTAGTTATGTGGTTAATAAATTTTCAGGGGAGAGGACATTTGGAGTTTTGACCAAGATTGATCTTATGGACAAGGGTACTGATGCAGTTGATGTAAGTTCTATTATCCCACCAAGAAGCTGATCAGATTTGGTTCAAGAATGCTTTTATTAGTAAATAGTACCGTCAGGTTTTTCTCTTCATAAATGCATTAATATCCAAAAGACTAATGAATGTGTTGTTGTTCTGAAGTTTAATATTGTTGGTTTAATGCATATAACTTGTCAGAGAAATTCAAAGCCTGTTATTCTTGTTTTGTCATTGTGAGGCTAATGAGTAATATATTTTTTCTTAATTCTTTTTCAGGATTAGTTAATGATGTCTTGCGGCATTTGTTATATGCTAATGATAGAGTTCTATTACTTTTGAACATTTTGAAGTGAGAGCAAATCTTTTTTTCAGAATTAGGAGTGGTACTTTTCAATTCAAAGGGACTTATGAGAAGCAGGCTTAATGGAACATGGTAGAAATGTGTACTAGTGAACTTGACAGCTTTATGGTTTCAAAAAATGTTGATTTTCATGTCTTGGATCTTGTTCTAAATGCTTCTTTTTGTGGGATATCTTCATTGACATAGAAGTATTCAAATTTGTGACAATATATATATGTATATATTTTAATTTAGATCCTAGAAGGAAGATCATATAAGCTACGATTCCCTTGGATCGGTGTTGTTAATCGCTCTCAAGCTGATATCAATAAAAGTGTTGATATGATTGCTGCTCGACGTAGAGAGCGCGAATACTTTGCTAATAGCCCAGATTATCAGCATCTCACTAACAGGATGGGTTCTGAACATTTAGGAAAGATGCTTTCTAAGGTATGTCCAAATGGTTTCCTTATGTATTTTATTCTTCGAGGGTGTAATTTTTTTTTATAGAAATGCTTAACATTTTTTTTTTTTGTCTTTATAAATATCCTGTTGGCAACATTTCACTTAATATTCTTGATATGGTGACAATGTTGAGTTGGTACTAAATATGATTAATTTCACAGCACTTGGAAACTGTTATCAAGTCTCGAATCCCAGGCCTTCAGTCTCTTATCAACAAAACTATTGCTGAACTAGAAGCGGAATTGGGCCGTCTTGGGAAGCCTATTGCTTCTGATGCTGGAGTAAGCTTTTTTTTTTTTTTGGTGTTTAATGTATACAACAACAAAATTTTTGGGGGAAAGTTAGGTTACCAGTTTTCAGGCTTTGGTAATTCTAAGATTTTGCTTGTAACTTGAAGCATTGGTAATTCTAATTCTTTTTCTTTTCCAAGTGCAGGGAAAGTTGTACATGATAATGGAAATTTGTCGTACTTTTGATCAAATTTTTAAAGAACATCTTGATGGCGTGTATGTCTTTTAGTATTAAAATATTTTTTTCTTTTACCTGTTAATTGGAATGTGGTTTGTTCATTTCCTATCGGTTTCCAAACAATGACCAATATATGCAGGCGCCCTGGTGGTGATAAAATCTATAGTGTGTTTGATAATCAACTTCCAGCTGCTTTGAAGAGGTTACAATTTGACAAACATCTTTCTATGGAAAACGTTCGAAAGCTAATCACTGAAGCGGATGGATATCAACCTCATTTAATTGCTCCTGAACAAGGATATCGTCGTCTTATTGAGTCTTCCTTGGTAACTATTAGAGGTCCTGCTGAGGCAGCTGTAGATGGGGTATGCATTCAGATTTACTACAAATGTTTGGTTCAATATTTTATTTCATGTGTTAATTGCACCATGAGCAAAATCATCTCTCCCATTTTGAACCTTTTCAATGCAATCTATGACCTTTCTAAATAAATGTGTGTGGATTTCTGACCTTGGGAAAAGTGATGCTGTCTGCTCAAGTGTGTACTTGCAGTCAGCAGCTGTGTTTCGTAACCTGAGGTTATAAAATTCCTACTAAGGCAGTTCTTCCCTTTTTTATTTTGATAAGCAGATCTGTCAACTTTTCACATGGAAGCAATCATATTATTGCTGCTTTAATCTAGGGATTTTACTTTCTTTTTTCATTTAGATTTCCTATCATTCTATTGCAAAAGTTCAAAATACTCTGGTCATACTTTGAAACAGATGCAAAGTTTTGAGTTTCAATCCCTTTGGTATTATTGGCGCCTTAGAACATTAGGGAGGAAGCCACCAGAGGAAATTTGAAAAAAGCTTATCAAATTTGTAGTAATAAATATTACTTTTTTATTTTTTTATTTTTATAAATGTATTAGGTTTCATTTTTATTTGCATTGTCCATAATACTTGGTTTAAGATACTACTAGATTGTTCTAAGCTGGATTTATTACATATTAAGATTGCTAATTAATATCCTATACTCATTAATCTGATGAATTCAGGTTCATGCTTTACTGAAGGATCTGGTTCACAAGGCTATTGGTGAAACTATGGCAAGTCCTTCGCCATTGCTACCTTTTCTATTATGTTGTATTTTTGAATTCTTATGTGCTGGTAATACATATTCATCTGCTAATTTTCCCCAAAGAAAAGCTTAATAATTCAGGAGTTAGCTGTTTCTTGTAAGTTTAACATGATCAGTGAGCTTCACCTTGATGAACCAAGTAAATACTTCATAAACAGTGGTGTATATTGGATAATAACCAAAAATTTTAGGGGGCCAATGCAAATTCCTTGATTCTTTTTCCTGGGACATCTGAAGTATATTTTTATTTTCTGCTGCATGTAGGAGCTAAAGCAATATCCCACATTGAGAGTGGAAGTGGGAAATGCAGCTATTGAGTCATTGGACAGGATGAGGGATGAAAGCAAGAAAGCAACCTTGCAGTTAGTTGACATGGAATGTGGTTATCTAACTGTTGAATATTTTCGCAAGCTTCCCCAAGACATTGAGAAGGGTGGAAATCCAACGCACTCAATTTTTGATAGATATAATGATTCATATCTCCGGCGAGTTGGTAAGTCGATTTGTAGTATTATTATTATTATTTGTTTTTCCAATGTTGAAAATCATGCTGTATAGAAGGGTCCTATATATACATGCCAATAATATAGATATATATATATATAACCAATGTGGGACATACACGACTTATAATCTAACAAAATAAAAATCTTGGAAACATACAGGAACCAATGTCCTGTCCTATGTCAATATGGTTTGTGGAAGTTTGAGGAACTCTATTCCGAAGTCTGTTGTCTATTGTCAAGTGCGTGAGGCCAAACGTAGCTTACTTGATCATTTCTTCGCAGATTTGGGTAAAAAGGAGGTGAGGATTCCAATTAACCCAAACCCTTCTCCATTTCTTTACCCCTCTTGATGAGAAAAAAGGAAAAACATTGTTCTAATTTCCTATCTACAACAATTTTTTTTGTTTTTTTTTTGGCAGTCAAAACAGCTGGGTAAATTGTTGGATGAGGATCCAGCAATCATGCAGCGCCGGGGCAACCTTGCGAAAAGGCTGGAATTATACCGAAGTGCCCAACAAGAGATTGATGCAGTTGCTTGGTCCAAGTAGAGGGGAGGCTGCAGATTTATGTCTTCCCGTTGAAGTTGGTGGTGATCATTCTTTCATTTATTATTACATATTGTTTTAGCATTTATTTATTTATTTTGGTCAAGTGGAGGTCTGATGGGCCCATGAAGCTAACAAGGAGTGGTTAGCCTTTCCTATTGTAGGTTGGACACAATTTCACCATTAAGCCCACTGACATATAGTTGGAGTACATGACAGTAAAAATTAATATTTATTATTAAATTATTTTAATTATATGATAGTTGTATAAGCATGTTTAATTAGTTGTATCCACCAGCTGTTAGTAATAAATTGTTAGCAGAGTAAATTTTTTATCCTTAAAGGGTTTGCCATATCCTTTAGCAATGAGGGCCTTTTTTTCGTTAAATCCTTGAAATGACCTTATTTGAAACCAAAGTATGGTTAGTTGGGTCCAGAAATAACACTGGGCATCAACTAAGGTATGCACTGTTATTAAACAATTCTATCCATTAACATTTTGACATGTGCATTTCGACCATTCTTAACTTGGCTTCAGGGGTGGCCGAATGACCCTATAGCCTATAGCTACCCCAATCATAATTTTTATGTTTTGTTCTTTCCTCTCCTCTCCATTTTCTTCATTTGTTTTTTTTTTTCTTATATGGTATTTCCAAAATGACGTGACAAAAATAAATAATGCTAACCCAAACTACATGCAAACTTGCCAAAATGTTATTAGAAAAGGCGTGACTATAACTTACGTGTCATTGCTCATCATTAAAAACTCTAACCGAGTGAGTGAGTTGATAACGATGCATACTTTAAGGTGTCAATTTTCCAACTACATGTGATTTTCTTAAAATATTGTAATGCTCAAACACCACATTTGTAATCTATTCCTATCAATACGTACAGATGGAAATGAAACTCAGTGTACCCTTATAAATGACATAAATTAGCTGCAAATCAGTCTAATAAATTGCTAAGTGTGCTTAACATGCTTCTTTATTATTATTATTATTATTTTAAAAAGTGATTCTCACATGTTAAGGGACAGTTACATTTATGTCCAAAAAAAAAAAAAATTGACAATTTATTAGACTGATTCATATAGTTAATTGCTGCTAATTTTTCTCCCTTTATAAACACTTCCCCAATAACGGTCATTAAAATGGACTCTGCTGTTTACTACTAGTGTCTAGGGTGATAATTGGGGGAAACTCTGCTTTTTTTCCCCCTCTCCAGTCTCCGGCTCCACTTATCAGAAACAGCCGTACGTGATCAATGGGGATACGACATGAAAAGGTGTCTTCATTATTTCCTTTATTGTTCTAGTTAGTTGGAATTAATTATAGTGATATTGATTGTTTTTCATTACTCTTCCTCATTATAATGATAATTAATAATCAGTCAACGACTCAACAACCAGTTTACTACTGATTTAGCGTCGTTGTCCTAATTATTATTATTATTATTATTATTATTATTATTATTATTTTTTTAAAAAAAAACATCGTGGTCATTCTTTAATGATGCCGATTTATTGCTTACCTACAAAATTAATGCTATTATTATTATTATTTCCTTTCTGGATTAGATTGAAGGATAATGCATCATGGAGGGTTGAGACCAAACGCAACTGCATTTGTACTTTCGTGGCGTAGCTTTTATGTATGCACGTGTATTTTGCAGTGTACATATATGCATGGTGCTACCAAAATAGCAAATATTATAAGCAACAGTATTTCCACGATTACAAGGTTAATGACTTTCGTACACCAAAACAAATTAATATGCACGATTAAGTTCAAATTTGAACGCCTAGTTAAATAATGAAGAATCTGTGAGCTTAAACTTTGAGATAAATACTTATTTAACATAGTATCAGAGTTAGAGATTACGAATTCAAACCCTAACTCTTTTATTTATTATCTCAATTTCAATTAAATACTTCATGCATTTGACTTTCTTTATTGAGAGAGAGTTAGAGTCTAGACATGAGAGAGTTAAAAATATAATTAAATGATTAAATTCATTAATTCTTATTGAATTAATCTTTTGTAATAAGTGATAATTTTCTCAAATGAAATGAAAGAAATCTTTTTCGATAGAAAATAATTATTTTATAGTTATAAGTCAACGTTGTAGATAATGCGATCATGTAAAAGTTATATTAGCATGTCATTAAAAAGTTAAATGACGTGGCATCATATTGAATGCATATCCAGTTAGCAAAAAAAAAAAAAGAAAAAGGAAGAGAAGAAGATGAAGGAAACGTGGTGGTTGTTAGTTGTTACTTTCTTTGGTCTTCGATGCTTTATGCTGAGCAGTGAACAGGGAAAGGTCGACGTAAGTGCATTTAGTTTTACAGGTGAGAAGACTGGGACCTTAAATGCTCCGACTGACCAGCGATGCATTAAGAGCTACCATCGTTGCGGTTGCGGTTGCGGTTGCGGTTGGGGTCCGGTCCTTTAATTATTGCATTCAACTCAAGCGGCCACATTTTCGGTTCCAATTAACCATCAGCCTCTTGTTTTTTTCTTTTTTACGTCATTAATTAAATAAAGATATACAAAAGCATACATTTGTTTTTTTTTTTTTTTTTGCAATCAGGGACTGGGATTAATTTCTCATTTAGAGATGTAAAAATATAATTGAGTGGTCGTATTTAATTTTAATATGGGTCAAACTTAACTTTTCAGTCTAAAAAAACATGTATATTTAACTCAATAAAAGAATTTTAACCAAAGATTTGAAAACCAATTAATGGAGGCCATAGCTCCCCTTGGTCAGTATGTAATTCCATCACTGATTACGACAAATTAAAGTTTGATTGATCTCCATAAAAATTCTATGGTTTAAATTTTGTTTTGTTATATCTAATAGTGTAAATATTGTCACATCACTTAAAAATTGGCAATATATTCACCATGTATATCTATAAAAATTATAAAATCTAATATAAACTATGAGAGAATTATGATCCAATTAATCATAATTAAGGATCTCTAACCCCCGAGCCTACCAAAATAAACTTCAGCATTAATAATTAGTAGAGCCTCACCAAACTAGTATTAAATAGCATTAAGTTCATCATATCAAAATGAATTACATTTAACCTACAACACATTCAATTTTATAGAATAATGTCATTAGATATGGTTTTGATAACACAACAGAGACATTTAAAAAACAACATATGAACTCATAAACATAGATAATTAAGAGTATCTTTAAGAGTAGTGGCTATTTCACCCGCTCAAAATACATTTTTTTTAAAATATATATATATATATATATATATTTTAGTTACTAGCTAGTTATTGGAGAGAAAAGGAGGGAGAGGGAATTAAAGGAGAAAGAATAGAGTACTAAAAATTGCTTCAATCTGAAAAAGATGCATGGAAGCATCTGGGTCCATATATATATCCACTGCCAAAAGCTGTACAGGTGCAGAGAAAAGCATGGTACTTATGACAATTACTGCTACTTTGTTCTCTTCCTTCAAACAGACAAATCAAATGGTTAGCAGGAGCAACTGTACGTGACCAACTTTCTCGTTCACTTTATTGCTTCTAATCAATTATGGAGGACAGAAAGATTAAATGGTCCTCACCAAATCTCTCAAGGTTTTTCTGATCAATTAATTGTGGTAGTGATCGATGCTAGTACAGGATACTTATGGTGCTCTTGAAGATACCCGATTTCAAAAAGCAAAATACAATTTGGGTTCCTTCAATATTAATGTCACTGGAAATTATTTGGATATTCCACGGCCACTTTTGAAGTCCTTCCTATAAATTGAGACACAGAACAACAAATTCTTCATTCTTGAGCTCGAATTTCTTCCTAGCTAGCTAGCTAGCTACTAGTAGTACTTGTAGTAATATCATTCTGGAGGAGAGGACTCCAAGTAAACAAGAGAAATTATATTTATACTGTCATTATTGTAGATAGAGCTCGGATTAATGGAGTCTGAAGATCAGGTTCTCAGGTCGAGAAAGCAATTGGCTATGAAACCTATCAGAACCAAGACAGAAAACGGAGAAGATGGCCGTGAAGACCATCTTAAAAAACAACATGATCATGAGGTGGTCGAAGAAGAGCCGTTGAGTCCATCAGCTCGCTTGTTCCATGAACCAAATTTTAATGTCTACATCATCGCCATCATGGGGAGCAAGACCAAAATTCAGCTGGATATCGTTAAAGCCAACTTGGAGCACACTTTGCTTAAGCACCCTCGCTTCTCTAGTTTGCAGGTAAGAAAATTCATATTCAATTTAACCTATATATGGAATATCATGTTCTTGTACAAACTATAAATAATCTTATTACCATAAAGTCAGATGTAACATCAATTATTTTGCCGTTAATATCTAGAACATGTCACCGACACAATTAACAAATCATTGATTATGAACAATATGACCAAAAGAATTTACGTCTTTTTTACTATATATATATATATCCATCTATTATAATATATATATATATATATAGTTACATATATTTTACATATAACTTACCCAAAAAAAACCACAGGTTGTGGATGATAGATCGGGAGATATGAAATGGGTTCGAACGAAGGTGGATTTAGAGAAACACATAAGAGTTCCTGAAGTGAATCCAAACATGGAGTCAGGCGATCAGTTTGTTGAAGACTACGTCTTCAACCTCAGCAAAACGACCATAGACAAGTCCCAGCCGATGTGGGACCTCCACCTCCTCAACGTGAAAACTTCAGATTCAGAGGCTGTCGGTATATTCAGGATCCACCACTCTCTAGGCGATGGAACTTCTTTGATATCTCTTCTACTCGCATGCACGCGAAAAATCTCTGATCCCGAGGCTTTGCCGACGGTTCCGGTGAAGAAGAAGAAGAAGCAAGAGAAGAGTAACTCATGGTGGCTGTGGCGGTGCTTGCTTGGGTTGTGGTGGGTTTGGCAGCTCCTCTGGCACACTGTCGTTGATGTTTTCATGTTTATGGTAACGGCTTCCTTCTTGAAGGATACCGAGACGCCCCTGAAGGGCCCGGAAGGGATTGAGTCCAATCCTCGAAGAATTATTCACCGGACGGTCAGTTTAGACGACTTTAAATTAGTGAAGAATGCCATGAACACGGTAAGTCTACTTTCAAAGGTTCTGCTTTTCACAGGTTTATTATCCCCTCTTAATTATTATTTTCTTTTTTTTTTTTTTAATTTTAAATTCAATTCAATCCATTAAATTAATAAGTAATGTTAAATAATAAATGAAAAAAATGTTGTTATAGTATTCTCTCAATTATGATTTGACTTCTAAAATTATTGTTAAATTTGATAATAAATACTACACATCTCTATCCATTGAATTTTTTTATTTTTAAAAATAGAGGCTTATCCAAAGTGGATAAGCACTGCCACATAATAATCCCAATTATAAGATTATCCCAATGAGATGAATGTAGAATTTAAGTGTAGTATATATGTATAATTATTATAAATTAATATCTGTTCAATCAAGTTAAATTATATGTAAGTTGGATATAAATCAATTTAATAAAATGAATTGAAATAAATTTTTTATCTAATTTAATGAAAACTTTTTTTCTTAAGCGGTTAATTACAATATTACATGGATTGATGTCCATCAAATTTTTTAAAATATGAGATTTTTAAATTTTTAAATTTAAATCATTCATTATATTAAATGGTCAAAATAAATATAAATATTTATGTATTATCGAGATAAATAACTTTAATACATTTCGGTATTAAGTGGAAATTAATAACTTGCCCATGAAAAGTCAGTTTTTTTTTTTTTAATTGCCCATAAAACGTCTGTATCTTGGTCAGCCATAAATTGGTCATATCGCATGAATGAATATAAAGGGGGTTTGCTGGAAGCTCCCTACACCATTTGGTAAACATTTTCTGACATCAAATTGAATACCTTACCTCAATAAAAGAGACTAAAAGTTATTTCTGCCTCAGAATACAAAAAAATAAAAATTAATTGTCTTCTTTTGCTCGATTCCAAATCACTTTTTTTTTTTTAAAAAAAAACTACATTAATTTTGGTCCTCATTTCATATCTTCTATAGTACTGGCATGATGTGTTAATATTCAACACTTCGATGATGACACCTCTTCACCCTTGAGCACTAGCAACAATTTCACTTCCATTTTTTTTTTTAAGTTTAAGAAATAAAATTACTTTTTTCTTCCTTATCAAAATATTTTATAATAACTTCTTTTACCTTTTTCTATACTATTAATATATATATAACAAAATACAAATTACCTACATACTCACTTTTTTTTAACAAAATCCTAACACAATCTTCAATTAAAGACAAAAAGATATAAAAAAAATTGAGAGAAGAAACATAAATGTTTATATTCAAATAATATGTAGAGAACCATTTTTTGTTTCTTACATATTGAAAAATACTGTAGTAAATGTAAGGAATATATATATGACGTGAGTAGGTATTTTTTTATAACAGAAAGAAGGGAATAACATATATGACATCTGCTGCAAATACTCTTCTACCCTAATTTTTTTTTAATGTATAATGAGATTTTCACATGAGTTCTGATGCAATAATGTTAAAATGAGTAATTTAAAACCAACTTAAAACTTATACAGTTAATTAGAAAAAAGTGGAATCTAAATGAACTGAAATCAAAGCCAAAGCATATATAGAGGTTAATTTTGAATTTTTCTAGAAAAATAAAGATTGATCAGTCTCAGACCCAATCTAAAATAGAGGATTTGAGAAATAAGAGAGAATTACCTTGATTAGAAAAAAAAAAGGAGAGAATTACCTTAATATGTAGTTTATTATTCATATTTATTTGTATTTCGGCTGACAATTAATTGAACTCATTCATCCAGCTATGCTACAGACCCTCTCCATTTCAGATGATTGATTGTCTTTATTTCATAATTAAAATCTAAAGTTTGTGTCTTTATCGGTGTACATAATACTATTATTATTATTATTATTTTTAAAAAAAGTGCCAATATTAACTAAAAAGAGTTTTTACAGCTTGCCCAGAAAATATGTATATATATATATATATATATATATATATATATATATAAAATTGGAGTTTATGTTCATGCATGAAACACGTAGGTGTAAAGCAAACAAAATTGTTTTTAGAGTAAATTGACATGCTTTTGTTGGGGTTTGCAGACCATCAATGATGTCGCTCTAGGAGTCACTCAGGCTGGTCTATCTCGCTATCTCAACAGAAAATATGGTGACATCCTTTTTCAGTTGGCTGTCAAATTTCAATTATATATCATGTGTCAAAACAGATCATCACCCTGCATGTTTCATCTGCAGGTGAGGGTAAGAAAGCCGAGGAGTCAACTGAGACCAAAAACAATCTCCCAAAGAATGTTCGCCTTAGATCAACTTTGCTAATAAACATAAGAACATCTGTAGGGATTCAGGTAATTAAAATTCCTTCTCTCTCTTTTTATTTATTATTTATTTTCTGATGATGATCCTGTCAAATAATAAATAAATATGCAGGCTTTAGCTGATATGATGGAGAAAGATACTGAAGTGAAGTGGGGAAACTGGATTGGCTATGTCCTCCTCCCCTTCACCATTGGACTACGGGACGACCCATTAGACTATGTTCGTGAAGCCAAGGCCACAATTGATCGAAAGAAGCACTCCTTCGAAGCTATATACACTTTCTCCATTGCCGAGTTCGTTCTCAAATTGTTTGGCATTAAGGTGCGTGAATTCGACCTAAACTTAGCAGATTATGGTTAAATATAGTTTGACCTGTTTAAATGTTATTAATTATCTGAGTGCTTACGAATTTGCATTTTTTCTAATGGTTAATGAACAGCGGGCGAGTGGTCTATCTCACAGAATCATCTCCCACACTACAATGTGCTTCTCCAATCTAGTTGGACCCCTAGAAGAAATTGGTTTTTATGGACATCCGATGACTTACCTAGCTCCAAGTTCTTATGGTCAACCGCACGTAAGTAACTTTGTCTCCATCAATCAAAAGAATGATAAACATTGTAGATATATATATATAATTTCTACTGAGCTGAAAACTATAAATATTTGCTCTTGCAGGCGTTGATGATCAACTTCCAAAGTTATATCAACAAGATGACCATTGTTCTATCAGTTGACGAAAGCATAATTCCAGACCCTTACCAGCTTTGTGACGATGTAATAGATTCTCTTAAGCTCATCAAGGATGCAGTCATAGCAAAAGGGCTCGTCAAGGAAGATCAGAACAAAAATTAAGCCTATCATTTGAGAATTCCAACTCGATAATAATAATTTTTAATATTGTTCTGTGTTCATTACATAATTTGTTAGTGATGACCTATATATTTCAGGAGATCTAAAAAAAATTGTAGTCAACAACATGGTTGTAGATTATGGTAGAGTATTGTGTGACTTCTGAATAAGAGCTCTTGCCACTTTCAATTGTTTTTTGACGAGTTTATTATTTAATATATTAAAAATGTAAATACTTAATTAAATATAAACACTTGAAATATATATATATATTTCAGTTTTACAGATGACAGTTGTACTATCATTCCATCAATTTTTGTCTCGTGTCTTTCATGCTGCTAAGGATAAAGACTATGAGTCTATGACACTGTGTCAACATCTCTCTTGTTTGGTTAGGTGTCTCAGGCACTTTTGGGTCAGTTGAATCCAATGTTTTATGCGGAAGTGGGCCTGTGGGCCACTTATTCATGGTGTCTTGTTGTCTCAGTTTTGGGCCAGTTATTTGTAATCCGATATTTGTATGTTTTCAATAATAAAAAACGGGGATTCTGTTGAAACACCCCCCCACCCCCGGCGCGCGGAATGGGAACACTAACTGGAGACCTCTCCATTTCAATGCAAATGGAGAGGATCCTTCTCCCCCCCCCTCCCCCCTCAAAAAAAAGGATTTGCAAAGACGCCATGCAACGGAGTAATGCTACATGTCCATCTTAAATCTATACAAGAATGATGTGGCTATTAAAATTATCATTAGACTTATGATTGATCATTATTGAATTTTGATCAAATGATAATTTTAATAGCCACATCATTTTTAGATGGACTTAAGATAAAAACAAGATGGACTTATAGAATTACTCCATGCAACGAGGCTACTGGAATGAGCCTCTTTGCATGGTCACGTGGGTCAGACGATGCCAGAGCAGCTGGATCATATCTACCTTTCAAACCACAAACTTTACTCCTTCCTCCATTATACAGCTCTTGAGCTTGGTTGATGGTTAAAAAAAATAAAATAAAAGAATAAAAAAGTTGAAATCTGGAATAAGCTATTTGCAATTGAACTCTAGCTGCATCCACTTGTGGGCTATGAACCTAATAAAATGTGATATGGTCTATCTAAATGTAATACGGGCCATTGGCCCGATTAAATGACCCATTTTTTTTTTTTTAAAAAAAAAAAAAAAAAAAAAAAAATTTATCATTTATGGAGACCTTACAGGCTCTTAAGGGGAAACCAACCGTGGCTAAGGTAGTTTACACTAGCCTAATTCTATTTCATGCTCTAATGGGTACTTAAACACTTTGAAAAAAATTTCGAGCCATTGAACCATTACCTTAGATGATTAAAAGGTGATGTGAGTTTTTATAATTATCACTATTAGATATATAATAAATTACTATTATATATATTTTGATCCAATTAATGGTATTAATTTTAAAAATCGGATCATTTTAGAGATAAAAGGAAGATAAAAATCCTACTTATAACATTACTCTCACCCGATACACCAATTTTGGAAAAAAAAAAAAAAAAAAACAAATATTTGATCTAAACCCCCCCTTTTTTTATCTTTTTTTTTTTAATCACCATATATATTCCGATTATTTTTTGGACCATATTTATAGCTTCTTATTGTTTTACATATGACTGAGGGAGACCTATTAAATAGCAAATTCAATATATTTAGACAAAGAAGTAGAACGGACACAACGAAATATTAATAAGTCTTGTTCGGTTTTCATTCAAGAAATAGCTAGAAATCTCTATTATTTTCTATAAAAAGGTGGCAGCCAGCTTCTGCTTTGCAAATTTCATAAAGCTTTGAATATTTACCGTAGAAAATCGCGGTGGCGACAGTTTTCAACTTCCGCGGTTTGACTATAGGCTGTCATTGTCATTTCTTTCCATCAATATTAAGGGAGACATGTGCATCATGTCCTCTTTGGCTCTCGCAAAGAACCCAAAAAGGAAAAGAAAATTAGTTATATAATTTATATAGGGCTAAAGATTAATTAAAAAAGGACTGCACCGAGACACTTCTCGCTCTTCTTCTTCCTCTTCTTCTTCTTGATCTTCATTGAAGCGTGCTGTTCACCATTCGGAATTTGGAGGAATCTTTGTTTTTGTTTCTGGGAAACATTTGTGAAGGATTAATCCAAGGATGGAATGGTCAGCAGCATCTGCTACAAAAGCTTATCTTGATACTCTCAGAATGGTATGTGCTTAATTATTTTTAACCCCTGTTCTTTTACTCTTTTTTTAAAAAATATATATTTATATTTGAATAATGAATAAAACACACAATGCAGTATTTGTTGTTATTTCTTTCTTTCTTTCCATATAATAGAAAGAAAATATCATTGTGATTGACTCAAGGTTCTTTGGAATAGTTAATGCGATTTATTATTTTTCTTTTAAAAAAAACAATGCCCTAATTATAATTGGTGATATGGTTTAACATGCATCTTGTTAAAGCAGAATTTTGGACGGCCGAACCGATAGACAGGAGCTCTTATAAAACAAGGCAAAAGGTCATTAGAACCGAGAAGCCTTCGACACTTAAGTTAGTAAATAATTCTTTAAAATAAAATAAAAACTGAATAGGGGGAGAGAGAGAGTCTAATTTTATATCCGCGCCACATCTTATAATTAATGTTCTATTATTTAATATTAATCTTATATCATTTTAGTTTATAATTAATAATCCTGGTACGTACTTCATATTTGATAGTCATGGAATTTTTTTCTTAAGGATAAAAGTTATATTTATCTTCAAATATATATATACTGGATAAATAAATTGAACTTCTTAATTTCTGAAACGTTATATATATAGTTATTTTTATTAACTTCCATGAATTAATGTTGTTGAATTGATCAGTGTAACAATCGGAAGAGAAAATGCGAGTCATGGAAGACACAAGAACCAGGGAGCAGTGAATTTGTGTCAGCCCTAGCAGCAGGCACGAGATCTAAACTGATCGTGGAGGTGACATCTGGCGTTTCTCCATCAACAATTGCCTTAGCAGCAGCCGCCCGACAAACCGGCGGAAGGCTGGTGTGTATTCTTCCGGAGCCAGACCTCGCGGCTTCGAGAAACATAATAAAAGACGTGGGTCTTAAGGACCTGGTGGAATTCAGAACTGGGGACCCCTCACAGCTCTTGCAGAGTTACGAGAACATCGATTTCTCTCTCGTCGATTGCAAGAACGACGACTATACACGCTTGCTGAAGTTGCTAGACGTTAACCCCAGAAAATCAGTGGTGGTGGCAAACAACTTGGTGGGGAAGAAAAAGGGATTGGAAGGGCATCTGAGAGGAATGAAGGAGAAGGTAGCGGTGAGGTCTATGAAGAATCCTATAGGGAAAGGAATGGAAGTCACCATGATTGGCTCAAAGGAGGGGACTGGGACTGGGACTGCTGAGAGGGAGGACAGGGGCAGAGTGGGAATTCGATGCGGTTCTATGAAAAGCAAATGGGTTGTCAAGGTTGATGAGGAGAGTGGGGAGGAACATATTTTCAGGGTGCCTAAATCACTCTAGGCTTTGTTTGGCAGGCTGCAAACAAAATGTACGTCATATTTCATTTTGTGTACGTCGATCGATCTCATCATCATCAACCTCAGCAAACCATGCATTGAGAAGCTCATGCATGGAGCGAGCCAGCTAGCTAGGCTCCAAGTTGTGTAAAAGTGTGCCCTGTAGCCTGTAGCCTGTAGCCATGCGTACGTGACTGAAAAGGCAGGGGATTGCTTTCTGTGAAATCTGTGTTGTAGCCCTGACTGCATTTGGTGAAAGTGCAGGCGTGCAAGAATTTCATTCGCCCCAGAGAGGTGGCGCGTATGAAAATATGAATTTATATATTGGATATTATTGGATTTATGTAATCCTAGCTACTTAATTCTATTTACTTTTATATTTTATCCGTCAATAAGAGAGCTGATTTCCTATTAACTTAATTTCCATAACTTCCATTAAATTTTACGTAACAATAAAGAAGAGGGTCAAGTGAGAGAAATTTAAAATTTTCAGTTAGATTTTCGAGATTTGCAATATTCATGTTCAGCATTCAGAGAATATTATATATTAATGCTTCAATTTGGTTATTATTATTAACTAATTGGGTATATGCTTAGTAAGTTTCCAAACTCACTCTAGTTTTCTTCCCTAGATATTGTCACTAATAACATTGGAGGCTGGAACGACGAGATTGACAAGGTGGCAGATGTAATTATTTGAGCCTCTGAGTTCAAATTATCAACTAATCCAACTCTTTTGGGCTAGGGTGCTACACTACCAATACTAACATCTTCAAACGTAGAACAAGATCAACAAATTCTAATTAAAATTTCAACCCTTATGGGCTAGGGGTACTACACACTAACAATACTAACATCTTCAAACGTAAAATAAGATCGATCAACCAATTAATCCCAGTTAAAATTCAAACCACAAATAACATACTTTTGGATTCAAAATGGACCAATCAACATAACTTGAAAACTCAAATACACATTAATAGTACAAATCATTTTGGAAAGCATCCATGATTAATATTATTCCACAATAATAATAAATAAAACATTATTTGAATCAAGGTACAAAGCTCCGTATCGTACATTGCTCTAAAAGGCATTCAATTGAATCTGAAACAAAGCACATTGTAAGAGTGCAATGTAGTTGATCAATCAATATAATGCACAGTGAAGAATTAACGTGGAAATAGATGATTTTCTTTTTTTCTTTTTTTAAAAAAAATCGTTAAGTATAGAAATTACTAATTAAGTACTCCATAAATTAGAAAATGTGTATAAATCAACTTCTAGTACACGTTAAGATTTTATGTAGAAACAACAATGTTCGGTACGTGTTTTGGAGTGAACAAAAATAAATATACATAATAAACCTTTTTTTGTCGCCCTCAAAATTAATAATGTAAAAGTTAAAAGAGGCATTTTTTGTAACATTTAAGAATATTGGTAAGCACTTACAGCATATAGATATACATGCGCATTCTTTCAATGAATAGAGAAATAGGGAGCGAGTTGTTAAAATTCTTTTACCACATTTAAAGTTGGAGATCATGGTTTGTGAGGTGGTTCTTGACATGCGTATCATAACACTTTACCAAACACGGTGCAAAACGCATAAAGTGACGACCATTGAAAATGTGGCGCATCCAGCAATTAGACATGCACGTACATTTCAATATCAAATGATAACTCAAAAAACCCGATTGTTAGCTCATGATCGAGGAGGCAGTCTTCATCATAGAGACACAAACCAAAGACAGTTAATTCTTCAGGAATTCGCCTACGTTCACAATCTTCATATTTTGTTGTAAGGCAACCAGGCAATGTTTGATACTCTCGCTTTGAGTCTAGCTTCTGATGTTCTAGCTTCGGGTCTGTCTTTGGCTCTTGCTTCTGATGCCCCGAGTTTTGAACTTCATCAAGTTCGGAAAAATGAGGAATCATGATGAGATCTGAATGAGCAAAATAGATAAAGATATACAACTCTATTATAATTGCTATAAGTATTTTGATACATTTTCTAGCCATCTCTTTTTTCTTTTCTTTTCTTTTTTGGGATAGTTGAAGGATTATAAGCCTTTAACCCTTTATAGGAAATTGAATGATAAGACCCCCTTGGAATAAAGATAATTTAATCTAAGAATTGATTTGGTCTTGCATCAATTTTATTCAAACAATTTTTGTTTAGTAGTTTAGTAGTTGGGACTTTTGAAAGTATGATCTTTTTTTTTCTTAATTGAATGAATTTTAGTTCAAGTACACATTTTTGGCAAGGATTACAAGGTATCACACTAATTTGAGAAAACTTCACACAAGTCCTCTGAAATTTCATGTGTTTTGAAAAAACTCTCCAAAGTTCAAAAACTCTCAATTTCACTCATAGAACTTTTAATTTGATACAATCTACCCCTCTCCGTTAGGGTTTGGTGTTAAATGGACGTTAAAATGAATGAAGCGACCTTTATACCCCGAAAATTTTATAAAATTCTAAATTTACCCTTAATTTAACATTTTAAAAAAAATAAAGGTATTTTGGTATTTTTCATAGCTTCCATTACGATTTAATGTCAAATCCTAATTGAGAGTGATAGATTGCATTAAATTAGAAGTTCGATTGGTGAAATTGAGAGTTTTAAAATCTCGAGGATTTTCTCAAAACCCATAAAAGTTTAGGGGGCCTTTGTGAAGTTTAACCCTACTAATTTGTTATATTTAGCAAAAGTAAATGAAGAAGTAAAAAATGGATGATCCAATAGCCATAATATGTACATGGTGATGTTGATGATAAGTGGTGTAACTCTAGCAAAAGCTGAAGAAGAATCTCTTCCTCCCTCTCTCTCGCCCCTCACATCACCTCCACCTTCCCTCCTTCCCCTTGATGCCACTCAATATCCCACTATGAAAATGCTAAGAAGAGCTTGCTATGCAGGCACCCTTTTTATGTGCCACTTAGGTCGTAATTACCTTCCCTGTGTTCGAGAGATGTGGAAACAATGCAAGGAAACTCACCCAGATGTCGCTACTACTTTTTCTGGTAATTAATTAAGTAAATTAATATCCCTAAATATGTGTATTAGAGGTTCGTGATTTTTTTTTTTTTTTTAAGTTTTAGCTAATTAATAATTATATTAGTACGTATAAACCAAGACATGTAAATTGGAATGAAAGAATAATTTGTTTGTTCGAACATTATTTGACATTTACAAATTAATTAAACCTTTTTAATTAAGTCCCAAATGTCGGTAAATATATATACATATATATTGTCGGTATTTTACCGATCCCATTAGAAACGACAAGCAATCCTTACAATAAAGAATGTTGGGCTCCTTAACCAACATTTCTCCAACCCCCTATCTCATAAAAAAAGGAAAAATATATATATATATTTTAAATATATGTGTTGTGCATGCACTTGTGATCAGCTTTGTGTCTCACATTGAAAATTTATAAAAAATAAGTGTAGTTAATAGACTTAAGTGAACTCAAGCCCATTATCCTAGGCTTTTGTTTATTAATTTACTCTTATTTGACTCCCGTACTTATTCTCTATGTATATTTGTTTGAGATATATATTACTATAAGATTCTTATCAAGATTTTTAGTATGGCAGGTACGTTGAGTACAGAGAAGGTAGATGATTGCCCGAATACCGTTAAAACTGCAACATAAAACTTGGCAAATTTGAACAAGTACTTTCTCTACCGGATGAGAAAGCTGAGAAGATGCATGCTTTCAACATGCATGCACTATTAGTTATAGCCTTGTATGATCACATCAAATATCATTGCAAATGATTTTCGAAATAAATGTAATATTTTAATTTGAAACTAGCTAGTCAAGAACATGTGGAATATTGCATGGGGCTAAGTAATGGTTGATTTTTTTTTTTTAAATTGGTCCTTGTAATAAATTGTAACACTAGTCCACTTAGATACATAACAAATATTTTACTAGCTAGTTACCGATTTAAACCCGTGAGAATAATTTTATCCTAAATTCTACAAAGGGTTAAATTCACTTTTATCCTCTTGAAATTTTAGGAGTTTTTCAATTCGAATACCAATGTTTAAAATTGGCAATGTACCCTTGTAATGTTTCAAAAAAATTTCAATTCAAACCCTTTGTTACTAATTTCCGTCTAATTGGATGGAATTTTTTTTTAAAAAAAAAAAGCATTGGGGGTAATTATGTAATTTCATAAACTTCTATCCAATTTGACGGAAATTAGTAATAGACGTCTGAATTGAAAATTTTTGAAACATTAGGGTGTACATTGTCAATTTTTAAACATTGGGATTTGAATTGAAAAACCCCTGAAATTTCAGGGGGATAAAGTGAATTTAACTCTTATACAAAATTTTTTGAAACATTAGGGAGTGCATTGCTAATTTTTAAATGTTGGAGTTCAAATTGAAAAACTCCTAAAACTTCAAGGGGGTAAAGTGAATTTAACCCTTATACAAATGTGTAAGTGATACTTTAAAAGTGCATGTGTAAATTAATTCTAAACCTTATTTATGTAAATGCTCAACTAAGTTTTGAGGCGTTTAGAGGGACGTGTTGAAAATGTTTTAAAATAAAGTTTTAAGGGAAAAATTCACTTTACCTCTTAAAGTTTCAAGGGTTTTTCAATTTGAACCCCAAAGTTTTAAAATTGGCAATGTAACACAAATGTTTCAAAAATTTTCAATTTAAACCTTCCATCACTAATTTTCGTCAAATTGGATAGGAATCTATGAAATTATGTAATTACCTTCAAACCTTTTTTATAAAAAAATTTCATCCATTTAGACGGAAAATTTGAACGGAGGGTTTAAATTGAAACTTTTTAAAATTTCAAGGGATAAATTGCCAATTTTAAAACTTTGGGGTTCAAATTGAAAAATCCTTGAAACTTCAAAAGGTAAAATGAATTTTTCCCAAGTTTTAATAAACAATTGCCTTTTAGGGTTTTACCTAAAAGAAATGAATAATTTGAAAAACAATCAAATGGTGCAATATTGCACAGAACGATCGTTGCTTTTGATCGATCGAACAGTGCCAAAATGATTGATCAATGACAACCTGCATTTTGTTTTACTTAAACTTTTCAGTACAAACACGTGAAAGGACTCTATTTAAGGGCTTATCATAAACCCTCGAAATTCTGTGTAACTTTCTGGTTGATGTGTTGGTTTTGGACTAAACTAACTTTGATGTTTTGTTATATATGTTTTAAAGTCTCCAACTTAAGTTATGTAGGTGTTGGTTTTGTGTATATATATGTAATGTTGCACCTGTGGAATTTTGTGTAACTTAGTGTATGGTTGGATTTTATGTATGTGTACATTTTGCAACTCTTTATTAGGTGTAAAGTTTGCAATTATTGATCATATTTTGTTAAGTGAATGGACATGTTCATTTAAGTTATGTAGGTATTGGTTATGGATATTGTGTTTTAAATGTGTTGGTTATGGATTTGCTTAATTTATAGGTATAGGTTGTGGGCGTGGACTAGGGGTGGTAATTTGTGTTCGCGTTTTAAATTTAGGTCGTAACGAGGTGTGCGTATAAGACTATTTATGTCAACCTTAACCCAACTCATTTAATTAAATAAGGCAAGCCCCTTAATTCTAACTCTTTAATTTTGTATTTTATTATTTTGTGTCTCAGATGAGGTCGAGGAATATATATAAGACTATATAGGTCAACTATAATTCAATTCATTTAATTAAATGAGTTAAATTTTAATTCTAATAATTTACTTTTGTATAAAATCTGCATCGTGTTCGCGAGTTTTATCAGAAATTGCCGAACATATTTTGCAATTGAGAAGCATTATGTTGTTTTGTGTATGTCCTTGCACCCACTTTCGGGAATCGTAAAGTGTTGACCACTTAATTTGTGTAGGGACATAATTTGTAATTAGCAACTGTTATGGAGGTTTACCTTTGTCTTATTTATTTGAGGTTCAACTGTTACAATGGCAATTAAAACTTCATTCGTCAAATTGTCTTTAAAACAATTACGTAAAAATAAACTTACAAGTAAATAAATTACAGTTAAAACCAAGTAAATCAATTAATATCAAATGTAAATTACTTTAAGTCTTACGGATGTCTTAATGAGACTGAATTAGACTATGACTCAACCAAGTTAAGGGAGTGCAAACGGTTTCTACCGTCGAATATCATTGACTCTTAGAAAGTAGGCGCTACTATGATCATACCCAAATAGAATAGATAATCTGATCATTACTCCTCCTGTTTGTTTGCTTCAAAATTAAAATAAAGAAATAAATAAACTAAATGTCTAAAACAGTTTGCACTGCAGACCCCATTCAAACGAATTCAGATATTTAATAATTTTTTTTTTTAAAAAAAAAAATGTAGAATTTTGTAACGGAAAATTTAAAAGCAGTCGAGATCGAGAGAGAGAGATGGTGTTGGGATGCGGACTTTGCAAGAAATGGCGGGAATGATAATTAGGGTCGAGTACATACCTACCATCACCATTCACCACCAACCACATCCCAAACTTCAAACCCAAGGGATCTGGACCTCTCAACCGCCACCCAACATGCCTTCACATTCACCATTCCCACTTCTTGTTCTACTAACTGCTAGCTTCTCACAAATCTTAGCTCTCAAATCAACAAACAATATCACTTCTCTGAAATGGCAAATTTTAGATTCTTTATTGGGTTCTGTGTTTTGATTCTTGCCTTGGAACCCAAGCTCCCCGCACTGGCCGATGATAGTGGTAACGTGGGTGGTGTTGGTAGTGAAGTATGGGAGCTCTGTGATACAGACTTGAGGACCTTCCTGCTTCCACCATATGCCAATCTTTCTGGTGTGGTCTGCAAGCCCGTTTGGAATACTTTTATCTTGAGAGTAAGTCTGATTTTGGTCTAATCTTGTTTCATTATTTAGTGTATGTTAATCATGATCAACATAGTTAGAGATTAGATGATCTTGTATTGTATATAAATAACAAATGCTGCATTAATTAATACGTGAATTCTTCCTTTTTGTTCCTAGTTTTGATGCTCTGTATTTGTTGTTTTGATGTGTGGATGAGAGGGTAAGAATCGTAAGATGTTAGGCTCTGTCGGTAGAAAAAAGAATGGTGATCGATTTCAAGAAAATTTGCTTTAGTAAGCTTAAGATAGTATCAATATGTGATAGTATTTGTGTAGGGATCCAACTTGTCCCATAAACAGTCACACCTTATTAATATAATGACATCCTTTGGTTGCAGTACTCACAGAGTGAAGATCATGTTGTTAACATTATATTATCAGCTGTATACACCACTGGCTGGGTGGGAATGGGATTTTCGAAAGATGGAAAGATGGTTGGTTCCAGTGCCATGGTGGGATGGCTTAACAGAAAAGGTCGTGCAAGAGTCAAGCAATACTATTTGCAAGGTTCGAAGGAGTGGGAAGTGATACCAGATAAAGGAGAGTTGCCGCTCACTGGTGTTCCTTCTTCTGTTGTGATTCATGGGGCCACAATTTACTTGGCATTTCAGTTGAAATTTCAAACTCACCTGGCTCGCCAGCCGATTATTTTGGCTTTTGGAAACGCATATCCAAAGCACTCCGGCCACCTATCTAAGCATGAGGACAAAACAACCGTCACTTTCGACTTCTCTGCAGGTCTTTCTTCATTATCACTATTTTTCCTTTTGCTTTTTCACTTCCTATGCTCTTTGAATGTTCTATTCATGTTTGTAATCTTGAATAGCGTTGGTTAGACTCTAACCCGTTTAATTAAATTATTTGGATTATGATTAATCTATATAATGTTATATCTATGTCTCGATATGACTCGAACCTGATACATAACATTTAGGGTTATCAATTTTAGATACATCTCGCAAACTAATTTGGTTACCAACACGAAATTAGTAAGTTAGAGTAAAATGAGTCAGATTAGGATTGACCCGGACCCATATATCGACGCAACCTGAACCTGACACGCAAATACAAATTCACCTAAGTCCTCAAGTGACAGTTCCTCTGCAACCAATGACACCCATTGATTCTTTCTCCAGTGCAGAACGCAGACCGATAATTAGTCTTTCACTTTCACAGGTTCTGTGTCCGTTGAATCCACCGATTTTGGCAAGATCAAGAAGAACCATGGGATATTGGGTGTAATCGGGTGGGGTCTGATCCTTCCTATTGGCGCAATTGTCCCAAGATACTTCAAGCACAAGGACCCCCTATGGTATTATCTTCATTCAGCTATTCAAATTGTGGGGTTCGTCATCGGGCTTGGTGCCGTGATCCTTGGACGGCAGCTTTATAATAAAATAAACGCCGATTTTCCGACGCATAGAGGAATAGGAATCTTTGTTCTTGTACTTAGTATTCTTCAGATTCTGGCATTCTTTCTACGGCCTAACAAAGATGCCAAGATTCGCAAGTTCTGGAACTGGTACCACCATTGGATGGGAAGGATTGCCCTCTTCTTTGGAGCTCTGAACATAGTGTTGGGGATCCAAATTGGAGGTGCAGGAAGTGATTGGAAGATAGGCTACGGGTTTCTTCTCGGTGTGGTTCTTGTTGCCGTCATTGTTCTGGAAGTGTTGGCATGGATGAGAAGGTCAGAAAAGCCTACTACCATGGATCCATCCTTCCAAATGGGTCCAGTTGAATGAATAAGTTGCATTCAAAGTACTTTGACTAAAAGGTCTGATTTTTCTCTTTTTATGTTCGTTTTATTATTTTGTTTATAATAAGTATTCTGAATCTTCAAGACCATTTCACTGAATCAGGTTGACAATTGATGATGCTACATGTTTGCATCTATGAAAGGGGGCAAGCTCGTTGAACCCCCTTCTGGTTCAACTTTCACATCAACTGGCCCCAACTTGTGTTTTGATCCAATCCTAGAAGTTCATGTGTGGGCTTTCCTAGTGCAGAAGCTAGAGAATCAAATTGAAGAGCTGGATTAATGTTTTGCTAAATTGGAGAATACCAATGCATGCCAGCTTCCTATTAGTTTTAGGCTCAAGCTAAAACTAACAGAGTGATGAACTACCTATTTTCCTGTACAGAGTATATGTTTACCTTGTATGAGCAAGTGAGCATAAAGCCTGGTTTGCTTGTGGAAGAGTTATAAGGCCATTTTGAGTGCTTGTTTCCTCACAAGCCGTTTGATTCTTCTTCTTCTTTATTATTATTATTATTATTATTATTATTATTATTATTATTTCATTTTCAATGGATGAGGGGTGATGATCGTGGATAGTCTAGGGCTGGAGCCAGAGCAGCCTTCAAAAGATGCTGCCATCTACTTCCAAGAAAATAAATTTCACTGATCATAACATTTGTCGAGTCAAAGAAATGATTTCCAAAGAATGGGTTTTTCTGAGACATTATTATGTTGAAAAAACGACAATGGAACAGGAGGTGGCCAAGTTAAATAAGAAGAAATGCTGATAAAAGTGATACCCAGTGAAAAAAACAACGAAGTCATATGCTATTAAACCAAATTATTATCAAAGTCATTGCTGTTGGGAATCGAGGGAGAAAAGTACTATCAGTCTGTAGATGCTCTGAAACCAATTTGTTCCTTTTCTAGCCATATATGAACCAAAATTGTCGCCTCAAAAAATGCCCATTGCAGTCCCAAAAAAAAAAATCCTATTTTAAACCTGCACATCAAGCAAAACAATCGATCAGCCCTGGAAATTCAAGTTCAATATAACATGGTGGAAGCTTAATAGGTTCCATGTTTGTACTAGTTTTATTGCATAAGGCCAGGTTGACAAACCTTAACCATAGGCTAACTCAAATCACGTGAGTGAGCACCCAAACTATAATCTGAGGTCAGGGACATTCCCAGACTACAAGTGAGTAAACCTCACTGATAAAAGTAGCATTCTGGATGCATAAAAGTGTGATACATTCCCCTTAGTACACAAAAATTAACTTTCACCACATAAGAACACCAAGCCTAAAACGATGGTTTTCACTCTTCCAGTGAGGTCCATTCATTACCAGACCAATGGGTAATTTGCTGGAGACCCAATAAAAGCTATTCAGATTGCAATGGTGGGACCATACCTATGTAGGGAGAAAAATTGCCTTTGTTCCTTCATCACAATGTCCTCTTGCAGGTTGGGGACTAACTCAAATAAAGCATCTGCAATTTCTCTCCAAGTATAAATATAGTAGATTTATAAAACAAATCTCACTCATTTATACCAATCCAATAGTTCATGAAACATAAGAAAGTTCAAGCCATGTAATTATGCTTCAAAGGATCCTGACATGCGTGCACACTCGAAGAAAAAAGAAAAACTGATGAAATTTATTTGGAAGTATAAAAAACCACTAGGCAAAGTAGGCCATGACAGACACATTGTTTCTACAGGATTTCAATTTCAAAACATAGATGTCAATTAGAATCAGAGAAAACTCACCTGAATTTTTCCAAAGGTTGTGTTCAATCAGGAACCGATAAGACAAGGCATTTTGTGATCATCAGAGGCAGAATAGATTCTAGTCACTCTTGTCCCTTGTGTGTATCATAAAAATGAAAGGTGGTAGCTTCTACTTTTTTCTCAACAATCCTGCTACACTTGATTGGTACGAATATGAAAGAGAGGGTTACGTAGCACTAGCTGTACAATCATCTCTTAAAGAAAAGCTGGAAGACTTAGGGGTTTCACTTCCCCTAAGTACTCTGTTATAAATAACCTTAAAAGACTGTGAGCCATATGGTTGATTGAGCAAACTTTTCGGCATTCGGAGAGTCTGCTTTCGGTTTCTTCTCCCCCTCAACAAAATCCTGAATGTTTTCTCACCATCAATTTTGCATTCACCATTCCGTCCATCATTTTCATTTGAGATATTTTTCTGACTTTGTTCACTCTCAGTATTTTCAACCGTAGATAGCTTTGGATGACCATTTTCTTTTATGCTTTCCAACCTGATTTCAGCTACTTCATTTGCTTTATGTATTTCCTCTGAAGCTGGAAGATTTACTTCTTTCCTAGCTTCCCCCACATTGTCAATATCCACCAGCAGAATCGAAGCTGAACTTGGGCTTCCAGAATCATCAGGCTGCAGTTGTGTCTCCAATTTTGGATCAGAAATTGGCTCAACAACTGGTGGTGGGACAGAGAACACTGGATGGCAGCCAGGCCAAACTGGAGCTGGAATAAACTCTGACACAGTAGGGTTCATGTTGCACTGCCATGTGAAATGACTGGGATGAAAGGCACTGGTGGTTACAGGAAACGCGCTGGTTGGTACTGCTTGGTTTTGAGGATAAGGAGGAGGGTACATAAAGGGCAGTGGCTGTATCATGTTTGGGGTTGGTGGAGGCGATGGATATGGGTGGTGTGGGGAGGAGCAGATTGGATTAACTGTGGGTAGGACAGTAGCAGGCCGAGGGTGCACATTCATGTTTACTGGCCAAGGTGGAATAGTAGGAACAGCCCCAGGACTAGAAGGAAGAGTAATATTCATGGCAAGGGGTGCAGAACGTGCAATGACTGGTGATGGGTTGAATGGAGCTGCTGATGCAGACAACTTCTTATTGGAAAATCCCCGAGGATCACTTGAGTTCAGAATTGAGGATTTCTCCTTAGAATCCTCTACTCCTTGCAAGGTCAATTTCAAATTTTGATTGGTTTCAGAACTGCTAGATGAATCCTTCCCACTCACTTCACTTTTTGGAGAATCATCGGAGTTGGCCACGCCAACCAATATGCTAGCCTCTACCACTTCTTGAACCTCAACACTACCAGATTTAAGTCCTTCCACACTCTCAGATGCCACTAAAGAAGGTTTATCTTCTATTGCATCAGTTAATTTAGTGTCTTCTTTCTTCTCAGTAAGTCCTATTTCCTCCTTTAAATGATCAGCAGAATTAGGTATAGAAATCTTATTCTCTTCAGAAATATTTTCTACCCCTGTTCTGATTAGTTCATCATTTCCTTTTACTTCATTCATTTCCTCTTCATGCTTTCCAAAGCCAAGTTCCCTGTTTTCCGGAAAATCACTTTGAGGCACCCAGACCTGCAATTTAGCAATGGTACCCGGGGGGGCCAATGCTACTTCCTTGTATGAAGGAGATTTTCCTAGACTGATAATTGAAGTTTTCAGTGGAGCAACATCATTTGGCAAAGAATTTGGACAAGGCAATGGAGCAATGGAAAGCTCGCCACTATTTCCAGAGGTCTCTATTGTAGCAGGTTTGGTAGATGAAGGCATTGACTTGACCCGGTATGTTACAGCTTTGACTATTCTCCGTCCAAATTTGGTTGCTTCGGCAGGGTTCACTGTTTGGTGATCTGTATAACTCCCATGAGAAATTGTTCGTTTCTTTAATAGGTAATGCTTAGTATTCTTCAGAGTATTCTTCACAGGAGGATACTCCATTTCAGCATCCACATTCTTTTTCTGATAACCATAGACCCTGCCAATAGTTGCACGGCGCTGCTTAACCCGCCGACCAGATGAGCCAGCTGATCTTGGCCTTTGAACTGGTTGCCATCCATCTTCTCCTTCAGCATGTGTTTCAGAAAAGATTTCATTGGCAATATTTGGATGTTCCTCTACAGTCTTTTGCATAATAGACCTTTGGGGCTCGATAGGTACAGATCTAGTCACCTGGTTAGCATCTGCACTACCTTCCGTTTCAGGTAAAGGGGTCTCTTCTTCTGACACCACTTTTGGCGTTTCTTTTGAAGCTTCATCAGAACCTCCTAGGCTTGTATTTTGATAGGATTTTCCCTTCACCTGCAACAGAAATGGAAATTATTTGATAATGTTCATTACACGTGAGTACAGAGGTGCATCCATGCAAGGGACATTGCTTCTTGGCAGTCAATTTGAGAATGAAAACACCTCTTGCATGCAATTGGAGGATTCCAAAACAGGAAAGTCAGTCTTCCTAGAGAGTTTTCCCCTCAATCTACAAGCTACCGTGGCTTCCCTTTCTTAATAGAAGCTTATATATTTCAAAGCTCATCCAATCTTAAGACAGAAACATTCATGTATTTATCTTTTTCCAGGGACAAAATTTATATATGTTTGAAAGAGAAGAATGTCTCTCTGTGGAGGAAAAAGCTGTCTCTTATAACTTCTCTCATAATTAAAATGCAGAGAAGTTTTCCCTTTCTGATGTAGGACAACATTTGCCTACATCCTTAACAAATGTGAAAAAAATAAAAATAAGAAAAAAGACACAAATAATATGGGAGCAGCGCCAATTAATCAGAATTCTACAATGGAAGTATAGAAGAAAAATCTACCCAAGGCAATAATATAATTATTGTGAGTAGATTTTAATGTTTCATTAATATTCCATCATCTAAAAGAGGAGACAATTGGAAGGTGGAAGTAGGCCATGATCAAAAGAGTAGGGGAAGGTATTGACCGAAAACATGGAGGAGTGCTTAGCTGATTTAATGCCTTAAAACATGGAGCTTGTCTTCTTTGTTTTATTTCTTTTTTGTCTTGTGAGTGGTTATTTGTTTAAGTGTTTATTCCTTTTGTTTAGGATAGTGGCCAGAGTGTTATTCTTCTTGTTTTGTGAGTGGTGTTTATTAGGCTATTAGTTGAGTGCTTTTATTTTATTAGTAGGTTATGAGTGCTTGTGTAGTTTATTCCTTTTATTTTGTAAGCTTGTAGTTTGTTTTTCTTCTACAAATAGCCGTGTAGTTTGTAATGAAAGGGACAAATCAATTGAAAATGAATACAAACATTTGAGTTTATCTCAGTTATTTTCTCTGCGGAGAACCCCTTCAACCTGCAGGTTGTGTTGCAATTTGCGAATTGCGTGTCCTTTTTCGATCACGAGACAAAGATTGCTCTTGGTCCGTTTTTACCAAGTCTTTTGCTACGTCACTTTCAGTCAAAAAAGATGGTGCCTATTTGTCAAAGAGAATGTTTTCTTCTAATATTCTCCCTCGGCAACACTGGGTGAACATATATCCCTTAAAACTTTATAAGTTCAAGGGCTAGTATAGTATGGTAGGGAACTGTTTATTTTGTGCTTCTGACCACTAATTAAGTGTTGTGGGTCAGCCAAATGACCAAGCTTCCGCCAAAGCTCACTTACAGACAGCCTCAATATGGACTTTTGGTTGATTTCATTTATGGGCAGGATACATTTGCTATTTCCCTTTGAACCGGTCTTAATCGTTCAACAAAAGGCTGCCTATAGCATGACAAGCAACCAAGTCCTTGAAAATGCCCCAGTCTATGAACATCAGCACTTAGACAATTTACAATTATTTACACACCAATACAGAATGCAAAAAGAAACAGATTTAAGTTTATTACAGATCTCATTGGCTCACAAATGATGGTTAAAATTATTTTGACCAAGCATGATCTAAACTTTAACATACCTTTGCAATATAGCTTTTCCTCTTTACTGCTCCATCTCTCCCTTCAACATCATCATTTGGATTAATGTAGTCAAGCAAATCTGAGACACTGCAAGATTTATAAATCATCTCAGTTACTAGCAAGGATGTGTGTTTATAAGAATGAGAGTGGATCATGTGCTCTGCCTCTAGCAAACGGCAGTCTAGTGCAAATGCATAATGGCTATGATTCTGTAACAAGTATTAGCATGAGGATAAAATGAACTTGATGCCTTAACAGTCTAGAAGAAGAAGTCTGGTATTACATGGGAGGAATGACAGTAGGGCAATAACAGAATTCAACTGCAAGTAACAGTATTAAACTGCTCTACAGCCTGGTGATGGTTAGAGGGAATTCACACGTGCTCTTTGGGTGGTTCTAGCTGTTACAACTGATTGAAGGGTAGTAATAGCCTGCCGGTGTTTCTAGGATAATAACAACAGTAGTACAAATAGAAGGGGTTCATTCTTGTTGAACTATGCAAGCTTTTGATATCCTGTAATTAGTTAGTTTAGCTCTATAGACTTCCTGTTTAGCTAGACTCATTCTTGGTGTAAGAAGAACAATTGCAGAGGCTTGATCAATAACAATTTGCAGTTTCTTTTCTCATTTTCTTGAGTAATACACTTTGGAGTTGGTTTATCACTCTGTGAGGGAATCAGAGTGTAACAGATTCAACAGTGTTCTTTAGATAAATATTCTAGCGCATCATCTAGAACAGATAAATTATCTTAAATACACACACACACAAACATCCCTACAGAGGACAAATACAATCAATTCACTATGGAAGACTTATGACTAGATCATCCTTGGGGAAGCAATTGACTGTTAGACCAGTCATTGCAAAGCAACATCTAAGCATGAAGGTGGGCACCTGGTCCCACTAGGTTTTCATGTTGATATTCTGAAGTTCAATTTTGAAGCAAATCTTGATTTTTCAATTTCTATTGGCAGATTACAAAAGCAGCCAGACAATAGCAGTGCATCCCAGGTATGATAAGCCAACAAAGTAGCAGAGGAAACTTCACACACAAAAAGTTAAATAACAGTTGCATGAAGGTTTGAATTATCAAGGACCTTAGGTGGCCTTTGCTGGCTATGGATGCGTCCGGCTTCCGAGTACCATTTCGTGCAGCTTCTTGCTGTTCAAGAGCCTTGGACTCGAAGTACTCAAGCCAAGCAGCAGCATCCTGCAGCATTTGATTACAACGTCTAAAATAACTCTGGAAAGCAAAATTTTAAATGAGCTTTAACCAAATTATAACATGCTCTACCAGAAAGAAAAGAATAACATGGTAAAGAACAAATGGGTTAAATAAAATTTTTAAAAATAATAATAAAAAAATCACTACAAAGGGTGCTAGTAACGTTGCTTGTTTCTTTTAGTAATTATGAAATTTGACCATAAGTATGTTCCAAGTCAATGAGCACCTGGCTTACAAAGGAACTCGAATGCCTAAATGCATACCCAAAAAAAAAAAAAAATACGACCATAGTTAACTCCTGAACCTAATAAGATACCTGTGTACGCAAGTCATCTGGGCCCAGCTTTGCTCGCAGAATTTGCAAGGTTGTTTGCTCATGCTGAACACTCAATGGGTATGCTTCCATCAATGAAAGGGCAATTGCAATTGCATGGTAACTTGCTGCCGTCTGGAGGATTTAAATTAAAAAGGGAATTACTTATCCAAATGTGTAAAGAAACATAAAGTAAAATATGAGCTTAGAATGAAATTTCTAGGGGTATAGTAAAACAATAATTTGTGAGCACGTATGAAGTGCAAATGAAGTTTTGGTGTTCATTCATTAGTTCACAATAGAATCCACATTTCCAGCAGACACAGCCCACCCAACTTCACAGATTAGTACTTCTGCTTTGCCCAATGCATATCTATTGGTTTCTGTTATCAGTTAAGTAGTCATTAATAGAATCCCTAGTAGAGAATATGTTGGCATGATTTTGACCACAGAAGAGATGCTTCTTCATTGACGAGAATGAAAAACAAAAAATACAAGGTAGCATCTCCCTATCAATTATGAATGACACTGCAAAATTTTAATTACAAGATATCTGGATGGGACCACCATCAAATGTGAAAAAAATTTACCATAAAATGCTAGTTCACTTGTTATTTGCAATCTGGAATTTGAGACATGAAATAGTTCTCATTTCAAAATATTGAGGCATTTGAAAGGAAACATATAAGATCTTCATTTGAATATCAGAAAGCCTACTCCCCATTTTCCACATTTCAGAACAACCCTACCATATACTAACCCAAGTAACAACAGATAGTCCTATTGTAATTCCTATTGTAACGCCTCATCCAGCCATCAACAGAAAATGACAATGGCCTTTTGAGGAATTTTTTGCTGTATTAACAAACAACTTCAAACACAAAACACTCAAAATTACTTTACATTTATGTCACCTTTTCAAGCAAAAATCAAAAAACACCTCTAAAAAGTTTTATCAAACAAACCCAATAGCTCTCCCATGGGGAGAAGGAAGCCTACTTCCCATTGTTAGACAATTATTACAGGATCAAAATTTACTTATTTATAACTATATTATACGTACTTTAGCATAGACAGGGAAAGAAAATAAACAAAACAAAACCTGAATATGGTCTGGGCCAAGTAACCTTTGGTTACACTTCAGAGCTTTGTGGAGATATCTGAGGGCAACATGCACATTCCCTAGGCCTTCCTCCATCATAGCCACATTTATGTATGTCGCAGCAGTGTTTGGATGAGATGGGCCACACGTGAGATGTAGAAGATACAGTGCACGCTTTACATACCTGATCAACAACAATTGTGAACCATGTTAACAGAACCCATTATAACAGCTAGAGACCAACTAATACTATCTCCAAACAGCTAATTTAAACAAACATGTATGGCATACATCACTACAAAAGCAACAAATATTCCAAAAAATATTACAGTGATGTTATACATCATTAGCATAAGAAAGAAACTAGAGCATGCATCATTTAGATCTTTAGGGGTAACCACTCAACAAAGTCGAGCCAGATACAAAATCAAACCCTGAAAGGTATTAACCATGGAATCTTTTGAAAATTTTATGTAGCTCTGGACATTAATATCACAACTGAGAAGAACAAAGCATACTTGAGAGCCAGCTCTGTGTGTTGAAGTCTGTAATAGAAGACAGCAAGATCCCCATAACTCTTCATTGTATCTGGATGATCAAGACCTAGTTCTCTCTCATTGATATCCAGAGCTTTCTGTTGATAAACTGTGGCCTGTGATTGGAACTAATAGTTGAATTAACTTTGACTTGAAAACCTCTACTACAAAGAAATGAACTACACAGTTTTGTATTTATAATGCAAATTTATTATGCTAATGCTCTAAGAATATTTTCAATAATACTCTGGATGAGTGGAAGGTGAGAATAAAGCTATACAAATGCAGGGACGTCCCAGCAATAACAAAACAAAGGGACTGCATATACACCTGATTGAAATCTCCAGTGTGATACAAAACTACAGCAAGAAGGCTGTAAGCCCCTGCTGTCATCCGATGGTAGGGACCACAAACTGCTACAAGCTTTGCAAGAGCCTACAACACCATAAAAGAAAAGCAGGTAACATATGACAATACCAATATGAAAGGGGCAAGGAATAGTTGTTGATACACCTTATTACTATATCATACAATAAAGGATATCCAAGTTGTGATTTTGGAAACCTTATACCTTTGTCCCATAGGCAACTGCATCTTCAAGTTTTCCTTTATCTAAAGCTGTTTTTGATGATTCTAGGAGTTGCCTCCCATCAGCTGATGAGCAAGCTGCTTGCTGCAAAGAAGCAGAAAATGTAGTTGAATATAAAATCTCAACAATAAAATTACTCTCACATGCAAGAGAAAAGAACATGCTTCCATTACTCTCTGTCTACTTCATCACCTTATACACTGGGACCAAGCTGACAACATCTGATTTCCGGAATGGATTTGGAGAATCCATATCAAAATCCCTTGGAACCAGCTCAATACCCACCTAATAAAGGGAGAGAGAAGGGGAAAAGGGGAGGGCAAACTGTCAGTGATGCAGCATTCATCTGTCATTCATATCAGTAACACCTATGATCTATCTTCTTCTCAAGACATGCAAAATTCCATGTGAGAACCATTGCATCAAGAGGAAAATGGATCCACAAAATTTATGAATCAAGGGACACATCATAGTAGTTGGTAGCACCATTCCAGCAGGCCAAAGATAATCCAAAGAGATGGACATGGCCATCAAAGTCAGTACAGCTCTATGTTACAATAAATAATACAACAGGCTGCTAGATTAGGCTGACCGTAAAAGTCATCCATTCATATGGCACATCCAACAGGCCTATATGCGTCTCTAATTCTTTTCCCATCACCCTGTTATGAACTGAAGTATTCTTGGGGGTAGAGGGAGCAAACTGCCAATGATGTACTATGATTCAATCCAATATATTACAAAAGTTCACAACAACATGAACCTTTTATGGACTAAAGAATGTGAATGCAAAGACATAATATAATAGAATGCCAGCAATTCCCAAAAATCAGCAATTTACTGTTATATACCTTATGACATAATCCACGTAGAATAGCAAATTTTCTAACATCTTTGTAGTTCAAGCTACCAAGATTCCACTCATATCGCTTCATCAAGAATACCTCGAGCCATCTCCACACAAGGGAATGGGCATTGCAAGATTTATTCAATTCTTCATTTTCAGGAACCCCAAGCATCATATTCAGTGCAGCAGCTATTGATACTGCCATGTTCTCTGTGTTGTCAACAACAGCAATTACTGCCTGAAGAATGTGCTTAAATGCTCTCACTATCATCTCATGAATACAGAGTGACTGTACATGCGGTAGATTTTCTGAAAGCTTGACCTAGAGAAAAGAAAAGGAAAGTATCTTTAAATAAGGAAAAACATGTACAAGTAGCACCTCAATCTTATAAATTATAGTTAGCTTCTGGTTCTCTAGGATTCAAAATCTTTCTGACAGTTCCAAAGTAAAGATGGAAGGTAGTGCAAGTTGGACACAGCAGTAAGAGAAAGAAAGGCTATGAGAGAAGCAAATAAAACAAGAAACGAGATTAGATTTTGCTGCATTACAAAGATTGACAGGCCTAATCAAGATTGTTTCTACCATCAGTAATGCAGCAATAAAGATGGCAATACACATAGTCCAGATCTAGATAAGCTATGTTGCTCCTTTTTCACTTATCTCATTCCAAAACATATTCCAGAAAACTGAAGTGGATATCACTGTAAATACAGCAAGTACTGTCAAAATGTCACAGGCATGCAACATATCACCGAAGTGAAGGACATTAATCCTTGTAGGTGGGCATAAACGTAACAGAAAAGCTTTTACAGATCAGAATAAGGCACTTACAACTTGCCCCAAACAGCGCATTCGAAGACCTCTAGTATGCATGAAATCAGTTAGAGTCCGGCCATCAACTGGTGAGAGTTCCAGTGAACCAAAATCTGCTACCTGCATTGCATGAGAAATACTAGACACAGAGTCACTATAACCATATTAATTGGCAGATTCATTAGAAAAATTAACAAAATAATATTCAGTAATTACCAGTTTTGGAAGAGCAACTTCAGTGTAATATTTCTGAGACAGGTCAATTAGTTCTGGCAAAGACTGTCAATCACAAACTAAAGGTTACTTCAAACTGTACTGTACAAGCATGGATATCATATATCCTTGAATGACACCTAAAAGATTTTACCTTGCAATGAAGACCAGTTTCTGATTCTTTTAGTCGAGCAAAGGCTGCTTCAGACAATATCCTCTTCATTGCAAGCTCATTTTCTTTTGCAATGGTTTCAAGCTGCGATTCTACAGAAGACAATATAGAAGTTTTAGCTTCCCCAATAATACATTCTGCATGGGATCTTGAGCTTTCAGACTGCACTTTCACATTGCTTCCATCTGATTTCTTTTTGTTGTTCTTAAGGGATCTAAGATTTGTTCCAAGCCCCTCAACCTTCATTTCATTCTTTGCCTTCTCACCAGATGGCTTCTTATCTTTTTCCGTATTTTTTTGGTCTCGCAAATGTTGTATCCAACAGGCTCCGAGTTCCCATCTCACAACACGGTCAGATCCCAGTTCCTCTTCCTCAAGCTTAGCAACGCTTTCTTCCAAGAGTCTCTCCACAAAAGCTTGGGAAGCACTGAGTTCTTCATGCTCCAAAGTTTGCATGTGTGGTACTGGTTTATTGTGCTCTGAAGGTGTTTTGTGAAGAAGTAATCTCAAACTGTAAGGAACAGAGTTATAGTAAGATTCTGTACAAGATAGCCATATGACTGTAGGGGGAGAGCTACAAACTAAGGAGCAAATGCCATCAGAATAACAAAATTAAGAAGGAATATATGGAATTGATAGCTCTCTAACATGACAAAATATGCATTTTTATCCCATGTGTGACGGGTTTCTTTTTAGCAATTTTTAGTAAATTTTTTTTTTTTTTATAAGTAATGTTTTATAGAAAAAGCGCATAGGGGCGCAACCCTAGTACACAGGAAGTATACAAGAGAACGCCTAAGGGGGGCTAGAGTTTTTTTTTTTAAGTAAATTCTTTACTTATTACACACACAAAGAGAGAGAGAGAGAGAGAGAGAGAGAGAGAATATGCATGTACTTAAAACGGACATCACAATCAAAATAAACCAGAAGGTAGATGTGCATAAAGAATTTAAGAGTTGATAATAAATAGCAACAAAGTAGCCAAGGGGCTTATTAGCAAGGACCACACACATGCAGCATCAAGCAATCCACTATTTGTTGATTTTCATTTTGGGAAATCTAAAGGCTGGATTTTGATCTTCCAATAATACTTCCTCAAAAGAAAACATAGTAGATAAGATAACTAGGATTACACTTAGATCAAGTGCTCTGTGTTATTTATCCAAAAAAACATCAAAACATTCACAGATCCCAATTCATGTATGGTCATGATGCAAAAGAGAATGAGTCCATTAACATGAGATCTACAAGCTCACAACAATATTATAAATTCTTCACCAGTTATGTATGGGTTATTGATTATGCATAAGGTCAAATTGGCAAATTCTAGGGTAAACAAGTACCTGTTAATATTAAGGGCATTGGCACCTCCTTCAGGCTGATCAAGGAGTTCAATGCTCTGAGATGTAGTACTGGCCTTGTCATTCTCTCTCTGTTCAACTTGTACAATTGCGATATAACCACAATATCTTACATTGATAACACCTAGAGTGGAAATGTCCTGCACTCAAATACAACACTCTTCAACCATTTTTGCAGAAACCACCTCAATTGCACCAATTTTACAAAAACAGACATTTTTTAAAAAGTACTTACTTGAGCAGCAGTATTTTCATCAGCAGTGATCCCTTTCAGTAGGTTTCTTTCTACTAGATTCTTTTGCTCCAATCCAGTTGCTTGAATTCCATCAATTTTAGTATCTACTTTACAGCTCGCATTTGAGGCATCTTTCATGACCATGATGTTCAAATCTCCTACTCTCTCAGTATTGAGAATTTCACCATTTGAAACTGAACAAGTTAAATTTGGCTGTCCCATTACATGCCGGACAGCTTTAATGGCTCTGAAAATGGCAACATCAACAAATAGGCTGTGAAGAAGGAATGCCTTCCTATCTCGAACCTGCCTTTCCTCCGCTGTCTTGCAAGGCATAGATGCAAGCAACAAAAACTCATTAGCCCAAGGAATCAAATCACTTTCTCCATCTACTCCTAGACCACCTCCATTACCTCCCCAAGTTTCATCTTCAACAGGGAGAGGAGGGAAAACTGAGGGTAATTGTGCAGCAACAGGAGGAACAAGCCATGTGTTGGCTCTAAAGCCGTAAGGAAGATTCCCAAACTGCAGGTGGTAGAAAAAAATATTGTTATAAAACATGGGAACTACAATGGTTGACAGAAGTATTATACTTGGCATTGGCATCAGTCAAAGGAAGTATGACACAGGAAAATTTTGAACTATTACCTTGTTACGTTCTGAAAATGCTTTCATGAGATCATTGTAAGCCTGTAATTTGAGAAACAACCAAATGTTTTACCAGGCAAAAAGGAAGAATGCAGCGAAAAGAAATTATAGATTGAAAATATATCACAAGTTGATGAAGAGATTATATTAGCTAGAAATTTCATCTTATGGAAGAGAGACATACAGTGCAAATTATGAAATCAACGTTCTTTTAGAGTCAAATAATGCATGATCAAAATCCAATAAATCCAAACACTATGATAGAGAGTTGAACATCATCTAAACTTTCGATTTGCAAAATTTAGCCTATTGTTAAATTAACATTTACCTCAAAAGCTTAAACCAATAGGAAATATATATATATATAAGTATTAAGTATAAACCGGTAGAAAATTGTGAATTTAATCACTTATAATAATATCCTAACATTCTTCCTTATGAGTGAGCCTAGACCTCCCCTCAACTAGTGGGGCTCAATATGTAAAATATTTAATTTAAATGTAAGTAAACTATGAGTTAAGATTCAAACTCAGAATTACTTGTAACACCTTAGTGCCATAATGGAAAATGAGTAGCCCACATAAAGTGAATGATTTATAAAAACATCCATAGGTTCTAAGTCCCACATTACTTACTTAATAAGTGCAAGGTTATTACGCCACAGGACCAATATCATATTAAAATGCATTTATTCTAAAAGTTTAAAAAATAGGAAAAAGTGAATTTATAATTAATATTCTGACAATATCATCACAACTCAATAAAAACACCCTATGCATATAATTTTATCTTGTCTAGGGAGGCACAAACAATCGGCATTTTCTGGCAAACGTTTCTTGAGAATAAGGCATGAGAGACAAATCTTTCCACCCATTATCGCTGCATCTTTGAATACGTGAGTGTCATGCCCGACACCGTGTGCATTTTACTTTCGTTTCAAAAAGTTAACTCCGACAAAATAAGCCATTCAAATTGTAAAGCATAATTTTATTTTAGCGAATGACCCATTTTTCAACTTGTAAATAGTGACTCAATTTAAACATCACCAGACTGAATGAACAAAAGTTTTAACAAAAATATCATAAAAAGGATTCAAATTCAATGAATTTGGAGATACTAACATTATCAAAGGCTCTACTAAGCTGTCGTAAAAGATCCACAAGGTTGTGGCTAAGGATCCGCTGCTTTCCAACGATATAGAATCCGTTTCTGCAAGCTTCCACATGAACCACTTTTCCATTGCAAAGCTTCACCTGAAAAATCACAAAACAGCTCCTCAAAGTTGTCAAAATGGCATTCCATACCAAAACGTCATAGATTCATAGGAGTACATACATGCAGACGGATAAAAAGAAATGAATGTAATATGTATATATGCATGGGTGGATGGATACGTGGTTGTGTGTGTGCTGGAAGAAGGTCTTACATCAAGGGAGAAAAGATGATCATCCGCTGAAATCTCATCGACATGTCGTTTCATTGCTCTCCTTATAACTGCAACATTCACGGGAAAAACAACTTACTAGCTTGAAGAAAATGCTTGAAAAAAACTCAATGAAAATGCTATTCCTCTTTTTAACAACATCAAAAAAAAAAAAAAAACGAAACAAAACAAAACAAAAAATTGGAAAATTGCTCAGTTTCCATGAAATGTGTTTCGAGTTAAAAATTTCATTTAAAAACTTAAACAACATTTTCTCAGAACAACTTCATTGGTTCCATTCCAGAACGAAACGAAACCATAAACCTCCGTTTGTTTCTGGCGAAAATGGGAGGCACGAAAAAAAAAAATCCTAACAATGGTTTAAAGAAAGCAAGCCACAATATTAATCAAAAGAAAAAAAAAATTTAAATTTAAAATTTATAAAATATATAAAAATAAAAAAATAAAAAAAAAAATCGATCATTTCCTTTCACTTCCTTCCCAACAGTTTCCAAGAACTGTAAAGAGGCATAAACACACATACACAGACAGAGAGAGAGAGAGAAGACTACATTGGAGAGGGGGAGTGAGGTGGGAGAGAGAGAAGAACTCGTAGAAGGTTCCGAGTTTGGGAAAGGCGTGGCTCATCTCTCCCTCTTCCTCCATCGTTGCTTCTTGCTTGGCCGCTGTGCCTTGAGCCTTGGTGTTGACGGTGGTGGATTTCTTGGTGGACGCCGGGGCGCCCTTATCCTGCGCACCCAGCGCATTTTTAGGAGCGTCGGACTTCAAACTTTCCTTGCTCGTCGCCGACGGGCCAAAGCTCGTCGTGCAGGCCACGATGTCCAAGAGCCTTCTAACGTGCACCACTGCGCGCTCTTCATCGTAGTCCTCTGCAACAACATCGACCGTGTCAGATCAGTGACGGAACAAGGACCGCTCGGGAAAGAATTAGTAAAACCCAATAAACGACGTCGTCTGGGATTGTAAGCCTACCTTCCACCAAAGTCAGTACGCACGGCTTCAGTGCGGAAACGTCCACCGTGTCTTTTAACCGTGGCCCTCTTACCTGTCAAATGTCAAGGGCTCATTACCTAATTTACCCCTATTGTTACCGTTACACTACTGAAATAACTAAAAAAATTAACAATTACATAGAAGAAAGATTGCTATATATAAAATATACATATTCTGAGAAATAAATACATTTATATATATGGTGACAGGGAGGGGTTGCAACTTGGAACATCCAAAATGAGACCATTGAGTCGTGGAGAGCCCGTACGGGTGGGGGTATTAATGTATTATACTAAAATTGCCATATATTGTCAAAAAAAAAAAAACAACAACAACGACGTAGGCAAAAATGTCATGTACCATGTTTAATATTTTCCATGTAAAAAAAAAAAAATAAACATCACAAGGTGGCCCAACCGTGGGTCACAAGGTAGCCAATCGTGGGTCACTCGTATTTTTTTATAATATTTTTTTTATTTTTTATTTGAAATTAAAGGTAAATTTAAAATTTTATAAAAAATTCAAGAGTATAAACAACATTATTTCACTTTTAACGTTTAAAATCTGACGAATTGGCTCAAACTGATTGCAATTAAAAGTTAATAGTCTAAATTAAGAAATTTCAATGTTCAAAAAAATATATTAAATCGCGTAACAATTTAGAGGTCTAAGTAAAATTTCCATAAAAACAAATAACAATCCCTCTCAAGGAAGAAAATTACAAATTTGAATACAACTAATAAGAAAAATAAAACAAGTAAATAAAAATGAAGTGTTAATTACCTCGTGGGACAATGAAAAATTCGTGACGCCGCAAGTTTCGGTTTTCACGGATAAAAGCCGGCGAACATCAATAATCCTGTCCGTTGATATTCCCTGTCAAAGATTTCAATTTTAGCACGCCCTATCCACGTGAAATTAAGGAAATTTGTTATTTGGCTCTCAAGAAATTAAGAAAGAAGGATAATATTATGATATCTGGTCAAATTACGGAACCTTTCATCACCTCTCATTCGTCTTCAACTATTATGTATTATGGAGCTCAAAATTTGGACTAATTCTTATTGCTAATAACACAAAGCAATGCTTAATTCCAGCACAAAATTGTAAGTGCAAGGGACTCTGGTTACTGAATCAATAAATAAATAAATAGATATATATATAGATAATTAATTCAATTAGCAATAATTGCTAATAAAATCCAAAGAGAAGAGCGATGAAGTTGTGAGAGTAATTAACAAACCCTTAAAACGACACGAGTTTCGTCGGGAAGGTTTACAGTGATATCCATGACGACTGGAAGAACTGCAAATTAAGTCAGATATTAGAAAACCAAGCTCAAACTTGAAAGATATAATTTTATTTAATTTGCAGCGGATTCATATGTACCCTTCTCTTCTTTCTTCTTCTTCTCTCCTTTCGGCTTTCCACGAGTGTTTCTGGGCGCCATTTTCGACCTCCGATGGATTCAGATTCAATAAGCTGAAGGTTGAAACGAGTTGAGAATTAAGTACACCTATATTAAGAGAGCATATATATATAATTCATTATCATACCCAAGTACGTATTTTTCCTTGGTTGATGCTTATATAGTGATTTAATCTCATAAACAAAGAACAACCCAGCAAGTTTTTTTCTTCTTCGATAAAGCAGTCGAATTTCAAGAACAAAGCCAGCAAATAGCATATATATATATAGAGAGAGAGAGAGAGAAGATAGCAGAACAGAAAATCTCAAAGAACTTATACGTATTGAAGAAGAGAGAGTAAAGGGTGTAAATTTACTTTTAAGGTTGTGAAGAAAAGGAGCAGCAATAGGAGCTACTACTGGATTAACACACCATTAACAATGTGAACAGCAATTAAGGTAAAATGTAAAAGCTGCAAGGGATGGTGTTCGATTGAGGTGGGGTTTCAGCAGAGATTGGATAATGACGAGAGCATAATCCACCAGAAGAAGCATGAAAGAAAATGGGGGAGGAAGAGATATAGGGAGAGAGATGCGGTACGATAAGGTAGGAAAGGTGGAGATTTAAGAGTCAGAACGGTGTATGTCAGTTTCTGGATTATATGGATGTATATTATATATTCTTTTGTTAATTGCAAAATAAAATACAAATATATTTTAAATTTCATAAATTCTTTTTATATTTTTTGAGTAAAGAAAATAAACTTTCACATTCTCTGTACATGACAGGGAAGAGGACAGTGGGCTGCGGCGTTTTCAAGAAGGGAAGAGTGTAGTGTGGGAGTGGGAGTGGGACACCCTAAAAATATGTAATGAAGCGGACAATCACGGCCGTTCATTCTTTTTCTCACTTTTTTATTTTAATATATATATTAATATAATACAATTTTTGTTGTTAAGTGATACCTAGCACACGATTGCTACATAGATTTGATTTCATACTAAATTGTTTCTGTTACTTAAAATGAGTTAGGATTAATAGAATTGCAGTAACAGGATTCCGTATAAAGTATAACAAAGCATAATTAATGCATGCTTGATGGCAGCAGACAACTCTTTGTGAGAAATGCTCCAATCGCCTTGCAAATATGAACAGGATGACACGTATACATATCCAATCGTAGGCAAAGGCCGTAAGCACTGTAGTTAGCGGGTCAAATTAAAAAACATTAGCTCTGTGACTTCTGTCAATTCTGGTTTAATAGGGACATCTTTGGGGATCATCGTTATCAAATTTTCTATATTTTTAGGTTTAGGGTTAAATCATTTTTTTGGACCCCACTAATCAGTGTGAAATCATTTTCGCATTCAAATAAATGTTTACAATGTCATTAATATAGACTTCCTCCATGTGAATGACTACTTCTTCCCTAGTGAGGGGGGGACGGGTTGGGGTCATGGTCTCCTTATTTCCTCAAAAAAGTTTTTTTAAGGAGTAAACAAAATATAAAAAAAAATATTGGTCCCCCCCCCCACAAAAAAATAAATTAATAAGTTCCCATCCCTCCCAAGAAAATTTATGTTTTTTTTTTATTATTATTTTGATGGGTTTTTATAACTAATGCCATTAAGAAATTTCTAGTTTCTCTTTGAGTTTTTGTTCTACCTATTGAATTTCAAGTTTAAAATCATAATGACTTGAGTAATTTTTTATTAGGTCCGGATTTGGATAAATTTTAGTAATAAGTTAAATTCCTAAAATTAACTTTAGGCTTTTGTGTATAGTGAATTTCTATGCATGATTTAAGATCCGGGTTGTTAAATTAATGGGTTGAAAGCTTCAATTTCACTATTGTTATTAGTATGTAAAATCTAATTTGTATAATATGAATTAAATTAGGGTTTTTGGTATGTGAACAATAGGATTGCTAATTGAATGCGTTAATTACATTTAAAGTGTTAATTAACCCTAAACTTTCATGAGTTCATTGAAAATTGATGCCTATGAGATTTAGGTTCTATTATGTCATATTAGAATCATATTGATTATTGTATGTGAATATGACTATTATAAATTGGGGGTAAGTTGCTAGATTAACGGAACAGAAAGAAAATAATAATTAGAGTTAAAGTGTAATGTTTAACTTAAAGTCTCTATGTAATGATTATGTTATTCATGTGAGTTTGTTCATTGTTAACCTACACATATTTTTTCTTTATTTTCTAAAAAGCAAAATAATCATGTAAATTTCTTTGTAGATGATGAAAAAGTCAAATACAATATTTGACTATTTCAAAAGAAAAAATGCACAAAGTTCATTGGAATTTGATCATCGATTGCGTGTCACATATGAGAATATGATGTTAATCAACAAAGTACAAAATAACTCAACTCAGGCCATACTTTTTGAGGTTTGTACTCTAAGCTAAATTCATAATCTAAGTGGTATTGTAATTTGGATATTATAATCAGATTATTCAATATTGAGAATATTGTTTGTTATAATTTAAACATTTAATTAGATAAAATGATACAACTTTAAGCTCAATTCCTCATTATATTTAAGTACCAATAATTGAAAAAAAAAAAAGATGAAAAAATAGGAAAAAAAAGTATCCGTTTATTACACGTTGCAAAAAAAAACAAAAATAAAAAAATCCTAATAACCAAACAAAAAAATTGCTTTAGTCCCCTCCCATAAAACTCTGTGGCTCCGTCCCTGTCTTCCCGTCTCTTTGTTATAACATGACACGACATGTATAACCTGTTTAATAAAAATATTGTGTTAAGTTGATCTGGCACAACCCGACTCTCATAACCCATTTAATACACAAGTTGTATTGGATCGCCAAACACTGCCTATTTCAACTTGTATATGAATTCATGAATTTTATAAGACTTTTAGTCTTTTAGGATTTTGTTTTTTAATTATACAACAAATCTAATTGTATTTATACAGGTTATGTGAGTTACCCATTAATTAAACAAGTAAATGCATGATTGACCTGGCCAACCCAACTTAACCCGAACCCAATTATAAAAACTTCAACATATATATTAATTTTGTATCAAATTCATGTTAAATTCACAAATCGTTCTTAATTAAAACAAATTTACATAGTCACAACAAAACAATCTAGGAGTCTATAGTACTGTTATACGTTAAGTCGTATACCGTGTGGAGTGGTTAACCCACCACCACATTCCCTGAGAATGATGTGTAGTTGATAACTTGACACAGACCTCTCGAATCTTTGGCTCCTTATATCGATTTTTTTTTTTCTTTTTTCTTTCACAGAGACTAATAATAATAATAATAATACATATAAGATTCTTGAAGTCATCTGCACAAAACTATTAAGGCACTATTTTCAGCAGTAGCTTTTCCTTTCGGGCCTCATAAAAATACTCCGAAAAATACCACTAAAATGAATAATTGAATAAATAAAAACAATTCAGAGACAAAAAGAAGAGAAAACACTGATAATTACGATGAGTGTGATAATTTATAGATCTGATCAAAGTTTGGTGACCCTTTGTCTTTGATGAATTCTGTTGTTGCGTGAGACGCTTCTCTGCCAGTTTCTTTTTCGAGCAAAATTCTTCATTATTTACGTGGCTCTAAATTTTACAGCAATTTCAAGAAAATCAATCAAGACGTTCGAAAATACACGTCCCTTCTTCATTGGATTTTTCTTTTTTCTGATACGACATTTGTTTTACAAACGCAACCTTACGGGAAATGTAGACTATAGTATTGTGTGTGTATATATATATATTATACAATAATGCCCCTCTAGTTGACAATATATATATATATATATATATATATATATGGGTTTTGAAGATTTATTCGGTTAAAATATTAAATATATGAAAAGTGTCCTGGTTTTACAATATTAACCTTGAATTATAAAAAATTATAATTAATGTTGGTATTTCTTTTTATTTTATATATAAAAAAAAATCGGGATATTTTGTGCATTTTTTCTTTCTTTTTTTAAAATTAAGATTTACAAAAAAAAAAAAAATCTTAACAGATTGATGATATTAAAATGGGCTAAAACATAAAATACCAAATTACAAATTCACGGTTGACATTTTTTTTTTTTTGGGTAAACCACGGTCGACATTTTAAATACCATGGCACTTCGACAAATAAGGGAAGTTTTTCTGACATTTGAAGTCAAATTAAAAAGTGGACTCTCAATGTCAAAAAGCACAAAAGCAGGATGAGATACCGACCTAATTCCCTTTCATTAACGAACAGTATTGAGTACGTGACATTATTTAGCCTTTTTAGGAGCATTATTTGAACCCTCTTAGCAATAGAACGAGATCTTCTTCATTTCAAATGAATAAGAAAATATTCAATAAGTTATACTTTATGAGTATTTTTATATTTATATTTTTTTAGATAACAAAAACATCCATTCACTATAACTTACCAAACATTATCTAGTTTAAATAAATTGGAAACGATCCTAATTCACTTGGAACACAATTTCTCATGATAAATTATATATATATATATATATAAGACTTTTCGGATACTTTAATCTCAATAATTTTGCAATCAAATGGGCAGAGCCGCAGAGAGAAAAAGATTGGTCAGCAATTGTCCCCAAAATGTATAAATAAAAAGCCACTCGAGATGGACAAATCTAAACATTGAGTCAAGCAGTGGGAAGTGGCCACTAACGACTACTAGGGTTTCCTTCCAGAACATCTTCGCCACTTAACAAAATAAGTGGGGCGGTATTATATGGTGTCTTTTTTCTCTTATTATACTATAATATAAAATTAGTAGAGAGATTTCAGGTTAGATTAAGGCTGTTTTTAGACACGTGCTGATCAATTGCAGATTATGCTGCATTATTGAACCAATATTTTAAAATGCGAAGACAACATTTGTCGAACCAAGCCAATCAAATCACTGTAATTTGTGGAAGAAATAAAAAAAAAAAAAACACAATAAATGAGTCCCAAACGCTAAGACAACATGAGTCCTTCTTCGTGCATGATCCGGATGGGGACCAAACACACCGAGCTAATGGTGAACCTTTTTTGAATACCTGTCTCCTTTAGTCTTCTCTACCTCATCAGCATCAACCCCCCCTTCCCTGCGTTTCCACCACTGCTATCAAAGTCAATGTACGTAGCGTTTGTAGTTGTTACATCAAAAAATAAGTACTTGAAAATGCATGTAATATTTCTCATATGTGATTGAATTGAGTGATATTATACATCATCCGTTATCTTATCTCCTGTTGCCCAGCTACTGTACCCCATGAATTGACCCTATTACATAATTTTTTGAATGGAACGTTTGTATGGAAAAATTGAGAGAATTGCATGTATGTCGTATTAAATAAAGTTGAAATAATCATTTTGCAATTTTTTAAAATAATTTTAAATATGAACCTTTATAGAATCTCGGGGATTTTGGAATCTTATTTCTAATAATATTATTTTACCCCCAATAAAAAAAATTCTAGCTTCGTTGTTTGGCCATGGAGTATATTGCTATAATGACTTTCTTACATTTTCCAATCGTTTAAATAATTAAATCTTTTGTATGGTGAATTTTTTACCAACCGGTAACAAACTTAACTGAAAAATTGAAAGACAATTTAAGCAGACAAATTAGGGAACAAGGATGCCACTCCCAGCAATTACAGGATCCGAGATGGAAAATCAACCGCACCTACCCACCAACCATATCCATATGGCAGGAACTCGAAGCACTTCATTGGCTAAATAGATACTCGTTCCTTTCTTGAAAATAAAGCAAATAGTCAAAACTACATTAAAATTTTAGTGGGCCGCTGGCTAATGCCTTAATATAGTATAAGTAAAGCAACTTTCAAGAATGCTCTCCAATTGTAAGTCAAGAGAAGAAGTCATTATCTTAAACTTTCACAAAATAGTTATAATATTACGTCTTTCAACCGCGGGTATGTATCTATCAATCTTTTTAATTCATTTAAAATATTGCTAAGTGTTTATAAATATTTAAAATGTATATTAAATTCTTAAGGTCATTAATAGCAATTTACTTACACTAATGTTTTAAATGTTTATAAACACTTGACAATATTATAAATAGGTTATAGGATATTTCCACCATATTTGTTTAGAGAAAATTTTGTCATTTTTTGCCCGGAAACATTATAAACTGCGCAATGTTTTTTTTTTTGACATGTCCACAGGGTAGGGAGGGATTCGATCTTGTGACCTATGACCACGCATAAGTGGTTTATGATTAATTTCTCTCTTGGACTAAAGCTAGCATAATGTTGTTTTCAAGGGTAAAGCGGAAAAGACTTGTCAATTTTTTTTGTTAATGTCGAAAAATCTCTCTAAGGAGGACCCTTTGGACCCACTTCTGCAAAATAAACCATAGTTCCATGCACCACACCCTCAAAAGTTTTTCTACACGGAATTGGTTAAATTGCTAACTTTTCACCAAGAGATGTGACCCCAAATAATTGTTTGCACCTATAAGATGTTGAACCTTATATTTTGAAAGGAGCAAACCTCAAGACCAAGGCCTCCACCATAAATTTAATTTATCAAATTAAATCCACCTATTACATATTAAACAAGATTAGAATTTCATCTGAAACCATAAACTAACTTCCCACAACTCATACTCCATGGCAGAAATAAGGAAATTGGAAATTTTCTGCTATTATTCAATACAAACCAAATAATTAAACACATAAACAATTAGAGTTGGTTAACTAAGTTCAGCTTCGGGTTAACTAACTACTTTTGAAATAAATAATGAATTTAATCATTTAATTTATATTTTAATACTTCTTTTCAAATGAGGACTCAAACGCTTCTTTTAATAAGTGAAACTTGCAAGTGAAATTTACAAAAATGAGAAATAAATGACGTAAACAATATTTAAACTCATGACTTTTACTCTTATACCATATTAAATTATCTCAAAAGCTTGAACTTATAAAAAAGACAAATTTAATTATTAAATTTATATTCTAATACTTATGTTCATGACGACTCTGATATCTACTCCATTAAATAACTCATATAAGTAAAAGTGATATTTTACCAAGCCACTGAAGCAAAGTTGAGTTACTCAAGCAGCAGTACAACGAAGAAATTACAATGTATGTATTTTTCTAATTGGCGAAGGGAACTTTTGTCATATATATTTACATATTCCAATTCATTATAGGACAGAGAACCAATGAGTAATCTACGCCCAACAAAACAAGACAATAACTACCTTCCCAATCGATAACATGACTTCCGTGGGTCTTGGGCTTGCTTGAACTTCTCTGTTGGTCTTGGCTTCACATATCCAAGCCAAGCTTGCTTTATATATTTAACTTTCCAGACCAATGCAACAAAAGCTCCAAGGCTGAGAAGTCTATACAAATATGAATAAATATCTATATGCATGCATGATACAATATATTAGATTTGATTTTAGAGATTTGATTGTAATCTCTTCTAATCAAATTTGATGATAATCAGATATGATTGATTTGATGGTAAGCAAATCACATTGATTTGGTTACCATACTATTTACTCCAATTTTTCTATAAATGAGTATTTTGTATTATAACAATACCAAAAAAATAAAAGCAAAATGTAACCCTTTAAGCTTTATCTTGTGAACCTAGGTCATAAGACTTAAACCATGTAATTATATGTGTCTATTTTATTATTTTCATATTTTATTTTATTTTAGTAATGCCCTTTTTTATCTTATGGATTTTAATTTTATTTTTGTATTTTCTCCTCTTATCATTTTGTACGAGAAAATACAACAACAAAATAAGAAAACAAAATTAGAATTAAAATCCACAAGATCAAACACTAGCGTTAGTCAATAGCTTTGATACCATAAAAGATAATATAGTGCAGAATAAAATAAAATTAAAAAATAAAATAAACACATAGAATTATATGGTTCAGTCTATGACTTACATCTACAGCATAAAAACCAAAAGGGCTACATTTTGCTCTTTTTTTTTTTACTCCCATTTATAAGAGAGTTTGAATTAGATAGATAAGTATGGTAATCAAATGATATGATTTGTTTACCAATCAAATCAATCAGATTTGATTATAATTAAATATGATTATAAGATATTACAATCAAATCTCTAAAATTAAATCCCCTAATATATTCTAACGATGCAAGCGCACACACATAATCATCTGCCTGCTCTCACAAAATAACAAGGTTAAAAGTGATACAAGTTTTAGCAAGCTCTCATGAGTCAAAAGAGAGATAATTCCTTGATCAAGAAATGAAAAATGTACAAATACGTGGGAAATGCGAATGGTGGTAAATAGAAAAACTGCAGCTACCCACTTTAGCAGTCAAATCTTACCCTCTAAATGTTGCTAAATAAAAAAACTTTAAAATTACAGCTAGTAATCTCATCAAGTGAAAAACAAAGGTTCATCAAAAACCAAATTTAAAAAACCCAATAAATTCTTTGAAAGGGAAAAGTTGTTCTGGCAGAGAAACATAAACCAGTGGGAGGATCAGCATGAAGGTTTGATCAATGCAGGAAGCACATTGGCAGCTGACAGATGTTCAGAGTATTGGGATACATGCTCTAATGTCAGGAGAAGTCTAGGTTGGCATTCAATACTAGAATGCAACCCCACGCCTTTTCATACAACCCATTGCCACGCCTAAGCGCAGCTAATTGCTGTAGAAGAGGTTGCGAAAGTCGCAATGCTATAACTTAAACAAGGACGAGGGCCCTCTTCCTTTCCCCCAAACTTCACACGTTGTCACTGCCAACATAATCTTCCTGCTCATACCTTTTACTTTTTCACCATCATATCCACAGCCCTTGAAATAATAACTCATAACTAAACATGATAAATCATATAGAAAAATATAATTAACCCTAAACTCTTAAGAAAAGCTACCAAGTTATACAGTTAAAACTAGTTAACCTCAACTTACCCAACAAACCCATTTTTTTTTAACCTTTTAGAACAGACTTAAGATCAAAACTGTTATCATCGGTGAAAGCTTTCAAAATCCATCAGAAACAAAGACAAAGCAATAATTCTTCATAAATTACAGCATGGTAACAATGCCAGAAGCAATGAATTAGCAGGCAACAATAACTCACAGTTTAGATTAGCAAAGCTGAATTGTCAATAGCTTGTAATAACAAGCTGAAGCATCGCAAACGAACCTTTTGAATGAGCGGATTCATGGTGACATAATACAGCATTAAGGCATCTTGAAGAGAAAGGCCTCCTTGTGCGGCTGTTCGTGTAATGCTATATATGCTTGTTGCCCTCTAGGGTTAAATTCTGCTTCTGGGGCCTGGGCCTTGGGTGATGGGTCTGAGGCTACTCTCACTACAACGACAGCGTTTCCTAGCTCGTACTTGGGCTTTCCTGCCAGATGGGCCCCAAGAGCGACATCTTTTCCCAATTTGTCTTTTGTCTTCTTTTTTTTTTTTTTTTTGGGGTCATTTTCTCAACTCCTCTCAATGTTTGTTTGAGTTTGTGATTTTAAAATGTGATTTTTAAAAACATAATTAAGTAATTAGCAAAATTGTGGTTTGACATTTAAAATTACAGTTTGGCCTTTTATGTGTTTTCAAATAAGCACCTCCTTTACATGCAATTTGAAAATGCAGATTTTTTACGATTTCAATTTGCAATTTTTAAAATGCAATTCCAAATAATTAATTTTAAGCAATTTAGTTTATATAATCATAATTTTTGTTTACAAAATCGCAATGCCAAACGCACCTTTAACTCCAAACTAATAGATAGCAGTTATGTGTGAATAGCAGATGTGAATTGTTATTATTTGCCTAACTGCTCGCATTTTCACTCCTATCTGATGTGATTGAAACAACCTCTATTAAATAAAAATAATAAAAATAAAGTTGATGGGAAATGCCGCATCAACCAAATGAGATAGAAATGAGGTGAGTATTGAATATTTAGAATAAGTAATGCTACATACACTTTTGGGTTATACAAGCGAGTCGGTTATTAAACGTTTATAACTATTAATCACTAATAATGGTCTAAGACCACTAACCAAATAACTGGGTAACCAAAAATAACTGCACTGGATAACCGCTTAAGCCGATTGTGGTTATCAATTCTAAGCATTTAGAAACCTGATTAATAATTGAGTAAGGGTGTAATTCACTACAATATTTTGTAATTTTATCATATATATATTATAATAATGAAAATCCGATGCAACATTTAAATTTGTTGGGGGAGAAAATATCCCCATAGGGCCTCATCTCTTATATTTATTTACCATATGCCATCACCTACTCACAGGTTGACACATGTCCACCTTTGTTGCACCTAAGAATGAAAGGAGAAATGAAGACCTTTCTTCGGGACTTTTCTTCCTCTCCTACTGACGCTTCCAAGGAAGATGAAGGAGACTCATGTCTCCCTCTCTAGAAATACAAAAAGATATCTCGTTCACTCATGTCTCTCTCTCTCCTAGAGACTCTTCTCCCACTCATATATCTCTCTTTCATATTCTTCCCTCTCTCATGTATATCACATTACATACATACTGAATTATGGAAATCAGAGGCAATTATCGTAGTATTTTTGTCCATATATAAGATGCTAACTTAAGTATCAAAGAGTTTAAGACTTTCGGTTTTAACTAAAAACCCTTTGACTTGCCTTTCGTTTCTTTTTTTTTTTTTTATAGGAATTCTATTGATATACATAAATTTAACTCTTAGCTCAGCAGCCATGGAGAAAAACGCCAAGACAGCGGATCATTAGGCCAAAATACACATCAATAAAATTTATTATCAAAATTTTAATGAATAATAATCAAATTTTAATTTAATGATATTTTAAAAAAAAAAAAAGAAAGAAAGAGAGGGTCTCTCATTTAGAAGTAATGTTTATTTATTTATTTTTATAAGTCATAAGCATTGTTGAAGCTTGGGAGGGAGGGAGACTGATTCGAACCACAAAGACGTAGCCGAGTCCACTGACGCACAACTCTACTCCGACCAAGCTCCAAGTACCTTTTCTCTCTGACAACGTAACAAATCCTACTGGTAGTTGTAGGCCCCGTTCCCCGACAACACGATTGGTTGCCAACTGCCAAGTCATCAACTCCACAGATCCAGAGGTGCCACAGAAACTCCCATCTTACCTCCCAAAATTTCGTTTCGCGCTCCGCACGCAAGCAATTTTCGTCGTCTCCCTCCTCCCCAAGGTCGAATTCCCAATATTTGGAGCCAAACCTGCCTTATAGAAGGGGCTTTTTCATTCTTTATTAATATTTTTGTATTAGATTAACAAAAATATTACCATAAAGTATAGTATTAAAATAAATAGAGAAGGATAATAATAATAATCAGATAATTCATATATATTAGCAATTTGTTGATAGGACTCGTTTTACACGAACCGAACCTCAACACCGCTCGAGCTTTCGCTCTGCGATATCGAGTGGTTTTCTCAAGAAATTTGTCTGGTTTTTCTTTAGGAATTGATTATCGGCCTCTTATTATTCGATTGTGATCGTAATTCTTTGTTTTCTTTTGAATTTTCTCTCTGCGTTTGAAGAAGCTACGGAAGCGTTTGAATTTTATTTGGCTTCTCCTTTCGTGACCGCGTTAGGGTTTCGCGTCGAAATTTAGGGTTTATATCTGAGTTCACGAGGATATTTTCCATCGGAGAGCCATCGCCGATTCGAAATCGAAGTGGAGGTACTTGGAACCTGCGGGATTTGTTTCCTACTTTTTTGGGTTTTGCCTTCGGTGTTCGATGTGAAATTAGGGTTTGTTTTTAGAGTGTACATTCGTCGAGTTGAATGGTTTGAAAGATGATAATCAAACGGACTATGAAACTCGAAATGCCGAATCTGAAGCGTTGCAAGCTCGAAGATTCTGATTGGGAAGAAGAAGAAGGCTGCGGCTATGCGTACTCGGTGAATCCCAAGAAAAGGAAACCCAATGGATATCGCTCAGTCGGTAACAGTGGGGTTGAAGGTTTCAGCAATGGCTCAGGTTATTCTTGGTGGAGCGAAAGCGAAGAATCGTGTTGGGACGGAGAGTTGGAGTCGAATTCGAGGCAATTGAACGAGAAAAGAACGTTGAAACGAAGCTCAGAGCGGTTTCGGCCGGCGCTGCTGAAATCGTCGCGAGGGCGGATTCAGATGCTACCTTCGAGGTTGTATGACTCCGTTGTTGAAGTATGGAAGACCGAGAACTCGAAGTTCAACAACAAGGATTCAAGCTTAGAAGGTGACGCAATGGAAGTAGAAGATATGGGATTTGATCAAAAGAGCGAGGACGATAAGTCTCGGTTCAAGAACTTGAGTAGTTCTACGGGAGAAGTAGGTTGTGTGGGTTATAAGAAGTATTTGAATTCGAGTAGTTCCAAGGCGAGCACGTTTAGAGTGAATTCTTCAGCATTGATAGGAAGTGAAGCTCATAAATCCAGGTTTAGTTCTATCGGAATTGAGCGAATGGCGAAAGAGAATAGTCATAAGAGGAAGGAAGTTTATAAGCCAGAGGACTTTGCTTTGGGTGATATAGTCTGGGCAAAATGTGGGAGGAGATACCCGGCTTGGCCGGCCATAGTGATCGATCCCATATTGCAAGCTCCAGAAACGGTCCTGAGTTGTTGTGTTCCTGGTGCTATATGTGTGATGTTTTTCGGGTATTCGAAGAATGGAACGCAACGGGTAAAAGTCCTCTCTCTTCCTTTCTGGCTATGATTTTTTTTGGAGTATATTTTGGGTTCTAAGTGAATTGTGTTGGGCAGGACTATGCGTGGGTGAAGCAGGGAATGATATTTCCCTTCATGGAATTCATGGACAGGTACGTAGCTAATTTTTTTAATGATGTTTCGGGTTGTTGCTATTGAATTATCGAGCATTTGCTAGAAGGTTGCTTTGTTCAGATATCAGGGGCAGACCCAGTTGTACAAGAGCAAGCCGAGTGATTTTCAGATAGCATTGGAGGAGGCATTGCTGGCAGAAAACGGTATTTTGGACGCAAATCTTGGGGCTGGGCAAATGGCTAATCCGGATACAAATCTCAATGGGATCCAAGAGGCCACTGCTTTAAATTTGGAACAGAAATATTACTCTCCGAATCAGGCGAGTTATTCAGAACATAATTTTCTTGCCATTCTTCCAATCTGGATGGCTCCCTCTTTTTGCTTTTTATTATATTTTAATTTGGGTTGGACCGTGTCGCTGCCTCAGTTTGTGTTACGTGGCCACGGGGGTATTTTTGTAGATTTGTAATAAGGCCACTTTCAGTTTTTAGTTTGTGGAAAAATTGAATTTACTGTGCAAAATACCAATCACAGTTGTGTCAAACTTATGCTTCATGATGCTTAGACCTGATGCTTTAGTAAGCACCAAGGCCAAGTGATTTATCACTCGATCAAAACCCTTGAAGCCCCGGATATTTTAGTTATAAAAAATGAAAAAAAAAAAAGTTCTTACAGTATTGCCTTTGTTAAAATTTTCCTTTCTTGAAAGTATTCTAGTGTCTGTTGGAAAGTTGTGCCACAGATATACATGTTTCAGACCAATTATGATTCCAAGTTTAGGTTTCTGCTTCAATAGTTAAATGCTCAGAGAATCTGGCCTGTTCGGTAAAATGATTCGTCCTGATTCAATCGCGTGCAGGATGAATACCATAAGGATACACCACCCTGTGATGGCTGTGGTTTGTTTCTGCCATGCAAAACTATGAAGAAAATGAAGGGCTCAACTTATGAAACACTGCTTCTGTGTAAACATTGTGCTAAGGTGTGTTATAAATGCTTTATTGTGGAGAGCCATTTCTTGAAGCACGTCATTGTATCTTCTTGTTTTCTAAGTGATGTTCATGTCAATATTTCTACAGTTACGAAAATCTGGACAATACTGTGGTATTTGCAAGAAGACGTGGCACCATTCAGATGGCGGGAATTGGGTGAGATTATCAGCAAATCTAAATTAGGGTTATTATTTGATTCTTTTCTTTTTTCCTTTTGAAAAAACAATTGAATAATTTCAGAGATTGTTGGACTTAACTCTTTGGATTTAGGTGTGTTGTGATGGTTGTAATGTTTGGGTGCATGCTGAGTGTGACAATATTTCCAGCAAACTCTTCAAGGTGCTTATCATACTTAATTTGCGATTTTATATTTCTGTTACTTGTGGATGTTTGTTTACCCTAGTTTATGAGCGCCTGGGGGATCACTGACTTGTTTATGGTTTCAAGGATCTGGAGAAAATTGATTACTATTGCCCAGATTGCAAAGCAAAGTCCAATCGCAAATCATCAGCTTTAGAAAAATGCCAGCCAAAAATGAAGTATGCCTACACTATCTGTGTTTCTTATTTTCTGCAGTTCTTTTTGGGCAATTGCATATTCGATTGTATAGGCTGACTTTGGAGGTTATAATCAAGTACAAACCTAATGTTGCATAATTTTTGAAGCAGGTCTGTAGAAAATGGTAGACAAACTGTTCTGCCTGAGAAGGTAACTGTGGTGTGCAATGGGATGGAAGGAACATACATTCCAAAACTTCATATGTAAGTCTTGAACTCTTTATAAATACTAGGTAGATTGAAACGGATTTCATATTGTCTGTGGCCTTTTTTTCTGTATCCCTTCTTTCTCACTATTTCATTCATTTTCTTATACTCTCCACGCCATCAAGTTGCCTCTTTTTCTTTTTTTTTTTTTCCTGTTCAAAGCATTTCTTTCGTTCATCAAGTACCTTCAAGTGTCTAATTTAGCTACGACTCTAGTAATTTATTTCACGCAGAAATTTTTCTTGAAATTTACTTACTAATTTGAGGCTTGTCATTTAAGCTACTTCTGTTTCCTTGTGTCTTAGAATTATGTGCATATGCGGTGCATGTGAGTCGAAGAAGTATACACCTAGTGAATGGGAACGGCACACTGGTTGCAGAGCCAAAAAGTGGAAGTATAGTGTGAAAGTGAAGGATACAATGCTGCCACTGGAAAAATGGGTCTGTACAAGTTATTATCATTTTCAAAGCGTGAATGATATCACTTGGTTTTTCTGTTTTTTAACTCATTTGTAATATTCCAGTTTATGAAAGTAACTTCTTTATTTAAAACAACTCAAGTTCATTTAGAGTATGGTTTGTTTCTTATCTTAGATTTTGGTGTCCCAACATTTTTGTAGCATCTTTTCAATGGCTCTTGTGGATGCTAAGCATTTTCCTGATCCAATTTTTTGGTTTGCATTGGATGCATAGATGCCTTCTATTTTACTACTTTTCAATGTATAAATCATTGTGCTAGGATTTTAATCGTCAATTGATATTATGGAGTTCTTGTTCCTTGTATGTTATGGATATGCATTTTAGTCTTTAGTGCCCTTGGTTAGAGATTTTTTGTACCTTAGTTTTTAGAACCAATTCTGTAGCCTTGTCAAAACAAAAGTTAATCTCTGTTTAAAAAAAAAAAAAGAAAAAAAAGAAAATCTGATTTTGTAGATGTGGAAACCTTTCAGAACCCAGATTTTCCTATGCAAATCTGTTCTAGCTTGTCATCTGTCAAAATTTTCTAATTTGTATCATTGTGATTAGTGTTTTTTTGTTGTTGCAATTATCTCAAGTAAATTTCTTTCCTTTCAATTAAGCAGTATGTTTTTGGCTCAGGCTAGGATTGCTTTGATCATTGATTTTTAACCCATGATTTTGAGCTAATAGCGTCTTTGAATTAATGAATGATCTGAGAACTTATCTGAATCTATTAAGTTATTGAGTTGGAATCAATTTTCTAGATGTAGATTTGTGGCACTAGTACAACCCTGACGCCTTCCAAATTTCTATGAAATTATTGGAGTGATTTAGGCATTCCTTTTATTTTCTTTTTTCTTTTTATGTTTTGCTTTTTTATTTTTGGTTAAAGATAATGAATTATGTGTATCGTTGCATTGTAATTCCCTGCTAACATGGAAGCTGCTTCAGATTGCAGAGTATAGTGTGCATGGTAACGTGCATTGTATGGATTCTCTGAAGTTAGATAAGCCGCAATTACTCACCATTTTGCAAGGTAAACATGCACTTCACTGAATTCTTTACATGTTGAAGACTATTTCTGGCGTGCTTGTGTTCGTGCTGTGTCTGCGGCAATAAGGTCTTTTTGTGGATTGGGAGGAAACTAATTTTACATATTTTAATTGATGCAGAGACATACGAGCCTGTTCATGCAAAATGGACAACAGAAAGGTGTGCTATTTGTAGATGGGTGGAAGATTGGGATGATAACAAAATTATTATCTGCAACAGGTATTTCCATCATTTATAGGATCTTTATAGCAAGTTTGTGTTATTGGGTGCTTAAATCAAAATTTTCTTGGCAGTAGAAGATTGGGTTATATCTTATACACTGCACTACTGAATGTATTTTCTGATACTTTTGTGGGGGTGCAGATGCCAAATAGCTGTCCACCAAGAGTGCTATGGGGCAAAATCTGTTCAGGATTTTACTTCATGGGTTTGTAGAGCTTGTGAATCACCTGATGTCAAGAGAGAGTGTTGCCTCTGTCCTGTACAAGGTATGCCATCTGGATTAGTGTCTTGAGCAGTTCTTCGTCAGTCTGTCCAGAATGCTTATAAAGTGAAGTTCTTTATGAAAATGCTAGTATATGTTTATTATTCCTGCGTTTTCCTGCAAATCTTCTTGGTCTGTTCTGAAAAATAATATTGTGGCAGCCTTTTTGAATCCCTGCATCCTTTTTCTTTTTTATCATAACATGGATGTTACTCATTAAGGATACAATCCAGCTTCCTCCCCTTTCAAATTTACAAGGATTTACTTTTGCAACATGACCATCATGCAAATATGATGACTATATATAGATTTTGAGTATACTAGACATATGTACTTGAAAATGCTTGTTCTATTTAATCACTGAAGTTAACTGTATTCCGGTGCTGCTATTTAGTCACTAATGTTCACTGTCTTCCAATGCTAATATGTTCTTGTTATATCTGCAATCTGCTTATGTAGGTGGTGCTCTGAAGCCAACTGACGTTGAGACACTGTGGGTTCATGTCACATGTGCATGGTTCCGGCCAGAAGTTGGTTTTTCAAATCATGAGACAATGGAACCTGCTGTGGGAATCCTTAGAATTCCGTCTAAATCATTTTTGAAGGTAAAATGTTGTTCTTAAGGATTGTCTAAACAATTTTCAGTTCTGGTGCTTCTATCACAATATATCATGAGTTTCTCTCTAGTCGATCTTCACGGTATTAAATTCCATACCTTAAAAGTTGGTAGAAGGCTTTGGAGAGTCCTGTGGTTTGACTGTTTTTTTTTTTTGGACTACAGTGTTGTGTAATCTGCAAGCAGATTCATGGTTCCTGCACACAGTGCTGCAAGTGTGCTACTCATTTTCATCCGATGTGTGCGTCAAGAGCAGGATATAGCATGGAAGTATGTTTTTGTAGCTCTTTTACTTGTGAACTGACCATTGATTCGAACTAATATATAATATTATTGAATTCCACCGTAATTCGTTTTTTTTCTTCTTTTTAAAGCTTGCACGTCTGTATGATGCATGCTTCCATTTTCAAATTTTCTTATATAATTCATGAGTAAATAATATGAAGATGTAACAAGGTTGGTGATTGTATTAACAGTATTTGTTGAAATTTCAGTTGCATTGCTCAGAAAAGAATGGGACACAAAAAACCAAAAAGTTGATATATTGTGCAGTTCACAGGTTTGATTTGCACCCATAATTTGTTTCCTCATTTTCTTCATCTATTGCATTCACCAGTGGAAGTAGCGCAATTTTTTTGTTGGTTTATTCCATCATGCACGGCATTTATTGGTCCAAACCTACTCAATACTGTGGTTTTTCTGCAGGGTCCCAAACCCTCGTGCTGTTGTAGTTGTTCATACTCCTTCGGGAGTTTTCTCTGCCAAAAGTGTGGAGAACCAGACGGTGTGTTTCAGGGGTTCAAGGCTGATTTCATTGAAGAAAACTGAAGTTCCTGAATCTTCAACCATAGAGAGTAATGAGTTTGAGCCACTCTCTGCTGCAAGATGCCGCGTTTTCAAAAGATCAAAAAACAATAAGGTAACTTATGTAGGAATATTATTTGTCTATAATATGTTTGTTTCATCAGAATGCTAGTTGATTTACTTAATCTAAGGTAAAGTCAAATTGTTGTTTTCTGCACCAAGCTAATCAGTTTTTTTTTTTTTTCTCTTGTTGGTCTCATCTTAGTTTTGGTTTTGTTTTATCAGGGGCAGAGGGCTGAAGGGCAGCCAGTATTCCACCGATTGATGGGGCCAAGCCATCATTCTTTAGATGCAATTAGTAGCTTGAGCACAAATAATGTAAATTCCTATCACCTTTTGGATTTGGAACTTTTGCTTTTGGAAGGGGATAAACTTCTTGGCTGTTTTTGGAGTGATGAGACAGATAAATGTACATTTACTTACTTTCTGTTGTCTTTTTACAGGAAGTAGAGGATCCTAAGATTTTCACTTCATTCAAGGAACGACTTCACCACTTACAGGTACTCTTATTTTTTCATATGCTACTGCCTACTTTATATAAATTTGTAATTTCACTACTTTTTTTTTTTTTATCTAACATTTTCCATTAACATTTATTTGTGGTTTCAGAGAACTGAAAATCATCGGGTTAGCTTTGGTAAATCTGGTATACATGGATGGGGTCTCTTTGCACGTAGGAATATTCAAGAAGGAGAAATGGTACGAAATACAGTGGTACATAGAAGTCACTTTTTCTGTGTGTGTGTATATATATGTGTGTGTATATTTGTATGTATGCATAATAAATGTTTGTCTATCTGCATCTGCATATTGCGTGCTATTGAGAACTTCCCAAAATTTTTATAGTAGATTGATAGACAATGGTGTACTTATTTTCTGCTTTACTTAGGTGGTTGACATAATAGCTATCTGTTCTCTACCGTTTAAAGTATTAAGTACATCACTGGGTTGCCTTTCAGTGACAAACTTGTGGTTCATTTTCTTTCCCCTTTTGAATGCACACAACTGATGCTAGGTATGTATGGTACCCAGGTTGTTGAGTATCGCGGCGAGCAGGTTAGGCGCAGTGTTGCAGATCTGAGGGAGGCAAAGTATGGATTGGAAGGCAAAGATTGTTACGTGAGTCCCTTTCTTTCCTTTTTTTAAGTATTCCTTTGATTTTGTCTGTGTAGATGTATAAGTGTGTATTGGCAATTACTTATTCTATTAGATATCCTTATGCCTATGTTGGAAGTCATCAGAAGTACCATGATGCTTCAGATGCAGTCAGGGAATGTTGGGGACATTTGTTTTCTCTGTATTAGTCAGGCATAGATACCCGATGCATATCTTTTACACTTTTTTTCTTTTTAATTTCTTTTTTGATAAGTTTGTCTTTTGAAAATTTTATGCAGCTTTTCAAGATAAGTGAGGAAGTAGTAATCGATGCCACAGATAAAGGGAATATAGCACGTTTAATCAACCATTCGGTAAGCTCTTCTGTTGGAGTTGGGAGGTTTTTGCTTCAAAGTGAGAAAATCTCATGTTGTCGATTTCACTTCAAGATGCCTATGCTCATAAATTTATGCTCAAATCTCATGTTACTGCAGTGCAATCCCAACTGCTATGCGAGGATCATGAGTTTCGGTGATGAGGAGAGCAGGATAGTTCTCATTGCTAAGACTACTGTTTCTGCTGGTGAAGAACTAACGTGCGATTTATTCTCTTCTCTCTCTTTTGCTCGTTTATGCATTAACATTCTGTTTGGGCTGGTTGAAGAATCAAAATTTTTATTTTATTTTATTTATTTTTTAATTTCTCTGCCACAGGTATGACTACTTATTTGATCCAGATGAGCGTGATGAATTGAAAGTTCCTTGCCTGTGTGGAGCTCCTAATTGTAGGAAATTCATGAATTAAAGTTGCACATTCTTTATTTCCGTCGTCGCCGCAAGGAGCGCTGACCCATTTCCTAACCAATGAGGATTAATTCTTTTTCCAAGGGATAGAGCTTGTAATTTTTTTAATTTTAAATTTTACCCGTACATGTATGATAAACGATTTTGCTACAATAAAATGTAAATTCACCAGCTTTTTGGTTGGTGCCATTTTTCTAAATATAACTGCGCATCATCTTTGTTATATTCATATCATGGTTTTTCCCTGCGGGTGGATAACACAATCAATAATATAAAGTAAAAACTGAAAGGCAATAATAAATTAGAACAGGGAAGTATGTTGGTTCCTTTAGTAGCATTTTCGTATTTCGGCCTTGGTTCGAATTTTATAAACCTGCCACGACAATAGCCACGTGTCTCATGCTGGCGATTACAATCATACGGCCTCTTTTTACCGGTGAGTCTCCATTCTCCAACAAGCACACGTTCATATATTTGCACTAGTTATTTTATGCGTTGGAGTCTCCAACGAAAGAGAGTAGGCCCAACTGAAGTTGGTCCATAAATCAGGCCCAACTGGAAATGGAACTGGGGACCTGAGGCTTAAATATTTTTGAATTTATTCTCATATTATTTTACTCCTATTCATTTAGTTTAAATCTGATGAGTATTTCGCGCGCTTATATAAGTAGGCCGAAGTGTGAGAGAAGGATTTCAGACTCGCATAAGATTTACTCATTTGGTTTTGGCTCTGTGCGAGCGATTCGCGTAGCAACAATGGGAAAACGACTGCAAAGTTCTGTTCCGCAGTCAGACCGATTGGCGAAGCGGTTGCGACGAGCCAAGCCGATTTGCTCTTGCAGCTCTCCTCGTCCAGCTTTCCTCACTGCTCACTCCTCTTTCTCCTGGTACTCTCTCTCTCTCTCTCTCTCTCTCTTTGCGAATTTAGCTGGAATCGACTTGATTTTGTAGAAAATCTGAAATTTAGCTCTGAATTTCGTGCATGTAGGTGACTTTATGCCTATCTTGAATGTCTTTAAGTTTCAGTGAGAAGCGAGTGAGTGAATGCAGGTGTTATTTGAAAATTGATTCGAATTTTGTAATTCCGTTAGAAAATTTTCATTTGTCTGTTTTTTCGAAAATACTGTTCGGTGAACTTCGAATCTCGCTTGTAAGGCTAGCTAAAAGCAAAACTGTTTTCGTTAGGCAATTTCACAGCTATTTGAATCATATTCTGAAAAATATTTTGCTGAAAAGATTTATAAGGTACCGAATTATGACTTGAAAACTAGGTTTTACTCTGAATGATCGATCGGATTTTAAATCATGAATTCTAGAAAAATTTGGCAAAAAATAATGCATTGTCTCTACATTTTGCGTACTCTGTTTCTGTTTGAATTGGTAAGTTCAATTTCGTCAAAGCTTGACGTGGTTCATTAGAATTCCCGATCCTCTGCTTGGTAAGTGAGAAACCGAAGGAATTATTGTTAACATCACGTTCAGAATCTATTCCTGGAAATTACGTTACTAAGCAGATGCTCTGAAGGTTTAAGCCTTCTCGCTTAGAAACTAGAAGTCTTTTGCAATATTCACTTAGTTTACGTTTAATCGGTCAAGTTCCTGCGTTTTGTCAGAAACAAAACAGAACAATTATGTTTAATTTCATTTGGATCTGGAATCAAATTTGAATTCTTACCAACTTTTGAAGCAGTGGTCTGAGTTGACTCGAAACTGAACAGTTTTAGTTCATTTGTTGAATCACTTCTGTTTTACGCCTTTTACTGAAACTTTCGGTTTTGATTTTGAGAAAACTGAAAAAGAATAATAATATGTTTTTTCTCTTTCTAAAATTTTCTCTGTATAAAGCCTAACAGAATTTAATTTTCTTTTTCCAAGTTTATAATATCTCTTTGTGTACAAATCTGTATGGTGTTCTTTCGATAAGGTACGAAGAGGACGTGTGGACAGAGATCGCGAAGTTTCTGGACGGACGGTCTCTGGTGATGCTTGCCTTGACAAACAGATGGTTCCATCGTCTGATCATGGATGATAGCATATGGAAGTTCGTGTGCCTACGTGATCTTCAGGTCCCTGCTCCCGAGCACGTGGCATTCAAGTGGATCAACCTCTACACTTCAGCCTTCGGTAAGGATTAGCCTCTAGATGTTCCACGTGTCGTTTGTGACTAGTGTTGCAATGGTTTAAAATAGGTGTTACACATTGTATAATAATCGTCCGATCAAGTTTGATTTATGAATCGCAGATGGGTGTCACTCTTACATGTTCCGCCAGCAGGAGAAGCATATTGGTCAGTTCCATTTTCTTTGTTCATGAAAGGTTCCATGTGCTTCATTGACTACCATTAGTTGCTATTTCGACCAATCTTATTTTTCAGATTTTGATATTAGAACCACCTGGTGATTCTGAACCTATCCAGAGATTAAATTCAAGGCCGGTTTTTAGTGCTCATATGCATAATTCTAGTTGCAAAAATACAGTGCACTGTATAGCTGTATAGGGTTGTGGGTATATATGTTCGGTCATTCATCGAAATGTAAGAAGTTCATTTACATAATATTCAGATAATTTTGGCTGAATGGGGATGATGGGCAATGCTTGTAACGCAAGAGCTATTAACTTAAAGTTATGGTTTTATCGAGCATATATAAAAAGAAAAATCCTAGGTGGTGTCTCTTATGTGAGAGTTTGCCAGTAATTATGCTTGATTAGGAAGAACTAAACCCATTAGTTTGTAAAGATATATGATCATTCGGAAAGTTCATGCTTTCTTATTTGACATTCTCCTGAACCATAAAGATGCAAGAATTCCTGCATTAGTAGACTAATGAATACTTTTCATTTGATGGAAAAATCAGATTGGATGCGAATTGGTGCATTTTTCCTCGGATCTTCAGAAGCACTCCTCACAGAAAGGCTGAACTCCCCAGAGAAAATCCCAAAAGAAGATACTATAGACGAGATTTTGCAGTCTTGCGGCTGTTGTGTGTTAGACAACGTTAAATCTGGGATCTGGATAGCTGGTAGTTCTAAATCACTCTTACAGGATCCAGTGTTAAAATTTTATCACTTCAATTAACCTCGTTATTTAACTGGGGCTGATGTTTTCAGATCTCCAGCTTGTTCGATGCCCTGTCTGCGACCTCAATACATGTGATGGTGAGCAACAAAATTCATTACTACCATCAAAAGAGCAGAATCACCTTTCAATTTATTTAATTGATGAGATTAGCAGTATATGATTAATTAAAAGAGATACGAGTATTCAATCATTAGCCCTATTGGACAGAATAAGGCCTTACTTAGAGAATCTGGTAGTGTTGTGACTCTGAGTCATAATTGAGTAGCTCTGAGGTTTTTGTGGCGGTAAGTTACGGTAAAGTTTATAATATGTAGTCTTCACAGGCTCATCCACTTCTATTATGCTTCAGAAACTGATTCTTTTTTTATGCTTTATATTCGTTGGAGGGTATGTTTGCTTTTTTATCCTAAGGTAACGCACTAATCCACCGGATTTTGCTCTGATAATGAATAAGCCAACATGCATGTGCAGCATGTCTCATGTGTTGAGACTGATATTAACTACTATAACTGATGCATCCTATCACTGCTCCCATGATCAATCTTATAATGAAGCAAAATCATCAACTAGGGGACAAGCGACATAGAACACCAACTTGTTCTAGTACTATTAAGTCTGTAAGTATGCATAAGCAGCTGTCCATTGTGGGCAGTATGTATTGCTCTCATATTGAAACACATGACCTGGATAGTATCCTTATTTATGTAGGAACAATGCAGACATTAGATGCAAGGCATATAGAGCTGTTCCTCTGCGAGGAGTACCAGGATGGAAGCTGGGAATATGAGCTTACAGGATCTCATGATGTCAAAAAGCGCGTAAGTGGAGCTTCTGCAGCCATTTTTGACCTCAAACACCTCGAGGACCCGTCATCATGTGGTAATTCTTGATACTCCATACCAATTTAAATCGCTGTTCCATTCTTCTGTTCTGTCACCAAAAGATTCACGTTGACTTTTATATTATAGCGTGAACCACCTGTAAATAGTGTCGATCTTATCTAATGCTGTTAAGAAGGGGTAGTAAATCTTTTTGCATGAAAGTGTGATTGATGAGGCAAAAAGAATGAAGTGAAATTCGTCAGTGAGTCAGCCAAAATAATTTCACGAGTTGTGCTTTGTGAACGGGGTTAGAAGGGGTAGTTTAAGAGTGTAATTGAACTTCGTCACAACAAATGCCTCAAGTCCCTGATTCTATGTCAAGCACAATTTATCATGTTATTAGTTGCTTCCAAACTATTGAAAAAGTAAAATGATCTGACCCTAATTTCCAAATTAACTGGCAGCGGTCTTTAATATTGATTCGTGGATAGGAAAACACAGTGACTGGCAGCCAAAGGTTAAGATCACACGCCATGCGGTTGCTGTCAACACCAATTTACAAGAAAATGAAGGTAATTATCCTTCAAAGCTCAAGTATTTGTTACTTTAAACAGATTTTAGCAGCCCTCTTACTTCTGCCCCCACCATCCCATAGGCCATAACTGTCATAAACCAATCATGTGGTTACTCATAAATAGGCAATGAGATCATGCTTGCATTGCCCATTGTTGGTTTACCTAAGTTGCATACATCAGTTACGAAACTCAGTATGATGGATTACGGCTTCTAATGATTTTGTCACGATATCCTCTTGGAAGCAGGACTTCACCTCAAATACCAGACCATGAGAGCTGGAGCTGATGGGGAAATTGTTTCTATTAGAATCTCTCAGCAGCTCCTGTAATTCTTCTCAAATCCCAAAACCAGCAAAATTTATACTGATTTAGAGAAGTAATTCAACCATAGAAATCATTGGTGTACATCCAATTGGCTAGTAACTTTTATGTTGCTCCTATTAAAAGAACATGATCAAGAGTTGAGATAGTGGTCTTCCCTGTGACCACTTTGTTTTTCTGTCGCTGTATGAGGAAATGACAAATATTTTTCAGGAACATGTATGTATGAAATTGCATACTTACATGTATAGATGCATGGATATGTGGCTAGTCTATGTTTGGACAGAATGAATAAATGGTACGGAGTTGTAGCAATAAGTCTATAAAGAAGCCTAGCCAAATTATTCGTAATTGGAGCAGTTCATTAGTCATCTGATCTGGCATAGAGATGGGATGTTTATTTTAAGCTTTTTATATTACTTGAAATAATGCTACACTAGAAAGGTTTTTAAATTTTTTAATTTCAATGCAAAACAAATTTCCACTATCATAACTCCTACATTAATCAACATTTTCATCAAACAAATTCCGTATAGTATAGTATTATTGATAGTTAAGAACTTAAGACACCATTTTTATTATCAAATATTTAGTTTCAAACTTTGTGTTACGGTCTTATCATCTTATACCTTTATTTACTAAAATAATAAATCACATGAAATGGTGGTACATCAATTTAAAACCAAATTTTTGAAAAAAATGATTGGAAACCTAGCATTTCTCCTCCACGTATGTATATTTGAGTTAGCATTGTTATTTGATTGATTCATGCTTACATGTAATGTATTTTCACCGTTCCAAGTATTGAAAAACTATGTGAAGGCGCTTCAGGATGTTAGTGCGATTCCCTTTTAGACTGATGTACCAGAGCTTGTTCTCATAAACGAAGGTGGGAAGAAAATCCTTGTGCATACCTTTTCTTTGAATTGAGAATATCCTTGTGATAGTTGGAATATACGAGTATGATTCACAAACGCAATTACGTCAAACGTGAGTCATCTTTAAACTAATGTTGACTAGTCAATAGCAATTACCAAATTGTTGTTGGATTTCGCCGATCGTCATAGACTTTTTTGTTTTTTTTGGGTCATACGAATGAGTTTTGTCATAAAAGAGGAGGGAGATTGAAAGATCGACTTGGGCCTTAAGAAAAGCCGCTGGAGTTAATTATGACGTTCTTCAGGAAGATGGCCTAGTTCTACGACCAGAGTGGTCTCATTGCACCTTTTTTTTATATTAAAAAAAAAAAACTATTTTTATTATTTTTTACATGTCTTAATATAAATTAAACTCTTTTCTTTTAATAAAATCTCTCGAAGCTTCAAAAAATGACAGAGTCAAGCCTAAATAGCATGGCTAACCAAAAGTCACTAATTAAATGGTGAAATTTCGATTTTTTAAAGTTAATAGAAGGGACAAAACTAACAGAAAATTTTAGGAGGGCAAAAATATAATTTTGGGGAAAAAAAGGGGAAAAGGGTACAAATATAATTTTGGAAAGTCATATTTCTAAAAATATTATATTTTAAGAAAATTTTGAAAATATTTGGGTGGACATTTGCCCCCAACCCTTGATGTGCTTCTGCCCCTGCTCACCGGGATATATATATGACGTTTTTGAAAAGTAATTAACTAAAATTAAAAATTAAATTAAAAATATACATAAGTCATTCAAGATTGGAGGTGCTATACGAGTGGATGTGATCCCTCGCCAATGGGAGAAGGATCCTCTCCATTTACTTTCAAATGGAGAGGAGCCGGTTCTCTTAAAAGCAAGGGCATTATGGTCTAAATGGAGGGGATCCAGGTTCACGTCAATGACCCTATGATAGTAAGAGGTAGAACTTCCAAAAATTAATAAATTAATAGCAGTAAAAAAAGAAGGAAAAAAAAGAGAGAGTAAGTGCATATGTCATAGCGTTACAAAAAAAAAAAAGAAAAAAAAAGTGCATATGTCATAGGTGGCATGCGTTTATTGGCTGTTAGACATGGCACATGCCAATTGGTCCACGAGTGTGAAACAGCTGGGCAGCTTAAGCTTGGAGAGCAATCCATGTCCAGCAGCTAGGCAGCTTCGTCATAAATATGTAATTGTCAAAAAGTCAGACATTCTTACTCGCTACCCACCTATCTCGTTTCCGGCGGCTACACGCGTCCTCCTCCTTCCTCTCCCTCTCCCTCTCCCTCTCCCTCTCGAACGGTCACGGAAATTGGAGCTCGTCCAAAGCGAAAATCGTGAAAATTTGCTATTATTGGCATCCAATTAAGCTCCTATTCCTCTTCGTTTTCTCCTGTACGGTAAGAATTCCCTCTCTCTGTCTCCTCGTGTTCTTGGTCTTCTCCTTTGTAATCTCATACGCTAATATTTCACAGATCTCGAGGAGTTGATTGATTTTATTAATTACACTTCTCGGGATTCGTGGTTTCACTGTCCCGTGTAGTCTCTGCCAAAATGTCTTAGCCCTGGTTGATTTCTAGGTTGTCCATTCTCTAGGTCTAGGGCTTCAATTTGTTCCTTTCTTTTTTGGTTTTTGTATATAAATTCGAAATCAAACATGGGGGCTGTTTTGATCATCTGGGGATGAACCGGGTGATCTTTGTATTTATGAAAATGGCTGAATTCTTGTGAATTGTAAATATCTTTCGGTCAGGTTATTGTACATTTGATTCAAAGCTTTAAGCTTTTCTGACTTGTGAAGTAGTAACCAAAAAAGAAAATGTCGTCCGCCGGTGTCTCTGTTCTTAATCCGGTTCTCAATGAGCCTGTGGTTTTCCCAACTCATTTGTATTCAAAATTGGATATGTGCTCGAAAGAATCGATTTTGATATATCTCTCCATTTCGGGTTCAATGACTCCTATGCGTGTTTTGGAATCTGATTCCATCGAGTCCATGAAGCTCAGAATTCAAACCTGTAAAGGGTTTGTTGTTAAGAACCAGAAGCTGGTTTGCGGTGGCCGGGAATTGGCCCGGAGCCATTCTCTGCTCCAGGACTATGATGTTGCGGATGGGAATGTTCTGCATTTGGTTCTTAGGCTCTCGGATCTTCAGGTGATTACTGTTAGGACTGTGAGTGGGAAAGAATTTACATTCAATGTGAAACGAGATAGAGATGTTGGGTATGTGAAACAAAAGATTGTGAAGGAGGGAAAGGAATTTGTTGATTTTGAAGAGCAGGAAGTTGTGTATAATGGAGAGCGACTTGAGGATCAGAGGGTAATCGATGATATCTGTAAACATAATGATGCAGTGATACATTTGTTGGTTCAGAAATCCGCAAAAGTTCGTGCTAGACCAATTGAGAAGAATTTTGAGTTGTCTATTGTCGCACCACAGTTGAATGATGGGAGAGAATATGACGTTGATGGAGAAAATTGTAAGAGACAGTATGATGTTGGAGAAATAGTACCGAGGAAACCTCCTGACAGTGATTTTTTGTTGGAGCCAGTTATTCTTAACCCCGAGATTCAATTGCCCTCTGTGATATGGGATATGGTTAACTCTACATTTGACGGATTAGATAGTGGTCATTACCCGATCAGGTCTATGGAGGGTACAGGAGGAGTTTATTTTATGATGGATTCTTTGGGGCAGAAGTATGTGTCTGTTTTTAAGCCCATGGATGAGGAGCCAATGGCTGTGAACAACCCCCAAGGGCTTCCATATTCCCTGGATGGTGAGGGATTAAAAAAGGGCACGAAAGTCGGAGAGGGAGCATTCAGGGAAGTTGCAGCTTACATTTTGGATCATCCGAAGGGTGGGCGCTACCCATTGTCCGGCGATGAGAATGGTTTTGCTGGGGTTCCCCCTACTTTTATGGTCAAGTGCTTGCATGGAGGATTCAACCATCCAGGGGATTTGACTGTCAAGATTGGGTCTTTGCAGATGTTCATGGAAAATAACGGAAGCTGTGAGGATATAGGCCCTGGGGCTTTCCCCGTTAAGGAAGTGCATAAAATTTCTGTTTTGGATATAAGGCTAGCAAATGCAGATAGGCATGCAGGCAATATTTTGCTGAGCAAAGCTGGAGAAGATGGAAAGCCTATGCTGATTCCGATTGATCATGGGTACTGCTTGCCTGAAACTGTAAGTACTCTGCTTAACTTTATTCATGCTTAACTTTCTGTAACTTCATGCGGCCCATGGCATTTTTATTTGTTTTATTCTCCTGTGATATTGTTATTTGTTTTTATTCTCCTGTCATTTATCCGTTTTTCACTTTCATAAATTATGGATACTAAAATTATTTTGAGATTGTAGAATTCTAATATTCTTGACTCAATGCTGTGCATTAGATTCAAATTTCAATCAGGACTCCTAGATAAGGTTTCATAGGGGACGTAATAGTCTTGATTGAATAAATGGATTTGGGAGTGCACTTCTACAATTTCAATCAGGACTCCTAGATAAGGTTTCATAGGGGACTTACTAGGCTTGATTGAATAAATGGATTTGGGAGTGCACTTCTACAATTGTTATGATGTATCCATCTGATCATTTTCGTTAAACGTTTTTAATCTAAATTGATTTGTGAAGCACATTGTTGATTAAGTATTGTCAAAAGACATGCCATTTAGATGATAGTAAATTTTTTATTTTTTTATTTTTTTTAAATTGATTGTTTCAGTCTTTTGTTGAGTTTGTTGAATCCTATTCACTTTACACATATGCTGTTCCTGCAGTTCGAAGATTGCACATTTGAATGGCTCTATTGGCCACAGGCTCGCCAACCGTACTCCACAGAGACGATTGAGTACATAAGATCCTTGGATGCTGAAGAAGATATTGCCCTTCTGAAGTTCCATGGATGGGAGTTGCCACTTGAATGTGCTCGCACGCTCCGCATCTCAACTATGCTTCTGAAAAAGGGGGTGGAGAGAGGGCTCACCCCCTTTGCCATTGGAAGCATAATGTGCAGAGAAACCTTGAAAAAGGAATCTGTGATTGAGGAGATTGTCCAAGAAGCACAGGATTCTGTGCTTCCTGGAACCAGTGAAGCTACATTCCTTGATGCCGTGTACCAAATCATGGATCGCTACCTTGACGAGATTGCTGGATCGCCTTTATCATAAGGATGCAGGTTTTTCTTTTCGGTTTTTAGAATGTAAGTATATATAGGTATGGCAAGGCAACTAGGATTTTCTCCTTTTGTCCACACACAATGTGATTGGAATTAACATTTCTTTGTGATTATCCATTCTTTCATATCAATCACAAGTGTGTTGTGATTGAACTGAAGTTAAGTTTTAAGTTACAGATTCATTTCTTTGAGTTTTTTCTTTATTATTATTATTATTATTGTTTTATTTTTTTGAACGAGGGCCTCTCAGCTTGAAGGGGGTAGTGTTGTGTGATTCAATACAAAGGATTGTTTGACATGGTATTAGTGATGAAGCTTAAATTCATTGAGGTTTTGTAGTCCACCAAAACATCAGATTGTTTAACGTGGCAGAAATGATAAACCCTAAATTCATTGAGGTTTTGTTGTCCACCAAAACACTAGATTGTATGACGTGGCAGAAGCGATAAAGCCCTGAAAATCCATCGAGGTTCTGTAGTCCACCAAAAGGAGGAATTGTCTTTGAAATTTTGTTGATAGGAAAAACTGAAATAATTAATTTCGTTCAACATGTAGACCCATTCGAATGCTGTTCAATCCTAACTATTTATTAGTTGAGTAATCCATCATTATTTCACTGTTCTGATGTGATATTGTTACCTTCAAATCAGTTTTTATTATATATATATATATATATATATGGTGAATTAGCAATATCATGTTTTTAAGAAGTAGTTTAATCGATTAAAAATCACACCTCATAAAGTGGATATCACTAGTTTAAATTTTTCCTTTCCCCTTTTGTGTGAACATGTCAAAAGAAGTAGTAATATCATGTCAACATATTAAGATAATGATAATCTGTTAGTAATAGCACTACTCGCCTAATATTTATGCTGTCTTAGGTTGCATTTTGTTTTGGCGTAAAACATTTTTTACAAAAAGTGTTTTCAATTGATTTTATTTATTTATTTATTTTCCCAATACACTGATTAGTTGAATTTCAAACTAAGTGGTTAATAAGTAAATAGCACACCATATTTATATACCGTTCACTTTTTGGTGAAGAAAAAACAAAAAATTAAAAGAAAAAGAAGTAATAATTAGTATAGAAAAGTGAAAAAAAAAAGCGTTAATAAAAAATGTAAATTTTATTTTATAGTGATTTTTATTTTATTTTAATAGTAGTAAAAAATAAATGATGTGATATAAAAAGTGTGAATATTTTAATGTTAATTTATTTGAAAAATGAGGTAAATAGTATTTTAGGGTAGGAGGGTGTTTAACAAATTGTCTGAGAGAACTGAGAAGAGCTAATAGTTATTTCTTTTTCACCTCCTTTCTACCTAATCTAACCTAAAATAATATATCCGGCAAGAGACAGACGTTAGATAACACGGCTTCTATGCCTTTTATTGTCATTAAACATTGAGTAGCAGAAACCAGTTTACAGTTCCATAAAATACTATACACTTCAAACTATTTGCCTAATACTATCACCCAGGGGCCAGGTTACATGAATGCAGCAGGGACAGCAGGGTGATGAAGAGCAGTTGTGAACCTCCTTTGCATTTGAAATAAACACAAAAATATCTTGAACAACCGCATGATCAGGAGATTGAAAGTTGGCTCCAGCCACAGTCATCTTTGGACCGGAATAAACACAAAAATGCATATGAATTATGCAGTTACCATTTCTCGTGCATAAAGTTTGGAAATTTTTTGTCTTCCCAAAGTTTATGCAGTTTGACATCCAAAGTTTTGCCACCATCAAATGCATGCAAACATAAGCTCCTGCTACCAGAATTGGCAACAGATTTAACTTGGGAAGAAGACGGCTTGGCAGTGGCAGGTAAATGTCAGGTCAAAGACATGCTAGATCTCGCTGTGGCTATGCCATTTGTCTGTCATTTTAGAGATGAAAAGTAAGACTCAGAATAGTTCTATGTTCTTAGAAAGGCCCAAATCCTCCTGAACTTCTTACATGGGCCTTTTCTTTTCTTTAAAAAAAAAAAAAAACCAACGAACTGTGACTGAAATGATACTTCTCTCATAAAAATGATACTGAAATGAGGTTGTTTATTCAAGATCTGCTGGATGCAAATATAACTTACCAATAAAAAAATAACTTTTTTTTTTTTTTTTTTTAACATGCTGCCCAAACGCAGGAGGCAGGTATCATCCTTATTTCTTGCCATGCTTTAGCTTCCGCTTCGGCCCTTTTCTGAAGACCCAAAAAAAATAAGAAAGGAAACACAGGGTTTTACTGTGAAAATGCAAACATTGCTGAAATACCTCATGCATATTAAGTAGACTTGTTCCATTCCTCTCTGCCGAATTTCAGAGCTAACTATGTCAAGAGTTCAAGAGTTACCTCTTTGGGGGTTTGCCAGTGGCACCAAACACACCCTTCATCATTGAGCTTATATCCACAGAGCGTTCCTTCATGATCTTATCCTGGTAAATTTTGCTCCCAATCTCACTAATTTGTTCCTCCACTTCTTCCACCGTTTGGTCCACATTGAGCTGAAGCTCCCCTTTCCTGATGACAGTTACACCGAAACCATTTCCCTTGGCTTCCCGAAAAGCATCCTAGGGAGAGTTAATGACTGTTAACGAGAGCAAAAAAAATGTTTCCCATCTCAGCAGGGAAAAAGAATAACTATTAACCCAAAGAGGAAAAGAAAAATTTCTTTATTATACTTTCTACGGGACAAGAAGGGAACGCTAGGCCTAGCGGTCAGCAAAACACACAAAAGTTAAAGAACATAGCTGAAAGGAATACTTAAAAATACACGACTTTGATAAGTTAATAGAAGAGGAAATCAAGCATCAGATGGCGCCATCAAAGAGGTCTCTAAAACAAATGAGGATGTATGACAAGCATAAATGATATTTGTGAGCATAGTCCTCTGAGCTGGTTCTTTAATAAAATGCATGGCCATCACCAACAAAGGTACTCAAATGATTATAGAAAACATTAATATGGAGACAAATAAACTCCTTACTTTAGGCAGCCGTGGAACAACAAAGGCATGGCCATTTCCAAGCATGTCCATATGAGCCTGAATGATGTAACACATATTTTTGCTTTCACCAACATCTTCAAAGGCAATCACATGATATGGCTTTGGTTCCAATTCAATATCAGTAGCCATCTCCAATGAATAGAATCCAACCCTCTGTTCCCCATTATCAACTGTGTACAATTCGATGCACTGGAAAATGGACAGAAGATAATCACTAACTATATGGAAAAGGATTTTTTTTTTAATGATGGGAAAACCCCCAAGGCATGGTCGCTTCGTGTACCCATCCCTGAAGGAACAAACCCCCCAGACAAATTCAGTGGAATATATACTAAAGCAGAATATAAGGTCAATTCAGTGAAATATTTTGACATGTGCTTAGTATTAACACTTATTTTTTTTCGGTAATAGGCAGATTAAGGTCAAAGTAGCAGAAAAGGTGAAATATCTACGTACCAACACATGTGGGAGATCTAACCACCACAGGTAATCTTCTTCCTTGTCATCTGCATATTCACGGTATTTGCTCACTACAGCTTGGGGTCCAAACAATTCCATCTCCCTTTTTAGTTTGTTGAGCTTCTTTTCCATGAATTTCTTATTCCTTTCGGGTACTTTCATCATCAAGTCCGCTGCTTCCTGTATTTCTTTTTCAGTGATCCACCGATCTAAATCCTTCCCTACATCTTTCATAATTGATTTAACTTCAGGGTCTGTCTCTGCATTGTAAGATTCCAAAAATTCACGGGACCATTTCTTTGTGTGTTGCCAATATTCCTTCCCTGATTGTGTTCCGGCTTTAACAGAACCATCACTGCCTTCAACTACTGTCTTAGATTTTTTTGGATCACCATCATGGAATTTTTTGTTTGGATCAAGGGCTGGCAAAGAAGCAGTAACATTTCCAGAAATGGGTGATTCTGTTGTTTTTTGAATTGAGTATTCCTGGTCCTTCTTTATGGGGTATGAATTACCAGTGTTTTCACCCAAAAATGCCTTCCTTTGTTCAAGGAAGTTATCGAGGAACTCAGGATTTTTTTCCACTGGAGGTGCTTTCCAGCGTGGTATGATTTTTTCTGGTGGATCATACAAGCTGATACCATCTAGAGAGAGAGAGAGAGAGAGAGAGAGAAACATTATCAGTACCAGTGCTTGAAAAAACTTCAAATGCTAGGTTAACCATATGAACATAAACTTAGCCACTACTTGGTGACTTGGTCTGTATAACCATTTATCAGTCTACGTAATGGTTCTCCAGAACTTCATTCTTAATGTAGAAGTCTTTACAGGTTTCAGCATTAGGTGAATTTCATTGTATTGCTGATACTAATTTGGATTTAGTTATATTAGAAAACTAAAAATATATTGTTTAAGTTCTACCTTAAGGAAATAACGAGTGAATGAAAAATAAATGATTTAAGAACAAGTAACTACCTGCTCCATAATCAAGATTTTCAATGTTTGAATGGAGCCATTCGTGCACTTTCGACAGCTTTTCATTCTCTTTCTCAACTTTCTTCTCAAGACCCCTAAAGAATGCCTGTTTATCTTCAGCATCCATCAAATGAAATGGATCCCGCCCCGCCAACTCATTTTCACGGACTTGAAAGACAATTTCTCTAAGACTGTCATCTTTCATCCACTCAAGTTCACTATCATCTTCACTAAAACCAAGCTCTGTAATTTTGGTATTTATATTGAGCTGTTCATTGATCTTTTCTCTAGCAACCATGTAATTATCTTTGAATCCAACTCCAATCTTCTTCACTATGGGCTCAACTTCACGAAAATTTGTCTCTATCCAGTTTTCCATCTTTGCAGATGATCCTGCCTCTGTATTGATGTCATTACCTTCATTATTTAAGGAAGTTTGGGGCTTCTGAAGACCGCCCAGGCCACATCCCAACTCAGAACCTTCAGAATCATCATTGCTGGTTGGGACAGATTCCTTCGGAGAAACTTCACAAGCATTTGTGGCGGGGATTGAATTTGATGTTGGACCTGAAATGGCAGCCACTTTGTCATGAACGTCCAATTTATGGCTTGTACTGCTACTAAATCCCTCCTCACTTGGAAGCCTGAAAACAGCAGCACTTTCTTGCACAGTTTTGACGCCAGACTTTATGCTAGGCTTTAGGTTGTCACGTTTCTCAGAAAGATAGTCTCTAGCTTCTTTTACTGACAGTATCACTCTTGGCTTTGTTTTGATAGAATTTTCGTTTGACAAACATGATTCACCATCGGAAGTATCAGAGAATCGGATGACTTCTCGTGTGTCTGTTACCTGCAAAGCACTTTCGCTATCTTTACTATCCTGCATGGTACTTTGACTATAATTTGAAACTTTTCCACTTGGTGCGCTACTGTCTTGCATATCCTTGTCCTCTATGGAAGTGACCATACTGAGAAATCCAGTATCATCAAACTTTGGTTCGTCCAAAGTTCCCATCTTTACAGTTCCATAAATGCCATGAGTCTGCCCTGAATTTCCATTTGGAGGGTTGGTTAAAGACCCCTCATCCTCTTCACTATGCTTATTTACCAGTTCTATCTCACTAGATAGTTCATTATTCACAGCCTGATTTTCTTTTTCATCTCTATCAGTCTCAGATTCCCGTGCACGTCTGGCCATTTGTCTGATTTCCTGAATTTTATTATCCAAGTCTGTAGATTTGGCAGTCAGAGTACCAGATGAATGTCCTAATGACAATTTATCAGTGCACACCTTGGCTTTCAAAATACTATCCATAAGTTCTTCCTTATCAAGCTTAGGCTTCTCAACAAACAGAGTAGGCGGTTCTGAAGTTTCTTGAACAACCTCCACGCTCACCTTCTCCAACATCTCTTTCTCCTTTCTCGACTTTATTTTCCTCCTCATCATTTCTTTCTCAGCTTCTGTATAGTGAACCTCCTTCTCCCCGAAAGTAAATAACTTCTTTACTGCCCACAACGCAACAAATACAAATAACACCATCCTACCAACCCTCGGGAGCTTCGGGAGCAGCTCAGGCGGAAGAGTTAAACTCCGAACCGCCTTAACAAAACCAGACTCCGCACCTTGAACAACAAACTTCGCCACCGAACTATTCTTCGGAAGCACATTCTTCCCACTCTCCATCTCTCTAGCCAAACTCTCGGCACGCAGAATTTTCAGGTTCACTTCCGCTGAGTCCTCCAATTCGCTTCGATCAACACGGCTTCTTCTTGAGATTTCATGCTCGTCAACCGAAACCCACTTGACATTCCCTTCCGAATCCTCAAAAACCGTAAAAATAGGACCCGACCCAATACCCCAATCCTCGATATCCTTCTTATACTGGTCAGCCCAATTCTCTAACTTATTCCACAATACAGATTCACTCAAACGTTTTAACTTGAATTCCTCCCTTCCACCATTTTCAACTCTATCAACAACACCACCATGATCAGTGTCACGCTCTTTTGCACCACCAAAATTCAAATCATCTTTAATACCGCTATCATCCAAACCAAGATTCGGTTTATGGAAATCAGAGCTGGGTTTGTAAGTAATGGGATTGTTACGCACCTGTTGATAATCAACGAGCTTCTTCCTCAGCGAGTTCCGGCGACTCGTGGGTCGACCAAAATTCGCAAGCACATGGAAATTTCTGCTGCTACGTGATTGCAAATAGATTGGAAATGACGGGTTCTTGTAGAAATTCAAGCAGGGGATGTTGTACCTAAATGGGTTTCTCTTGCTCCAAGCTTTAATCGGGAATTTGGGAGAGAAAGGTGAAGTTCCAGAAAGAATAAGAGGTATTTTTGGGTTTGGAGAAGTGAGAACCTCCATGGATTAAGACAGTTGAGAGAGAGTGAAACGTAAAGAGCATAGCATCGCACTCGTAGTGTCTAAATGTCTTTGATAGAATCATAAAAGAGGTTTTGCAGCATCGCTAAAACCCATTTGCCTACAGGTGGAAGCTGATGATAAAGTCCGCAAACGACGTCGTTTTGCGATTCACGTGGAAAATTTGATTACCCAAGACTTGTGCTGGAGATTTATCAACGGGTCCAACAACCCAATCGAATCCAATCTGGGAATAGCGTACCAATGTAATCCCACTATAACAAGGAGCCCAATTGGAAAGGGTGAATTAATAAAGGAAAATCTTGGGGTGCTCTCCATGGTTTCTCGCTGTTAGGTTTCATAAAAATGATTTAAGAAAAAATAAAATTGTAGAATTTCACCAACGGTTTTTTAGGCATTAAAGATCAAATTTGAGGCGATTAACAACAAATTTATGAGGCATTAGCAACAAAATTGAGGCATTAGCATCAAATTTAGGATGATCAAACCCATTTTTGGTGATATCATCCCTAAAGGTTTAACCTTCCACCCTTAGGTTTAATTTTGAATCCAAAAACAAGTTTTAAAGCATTAGAACCTAACTATTAACTCATAAAATTAATCAAGAAAAAAACGATCTACAATTTTATTTTTTATTAAATCATGTTCTACATAAGACTGGGAGAACACCAGGAGAACACTATGAGGAGAACCCCTAGCAAACCTCATTAATAAACAACACCTATAATGGCCTTCTGAAAAAAGGTAAAAGAACAACTATAAAAGTCATAAAGTCTCGACTCTTGAGGAGTTAAATTACAGTTTACTGTAAACGAATCGAAATCATTTAATTAATATTTTAATAATTATTTTTATGCTTTCTAAAAATAAATGTATCACATTATTAATTCCTTCTACGTCAACTTATTTGCATGTTGCTATCGTAAGAGTTTCTAAAATCTTTTATTAAGATGTTGATTTTTTTTTTTTTTTTTTTGAGCGGATGTTGTTCTCTTGACCCTTCATAAACTTTTAACGTGAGGTTATAGAAAAATATTATAAAGGGTTAAAAGCTGTGCTTATGTGCCTTTTATAATGTTTATGAAATGAAAAAGAATTAAGAAAATTTTTGAAGACTGAGAAGACATTATAGGAGATTTGTCCTTTTTCTTTGTAGGAGATTTAAGTTCATATTCTTCAAAACTTTATATATGTGGACAACTGTTTGTTTCATCTTTGATGATTAGTTATAGTAATTTGTATGTTCTTTTTGCTCCTTTTTTTTTTTGGTGTTTCCTTCATATATTTTATACGTATTTAAAGGACCTTATGCTTTTTATGATATATGTCGACTACTTGTATATATGTGTGTCGATTATGTTTTACAAGCTATTTCAAAGGCACATAAGCACCATAAGGTCAAGGTGCAATCATTCACAAGGCCTCAACTTGAAGAATAGGGCAATTTTATTTATTTATTTTTTTTTGCTTTGCTGAACTTTCTTTTATTTCGGGGTAAATTTTATAAGTTTTTCCGATTCTTTTTGTAGGCAAAGCCGCGGTTCTTGTTAAACTGCTGCAAAGCTTTCTGCTGAAATTAGTTGGTTATACTTTATAGTCACTGATTCTTGGTTGAATTTTGGCAAAAAAATAAGTGCGAAAAAAGGAGGGGAGTAAGAGAGAGAGAGAGCTCACAGACAATTTATGAAGGTTGAAACCTTCAGCACCATGCATAATTAATGGCAAGCAATGTTATCTGCGTCATCTACTAATATTATTGTTCCCAACATAATGCATGAAAGTACAGCACACAGGGAAGAGAGAGAGAGAGAGAGCTAACTACAAAGATTGTGTATGCAGGCCCCGCCTTCTGGGTTCTGCTGTTCTTTCCATATCCGGCCCGTAACACGCAACTTGAGCTCTTTCCTATCCCCACCAGAGAAGAAAAGTGCCATGTTCCGCTGTATAATGAGGCCATCATGGCTGTCTCTAACTTTCCTGTGGCTGTCCCTTACGCTTCTTGGGTTGCCCTCCCAAGTCAGTTTTCGACCATTTCCTCCAACTTCCAGGCTATAGGTGTAGTTTCTAGCATCGTTTTCATCACCCATGAAACGGAGGAATGCCATATAAACAGGAGCCATGCCAAGCTGGAAGGCTTCAAAATGGAGACAGAAGTACTGACCAAAACAGTGGAAGACCTACCGAGGACAATAAAAGAGACAATTGCTCAAGTTTCATGATAATTCTACAAGCGGGACAAGCGGCCCTCTGATGCAGCACAAAGAATGATAAATAGCAATCTTCTATAAAACAAAGAGTAATGTGATTTAGTAAATTGCTATATGATTGGCATTGGCATACTGCTAAGGATGACGTGATAGTAAAAATTGTTATTCTTTATAAAAACAGTATATTGCCTTTTCAATAAAATTGGGTTTTCAATTTCAATCAGACTTATTCCACAGAGGAAAAAGAAACATGTATACTTACAGTTAACATCCAAGTAGCATTTTCTACTTCTCTTGGATTTGACTTGACATAACGATGGTTAAAAGTGCATCCAGAATGCATATCAACCTTGTGATCATCCCTTAAGTGGGCAACAAGGAATGGAATATCTCCAACGACAGAGCAGTCTGATCCAGCATATGGACAGTTGTATGGTCTGAAGTTACAAACAGCTTCATGTTTGAGTTTACTATAGTAGGGGAATATCTCAGGGCACCCAAGAGGGCTGTATTTGCAGCGCAGTTCAAGTGATTCAGCTACCTTCTCCAATGCTAGACACCTAATGTCGCCAAGCTCCTGTCTACAAGTTGGACACCGGTTGTGTACCCTTGTTTTACAGGTCGAACAGAGGGTATGCCCATTGTGGCACTGCAGAAACAATATTTGTTAGAAACTCAGAAACCTTTTAGGCATCGTAAGGACTGTGATTAAGTAACATGACACTATTCCCAGACACAATGCTAACCCAAAGTTTCCAACTACTTGTAGAGAAACAGTGACAACATCTGGGAGGAAGCCATCAGATATGGTTACGTAACCTCAGAAAATCTGGCAACAAAAGCATGCAGGTGTTTTTAAATAAATACAACATTTTAAATCAGCAAACATCAAGCAATTAAAAAAAAAAAAAAATCAATCATGCCAAACTACTCACTAGGAAGAAGTTAAATAACATACACGAAGAAGGCCAAACCTGTGCCCTACACCAATACTAGCTCCAACTTAACACACAAAATTCAGGTGGTCAGAAATTGTTCAACAAAATCTTTTCTGATAACCCTTAAAAAGAAGCGTCTAACACCAGAAACTCAAAATAGAGTTTAACCCACTTCACTTTTCCTAGGCTTGCTTTCAGACAAACCATATTAAAGCCATCCAATGCCAGTGCTCCAATTTTAACTCACTTCATAAAGAAAAGACTTGGTCATGCATTTGCCAATTGCAGATCTCTCATCTCACAGACAAAGCTCTTGGATGACAATAAAGAGAGACTACCCATACAGACATGGTAACAAAAATTTGTAACCATGAAAGAAAACAGTAGAACTGGACCAAGAAATTCTATCTATATAATATGACAACAGAGGAGAAAACAGGATTACAGGAATATCCTCCTCACGACCAAGAAAGGGACAAAAATGGCACCTATAAAAGAAATGAGAAAAAGTAAATACCAAGCCACTCTGTATTTGATCTAATTTCAGTTGCCACTAATTATAAAGTTCTTTTGAACCTGATAAACTTCCAAAGACAAAACATTCACATCACATACCAATATCTCCTGCAGCAGTCATGCCACACCCCATTATGAAACATAGGCCAACCTCTTTTCCTGGCGACCCACCAAAGCTTGTCTTCACCTTCCCAAAAATGTTCCTGTAATCTTGTTTTTATCATTGTTGTTGATAGTTGTTGTATGTGTAAAAGGAACAGAGAGTCTATGGACCATCTTCTTGTCCATTGTGAGGTTGTCAGTGGCTTATGGGATGTTTTCTTTAGTTGATTTGGGTTCTTGGGTTATGCCTAGACAAGTAGTTGACTTATATACACGTTGGACTGCCAGGAGCACTCTGAGTGCTGCTGTGTGCAAGATGGTTCCATCATGCCTCTTGTGGTGTCTATGGAGGACAAGGAATGATAGAAGTTTTAAAGACCGTGAGAGGACTTTGGAGTAGTTTAAGTTGTTATTTTTCTATATTTTGTAACTTTGGACAGCAGCTTTGTTTATCCTTTGGTGATTAGTTATCATGATCTCATTATTCTCTTTTCTACTTCTAGTTTGGTGTTTTCTCATGTATACTTTCTATGTACCTGGGGCACCTTACACTTTTAATGAAATCTTGATTACTTACAGAAAAAAGTAAGTCCACTATCTAGAAACTTTCCAAACAAGGAAACTCTAACCTACCTGAAATAGAGTTTTTTCTCCCGGCTACAAGCTCCTACCTGAAATAGAGTTTTTTCTCCCGGCTACAAGCTAAAATTAAACTCTATCCAAAACTACCGAACCATGTCCTAACCGGCACAGACATGCTGCTCATAAAATTTGAACATAATAAGAGGAGTTTAGGGTTAGAGGTATTACAAGTCATCAGCCACCATTCAACTATGTGATCAGCTACAGAGATTCTATACAGCAATTCCCATTATATGCAGCCATTATAGCCATGTATTTCATTAATATTGGAAATTTCACGTCTTCTTCAAAATAGTCACAAGTAGTCTCCACCCATGGAAAACCATCCTAATTAGTTTACTTGATTTTTGCAGACCCAAATAGCAACTGAAATTTAACTTGACAAAATCACTCAACTGCAGTGTGCAAACACATCACACCTATTATTTCACTCACGCCAGAAACCCTAGCTCTCACATCTTTTAGCACCCCTACTGTCTCAAATAAGTTGCATGTGCCTAATACAATACAACACAAGGGAGAGGGATTGTTATTTAGAATAATGGCTGGCTAAACAAAGCATAGGAATTTAACCAAACAGACAGTGCTGCTATCTTAATTGAGATCATGCCATCCCACATAAGCTCCTTTAGATTACTCACACTCACACAAGACTCATTCTGAAATCATAAAATCATCTGCCCTTCCTCATATTTGAGATCAAACTGGTGAAGTAAAGAGGGATAGAGCCATTCATATGGATTTGCACAGTTTGGGGAACACAGGAAACAGTAGAACAAATCAAGTAAGCTACCTTAGTGCTAGATAAGTAATAAACAAAGCTTTACTTGGTTAAGATGTATACTCAACCAATAGAACCATCAAAGAACCCCAATTCAGAACCAACAAAATTCAAACTCTTGCAAAACGCAATGTTTTAGCTCATGGCATGCTTACCCTTAGCTGCACCTTCTTTCCAGACTGTTTTGCATAAATTCTAGCAACCAAATCCCCCCAAAATCCAACCCAACCCAACCAAATCTTACAAACATAATCATCCAACAGAACTTAAATTCTACCGACAATTTCTTCTATTTGGTAGTGCATTCTGCTCTTTATCCAACCTCAACATTCCCAATGCAATGCAATTATAACACAAAAATCCATAATCTTTACCGGCCCAATCAATCAAAAAAGAATCATCATCATCATCATAATTATAATAATAACAACAATAATAATAACCAGTAACGATAATAACAAAAAATAAAATAAAATAAAATAAATAACATATAAAAATTACAAAGAAGCTGGAAGCAAATTGATCAAGTCCAACAAAGGAAAATATTGAAATAGCCACACAAAGAAAAAAAAAACCCATCAAGCAAAATGGAGGAAAAAAAACAAACCTGATGGATTGGGGGATACATTGAATTGGTGCATACAGGGCATTCAAGAAGCTCATGGACGCTGGTGGTGCTGGGACTGTTGTTGTTGTGAGGCTTGGAAATCGAAGGGAACTGATGGTGATGGTGATGGATCTCGTCCTCATCCATCACATCCGGGGATGGCACGATATCAATGACAAAGCTACCTGACTCCATTCGTATAAAACAAAGCCAACCCACGAACACACAAAACCAAAATATAAATTTTATGGGTTATCCTAAAATGGGTATAATTTTGTTGTTCCTTTTGTATAGGATTCTCGCTGTACAGTCCAGAAGAGGAGGACAAAAGAGAAAGACGTCAAAATTGTGGGCAATTGGTGGTGGTGGGAATGAATGTTTTGTATGTAATCATGTGAAGAATGAACGAACAAAAAATAAGGAAGAGCAATAAGGGAAGGATTCCATCCGCATAGTAATAAGGACAACTATTCATCAAAAAGGGTGCTTTTCTTCATCGTTTTACATACGCACAGAGAGAGAGAGAGAGGGGCACCGTCGAAATTCTAAGAGCCATTTGATCAACATCATGCGGATTTGAAGTTTGAACTGAGACCGTAATGATTGGGTATATGGAGATTATTGCCACTACGATTTTTTAACCTACTTAATAAGGGCTCGTTTGTATGCTGTAATAGAAAGAACCAATATTTTATTTTTTTATATGTCCACATAATGATAGGAGGAAAGAAGATTCGAACTTGTGATCTCTGTTTCATAAAGTGTAGTTCACAGATAATTGAACTACTTCTTGGGGACAATATTTTATTATTTGGTTCCTCTATCATCTATCATTTAGGAAATATAAATGTTTTTATGTTGTCCATCTCCTTCCATTTATTTTGCAAATTAGGCATTGGATTTGTGGAATTCATATGATACTTATAAATTTAATAATTAATTTTACAAAATAGATGGACTGTAGATATATATATGTAGTATGTCTATTTAGGAATATGTATCATCCTAAAATGAGAAATATTCATTCTTCTAAAAATGATGCAAGTCTAAAAATAATATCCCAAAAATTCATTCATCATTTTTATTTCTATCCCTCCAACAGGTAGCCACCTCAATCGAACCTCCATGTATGCACCCTAAAGCATGCCATCTAGTGGCCTTAACCACAATATTTGAGCTCATCATCAACCATTGCTTTGCTTCGCCAACTGACGGCCATCATCCGGTGCAGCCTATTGCTAGCAATCATATTCGATAATCAGTTACTGTCTTCGAACATTGATTGTTAACATCCTTGTTTGCCAACCATCTCAAGCCACCATCTATCATGTCCACAAAAGCCCTCTACTGTCTGCCCATCTTACCATCAGGCATTGCCTGGCCCAGCCTACATCTAGCCATCGTTCAACCAAGCTCATCATTGACCACCCTGGAAGGCCAAAAGATTGAGCTTCAATCAACCACCGTAAGAGTATTTTAGGAATTTGGGTTGAAATTTTATTCCATTTCAATTAAAAAACTTGGTCATTGGTGAGTTGTCACGAAATAATAAATAAGAATGATCATTTCATTTTCCAGAGGAAATTTACACTTTTTGTTTGTTTGTTGGGCATTTTCTGATTGGGTATTAGTCACTATTAGCTGTTGCAGATTGCAACTTCTAAATCTGCGTGGGAAGGAGGGAGTAGGGTCTGGACCAAAAGAGGAAAACTTGGGAGTAAGGTGGTGCACATTTATTGGACTAATGTCAAAGACAATGTTTTGGATAGACAAGTTTAATTTTCTTTATAATATATGTGGGTCCCAGTTATCTCATGTGTTACAGAATTTGTGGGCACTTCTGAGATGGTCAAATTGATTGATGCAATTAATAAATGTAGGATATATGAAGGGACGGTAGCATTTGAAGTTTATGGGAGCAAGATTAAAAAAATAATAATAATAATTTAGGAAGAAAATTTTTAATTTTTAAAAGGTTATAAGATTATTTTCTAAAAAAAATACTAAAGAAATAAAGAAATTAAATAATTAAATATCTGAAAATTTTGTATTTATTATTCTTGACGTTCAATGGGGTCCATCTTCTAACTATAAAATATAGTTCTAATATATTAATGCCACCAGATGGACAACTCAATGACTAATATTTTTCTTTTTCTCTTATATAATATAATTTACTCTAGATTTTCTTATCTATTCAGCATTGCCTTTTGATCTAATCCTTTATTTATCGAAAAGTTACACTGCATGTGTCATATCACTCTTCTACTCTTAATCTTGTGAGGCAAGGTTTTTTTAAAATATTAAAATATTAATTAAATAATATTTATTTTAATAATATTATCTCTCTCCTTTGCTGACAGAGAGAGGATTAAAAAAAAAAAATAATGTGCCATATTTGTTTTGGTTTTTTTTGGGGGGTTAATTGGTCTTATTTACAATGGGCTTATTATATCTCAATGACTAATATTTTTCTTTTCTCTTATATAATATAATTTACTCTAGATTTTCTTATCTATTCAGCATTGCCTTTTGATCTAATCCTTTATTTATCGAAAAGTTACACTGCATGTGTCATATCACTCTTCTACTCTTAATCTTGTGAGGCAAGGTTTATATTTTAGACGATAATTATTATTTTTTATATATATATGGGAGTAATACTATATTTCCCTTCCCCTGTTTTCTCATATTTGCTCAGAAAAAAAAAAAGAGAAGAAGAAGTAATATTATATATCATCTTTTTATTCTTCTTTTATCTCTCAAAATTGATGTGGTTTTAATAATACTAGAGGTTGGGAAGAGAAGAGTATGTAAATGAGAAAGAGAACTCTGTTTGAGAAATAGATTTTTTTTTTTTTTTTTTACAAAAGCTTAAAAATAAAGCTTTTGTTAAAAATACGTTTCGACTATTTTTGAGCCTTAAAAGTGCTTTCAATTTTTTTTGACCAACCAGGTAATTTTTTTTTTCAAATGAACTTTTTAAGTATTATATGTACTTTTAGACTTCTTAAACGCATACCCAAATAAGCTCTAAAAGAGAAAGGATATGGAAGAGATGGCAATGGAAAAAGGAGACCCCCGGCTCTCTTTTTATGGATCATGCATACTTGTTATCATGGTTAGAGAGAATATTGTGGGATAATGATTGCATAAAGGGTTACTTAGGTTGAAGGTTACTTAAAGATAAAAGGAGCACAAGTGCACAAAGATTCTAATGCCTTTTTGTCTTGGATTAGAAGGAAGGTAAACCACTATAATGGCAACCTTAGCTCATCCATTGGGCTATGAGTAACCCATCAGAAAGTTGAATGGAGGTAAACACGCATTATCATCAGTGAAACAATCCCGGTTAATACGGCAGCGTTTCAAAATTACATTTTGGGAATATCATTAAACAGTCAAAAAATTTCCCACCAGCTTAACTTATTTACAAGAATCATTTGATATGAACTACCCAAACCAAAAGCAGCATATATAGAAACTTCGCAACTTCTTTATTGTTAACTTTCAATCCAGCTCTGCTATTCACCTCAGCTATATACAAATCTTTCACAAAGATTTAAAATAATTAAAAAAAAACAAAAAGAAAAGAATTCTACATATGATACACCTGAATGTGGTACGCCTGTGAAATTCTGATTCCTTTGAAAAAGGCCAGAAAGCTTGACAAGGAAGTTTTCATTACCATTGATTTGGAAAGGCTTCTCGGTAAGTTGCATCCTCACCCAATGTAAGCTCTCTTACTGTTGCATCCTTCACCTGTGAATTCAAAAGCCTCTGAGCTAACCTATCTTTTGGTGTTACTTTCTTGCGCAGCATGGATGATAGTGTTTCCTTCTTGTTTCTGGCCGACAGCTTCTCTCCATTAGTTGCCTCCATAACTTCTCCAATAGCTGCAGAGCTTGAAGTCGATGCCAATGCAGCATCCCTAAGAACCATGTCATTGTGCTCCCGAATTTTCGCAAGCTTTGCACGCTTCAGTGACCGTTTATCAATTTCTCTCTTTTTCACTACCTCTGTATCTCTCTCACGAACATTCTTCACAGCTTGTTTTGCTAACTGCTCAACTAAATCAGTCCCTGAATCAAGAGTTATCTCGTCCTTTGAAGAGTTCTGGTTAAGTGGCTTTCCTTCGTCATCTCGAGGTATAATAGGTCCATGAAATGGGCAAATTCTCAAATCTCTCCTCTGACAAAGTCCCCCTTTCCTCAGAGGAGCATGGCATGGTTGAATCTCAGTTTGCTCCTCTTCGTAAAGAGTTGAATGAACATTCAGTTCCGCAATTTTCTCGGCTGGAATAACTGCATCATAGTCCACCCTACCCCAGTGACTTTCAAGCTCCAATCCCCGCTGATTAGCTAAAACCTCCCTATTTGAACCCCAGTTATTCAAGAAAGAGCCCCAGCTCATAACAGGGGCGTCAGCCAGAAGCTTATTCCTTAAAGAGTTTGTACCAGTTTCACCACCTTCAAGGCTGAGCAACTCATTGTCATTAGAACCCCTGTTATTGCTTTCAAGAGTTCTATTTTTCAACTCGATAGATGCTAATGCCATGGAAAGATTTTCATTTTGCTTATTGGGCACGATAGAACTCTCATTCTCAAGTGATCCAATCTTACCCTCCTCCCAGAAATCTTCTTCTTCATCATCACGACTTGTAGTGTTTGGAAGAGCACAACCTGATTCTTCACACTTCTTCTTCACCGATTGGAGACAATTTCGGATATCTATCAACTCCTTCAAAGTGGAATCTCTGACCCTGTTGTCTGCCACTTCGACCCTTACAAGAACAGAAATGCCTTCTTGGACTGAAACCAAATGCTTTGTCACTAGAAGCTTGTATAGCTCCCTCAATGCATCAAAAACCACTTTATTGTCATTGTTTTCATGAACCTTTTGCCCTTCCTTTAAAGTATCGAGACGGATTTGCAGCAGTTCAGATGAACGAAACTCTTCAAAATCTTCATCATCTATAGGACTCAGTGGCATAAATTCCTCTTTTGCACAGACAATGTCCAAACATTCTCCAATCTCATCTATTGTTGACTTTATTTCTTCCTTTATTGATGAGAAGTTCTCCTTCAACATTTCAAATTTTTTTAGTAAAAGCTCTTTTGACCTTCTTTCCCTTTCCCTTCTTTCCTGCTGAATTCGAGCTGCATGTGCCTGTAGATTTGGAAATTGGAACTTGAGGGTGTTTTTAAGGTAGTCAAATCCTAATCTGAGCTGCCTGTAATGAATCCCAAAGGAAGAGTTCCACTTCTCCAGGAATTCAATTGCCTTTGAGCGCAAAACAGATGCAACAGCTGGTGGAGCAGGGAGAGGCAGATTTCTTCTGAACCCAACACTTAAACTCAGTAACTGATCCAAGTTCTCAACAAGGATGGTTCTGAAAAGCTTTGACCGCATGAAGAGTTCATCAATTATGAGAAGCGTGAGATACCTTACCTGCAACATATTATGTCAAGATCAAATCAATGTTCACCAAAGCCTTCTTTTTCTTGAAACAGCAGCAATATTGCAACGAGAATATTTTAAAGGCAGATAACTCAAAACTGATAAACAAATAAATTACTCCTACCCGCAAATAAATGTAACATATAATTGTTCCAACACATCTGAAAAGCATATATTTGGGTGAATACTTGATTTTCCTCCACTAATGAAAATAATATCTAAAATCCTGTTTATAGCCTGACCAAGGATACCACGACTACATCGCAATTCACAAGCAAAGGCTTGACTCTTCAACCCACCTAACCCAACAAAACATTATCTAAACTGCCTGGAAGCTAGATAAATTCACAAGGCCAATCCTTCTGTGTAAAACGCTCAAAGAATCTTAAGGACTCAAGTTCATAACCGAATGACTTGTGGTCTCACACCACCAATCTACCAGACTTTCTCAGATTTCAAAAGGATTACATTTAAACATAAGCAAAATCGTGGCTCCACAACATGTTACTTCAATCCTCATCATGTGTGGCAATAAAACAGGCATTCCCCATTTCCTTCACTTTTGCCCAACAAATTTCCTGACTCTTGATCTATCGCATTTTAGCACTTTCTTAGTTCTCACAGCATTTATCCCTCTAATATTCTATTTCATGACAAATCTTAATGTGCAAACAAGTGATCGCACACCAGTTCTATCAGCCAGCAGACAAAACAACTGCCAATCCAGTCAATGCTCTTGAACTAGCATTGCAAAGTCAACCTAGAAAATATGAAGTTAAAAAATATATATATATATATATATATTATAATTTCATACTAACAAATTTATAACTCATCCAGGCAAACCAACATAAGCCATTTAGATTATAATTTCATACTACCAACATAAGCCATTTAGATTAAACCAACAGAAGCCAAAAAAATTATAATTTCATACTACCCAAGACTTTATTTTCTTCCCTTTAGTGGCATTTAAATTCTAATTCATGTTGAAGGCACTGAAAATTCAAAATCTCTTCAAGGAGTAGCCAAGGATAATTGCGAATATGAGTTGAATTCAACCAAATAGTAGAACAGAATCAAGGCAGCCAAACCAAAGAGCAGAAATTAGGGCTTTGTTATCTTGAACAAATTATTATTATAAAAAAAATCCAATCAGTCTTCTCAGGAATCAAACATAGGGGAATAAAACAAACTCAAACACAAATCAATGCAAAATGATTGTCTGGAAAATCCAAATTCCAACTAGAATCTACTTCCAATGTAAAACTTAATTATCGGCAAAAACATAGAATTAAACCCTGTACTTATCCACACAACAATATCCATCGAAACTCATAACGAAAAAAACAAAAACAGAAAGGCGGAATTATTACGAAACAATTAAGCGAACAACAACTAAAGAGACAAAACGAATCCAAAAAATGAGGACCTGAGAGTGATCGCGCTTCATAAGGTCCATAAGGGTCTGGGCGGCGAGTCGGAGCTCCCGATCCGAATAGCGGACCACCGATTTGATGGCCTTGAGGAGGCGAGGGTCCACCTCCTGAGCCGTGGAGTTCGTCGCCTTCTCTATCAAATCCCTTACCTTCCCTCCCTCTTCTCTCTCCTCCTCCATTTGCCACCAATTACTCTGACTATTCCAAAACAAAGAGGGATCGACTTTTATTTGAAAATCCCCAATTTATATGGCTGTAAACCTTTGGGTTAGTTGGTACATTTAATTGCATGAGTAATTCTAATTACATTACTACCAGTAATGTAAGACACGTAGCTGAAAGACCCAAAGTTATTAACGGCAACTAACTGCCATAAAGTGATGCGGTTAGCAAAAATTATTTTAACTTTTTTTTTTTACATGTCTGTATAAGAGGGGAGAGTAATTCGAATTAATGATCTTTATTTTATTAGGTATGGTCTCAATCAATTAAATTACCTATTAAAAATAGGGAATTTATATCAGATAGGCATGGGTTGAAGGTCCAAAATTATTAAATCTAGGTGTTTTTTTTACAAATATACGCCTATCGTAAAATCCGTCAATTTTATTAAGCTTAATTTTTTTAAGCAGTTTTTAAATAAAATATTATTTTTAAAATTTAATTTTAAAATAAAATATTAAAATTAAAAAAAGAAAAAAAAAAGAGGGTGGCGACCACCCCCATGGCCTAAGGTGGCGAGCCACCCTAAATCTATGAAAAAAAAAAAGAGGGTGGCGAACCACCCCATAGTGGCTGGCTGGGGCCCCATGGGGTGGTTCGGCCACCCACAAACCTCTTTTTTTCTTTTTTTTAAATTTAATATATTTTATTTTAAAATTATAAATTTAAAAAATATTTCTAAAATGCGTTCGATGTAAGGTATGGTTTAAATACTTTTAACTATTTTATTTATAAAGAGAACTGATTTTGTTTTTTTCTTCTCGTTGCATTTTCTTGAATTGGGGCTTTATTTATTTGTAGATAGATCCTTGATCCTCATTTGCAAGCGACAAGGCCAAAATAATGATTTCTCTGTTGATTTGGGCAGCAGAGGAGGATTCAGGCCCACGTTCCAATGTGACATTTTGAGCCTCATATGATATCCATCTTAATTAGGCCATTCCTTGAGCTGGGCCCTAATTCTTCAGCCGTCAAACTTTATTTTATTCATGTTATAATATTATTGTCTATTGTCCTACGTTACCGTATTAACTATTACAAAATGGGGTTTTCAAAAGAAAAAGGGGGGATGGGTTACAACTTAGAGCACTAGCAACAGACTCCCTAAAGGAGTCTGTTTCCCTTCATTTAGGGAAAAAAAATGAAAAAACCACAAAAACATCCCACAGCAGAAACCCTATATTTAACTTAGTTGGTTTCAACAGTATTTCCCAATGCATAGGGAAATACTGTTGAAACCCTTTGATTATTAAATAATAAAATGTTGGTTCTCTCTCCTCTCTCCTCTCTCCTCTCCCATCCCTTCTTCTTCCTCCGGCTCTCCCCATCTCACGTTGTCTTTGCTCTCTCTCGAACAAGCCCCAACCAGGAATGATGGAAAAATAAAAACATAAATCAAAACATAAACAATCTCTCTCGAACAAAAATCAAAACATAAACAATCAACAAATCACGTCTCCACTCAATCAAAACCACAAAAATCACCAAAAATAATCAACAAATTAAACAAAACGAATTTAACAAAGAAAAAAAAACAACCAATTTAACCAAACTCAGACACCATCATCTAAGAACAAACATAAACGCACCAACAAATCCTTCTAGTTGGTGCTTGCCGACGAACATCTGGTCCCTCTGATCGGATCCGAGTCCTTGTACCTGGTGCCGATCTGGATGAAGGTCTGGACGTACTTGGCGGCCGAATCGAAGTCCTCCGTTTCTAGGGCCTTCCTGACGCCGGAGGAGCCGGGTCATAGCCCCGACGTCCGTGAGGCTCCGAATGCTCTCCAGCGCCTCCACAGACCAGAAATTCATCGACGTCGAGGAAGAAGACAGAAATTAAAATAGGAAAGAGTTGGGAAAGAAAGTGGGACTTTTGTTTGTCCACAGAGAGATGGAAAGAAAATTAAAATGAGGCTTTTGTTTCTTTTGCAGAGGAAGAAGACAGAAATTGGAGAAGAAGAAGACGAGAGAGTTGCGGGAGAGAGAAAAAAATATCTGAGAAGAAAGTGGGGTGGAGGTGAGAGAGAGAAAAAAATAATTTTTTAAAAAAAGTTAAAAGTAAAAATTATTATTTTAATGGTATAGAGAATGGTTAAGAGAATCTATTGTGGTGAATTTTTATATAAGGAAGTAAAAAGTAGTTTAGATCCTTAATCTTAGAGAAAATGGTTGGGAAGCTGCTGCTAGTGCTCTTACATGTTTCGACAAGGCTCTCTTAGAGCCAAGCAATGGTAGGGGTTACTAAAAGATTCGGGAAGTCTAGCGGGACGGATTTTGGAGGCTAAATATTTTAAAAATGGGTCTCTATTATCGGCTCAGGTGGGTAGCAGACCTTCTTATGCCTGGCGAAGCTTGATCTCAGCCAAAGAACTCTTCCTAGAAGGGCTGATTTGGCGGGTGAGGGATGGGGAATCCATAAGGATAATGGGGGGATAAATGGATCCCCAGACCATCGTTCTATAAGGTCCAATCCTCACCTTCAATCATCTCCAGGGAAGCCAAAGTGAAGGAGGCTTTTGACCAAAATTCGGGTGGGTGGAATACCAGTTTAATTAAGGAGATTTTTATGGAAGATGAAGCAATTGCTATTTGCAACCTGCCGCGAAGCAGATATAGAAGAGCGGATGCCTTGATTTGGAAACACACTACCACTGGATGCTTCACGGTCTGAAGTGCCTACCACTTGGAAAAATCCCGGGTGGTGCGTGATCGAGGGGAATGCTTAGGCCAGTTGGGTTTTACGAATATTTGGAAGATGATCTGGAGTCTTCGGGTCCCAAATTCTTCGAAGGTATTTCTTTGGAGAGCTTGTTCGAATATATTACCTACAAAGGACACTCTTTTCAAGAGGGGAGTCCTATAGGATGAAGCGTGTATTTTTTGCACCTAAGAAAAGGAGGCAATCCTACATATTCTCTGGGACTGCCCTTCGTCTCAAGATGTGTGGAGAGCCAGTGTCGTGAGCCTCCAGAAATGCAGGGTCTCTTCCTCCTCGTTCATGGAGGTGGTGGAAAGTCCGATCGCTCGTTGTAAGAAGGAGGAGCTGGATGCTTTTGCAGTCACAACCAAGAAGAATCTATTGGAGCGGTTATAGCAGCAGAATTTAGCAGAGATTTGGGATTGCAGGACATCGTATTGGAAGGGGATTCACTCGTAGTAATCAATGCCTTGAGGAGCACAAGTCCAAATTGGAGTCCTTACGGGCAAATTATCGAGGATGCTCGGGGCATATTGTTCTCTAGAAGAAGCTGAATAGTAAATCACGTAAAGAGAGAAGCGAATATGGTAGCCAATGTCTTAGCAAAAAATGCCCTTTTGTCTCCTCAGGAGGAATTTTGGATGGAAGAATGCCCATCTTGTATTTTTTTTTTCCATTATTTCTTTAGAGCTAAATGCTCTTGCTGCGTAGAGCTTGTATCTTCAAACTCTATATCAATAAATATGAGATTTTTTTCAAAAACTATTACAAATATATTAGGAATATTTTATAAGTTCGTAATTATTGTATATATATATATATTTTTTTTTTCTGGTCTGAGCGCATTCAACTACTATTCTATTGTACAGTTAAAACTTAAAAGACACATCAGATGAAATACAATTTACTTTCCACAGTTACTTCTGTTGTCGTTTTCATCCATTTAGATATCACATGTGTTACATGGGCCACCGTCAATTATTAGATAAATATATATATATATATATATATAGGTAGTAGGTTCCTGTCTTTCCAAAATAATAAATTATTCAGAACATATATAAAATAATGGATAGCGTATACTTCTCAATGATATTTATAAAGACGGATCTTCTTTTGGTCCAACTTGTCACAAGCACAATAGGAAAGCCCATGTTACATATATTTCAACGTTTTCTTTTCTTTAAGATTGCAACATTCTGTGTAACGCACAAGTTATATACATATATATATAATAATAATTTAATGATATATTTTTACAGCTAGAGTCCACCCAACATGTAAAGAAGACAACTGCTTTGAAGTTTCCTAGGCTAAGACAATTCTCCTGTGGGCATGCATGCCCCAGTGCTGCCTGCATTGGGATGGTGGGAGTCCAGTTTTTGACTTAGCGCTCCTGACATGTGCGCTGTTTCTTTTCTTTATATTGTGGGAATGTGGGTTGTGGTCACCGTGGCCATCGCCATCCGGGCTTCCTTCTTTTCTGACGATTGATGATTTGATTCAAAGCTTTTGGTAAATTGCAATTATTTAATCGATTTTTTTAATAATTAAGCTGAAGAAAGAAACATTTACAACAAAAAGATCCTCGTCGCTATCTGAAACAAGAACCAAAAATAGGGTGTTCATTGCAAGCCCATGTGCACAAGCATTCGGCTCCTTCACTCACAATGTCGTGTAAGAAGAGGACATGTGAGTAATCAAGTTGGGCATTTACTTGGAAAAAAAACAGAGAGAAGGAAAGAAAGAAAGAAAGAAAGTGCCAGGCCCAGTGGGCAGTGCGATTACTGATTACAGATCAAAAACAAAAGGTTGAGGAAGGACCGCAAACAATGCATCATTGTCATCGACAAAACAACGTAATGATTTTCCTTTTGCCCTATGCCATCGTCCTTGCATTTGCACAGTCAAATTTAACACTTAAATAGTTTTTTTTAAAAAGTTGCATACTGTTCAACAGAATTAACTTAAATAGTAAATAAAAATTACCCATGTATTAGAGTAATAATTATGATGAGCTACCGACAACAAAGACCACGTGAACCCTGTAGCGGTCTCCCATGTCCTATCCTCTCTCTCTTTACTAGGATTAAAAAAATCCAAGAAAGATTTTCTTTTTCAACTAAACAAAACCCAAAAAAAAAAAAAAAAACCAAATGTGAGGGGGAGGGGAAAAGCTTTTCATATTTCCCACTACCGTCGCGCACGCCGCTCAGCTCACGCGCACCCACGCGGGGCAAACCCGATCCGAGAACCCGCCAAATCGTACACGACCCGGAACCCCTGCTGCTGGATATTCCCAAGAATCGACAATCCGCTCAACGTACCGGCAAACGCAAAGCAGAAGCTACCATCAGTATCCACCGGGATCAGATAATTTGTCGCCGGCAGCGACAAGTCAGCGCCTCGAAAATGCAGCACCACCGTCGGTACCTTCACCTCCGTCTTCCCCGACAGGTCAAAGCATGTGTCGAACAATGAAAACTCGGGTGCCCGCTTCAGATTCGATGCTCCGGCCCGGAACGCATCTCTTAAGGCTATATAAGCGGGTCGGGTTAGGCGAGTAACGGACGTGCCGGAGTCGATGATTACCCCGCCGTTTCCAGAGGGGTCGAGCTTGAACAACGAAGCGGAGATGCCAGGGACGCGTAGCCCGCCGACGCTGATCCCGAGCAGTTCGAGGTAGTAAAAGGTGTCGAGCTTGGGGTTGACGAGCAAGGAAGTAAACCGGGCGGTCCGAGAAACCGCCGAATCGCCGAACACGACCGAGGACGGCCTGGATGAGGCGGAGCGGTCCACCAAACAGTACGAGAACTTCCGGTTAAACCGGCGACCGGTCTGCGAAGGGAATGACAACTTGCCACGGCCGAGTCCCAACAGCCCCGCAGCACCGACGAACAGGCCCTCGTTGTCGTGGCCACAACCGACCGCCACGCGCGCCACCCGGGTACGACGGAACGTCAGCGTTTCGGTGGAGAAATCGCCGAAAGTGAATGATCCATCGCCGTAGGAGACTTGATACATACAAGTCTTGCGAGAATTGCAGCCCGGAGAGTCGAGCTTGCGGCACAGTGGGGACGCACAGGAGATCCCGGCGTAGGATCTGGATTTGGTGGGATCGAAGACCGGGTCGGCCTGGGAGTAGCATTTCTTACACGGAGCGCACTGGAGCCAAACGATGTCGCTCCCAGTGTCAAGCACCATGTACATGTACTTCGGAGGGGTCCCGACGCCGATGCGCGTGAAGTATTCGCCGCTGCCCTGGGAGAGTCCGGAGATGACGGAGCTGCTGAAGCCGCCGCCCGGAAGAGGCACGCGACTCCGGTTCACGGCGGATGCGAGGGAAACCAGGTCCTTCACTCTGACAGCGTCACGTTGGAGCCTGAGGTTGAAGAGTTGCTCCGGAGATTTGTTGATGGACAAGGAGTCTATGTGGTGCAACTGGAGGGTCGTGGTGGTTGAATCGGGATCGGTTTCGGTGAAGTCCGGCATGAAGGAGTCCGACTCGGTCCATGAGAGGGGGTGCTGGGTGTTAGGGAGGGGCTTGAGGACAAGGGTTTGGTACTGAGGTGAGGCTGAGCAAGAAGCGGAAAGAAAGATGAGAATGGCGAGGAGAGAGAAGGCAGCATTTCTTGGTGGGGGTTCCATTGGAGGGAGGGGAAGGGAGAGTGAGTGAGGGCCTGAGAAAGAGTAGGGGTGAGGGCGGCTTAAATAAATAATGGGAAAGAGCGACAGTGGTCAGTGTGGAGAAAGGCGGTTCTGAGTGGAGCTAGCATTGCAGTTGTCGTTTTGAGTTTGGTTGTGATTGTCGTTTTGAGTTTGGTTGTGATTGTGTACGGTTCGTCCGGTTATCATGCTTCCGTGGGTGGGGATCCACTCTAGTCTATAGTTAATCCTACGCGCCACTTCACGTTATGCCCAATTTCCAAGTGACCAACTCGGCGGCCGTTAAGTGATTGAATCATAACCGTCCGATTTTTGTATATTTGTCTCTTTCTTTCTTTTTTTTATTCGAAATGTTTGTTGTTGGACACAAGGAAAATGATTAAAGAAAGAATCTTACAATATCACGATAAATCACGACTATGCGATTTTTATTTGTTAGGATATATATATATATATATATATATTAAAAAATAAAGATATTTATTTGGTAAACAAATTAAAAAAAAAAAAAAATGTTGAACTATCAGTATTTTTTTTTTATTATTTATTTATCTTCTATTATCATTTTCTTATTTTATATTTTTTCACAAATTTCAACATTGTATCATAGTTTTATTGTTTTTCAATATTATTTAAAGGATATGTTTGAGTAGAAAGTACATATTTTTAATTAATTTAGCTAGTTATATCAGCTTAGTTGATTTTTTCCAGTAATTAATGATTTGGCGAAGAAGATTTGCCGTCATTTATTAACAAGAGTTTCGTCATTGACTCATTGTGGTCAAATAAAATAAAATAAAATATTTACTATAAGATATCTAATTTTCATTTCAATTAAAATGAATAATGAATAGACCCTTAATTTATAGGGTGGCACATGAACTAGTAAAAATGGCCCTTCAACAAGTCAATAATATTGTATGAATTGAGGAATGTCCATTTTTTATTAGAGATATTTTATTGACAAAACAATTGCTATATTAATGATCCATTTATGAAATATTTTTTAAGATTGAAAAAATAAAAAATAATGAATAGACCCTTAATTTTTAGTAATTTAAAGGGGGAAAAAAAAAAAGGATGGAAATGAAGGTAGCAATGGATGACAGAAATGCCCTTGGGGCTCAAGTGGAAGGACAACTATCCTATATTCCTATCCTTATTTATTTGCTTTAATTTGTTGGTGAAAGTTGGGTTTGTATTAACTATTAACTGTAATGAATGCTAGAATCACTTGGAACTCGGGAGTTGAGCTGGCAGCTTTTCTTTTGTTAAGACTTAAGATCCTGAGACTGTGAAGAGATTTCATGTGTGCCATTTTTTGTTAACCGTGCGGTCCGTGCTGTTCCTTTATCTATCCTCCATGACGGCCAAAACATTCTAGCGATAGTTACTGTCGATTGAGAATTATGTGAGATAAAAAATGTGATGTGGACCGACAACCAACGTGTGATTGTTAAAAGTTTTATCCTTTGGATACGAAATTTTATTATTATTATTATTATTAGTGTTAAATACATAATACTTTTTAAGTAAGATTTTAAGGGTTTGATTTTTACATGATTTTATTACGTTTTATTATAAATGACCAAATCAATCATCATGTTATTGACCGTTAATCGATTAAGAGAAAGTTTATGACGAACGTATTGACACTCCATAAGTGGTCACGCCATCAATATGATGTACCCATCTAATTAAATCTTTTTTTTAAAAAGAAAAGTTTAAAAAAAATTCAAAAGAAAAAAAGACAAAAATTTGGGGGTGGCTCCATTATTATTATTATTTTGTCCTCTTTTTTTAGTATTTTTTTTGAATTTTTTTTAAATACAAAATTTAATTAGGTAGCCACATCATCACTGATGACGTGACCACTTGTGCCAGGTGTCAAATTTTCATTCGTCCAGATACCAGTTTATTAAGTAAACTAATCTAAGTTAATGTATGAATCAATTTAGTCTTTTATTGTGGAAAACGCTGCGTTTTTCCATAAAGATTCTCGCTAGATTCTTCCGCATTTATGAAAACATGATTTAAGAAAAAATAAAATTGTAGTGACCTTCACCACCGGTTTTTTTGGGCATTAGCATTAAAATTGAGGCATTAGCACTAAATTTAGGATAATCAAATCTATTTTGGGTGATACCATCCCTAAAAGGGTTAACCTTCCACCCTTTCTACCCTTAGGTTTTAGTTTTGAATCAAAAAATAAGTTTTAAAGTATTAGAACCTAAATACTCATAAAAATTAATCTATTGGCAAAAAAATATACTAAAATTTTATTTTTTTTCTTAAATCATTATTTCACGTAAAGATTATGGTGAATCGCAAGAGAACATTACTGAAAAACCTCTTTAAAGAAAAACCCCCTTTATCAAAACTATAGGAACCTTCTGTGATAAAAATCAAACTCTAAAGGAGAAAAAATAAAGTTATGAAACCCCAATAAGGTATTAAGTATTTAACCCTTATTATTATTCACAACCAATGAATGTCCTACTAAAGCAACTTTGTTCTTTTCCTTCAATGAAGTTTTGCTTTGGTTCGTTTTAAATGCCTTGCAAATAAAGAATGTTCTTAGTACTAAGGAATGAGGATAGTTCAAATTTATAAAAATTTCCTAAGGACACACCCATCAAATTTTAGGCGGAAAAGCTACCCTTCAAGCCTAACAATCCATAGATCGAGAAAAGACCCACCTTGATTACTTCTCATTTAGGTTTTCGAATCTACTTCCAAAAAAAAAAAAAAGCCGCAACAATTCACCACTGTATTTTGAAAGGGTAATACTACATACCACGTAAAATCACAAAATATCTCACAAGTTTGAAGTTGCAAGGTTTTAATAGTTTTTGGATCAGTTTTTGTTAAATAATAATAATAATAAATGACTATTGAACCTTACTATTTACCGCATAAACTTTGTGAGATATTTGTATGATTTGTAGCATTACTCGTTTTGAATACAAAACCCAACTTCTAATTGACGTATACAATGAATAGCTAGACCAAAAGTTGAAGGCAAATATATCAAAAAAGAGTATAGAAATTACAAATATGACGTTATTAAAAAAAAAAAACCATAATCATGTTAAATCACCAAACTATTGATTTAAATGATAGACACAAAATTTGAACTTTTTTTTTTTTTTTTTCATGTTCATAAGAGGGATGATGAAAGATTTGAATTAGTGATCTCTGTTTTATGAGGCATGATTTAGTCAATTAAGTTACCTCTAGAAAAGAAAATTTTTTACTCTACAAACTTAAGCCAATGAAAAGATAATTTAATCAAATATTAAAAAAAAAATTTTATCAAATATTTAATACTTGACTCTTGAACAAGTTGACTAAAAAAACAAAAAACAATTCTCGAGTCATTATTTATGTTGCCCTTTTTGATTGCCACTAATCACGCACGCGTTTGTTTGCTTAAAACCATGTTAACCATTGACTACTGCTATTACTATATGCCGAGGTGTCGAAAAGTGACAGCACAGAATGCCCGATGTTTCTCCATGACTCATGTGTACCATTTGCTCTTCTAAACCGACCACCCAACTCCTGTGTTCTTTTCCTTCATTTTTTTTTTCTTGCTTTTCGGAAGGGTTGTTTTAATGTTCTGTAACTATATGCCGGGGTGTCCAAAATGTTGAAATATATAAATATATAAAATATATTATATACCAAAAGAAGAGAGAGAAGTATAAAGTAACTTATATTAGATCTAATGTCATTATTATTTCTATTGTTAAATTAAAGAACCTAATAAGGACTAAAAAATTAGGTATAAATAAAATAATAAACAATCCTAACGTAATGTTCTTAACATTAATATACAATTCCGTGAAACATGGAAGAGAAAATTATGAGATTGTTACCTTGTCTAGATAGACTTGATCTGATTAGATTTTATATTCTAACACAAAAGTGACAGCACAGAATGCCCCTTGCAATACTGTTGATGTTTCTCCATGACTCATGTGTATCATTTGCTCTTCTAAACCGACCACCCAGCTCTTGTGTTCTTTTTCCTTTCATTTTTTTTTCTTGCTTTTCAAAAAGGTTGTTTTAATGTTCTGTAACATTTTTGTAGACTAATTATAATTCCTACCTCAATTAACACATAAGTTAGTGTAAGGTAATGAGTTTGAAACTTGTTATTCCTCGAACCCGTATTCATCATTAGTCAAACTCGTGGTTTTTTTTTAAAATTTTTTAATGAATGGAGTTTGATTAGGGTTGAACTTGGTATAAAATCAATCAAAACCTTATTAAAGGATAATAAAAATTATTTTGAATGAAATGTATAGTTTAATGGTTTCAATGGGGTTCGAAAAATCCTATAATTTTGCAATGATTTCGTAAGTGATGTTTTTAATTAAGGGATTTTGATGTAACTGAGCAGGTAGGACATTAGTGGATGCATACCAAAAGAAAGGTAGCACATTTATGTGAATGTGAAGCAGGTAAAATAATCAATTATACAACCTCTACTATGGTCCCGTTTCTGAAAGTAGGTACGGTAGGTAGCTAAGCACCATTTCACATTATGGCGATACTGAATTTTATAGCATTGAAAAAAATAACTACGAAACTTCATAAAATTCTCTGAAAGCTTCACTTTTGATATTATTTTTTAAAGTTTAAAAACTTCTAATTTAGGGTATTAAAATTTTCAATTTTTTTATTTTTTAATTATCTCATTTCGCTAAAATTTTTCGTTAATTTTTGTCAAAATGCCCAACATACCCATATTTTTTTAACAATAAAATTGCAAAGATCTTGCAAAAATATTGCAAAGTTTTTTTTTAAACACTTGAATCTTTACAATTTTTTTATTTTATTTTTTTATAATAAACAAATGGGGGCATTTTAAATTTTTTCACAAGATTTAACGAAAAATTCTAACAAAAATGAGGTAATTAAACAAAATTAAAAGTTCGATATCCTTAATTGAGAGTCTTTAAACTTATAGATACTTTTAGAATGAGTGAAAGTTCAAGGGGTTTAGAAACAATTTAGATAGTACACGTAAGAGATTCCATATAAAACTCACCTATCTGAGTAAGTAAGTGGCCGAATAATTCAAAATTTATTTAGAGACGTAAATTTTATAGACTCTCACACTTTACTGCCCAAATTATTGATAATTGATAATTTATCAACAAATTGATGAGATATTAAGTTTGGCGAGCAGTAAGCACATTCTCCACCGCAGAATAAAAGAGTTAGGTGGAGTAGCAAGATTATAAAAGAAGCCTGTTTCCTAAACCGTGTGGGGGCAAGCAAGCACTTTCCAAAAGCAAAGAAAAAAAAGAGGGAAAAAGAGGATTCATCCACTGGAAAGAGGATTAAAGTTGAATTACAGAAATATAGTTAAGGTAAAAAGAAAAAGTCATAAAGATAGACCCAATTATAAGCTACCTTTGGTCCTTGGATAAGAATTACATCATAAGTTCCCCACTGTCATGGTGTCACCCAAGTCAACATCACCAATCACCTAATTCAATCTCACTCATGCTCTTTATATTTTTCTACTTTTTTTCTTTTTCTATTTATAGTAGCTTTATCTTTAAAATGAACTGCAACTATTTACACTTGGAATTTTCCTTCTATATGCCAATGGAGTTTTAAAATACAAAGGTTGGAATTTATTGAAACACACTCCTTTTATATGTTCTGGAGTCTCTATTGATGAGAAGGGGTTGGAAAAAGCTTGAAACAAATTTGGACAGTGATGAATATAAAGGGTAAATGAAATTCCTAGGAAGAATTTGTCTTTTTTTTTTTTTTTTTGGTAAATTAACAACCAAACTGAAACATCAACTTTGTTAGGTTCTGAAGGAGAAAACAGACGAAAATCTTCTAGCATTTAGAGTTGTTCTTTAAAATAAAAAAAGAAAAGAAAAGAAAAGAAAGAAACATGGCACCTGCCAACCCCATGGATAGAAATTTGATCGCGACAGTGAAAGAACATGTAAAACCTTTAAAACATAAAATAATAATAATAATAATAATAATAATAATAATAATAATAATAATAATAATAATAATAAAAAAAAGGAAAAAGAAAAAGAATCAACAGTTGGGTCACTAAATAAAATCCCTACAAACGACTATGTGTTCGGGGGAGTTTTAAGAGAGTAGTGGACTCATGTCAATTGCCATGAGAAACCAAATTCTGACAATTTCATTTACATTCCCCTATACAAGGAAAGTAGGAGTGGAATTCGAATCTCATGACTGCAGATCATTAAAGGTAGAATTTATAGCCGAACTATTCTTTAGGGACGTCTTTGCTGCTTTTAATTGGACACACATACATATATACATATATATATATATATATATATATATATATATATATAAAGCTCTTTTTAAATTTAAAAGCTATATTTTTCAACGAAATTTTAAACTGATTTTTAGTGCAGATCCACGGTATGTCACTATAGACTATAGTCATCACTTATAACAGCACTTGCAACAGTAAAATTAGATATAATAACCACATCATAATTTTGCCTTGAGATGAACAAATGGTCCATCCAGCAGAGTTGACAATTGAATAGCGACCGCTTAACCAACCATGAAGTTGAAAAATTAGTTATTAGACATGGTGTGTATGCGTGTGTGCGCTTTTGTTGGAGACAAAAACAAAGGGAATGGCTTTAGTTATGAGGTTGGAGGTGGCCCATAGAGGAGAGCATCTTTAATTATGGGGTTAATTTGTTAATCCCGAGTGTGGTTAATGGTTATGATTGAGGTAACAATCATTGAATCGCCTTGCACAATAATCTAAAAGAATTGAACTTTTCATAGCCATGAGGGCAACTTTAAGAGCTTGTATCTACAGGCATTTCTCTTGTTTACATGTTAAACATTAGAAAGCTAGCAAACAATCAAGCAAGACTAGAAAATAATAAATTTTGCAGAACAAAAAATTATGTTTATTTGTATTTTGCAGCTACTTTGCTAGTTCTGAAGTGAATTTTAATTTATGTTGAGCTCTTAAGTAAGAAGATTTACAAAACAGCTTAAGGATGCTCTGGCACGGATTGGCAGAACCATGACAACCTTCACTGCCTTGTCTCTTTAACTTTGTCTCAATTTTTTCTAACTCCCGAACAAGCTTGGGTAGGCTTGTTTTTGTTTTTGCTTTTAGTTTCAGATTTTTTTATTTTTGAAATAATCTCATTCCAAATTCCCAAGTTTAGAGTTTGTTTCCAATGTTAAAAAATTGGTTTGTTTTCAAAAAACACAAAAACGTGTGCAACTTTGGGTTTTGAAATTCTCAGCCCAAACAAAAAACTCACATGGGTTTGACAAAAAACTCAAAACAAAACCAAATTCGCCCTATACAAGGCCTAAATGTTTAAGATATCCACCAAGTATATTCCTATGCACATAGGTATAAGGTATCCACAGGAGATGCAAGCCACTTCGATACATGTTAGGTGAACAAGCAGTTTTAATATGTAACAGCTCAATTTGTACATAAATACTGCCTTCAAGTTCTGAAAGTACAGAAGGGAGTAGCACTTTCATTTGGCTTACATCCTGTAAATTTTTCAATGGAGATCTCCTGTTAAAAAATGAACGGGGCAAGATGGCTTCCGGTGAAAAAATAAGTAGACTTTTTCTCCAATCTTGCAATAATGTCCATTCATTTTTTGACGGGAGATCTCCACTGAAAAATTTACACAATGTAAGCCAACACTCATTTTTCATTTCCAATTGAATATGTAAGCATCCACGAAAAACTAAGCTTCAAGACATTTGGAAGAGCATTTTGCACTATAATCTTCTTCAAACACCCTATCACTCCTCCCTGGACCAGTCCCCGCTCTTCCCACCAGTCTTGCGCACAAGTCGTATATCTGTAATCTGGATATCCTTTGAAGCAGCCTTGCACATATCATAAACTGTTAGAGCAGCAATGGTCACAGCAGTCATTACTTCCATTTCAACCCCAGTTTTTCCTGTAGATGCAGCTTCCCCTTCTATATCCACACTAAAATCCTGAGGGTTCAGTGTCAGATCGACACGAACATGAGTCAAGGTTATGTTGTGGCATAGTGGGATGAGACTGCTAGTTTCCTTTGCTCCACTTATTCCTGCAATTTTCGCCACACAAAGGACATCTCCCTTGGTGATTTGGTTAGCTAAGACCAAATCAAACACCTTCTTGCCAAGAATTACCTTACAACTAGAAATTGCAGTTCTCTTACTACTTTCTTTGGGAGAAACATCTACCATTTGGGCTTCACCCATACTGCCAATGTGGGTCAGGCCAATTGTGCTTTTAACTCCTTTATGAGAAACGAACTGGGGTTCTTCAGCCTTATATTCATTTCTTACAGAACTTGCAGGTCCATCTGATGGAGGTTCACCAAATACAGATTCCATTTCCTGACACGAGGAAGTATGCTTTGATATTTGTTGAGAGAGAAATTTCCAGATGCATACTGAGTTGGGGGAAGGGAAGGAAATTTTACAGCAATTATGTCATATTTCTTGGAAGTGAAATTAGAATCAACCTTTCCAAATTCTAACATTGGTCTAGCAACCATGAGTCTAATGGCTTCTAGCATCTGAAATATATGTTTGAAACACTACTTTATAATATTTAAAATCAACGCTATTGTTAACTTGTACAGTTCACACTTTTTTAGCTTACCTTTTCTTCAATTTTGCATATTATCTTGAGTTCTTATCCTGCATTGTTCTCTCCCCTTTTTGAGTATGGATTTCATTATACTGTATAAAGAAAGAACACTGCCACAATTTTCATGAAAAAATGGCAATGCGCCTTTATACCATGATCTGGCACACTTCGTTGTAAGTAGAAAGCATGTTATTGATAATTCAACATACTTAACATTCTGGGGTGATTTTTCAGTCGTAAAGAACAGTGGGTTCAGCATTTCTAAGCAACAGAGTCTTACCTTATTTAGGGCATCAATGGCGCCTGCAAGATCATGGTTGCTGTTACTGCTAAAGAACCTTCTTGAGTGAGGAAGCGCCACTGCAAGTCGCCTGAGAAACATGATCCACAGATCCCAAATTGTGTCCTACAGCTACAAAATAATTGGGAAAATATTCACTCTATTGATTTATTCAGGAACTGTAAGAACATCACTTGGTGAGCATTCTGAAACTACTTTTATCACTTTTGGAAGCAAATTTTGCTACAAGTCTTGCCGAAACAAACAATAACTTTGCTCTCAGATGCTAATACTACAAGTATCTAGCTTGGTTGAAGCAATATTCTCAATTTTCCCAAACAACACAAAAACAAGACTTCAAACTTCACTTTCTCCGACACCAAAACAGAGAAGCAGACCATCATAACATGAAATTCAATCCAAATGTGCAAAAAACCAAAAATAATAAAGAAAAAAAGAAAGTACGCGAAGTTATAAGTATTCTCGCAAAAAGAGAGTACTATTCTAAAACCAGTTCTAACAGGCATTTCCGCAAACATATTGAGGTGATGAATCGAAAAAAGAAAATGAGCAAAATTCACACATATGAAATGATTTGGCTTCAAACACGGCAAGATAAAGAAGTAACGAAATGAAGTTTTAGTGCTTTTGCAAACCTTCGAAGGGCGAAGATTGCAGTCTCTGACAGTTGAAGTTTGAACCTCCCAGGCTGACGTGGAGCGAGGCTGAGAGACAGAGAGAGAGAGAGAGAGTGAGTTTTGGCTTGTGGTGACAAAAATTAAGAACCCGGTGACCAGAAAAGAGTGAGTTTTGGCTTGTGGTGACAAAAATTAAGAACCCGGTGACCAGAAAAGAGTGAGTTTTGGCTTGTGGTGACAAAAATTAAGAACCCGGTGACCTTTCTGGTGGGGCAAGAAAATCCTGGGCCTTACCATGTCCTATGGGCTTTAATATTTTTGGGCCAGAATGGGCTTCAAACTCCCAACAAAGGACGTTCGATTGTAGTCGCCAGTTGACAAAAAAAGAACAGAAAGAATTCAAAGAAAAAAAGCAACTTTTGCTGTCGTTGTTGTTGTTAGTTCTCTCACGTCTCTGAGTGTTTGATACTAAGATCAAATATTATATTAGAGGGCAAATAGGCCAATAGGGCGCTTGAACGTTCCACTTAGTTTGGTATTGTCACGAATGGCCTACAAGCATCATCGAATTAGGTTAAAGAAAAGCAAATTAGCTTACATTTAATGTCTCATTGGACACTCTAGAAATGATACTCAAACTCTTAAGTTTATACTCCTAAATACTTGCTTCTGCTGTAGCAATAAAAATCACTTAGATTTTTTGAATTTTAAATCTAATGGTAATTTTTTTATTGTTATGTAAAGAAGTAAACATTCGGAAGTACAAACTTAAGTTTCGTTCATTTCGACATAAAATACTTTCAGCAAAAAGATATTTTTCTAAAAATTAATTTTTTGGAAAACATTTTATAGTGCATATGGAAAATTACAATTATATATATATTCAATCATATTAAACTATAAATTATGAAAATGTCCTGACAGGTTTTGGGGGTGTCCTAACCGAGTCCCGCCAAAACCTAACCGAAACCCCGTCGAGACCTGTCCAAGATATTTTGGGTGGGTCTTGGTTGAGTCTAGGTCAAGTCCTAGTCAATTCTTGGGTGGGTCCTTGTGGGATCCCAAGCGGGTCCGATAGGGTCCAAATCAAGGTCCATGCAACTTTTCGACTGTATTTATTTATTTGAGAATGAGATGTTTAAACTCGAAAAATGGCTTACAGTTTTCAAAAATAAAAACCATTTTCCAAAAATTAAAGAAGAATTTTCGGTTGCACCAAACACCGAAATATAGGAAAACCATTTTTCAGAAAATCATTTTACGTCAAAACTAACAAAACCTTGAGCGTTTGTGTAACATTTATCTTATGTAAAAATGTAAACTCTAACCTAAAATACAGGTACCATAAGAAAGAAGAGGTCAATGAGAGGTGAAATTTTACAGGTTGCAAATAAGTAGCAACAAAAGAAATTGGAGACTGCTGATAGTCATAAATAACCATAGGAAACTGGAACAATTGCTTGCAAAAATCTTTGCACAAAATTATGACATAGGCGAGCCATATCATTAATAAGTGCAGGGGTGCAATCCTAATGCATACAAAAGGTAACCCCCTTTAAGAATTAGAAAAAGCACAAAATCAGAAAGATAAGAAAAGTGAGAAATAGCATATGCCCATGTCCGCATTCATAGCCAATTAACCAAGATGCTCTTGAGATATTTTATTTTAACATGAACTGTTTTATTTCCTTAATATTATTGTGCAACAGCAGAATAATAATAATAATAATAATAAGAAGAAGAATACTTTGGTTTTGCATCTTCACAAATAGTGGCAGGAAAACCATCCGGTTTTATTTTTTTGGCTCCAACTGGTGCTCCTAGTTTTTCCTGTATCTGGTTTTGGCTCCAACTGGTGGTCCTAGTCTTTCTCTTGGTTCGAGTTACTGCAAGAAGCAATTGATGATTGATGATGACAAAATCAATGAAAACAAAATGCTATATAATTGCCACTGGAATTGTATACGACAACCAGGTGCTACTTGATGACATAACAAACGAGTCCGAATCAAATAGCAGCAGTCATATATGAATCGGGGTGTACACATCCCCATCCCATGGCTGGCATTGAGTTGGATCTCATTTTTCAACGGGGGATAAATACCAGTTCTATAAAGGCCAGCGTGATAACATCAACGTTGTGGGTAAATCTACATGTGTTTTACTTCAGTCTCTAACTAAATTTATTACATTTTTACAGGACAAGTTGAAACTTTGCACGAGGTAATAACAATTGGCCGTAGTAGTGTATCAATGCTTCATTTGGAAGTAGTAACTTTGCACACAAAATGTTGAAGATAGAGAATCTAACCCAAAACTAGAAATTAGATTCTCAATCCATGGATGCTTAGCCATGCATAGAAGCTAATTGATATTCTTCTGCTTTACACAGATTAGGGTACAAGAGATGCAGACAGCTCTCTCCGATTGTGTAATCCATTGGGCCAATGAGATTCCAAGGAAAGTAGACAATAATTCCATTTGATACAAATACAAACCTTTCATTTCACATCCATCAAAATTTAAAATGTGACTCTTTCTAGTACTGGCGATCGTGTTTCAGATCAACAAACAGATCTTCTTTCGCCCCTCCACCAAGAAACTAAATAAATACAACACCTTCTTATTCAAAATACTATGGCCTCAAATTACCTTACTCTTCTAATCTAAGAGGTAATGGTAGGAACAATAATAGCGAAGAATATATGTTTTGCCATGCAAGAAAGTAGCATACAAATATAGATACATACGTATGCATATATATATGTATGAAATAGGTACTTTTTTTTTTCGACGTGAATGAAACAGGTAATTATGTATGTGTAATATGCAAAACACAAACTCCAAGCTGGTACAATTGTGAAAATTTTCAGTAACCAGTGAAGGGTATTGGAGATCCTACAAAAATTACCCAACGGTTACCCACTATGTAAAAACCCAGACTTTCTCACACCAAACATAGACCCTCTACTTCTCTCACCTGCCAAACTAACACTAGCCGTTTTCACTCTGCATCTCTTACCCACACCCTGCACAATCTTGTTCGCCATCCCTCTCGGCCCTAAATCCCCATCACTCTTCACTTCCCATCGTGCTTGTCTGTTTGCCAACCTCCCTCACCAAGCTCAAGTCCAACACCAGATGATATCGTGTACTTGGTATTTTTTCTTAAAATCAAAGCTTTCTGCAGTGACAGATTGAAAGAGTTAACAATCCAACCACCATTCTCAGTGTTGGCACTCTGGTTCAGAGAGGACTAAAAGAGCTCGAAGTTTCTCTCGGTGAGTGAGATGCAAGAGGTCAAACCTAGGGTTTGTGCTTGTGGGTCAGGTGGTTTGGAACTGCAGAGAAATTGAAGGGGCAGTACAACATCGTAGTAAAAAGCACAATGGACCCAAGTGATCGAGCCAAAACCAAATAATTTAGGCTAGAAAAACAATGTGCCAAAAGGGTCGAGCCAAAACAAACCAGCCAATCAACAACTGGCCGATAGCCATTGGTGCTGGTGCAAATCAGTTGCCGCATTGGTTGGTTTAGTTCGTGGGCAGTTTCTGGTGGCCAACACCATAGTTTCAGTGGCTGAAAACTGAATGCTGGGGTCAATGCTCACCCCTAACTAAATGGAGCACTAAAAAGGAAAAAAACAAATATATTATTAGCCAAACAGCCATGTAATCTTTGCACAATAACCGCAATAACCCTCATGAAGTGTTCTACATCACTCTCTCATCCAAAGAAAACAAAGACCAGAATACCAAAGCCATAAGGCCTTTTATCTGATAGATATCATATTGGGCTTCAAATATTAGCAGCAAATACAAAATCATTATAAAGGGATGAATCTTACTTGAGATTTGACATGAGACTTTTGGCTTCTCTCACAGCCCAACTTACAGCATATAGTGTCATCTTTTTAACCTGTAAAGGAAGAAATTTAATAGAGCCAGAAACATGGATAATATGAATATTTATTATCTATGGCCTATTTGATAGCCATCCCAAAGTAGTTATATGTCAACCTAACATAAATAGTTAAAGCCTCCATTAAATGTTGTAGTCAACATGAAGCACATATCTGCGATGAATTTAGCTGTCAAACTTCTTCCATTATTCAAATTGATCATCCTATTAATCAATACCGAATAGATGCCATCCTAAAAGTACAATATATAAATTTTCAACTTTTATAGATGTTCAATTTTTAAAGCCTAGTTCTGACATTCATAACCTTTAGTAAGACACAGACAAGTGGTTATGGGTCCATTTGACAATGTTTTTAAAAATGCAATGCTACAATATTTAATATGCATAAATACTATTTTATTACAGAATGAAGAAAAAGAAAAAAAGAAGAAAGAAACTTCATGACAAATAAATGATTATGATGTAACAAAAGGCAGAAAAATACAAAAAAGTACCTCCAACTTGTCTTCCTTAGCTCTATGGTTCTTTGGGAGCAACCGAAACTCTTCAGTTAACCGGACACATTCTTCAACATTTTCAGGAGATACAAAATCAAGTGCGACCTTTATACAAGACTGAAAAAATGACCAGAAATAAAATCAAGAAAAATATTGAAAGACTAACAAAGATAGAGTGGAGGTGAAAATTAAGAAAATTAATATTTGTAGATGAGCAACAAAGGCCAAAGATATGGGAATTATTTGAAAGCAATTCATTTTGTCTGTAGGAAAAACTTTTTTTTCTTTTTTCTTTTTTCTTTTCCTAATTTTTGGAAAATCCCTTTTTTTTTTTTTTTCCTAATTTTTCTTGTGTATTTATATTACCATAATTCAAACAAACTAGTTCCATGCGTCCATAAAATGTATTAAAGTAACAATGTAATTTAATTTTTTGTCGTACTTTCTTTGATAGGTTAATAAAATAAAAATAAAAATAAAAGGGGTGGTTTCAAAGAGCTCACAAGATTTTTAAGCATCAACCAGGGAAATATATATCAACAACTCTAAAAAAAAGCCCCAAGTATTTTGTAAAGATTTAGATCATTCATGTCTAACTTATGGACAAGCTTGTGATTAGTGATCAATTACTTGTCTATTTCTAACTTGATGAGGACATCCTGCTGGAATAAAAACAGCTTCACCAAGGTATTGCTCAAATGTCCAAGGTTCTACATCTGTGTACAAAATAAAACATAATTAGTACTGTAGCGGTATAATGTAACTCTGCAAGACTGACTCGGAGAGATATAGAAAAGATTCTTACTAAACTCCTCCTTCAGTTGTTTCTTATGTCTCTCATTCAAGAAAAAAGTCTGATCATGAATTGGATGAATAACCTGAAACAAGCACATTATAAGCAACTCTATTCTCTTGTAGAGGGACATAGTTAATAATTATCAGCAATGATACTCACAGATTTTACACGAAGATTGTTGATGTGGCGAAATTCCTTCTTGTGCTTTTCCAAGTATTTAATCAACTTAGGAACATCTTGCCGACGGAAGATGTCCCAAACAGCACCACCATGGCCAATCTCCCGTTGTTCATTATTTTCAAGAGAATCCTTTGATGAGCCCGGACTTGACTCTTTTGATCCTGGATCATTAACTCCATCATTTCCTGGAAAAGAAATCCCTAAAGCTTCTTTCTCATTAAGCTTCCTTGTCACTTTTTCATTAGAAGATAGAACACATTCTTGAACAGTTGTATCAACTACGCCTTCATTCTCAGCGACAACTCCATTTGCTTGGCACCGAATTTCCGCAGTAGGAGAAGAGCTTGTACTGACCCTATTCCCCAAGGGAAAATTTCTTTCAGCAACTTCACGTTGATAAGATGAGCAGTATTTTTTCTCTTCAGATTGATGTCTGCCTTGTGTCTTTAACTTCCCATTTGTTGTACATTCAGAAATAATCTCATGTTCATGAGTTCGTTTAAGCACCTGTCCTTTAATTCCATCCCCAGCCTCATCTATTTCACCATAAAGTTCGTGAAAGTCTTCAACTGCATGTTTCTTCTGTGTGTTCTTAACATATTTGAGTTTCCAGGAATCAATAATCACCTTAGTTGTGTGTGTCAGTACATTAACCTAAACCCAATCAAATGCCCATCAGGCAACATTGTCAAAGTCATGATATAGAATATTGTCAATAGAATCAAGCGAAATTAAAGAAAATCGTTAACTTTAACAAAGATGAAACTGGAATCATAGTTCAGAAACACATAAATTGTTGCAAAAACTTCCACTTAGGAATTCCACATACAGGCTTCATGTGAAATAACTTGAGCATACAAAATGTGGCGTATTATAAGTGTAAGACATGATGAGATGAAAGTATAAAATAAATCTACAGTGAACATTCTTAAGCTCCCACAACTTGTGCTAGACATTAAATTATAATAATTGATGTAAAAATGCTATAGAATGCATAAACAAAAATATTAAATAGCTTGGTCCATAATGCTTGCAACACAATTAACTGAGCATTGCCGGAAAAGTAACAACCAGTATGTGCTCAGGCACAAGGGTGTCATGAAAATGATTTAAGAGTGTGGAAATTTTAATTTATTAACACTTTCAGAAGAAAAAGAAAAAAAATTTAAAGATGAAAGCAAAAACAATCATTAACGACTTAGAGAGGACAGACTTTATCATACTCTTCCGGTTTTTTAATATGCTACATACACCAACTCATTTTTATTTCCCTTTTTTTCACAGGTTAAGGAAATTAATTAAAAAGAAAAGAAAAAAAATAGTAGACAAATCTCTCAAGCAAGGATTGGTAGGTACAACGAAATATTTCCCAAGCATAACAACATTACCGCATCAGACATATCACAATGCAGCTTTGTCACTGAATCACCTCTACCAAGCTCTTCGGAAAATCCATATGCAATATATGTTTTGGGTCCCAAATCAGGTTTCAGCGAGTCATCAGGAAGTTTTGTAGCAAGGTTCAGAAGACCTGATTTTGGATCAGTATAGTCACTGTAGGGGAGTGCCGCTATAAATTCAGCACCATGCCTGGGCAGACGCTCCCCAAACAATGTTGATGAGGGCCAATCCTTCAATTTCAACATCTCAGGCCAGCCATCTTTATGCACACGGCCCTCTGAGTAGCCCATGAAAAATTGGTGAATATTAATCTCAACCTACATAACAATGAGATCTCATCAACTAAAAAATCTCATAGGTGCAAATATGGTAGAAGTATTTGGACATTATTTACCAGAATAAGTTTGATAATTAAGATAACCAACCTCACACCAATCCAAACAATCAATGGCCTTCACACTTCTAGTCTCTTCTTTGAACTTTACATTACCACCTGTTTCTCTAAAAGCCCTCCACATGACCATTGGTTCCCAACTAAGACCAGATGTCTTTTCAAGAACATTTCTGACAATCACAGGTTCACCCCTCATCCAGTGTCTCTGAAAATGATCAATTTCATCATATGCCATGTCAACAGCATTCGGGCAGTATAAGAAGTTATCATCATTGTTTTTCCTGAAAGCTGCCTGTCTCAGATCAGAAATTATATCCTTGTTCCCGCCAGAAATATTTGACAGGCATGTAGAACATCCTTGAGATAAATCAGAATCTGGCGACTTGTAATTACTAGTAAGATCCTCTGCATGCTCTAACAGCTTTATTATCCAGTTAGCTTTAAAATTGCGTTTCAACTCTAGTTTTGCAGTACCACAACCTCCTCGCTCTTTTGGAGGGCATGGAATGCTACCATCAGTATTAGCTCTCCAATCAGGAAAGTGACAGGACATAAGAGCTTTAGAATCATTAGAAGCAGGGGTCTCTTGGCTCTCACCCCCATGTCTTTTCATTTGTGTATTAATATAGCCCTCTCTTCCAGTAACTTGAGAGTGAGCTTTTTCTAGACACTGTTGTTGAGATGTTTCTGCTTCATTACCTCCAGGCTGGTGTCCTCCCCTTAGTTCTTTACAACAGTTGAGACACAGTTCATAAGAACAACTAGGGTTGGGGCAGCTTCTGTGAAAACCAACAATGGATGTATTGCAATTGTCACTGTCATATAAGAAAACACATCCTGTCATAACTAAATTCAATGAAGAAAAAACACACAAGTTTTAATGCATGGCTGTGTAAATAGTTTACAGATATATATGAGCTATTATATTTATCAAGGAAAACAAAAGGCACAACCACTAAATCAGACAAAATATACGTCTCACGCAATAGTTAGACATCTAGTAATAATCCTACTTTTCATAAAAGAAAACGAGCATTGATGCATTAGGGATCAAGACACCCACATGCAGAAGAAGAATTGTATCCATGCATCGAATGTCACAAGTCTTATAAAGTTATGACCCCTTGATACGGGTCGCAACAAGAGTTAATTGGGTCCAATAGTTTTTTATTAGTTAATTGGGTTATTAGCTTTAACTTATGTTTTTATTTAATTTACAAGAGTCAAAGTTATTTTTGTATTCAATAAATGGGTGTTGCACTAAATTATGTTAGATAAGTCAATGAATGGGTGTTGCCCTAGGGTTTAGTCATTAGTCGAGTTAAGCGTCCTTTGTACTCCAATGAAGGTAGACTTTGATGGAATAAAATTATGAGAAATTGATTCTCTTTCCTTTTCCTCCCCCCTCTCTCTCTCTCTCTCTCTCTGCTTCTCTCTTCTCTCTCTTTCGAGGCTTCTCTCTTTCTAGCTTATTCTTGTACAGCCTCTACACTGTCAGAATCAGCTGGTTGTCAAGCTTAGAGGGGTGGCAGACAGAAGTGAAGTCACTGGACGAGAGTGAAGAGTACTGAGGGTTGAGATTTAGGAAATGCAAACCAACTTTGGAAGGTGTCTGATAAGGGAAACACTGTTTTCATCCTGTTTGCTGGACTTTAGAGATGATTTATAAACACCACCCACAAGACTAATGGACTTAAGTCCTTAATATCCACAACCGCAGCTTTCTCAAGGACGCAGGAAATAAAACTTGCATTAAGGCTTTTTTCAACTTCCCTCGAAGATGAAACTCTTGGAAAACATTTATGAAATCCTCTTTAATGACCTCCCAACAAGTCTGGAAAAAGCCACGGAAAAACCATCTAGGCTCAGGGCCTTACCACCATTCAGGACTCTCACCACCTCAAAAACCTCACTCTCCTCAAAAGCTCTCTTCAGCCACATAGCCTCAACACCGATGGAATTGAAAGAAAGACCATCCAGCTTTGGTCATGAACTAAATATAAATTAATCTACCAACCAGGTTTTGATGTCTTCCTTTTTCCACTAAAGGACTCTCACTACCTTCCCCTAACTTATAAAACTACTCTATTGGATTATATCAAAAGCTTTACACCCGAGCATCCCTGTTTCCTTGAGAAGATCAAGAACATGCTTTCACTAAGAAATAAACTTACCATGTTTTGATCTTGCTACCTCAATGCCCAAAAAATTACTTCAAACTGCTCAAGTCTTTTTTCAAATTTACTAGCAAGATAATTTTTTAACCTTCATATTTCTCCATCATCATTTCCTCTCAATACTATATATCGACATACACAATAAGAGTAGCTACCTTTCCTTGCGAAGAATGTCTATTGAAAAGTGTATGGCCAGCCTAACTCTGCTAGTAAACACATCTTTGCATACTTTGAGAAAACCTCTCAAACCATGCACTAGGACATTATGTCAATCCTTATAATGCCTTCTTCAGCTTGCACACTTCAATGTTGGCTGAAGGAAATTCAAGATTAGGAGGAACCTCCATGTACTCTTCCTCTAGGTCTCCATGAAGAAATGCATTTTTCACATCAAACTGGTAAGGAGAACAATTTAAATTGCTGCCAACGAAAGTAAGACTCAAATAGAAGAGTTCATCTTTGCTATTGGAGCTAATGTTTCCTCATAGTAAAGCCTTTTGCAACCAATTTAGCCTTACATCTTTTCATAAAACCATCAGATTTATTCTTTGCAGTAAACACCCACTTACATCCTGCTGCCTTTTTCCCATTAGGTAATTTAACGAACTCCCATGTATTATTTTTGTGAAGGGCTTTCATTTCCTCCTTCGTTGCTTCCCTCTTGTACTGAAGACAATTTGGAAATAAAGGTATAACATAAAGGTAAAGATGCTGATAGGAAAGAAAGAAATATATGTTGCACCAGGACAAATAAAATCTAAAGAAAATTAGGAAATTAAAATAGTGGCATAATTTTTTTTTTAATTTGGCACCAGGTATCTGAAGCTTCGCTCAATCTCGGGGTGCACAAGCTCTCAGCAAGGACTAAGGAGTATAGTGGCATAAAATATTAGAATAAGTATATGTGGACGATGTGTAGAAGTGGACGATGTGTAGAATTAGGGATATCTAGACAAAACATGGGATATTAAGTTAGAACCTAGAAGTTGAGGTGAAAGGAAACTTAGGAGAATAGAAAGTAAATAGGGAAAGAGGAAAACCCTAGCTGCCCAAGGAAAATAAATATTCCCTAAATTGGCAGAAAATAACTTAAAATGATGATTCGGATGGGAAAATAGTGAATTTTGAGCCCAAAATAGCAATTAGAAGCTACGCTCAGTAACCACGTCAGGTGCACCAAAGAGAGCTTTCCAGATTGGGGTCTTAAGTGCGATTCTGACACATGTAGCCCAATCTCGATCGGATTGAGTATGGTATGGAGTTGGGAGTGATAAGACAAAACGGAACGAAAAACATAGTCAAAAAAGAACATTTTGGAAATGTTTTATCACAACCCAAGGTTAAGAGGGAATACACTCGATAATCGGGTGTCGCCAGGAGGAGTACGACTTGACAACCTAGTGATAATTGGATATGCGCTTATCAACCCAGTGCTAGGAGGAGGAATACGACTAGCCACCTAGAGTCATGAAGGGTAATACGACTAACCACCCAGTGCTAGGAAAGGTAATACAACTAGCCACCCAGCGTTAGGAAGGGAGTACAACCAACAACCCAGTGCTAAGTAGGGTAATATGCTTATCGATCTAGTGCTAAAAGGGGGCGCATGACCATCAATTAATGAAATGAAAAGTAAAAGTATATGTTAATTTTGATATGCCATTATAATTGCATATACTGCATGTTTTGATTTAACTGTTGTATTTTATTATCATCGATATCAAGAGAATTTAACTGCTATAAATAGCTATACACTAATGTTTTAATTTGGAAAAAGATAGCGTTAAGTATATCTGTTATTTATAGCTATATAGGGCTAGAAGGGCTCACGTCACGCACTATAAATAGTTGGCTAGTACTTGCTTATTGAGTTGTGGGCTCATTGTTTCCACCTGTAAAACTGTGGGGTTTTACAAATACAGTCGAAGTAGTTGAGAAAGAACCCTATTGGAATCTGGATTATTATCCCTGAGGATCTGCTAAAGGCCTCAATCTTTGAGGTATGGCTGGATTTTGTGGAGATCGGCCATAAGTGTTACTAGTTGCCACAGTGGCATTTTTGTAGTAGTTTGAACAAGGTTATATATATTTTGTAATGACATTTGATAATTATATGAAGTTGTCTGGTAAAGCTCTGGTGTTCAGTTCATTGTGTATATAAGTGAGTTTGTAGTTTCAAAATGAAGAAAAAACATAGATACATGCAATTTCTGCTGAGTGAATCATCATAATAGTAGCGCCACGTGGAATATGCAAGTATTCTGCGTCTATTGACTTATATATTTTAAGCTAGGGTGTTTCATGGGATGTTGAGTACATGAACCGGTTCCTTTTGCTTTGTGCAATAGGAAGGTTTACGTCATTAACAATAGGTATTGAAGAGTTTAAACAAGGGATATAAGTAAAATTACCTGAGTAAAGAGTTGATGCTTGGCAACGAGCAAACGACTAAAGTTGGTAGCTCATCTGGCTCATCAATAAGTGTTGGCAAAGTAACAGGTATAGGCAGAGGATTGATAGCGTATTTCTCTTCACTACTACTCTCCCCTTGAAGAGAAGTTTGGGTAGATGAAAAATTAGGTTATGATTCGAAGAATGTCAAATTCATAAACACAAAACACTTCCTTGATGGGGGATGATTACACTTGTTCCCCATTTGAATGGGTGAATAATCCAAGAAGACACATTTAAGGGCTCAAGGATCCAATTTACCTTGAGCTGGACCATGAAGGTAAACAAGACAAACACCCTAGGAAAAACAATACATGCAAAGGAAGACATAGTGGGTGACAAAACCTCAATAGGTGTCGTGAAATTCAAGATGAGATGGCATCCGATTGATAAGATATGCACTTGTGAGCAAGGTATCACCCCAATAAGATTTGGAAAATACATAGAAAGCATTAAAGCTCAAGTTAACTATAGAAGATGCTGATATTTATGCTTAGCAACTCCATTTTGTTGAGAAGTGTCAATACAAGTCGCCTAGTGGATAATGGGATGCTCAATAAAATATGTGCAAAGGTCACTAGATAGATACTTACCCACATTGTCTAAACAAAAAAAAAAATTGATGGAGGCATTAAAACGAGTTTGAACCACTTTGTAAAACATAGAAAGCATTAAAGCTCAGGTTAACTATAGAAGATGCTGATATTTATGCTTAGCAACTCCATTTTGTTGAGAAGTGTCAATACAAGTCGCCTAGTGGATAATGGGATGCTCAATAAAATATGTGCAAAGGTCACTAGATAGATACTTACCCACATTGTCTAAACAAAAAAAAAATTGATGGAGGCATTAAAATGAGTTTGAACCACTTTGTAAAACATCTAAAAATTGACAACACATCACTTTTATCTTTTAACAAATAGACCCATGTGGTCTTAGAATAATCATCAATTACAAAATACACCAAGAAATCTAGATAAAGAAACAACTCTCTGAGGAATCCAGATATATATGAACAATAACAAAAGGCTTAGAACTTTTATTTAAACTAGGAATAAAAGACACCCAATGGTGTTTGATACATTCACAAGTATCATATTGAAACTTAGAAACATTGTTGTGCAAAAATAAAGAAGGAAAGATGCACCGTAACAAAGAAAAAGACAAATGCTTTAGAAGTTGATGCTAGAGCCAAAACTTTGTCGCAGAGTCATTAGATGACAGATAGATGGCGTGATAAGCCTATTTGAGTTGACCATTGTCTGGGGTTGAGAATTCAAGTGGTAGAGACCATCCCTCAAGCTATCACCCACAATGAGGAGCTGCCCCCACCAAGGAGGTGGCCATGGGTCACTCTTCTAGCCTAATTCTTCTTTTGATGACCGATTCAACCTCTAATAAAAAATATATACCTTTGTTATATTTCATCTCTTCCATCAACAACATCGGCTCTAGGAAGTCAAAATCGAATCTTGCTATTGGTTTTTTAACAATTCATTCATGAATAAGAATTCAAGGGCTATAAGCAAGTGCTTCTAGTTGTTTTTCCTGCTGCTTATTATGATGGCTATGTCCAATTATCCACCATGACTAGGTCCTGGAAAAAAAATAATAAGAATAAGAGATAACTATGTAATTAAAATCATGGGTAATACGTGCAATAGATAATAGATTAGTTGCAAAATCGGGTACATTGAGAATATATGGAAGTGACGAAGAAAGCGTTACAAAAATAGAACACTTACTAGACATTGGTGATAGCGAACCATTAGCTAGTCTTACCTTGTCTCTCCATGAGCATAGGTTATAAGAAGAAAACGGGGGAAGATAAACTAGTCATATGATTGAGAGCCCCTGAATCAATGATACAAGGATCATCAAATTCAATGGTGGATGCATTCAAAGAATAGGCTAAATTACCTGAATAGGCAAAGGAGGAGGATGCACTAGTGGACATTTCCAATTGAGACATAAGCCGACAGAGTATTTCTAGTTCTTCCTTGTTGAGTGTCCCAATGTCAGGAGTGGAAGGACCAAGAGTAGGCATTGAAGATGCTATCTCTACTCTTCACTATCAAAGTGTGATTAGCCCGAGGCCACTATCAAAACAACCTTCTCTACCTAGTAGGTTGACCATGAAGCTTCCAACAAGTCTCTATGTCGAGACCTATTACAATGGTCACAAAATAATTTGTCCTTCTCATTCGTAGACCCATCTATTACTTTTCTTTCATCACAACTTCTATAATCTCCTTTGTTGTTACATTGGGATGGAGTCACTATAGTGAATCGGTAATGTGAAGAAGAATGTAGCATAGCACTGGGATGACTCTCCTCATTCTGAACATATGCAAATAACTCCCCTCAGGAGGAAAAGGTTCCTTCCCCAAAATTAGAAATCAAACTCAAAATTTTAACCAGTAAGAAATTCAAAGACACGCTCCTCCTTTATTATTCTTCGGATTTTTACCCTATACACTGCACACTTGATATAAAAGATTTGATAGTAATCCAATTCCTATCACAAACCACTCACCTTGGGTTGTCCCATGAATCTGAAGCTTCAGCTCATAAGCGTGTTGCATTCCCCTTCTTAGAACAAGTTTGCATTGTTACATTCCAAATCTCCTTTGGAGTGCAGAGAAAAAGATAACTCTGACTAATCTCCAATTGCATAGAATGTATAACCAGGACATAATTGTTGAATTTTATAGCTCTATCATAAGTATAATTATCTAACCGGGGTTTTGAGATTATACCATTTAGATATCCCATTTTCCCCTTACACTTCATAAATAACATGGTATATTATGACCAAGTAAGATAATAAAGCCCGTCTAATTTCACTATTGTGATTTGGAAAGTTGAATTTTCAATATAAGAGGTCACTTGTCTCTCTATTCCCCTTTTGTGATTTTTTGGTATATGCCTCACTTTTAACATTTCTTGATAGGCATCCAACTAAATAGCTCTAATACACAACCACAAGGCTCAATGAAGTATCGAGTATAACATTAAAACTAAACTAGGCATCACACATCATACTTGATTAAATATGCAAACAACATAGGTATAGTAGCATCTTTTTTTTACTCCTCTAAACAACTTGTCATTTAGTGTAGCTTACCTCTCGTTTAGCGTAACTTGTCATTTGGTTCTGAGCAATACGACTCGTCATTTTGGCCCTTTAAACTGCCGCCGTACATGGCCACTAGAACAGTCACCATAGCCACTAGAAACTCATGTTTTCTTTATAAATCAATGCAGATCATACCGCTTAATCCATCGCCCTCATAGATCCTCTTATGCACAACAAGGAGGATCAAAACCGAAGAAAACTGATCAGCACCACCAGTGCTGGCTGTGTTCTCCGCGTTTAACCAAAAAAACTTTGATCGATAATCTTCTAATAAGCACAAATGCAACCAAAGACCAAGCCTTTTCCTTTATGCTGATGTCAGCACATGTACAGCCAGCATTTCTCTCCCTTTTTTCTTGATTTTCCTAGGAATTGACCGCTTTGATACTAAGTTGAAAAGAAAAGAAAGAAAGGAACAAAGAAGGGAGAAATTGTATTATTTCTAGGTTAATGAACTATAAGTTAAAATAAAACAAGAATGCAAACTATTATGAAGTAGATTAATTTTCAGGATTACAATAATAATAGAAACATAATCAGAGAATAAAATAAAATCCCACAAAGAGTTCTTTTTTCTGTTCCGGTATTTCAGAAAGAATTAAGCATGTCTTGTTGGATGATTTGGGGATGAATGAAGGTCTATTCCCTGTGAGATATCTTGGAGTTCCACTTATATCTTCTCGGCTTTCTGCAGCAGATTGTGGGGCTTTGATTACTAGAATTACTGGTAGGATTGATTCTTGGTTGTCAAGAAATCTCTCTTTTGCAGGCAGGCTTCAACTGATTTCCTCTGTTCTCTACAGTCTGCAAGTGTATTGGTCAAGTATTTTCATTCTTCCTAAGAGGGTCATCAAAGATATTGAACAAAAGTTTAATAGATTTTTGTGGAATGGGAATATTGCAGGTGGTGCTAAGGCAAAAGTCTCTTGGACTGATGTTTGTTTGCCTAAAAAGGAGGGGGGTTTGGGGCTGAAAAGGCTTGATATATGGAATTATTCTTCTATACTTAGGCATATTTGGAGCCTTTTTGCTAGGTCTGGTTCCATTTGGGTGGCTTGGGTAAAGGAAAATTTATTGAAAAGAAAGAGTTTTTGGAGTGTTGGAGTTTCACAAAACTGCTCTTGGAATTGGAGGAAAATTTTGAAACTCAGGGATATTGCTAGGAGATTCTTGAGGTATGAGGTTGGAACAGGAGAACATATTCATCTTTGGTTGGATTGGTGGCATCCAATGGGAGTCCTGTTTGAGAAATTTGGGTTTAGGATGGTTTATGATGCTCATAGTACATTGGAAGCCAAGTTATCCTCTGTTATTCAGAATGGTAATTGGTGTTGGGGTCCTGCTAGATCGGAGGCTTTGGTGGAAATTCAAGCTGGTTTATATGAAGTAAGGTTGGGTTCTTGTGATAAACCTATTTGGGGTGCTTCAAGGAAAAAAGGGTATGTATGTTCAGATACTTGGGAGGCTCTTAGGGTGAAAAATGATGAGGTTTTATGGTGTAAACTGGTCTGGTTTCCACTTGCTATTCCTAAGCAAGCTTTTATTCTTTGGCTGGCTATGAGAGATAGACTTACAACAGGGGAAAGGCTGCTGAAATGGGGGTATCAAGGTAATGTTAAATGCTGGTTTTGTCATAATCAAATGGAAACTAGAGATCATTTGTTTTTTGAATGTAGCTTTAGTTCCAGAATTTGGAATTTCTGTATGGCAAGATGTAGGGTTGATATTCATGTGGTTTGGGATGATATTGTCCAGCAAGGATGCAGTTCCTGGTTTCACAAATCTTTGAAATGTCTGATTTGCCGTTTGGTGTTCAGCTCTACTGTTTATAACCTTTGGCTTACTAGAAATGAATTGGTCCATGCCGGTCAGCCTTGCACAGAGGAGCAGATTCTAAAGAAGATCATTTGGGAGGTTAGAGCTCGAATTGCAGGAAAAGGGAAGTATCCTAGCACTAGGGAGAACATCCTTCTTTGTTCTCTATGGAATTTGCCTTCATGTATTCTTACTTAGCCTTGTTGGTCTAGTTTGAAGTGTGGAGTTGATTGATTATGTAGTTTGTTTCTAGTTTTTTAGTTGTTTTTAAGCCTCTGTGAGGTCTTTTGAGCCTTTTGGAAAGGCTTGTAATGGTGAACACTTTGTTTTTGGTTTGGTTGTTTTATAAAGTCTCTTATTCATCTAAAAAAAAAAAGAATAAAATAAAATCAGGAAATAATTGTGTTTCCTAGCATAGCACATAAATGATAACAACAGATGCTAATAAAACTTGACATCTAATTTTTGTCTCAATTTTAGCTATTAGAGAGTCCAAAAAATGTACCAATATAGACGCTCGTTTTTCTCCAATTTGATTCTTGTTATATCCATTTCTGTCAATTGAACACCTGAGAAAACAACAAAATAATACTTAACACAGTAAAAGAAAGTACAAGCTTTATTTACTTATATATCACATTTTACCTCGTATATTGGATTCAATCTCGAGTTCAAATATCTGCTCCTTATGAATACACCTGAGAACAGGCAGAGCTTTATATAGCAGGTACTGCAGCCGCTGTAATTTCACAGTGACATCTAGTTCCTTATGGTAAGGCTGTCAGAAGAAAAACAAGAACAGTGAGGGGAAAAAACAAACGTAATCTATCTCACAAACTTCCCATAATTGAGATTAGAAAAGGGGGAGGTGGGGAGACAGAGAGACAGAGAAGGCATACCTTCACAACCAGAACCTCCCGCAAACAAGCTTTGCAATTGCAGTTGCCACAACAAAATGGACATGCATCCTCAACTTCCTCTCTTGTCTTCCCAGGGTACCTATTTCATTACAAACTATGTAAAGTCATTGCAGATCAAATCCCTCAACTTGAGAGCACTGTATTAGAACAAGGCTCATATTAATGCTGAGAGCTGGCTGATTTAGAATTGGCCAACACCTTCGAGCATATACTCTTTTTTTAAGTAATCCTTGGAGCATAAACTCGCATAGAAAAATGTATTAATAAAACTTCTATCATTCTTCTTACCACTTTTCAAGGCACTCATAACAATAACGCTTCCTATTACAGTTGGAACAGAAGACGACACCACTCTTGTCATTTCGCTGACATTGATGACACATTAAACTCCCCTTCTTGTTTTTATTGGACTCATCCTGCAGCGGCTAAGCTTGTTAAAATGGAAGACAATTCATTGCTGAGTAATACAGGAATAAAAATAAATCAGGCATACAATGCACTTTCAATTGATGCAGAAAATGCGAAACAAACAACGCACTCTTGTTATAGGGAGTTGTAGTATTCAGAATAGGGATCTCGCTGCAGTATTGATTTCGCCAGATTACCGTGGTTTGTAGTGGGGTTATATTTTTTCCTATAGAGTTGATATTATTGTATTTTTTTCTTAATTTTTTGTGAACTCAAGTTCTGGGAATAAACTTGGACGTTGTAATCTCTATTTTATTATGATTGAATTTGTCCCCCGAGTGTAGAGAGTTTTCTACGTAAACTTGGTGTGTTCTTGTGTGTTGCTCTCTTAGTGTTTGATAGTATTTCATTAAGTGCTTGTGTGTGGTTTTTTTCTTCTACTTTTTGCTTGAATTATTAATCTAATTCATTCATTGGAGGTACTTCGGCCCAGCACAAAAGCATATAAAATGCGAAAAAAAAAATGAAAAATCTAAGAAAGAAAGACACAACCATTGAATTTACCTTCTCCAGGGCTTTACTCTCGGACCTCCATTGTCCTTTATCGGAATTACTCTTTCCTTCACCAGAATTACCCTGTCCTGCACCCTTATTGAACGTAGACAGAGATTTTTGGGAATTAGTTACGCCTTTATCAACTTTCACTCTCTTATACGCAGAGAAGTTCTTCTTCTGCTCTTTGGTCAAAATCTGTTTCAAGTGGGATTCGGACTCGCTCGCTTCCCCAGCCAATCCATCGCTCACCTCCTCCTTGTTCATCCTCTTCTTCTTCTTATTATTTGATCCGCTGGCGTCCCCTCTCCGGCCTAATATCTCTCCGGAATCTCTATTTTCGTCTCCGTCTCTCTGATTCCTCTTCTGCGTCTGCTGCTTCAGCTGGACCATGTGCTTCTCGCAGTACGACTTTCCCGGCGACGACATTTCGCTGCACCGCCATTTGTTCGGTCCCGCGCTCCGCTTGCAGCGGCGATCGGACGGCGTATCCATGCGGAACTGGCTACAATCGACGGACGGCTAGGATTGCATTGAACTCGGCTGAGATTTGTTGGGCGGTGGTGTAAGAGATATTCGGACAGGGGGATTTTGTTATGAAACGAATACGAATCTGTTGTATGAGAATCGATGCTCACGTTGGATCGGTGCGAATTGGATGTTTATGTATGGAATGCGATGAGGTTGCGTTGTATTTATGATGACGTGCATTAAGTACGAAGCATTCCCGAGCCGATCCAATTTAATGTCTGAATTAATTTTTTTAGTGACACGCGTCACTGAGTCGAAAGAAAACTTTCCCCGTGCGGCCGTGCATTAATATATATGTCCTTGTTAATGCAAATTCTTTTTATATCATTTTTTTTTTTTTTGGAAAAATACGTAGCTTTCATTGAAACTTGTCAAACAAACATTGCAGATTGCCATGCAATAATGGTTTCAGCAATACAATCAGGTGGGAAAAAAAATTCCACAGACTATCCATCACTTGACTTGATGCCATTCTTGCCAACTTATGAACAATTTGGTTAGCCTCCCGTCTAACATACATCATTTTCCAACATGGTAGGCCTTGAAAAGTTCCACCCGAATGTCTTCTCCACTAAAATTCCCTTCCGGCTCCAGTCTGGCTCACTTGATAAAACTGCATCAATAACTATTCTAGATATAAATTTCGGAGGCCCAATGCACGAGCCAATTTTTTTTTATTTTAATTAAAAGGGAAAAAGGTTACAAGGGATGATCTTTTTTACTCCTGTTCCGAATGGACGAGAGAATGGATGATCATGTGGGAATGTTTCCAAACACTTAGTGGGAAGCGGCCCATTTAGCCAAACTATGTGCTATAAAGTTAGTACTCCTAGAAACTTTCTCAGCCTTCCACTTGTAGAAAGATTCCAAATACAGGGAAATATCTAAAAACAACATTAAAAAAATTCCAATCCTCAAACAACTGGGATTGTTGAATAATAAGAACAACATTAAGGGCATCCCCTTCAAGGATGAGAGAATATATACCACAAGAAGCAGCGGTATGAACAGCCAAGAGGGCCGCTTGAGCTTCTACTAAAGCAACATCCTTAGTAAGAATTTTCTTAGTAGCAGCTCCAATGATATTACCATTAGAATCACTTACCACCGTGGCAGCCACCGCAAAATCTGAAGACAAAGCCACATCAAAATTTGCCTTGAATGGCCATGAGGGCTGCCAAAGCTTCTGCAGCAGCTGTTTCCAAGAGACCTCTCCTAGTCAAACTTTTTGCTGCAACCATGTTACCACTGTGATCTCTTATAATTACTCCCAATCCGACACGATCAGATTTCGCCCCAACAGCCGCGTCCCAGTTTGCTTAAAACCACCCAGGAGGAGGTGCCATCCACTTAACTCAAACAGGAAGGAATTACCTGTTCCGGCTCCTGTACGTTGTGCTCCTGCTCCTGGTGGAATTCTATGATCAGTGCTGTTGCTGCACTATGGGCTAGCTCATTCGGGTGGTTGAAAAAACCTTCATGGATTAGGGAGTTTATAACCTTCATCAATTTTATAACAGCTTTCTCTCTCTATATAGATATAGTCCGGACGAAACTTAGGTAGTGGCCAGGGGTGGAACTAGGATTTATGGAATGGGGGACGATTTTTTTTTTTTATATACATTAAGAAAATAACCTTAAATAAATATAAAAGTACGTTAATACATATAATCTTTATGGATTTGTGTTTGTGTGTGTTTATATAAAATAAGAGCACAGAAGTCCTAAATTTAATCTTATGGCATCACAAACATACAATAGTATAAACAAATAGTAAAATAAACTAAATATGATTTACTAGGTCCAAGGAAAAGGTATATTTGAATATATATTTGATGGGTTTTTTTAAAAAATGTTGGAAAAGAGGGAAAACAAATTTTAAAAAAAATAATAAAGAGGGATACAAATATTATTTTGGGGGATAAAAGTATAATTTTGAAGGAATAAATTTATAAATACGTTTACTTTAAGGCAATTTTTAAAAAATTTAATGTCCCCCCAACCTTAGCCTTGGGTCCACCCCTGGTAGTGGCCTAATTAGATCTCGACGGTCCTAGCGGTGGCTCGACTAGTTCTTGACTAGAGTCTCAACCAAGTTTCGACTGAGTCTTGACTAACAAGTTCCCAATTGAGTCTTGTAGGGGTCTTGGTCAAGTCCGGGAGATCCCGGTCGGGTCCTGGCATAGTCCTAATCGAGTCTTAGAGGATCCCGGTAAAGTCCTAGCGAAGTTTCAACAACGCTTAGACTAAAACAGTTGATTTGAGAATTAGATAGTCAAACTCAAAAAATGGTTTGCAGTTTTCAAAAATGAAAACATTTTTTCCGAAAAGTAAAAAAGCTTTTTTGGTCAAACCAAAAATATTTGTTGTTGACTATTATTTTTCGTTGCATCAAATACCTGGAAATAAAATAATAAAAAAATTCCAAATAAATTATTTTATACCAAAACAAAATAACCAAATCATTTTAAGATTATTTAATTATTTGGTTATATCATATATATGTTACAAACAAAAGCATGAAAATTGGAATGCTCTCAAATTCATATATTTTGCCGGTCTTAAGGGAGGAAACAAAAACTTCAAATAATCACTTGGGGAAGTATACTTCCATCTATCCTTTTTTTTAAGACTTCCCCCTATCTTAATGCACATTTCACTCTCTTTTTTTTTAAAAAAAAAATAATCAAAATTAATTTTTAACAATCATAAGGATGAAGAATATAAATTCAATATATGTGACTACATCTCCAAAGTGAATGTCATTAATTAAAATCTTTTTCTTGCTCTCTATCAAACTCATTAATAAAAAAATTGGTGTTATGTATCAATTTTTATTCTCTAGTCCCACCCACGTAAAAGAATATATTTTAAGTTATGCTCTCTGTTTAACTCTTCTACGACTAATCTTACGTGGCAGCACCATATCACACTAGCATGTTGGCCCTTAAAAAAACGAAAACTCAAACACCCCGACCCCCCTCCCAAAAAAAAATCCTTCTACAGTAAACAAAAACTTTGAAGGCTAGAAATTTAAGTGAAAGAATGACTAACAATATAATATGAAATTGTAGAAATAAGGAGCTTGACATTTCAGAGAGTTCAAGACTCGACCTTATGATCCATTGTTAATTGAAATGTTATTTACTCTCGATCTAAGGGCTATCGTGGCCAACACAATTACCTACTGGCTGAGGTCACACTTGTGGCATCACTAATTGCGTGCACATCTGGGTATTGATCTAATCAAACGACCAAAGAGTATCGGGTTATTATACATTTTTAAGGTACCCAAATTGTACCTTATGTTCCACAAGACACGCATACCCTACAGTGAAGAGGAGAAGGGCACACATATATAGACCATGTGGAGGATGGTTATGGGCTGCAATATATTTATTCATATTATATTGTGCACTTCATTAACATGATTTTCTATCTGCTACGTGATTTCTTAATTATATTCCTTAAACAACCTGCTAAATGTATTGTTTCCAAACCAGCATGATTAGAGTGATACTTATTCTTAAGCATTACTTGTCAACAAAAAAGAATCATATTTCAAATTTAATGTGTTATTCTGTTAATAATTCCTCTAAATGCTTTCTGCATACAATTATTTCTCTAATGTTCATTACCAACCTAAATCGAGCTCACTGCGTGGGGTAAGTTTCGTTAGCAATTTACTTATGAAATTGTGGAAAACATGATTTTTCACCTCATATTTCAACTTACTTATGTGTGAGGGATGGTTCCTCGCACAGTCAAGCATCAGGTTAAGTGTTGCTAGATTAGGAAAATTAGTTTCAATTTTAAATTTGGAAACCAATTTACAGAGGTTAATGAAGGGTTTTCTAGTAAATGAAAATGATTTCGGTTTGACCATTATTTTATGTTGCGGTAAATATTGTAAAATATAAAAATCATTTTTTGAAAATTATTTTATGTTGAAGTAAACAAAACCTTAATGTTATTGTTTTACAAATTAGCATATGATAGTTCTAAGGGTGAATATTAGATGTATTCATGATGATATGAAGTCGCTATACAAAGTCTTGTAAAGACATCTTTATGTGTATATTCTTGTGTATTGTTGTTAAGAAAAAGCTTTTGACCTCAAACCATAATATCTTATTTTAATTATAAAAAACCTATAATACTTTATTTTCTTTTAGACAATAAAGATGAAAGCCATTAGCAAATCTGGAAAAATTGAGTCCTTTGAATGGCTTTATATTAATCAAAGGTACATATGATCCGCCAAGCGTGGTCTAGCAATGGCCATCAAGGGTCGGGCCTTAGGCATGGTCATCCCATAAACCTCAGTTGTATCTATATCTTCAGGCTCAACCCCTCCGGTGGGGCCCATTCAAAGCAATGAAAGAGCCGAGCCAAAGCCATCAAAACCATGGTCACACCGAGTGGTGCACCAGGGCACTTCCTCTTCCCAGCACTAAATGGCAATATCTTGAAGTCGGCTCCATGGCTGATCTCGACTCGGCGCCCATCGACCAACCAGTGCCTCTCAGGCCGAAACTCCTCTACGTTGCCCCAGATCTTGGTGTTCCGACCCAACCCATGAGTGTTGATGAAGACACGTGTCTTGGCAGGGATGTAATAGCCGTTGATGGTGGTGGCGCACAAAGATTCGTGTGGGATGAGAAAGGGCCCAGCTGGGTGCATACGGAACGTTTCACGTACGACGCAACGCAAGTAGTTAAGGTGGGCCAGATCAGATTCAGAGACCATTCTGTTGGGTCCCACGATTGAATCAAGCTCTTCTTGGATCTTTCGAAGGACATGTGGATGCTTGATCACCTCGGCCATCGCCCACTCATTGGTCACAGCTGAAGTGTCTGTAGCAGCGGCTATCATGTCCTAAAGTGCCATCAACCAAATTGGTCAATCAATGTTTCATTGAAGTTTTATCATGAGCACCACTAAGAATGCGTAGTCTTAAAAGAAATTGAAAAGATCCACGACAATTCCCCAAATTTCTAGTAACTTGAATAGGTAATGTGAGATGTATTTACCTATCTAAAAAGGATAGTCTAACAATTTAAAATTTATTTGAGCAAGTGGGTTTTCCATAATTAGATCCATAGCAATTACATATCTAGCGATTTTAGCAAGTAATGTAAGAGATTTCATATAAGATTTACCTACCCAAGTAGATGATTGGACAATGCAAAATATATTTGGGCAGGATTGCCCTATATGGGGTATTTTTTTACAATATTACCTGTCCAAATTGCTAACAATTCGAGCATGTAATTGTTATTTATCCTTTGAGCTTTGTTACATTACTTGCTCGATTGCTAACAATTCAGACAAGTAATTCCAATCCTAACCTAAAACAAATAAAAAAAATTAAAGAAAATAAGTAAACATAATATTGCAATCATAGAGTTAAAAAATATATCACCTGAATTAGAGCTTTAATTTCTATGTCATCCATGTGTTCTTTCCCGTCTTCACCAGGCAAAGATAGTAGGACATCAACAAAATCCAAATCTTCATCATCAGCACCTGCGCTTTCCTTTGTCTTTCTCTCTCTTGCCCTCCTATGTTCTTCAATGATCCTTACGTGAAAATCATCCACTCTCTTCTCCACTTCCCTCATCCTCTTTTCACAGCCATAAGGGTCCACGCACCCAAAACGGTAGATAATCGCCCAAGTATATCAAGCCCAAAAGCCAAAACAACTCATGAGTTATATCCATGAACTCCATAGCTTCTTGGGGCCCAGCTGATTCAGCACCAAAATATTGCTTCCCTAGCAACATCCTCGTCACATTGTTCATTGAGAACGCACCCAACACTTCCCTCAAGTTCACCGCCTTTCCGGTTCGAGCCCGCTCCCAAACGTCTCGTACAAGATGTTGGGATTCCTCGGCGCGGTGCTTTGCAAATGATTCGAGTCGTTTCGTCGTCAACAAGTGCTCCATGCATATTCTCCTCATTCGCTTCCAATGCGGCCCCAATGGGGCCAGTGCCACATCTCCGCACCCATACGCTAAATGGACGGCGGCGAGAGTCCGTGGCCTGGAGGCAAATACATCGTCTTGACGAACCAAAATTTCGCTTATGATATTAGGGTCGTTGGTGGTGATGGCATGAACGTTGCCAAGGCGGAGGTAGACCAAGGAGCCATATTTGCCACACAGAGAGGCTAGGTCCCTGTGGGGGAGTTGGCTCAACTGGAGAAGGTTACCAAATATCGGCCACCTTGGTGGCCCCGGAGGAAGCCTTTTGGTATGATTTAAGGACTTCCAATTAAGCCACTGGTAAATGATCTTGGCGAGGACAGCCGCACAAAGAAGGGTTGAAGCAAACGTGACTAAATCCATGAATGGTGCCAATTTCTTGGATTTTAATTTCTATTGAATAATTTCATTAAAAATTTTAAGTTTGTTTAGACCTTTAAATACTTGCTTATAGGATAATAAATAATGCTTTATTATTAATCATAATCTTTACATGCAAAAGTTCATAATTGTGTAAATGGCGTGACACATCTACTTCGTTGATGATTTATGATTTCAACTCTCTTTTGGCTGTTTTTGCTTCTGCATAGTTGAATCAACAATATTTGATTATGAAGACTTTCATCCCTATGTTGTTGGGTTGATGAGACATGCTCTTTGTGATGGTCACATATATGGACTCATACTCTAGAGAAATGAAATTTGCCTTTCTCCTCCTACTCATGGTAGATTGAAAAGTGCAACATGCATGGCCCCTAGTTAGGTAAAGTTATCTCTACTTATTATAATTGATTATTTCATTAAGACAACTAAGGCTACTTTTAGTAGATAGAAATGGACCAGGAATGGAGTGACTAGAATAGTTATTCTATTATTTGGTTGCAAATCACTATTATAGAACAGCTATTTTCATAAATGAGAAATAAATATTCATCTAAAAGATTAGAGAAATAGCTATTCTTTCATAAAAGAATTGCGTTTTCCATTTTTTTCTCAAAAAAGATATATTCTTTGTGAGTGGAGGTGAGTGGAGATATTTGTATTTAGAGCACAACATTTGATTGTTCGGTTAAGATAGTCAGCTACCATATGGAATGACTTTCATATAACATTTTAGAGTAAGCTTTCAAATAATAAAGTGGAAGTGAAAATATCTTATTTTCATATGACGTTACAAATAATAAATTTAATAGTGTAATATATTTTTGTTTTCTTTAAAAGGTATGACTCTCACGTAACATTTTAAAGGTGCTGAATAAATATCCATTTAAATGAATGCTAGCTTTATGTTCTATACTATTGAATTAGGTTAGATAGAAATGGCGGGCTTGATAATCATAAAATGGTTCCATGGTCTAGTGGTCAGGACATTGGACTCTGAATCCAGTAACCCGAGTTCAAGTCTCGGTGGAACCTGCGTTATTTTTTTGCGCCTAAATTTCCCGACCGCTAATTTCTCAAGCCTTAAGTCCGAAACTCTGGAATCTGAACCATGAAACATACTTCAGTTCAAACTGTCCCACGTTTGTCGTTGCCACGAGGCAAACACTTTCTAACTTTCCTGGAATACAAAAAATTTCCGAGAAAATTGTTTACTTTTTTTCCGGGAGGGAAATGGACCCTGAAACTCGACGGAAAATCGAGGAAACAGTGCTCGACATACTGACGAAAGCGAACGTGGAGGAGATGACCGAGTTCGAGGTCCGACTCGCAGCCTCGAAGCGACTAGGGATAGACCTCTTCGAACCCCAGCGCAAGGGGCTTGTGCGGAGCGTGGTGGAGAATTTCCTGCTCTCGACAATGGAGGACGAAGAAGGAAGAGGAGGCGACGGCAAGCTGGCCGATTCGAATGTTCGCGAGGAGACCAAGGAGGTGGTACAGGAGGAGGAGGAGGAGGAGGCAGGAGACAAGGCTGAAGAAGGAGGTGAATGACGGCGGAGACCGCGTTGTTTGCAAGGTGACCAAACCCTAGCGCTCTCTTTGAGACCAAAATAAATAAATAAATTTGAAGTTATAGGAAATTGGGTTGTTCGAAAACCCTAGTTTCTCTTTGTTGCTGAGAAAACCTAGGGAAGGGAAGGAAAACTCAATTGATTTTAAATCGAAGGTTTCTCATTTTCCTGAAATGACCTTAATTAATACAAGGAAAAGTGAATTTGAAGGTTTTTTTTTTTTTTTTTTGATTATCTTGGGCTTTAGAAAAATGGAAATATTAAAGTAGTAAATAGTTGTTGGTTGATCCAGCTTTCAAACAAGAGGAGGGTGGTAATTCAAGATTTCAGAGGGAAAACTTTGGTGTCAATTAGGGAATTCTATGAGAAGGATGGAAAGCAGATTCCAACTGCCAAAGGTGAACATATATGCGTACTGTTATTTTTTTGTTACCTTTTTCTCTATTCTCGTTACTTTCTCATTATCGTCTGTATTGTTGCGTTTCAGGAATTAGTTTGTCAACTGAACAATGGTCAGCCTTCAGGAAGAGTGTCCCTGCTATAGAGGAAGCCGTCAGTCAGATGGAACTGAAGTTAAGGTGAGATTACTTTTGTTGTAGTTTGAAATGCCAGCTTTGACATGGTCTTTTGAATCTACATTGTGATTAAAATTAATGATAGAGAAACTACACGGTTGCATAAATTAGGATTAAGGTCCATTCATATCTGTACTAGGGTTGCGTCACTCTGGTCATTGAATTAATGTTCCAAGCAAATAGTGTTATTTGTACTTACTACTTATAATATGTCATGCATTAGAACCTTTTCTTGATGGTTAAGAGTGTAGCTGAAAGATCGACTGATTTGAAATATTTACTGAATAAAATGTAGATCCCACCTTGATGGTAAACAAACTGAAGATGTATGTAATTCAGTGAGTGATCTTGCTTCCCAAGAAGTTGTTGCTATTGCCACCCACCGTTTTTATGGGAAGAATTACCATTGCTGGGCACAGCAAATGGAAATTTTCTTAAAGCAATCAAAGATTGCGTATGTACTCACTGACCCATGCCCAAGTGTTTCTTTAGGCCGGGAAGCAACTACTGAAGAAATTGCTCGAGCCAAACATGATGAGCTAAAGTGGGTGAATGATGACTGTATTTGCCGTAGCAGCATCTTGAGCTCTCTGTCTGACCCTCTCTTTTACCAATTCTCTAAAATGGCTGGGAGTGCTAAAGAACTGTGGGAAGAGCTGAAATTAGTTTATCTTTATGAGGAGTTTGGAACAAAGAGATCTCAAGTTAAGAATTACATTGAATTCCAGATGGTTGAAGAAAGATCTGTAGTTGAACAAGCTCAAGAATTCAATAACATTGCAGACGCTATTGTTGCAGCTGGAATGTCGATTGATGAGAACTTTCATGTCAGTGTCATCATTTCCAAACTTCCACCATCCTGGAAGGACTTCTGCATCAAGTTGATGCGTGAGGAGTATCTACCTTTCAGGAAGTTGATGGATCATTTGAGGATCGAGGAAGAGTGTCGCAGCCAAGAGAAGCAAAGAGAATCTTCTAATCTGTTGGGCGATCACGACATCTGGAAATTTAGACCAAATAGCAGAGATCTGAAGCCACCAGGCATGCGATGGAATAGACGAGAAGCAGAGATGGATGGAAGGCCCAAAATCTGCCACAATTGTGGCAAGAAAGGGCATATTTCTCGCAACTGTCGTGCGAAGTTTGTCAAGGAAAATAATGAAAACAGAGATGTGGACAATGGATCTATGCCTGCAGTTTCAGAGGTTTAACATGGTTTAGGAAACAAATGAAGTAGCTGATTGACATGGATACCACCCAACTCAATTGTAGTGAGATCTTTGCCTGTAGTTGAAGAGGTTAAGGGAATCGTGAAGTAGCTGATTGCCATGGTCACCATCCATCTCAATTGCAGTGACAACATGTTCAATTCTTCAAAATTTGGTCAGGACAAAATGAAGACTGGCCTTCTCATACCCAGCAAAGCCCTCTATTAGAGGATAGTTTCTTTTTGACTGTATATGGCATTGTGATCAGTAAATAATACGCTTCCCCTCCCCCACTTGAATTTGTTCATAAAGACGATGCAGCTTAAACGAATGCATTGAGCAATGCATTCAAAAAGAAAGATAAAAAGCACAAAACAGAAGGTAAATGTGTTGTCTGAAATGTACGTGTAGCTGCAGTTGCAGCCTCAAGGGAGACAAGAGTATGAAGTGCTGAATAAACTAATAGTTATAATAAGCTTCAAGACGTTAACATGAGTTATGGTGTCTGATAAAAATTGTATCACAACCCAACATGGCGACCTCTTAACAGAATGAAGAGGAACAATCCAACCTGACCAATAATGCTAAAAATATGAGTTTCTTTGTCGCATAAAGTCATGGAACACAAGAGTTAATGCAATCAATTTGTCAAAATACTAGGCAAGCATATGCAGTCATGCAGAGTAAAAGATCTTGCACATCAATTGCTAGACAAAAGTAAATACCATCGTGAATAAAACAAACCTGTTCTGTGTTAGATTCAACAACAAAGTCACAAAATTACACGATGTTAATCAAGCCACATAAAATTCCTCAGCCTGCATACTGTTTTGATTTCCAAACCTTCAAGAGAAAGACTGGCTAAAGTTTTGGTCATAAGAGGTTATAGTACAATCCCACTAGACAACAAACAAAACCACTGCAATAATAGAGGCCAGTCACACGACTTCATTATACTTTGCAAAGATGGCCTGAAAGGCTGCTAAGCTTCCTGTCCGAAAATTTTTATGCTTGTCTTGTGAAGTTGGCTGTTGCATGGTCCAATAATTGTTGTTCTCTTTGCATATCCTCTACAAATTTAGATCTTTCCCATTCCAACTTCTTGATCATATCTTCAGTTTGGATGTAGGTCACTGGTGCATTTGATTTTCCAGAGGCTACGGGAAATTTTACCTCTACATCTTTCCTAAAAGCAGAAAGATATTCATTATCATGCTTTAATTGCTACAATGACATCAGGTATCAATAACAAGGGAATAATATATATACATATATAAGGATATAAATCTGATGGCACAAAGTCATTCATGCAAATTTTCAAATCCAATAAAACTGCATCTGAGCTGTAAGCGTCTAGGTTAAAAATCAGTGGTCTATATTGGATTGCCACAGAGCAATTCTCAAGAATTACAAAATAGTTTCATACAGAGACACATACAGGTTAAGAAAGAAACATCAACCTATAAAAGATGCTGTGAATGTACGATATAATTCATGTACTCTAAATCTGATACTAACCGACTGCCAAGGTCAAATACACCAGGTTTCTTAATCATCCCACCATCTAAAGACAGGGCTCCGTCAGTTATGCATGTGAGAGCAAGTAGCATCTCGCTCCTGGTTCTGTATATTTGCAGGCGAGAGAAGAGGCCATAGAATAATGTCTCTCTCAAACCATGTCCACTGGCAGTAAGGCAAGATAAATTTCTCCTATCCAAATTGATCATGTTCACTGCATAATCAAGAAAGCCAGGCGGACACTCCCCATTCTGTAATTTTGGCTTTGGAAGATCAAGTTTCCTTTGCTGGTCATCAGCTACAAATCCACCAACATATGGTCTGAGAAAAAACAGTAGTTAGAGTCTTTACATAACAAATAATTACTTGAACAAAAACAGGGCAAACGTAGGGTACTCTTGCCTTAAATCTTCAAGACAAATGACTAGGAACCGGCCATTTATTCTCTTCCCAATAGAAGATCCAAGCAAGTGTAGACCGATTCTGCTATTTACCACACCTTCCCCATCATACTTCTCCAAAGCCTTAACACCTTCAAATGTCTTGCAAACTATTGCAAGCATAGTCTCTACTCCCAAGTACTCTGAGAGAAGCCTGTGACCAACATGTAAAGATTAGATTAAAAATTCCCACGTTTGCCATTTCTGAAAACTATTCTATGACAAACACAGTTTAAATTAAATCAGAATTGCAGAGAATCTTTTGAAATGCATTTGGATAAGTTTCTAAAGGTGTTTTTGTATTGTGTTTTGAAAAGTATTTTCAAAAATGAAATTTGAAAAGTGTTTTGTGTAGTCCACATCTGAAAACATGTTCAGACAACAATATTTGAAAAGCGTTTCTAAAAGAGAGAAAAAAAACTAAAAAACTAAACTAAACATAATTGTCCAAAACATAAAGAAACAAAACTAAAAGGGGAAATTACTGAACCACTTCCTGAATTTCAATGTCTTTATCAAATCGCTTCCTGGGTTTTAATTTTTATCTTTTAACTCAATGAGTTTGTCCCCAATTATACTCATTTCTGAAAAAGCAACAATATATATATATATATCAAAAAACAAATCATGGGTGGGGTGAGGGGTGGTCACAAATCACTCCTCTGTTGGTGGGGGTGGCCACAACCAAGCCCTATGTCAATGGGAATGTCCGTGAGCCACCCTCTGTATCAGTGTGGGAAGCTGCCCACTTAATTAGGGGGCACCCACCTCCCTCACCTCCGGTGAAGAGGCGGCCTCCACACTTAGAGGCCAGTCTCTGCTTTTATTTTCCTTTTTTTAAAAAAAAGGGTTCAGCCTCCACTTGTTAGCTAGTCTGCATGAAAAATTGAACCATATTTTCAAAGATGTTTTTCACTTGTTTTTGAAAAACTGAGCATGCATTTTCAAAACATTTTTATACGAAAGTGAGTAAATTTTCTAGAAGTATTTTATATTTTGTTTTCTAAAAAGTGTTTTGTGTGTTGCGTTTTGAAAATGAAAACTAAAAAGTGTTTTGTGGGGGCACATCTGAAAACTTGTTTGAATAATTATAGCTTAAAAGTGTTTTTAGCATTTAAAAAGTTAAAACACTTTTCATAATGCCCAACCAAACATGCTCTTAGTATCTAGTATACTGTAGAACCCCCCATAAAGAGTCCAGATGTCCATCTGATCATGAACTTTAAAATGCCCAACCAAACATGCTCTTAGTATCTAGTAGACTGTAGAACCCCCCATAAAGAGTCCAGATGTCCATCTGATCATGAACTTTGGGGTTGTTAGTAACAAAACCAAGATTTTAGAGTTGTTTGTGCAAATGATATGAAGTACAGAATCAATGGCAGTAGCAGAACCAAGAATGAAATGAAAAACAACTAAGTTCCTCATAACCATAGCTATTTCAGAAATCTTAGAGCTATGGTTGATCACCAAGAAAAACAAATTTCATTATCAGAAGAAAAAACGATCTGAGTAAACATAATCTGACTAGCAGTTGCTTTCAATTGTTGAGTGACATAGGAAAGGTGTGGAGGATGAAAACTGCTGACCTACTAAGGTTATCATCATCAACTCTGGCAAGACTAGCTACAACACCCAGAACATCCTTGGTTAATGGCAAATCCAATGCCTGACTTAAATGATTAGCTTTCAACCAGCAAAATATACCAGCTGCAGAGTTTTCTTGCTGCAATATCTGTCTCATTGTTTCCTCCTCAGTGTGAGAAGAATGATCATTAGCTGTTTCAGCCACATTTGCCGAACAATGATACCTTCCAAGACTTACTAAAATCAATGTCAGCATAGAAAAGATTTCACAGTATTATATAACTAGAGCTTTAACTGAAATTAAAAAAGGAAAAAAGAAAAAGAAAACCTACTGTACTAGAAAGTCAGCACAGAACGACCCTTGGTACTTAAGCTTGATATGCATAAATACACTTCCCAAACACACCCACCCCCCCCAACCCAAAAGATAGAATATACCTTGTAAATCACGTATAGATTCATCTAACTGGTTTATCTGAGTCTTCAGAAATTTAAGATTATCTTCATGCTGCTTGTCTTTTTTATCCAAGCTCTCTGAATTATCCTGAAAAGTACGCTGAAATGAACCAATAAGAAAATTGTCGTTGAGCGTAGATTTTGGTATAACGCTGCTCAGTTAAGTCAGAGCAGATTTCGCAACTTACATAAAATTCTAAGTTTTTATGAACATGTATCCAATTTTGCATACAGTCAATGGCTATGAAACTTGCCTTAAAAAACTGCCTAAAATCTAGAGTCTATGATACACATTATATATGCTTGATTTTGTGGAGAGACAGCACATTTGGCATAAATAAAAGCACATCCAGCATTCTTCTTTTTTTTTTTCTTTAAGGATTTCCCTTCATTTCCAATTTAGCGCTACAGAAACCAAAATTAAACCGTAGAATATATACACTCCTATCAGACAAACTTAGCCCTTAAAAAGCTGAAATCTAATTAATTTCCAATGCCCTAGTGTGTTTGATTCACAGGACCATGGCAGAAAAAGCTATGAAATAGCATAAGCTTGTACTTAAAACGTGGAAAATGCAGCTAAATTTTCCATGCAAGAGGCTTTAAAAAACCAAATACATGGAGGAATAATCAAAAAGCTTATTACAGTCAGTTTCCCCCCCTTTATTTTCCTTCAACCTCGCATTCATTTCGCCATGTAATTAGGTTTAAGTTGGGTAGTTCATTTTATAGTCGGTTTCTAATTGTTCTTTGAGCAATGAAGACCACTCTCAATCTCCAAGATTCCAAAGAGAGAAGAAGAAGAAGAAGAAATGGAAAATTCCCATAAACCAGACGCGCCCTAACTCCTAAGTAACAAGAATGTTCGTTATATTTGAATCAGACAGTTAGAAGAGAAGTGAGTGGTAATGTTGTAAATACGAGAAAGATAGAGAGCAGCGATCGAACCTGTCGGTTAGGCTGATGCATGGCTGAGAAGAAGATGACTCAAAAGGAAGTCGCTGTCTTCCACTCCTCACTCCTCAGCTTTGACGATCGAGGGTTGAAATTCAAAACGGGGTGGCATTTGCGTCAATTTGTGGAACTCCGTTGTCATTTTGTAATGGCGACAAACATCTGCAATACAATTGCATGCCCACGTGTCCCAATTATACTCCGCTTTTTTCTTCTTTACTAGAAAGTGTGGCCCACGCGCTTGTTTGAAATCCGGTTGTCTTGACTGTTGAATGAGCCAGAGAGAGAAGTATTATAATTTTTCTTGCATCCTTAAACATGACACGTAACTTTTAAAATTAATAATAAATTTAAAAATTACTTCAATTGGTCGTACATGTACATCCGTCCAAGGCTCTTGTTGTTGCTTTCCGTTCCAAGTTCTTTTTCTTTTTTCTTTATTTTATTTTATTTTTGTTATCACCGCCAATCATTCTTTTTGTTTAATAGAAATAATATTTTCACTAATATTTTATAGGTGTTTGGCTGTTACTTCCTTAACCAAGAGAAAAAATATATAAATATATATTCGTGCCGAAAGCGTGCTGACTGAGCGTTCTTGTAGCTCGGTCTTGATTTAGACCGAAATGGTCAATGTTTGGATATAATTTAATTCACATGATCATGTGTCGGCCGTGACAAATCTGCCTCCCTTGACATACACAGATCCACTGTGATTTGATTTAATTTACGATGGGTTTCTTTCATGCTCGCTCACCACTCAACCATATCCACCCTGTACATCTTCCGATCAGAAGGTTCTCCTCTCTCCTTCATCAACTGGACCCACATCCATCGGTCTCAAATTTATTTTCAAGTTTGATATGTTCGTATCAGACGTTTACAACTGAGAGGAAAAAAAAACCGTCACCAGCTGCTAGCTTGGTCATAATCATAACGCGTAAAAGAAATTGGCTGATTTAGAAAATAAAAAGCCGGTTCACGTGTGAAAATACAATGCGGTGGCGGGCCAGTGTTGAGGGTCGAAGAAAAAATCTTTGGTCTATTGAAGATGCTTTGAAATTGAACCACACGCCAAGTCTACGTGTACGCGAATTTGACACGGGCTTGCTCAGTAAGATTGATTTTGGGGTGGGGTTGGTGATATTTGCCGTACTTTTTTCGGCTCAGTTTTTCAAGGCGCTTACTTTAGCTTTAAAGGCAACACATGCACCACATGATTTTTGTCACCAAGCAAAATTAAATGGTGGAAAAGACGTCGGCCACATGAAAGAATTAAACATCCCTCATGGGGATGGGGGGGAGGGGAGGGGAGGTGCGACGCTAGCTGATACCATTGGACCACAACATCGAATGTTCAATATACTTGCACCCAAGTTGTTGTTTTTGTTGTTGTTGACAAGGTTGGAGATACCTCAAATCGCTTTATGGAAAGGAGAAAATATTAAAAGGATGGCCGCCTAAGATTTTGAGAAGAGGATCTATTCTTTCGTCATTTTCATGTGCATCTACACAAAAAAGCACTTCATTTGGTTGTTAAGACAAACACAGGAAAAGGAAAAATTCAGAGAATATGCCAGTTTTCATCGTTTGTTTGTTTGTTTGTTTTCCTTAAAATAGAAGATATTAGTTCAACATGAGCGTGTTTTGTTTAAGAATAATGCTATTAAGCTTTCTATAATTATTTCAAATGTGATATAATTTTTAAAATCATTAATAGATCAAAACTGAATAAATTATATCTTAAATTCAACGGTAACTTTAAAAGTCACATCATATTTAAGATGACTCTAAAAAACCCTTATAACATTGCTCTTAGTTTAATAGGGTGTCGAGTTAATCACTTTTTTTGAAACGACAAAAGAAGTTGAGATCGTGTTTCTCTAAGCAACCAAATAGAAATTGCCCACAAGCATGCTGACAGCCAGATTGACAAGAAACGGCTGCAATTCTAGGCAACAATAAGAAGAAAGCAAAATTAGAATATGATCATTATTATTAAGGGAAGGTAATTATTGGATAATGCACTGGAAACCCTCTTTTTTCTTTCCCTTTCTGTAAGGAAATAATTTCAAAACTAACTGCATTCTCATGAAAACAGAACTCCGGATATGCAACCAAAAGCTACTCAACAACTGTTGCTTCCCCCAAAATACTCATCTCATAAAAGTGATTAATTGAAAGCATAGATTTATTGATGACACACTAAACAAAATAATTGTCTGATGATACATTTAACCAGTCCAGACATTGCTATTAATGTCATTGCAGAAGAAGTAAACTGCCTTACAAAACTGGGAACAAGAATAGACCATCAAATGGCTTGCAAAGGACAAAGGAGACAATAAATAAGAGCACAGAAAATAAATGCCAAAACAAAAACAAATAACTCATTTATGCATCAAATTCATATATCTCATAAAACTTTGATCCCTCAAGAGGGCACAAGCAGCAGTGGGTTTACAAGTAACATGCTGATTCAGCAAAGAACTAGGTAAATAACTACAACTTTGAGAAACTGGCATAAAAAAACAAAACAAAATTGTCTGATACTACTAACCAACAATAATACAGTCGTTTTAACTGACAAATTTGATTCACCTAGCAAGAATACTTCCCTTATAACAGAATATGTATACTATAAACAATCACAGAAAATTTGCTGCCCTACTTAGTCAAGAAGTAGTAATTGTTCTACTTTAGCCGGCACTGCATTCCCTTATAGGATCCACTGCTGTATATCAAAACCTGTAAAAGAAAGCTTTTAATCTGGTTCTCCACTACGTATTACCTATGGACTACACTAAATCTGATTCTCATACTACCCAACTGAAGATAATGGCTGTAAGGAGTTGGATTCCCGAGAAAATGCTGCAATCAACTTTTCCTTTGTCAATTGCTCAGATCCTTGAGACTTGATTACAAATGTATGAAACACAGTGTCATTTGCTGCGGCGATTTTCGACTCAACAACAGTAACTTGTGCATCTTTGAATACTTGGATGACTCTTGATGCAGGGTGTGAATCTAAGGGGCAGCTCACCCTTACAATAACCTCATCATGGGCAGCTTGAATATCAACATTAGGAGGTCGATATAGGTTTTCAGTGTTCGAGTTACCCTCCAAAGTTGATGCATCTCTTGAAGTGCTCCCAAATCTTTCCCTCTCTACTTCCATGACCTTGAGCTTAGCCTGAAGCTCATTGATGTAAGCAATCGCATCTCCCAACAAGGAGGCTTTGTCCATCTTGGATATATTGGGCACAACAGCTCGTAATGCATAGAACCGTTGGTTAAGCTTCTCCCGCCGCTGCCTCTCTGCCTCCACATGATTGAGCGGTTCTTCTCTTCCATTTGCAGGCTTTCTGCCTCGTTTCCTGGGTCTCCGTTCCTCAGCAGCACCTACTCGCTCTTCCTTGCATGAGGCTTCGACATCCGAGTGCTCAGATTCAGCACTAAATGGCCGGGAAATCACAGAAGGCCTTGAGGTGGCCCCTGAAAAATCAATTTGCATTTGCACCTGCTTTTGTGGCTGGTAGTGGTTTAGCCGATACTTCTTCTCTAGCCCCATTAACAAGCTCCTGGAAGTTATTTGGGGTCTGCGAACAATAAATTTCTGATGGACTCCCTTGTTTCCCACCATGAATCTGTCCCCAACTTGAGCTATGGAGACCATTTCGCGGGCTGGGATATGCAATCTTAGTCCTATTAGGGAAGACTTCCCATGGCCTCTCTTCCATCTTTCTAACAGCAAGTTTCTCCCGGTATGGAGGACGAATCAAGTTACCCGAGTTCAAATCCTGCCCAAAGATCTTTGGAATTCCTTCCACTCTATCCACCATCCCCAAATTCACAATAGGTGCGTTTTCATCTTTCTTCTCACTCACCACCGGCAATGCTGGCATTAGCTTAACCTTTGCTAGTGAGGGATATGCCGAGAATGATGATCTTATTGACTGCAACAATTCTAAATTTTCACCCACAGATCTTACTGAACCCAACTCAACCACACCCACATCAGTTGTGACTAAAACAATGGTCTGGATTCCAGCAGATTTAGCAAGGAACGACCGGACACAATAATCAGACTGCAATTTCAGAGCATCCGAGAGCCACACATGCTTCCCAGACGCAAAGCACTTTCCTGGACCGCCCTCGCCACGAGGGAATGAGAAATACATCGATGCAAGAAAGAACATCTCCGTATCAGTAACCCGGTCCAATCCTAAGGCATAATTATCCTCATCTGATCCCCCAAACAATTTGTGCAGCTTCTGAAGCACCCTTTTCCTCATCTTCTGCTGAGTCTCATCCCCAAGGCGAAGATTGAGAATTCGCGTTGCTTCAGGCTCCTCCCCCTCCTTAGGCTCCCTACAAGACCCATCCCCCCACCCCAAAACCCAATCCCCTGACTTGGACCTTGAAAGTTGCCAAAAGATTGCATAATTCCAGCTAAAGTTCGAGGCGTTCGGGCTCTCCACGAGATCCGAAAGCGTATTTTGCAAATGCTCATCACTTCCCACAGCCATTAACAAATTTTCATTTGGAACCGAGTTCGACAGCAAGTAATCGAAAGCCCGAGTCCCCAGAACCGTCGCAACCATGGTTTTCCTCATCATTCCACACCGCACCACCCAAACCCACCTCAATCTTCATCTCTCAACCCCCAAAAACAAATTACCCACAATAAAAAATCTCTAATTTTCAATACCCAGATCAAATCTCGGTCCCCAAAACCCTTTAAGCAATGAAAAAACCCTGTTTTTCTAGCACTGAGCTCAAATCCAATACGTTACAATCGACCAAAAACAACAAACCCCACATCATTTTCTTAAACCATAGCTACAAATTCAGATCTCACAAGCTCTAAATCTCTAAGTAGAAAGAAAACCCAGAAAAAAAAAGGAACCAAAATTGAGCCAGAAAATACAACAACAATAGAGGAATTGAGAGAGACAATACACACCAGACTCGGCTAGAGAAATGGGATCATGAAGCGGCGGTTGGATAAGACAGCAGAGTAAATAATAGTCTGAGTGTAAGGATTCCCGGGTAAGTGAAAGTTCAATTGGAGATATAAAATTCTTGCAGGAAAACAAACAGGGCAGTTAGCTCACAAAACAATAACGAGAGCGAACAAGCGCCTTCTCTTTCTCTCTTCTCTTTCTAGCAAGTGAAGGTCAGACAGACTGGGGGAGAGGAACAAATGGGGTTTTTCATTTTTAATTTCTTTGCTAAATCTTAAACATGCATAAAATATATAACCATGGTTAAGGGGGTTTTGGGATTGGAAATTAACTATGGTTAATTCGTTGGAGGTTGAGAAGTAGTCGGCAACAATTTTGTGTTGGTTTGTTTGTTTGCTGCTGAGCGACACAGTGGGAAACAGGCGAAAAACACCTGATATACTACTTGCAGATGATTATTTAATGTTACTTTTTTCTACTGTTTATCTTCTTGATAATAAATGCCTTTCTTTGCTTCATAATTTTTTTTTTCTACTCCTAAATTTTTTTAAAAAAAATGTTAACAAACAATTTAAATTAAAAAATAATATATATTTACTAAATACTCAAAATTATTTTTAATTCTCTTGCCAAAAGAAGCAAGGCAATAATTATTTTCTTCATTCAAGAAAGCGACACGATAACTCGGTGCACATGTATAACATGTGACTCTTCTTTCTTTTCCTTTTTTTTTTTTTTTTTTTCTGAGCGATACAGGAAAAAGTAAGTGGAATGTACATCATGTGACATGGTTATTCTTATTTTTCCCACTTTCTTTCTTTTCTTTCAGAATTAATCGCAGATAATATATATTTGTTTATATCAAATTTTTAATTTGATATAAAAAAAAAGTACTTTATTTTTTAGAGGGACTTCTATAATTATTTTTTCAAAACCCACACCGCTCTCTCCAAAGAATTTGGATAATGTGTCAAAATAGTAGTTTAATTGGTTAGAAAATACGCATTATAAAGCGAATGTTATTAATTAAAATTTCACTTCCCAAATTCTCTTTTGTATGGACATGTCCCAAAAAATAGAAGAAGAGAGTTCGAAGTTTGAGAATATCTAAATCCACCTACTTAAACATTTCAAAACCCACACCTCTCTCTCCAAAGAATTTGAATAATGTCCTAAAGTAGTAGTTTAATCGGTTAGAAACTAAGTCTCATAAAACGGATTTCATTAGTTCAATTCTATTTCCCAAATTATCTCTCTATGTACCGACGTGCCAAAAAGAAAGAGAGAGAGAGAATTTGGACAAATTACATTACTCTTTTTTTTTTTTTTTGACATGTCCACACATGAGGAGTGAGAAAAATTCGAAATTTTCGCTTTATAAAGCGTGGTTCCAGCTGGTTGATCTACTCTTGGGGACATTACTCAATTAAACATTGACATCAGATTAAACAAAGATCCAAAGTTAGGTCATGAAGGAGCAATTATTTTCTTTTCTGCAAATTTAATTTAGATATGAAATCATTCAAGGGAAATGTTTTGACTGCCCATCTTTCAATATTCAAAGCCATAGTACTCACTTAGCTTTTGTTTCATTGAAATTTTGACTTCTACTTATGGCGTTCTCTTATCTTTCGTGGTACTGCTTTCTAAAAAAAAAATACTTATCTCATCGGTTCTTCATATTTTGGAGAATAGCATAAAAATCCATACATTTTTTTTTTATTTTACTTTGAAGTCTTGAGAATAAGAATAAGAAAGGGGGGAAAAAAAAGAGCGATTGCTTAATCCCCTCACATAGAAGATCTATGAATATCCCTATCAATAAGTTTCAATATTTATGCTTTCTCATTGCTTATTTTCTAATTAATTTTTCTTAGTCTTTAGATTCGTCATAATTTGTCTCCTCTCTCTCTCTCTCCATCAAGTGCGAGTGCTGTGTTTGTGTGGAGCATTTGTAAGGTTTTATTGTAGGCATAAATAAAAACGAGCTAACTAGGTTGACCGCGTGGGTCCAAAACCTTAAGCAAACGAACCTATCAACCATTGGTTTATAATGATTTATTCTTTCTTAGGTATCATCATTTTGAAAGTTAAACGAAAAGAAATCCTAGGAAATCAAAAAAGTAAAAGGGAAAAAATAAAGAAAAGAAAAAGAAATCAGATAAGTTTGAGGTTTGAAGCTTAATAAAGATTATAAGACTACTTATTAGGGCTGTAACTACTCTAAAGCGGTTTGCTGGTGGCCCTTAATTGAGTAGAATCAAAGGCAACAAAAAAGTTGAAAGTGATTCCAACCCAAAGTTGTGTGGCCTCATTTTCACTCTTTTTTAAAAAGTTGGGGTTAATTCATAATTAACAATTATTTTCCTTCGATAATCTATATAAATTATCGGAAATTACCATAAAATACAAGGCAGGCGATTATTATTATTTATTTATTTATTCATACATCAAACGCACACCGGTCGAATATCACGCGTATTTGGGCGGCTCCATCATCCCCATTGCAGAAGAAACACGTTTGGCACAGCAAGCAAGCGCCACGTGTTCAAGGCATGTGGGCCTGTTAAAACGTGTCGAGATGTCATGGATCCTCGATTACATCTAACAAACCGATAAGAAACTCGCCCCAGAGAGAGAGAGAGCACTAAAAAACAGTGAGGAAGCTCGTGAACAGCATGTGAACGTGAACCTAGGGCTGTGTGATGAAGCACGTGATGTACATTTAATATTCACCCTTTAAATATTTGGTGTAACGTGTTTGGCGTGTGTCCCTATTTTTCTATTACCACATCAGTTCTGATCTATTGCCTGGCGTGGCACTGCCTTCTTTGTCACAACTTTTTTCTTTTCTTCTTTTTTTTTTTCCTCAGGTTTTTTAGCTGGTTATATATGATGCAACTTGCTGGATCCCTGTAGTGTGCTTTATTGAGGATTTTCTTTCACGGTCGAAAAATAAATTTTTAAAATATTAACTATTGTTTTTCGTAGATTTATTTTGTTCGGAATATATAAGTTATACTTGAATTAGCAATCTGATGATGTCATAAATAGGATTTAATGTAAGAATTTTTATATTCTTGATCTTTTATCAATAAATTTTTAAAATATTTCATTAAAAAAAAATCGTTAATTTAATGTTGCAGTATTTATTAATAGCATTTTGATTTAAAAAGTGGGTAAAAAATCAACTCAAATCTTTTTTTTTTTTATAAGTAACTCAAATCTTTTTTGATCCGCAAAAAATAGTATATGAAGCAAAGCCGGCTAAAACCATGAGAAGGAATACGAATGTTGAAAGACTCATCAACCCTTTCCAAACTCCTACTAGCGAGCAAGTCAACAGATACCAAAACGAATGTTGGCGAACAAAAGGTACTGAATCGATCTACGGCATTGACTCATTGGGCCATATGATTGGCCCGTTGTTCAATGCGACGTAGTTTTGACCAACATAAGAGTCGTCTCCTCCTCCTCGCTTCCACAAAAACTCTGATAGCTTTTGACTAGTGAGTTTTTTTTAAAAAAAAAAAAAATCTGAATCCTTTTTTTTTTAATAGAAAGAGTATTTTTGTCATTTTAAAAAATAAAAAACAAAATTGTTCTTCTATTATAACTAATTAGATATTATATTATTAATAATTTATTTGAAATTGAGAGGATCATCTCTTGTAGCAAGGATGATCCTCTCAATTTCCAAAAAAAAATTGAGAGGATTATTTTTTTTTTGACATGTCCATGTAGGGGATAGGGAGAAAAGAGATTCGAACTTGTGACCTCCATTTCATAAGGCGTGATTTACAACCGATTAAATTATTTCTTAAGAACGAAAGGATCATATTCTAACACTTTCAAGGGCTAATGCTCTCAAAATGAATTAAATATAACATTTTATAGTATAAGTAAATTCCAAGTGGATTATATTTAAGTAGGACCACATTTGATTTACATGGCCACAGAAATATTGGGGTTTCCCATCACGGAAGATGATAACAAATATTCCACCAACTTTTCCATCCTTAATCCTTACACCATCGAAATTTGCTTTTATCACAGTAGGAATCCTATAATCGGAGGGTTGCACGTGTAGAATGTGCGTAGTGTGTCCGAAAGTGCGTAGAACTGTGTCCTACCCTAGATTTTGCAGTGTCTTTTATAGCTCAATTTTGCTTCACATGGTCGGCTTTTGTTACACAAAACATTGAATTTGGCCAGGCCATTCAGGCGTCCTGAAAAAACCTGTCTTTTTGACGTCTGACATCCATTTTCAAGCTGTTTTTATGTGGGAAAACTTCCCTATGAGTTGATTTTGACCGAAAAAAGTAGCATCACTTTTTAAAAAAAGGATTTAACTAGGGTCAAACCCTAATTAAATCTCCTTTTTGAGGCTGATAGGATGCTTGATTGCAACACCCATCTTTCACTTCTATTTTTTCCATTCACAGATGAAATGGAGGGGACTCACCAACAACAAAACGGTAAGCAATAAAATAAAATGATTCGACCTTTTAAGGGTCACACGAAGCGGTTTATAAAAGCAAAAGAGCTCTATTAAATAGAAACCCCATGTGGTAACAAAAATACATGTATTTAGGTTTAGTTTGTATTCACCTAAAATGATTTTTCGTGTTTGGCTAGTACGCAAAAATGAGTAACGCCAAAAAACAGTCATTGAGTTCTTGTAATCTCTAATCGAGAGGTCTGACAAACTCTGATGATTTGAGAAAGAGCTAAAAAATTATTTACGGTCTTCTTTTTTTTATATAGAAAATTAAAGTTTTTTTGATCAAACCGATCAATAATGTTTTTGCTTTGTCAATTATTTTTCATCCCACTAATTTACCAAAAAATAATTCAAAAATCATCTTACTCCAAAAACCAACAGAGCCTTACATTATCCATTATAGTTGGGGTTTTTTTTTTATATGTCCACACAAGAGATGGGAGGAAAATTTAAATCAGTGACCTTCACTTCATTAAACGTAATTTCAATCGATTAAGCTATTTCTTGAAGACATTTAAGCTATTTTACTATGTCTACATACATACAAACATAAAACCAGACATATAAACCGGTTATATGGGTACTTTTCATTTTACAAGAAAGGAATGTAATTTAAAATGGTCCTATTACCATTTCAATTATATTCTTTAATTTTGTCATTTACGTACGTACGTAGTGACATATTCAAGCTATTTATTTAACGACAATAATTTGATTAGGCTAGCTACAGTATAGTTTATAATTAACTTTCACGTGAAATCCAGCTACTATTTAAAAACTATATATATTACCTTGATTCTTTCTGCTTCCAATTGCTGCATGAGATCATAATTCCTATTTAATTTTTATGAAGTCACGTAAATAATTAACATATTAAGGAAATTAACATATATAATATTGGATTAATATTTAAAATTAAAATAGCATTGTAAATTTGTTTGATCCAAAGACATGATTAAGATTCTTTTTGTGATGTTTAAGTGGAACATAGATTTATCAAAAAAATGGTTTGCTTCTTTTAAGGTTCCTAGCAAAAGAAGCAAACAATTTGTTTGCATTTGAGAGTAAATGCCTTTTTAAAAAAAAAATCGAAAAGTGATGTTTATGATTTCCTTAACGGTCCTAAAATAATAAGCTACTTAATTGGGATCAAAAGAAAATAACTCATGCATTTTCTTAAGCTAGTTAACACCCAAATTTTGTTAAGCCGAAAAAAAAAAACAGGGGAGGAAATAGAGGAATTGTTAACAATTCTATTTCGGTCCATTTCTAATGGGCATGGGCCAACAATCCAACGCTTTGTGAAGCTTAGTTTAGGCCATATTCAGCCATGGGCCTTGGCCCATAGGCTTCAATAAAATAGATAAACACCACTTTTCTAAAACGTTCAACTGGAGAATGGGTTTTAAATAACCATACGCTCCTCCAACATTATTATTCAATATAATGACTTTATCTTAAGTTTAAGACAATGAAATATATCCAGAAAAATTGTAGGAGACAGTATTATTGTATTAAGGGATTTTTTTTAATCATTTAATATTTAGTTGATTTTTTTTTCTAAGCAAATTGGGAAGGATTACAAGCGATTAAAATACCGAAAAGGGGTGGGCTCCCCTACAATAGACCCAAACACAAAAAAAAAAAAAAAAAAAAACAATGCAGGTAACAAAGTAGAAAATGGGCCAAATAAATAGCCCGCTCCTTTCCAAGGGACCGCATATAGCAGTTTGAAAGGCAAAAGAAATGCAGGAAGAGTCATAAATCTCAAAAGATTTACAAACCCTAATTACAGGTGTAAGAACCCCATAAGGTCCAAACCCATCTGCACTCCCAGCAAGGAACAACATCAACCACCCAAAGGAAGTCAACAAAGGGAACGCACTGATTAGATCCGAGTCAAGGACCAAAGAAAAGGGAATACTATCTCCGGAAGCACTAGTCTCCACAACAAAAATAAACCCTAAAACCAGATGGAGACTAAAACCCACAAAACCCAAACAAAACAACAGGAAATTAAAAACAACAAAATACAATAGGAAGAAACATGAAAACATAGAAAAATAAAAAAATAAAAAAAGACAAGCGGAAACACAACAAAAAATCAAACCACTCGTCGTGGTGGTGATGAAGGTGGAGGAACGGGCAGACGGGTGAATAGTCCAGGAGGAGGTAGCAGGAGGTAGCAGGAGGAAGCTACTGCCCAAGGTGTGAGAAACATGCGCTGGCACGTGAGGTCCACACTTAGGCGCATGGAGCTTACGCCCGCACGTGTAGTGTAGGTGGCGGATCGCGAGGGGACGGTGGAGAGCTGAGAGGCCGGTGATGACGATGGAGTGGTGCGTGTAGGCCCGGGTCAGCATGAGGTAAGTAGATCGGAGATTTATCAAAACCCATCTAAAAATCAAAATGACGGCCATGAACGCCCAAACGTGGAAGGAGGCGAGCAACCAGTGCGTGCATTGGCGTGAGAGGAGGATGGAGCGACACCACAGTGAAGAGAACGGGTAACAAAAAACGACAATAAAAAGTAAACAACTAGAACCGGAGAAAAATATTAAGAATTAATTTCTAATTATATATATATGGGGAAAATGTTAAGAATTCTCCTAATATTCACTTGGTGTTCTACCAACTATGTTGTGGCTTTTAAAGCCACCATATATATGAAAGGGTTGTTTTCAAATGAGCCATAATTATAACATCGACTGTTGTGCTGACTCTTTCAATAGCTATTATAGAGCAAACATTTTAGGTATTTTTTTGGCTACCCCATAATAAATTTTGTTTTTTAAAATTTTGCCCCCTTAAAATTTATTCCGCATGCCAAATGCGTCTTACACGATTCAATTACATTCCCAAGCCACAACTCATTACAGAGGCAATATATTATACTAAATAATCATGAATATAATTAAATAGTAAAATCCATTATTTTTACACAAAGTTAAGAAGAAAAAAACCCCTCTTAATCTTCAAATTTAACCATAAAAAGAATTTATATGACATGGCTGTCACTTTAGCATAATGATATCGTTATCTATCACAGATATAATATATAATGATCATATCAAAAATGTAATTCGATTGATGAGAGCAGGGTTTATGGTTGCAAACAAAAAAAAATAATAATTGTGGGTACTATCAACTATCATCAATGCAATGGGCGACTATGTGCCCTCAGCACGTGAATGGCCATCTCGACACGTGGGATTTTGGCCATAACAAAGGTACAAAAACCCACCATGCACCACTTGAGTAGCATGTAGAAAAGTCTGCACCGGAAAAGGGACCGCAAGACAAATAAAAAAGAAATTCACCAAAAGCCCGTGCTACCGTCCACCACGTGAGCCACGCCAACAGAAGCGTGTAAAGCAGCAGCCGTCCGGCTTAAAAGGGTTTTGGCAATATGTTAGATATCAATCTTCCACCACCCCGGGAGGGAAAGAGACAGATACTGAGCTCTGCACACTACTCTCACTCGCCCACTGCTTCCTGTAGGAACCACGACCAAACTCCACCTTTACATTATTGGGACCATAAATATTTCCCCCATTAATGCACTAGATCTAAGGCTACATAGCCTACATCCTACATCATATATATATATATATATATATATATGTTCAGGTTAATCGTAATATTGATCTCCATATATTATTTACTTTTTATCTCTGTCTTTGTTTGATAAGCGGACATTGTAGAGCAAGAGCCTAAGGTTGGGGGAGACCAGTATGGATCTTAACTTGCTTTCATTCACCATCAAGGTGGTGGTTTAATCAAAGGAAGTTTTTTAAGCGATTAGAATATGTATTAGGACATGAATTCAAATCTTTGTAACCAAAAATCTTTACGTATACCTGTATTGTTCGGGGATGTAAGTATAGAGAGAAAGAAATATGGTAAATACCACCCGGTGGGATGGGGCCTAAGAGCTTTCTTTCGGCCGACGAGCTCCGATTGGACCCATTAGGCCCTCTAATATACGGATATTCTAAAGACTAAATTGTACTCGTTTTTTGTGTGATTATTTGCTATATGATCAGCCAAAAATTGAAATTGACTAAGCAAGATGGGGAGCACGTAGGAGCACACCACGGAATCTTTTCCCCCTCTTCGTTGTTTGTATACGTTGAAAATAAATAATGTGATGATAAAGGGAGATTTTTATGGGGTCAAAAAAAATTGAAATAGCCAATCAAGTCTGGAATTGATGGGACCACGGCCCCATGAGTGACACATTCGTCACGCGCTATAATGCCGCGGGGAGAGGGTTCTGTCATTTGCTCAAGCATTTACGTAGAATAGGACCAGTTGCTTTAAGGAGGTAGAAGAAGCTGAGTATTAGTATAGGACGATTCTCGCAGAAGGGTATATCAGTACTTGCGTCCACCTCTTCTTGTAACGTCTACCACGATTCACAGGTATAAATGCGTATCGGCACTGGAAGCCAAGGGTTTGTACTGTAAATGGAGCACCCAGTACCATACACTGAAGATGATCTGACCTCCATCTCAGCCACCAAATCTCACCGCAAAACCGACTCCCAACGCGGCGGCACGCGCCACCCCGTATTCCGCGGCGTTCGGAAGCGACGGTGGGGGAAATGGGTGTCCGAAATCCGGGAACCGCGCAAGAAGACGCGCATTTGGCTAGGCTCTTTCCCGGCGCCAGAAATGGCAGCCAAGGCGTACGACGTCGCGGCTTTCTGCTTAAAGGGTCGTAAAGCGCAGCTCAATTTCCCGGACGAGGTCGACCACTTGCCTAGGCCGTCCACGTGCACCCCCAGGGATATCCAGGCCGCGGCGTCGAAGGCCGCGCATGCCATAGCTTTGGAGAAGAAGCGCGACGCCGACGCCGACGCCGACGCCGTATCAGGTTGCGACGACTTTTGGGGTGAGATTGAGTTGCCGGAGCTGAGGGTTAGTGGGTGTTATTGGAACTCGTGTGGGTGGTCGTTTACTGCCGGAGACGCCGCGGGGCTGGACGGAGAGGTTTCGCAGCCATTCACAGCATGTCTCTAGCTAGCGCGTATTGTATCATTGATGGGTGGGTATGCTCCGTTTATTATGTACATCACATCCGCGGGTTGTGTTGCTACTCTACTGTACTTGTGATGTATGTATCATGCATGTATGTATATCATAACCGGTTGTACGTGTTCAGTATAGAAGGGCCTATATTATTATTTTCCAAGTCTTATGGAGTTTTTTTAAAAAAATTATTATTATTTTGCCTTGCCACCCTATTTAAAGGATTCTAGCAAGTACCGCATATGAGCTCAGTTTGATGAGTTTAAGCTATTGAATTTCTGCATCTTCTATCAGACTCAAAGCAATTTCTTTAATTAACTTCGAAAAAAAAAAAAAAACCAATTTCATTAATTAACTTGGTCTATATAAATTTTATAGAGGAATTAGGTGACGTAAAAACTATTGTACAGATTTTTGTTTGAATAGGGAGGAGTTTAATTAACTTTTTATTATTGCCTTCGTGGTTGGCTAAGATCGCAAGACTGTGGTAACTGGTAAGGATATTTATAAAACTTACACTAGGTAAATAATTTTGTTTGGAATTTTTTAGAAGATAATTAAACATTACATATTAATCTTTATATATTAGAGTGATTTAAGAAGAAGAAAGAGAGGAGATGTTCAAACCTGTGCATGTAAAGCCAAAAAAGAAAAAAAGTCTAATTGTCGTACTTACAACGTCGACCCAAATAGAATTACAAGTACTTTTGTTAATTAAGAGATCATTAATTATCATATGCTAAAACTATGACATGTTAAACATGTCAATTTTTTAAACAAAATTACTTTTTTTTTTTTTGACAAAAATATCAATTTTTTAAACAAAATATCGCCTAAGTAGAATCAGTTTAATTGACATGTTTGACAAAGCTTGTTTTTTTTTTTTAAATAAAAAATAAAGAACACACAAAATTTAATTTAATGACTTTTATTAATAAAATTACCATTTATATCATTTATCCATTCTAATCCGTATAAACTTTTGAAAGAAACTGTGATTTAACAGCTTTGATGGTACTTTAGACATAAAAGTATGATATGACATCTTACAATTTATGTTGTGTAATGCTATTGGCTAATAACAACATTTAGCTAGCCAAGAAAATGATGTCTTTCAATTAACTTTTAGCGACATTCAACTACTTATCATGTGTGTTATGCAGCAATGAGTCCATTTCATATCAAGCCTGTAATTTTCTCGAATAATGAATACGTCCAAATGTTATTCCGTACATTTTTCATGGAAGATCGTAGAAGTATTGAGAAATAATTTTACATTGTTTGTAGATAAGACTTTGAGCATATTGGATAATTCTCTTTTATATAATTAATTTTATGAAATGAATTAGGCTCATAAATTTTTTTAAAAAATACCCCGTCATTAATTTGTTTATATTTCATTGAGTACAGCAAACGGAAAGAAAAATTGACCCTTTTTGTTTTTTTGATAATGAAATAGGAGGATATTTCTTTGAAAATTATGTGGTGACGAATACGTATGAGACATTTGAGGGGGAATACGTGGATGAATACATATTCAGACGTACATTTGAGTGGGACAGGTTGGTAGGCATTGTATTAAATGAAACTAGGCGGCTCGGTTGTTTTCGCCCTAAAACATTTATTCACCCAAATCTTGCGTCAAATTTCAAATACAAAAATCATATATATATACATATTTCTTTATAAGAGCATATCCAGCAACGTCTTTTAATTTAGCTATTCAAAATACTAATTTTTTAATTTAACTACTATTTTTTCACAATAAACTCTATATTTTACAATACATTTTATTTAAATATTATTTTTATTATTTTTTTAACCCAAATATTTTTCACGTTCTCTTGCGTTTCTCTCTCCCTACCAGCGGAAGAACAAGAACTAAACAAATCTCCCATTCTCAAATTTTCTTCTCTCTTTCTCTTCCGATCTCCCTCTTTCTCCCATTCTCTCCTCCTTCTTTTTTCCATCTTGGGTGTCTTTGCGTCTCAGTCGCTCCCTCTCTTTCTGCCTCACTCTCTCAGCATCTCATCCTCTTCCTCTTGATCTCAACTCTCATGTCTCTTTCCTTGTTTTTTCCTCTCTTCTTTTTTCTCTCATTCCCTTCTCTTTCACTCTCATTCTCACAAATGTAGTAGCAGAGGGATGGGTTGAAGAAATGGGTTAGAAATGGATAAAAGCAAAACGCAGAGGGAGGATGGGCGTGAGAGATAAAAGCAAGTGGGAAATTGAGACGAAGTTGGGTTGATTTTGATTCTTGATCCTGGAATGGGTTTGGAATGAGAGAGCTTAGAGAAAAAGAGAAGCGTTTTCGTAACAGCTGCTACAGTAAATAAAAATTCATTGTAACATATTTAGAGAAAACCTTTATTTTACCGTGTTTATTAAAGCACGGAAATAGAACATAATAACTAAATTAACTAAAAAACACTAGTTTAGAAGCACTAGTGAAGATACCCTAAAAGTGCAACTGTTGGAAGAGAGTGACCGGGTTAAACTTTCTTCAAGAAAAGCTTAAACATCGAAAACCGTAAACTCTATTTCAAGTCTAATTGATTCATAAATTTATTAAACCACATCATAATATTGGAATATATAATTCAATGCGGTTTACATTAATTAATCAATTATATATGAGTATTATAATTATAAGAATCAAACTCAGTCTTAATGTTTACCTAATCATATAGATATTGCCTTGAAACTATTAAACCATCACCCTAAATAAATGTATCCTATGCATATTTAGATTGAATGCCATAAAAGTGTCAATAGATTATTTATCCCAAGCTCTTGTACGTTAAATCCAATTTCTTGAGTATTTTTTTCTTCTTCGGTTCTCTAGTTAAGAGAGACTAGAAGAAGTGGGGATGGTAAGAGCATCTCCAACAGATGCTTCAAAGTAGCCATTTTGTTAAATTTAACAGTTTTTGTTCCATTTTCTCCGTCCAGCAGAAGCTTTACTTTGAAAGCTCACCCAAAATATGCTACAATAAACTTTCATATATGTGAAAGTTCACTGTAACCCTTGTTAACAATTTTTTATTGTTTTTTTTTTCTCTCTCTCTCTCTCTCCCTCTTTCTCTCGCTTGTCTTCTTCCCCTCCACCCGACAACATCAACCCAGATGGAGACGCCGACGGGTTTGAAACTGAAGACAAGTTCGATTTAGACGCCGACGAGTCCAATTTGAAACCCAGATGGAGATGCCGACAAGTCCAGTTTGAAACCCATATGGGTTTCTACTCAACCTAGTTCGATGATCCCCTTGGCTTGAATCCCTTGGTTTTGTCGGTGATCCCCCCTGGTTCGGCTTGAAGAAAATGAAGAGAAGAGTAAGAGAGATGGGGAAGAAGATGTGCGGGTAAGAGAAATGAGGAATAAAATGATAAGATAAAAAATAATAAAATAATATTAAAAAATGATATTTAATTAAAATAGATAATTAAAATAAATGGTTTGATGAAGTGTGTAATGAAAAACTAATAACTAAAATAAAAAAATATGAATAATGAGTGACTAAAATAATCACTCTTACTAGAGATACTCTTACGATCTAGTTATGGATCGGTACAACTGATGAATACGTGGTTGGACCACGAGGCAATTGAGCTGTATGTCACACTATAATAATTATTAATAAGTGCCATCAATGTTATGAGAGTGACCTTTTGAAGGTTTCGATCCACATTACTTGTCACAACGCAATTTGGTCCATGCATCTTCATCTTTTTCCCCGCCCGCTCCTGGAGCTTTCAACCCCAAAAATGGACAAGTGGCTACACGTGTCCAGCATGGACAACAACACTCTTTGAGCTAAATAAAAGTGGGCCTGCCCATCAATAAATCACAAACTCTATATTAAAGTTCCGGGTGAGCTTCACTGTCTTCAAATTATCAAATATCTTATCTCCTCTTCTTTTTTCTTTTTTTCTCTTTTTCTTTTTTTGGTTAAAAATCTTGAATCTCACAGAATCTAAGCTGATTCAACTCGTTGATGAGATTGTCAGTGCTAATTAAGTACAACGTGGCAATTAAGCCCCAATGACTATGATTAGCAAAAGTGCAGTGAGATAAACACAAATGGATCCATTGTCATGCATGTTGTCCTTTAGTTAGCACTAAGAATCTCATCAATCAATTAGCCCCTCATAATTAAAGGACACTCAATTATTCTCAAAAAGATTCTGATAATTATGATTGATAACTTTTTTCTTTTTCTTTTTCTTTTTTTAACTACCTTTTATTTTAAAATTTTAAGTTAATAAAAATAAATTTATTAATATATTTTATTTTTTTTGTAAGTAACACTTTAACACGTAAAATATTTAATTAAAATAAAAGGTAAATTGATATAAATATGATCGGAACTCATGACGTTCCTTTAATACTATGTTAAATTATTATTTATTCTAAAAGCTTAAGTGAATGTAAGATCAAAGAGATTAATTTAATTATTTAATTAATATTTTAACAATTTAAGTTAATTTCCTAACTTTTTAATTTTGACAAACAAGATCTTAGTCTTTTTCTCTATAACCTACCATCTAACTAATTAACAAAGTGGCATATCAAACCAATTATCAATTGATTCCACGTACCTTTCATTTGGACATATATGTATCACATGACAAATTTATTTTAAGTTTCAAATATGCCCTTAATTACAAAATTAAAAATTTATCATTTTTAAGAGATCAGAGAGAAAGAGAGGTGACTAGTGAGGTAAGCCTCCTCTAATAGAAAGATGCAACCACTCCTCTAAGGTTGTCCTTCATAGAGATGAGTTGCCGGACATTGCCCCTCACATGAGAAAGGTGGCCACCCTTTCAAGCCTACCTGGCCTTCCCAGAGAGAGAATGACACGTGTCTAAGAGAGGATATTAATATCACTAAAAAAAAAAGAATATGATCATCTCCAATTTATTTGAATTAGATAATATCAAGTTAGTTATAATGGATGCCTATTTTTGTATTTTTACTTTTTGAATTGAAGAGGATCCTATTCCTCAAAGAAACGCCCTTCCTTGGGCGAAGGGCACCCCTTCACCTATCTAGCGAGTTATGTATCTCCTTTCTTATCTTATTTATTTATTTGTGATATATTTATAATGACGTGTAAAAGGAAACCAGTGCGATACGAATTGACAAGTTTGAAGTGGTTCTCCATTAATTATTGGGGAAGGAAAGTTTACGGTGGGATTTGTTTAAAGAGAGCTCCTATGGTCAGGTCAGCCTGCAAACTCCCCATTTTACAGCATCCAATTCTAATAAGACATCTCATCAATTTAAGAAAGTTGCAAAACATTGAAGTGAGAAGAAATGCAGTAGATCAAAATGGAAAAAAAGAAAAAGACCGAAAAAGACCCACACCTAAAACCAACCACCGGTCCCACTCTAGCAACCTAAGACCCAAGCACCCACACGAGAGCATCCACCGCGCATCCCGCGCATTCTGGTGACCCAAGGTGGGCAGACCCAACGTGGGTCAGTAGACCCACACAAGAAAAAAAAGACCAAAAAGACTTGCACCTAAAACCAAACCACGGTCCCACTCACAAACGAAGACCCAAACACCGCACCGGAGAGCATCCACCGGCCGGCATCCTGTGAGCCTAGGTGACCCACGTGGGTCATGGGTGAAGATGAAAACGCCGCCATCGGACCCACGTCACGGAGAGCGTCGACCCAAGGAGATTCACCTCAAGTGAGATCGCAGTGGAGCTCTGCACGCAACACCGATGAACCTCCAAGCCGGATCAACGCTCCGACAGCCATCGCCGGAGATCACCACCCACGATCCGGAGATCCAAGCGCGATACCACCACTATCGAGACCCAAAGCACGCGGGCGACCACATCGCTGGAGACCCAAGATCACAACCCGCCATTCAAGCAAGCTAGACCAAAGACACTATCGCGTTCGAGGAGACCCATCTTGTGGGTGAGGCCTACTGGGCATGACCCACGGGTCTCCGACCACCTAGCTCTTTGAACCTCTTCACTTTTGAGCTAAAATGAGCTCAAATCTAATGTGGTGTGGTGCATTTTATTTTGTGCAATTCTTTAGTTTTTGCTTATGTGTTAGTCGTGGATTGGAAGTCAGAAAATAGGGTTTTAAGGAGCATCCTGACCAAAGTTTAATTCTTGTTTAAAATTGAAAGAAAATATAAAAATTTAATTGTATGTCGAACTAAAACATTTAAAAAAAAAAATGTTCTCAAGAGATAGTTCAATTAGTTGGGATAACGGTTAATGAAGTGAAAGTTATTAATTCGAATCATACTTCTCCTCTTGTGCAGATATGTAAAAAAAAAAATAAAAGAAAAAAAATATTAAAACTACGTGAAAACGCAAGCTCTAAATTTTATTTTTCCCTTATTGAAACCTAATTAAATGACCTTTCTGAAAAGAGCTTTAATTTTGCCAGGTTAATTGTTAGCTGATGAAATGAATTCACCACGGGATTGTTATGGTGTACGTGAGTACTCCACCATAAGGTCGTGGACTCTATAGAGACCTGAAATACGGTAAAAGATTGAAGTTGTAGGCAATTCAAGAAACAGGACTCTGGACTCTAAATCAATGAATCGTTTTTATCTTATGCTTCTTACCTTTTTGTTGATGGTGATACTAAAGATCTCTCTCTCTGACGTCCGTAGAAAGGGACTCATACTATTTGCAGCAGCAGAAATAGTAAAATGAAGTATTTTTGGTAAAGCTTGAGCCTTGAAGCACCATCTACTGCCCTTTTTTAAGACATGGCACCATCAAAGCTGCCACCAATCTATGACAAAACAGTGTAAACAAGATTGAAAGATACACACGTATCCTTCTCTCTCTCTCTCTCTCTCTCTCTCTCTCTCTCTCTATATATATATATATATGTTCTTAGCTAGCTGTTGCTTTAACCCTATCTAGGTGATCCCAAGATTAACAGTTGAGTAATAAGTAACAGATAAAAAAAAAAAACGAAGAATATTCTTAGCTGTTGAACTTGAGGGTTTTGGGAGGATGGAAGAAGACGGTGGAGAAACAAACAAGTGGCAGGCAGAGGATATTGTTTGGTACTATTCGCTTAATTATTTCCAGACCACACAAGAAAAGATACAAAATGGAACACGTGAGGAAAATTTGACGTAGGATGTGAAGTTCGTGTCAAATGTCAGATTACAGGTCTGCGCATGGGTCGGGATATGGCGTATGATCATTATTCCCCTTACATGTTGTTTGTTTGAACCCCGTACGTACGTTGCTTAAACGACAGAGCAGCTGCAATTCTTAGGTGCACCTGGAGCTTTTTTTTTTTTCTAAGAACACCTGGAGCTTTCAAGTTTCACCCATTAATCTCTCCCCCTCCTCCGGGGGTTGGGGAACTTGGGCTTTTTATTTATTTTTATCAATAAGTGTGGAGAGCATATTCTGTTATTGCAAGCAGATCCGACCAAACACTTCCTAAATTATATGCGTGTCTTTGTAAAATGATCAAACCTAACGGCTAACGCCAATTAGGATATATGCAAACTCTTCCAGTCTAGCCAGCTCGTTGACAAGTCATGTGCTTCCTTTATGTCGAGAAACAGGGACCTGGTGTGGTGTCCATCCTGTCTCCTTCATCTTCTTTCTTCAGCTTATTTGGAAAAGTATGGCTAATCAAATAAAATGCTTTGCATTAAAATGGAAGCAATTAGAAAAGCCCGTCTCCTCATGCCACCATCTATGTCTATATCTGTGTTCTCACTCTAAAATGATTAATTAATTTAATTTTTTTAAATTATTTACAAATTACGTTCAATTGTAATAATTAAGTAATATTGTAAGACTTAACAGTAACACTCATGAGTGTCTTTATAAATCATCAATTCTCAATATTAGAAACCGAAGTGTTATACCAACAATGTTGACATGACACCCAAATCAACCATTGGATTAATTTTTATTAACTTAAAAAATGTAATAATTAATTTACAGTGTCACACTACATTGTTGAACAACTGTAAAACGAAATTATAGTATCTAACGTTACTCTTATCATTATCATCTTCCGATTCTTCCCCGCCATCACCATCACTATCACTATCATTACAACTGTTGCCGCCAAGTTAAATTTTATAGACAACATGACTGGTAGATTCTTTATGTCAAAGGTCCATTACCTGGTAATGTGGAGTTTTGTTCACATGGTTTATGGTTCGAGTTGCATCCTATAGGCGGGCCTAGGGGTATGGACCAGGCCTGCTAAGTTTGACCCAGAGGATGACGCTGCGTATGATCAAGTCCAAGGTGTCAGAGATTTAAGCCTGGGCTGAAGTATTTCCACGCAACACGACTGAACAATTTGGGCTTAACTTTAAGTGGTTGTTTTTCACGTATAACAAAATTAATTAATTAAGAGAGAGAAAAAATAAAAAGAGGAGGAGGCTAAAAGTTGTTTCTTGTTTCGGCCCAACAATTTAGTATACAGAAATGCACTTTAGTCTTTACCCACACGACACGTGTTTTCTTTGGGCGTAAGCGTTTAATAGGCTGAGAATTGGGCTTTTCGGCTGAGGCCCACTGAGCCTATAAATGGTTTGTGATGGTCACAGGCGGAATAAGGGTTTGTTTAAGATTGTATTTGAAGGTTTAAAAGTATTTTTAGCATTTAAAAAATTTGTTTGAAGAAAAAAATACTCGTTAGGTAAAAAAATTAAAATGCTTTTAAAAGTTCAAAAGCTTAAAAATGAAGTCTTTTTTTTTTTTTCAAAAACTTTATTTTTCAAACGATTCCAAACATACTCTTGGATCTCATCACAATTAGCGGTCAATTTTTTTAAAAAATCTAAAAAAATGAGCCACAGATTAAAAAAAATAAAATAATTTTTAAAATAAGTTAATAAATTGTTGAACCTATCTTTTCCCTCTTAATGATTGATCGGTAACCTAGTGACCCTACTCTCAAAGGTTTGGGGTGGTGCGATCACTTCTTAAGGGAGCATCCACATCAAGTTATGCAAAATTATTTAAATTTAACTTTTAAAGTGTACTTTTTTAGATATAGCTAGTCACTTTTAAAAACTATCAAATATCAAACTCTTTAAATATTCTACTATTTTTACCAAATATTATTATTTTTATTGTGAAACCAAATTACTTTAACTACTATAAAACTCATTTTCATGCTCACATACATGGAATTATTTTTTGTGCACAATTGCATCTTTAATTCAATAGATTTCATTGATGAATGCATTTAATTTATTAGAAAAAAAAACAATGAATGTTAATTATTGCAGTTGTGTATTTGAGAAAAGATGGGTGATGAAAAAAATGGAAGGAAAAAAAAAAACGAGGGTATGAAACTTGTAGGGAAAGAAATAGAAAAAGAGAGGGGAAAAAAAAAGTGGTGTTAAAATGCAATAAAATAATATAAAATAATGTGATAATATTTTAACATTTGCTTTTGGTCTCTTTAAATTTGAAGAGGAGGTTTGACAAATGTTGTATTTAACATTTAATAGAGAGTTTGATGTGGAGGACCTTTTATAAATTTTGTTAAAATTTTTAAAAAATGTTAGATATAAAGAGTTTGGAGTGATGTAAATAATATGATCATTTATAAATATAAGTTATTAGTTCAAATTATTCTTAATAAATATATATATGGCCAATCACCCATTAAAAAAAAATATAAAATAAAATAAAAATTGAGGGGCTAATCGGACCACTCCAACCACTTCTATAAGATAAAACTGTGGTTGACCACCTCCTAAACTGCGGTTACTTATTTAACTCTATTTATTTAAAGGCTTTACGTATACAATTTGAAAGAAAGAAAATTGCAGGCAAAAAACACAACCTGAAATGATGTATCACTCCACCGTCTAAAACCCTCCTCGAATATTTAAAATCCCCACAAAAATCTCAATCCCTCGATACTTTCCCTCTCCCTCTCTCTTCAAATCTGTCACTCGGATCGGTCACCTGCCGCATTTCCAAATCCCCACTTAAACCCACACATCAGAAAAGCGAAACACATCCTCACGCTCTATGGAGTGGAACCCAGAAACCCTAAACTTCCTCTCCGAATGCTTCCTCCACACACTCTCTCCGGCCCCCGAGCCGCGCCGCCGCGCCGAGGCTCGCTCGCGGAGGCGTCTGACAGCCCCAACTACGGGCTCGCGGTCCTCCGCCTGGTCGCCGAGCCCTCCGTCGACGAGCAGATCCGCCAAGCCGCCGCTGTGAACTTCAAGAACCATCTCCGTGTCCGGTGGGCTCCCGCCTCCTCATCCGACGAGCCCAATGCCTCGTCCCTCGTCCCCGACTCCGAGAAGGAGCAGATTAAAGCCCTAATCGTTCCGCTCATGCTCTCCTCCACTCCCAAAATCCAATCCCAGCTCAGCGAAGCCCTTGCCCTCATCGGCAAGCACGATTTCCCCAAATTGTGGCCAGCATTGCTCCCCGAGCTCGTCGCCAGCCTCCAAAACGCGTCCCAGGCGTCCGATTACACCTCTATCAACGGTATCCTCGGCACCGCCAACTCTATCTTTAAAAAATTTTGTTACCAGTACAAAACCAATGATCTTTTGCTTGATTTGAAATATTGCTTGGATAATTTCGCCGCACCGTTATTAGAAATCTTTCTCAAAACCGCCGCACTGATTGATTCAGCGGCGAGCTCGGGTGCGCCCGCTGCGACCCTTAAGCCCCTCTTTGAGTCTCAGAAGTTGTGCTGTAGAATATTTTACTCTTTGAACTTTCAGGAGCTGCCTGAGTTTTTTGAGGACCATATGAAGGAGTGGATGACTGAGTTTAGGAAATATCTGACTACAAAATATCAAGCGCTTGAGAGTGGTGGGGTTGATGGGCTTGCGCTCGTGGATGAGCTTAGAGCCGATGTGTGCGAAAATATTAATCTCTATATGGAAAAGAATGAGGAGGAGTTTCAGGGGTATTTGAATGATTTCGCCCTTGCGGTTTGGAGTTTATTGGGGAATGTGACTCAATCTTCAAGCCGTGATCAGCTAGCAGTGATGGCAATCAAGTTTTTGACCACGGTGAGCATGAGTGTGCACCACACTCTGTTTGCAGGTGAGGGAGTGATACTGCAGATTTGTCAGAGCATTGTGATTCCAAATGTGAGGTTGAGAGACGAGGATGAGGAACTCTTTGAAATGAATTATATTGAGTTCATTAGGAGGGATATGGAGGGTAGTGATCTCGATACTCGGAGGAGAATCGCATGTGAGCTTCTTAAAGGGATTGCTACAAATTATAGGCAACAGGTCACTGAAATAGTTTCTGCACAGATTCAGAATTTGTTAACCTCATTTGTATCGAACCCAGTTGGAAACTGGAAGGATAAGGACTGTGCCATATACTTGGTTGTCTCCCTTGCTACTAAGAGAGCTGGGGGTGCTTCTGTCTCAACTGATCTTGTTGATGTTCAGAGTTTTTTTGCTTCAGTTATTGTGCCTGAGTTGCAAAGTCAAGATGTCAATGGGTTTCCAATGCTTAAAGCGGGTGCATTGAAGTTCTTTACAATGTTCCGGAATCAAATACCAAAGGCTGTTGCAGTACAGATTTTCCGAGACTTGGTTCGGTTTCTTGTTGCAGAGTCAAATGTTGTGCATTCCTATGCTGCGAGTTGTATTGAGAAACTCTTGCTGGTCAAGGATGAAGGGGGAAGAGCAAGATATACTGCAAAAGACATTGCTCCATTTTTTAGGGAGCTGATGACAAACCTTTTTAATGCCTTCAAATTTTCAGAATCTGAGGAGAATCAATACATAATGAAGTGTATCATGCGGGTTCTTGGGGTTGCAGAAATATCTCGCGAGGATGCTGGAAATTGTGTTATAGGGTTGACCTCAATTCTCATGGAAGTTTGCAAAAACCCAAAGAATCCAATCTTTAATCACTATCTATTTGAGTCCGTGGCGATTCTTGTCAAGCGGGCTTGTGAGAAGGAGCCCTCTCTTATATCAGCTTTTGAAGAAAGGATTTTTCCTTGTCTGCAGCTAATATTGGCCAACGATGTTACTGAGTTCTTCCCTTATGCATTTCAGCTGCTGGCTCAGCTTGTTGAGTTGAATAGTCCACCAATTCCTCCAATCTACATGCAGATTTTTGAGATGCTCCTGTCACCTGATTTGTGGAAGAGAACTTCAAATGTCCCAGCGCTTGTACGTCTGCTTCAGGCCTTTCTTCAGAAGGCACCCCATGAGCTTAGCCAAGAGGGGAGGCTTAACAAAGTGCTTGGGATATTCAACACGCTTATCTCATCCTCTGGTACAGCTGAACAAGGCTTCTATGTGCTCAACACAATCATTGAGAGTCTTGAATATGGTGTAATTGCACCCTACGTTTGTCATATTTGGGCTGCCCTTTTTGGGCAGCTCCAAAATAGGCGAACAATTAAGTTTGTCAAGTCTTTCCTGATAATCATGTCACTCTTTATAGTCAAGCACGGTTCTGCAAACCTTGTAGATACTATGAATGCCGTTCAGCCAAACATATTTTCTATGATCGTGAAGCAGGTTTGGATACCTAATCTTAAGCTCATCACAGGAGTCATCGAGCTTAAGTTAACTGCAGTTGCTTCTATCAGACTTATCTGTGAGTCTCCAGCTCTGTTAGATGCTGCAAATGTTGAAATATGGGGGAAAATGCTGGATAGCATTGTTACTCTCCTTTCACAGCCAGAGCAGGATAGGGTGGAGGAGGAATCGGAAATGCCAGATATTACAGAAAATGTGGGTTATACTGCCACCTTTATCCGTCTTTACAATGCTGGGAAGAAAGAGGAGGATCCTTTGAAGGACATAAAGGATCCAAGGGAGTTTGTGGTTGCTTTATTGGCAAGGCTTTCTTCCCTTTCTCCTGGGAGATACCCCCAGGTCATCAATCAATATCTTGATCCAGCAAATCAAGCAGCATTACTTCAACTTTGCAACACTTATAATTGCCCAATAGTTTGAGTAAGTAGTTATTCGAATCTATTGCGTCTTTTTTTAGTATTTAACTATTGCGTTGCAACTTTCATCAGTACAGGATAAAGTATGTTTTGATTACTTACTAGGAATGCCTTATAAAATACATATCTAAAATAGTATGGGGCTTATGCTGAGTCATATATAAGTTGCCAGATTTGTTCTAATATAGGAAATGACATAGGTACTGCGTTTCTTGTGCCTGATAGGCCGGTTGTGTGTTAGATTGTACGGAACGCATATCATTATGATACAATCAGCATGATCCTCTTATTTAATGCATTGGTGGCCATTGAGAGCGGCCACATGGCCACCACCTTCTTTTAAAATTATAGAGTCAGCAGTACATATGTTTACTCAAAATAAGCTGGTGTAACCCACAAAAACCATTATCTCGAATGTGGACCCCATTAATAAAACACTTCTCCCATTTATGTTACATCAAAACACTTTTTTTCAAACAAAAAAATTGCTTACCAAATACACTAACAAACATACCCAGAAATGTTCAGTTACGGTTTTTTTGTTAAAAAAAACTAACTGCATGAAGTTATATTGTGTGTCGCTTGTGAGTTCTGAAGTATGTTATGCAGTGTTCATTTGTGTTTTAGTACCACGAGTTGTGGGGTCCACCCTGAGATACCGTTTTTCATTCTGTTGATAACCATGGTGAATAGGACATAGCAGTTGATTAGTCTTTTTATTTTCTTCATGATAATGCACTTCAAAGCTTGTAGCTTCTTTAAATGAAGATAAGTAGATGTTTAGGTTCTTTCCATTACATCATCATACCTTTTGGTGGAGATCTTATGACCTGAGAATTTTGGCAACTTTGCCCTTGACTTCAACTGTAACTTAACACTGGGTCAATTAAAATTGAATACTAAAGAGATGCTCCCTCAGGATTTTGGATCAGTCAGGCATGGTGGCATTTTATGATGAGCTTTTTGGTTTTGCTTTCTATAAAGAGGTGGTTTGGGGGTATAAACCATAAAGTAACATAATATTTTGTGCTTAAAATAGGGTTGTGTTTTTCTTGTCAGGGAAAAGACGCCCACTGTGGGGTGGGGGGTTGTTTGGAGTATTATAGCCCAATTGGAATGTGACTACGTTATGTGATTAACTGATGCATGAATGGTTCCAGCAACTGCAGCTCTGATTCGATCTTGGCATCTTGCTCTATAGATATTTTAAATCTGGCAATTTTAACACTGATATCTTAACCTAGAGGCAATGCTTTTACCGTTGAATTCGCTTACGCCTATCAAAGGGTTTTAGTTCAGACCTATAAAATGATTTGTCTTTCTGTTTCTTTTCTTTTTTGCTTATATCTTCCATGCGATCCTAGTTCTTTTCCAATTTAAAAATTTAAATCTATAACGATATTTGTTATATCTGAATGCTCACTGATTAGTTGCCTGTTTTATGTATATATTCTGTGAATATGGACAAAGAAATAAGAAGGTAGATCATTTTGTTTCTTGGACCATCTCTCTTTTTACTTTGTTGTTTTTGAGTTGTTGACTGCATTGGCATGTGTAGCATGAGAGTCCTCTTGCGTGTATTGGCTTGTCACTTGCATTCGCACATATTTCTCGAGTTTGTCGTTATATACATCCACTGAGATCTCTAGCTAGTCTCATGCCGGCTTTCTAGAGAATTAGATTGAAACTTTCTTCGTTTGCTAGCTACATTGTCACCCCTTCTATAGTCGTCCTTTTTGTATATTGTGCTTCACCTATCAGCCTCAAGGATCTTCTAATCATCCAGTTGCACAATCTTACAGGATCTTATCAGCAATGGAGTAGGCTTGTTTTTTTGGCAAGATTTCAACGAGTCTTCGTCCACATGGTTTTTGTGCGGATGGTCTTTATGGCGCAATCAACTGGTTTGGATGGTAATAAGTTGTCATCCAGGTGTAGTCACCTAAGATCTTATGCAGTGTGATGTGGGATTTTGGTGCCGACAGTTTTCCTTAGATTACCATGCCCATTGAGCCGCCGGTAGTTTTACATTGTGGGTCACTGGGTTTTGGGTATAAAAAGAACTTCATCTTCCATTTTGTTGTCATAGCGTCTTGTTTAGCCTGCATTTGTGAGCAAATTGAAGGCCATATTGCGGTTGACCAACTTATATTGTAAACTTGATTATACATGCATCCGATTGCGTCATTTTTGTTTTGGGTCTCAACGAGCTTTCCAATTGCTCTAGTTGTGAAATGAAAGATACTTTTCAGCATATTTTGTGCTTGACCATGTATTAAGCATCAATCAGATTTTAACAAAAAGAAGCAACAACACCAAACAAGACCCTTTCATAATTCATGGGCAAATTATTACACTTCCCTCTCCACTCTCCTGGTTGTGGGTTCGGTATAAAATCTCTTCGTTTACAACTCTGTTTGGAAGGCCGCCAATCTGTAAAGCAGCCAATGAGAGTGGAAAGAGTAGAGACGGTGGAGACGTCCAGACGGATCCTCTTCATTTGCAACTCCCATTTATATGCCTTCGTTGGGCACTTGGCCCAAGCCCGAATAAGACCCGTTTGGCCTCGGTGTTGGGTTGGGTTTGGTATTAATATTAATTTTTTTTTTGAAAATATAGTCTCATTATTTAATTACCATATTAGTGAACTTATATTGTAAACATTAAATGCAAAAAGCGTCATTTATTTTTTATATTATATTCTTATATTTTAACAAATAAAACAATAAAATAATTATAAAAAAAAACTAAACAATTTTTTAAAAATACAAAAAAACAATGGGCTAATAAATACAAAAAAAAAAAAAAAATTGATATAAATAAATATTTGCCCATTACTTTTTTTGTTGGGTTTTTTACAATTATTTTAATATTTTATTTGTTAAAAGAATAGGGGTATTATAGGAATATAAAAATATAAGTTACCTTTTTATTGCATTTTGGTAGTTTGGGGGGCTACTTTATCACTTTTTAAACATTAGGAGGCTAAATTGTAAATGATTGGTAGTTTGAGGGGCTTTTTTATATTTTTCCCTTTTTCTTTTAATGCCATATATAAATTATAGATCTTTTATTTAATCGCGTAAGTAATTTTTAATAATATTTATTCCTAAAAGTACTCTTTTAACGATAAATGTTGCAACTAGCATAATCAAAAACAATGTCATCATTATTACAGTTACATAAATGACAACACTATAAATCTATGATATTTTCTTTAAGTTTGAAGAGTTTATTGTGACAGGTGTTCACATAATTTTGAAAAGCTTTCTTTGACCCATTCTAATGTCCAATCACTTTGGGTCTATTGTACCATCAAGAGTGGTCCTTCCTCACATTACGGGACGAGTTCAAGTTTAGCTACGAGAATTTTTATGTCTGACTAGTTTAAACTACTTTAGGATTCCATTGATTTTCTAATAAAGTTTGGATCAAGTTATGAATCAACTAAATTTGAACGTACGTGTTATTACAGTCATACCTAAATAGAGTTGTTACTCTAATCTTTCCCTTTCTTTTTTTCTTTTTTTTGGCTTAGATAAAAAAAAAATTGTGTATATTGCCTACACCACTACTTGGCTCCGCCTATGATTATATCATATGTGCAAGACTTCATCAATGACCGGTGTTCACACTAGTTCCGTGGAACCAACCGCAGGGGGAAAGGAACAAGTGAGAAAGTGGCATATTTTAGAAACCAGCAAGGCTGTGTTTGTTAAACGTTTTGCCTTAAAACATGTTTGTGTACTGTTTGGGGCCACATCTAATTATATCATTTTTTCAATATTTTTTTTACTTTTAACATCACATTACTCACTTTTTATTACTTTTCAAATAAAAAAAAATCATTACAAAACAAAATTTTTCATTTTTCTATATCAAACATTCATACTTATTTTCATATCTGCTACGGTGCAAAACCAAAACTAAATCAAAATTGTTTACTAAACGAAGCCCAAGAAACTTTAGAAAATGAGGTCGTATTGTTTCAACTAATCGTCTTTTTCCAATAGCACTAAAAATTAATTAGGTGATAAATAATGATTAAGAGATGGTTCCTCACTTCCTTGTAACTCTACACATATCCGTGCTAACATCATGCATATGACACGCGTGCGTTAGGTTTCAATTATTAATCAACTGCCAATTGTTTTAACAACATAATTAAAGACCAAAAAACATAATTCCTTTATGAAAAATTACCCAAATTTTATTTTATTAAAGGAATTACAGTACAGGCACCTACGCCTTTTCTGTCTCTTGCTGTGAAAAAAAAAAACCAGAATTAAGAAAAATATAAAATGTCATTAACACTAACTTTATGATTAAGTCCAACAATTTTAAAAGAGATAGCTTAATCGATTAGAAACGTCTTATGAAGTAAATGTCATTAATTTGAATTCTTTCTCCCCTCTCTTGTGTTGACATATAAAAACAAAAAACCAAAAACCAAAAACCAAAAGATCCAAAAATAAAGCAAAATTCTCTCCGGTTCATTTTTATAGTGGAATCTAAATATAACTTAAATATTCCTTCCCTAGCAAAAATTTCCAACAAAACCTGAGGGAAGGTGCCTCTTTTTTTGGGTCAATTTGTTTACCCTAATACATTACTTTTAAAATTAAAATGGTATAAATTAAAGCAGCAAATTAAATTCATGAAGGTGCATTAGCCATTTGTATAGTAAAATAAGATGAGAAAGCGTAAATATTATTAATTAAATACGTCCACCCAACTGACCTCCACTAAAACATTTGTTTAATATTTGTTGTAGGGTTGCTAATTATAAGGTTAATATTATTAATCCATGTGGTTAAGTGTATAATAGGATGGTTCAAACCGTTGAAGCCTCGCCAATCCACAGGCATAATATGATTAATGAGATAAACATGATTGTCTTAATGTAATGCCTTTTAGGACCCAACCACATGGTTGAGTCTCAGCCATATATGTCTTGTCCACTTACCCTCTTCCCCACCCATAATTTTGATAACCTGTTTCTGGCACTAGTTTTTATTATTGTGCTTGGGCCCTTCAACGGCCAATTGCAAGTTACCAAATATTAATTTTGTTTAGTGCTAACTTTACTTGATTTGACCAATCCTCTGCCCCTCATATTGCTTACTTTCTGTTATACTTTGGATTCATTCTTGGGGGTTAAGCTTGGTTGAGAAATAATCTATGGCTTGGGTGGTGGGGTTGTATAGAACATGAATCTCAAAAGTGACCCTCCAAGGAAAATAAAGATAGCTAACTGCCCACGTTTGGGGTCATATATATATACTCGTATCCTCTATTATTATTATTATAAAAAGTTACGTCTATTTAGACCAGTATAATGCAATAACTCCCTCATAACTCTCACGATAAAAATTTTGATTCCATAAAGTGAGAGTATACAACTTCTGTGAGAGGCTATTGACTCACCTACAAATAAGATTCAAGTTATTCGAACAAGTAAAGCTTAGACAATTCTATCTTATAAAAGTTGTTGGCCTACTGCACTATACAATGGATATATCCACTATAGCTTTTGTGAGAGGCTGTTCAGGCAACCTAAACAAATAGGGTTCAAACTGCCCGAATATATGTCCGAATAAGTGAAGCTCAAATAACCTCTCACAGAAACTGTCAATTACACCATACAGAACCTCGTCTCATAAAAGCTACTTACCTATTGCATTATATGGTGAATATATTTATTTTACGATGCAATTGGCAGCCTTTGTAAGAGGTTGTTCGGACGATCTAAACAAATAAGACTCAAACTTTCCGAACAAGTGAAATTCAAACAACCTCTCAGAGAGACCTCTGGTTACACCATATGATCAACGGCTTGTACAACCTCATTAATCATACATAGACAAGTAGACAACACAACAAGAATGGCCAAGATTTGTACATTGAAAGAGAAGAAGTAAACAAGTTTTCTAAGGACATCCTCTCAACATGATTACCCTTTTTGTTTCCACGTGTACCATTCTGGTCTGCTCATGATTATGAAAACAAAGGATCATACGTTTGCTAATGACAAACTTCCACGTAGGGTTGATCCCTTTTTTTTCGCAGTAGTGTAAAGGTGACGTTAGGGTGTCCTTATTTGATAAAAAGAGCTCTAAAAGGTAGAAATGCGGAAAAGAAATATGGGGGTATCAAAGATTCTCAGATTAATGACTGGATCTGACGGCTTAGGAAGCGTCAAACTAGCTCAAAAGCAAGTCCTGATTTGTACGGCCAAAGTGAAGTCAGATCCCACTCAGCCTCTCCAAAAACAGTTTACAATTTTCGGGTATTCTAAATCTAATCCCTATGGAATAACGTAATTTCAATTTTGCACACAAGTTTTTAAATTTTTGACACTTAACCCTTTCGACAAATCCAACTTGGCTAGGCTAGTTAGCAACATGGCTTTGTACGCATATAGCCACGTTTTCATAAAAAACGTAGAATAAAAAGTAATAGAATAATTGATTTTAAAAAAGTAAAATCAATAGAATAGAATATAGCCACATTTTCATTAATAATTGTTTTTTATATATAAAAATGATTTTAAAAATTGGCTAAACTCCAAGGAGGCAATTGTGAAAATTAGAAACGCACGCATCAAATTAGAATCACATGAAATGTTATAAAATAAGTATTCAAATTTTAAAGTATTAAAATTGATCATAAAAATACAATAATGTTATTGATATACCGAGTAGTCACCTGACCGACCATCCCACTCCCACGTTGAGAATACAAACTTGAGCCGAGAGGTTTAGACTTTAGACGTAAATCATGAGCCCTAAGTGGCCATGAGAGCCAAGTTCATATAACAATTAGGGACATGGTGCAAATGATGGATCTCCATTGCATCATCCTAACTTATTCTTGATGAAGAACCAGCAATGTCCTTAGCCTACCAACGAGCATGCAATTTGGCATGACATGCAATAATACTCACAACTTAAATGGAGAGAAGGAATTAGACGCCATGATCAACCAGGGCAGTACCCCATTAGGAGGCTACACCTAGCCAAGGGCACCTCAGGTTAGGAGATACGGATTTGAAGTCACAGCCTTACTAGGGTCATACCTTATCAGCAGATAACACTTAGCCAAGGCTGCAAATCGTTTGCAAGTACTTCACATAAGAGAGAGCATGCAAACTATATATCCGGATAAGTACACATTATTATTCATGCTACATCATCCTCCCGGCGTTCATTCTCATTAATAAATTCATCAACTACCTTTGTTAATTTAAGTATCAGCATCCTCTCGTCGAGACTCCTGGTAAGTCTTTAACCTTATTATTCTGTCTTGTAAACATTTGTTGTTTGAGGTTGGCCATATGATCAATTGTATCATCTATTACAATCTTCTTAAAATATCATATAATTTATATTTAGATAAAATGATTTGTGATAAAAATCTCGGGAGTTGTCTTAGGTATTGTAAAAAAAGTACAATACATGTTTTAGAATATCTTTAATGGTCCAAATTTAAGATTTTCTTATGAGTAAAATTAAATTTGAATTATTGAAAAAACCACCGCACTTAAACCAAATTCAAAATGTTGTTTATTTTAAAGATAACCTAGAAATTTGAGGATATGAGAGCTTTCACTTTTAGAAAGAATATAAAATTGTTCTCAAGAGGTAGCTCAATCAGCTTAGATTACGTCTAATAAAGCGGAGATCACTAGTTCGAATCTCTCATCCCTCTTCTTGTGTGGACATATCAAAAAATATATATATTTAAAACATTTAGTTAATTGAAATGAGAGAATATTAGGATTAGATTATGATACCTTTTTGCACAAACTTTTAATTTTTTAAAAATCAAGAACTATGCTTAATATCTATAATATAGCACAAAGAATCGAAGATTGAGACTTTTGAATTATTTATGAATGAAAATAGCATTACTTACCAAAAGTGGCATGTAATCTGGATAAGTTGGACCATCCTTAAGACTTAAGAGTTGGTCTTCGTAATGTAAATCCAAACCTTAATTAACCAAAGAATCCCTAGTAATTGACTTTCAAAGTTGGCCTAGCACTTACTCGGTTGCTTAGACATGCATGTTCTAGATATATATGTGCTATTCTTTTATATATATATAAAATATAAAAGTGCCATTAAAGAATAAGTGTAGTCTTTCTATTTTTTGATTCCTTCTCCTAATTAGAATTCAAAACCATCCCTCTTGTAGAAGGGCAAGACGTCCACTTGGGTTGATGGTAAAATAATTAAAATAAATTTGAAAATGATATGAACTTATAAACATTACATGTTAGCATTGGATATTCAGTTTGTATACCTTGGAGCAAATTAATCCAAGCTATAACCAATCAGGAATGGCCCGGACAATGGTTAAAGACATTTTCAAATAGATCTCTCGATTTCAAAAACTATCACAAATGATATTTATATTATATATACGTCTAATAAACTATTCGACCCTCAATCACCCCGGCCTGCCGGATAAATTGCCTACTTGTTCTTGATCTTCTTGTTTGGTTTAATTTGAGGGAATGATTAGAAGTTCATATATGGGATTGCCCATGATTGTTTTCACATGTTTTAACATGAATTCGTATGTAGATGCTGATTTATTTATGCCTTTGGGGTATCCAGATAAAATAAACAAACCCTAACGCTTATTCTTTAGCATATCAAATGTACTAAAGAAACCTTTTTGTGGGGGCAATAAGAAAATAAAGAAGGTAGCTAGAGTGGCCAAACCTAGAGAGAATGTAGGGTGCCTCATAATGTGAATGGTTTAGGGCAGCCAAGCAACACAAACTAAATTGGTCTCCACATGGGGTATGCACTCAAAATCCCCCCAGTCCCATTCATCATTTATTTTCCAACATTTTTTTCTCAAAAAAGGAGCCACATAGTACGTCCAGATGGATAATGGAGGTCAACCCCCGACAGTCTCCCTCTCCCCTTCCCGCCCCCTCTCTCTCTCTAATCACCATTTAGCTTTACAAAGACCTACTGGGAAAATAAATTTCTTCAAAAATCCAAAGCAATGGGAAGAATTCAGAAGATTCTTCCAATATACCAAATCTTCGTAAATATTTGTTTGCGAGGAATAGAATCAAAGGAAACACTTTGGTCAGGTCAACAGCACAAAAGAAGCTATATATATATATATATGATCTTATTAGCTTTTGTCACCAAATTTTTTATTTAATATCTAATTTTTGTTAAGTTTTAGGGATCTAATCTCTAATCCTAATGGAATCTTCGAGATCAGATGGATAAGATTATACGATAAGATTAATTCAACTTTATTTATAATTTACTCATTAAAAATAAAATAAAATAAAATTGTGTGTGTGTGTGTGTGGTACTTTATGAGAATTAGAGATTTTAACCCTTTTGGTAGAGCCAAGAGTCATATCGATGATGCCCACTAACAATCATTATTTAAGATTAGAATAATGATAAAGTTGGAATATAAAACAAACAAATATCATTTTAAAAAATGACATCTAAGAGAGAAATTGGGTATTTGTTAATTTTATGTTGTGGTTGTATCATATCTCTTAAGATTATAATGTTATAGATTAAGTGGTTAAAAATAAATAGAATTAGCTCATTAAAAAAAAATCAAAAAACGTAGAAAACAAAATCTTGACAATAAAACGGCTAGATCATCTTCTCCCCTCATTGAGTTGCCTTTCATTGAATTCAATGGGGTTGCGACTAATTATATAATGGACAACCTATTCTAATAAGTGTCAAGTCTCATTTAATATATTTGGGTCGTTAAAAAAATCAATATTTGGGTTCCGAATTGAAGTTAATTAAGTGATTAGAAAGTAAATAAATATAAAAGAGAAACGTCTTGTTAATTAGTAGTACTTCAGAAGAAGGGGTTCTGATTCCAACTTTTGCCTCTCTCTCTCCTCATATGGCAGCTCGTAAAAGTTGATAAATGAGTTAAGTTCAAAGGTATAAAGTTCCAGGAAGGTGTGATTAGTCAAAAGAGTTGCTTAATATCGAAAATATTCAAAGAATCGGATCCTCCTCTCCAAAAGCGCAGGTAATTAAAGAAGCCTTAATCCATTTTAAATCCCATAATAACCCTATCATTGTCTCAGTATTAGTCCCTTACACCTAATGTGATGCTTCCAGTTTAAATCCTCTGGACGCCAAAAATCGGTCACTTTATACACACACACACATATATATATATATATATATATAGCATTAATATATTTTAAAAAAAAATGCAAAAGATGAGGGTAGAGCACCCCAACAAAGAATAAGAGTGGGGAGGAGATGTACCAGCATAGTTAACATATTTTTCTTATTGATCATGATAAGGACCAATAGACGATTAGTCAAATGAGAAAAATATGTAGTAATCAAGGGGCATATGTTGGAGTAATGATATATATGACACCTATATTTTATTGACTAATGTGACAGTGTCCATTAACCTTTAAATCCACTCTTGAAATTATTTTTTTTACGGACAAATTTTCTCTAAATCAATTTGGAAGAAATATTTTTCAACTCATTTAAAATAGTGTCTATAAATATTTAAAAAACACATTAAATTTAGTCTAAGTTAATATCTGGTGTTAATGCGGTTAAGTAAGTTAGATGATTGGTTTGAAAGAAATTTTTGTCAATTTTTTTTTTCAATTGGGAGAAGAGGGCAGTGATGTAATAATGTGGGGGAAGAAAGAGTGGATTATTAGTTGATGTTGAAAGAGTTGTTTCCTTGCCTGTGATTAGTGAAACATAGTAGCATAATAGAAGGGCATTTGGTGCTTTAATTAATTATAATTAAGAATATGATTTGGATCCCACTCCACCACCCAAAGCTTTTCTTAATATATATCTGAAATTATTCTCCTCCGTGCTCGTACGTATTTAGAAATAGAATAATATTTTGAGCGTAGCCATTGGTAGCTTCCAAAGGAACGGTCCTCAATAAACTTCATATTTACATTAAACAAACAAAAAATCAAATCATGAGGGGGATTCTTTGGTCAAAAGAAAAATATAAATCTCACGCGTGCTTTGTGTGTACCTAAATGCACACGTGTAAGGAATCAAGCTCATTACATTAATTACTACAACATTTCCTTCTCTGTAAGGCATAATCTCGGCACTTTTTTTTGGTGCAAATCCCAGATTTTCGACTTGTCATTCATTTCTCCTCTCAATCCTTGAAATTAGGAGAAATTAGACTTTCCTCCTTAATTAAAAGCAAACAAATTCATTAAAAAACCAAAAATGAAAAGCCAAAAAATGCCCTGACCCACGGCCAGCTATGGTTCTTGCCCTTTTTCATATTTTTCTTTCTAATTTTATGTTTTTTTAATTATTTTATTATCTTATATAATGTATTTTTGTCTTGTAGAAATGCCTTTAGTAGTTAAGCAGGATGCATTTGAAAAAATGAAAAGAAACAAAAAAAAATTGCAAATTGAGTCATTTAGGAAATAAATGTAATTTTCACAAAATATTATTATTTTCAAGATAAATGTTAGCAGTTAATAAATTTTTCATATTTGGTCCATATTTTTTTACAAATTCAATATATCATCCATTAAATTTGTGGGGTTTAGTGGTTTACATAAATTCACAAATACGAGATTGGTCAAATATGAAAAATATATATATTGACCCATAGCGTTTCCCTATTTTCAATGACCCAGCCGTCAAGTATTTAGACACCCAAAATCCCTGAATTAATGTCTTTATAAAAGAAACAAGAAACCCAAAGAAGTCAACTTACATGTTTTATGAAATGGAGGTCGTTAATTCGACTCTTTTTATCACTCTCTCCTTCGATCATTCACATATAAAAATAAAAGCAAGAGAAAGAAACAATACTGTATATATGTTATTAATGCCACATTGTTTTCTAACATATTACGTTGCTATGATGCCAAGGGAAAATATGTTAGGATTTATTATTATAATTATCAATATATCTTACCTAACTTGTTTGACATTAAAAAAAAAAAAAGAAAAAAAAAAGGAAAATGCTAGGGGTTCTTCCCGTAGCATTTAAAAAAAATAAATGATTATTCATTTAAAAAATAAATGATTCCCGTGGCATTTAACTTGTTAATAAATGTTCTCTTGACATTCTCTCAGTCTTACGTAAAACATGATTTAAGAAAAAATAAAATTGCAGTGTCCTCCATCACCGATTTTTTTAGGCATTAACATCAAATTTGAGGCATTAGCACAAATTTGAGGTATTAACACCAAAATTGAGGCATAAGCACCAAATTTAAGATGATCAAATCCATTTTTGGTGATACCATCCCTAAAGGGTTAACCTTCCACCCTTAGATTTTAGTTTTGAATTCAAAAACAAGTTTTAAAGCATTAGAACCTAACTATTAATTCATAAAAATTAATCTGTTAACAAAAAAATGATACTACAATTTTATTTTTTCTTAAATTATGTTCTACGTAAGATTATGAGAACGCTAAGAGAATACTACATGGAGAACTCCTAACAAACAAAAAAAAAAAAAACTATTTCAAACTTAATATATATTATACAAATTTAAGTAATAGTATTATTTATACATATTTATTACACTTATATTACAATGTATTGACATAACTTGTTTTAAGTTGTGGGATATGAGTTGCTTTCAGTTCTCTGATTCTTTGCAAAAGATGGAAGATTATGACTAATATTCCCCCCAAAAAAAAAAAAGAGAATAATATTCGATAAGATAATAAAATAAATATGCATTAGAAATAGGTGAAGGAATAAAGAGTATAATTGTCAAACTTAAATATGGTAATGCTTCTTTGGCATTTGCGAACTGATCAAGTGGTCTCAGATGCCATTTTGCTTTTTTTTTTTTTTTTTTTTTATAACATATTCTATTCTGCAATACCATTAATCATATGTTACTTTTTTATATTTTATTTAATCACATGAATATACCATTTTACTCAGTATATTTTTCCATTATTTTTAATTAAATGATATCAAATATATTTTTATTTTTATTATTTTGATCAACCATTTAATTTAAAAATAATATTTAAATTTGGAATAAATCGTAAGAGATCTTATCATTTCTATAACAAATCAATGCATTCCTCTTTTGTTAGATAATTTACTTTCGGCAATAACAGTACATAATCTCCAATTCTCTATCAATTAAATAAGCGTTTACCCTTTCATATTTTAGTAATATCCTTGAAATTGTTTTACCTACCACTTTCGAAACTTCAACTCATTTATCCATATGCAAAGGCAATGAGGGGGAATAATTTGAAATTTTGCGTCGGTTATAAAATTATATCAATTAAACGGAGTAGACCATTAATTATAATTCATTAATTTCGTTGGTTATCAAGTATTGCTTTGTTTTTTTTTTGTTTGTTTTTGTTTTGTCTTTCTTTTTTCTTTTCTTTTTTTTAAAAATAACTCATTCTCATTTCATAGAATTCAAGAGCGAAAGCTCTTACAATTATAGGACAAGTCCTGAAGTAACCGTAGCCTAAGCTACAAAGTCACAGATCGAATCTCATACAAATCAACGAAATTCGAAAACACATCCGCTACCCCATGACTAAAACAACAAGATAAACATTTAAATCTGATTGGCAGGTTCAAAGACTACTGAACCAAGCAGACACCATTAACTGCACAGGAAGCATTTATTCCACGACCCTAAGAGGTAAACAGGAAGCATTTATTCCACGACCCTAAGAGGTAAACCCTCTTATGCCGCTACTCATCCTCCTCGACAATTAAGCCAGTATACACATTCATCCACGACATAGAAGTCTGGACCATTTTTTATCCTCAACCCGAAAGCCAAGGTAACATACACATCCACGACACACAGGTCAGGATCAAAGGGGATCCAATCGAACCATCAAGGTTAGAGCATTATTACAAGCAAATAACAATGAAATACAGGGAAAAGAAAAGCAACATAACTAGATACAAGCAAAAAGAAATACAGGGAAAAAAACGATCGCATGTACATTGACCCCGTACAAAAAAGAGCACAGTGGAAGCTCGTAGCGGTGGGGGCGCGAAAGAAGTTCAGCAATGGACGGAGGGCAGCGAAACTGGTTTGAAGAAGATCGGCAAAAACTACAAAAAAACTCAAAAAACACAGAAACAGACAAAAAAGTAATACAGCAAAACACCAAACAAAAACTGGGATGGAGGAGGCGGGGGATGAGGAAAAGGGATGGGGCACCGGGTCTAGGGACATCAAGTAAACTACTAGAGTCTAGTGCGAGAGGGACATGGGGAGGAGGGATGGTGGAGGCCATCCCTCCTCCCCTGTAGTTACGGCGTTCTGGGAGGGGGGGTGGCGGCTTGGCTGAAGCTAAGAAACATTAAAGTTATATTTCAAATATTATTTGATTGTTTTGTCTTTCTTATCTTGTTGACAAATAGGCAGTTTGATTCCGAGGGACTATATGTAAAAAAAATTACATTTATTAGACAGATAGAAATTTTCTTAAAATTATTATGAAGTAAATATCTTTTAATCCATTTAAAATAGTAGAGTTGAAATAGCGGTTGTGGTTAGCGGTTAGTGACTAAAACCGCTAACCGCCTAGGCGGTTAGTGGAATCTACTAACCGCATCCGCTAACCGCTAGCGGTTAACCGCCTAAGCGGTTAACCAGATGCGGTTAGCCGCTTTTTATTGGGCTTTTTATTTATTTATTTATTTATTTATCGCCGGTTTTAGGTTTACTTTAAACTCTTGTTTTGCTTACTTTAAACATTTTTTTTTCCTCTTTTATGGTCATTTTAGCATTAAAAATTGTTGGTTTAAAGTAAACATTATATGTTAGACCATTATACCAAAATCTTGTTAGTCATCACCTTCTACAACATATAACATAAGAATAAAATTACAATAAAATTATCATTTTGGGTTAGGAATAAATGAATATATAGAAGTGCAAAACTACGTCGTTTTGCACTTCTATATTTTATAAACAATAAAAATATAAAATCCAAACAAAAGTCAAAGGTGGGGGGACTTGAAATCGAGACTCCTAAAAAGAGACGTACAATAACCACTAGACTATAATAACTTATTGTTATTTATTATATGAAATATATATAATATAAATATATATTATATTTTGAAAAAAGGCGGTTAGCAGTTAACGGTTAGCGGTTAGGCGGTTTTTCAAAATCCACTAACCGCTTTCAAAGCGGTTAATGCGGATAGCGGTTAGCGGTTAACGGATGCGGTTAGACGGTTTTAAATTTCACTCCTATAAAATAGTATAAAGTGTTTATAAACATTTAAAACGCACATTAAATTTAATATAAGTTAGCAAAATGTTACATTGATGTTTAGAAACTTTGGGAAGAACTCCCTCCTCTCCCTCCATGTCTATATTTCTCTTCTCTTTGGTAGCAGTGCTCGGTGTCTTATCTGTAGTCTTTTATGGACTTTGTTTTATGGTGATTTTGTTTTAAATCTAGTTTGTAGATATAGTTTTTCAAACTCAGATCTATTCGTCTTCATCAGTCAATGTGTGTCTTCTCAAAAATGCCTATGATGTCATGCTCATTCGTTTGTTGCTTGTATTGTGGATTTTGTTTTTATTTTTTGTCATGGTCTTTGGGCCAAGGAGGTGAGTTCTTTTCTTGACATTTTAGGTCGAGGAAGAGTAGATTAGAGTGGGAGATTATTTCCCAAGTTTGTGAATTTAAGTTACCCATGTCTTAAATCTAGTATATAAGAGTTAATGAAAGTTGAAGTTATAAATAATACTTTATTATAAGAAATTTATGATTGTATTTATGATTTTATAATCTTAAAGTTTTTTACTATGGTTTATAATAGTTTTATGTTATGCATTATAAGAACTTTATGCTCTTGATTTTTTATCAATTAAATTTGACAAAATTTTATTTAAAAAAAATAATAAACTGTTATTAATAATATTTAAAATATAAGATATATTTTAAATGTTTATAAATACTCAGATTATTTTAAATGAGTTAAAGAAAATATTTCATTTAGACCCGTTTGAAACTTTGAATGTAATTTATGTCTTTGTTAAACTGTTCTCTATTGCAGTATAATTATGTTTCCGCTCTTCTTGGGTTGTTCATTCTGTTTAAGGAGGTGGGAAGTTTTAATGTTTACAAAAAGTTGTGAAATTAGAATGTCCTACATTGGGAATTGGAAAACTAGTAATCTGGTGACGCGTAGGTAAGAAAAGGACCAAACCACGTGGCTAGGCTTAATGAGGTAGGATTATGACGTGTACGGTGGGACCACAGCCAGATTTTTCTTTTTCTTATTTAATCTTTTTCCAAGACAAAGAACTGGGACCACCAAACAGACCGAAATGGTCAGAAGTACATACTAAGTGTTGTTGATGACTAAAACCCACGCGCTTCCACAGAAACTAGCAACCACTCTCCAAACCCTACGCAAGACCCAAGGGTCTCTCTCTCAAGGCTGAACCCAAATAGAGGTTCATTTAATAACCAAACTAATAAACCGATTGATTTTTGTGTTAAAAAAAAATAAAAATAAAAGAAAAGCAGAGGTGGTCTTCCTAAAAACACTTTAAAAATATATTAATTAAAGATTTTTCTTTTTGTATTATTCTCATTTGAAACTGAAAGTTGTTAGGGCGCGTGTCTTGCACGCTTCCTCCAAAGCACGAAGAGAGAGAAGGGCACAGTCTGTGCAATTACACGAGTTCTCCCAGGTCAAAAGCCGACCACAAAATAAGTATAATTAAAAACCCCCAAAAAAAACAAAAAAAAAAACAAAATGCTCTGCCGGATTTACACGAGCCAATACAATTGCCTGCCACGATGCAGACATGGAAAGAGATGGGTGTGTGTGAAAGAAAACGGAGGGGGGGGGGAGAGGAAACTCCGTTATTATTGAGCCGTTACAGTTTCCAATGCGCAATCAGCAATTAGGCGCATAACTGATGTGATGTGATAATTACAGGTAATGAATGCCCGCCGCCGTTACCCGACGGCTGCAATGTGATTTCCCAAGTATGCAGTACGGTGATCCCGTGATCCCTATTTTCTGGGTAAGTACGATTAAATTAATCAAGAGAGAGAAATATTTGGATGGTGACCGTCCGACGGATAAAAATAAAACACTTTTTTTTTTAACGAATATTTGAACGAAAATCTGTAAATTCGATAAAGATGCACCACGGGCAAAAGAATCTGTGGTGCGGGGAGACGCAATTTTTTTGTTGGGTAGAGAAATGGACAAATTTATATAGGTGATGTTTGATAATCCTTTTTGGGTTGTACTGTGTATATTTGTATTGTGTATTTTTTTTGTTTTTTACTTAACAAATTACTGAACATCACCCAAAATATCCTTTTTGGGTTGTACTGTGTATATTTGTATTGTGTATTTTTTTTGTCTTTTACTTAACAAATTACTGAACATCACTAAAATATCCCTCTTTTTATTATTCTTTTTCTTCTTCCGACGGTTTCCATTTCCCTGCAAATGTACTGTAAGGGGCAAGGTGGAGTTGTGGAGAAGCTCGGGTTGTTGGAGCCACGATTGGGTGAGCGTCTGAGCAAGAGGGTTGAGTCTGAGGCCAGGCTGTAGGGCTTCCGGTATTGGGCGAGCACGAATTCTCAAGCACAACAACGTCCCACCCAGCTGAAATGAGCGCGTGTGTGTCACTCCGGCTATGCTCCCTCCCATGACCACTGCTTTTGGCTTTTCCTTCTCGCTCACCTCTCTCTCTTATTTGGAAGAATCGTTGCGAATACAAAGGCAATATTGTTGATCACGTAGCCGGACAGCCCTAGCACCGCTCTGTATTCGATCAACAGCACCAAAGGGGCAAAGACTGAAATTAGCAAAGAAATTAAAATAAAATAAAATCATATACTTGAAACGACGAAAATGACGATCCTGCACCTGTGCGAGAGATGAAGGAAATGGCTAGAGGGAGGAAGGCGTAGGACTGCTCATACTCGTTGCACCGGGCGTCTCGAAATATATAGAGTCCCATTTACACTGCTTTTTGATGGCGGAGGCGAGTGAGGGAAAGAGAATGGGTACGTTGGGGTCGTGGCGGTGGGTGAGGCAGAGGTAGGTAGGGTTGAGCGGAGCGGAGGTGTCGTAGGGGGCGAGGAGGGTGCGCCAGATAAAGGTCAGGGCTAGGAGGAGGAGCCTCAAGTAAATTGCCGATCTGAGCACCACTGTCGTGTGTGGCTATGAAGGGAATGCGGTGGTCCAGCCGAGGAAGAAGGGAGACTAGGCTCCTAGGCGTCTCGTCCAAATCCGATTGGCTCAAGGGGGTAGAGGAGTAATTTTAGGAAAATATTGAAGGGTAAAATCGTCACACAAAAAACATGAACAGTACAAACATGCACAATACAACCCAAATACGATTATCAAACAGGGCCATAATATAAAAGCACATAAATACATATAATCTATTTATATATGTTTGTCTGTATCTATATAAAAGAACAATATAAAAGTCTTACATTCAATCTCAAGGCATTACAAACACACAATAAGACTTCTATAATAGCACATATTAAATCTTAAAGGAAGTCTAAAATTTATCTAGCAATATATAAGCGCTATTTTAAAATATAAGAAAAAACTTACAAGAGATAGTTTAATCGGTTGAAATTAATCTTAATAAAACGAAAGTTACTAGTTTAAATTTCTCTCTTCTTTCTTATGTAGACATGTTAAAAAGAAAAAGTGTTCTATTTTTTTAATATATATTTTCTTTTATTTTTTTTTCCCAATGATGAACACCATATATATCTAAAGAGGAAGTGGAAAAATAATAGATCCATCTCCACCCTGCTTTTTATTAATCTCAAATTTTCTTGTGGTGGTCTTTGAGAGGTAGTTCAATCGGTTGTAAACCACGTTTTATGAAGCGAAGGTCACAAATTCAAATCCTTCCTCCCCTACCCTTGTGTAAACCTATCCAAAAAAAAAAACTCTCTCGTGAGTGGATATAAATCGTAAACGAATATCTTAAAAAAAAAAATTGTAACGCTTGGCTACATTGATTCATAAAGTAAGCATTAATAATGATTTCTTTAACATGTTCCTTTCTTATCATATGTACATGTTTCTATTTTTATAGATTAAGATCGAAACACATATGCCTTCAACAGATGTGTTTCCACCATTCATAGTGCAATCTCTGTGGTGTTCTTTTTTTTTTAATTGTTTTTTCCTGGGCTTAGTGCACAATCTCTGTTGATTAGAAAAAAGAAAAGTCTCCATTTATGCAAAGGTGGTGCTTGTTCTATCAATTGGGTGAAAAGAAAGTTACCAGTGACCACCTCCAAGCAAAAAAGAAAAAGAAAAAAACCTCTCTACTCTAAGCAAAGTCTATACAATCTGTATATATATACAAAGGATTATAATATTATATGCCATTATTCATGCTAGGAACTTGAAAAAGAAGAAGCTATAAAATTTGGAAATTAAAAGTAAAAAAAAATGGTTAAAAGAAAAGAAAAGAAAAGAAAAGAAAAGAAAAGAAAGCAAGACAAATAATGAGATTTAAAAGAATCAAATTGGCTCATGAACAGTAACATCCGTACGATGGGACGGGGAGGAGTATGAAAGACGGATGAGTAATTGGAGGCACTGGGAATCCAGAATCATTTTGATAAAATGAATTTTGTGGGCCAGTTTGGAGTGTTTATCCAGCGTCACTGGAGAAGGAGCAACAGGGGATGTGATGAAGTGCAAAGGCTAGGGAGGGAGACTAGTACTAGACTTTTTAAAGAGGTTATAATACGACCAGAAAAGAAACTACAAGTAGAAAGAGACTAGAGAGAGAGAGAGAGATAATACGACTCAGAGAGAAGGCAAATTTGGGGATTGGTAACGTCGATTCAGCTGCTCGGAAGGGCGAAAAGAACCAGACCAACAAGAAGGACAGCATCAACGCCATAGTCACAAGAGTGAGAGAGGTTTAGAAAGCAAAAAAAAGGCGGTTTTGGTTTGGGGACCCCTTCACAAAGACAAAGACAAAAGCAAACCCGGTTTTGTAACCGAAGCAGAGAGCCTCCCAGTCGTTACAGAACTGCAGCAGTAACAATAACTACAACAACAACTGATCATTATGATTGCTTTTGTAACCGTTGTTGTATCTGCTTAGAGCCTTTTTATTTTTATTTTTTTTTTCCATCTGGGCATTTTTTGCTCGTAAATGGGGTAGCCTATATTTCTGCTATAGCGCGTGAAGCGACACACAGCTTGGCTTGACCGTCAGCTTGCTTTCTTTTCTTTACTGGGTTTTCCCCGTTTTCCCTTCCACCACGTTGTTTTGTTTTCGCCCTTGAATGGCGCATCTGGAAGGTGGCCCGAGGAGCTCGTCGATTTCTCATGCGGAACCGGGTAAGGAAAGTTGGTGGGTAGCGTGAAAATGTCTCTGTTTGGTTGCCCAGAAAGTTTGGCAAAGGGAGAAGAAATGAAGTTGCGAATATTTTGCATTCTCTGTTTGGGTCCCCGAGAAACGGAGGAAAATGAATTGAAATGAAGATTTCGATCTTTAAGCTTTCTACCATTCTGTGTCTCAAGGAAAAGTGAAAACTTGTACCTACTGAGCTAATTATCTGGTTTTCAAGTCGTAGCTTCCTTAACTGTCCTGCGTTTTCTGGGCAATCAAGCGGAGCAGAAGCTTTCTCAGCCACCAAATAGAGCTGAAGCTCAATACCCTCTTCTGACTCACTGTTATTTATTATTTTTTTTCCGATTTCCTTCGATTGCAGGATTTGGAGGTGATGATCTGTACGCCGAACTGTGGAAGCTATGTGCAGGGCCTTTGGTGGATGTGCCACGCCCGGGGGAGAGGGTCTTCTACTTCCCTCAGGGTCACATGGAACAAGTACAGCACACTCTTCCGTTTCGCTGTTTTTGTTTTCAGTGTTTCCAAAAATGGATCAAAATCTGCCTTTATTTTGCGCGTTTTCAAAATTTTATGCCATATTGGGTTTTGTAGTTGGAAGCATCAACAAATCAGGAGCTGAATCAGCAAATCCCTCTGTTTAATCTTTCTTCTAAGATCCTTTGTCGTGTTCATAACGTTCGATTACTGGTATCCTACTTCTGATCTGTGTTTCTACATCCGTCTTTGTTTTCTGAAAGTTGGTTTTTATTGTAATTGGTTAATTCATTTTATAGGCGGAGCAAGAAACAGATGAGGTTTATGCACAGATCACTTTGCAGCCGGAACTAGATGTGAGAATTTGTTTAACTTTTGTATTTCTTATTTATTTACTTATTTTTTTGCATTGTTTGGTTGCTGAGAAAACGTGTAGAACAAAGGTAGATGGATTCGAGAATCTTTTTTTAAATTTTTATTGGGGGGGGGGGGTCTCCCCATAAATGGAGAAACGACCTTAAATTGAAAAGTTTAATCTTGTTTATTTACTTTAAAAAAAAAAAAAAATCCAATCTTGTTTATTTACTAAATACCGTCTAGGAGGAAACATTAAACGAAAATTTCTTAATCATTTAATATTTTTTTGCACAATTTTCTCGGTAAACAATTGGGTGTCTAAGAGATATATAGCATACTCCAAGAATAACGTCTTCAAGTAGCATGAATATTTGTGGTTATGGTGATATTACAGCGAAGTGAGCCTACTAGTCCTGATGGGTACTCACCCGAGCTTCCGAGGCAAACGGTGCATTCATTTTGCAAGATTTTGACTGCTTCTGACACAAGCACTCATGGAGGGTTCTCAGTTCTTCGAAAGCATGCCACTGAATGCCTGCCTCCGTTGGTAAGTACTCCCAGTTTGATCGTTTAACATAGAAGATGGTCTAATGTTTGATCGAAAGCTATTCACATGCACTGCTTGCTGTTTTTATGTGATAGGATATGACCCAAGCAACACCAACCCAGGAGTTAGTTGCCAAAGATCTCCATGGGTTTGAGTGGAAGTTTAAACATATATTTAGAGGTAACACATTTGTGCAGTTACAAGTTTACTCTGTGAGCCAATGATATGTTAGTTTTTGTAGTTTCAGGAAGAAGTCCAAGTTTATTTCATTCGAACATACTTCTCTAAAGTACAAGTAGTGTTAGATATGTTTCTAGGAACCAAATCCGTTTCCTTATGCTATTGCTGGAACTAAGTTTCTCCTTTCTACTGAATGTTCAGGCCAACCACGGAGGCATTTGCTTACGACAGGATGGAGTAATTTCGTCACTTCTAAGAGATTGGTTGCAGGAGATGCCTTTGTGTTTTTAAGGTAAATGAACTAGATGTACTCTACATGCTTTGTTGTGTAGAGTCTGTTGTATGCATCTTGTGGTGGCTTAGCTCCATAACCTGCCGTGTAGGGGTGATAATGGGGAATTACGAGTAGGTGTACGGCGTCTTGCCCGCCAGCAGATTTCCATGCCTTCATCTGTGATATCCAGCCAGAGCATGCATCTTGGAGTGCTTGCCACTGCTTCTCATGCTGTTATGACCCAAACCCTTTTTGTGGTTTATTACAAGCCAAGGTTTGATTGATGTGTACACTTATTTGTAAAGTTGGATATGTATATTAGTTGATCATCTTGTTTATTAGCTTTGATTTCTTTGGCTTCATGAATTTCTTCAGGACTAGCCAGTTCATTATTGGTGTCAACAAATATCTGGAGGCTGTTAATAATGGGTTTTCAGTTGGCATGCGCTTCAAGATGAGATTTGAGGGAGAAGACTCTCCCGAAAGAAGGTGACAACATAACAAATGTTTTGGGCATTGGGTTCTACCTCTTTTTAATCTTGATCGTTAATATAAGTGTAAAATCTGTTTGGTCAGATTCACAGGCACCATAGTTGGGGTCGGGGATATGTCTCCAGAGTGGTCAAAGTCTAAGTGGCGATCATTGAAGGTTGAAAAATGTTTTTTATTTCTTATATTTTGAAGAACGAAAATTTTATTCCACCAAGGGAAACTATAGTAGTACTGACAGAATAAGAATCTAAGTTGCAGTCTCAAGAACAAAATAGAAACTAACTCTCAAATGAAATACAGATAAAAGGAAAGGTTGAGAATGGTTATTGTTATGCAGTTAAATGCTGACACATTTATTATCTTGTTTGTCTCAACTACTTCGCCTTTTAGGTTCAATGGGATGAACCATCAACGATTCAGAGACCAGAGAGGGTTTCCCCTTGGGAGATTGATCCTTTTGTTGCTTCTGCTTCCTTGAACCTTACTCAACCAGCTGTAAAAAGCAAGAGGCCCCGACCTGTTGATATTCCATCTTCTGGTATGAGAAACTATTTTGTCGAGTTCTTTTATTGAACTCTTGGTGTATTATATTTAGTCTTTATTTGCATCTATTTGGAATGTAGAGATCACCACAGCGTCACCTTTTTGGTATCATGGATCAAACCAGTCCCACGAGTTAACTCAATTGAGTAGTGCTGCTGAAGTCCAAAGCCAAGAAACCTGTGGTGTCTGGCCTACTAGGCCTAAAGACATCAATAGCATTGGCTCAAGAGTGAGAGCAGAAGGCATGTGGCCCTCTTCTCCTCATATGAATGTCTCTCTAGATATTTTCTCAGATTCAGCAGAGGATGACAAAACTGTAACAGCACAGTCCACACTTTCTGATTACATCTCTCCTGTTTCATCACGACCAAGGAATGGTCTGATACATGACCACCATGTGGAAAAAGGGACAAAATCTGAGGCTACTCTTGGCTGCCGGTTGTTTGGAATTGATTTGTTGCCAAAAAACTCTCAGACCACTGCTCCAGACAGGGAACTAGAAATAATGATGCCCACTGGTAAAGGACCAAGTCCAACTGCAGCATCTGAATCTGATAGGGTGAATAATCTGGATGCTTCAATGTCCTCAAAGGAACAGAAGCAAATTACACCAGATGCATCAATGCGGGAGACACACAGCAAGCAGGGCTCCAGTCTTTCCATGAGAACTCGTACTAAGGTAAAAATGTATGGTCATTGCTGCTTCAGATTGGATTGGTCTGCTGCTTGCTAGTATTGATTCCTAATAACAATGAACCTTGTTGATCATTGAAAAGGTGCAAATGCAAGGGGTTGCTGTTGGGCGTGCTGTTGACTTGACTGTCTTGAAAGGGTACAATGATCTAATAGATGAACTGGAGAAAATGTTTGAGATTAGAGGGGAGCTTCGTCCACAGAACAAATGGGCAGTTGTTTTTACTGACGATGAAAATGACATGATGCTCGTGGGCGATGATCCATGGCTGTAAGCAACATAAAAACTGGTATTTGAGTATTCCATTTCCCATTCTATAGGCATTGGGTTTAAGTTGTGTTTTGTTTCTCATTGCAGGGAGTTCTGTAAGATGGTGAGGAAGATCTACATATATTCAAGTGAGGAAGTGAAGACGATGAGTACAATATGTAAGCTTACCAGTTCGTCGATAGAAGGTGAAGGAACTATTCTTAGCTCGGACTCTGGAGCCTAGAGGTGAAACTTGATAGTTCAGTCTCCTATTTTACGTTTTTGGGTTTTGTTGTGTTTTGCTTTCTTTGCTTGCGGTTGGGGTGGATTGGCGGTGGTTTGGTTTACGAGGACAGCCAAAAGAAGAAAGTCTACTAAATGGATTGGGTTTTCATGTAAGGTGGTAGTAGACAATTGTTCAATTGGTTTGCAAGGACAGCCAAAAGAAGAAAGTCTACTAAATGGATTGGGTTTTCATGTAAGGGGGTAGTAGACAATTGTTCAATTAGAGCAACTTAAAGCAGGGTTGGCTGGGGGTGGGGGTGTTTGATCTATGCCTGTAAGAGTACATATGTAATTGCATTTTGATGTCAGTTTACTCTGGTTGTTTGTTGGTGTGTTGCTTCATATTCTTACCTCTGCTCTGCTTAATCATCCGTTTTATTTGCCTTCATCTTCGCTGCTCAATATGCCGGCCATATAACTGGAATAAAGTGGCAAAAAAAAAAAAAATCAGTTATTGAAAGTGTTGATGTAAAGGCTACTTTTATCGATACATTGCAGAAAAGTTAACTAAATAGCATTACATTCATTGAATCAACGAGGGTTTTTTCCTTTGTAGTTGGTTTATAAGAACACTACTACTAGGATGGAACTTGGTAAAGCCAATTGTAAATGTGGACAAGAAAATGTTGGTTGGTGGGTTCTTAGTACATTGAAGGGAGTCTTTTCCATAAAGAACATAACCAGAAAGATATACTATTTTAGAGGAGGCATGGCATGTTATGGAGCAGTTGTGGGCATGCTGACGTGACACACAGAGAGAGAGAGAGAGGTCTATTTCTGTATTTGCTTTTTATAATAAGTTGTCTAAAATGTGGAGGCAAGAGTTGTTTTCATGAAGATTACTGCCTGTGGAGGAAGCATTTGTCAATAGGAGTGAGGATTAAAAAGAGAAAGAAAAAAAAAAAATCTTTGAAAAGGTGTAAAATCCATGGGACAGCGACGCGAAGATATGGTGGCACTATCAAGTTTGCAGCTTCCAACCCTTCATTTAATTGAAAGAGAAGACAGAATGATGAACTTTTTGCTTTACCAATTACGACCATCATCAATTTTGTATGCAAACAAAACCATTTGATGTTATTGTGATTTGTGAAGCTATAGAAACAAGAGTTGAAAGTAACGTAACTCTTTAACAAATCATAAATATATTATTAGGACTGAATAATTTTATTAAATATGACTAATAATAATAGATAAGGACGTTTTATATAGCCTATAATCCATAATCTTCAAATAAATTAGATTATAAATTGTTGAAACAATGAGCGGTTTTTTGGTGAGAATGGACAGAACCCATTTCTTGGACTGTGTGTCCCCAAGCCACATTTGCTCAAAACAAGTGGTGTTGTGTTTATCTCATGGACATACAAATAAAGAGGATTTTCAGTCAAATATCGTGTTTATCGTTTTGGGTTCCCATCATTTACCAAAAAATATATATATATATATATATATATATATATAAGATATGGGATTTGGTAGGCATGGTCAATATTTCAGATCTGTTTGTTGGTTGTGGGGAATTAGTGCTGGATTTGTGTTTATTATGCAGAAAACAAAGAGAGAGAGGGACCCGGACCAAGTAGTAGGGGCTAACTTACCAGGCACATATATTATCTTTTGCTTCTTAATTTGTAGGAGCAGGAGCAGGAGCAGGAGCGTATTGAAACTTGAAAGGGAATTTAATCATATATATATTTTTATTTCATGGTCCGACCACTTTTCTGTGCTCCGTACGGTTGCGAACTATAATTCATAATGGTAGATTTGGGTCTTCTAGTGGTTGGCTGGCCGGCTGGTGTTCCTGACTACTGTCACCATGTTCTATCGCGTTCATTGGCTTTTGCCACGTATCCAGCTATGACTAATGAGCTAGCTCTCTTTGGGTTTGCTTTTTCATGACTAATAATTAATTAATTTTTTATTATTATTATTTAAAATAATTATAAAATAAAAATGTAGTTTACCACAAGGCCCACTTAAAGAAGATTGGCTCAAGCCTCAAACACTTGCAACTTGTTAATTTTGAATGCAAAATTGAAGTCTTAAAAGATTATGGGCCAACCATCGAAAAGATGAGGGAACCCTTTTCTCGCCGGCCCAAACTAATTTTGGAGATCACCAACAGTTCAATGGGCTCGACTTGGGGTGAAAATAACGCAACATGAGACCCGACCGGAAGCTGCCAACCTGTAGGCCCAATTCAATTTCTTGGAACATACAAATACAATGGTAGGGGGTAGACCCTGTGATCTCCACGTGGCTCTATCACTATGTATATTCATCTTTCATTTTTCTTATCTTTCATAAAATAAAAATTAGATGAGTTTGGTTGTAATTGCACCAAACAAAGTACTACAAAATACAGGGTTATTTATTTAATTTTCATTTTTTTAATTAATAATAAATCAACGAAAATATATATAGGCCATGAACGGAGAAGTGAGAATAAAGGGAAACATTTTTGCTTATGAGATGAGATGGGACAAAAGTCAAAGAAGAAATGGATGCTTGAGCGACGAGCACGTACGCTTTGTTTTTGATAGTGAAAATGACGGAATGCTGTCCTGTTTTGTCCTTTTGACTTTTTAACACGCTAAATGAACAGAAGAAATATATATATATATATATTAGCTGGAGCCTGGAATTGGATTGATTTATTAAAAAGGGTTTTCTAATGATTGTTATTGATGCACAACCCACATCAAAAGTTGGACTAATTTGGCTTCGCATTTGATTTGGATTTTGGGGTGTTATCCCAAACGACAAAAACCACAAACTATTCCTTTCCTCCTGTTTTCTGTTATTTTATTTTAAAAAAATTGAAAGGTCAATTTTACCACTCCAAATTGTATGCATCCATTGAATTTTGTCATGGTCACAACTTTATAATTTATTTAATGCCCAGTACAGAATCATGAAAGCCTCGGGGGTTCGGTAAAATTCATCAATTTTTCTAAATCCTTCTATACATTATTTTATTTCAAACTTGTCGGCATGTTTTATTTTTGTGTTACTGTCTGGCCCGTTATGCGTGGAAAAGACATGTTTAGGCCGACCTTATATTGGATTATGATCGTGCATTTTTAGTTTCTAGTTCCAAATGAAAGGTTAAATAGGTTTATTTTAATCTGTCACTGTAACCATTTTGTACGGTTTTTTGAGAGGACAATATAATTTGTTTGACTCAATTTATAACCATTTTAGTTTATTTTGAGTCTATTATTAAATAATCTAACATATTCAATTTTAAGGTCACCTACTTCTTATTCATTTCGAATAAAGAAGTACACGAAAGAAAAGCGAATCTAAGCGAGTCAGCGACCTTTTATGATGGACCACAATCGTGATATCTTCTAATTGTAGACTTTGTTGGAGTGGAATAAATGAAGTCTTTATTCTTTCATTTCCTTCTCGCATTTAATAATAATTAATAATAAAAACCCCACCCTTGGGTCTACACTAAATGTTTTCATGCATAATGAATTGAAATCCCATGGACACGATTAATGTTCTGTCTGCTTTTCGATTCTTTTATTTTAAAAATTCTGTTTATTTTATAATAAGATAAATAAGTTAGATTTGGTGGTCGTGGATCGGTGGATGTCATCGTCTTATTAACAACGTCATTATTATTAGTAGTGTCCTTATCTTTTAGTTAATGATATTGATAGCAGATAAAAAGTGAGAATAAGTAAGATCCTACATTCAGCTTTTGCTTAAATTACTATTTATCTTTAAAATTTTAATATTTAGTTTAAATTAAATTAATGCCCAGAACCGGAAGATTCGGACGGACTTTCGTGTGCATGAATCTGGTTTGACAAGAACACGTTTTACATCTAAGAAATAGGTGGCAAATGGCAATGATTAATGCCTTGTTTGGAAAGTCATTTAGAGATTTGAGGGATCGATCAAGCAAAGTCCATCTCTGATCGGCATCCGATGCGCAACGCAAGAAAAATCAGCTACGAGTGTGACCACTCTGGTCACCCGTACTGTTGGTGGAATATAATAATTTCTTGCCATGTGTTCTCATTTTATTGGGAGGAAAACCGTGAACAGATCGAGCTTTATTATTATTATTTTTTTAATTTTAAAAAGTCCGTACGTGAGGAGATAAGATTTTTGCTGCCTGCTTCGACACTGCTTTCACTGTGCTACTGACTACTGTAGTTCCATTTTATGTATTGAGAGTAGGTATGAGGAGTTAGGATCGTGTGCTGTCATCTGCATTATATTTCTTCTGCACTCTATCGTATATTCTTCTTTAATTATTTTTTAACATGCTTTGGGGTATTTTTGTTTTTTATTTTAAAAAAATGTTATAAACTATAAGAAGTGTGATATAGCCACAACTTAAACTAAATTAAAACCTAATTTTTAGACCTAATTTTTCTCTCTTCTAGTTTAAAGCTTTCTCTCTCCTCTACAGACTTCTTTTTTCTTTTTTTTTTTAAATTATTTATTAAGAGAAAAGTTGGGTCTTAGTTGGATTTCAAGTTTTTTGCTTTTAATATGTCACATCCAAAATGATAATCTTTTTAGTTAATTTTTTCTTAAATTTAATCACATAATCATACTTTAACACTCACTTTCACGTGTGAGCTTAAACTCTTATTTAATAAGTGAGGCCACGTACATGCAATATTTAATTTAAACAGAATGAATTGAGGGGTTAATGTTTGATTCCAAGACCCTTGACTCTGATACTATGTTAAATTACCATTTATCCTGAAAGCTTTAGTTAATATGAAAAGATAAAATTTAATCACTTAACGGTATTTTTGGTTTGTTATTATGGATGTTGTAGAAGTAATTAGGCATGCCCAATTTTGTTTTTGGGATAAGTAGACATGTCTACTTGTTAATGAGGATCAATTCAGAGGAATAAAATAATTTTTGTGCCAACAAGAAATCATTTTAGATTAAAAACTATTACAATTTGTTAAGAAGAGCCAAACAAATTTTGACATTACAAACTTGATATGAACCAAATGCAAAATTAGCGTGTATAGTTGACAAGTTTGACTTGTTTTAATTAAATATGTCATATTATATTTGATTTATATAATCTTATATTTATGATTCAACACAATCTGAACTCAGTATTTATAGTTATTCACTTTTAATAGGACCCGTAAAATCGATAAGAACTCAATAAGAAATTTGCAAATAAACTGACCAATTTAATTAAATTTAACAAATTAAATCGATCCGATCAAAACTCGATGTGGGCTGTTGTGTGTGTGGAACCTCAAGATAAGCACATGACGTTCGTTTGCTAATTTCCATTTTTCAACGGCAATATAAGAGAGCACATGATAACTACAATAGGGATGCTGTTTTTGGTAACATTTCCTCCTCAACAAAGACAGTGATGAGTGATGACTGATGAGAAAATGGGCCAGCCTTTTGCTTTAGAGGACTTTCCTCCCTCTTCCTGATTGTCGTAAAGTCCTCATCAGAAAGCAAAGCACCCAGAGACATAATCTGAGAGAGAGACAGAGAGACAGAGCGAGAGATGGGAAGCGCGGCAGAGCCGGCGGGAAGCTTGACACCAAGGCTACCGCTCTTCTCAGTCCCACTGATGCAGTCGACAGAGCCGTCCGGCATGCTAACCCCGCCATTCCATAGCTCAGCCGCAGTCCCATTTCGCTGGGAAGAAGAGCCGGGCAAGCCCAGGCCATGCACCGCTCTCGCCAACATCAGTGACTTCGCCACAAAGTGCTTGGAACTGCCTCCTCGGCTGCTGTCGTCGGACACAAAACTCACTTCCCCCACCACTGTCTTGGATGGCCCTTATGCGGGCACCAGGTCTAAATTTCAGTCCTCTTCGTTTAGAATTAGCAGGGAGTGCTATGGATCTTTCAGTCACGAGAGAGCCCAGCTTGGGGCGCCTACGCCTCTCAGCAAGAGGGGTTGGCTTGGCTCTTGGGGCAGGAGGGCTTTCAAAAGCAAAAAAGAGGTTGGAGGGTTTAGTCATGTCTTCCCATCTTCCCTGGATAAAGAGAGTGATTGTGGTAGTACTGCAGGCGAGAGCAACAGTAAAAAGGGGAAGATGACGAGGATTAAAAGGGCAGGAAGCTTATCTAATCTCTCCCACGCCAGGTCTCATTTCTGGGTAAGCATCACTTCTTCTTCTTTTTTTTTTTTTTGGCTTTTGGCTCAATTTTGCATATATTTTTCTGGGTTATATTTAGGGAAAAATCGTGCTGTCTACAACTTTTTGCGTAGAAAAAAGTGCTGCAAAATGTGGTTGATTGTCAGCAAGGCTTTATATGAAATGCAAGACATAATGCTGCAATCAAATAAAGTTGATCCTTGAACAACTGCTTTATTTTATTTTTAAATATTTTCTTGCGTCAAAACGGTACAATTATTTGCAATGTTTGGATGTTGCAGGCGACTATATACGAGGGCTTGAAGCAGGTGGTTCCATGGGGGAATAAGAAGCTGAAGAAAGATAAGATTGTTATATAGACTGGCCATTGTCCATTGCTGCTCGCTTTTCTAAGCTCTGCAGTCTGCAAGCTTTTATCTTGTTTTATTTATTTATTATGGAAAGATACCTTGGCTCTAGCAAATCAATGAAGTATTATGTATTGTTGAGCTATGAGAACTTCCCACAGTATTGGTGAATGTGCGAAGGAAGTTTGTAGTAGAATCTTTATTTTCGTGAGAAAAGACAAAGAAAAGAGAAGACAACAGCTCCCAAAGCACCAAGTGCTCTTTATTGTATTAGTTTCCATCTTAATCTTATCCTATGAATTTTAGTTTGTTCTGTAAGTATATTGTATGGTTTTAGTTTGTGCACATATATATATTCCAGTTCCAGTATCTGGGCAGTTGCCACTCATGCATATTCGAACACTAACGAATGTGTGTAGAGCTTTAAGAGTCTTCCTACTCCAGTTTCTGAGCAATTTCCACTCGAACAAGCAAAGCATAGATTTGAGTCTTCCTATACAAGCCATGGTGGTAGTAAAACTCTTGCCGGACAAACAAGTCTTAACATTTTCTCTTCAAAATATGTATTGGGAGAATTTCCACAGGAACAATATGAGCATCGCCTTGTAGCAATCAAAACGAACCACTGGATTTCCAAGTTGAATATAATAAGGCAGTAATTAGGGTTGAAGTGAACCTTAACTGTTTAAAATCAGCTGAAAGAAAAACCATTCATATCGCAACACAAAATGGGAAGATGTTTGATATGCAGTATCATTTAATTCTCCATAGTTATCTTAAAGCCAGGCTTATTACATTTCTGATGACAATAAAATTGGGAGGCTGGGCATGACACCACCATACTTATTTCTTACCAGTCATACCTGCAACCACCTGCAAAGATGTGAGATATTTTTAGTATTGAGGGAAAAATAAAGGAGCAACAAAAAAAATATGTTGTCAGTGTTAAAACTTCTTGTTAAAATGTCACATTGTCTCACACCACAAGCAGCAGTACGAATGGAGCCCACTTTCTTATTCAGTTGACCTAGCCCATCTAGGCGTGATAATTGCAGCAAATTTCTTCGATCAACTTCTTTTCTTTTCTCATTATTATTATTATTATTATTATTTTCAGAAATATAATAATAATATGCAACTTCTTAGATCAAATTACAATGAGGCTGAATTGCATGGATGCGCGGTTTATCTATCAATCCTCACCCATTATGCAGAGGAACTAGTACAATTTCTCTCTTATCTTGGGATGTTCAGGACAATATGAGAAAAACATCCACATTGAATGGACTTATTAGAGGCTAGAGCAAGTTGAGAAAATGACCACATAACAAAAAGAAAAGGTTGAGGCAGTGAATGGGTACGGTGTAAGGGTACACTATAAAGGACCATAGGCATCACTTGCAGATCAGTTCACCCCAAAGTATAATGCTAATCTTGATGCTTATCCTTTTCAAAAGAAGGATCCTTGAAGCAGCCATACCATGAGTCATTCCTTTCTAATCAAAACTTCTAACGTACTAAGTATTAAATATTTAAATACTACATCATCAAAATGAAATAAGTTCTAAGTCCATTAAAAAAAAGAGAATTTAAATAAGAAAGTAATTATAAAAAACAAGCTAAAATTCAAGTACCCAAATAACAAGATGCAGGAAACGAAAAGAAATTGAGATACAGGAATGAAAGAAACATATTACAAAACCAAAGACTTACATCACTTAAAGCAGGCTGGGGAACTTGTTTAGATGCTTCGAAGGAGTCAAGAATGGGCCTTACAACAGCTGGAAGGAAGAGGCCTGAAATTTTAACATGATAATAACTGGTAAGCTGAAAAAATATTGATTTAGAAAACCCATGAAATGCCTGATCCTTCAGAGCATTAAAATTTTGATTTCTTTGCATATTACTGAAGAATATTTTCTCTGCACAAAGGCATCTTTTGTTACAGTAATGAAGACTATAAATCAGCGGCCCTTTAAGTCATTGTAAATTGATATATTATGAAAAACCCCACTTAAATAATTGAATTTAATTAAAATTATATCATGTAGCAATAGCAATGATGATCTACCTATATTCCTCCCATAAAGCATGACAGAACAAAGTTTCTACACGAATGCATCAGCTCCAGATGACCATGAAGGCTGTATTGATCAGGGGGCCAACACAATGGAGCCAATCAGAAAATATCAAAAATATAAATTTAGCTGTGTAATATGGTATAGCTACTCAAGGCTGAATGACTTTTGACATGGTTATCCAAATCAAGTATTCCCAGGGCCAACATAAACAAGCATTGCTGCAGATCCTAAATGTTCCCTACTAACTTTCCTGGGATCCACCAGTGTAATACACAGAGAGAACCCCAGTTTGAGATATATTTTCCAAACATACTCCAAGCAGCTCAAGAGATAGTATTGTCATCCTCAGTTCAGTGTAATTGTTACTGCCATTTCAATCCACCTCTAGAACCATTAACTCTTCCATTGATAAGGCATCGTCATCAACCACTATTATGATGCAAAATAGTCCACAAAATCTAATTTGTGTTCTCATTATTAAGCAGTCAAAACTGCTCATTATCTCTTCTAGTGAAAGCCACAGAGCCTAATTTGCAGTACACAGCAGGCAACTCTTTTTTCCCAGAAATTGTTTCTTATATGATGATCCAAATTTTGACATCCTTCCATTATGAATATATTTTGGAGGTTCAGTCACAACAGAAAACTCAGGATCAAGAAACATTTATTGACGCCCTCTTTAGCTAAACAGCCATTTTGCCAGTGTTTTTATGGAGGTCCACTTCTGCCAAAAGATCCGTTTGTTCATGCCTTTTTGAGGTGCATTTTGTTTTTTTATTTGAAAAAATATTCTAAACAATTTTGAGCATTTTGTGTTTTAGGTTGTTTGTTAATGTTCTTGTTTTGAAAGAAAACAAAAGTCAGAAAGAGAATAGTTTAGCATATAAAGCTAGTCTAGTTTCCTAGATCAAAGAATTCCATTAACTCCTCTTTAGCTACAGTCAGCTACTAGTTGCTCACTGAATGAAAACGCTTTCTTTGGTTGAACAGAAACCAAGACATACATTGCAATCTCACCAGAACAACTAATCATTGAGCAAAGTGCTAGCAAGCATGAAGAAAGTATCCCCACGATTCCACCCAACTGTTGAAAAAACCCTAAAATTTGTCAAACTACGCACTTTAATTACTTACCCAACTCATCATAAATTCCTAAGTGCCCCTCCACACATAACGCATTATTATATTAATAAAAAGGGGGAGAAAAGAAATAAAAAAAGGCCCAAAATTTTACATAATTTAATCACAACAGGAAAATTTGATGACCAGAAAGAGGATGAAAGTATCATGAAAGCATGGAGGATTAGGGGAAGAAACATTTTGGTAAAAGATTGGTGAAGGTCATAGAAGGGCTGCTACTATTTTCCGAGAAACCTTTTCCCCTTCCTTTGATGTAAGCCCACAGAAGGGGAAAGTGTTCGTGACCTTCAGTCGGAATTCCACAGCATGAGCTTTGAGCTTTGTGCACATTTGATCACATAAGCAAATTCGGTCGTTGGAATATAAATCGATAATGGCATGCTACATAGGAGGACTGTTTTCATTGATAAGAGCATCACCAAGCTCCACTTGCTGAGCGGATGTGAATGCTCTAAGGAGGCATGGTTAACCTCGAATCTAACCAAACCCAAAACCCAAATTACAATCATTCATCCAAAACCTTTACATTGAAACCCGATTATCCCTACAAAAAACTAGACATAGCACTCTAATCCTATGATGCATTAATTAAAAAATTAATAATAAAAACCAAAGTCCAAAATCAAATTGATGAACACAACGCATATACTAATCAGAGATTCAGAAGGAAAGCGAAAATAAGATACAGGTTAGGGATTTAGGAGAAAGAAAGTTACCAACTCCAGCGATGAGGCAAGAAGCTGCGACTACCGGCTCTTGCACTATGAACATCTTCAGCTTCTCCATCACCGCCATCTCTCTCTCTCGCTTAGGCTATCTTCAAACTTCGTTCCTTGTCAGCTTCTCTGAGTCTTTGATTTTGCGTAGAAATGGATCTGCTTCTTTTCACTGCTTCTCCAAGCTAACGTACCGGCCCATGAGAAGTCGGGTTTTGTTAATGTACTCAATTATTCGACTTCTCGATCCGACCCGCATCCATATCTGTCAGCTCCGGTGACATGGCACGATATCACACGTACGACTTGGAACTTCCTTCGATTTCAAATAAATGGAGAGAATCGTTACAATAAAATTTGATGGAGTTATCGGTGAATATGTTTTCATATTATTTAAAAATTTTAAATAATAAAATAATTTCTTTTTAAGTGAAATAGAGATGAATAAAAATTTCATATTTTAAAATTTTCAAACAAGAAATCTGTACATCATGCAAACAATGCCATTTACAAATCAATGGATTCAAAGGTGCTTGTTAGTTGTTACAAGGCCTATAATACGCTAGACGAAGCTAAACAAGCTTTCTTTATGGATCACTTCAACAAGGTGTAAGTTGTGTTTAAAGTGTTCCAACAAAAAATCTTTACACCATAGAGACAATGCAATTCACAAAATGAATGGCTTCAAAGGTGTTTTATGAAGCTAAACAAGCTTTCTTTAGCGCTATGCAACTAATGAAATCATCTCAAGAAAAACCAACCTAAATTGTTCAAGAGAGCACTCAAACTATTTTATATTCAATGATCCTTAAAAGAAGAGTTGATTGGTCTTTTATAGAAGAATGTAAGATAGAAACACAAAACAAAAGAGAATATTCACTTTTGGTAGAGATAACTTTTCTTACAAGATATTAACTTTAAAGAAAGCTACATTTTTTACTAAAGTAAACTTCTTTATTGAATTATCTCTACTTACTTTACTTTCTATTAAAGTAAAGTTCTCTTTATTGTTGTTAACTGATAAATTCTCCACTTTTTATAAGTAGTCTACCAAGCTTCTCACATATCTAATCTCTTTTTTTTTTTATTTTGTTGACATTTCGCACAAGAAGAAAGAGAATTTAAACTAATGATATTTGCTTAAGATTGTAATATTTTATGTCATCTAGTAAAGATAAAAAAATAGAGCTTCAACCATTATCAAGATGAGGTAGTGATTCTATGTCATTTAATAATAAAAACAAATCGTACCACAAATCATATATATATAGCAAATCTCCTTAGAAAAGTAAACACTCGAGTTGTAGGTTTGTAATATAGAGGCTACAATGCTCCACATAATCAATCTCTCCCCCCCCACCCACAGTCCCATTAACTATGCTTGGTGCATTAAAAAAGTATTGCAGTAAAGCCAAAATTCTTAACAAACTTCCCGCGAGTTTGTCTTTTTATCTCACAGTTTTTCCCATTCGAATTGGCATGAAGACACAGAAGTTTCCCAAGGTTGCACTTCCAATTCATCAATGGAAGTTCTTCCTCGCAATTCGTTGCAACTGGGTATCTCTTACCATATAAGGACACCTCAAATTTGAAACAACAGGGCATTTTAAAACCAAAAACTGGTCTGAGATTCTTTCTATTAGGAAAAAAGAAAATAGTAATGTGAAACTATTAACTAATGACTAAGCAGAATACAGATTATCAAAGACAGTTTTTTCATGAGATGTTTCAGTCTCAGAACATTTCGCTCCATCATATACACGCATGCCATCGCACTTTTGCTTTTAAGGTACAAAGTACAACAGAGAATTCACATTAGACAACCTAAGAATCTACAAATATACATGCATACAACATGAATTTAAAGCAGCAACTTCCACTGGTAAATCAATCTTCACAAGAAGCAGGGTTTTGATCGAAGCTCTGTACACTAGAAAGGAGGTAACATCCACCCTACAGTCCATCCTAGGACCAAGCCAGCGCCAACAAGACTCAACCCTAATGCAAAAACAACAGCATACTTTTTGATATCATGTCTGGGTCGCCCTCGCTTGACCCTTCTCCCCTTGGTAGCCTTTTGCCAGCTTTTCCGCTGTTTCCGACCTTTGTAAGGCGTCCATGGAACAGCCACAGGGAATAGAGTGGAAATTGACTTGTCTTTATTCTTAATCTGAAAATAAAGGGTTTCTAGTTGCAGCAGTTGGAACCACTGCTTATAGGCAAAAAGATGCGAGGCTTGTCTGAAGAAGAGCTTAAGAATGTGCTCCTTCTCAGCATAAGCCTGCTTTGCTGCCTTCTCAGCTTCCCTAGCACGTGTTTGAGAATGGCAGAGCGCTTCCATCAGCTGAGCTTTGCCAAGGTCACCTTCAGAAACTTGTGGCATCTCTCTTATATCCTTGTGGTTTGTACTATAACTGCTTTTAAATTGCAAGTCCCAACAAAAATCTAAGTAATGTACACAATTTATATGCTATATAAGCTAAACAAAAAGATCAGCATAATAAAATTACAAATATGTGTATGGTCGAGTGAAACAACCAGATCTTATCATGCCAAAGTATGATGGTAACCTAAAATAATACCTGAATGACTTGTCAGAACCACACTGTGAACACCGTTCATCAGATGAAGCCCTCTCGTTTCCACGTGTTTTTAAAGAATCAGGACAGACCTGTACGTGAGTCCTATTGGAAATACCACTAGTTTGGGCCTTCCAATCAAAAGATGATGCCAATGCTTCATCATGGTCAAAGCACCCACTATGAGCATATGGGTGTTTCCTAACATACATTTTCTGAGGTGGGGGAAGATCACAATTCTCGATAAGGTTAAGTGAATTCTTCATGACCAAGGAGGCCAATTCATCTTTATCTGATGTTCGCCACCATGGCTCGGTCTTGCCACTCCCAATCCATGGAGAATCTGGATCTAAGCAAAACTCACTGGCTTGCTTGGCAGCACAATCCATACCCACAAATTCATAATTTCCCCTCATGTCCATTAGTTCGAGATATTCCTCAGGATTCTTACTACAAAGAGACTTTACTTCTTGCTTTCTTACTTCAGGAGCTGTATTCATACAAACAGCAGAGGCGACCATATTGCATATCAAGAGAAGACTCACTGTTCTTATGATCGTCAACATAAATAGTGCCTCCTTTTTGCAGGTTGACCTCATCAAAAGTAGTTGTTGTTGAATTTACAGAGCCAGTGCTTAAGGTTTCACTTCAGCCTCCAATGCATTCAACTGTTCATAAGTTACACCCTTTTGATATCCATAGCTAGGTTGCAATTGGAGCCACCATCTTGTGTCAGGTGATAGATTGGAAAATGAAGGATTCCTGTTTGGCATAAAACCTAATGCAGGATGATCTGGGCCACCGCTGTATTGTTAGGTCCAGCATCAACTTGCTCGGATGCTGAAGATGATGACTGGCAGCAAGCTAATTTGGGAGCCCTCTTGGCATCTTCTTGGACAAAGCACCGATTAGCTGTTCTCTGCCATACAACTCTTGCTTCTGCTGCTGCCATCACTCTCCTATTCTTTGAAACTTTACTGCATAAAACTAGATTTTGTTAAAATTTCATAAACAACAATTCAGACAAAACTTGTTATGTGTTTTCAGTTGTAGCAGACAGAAATGATCCTCCTCCAATACCCCCAATCCCAGAAGAATTAAAAAAGAAGAATAATAATTAAGATGCAACAGAAATTATACAAGATGAGGTTCTAGACTTAAATGAAAAATGCGAGATTTTTAGCACATGGGACAAGTCATCAGATTATAAGTTAGAACTTTTGTCAAACCACACCGAAATAAATTGCTCTTGTAAATGCCTTTCATCATGTGTATTTTCATTTCAACGTATTTGATGAATATTTAAGAATACAATGTGCCATTTTTCACATTTTCAACAACTTCTGGCCCTCTCTAGAGAAGATAAGTCTCTATGGTAACAGGGCATTAAGAAAAAGGAAAAAAAATCCATAAATTATTTATTATCACATTCAGAAACATGAGTTTTCCAGTTCTCTATGTCCCTATTCTGCAGTCCTCAATAAATATTTCAATATAACAAAATCGTTCACTCTACTTCCAATAATTAATTCCAATCCTTCCCGTAAGTCATCACGTTGACTTCATAAGCAAGAGAAAATAGTCATGGAAATAATGCAAAGCTAGTAAGCTTTTATCAAATTAGTAACTTCTTTAAATGAACCAGATGGCATCCTTCATTGCAGAAGATGCTTCATCAGACTGTGGTGATGAAATTCTCAACTGTTCAAAGAAATTCACAAAAACAGAAGTTGAACCTAAAAAGATTGATCAGAGTGACTCAATAAGAGTGAGTTTAAAGCAGCTAAGCTCTCCCAATCAGTGGCTTATAGCACTCAGCCTTATGAAGCTGGCAATCCTTTGGCATCCTGGTAAGGCGGGCTTTTCTGGTGAACCAAGGCTAAGCCAGTGGAATACCTTTAATCCCATCATCATATCATTGTTCTAAGTCTTCTGTAAAAACAGTGAATAAGAAAAACTCCTCCACAACTTTACCACACAAAACCCCTTCCTTTAAAAAGCTAATCTCTCATAAAGTAGAGCCAGGAGCATACTTCAATTGTAATAGCAACAGTTCGTGGATCTTGTAATGAAAGCAAATAACTTTTTATGATAATTTAAATTGGTTCAAGTTAAAATTACATTTCCAAAGGCAAGGAGGCCTTGTGTCCACTGCATGGAAAGCATAACACTTTCTTCCTTAAGGAACCTCCATTCTAAGTAAGATGGATCATGGTTCAGAGCATGCATAAATTGCGAAATGATCAACAAGGTTATTTACGTCTTAAAAGTTCATAGAAGATATAAGTTTAATCAGAACAAATACTCACTAAAGTTGACACCAAGCACATCCCATATCACCATTCCAAGCATGATCGATCAGCAGTTAAAACTCAAAATAAAAAAGCTGAAAAAGAAGATCAAATTGACAAAATTCATCCGGATCCTAGTGTCGAAGAAAGACTTATTGGGGCCTGAAAAGAAACTGACCCAAAAACATTAACACCCAAAACAACGCAACGAAAAACTGATACACAGAATCAGAAATCACTCAAAAGTCAAGCACCCCAACAGCATAATCACACAGAGAAGCTGATATAACACATGCCGCGACCTGGTAAACTTAAACAATCCCGTAAAACCAAGAAATAAATCCACAATCAAAGAAATATGAAAAAGAAAAGCAGAAAGTAACAAAGGGAAGACAATTAGACAAAGAAAGACAGAGAACAAACCAAGAGCGAGCGAGTGAGATTTAATTGGGGAAGTCTGACGCAGGGGGAGCCAGTGGGTAGGCATGGATTTGGATGAGTTTAAAGCTACAGGGTGCAAAACGCACCGGTTTGGAGTGATTGAGATCCAGAAGACAATATTAGGACCGCGCTGAGTCGTGTCGGAGAAGGCCTTGGCCTTGCCTTTCCCTTCGTTTTTCAGTTATCATTTCATTCTCTGCTGTCGGTTTATACAATCAGCTTTCAATAATATGTTTTATATATGGTAGCGACAGAGAGAGAGAGAGAGAGTACGACGTCGCTTTACTCTGCAATTTATGGCGTTCTTGGTTCAAGTTTGATCGAGCCATCGAGGGATGGATGGATTTAATCCTTGGGTAGATTATTAGATCCTCTTTCTTGTCTGTCCGTACACATAATGGTTGGAAACGTGGCAAGGGAGCGAAAAAGAATCGAAGGTAAAGATGGGGTCCACCAAGTAGTTACTACAAGATACGAGCCCCTTATCCTGATTAGAGACAAGCCACGTAGGAAAATCCCAGGTCCTAAGCGCACCATTGAATATATTTTATTTTATTTTTAATTTCGGCTTCTCCTATGAATGAATGAATGAATGAATGAATACAAGTTACAACGTGGAAGAGTAGACACAAAATTTCAAACGAAAGCCAGCATCTTTCGTTTCGGTGGACCCACGTGGACCCATCACCCATGTTTGGAAGCATCTGTTTTTTGTTGTTGAAAAAAGATCTTCTCAGTTCTCTCGACAAATAATATAGAGCTTGAAAGAGAGATATGCTTGGTTTTTCAATAATGGCCGTCCCACGATTCAGTGACAACATGTTGATCCCACGGGTTCAGATCTCTAGTCTATAAAATCTTCTTTACCAAGATTATCGTTCAAAACAGGGGCAACCAATAACCCACAGGCCAACAGCTTACACACCATCCAATTCCCACTATATATATATATATATATATATATATATATCCAGTGTGTACCCATTGTATTTGTTACCTGAATATGCTCATCGTGGGCAGACTGTCTGAAACTTACTAAAAGAGATGAATTATGTACCTTTAGGATTAGACATGGGACCAAATTGTTGACATTATAGTATGCCCCTGGGGGGCACATTCCTGAATCCTGGTCCTCTTTACACTTTTTTTAACTTCTTTTTTTCTTTTAAGCGCAAGTGGGTTTGATAGATACCCACAGAATGGAATGCCTGTCTTGCTATGATGACCGGGTAGGCTAAGTTTGGCCGTGGCTAATTGGTCCCAAAAATTTGGGGCTTGATTTGATTTAACTTTTTGACAAATTGTTTTGAGACACGATTTTAGTCTTTTAGACCAAGGAAGCAAAGCCGCCGCCACGTATCTTCTAAACACTGACGCTACCAAGGAACGGGTTGACGCGTGGAGATTGTGGGGCTTGTGGCTATGGGCTTTTGACAAAATCCTTGTAGACAGTATTTCCTTTAGACAAGATAAGAAGAAAATTTTTTTCAAATATTTATCGATTGATCTATAGACCTAGAATCCTAAAAATCATTTAATTAATTTATTTCTGTTACATCATTTCCTCTTTCAGTACCCATATCAACTTCAATTAAGCGAGTGCGTAGGCACTAATCAAGGCTACATCTGTCTATCAATACAACAAATGCTCATCCCTGTTATTCTACCACTGTAATTGAATATATACCACGTTAAAAGTAATGGAAGATCCATGCTGAAATTAGATGGCTCCACTCAAATCCAGTTAACCATCCATTGGATGCTCCAGACCCTAACGAATGAACTTTGACCCTCAAAGAAAACAGAAAAAGAAAGGAGAAAGGAATAATCATTAAACAACTGCCTTTCGAGACAATTACAAATGTACATTCAATCAACTGATTAAAGAATCCAACAAATTTGGACCACAGAAGAAACAACCTTTTTATGTTTCTTCACACGTTCCTATGCACTCAAAAATTGTATACAAAAATTGGAACTTCTTCTGTTCATGCTTTTGCTAGATCGGTGACCACAACATGAAGAATCATAGAAGCAGTATATACTCGACAGAAGCCTTCATTCCAGCCAAGCAACCTGATTGGTTATCTTTCCTTATCACAGTCGATTGAATATTTATTCCATTCAGATTATCACTGAACAGAAAAGATATTTTTGTTGGATCCAGAAGGGGCTGCATGTCCACTGCTTTCTATCCAGGCAAAAACCTTGAGCTGAGAGACATGGAAAGGTTTTCCAGAAAGGGCACAAGTTCTCCACTTCATGATGGCAGGAACTTCAGGAAAGGTCGGGTGCATTTGAGGCTCTCATAGCAACTCTTTTCAAAATTGAATTGTAAATGACGTATGCTAAATTGCTAATAATAAGCAGCAGAATGAACAATGTGGAAAATTGCACCAACCTTTCCTTGTGCAAAAATGGTTCTCCATCAACCGTTTGTAAGTGACGTGTCTCACTGTGATTGCTACTATCTGAGCTCTACCATCTTTACAATGCCATCTCCACCACATGTAAGAAAACCATGAGAAAAAACTTGTATATCTGTAACGGCAGCCTGTTCAAAATGAATGTATTTTGCTTTAGAACGGGCATACAACTAAAAGAAATTTTGCTCCAAAACAAAACCAGATTCTATGTTATGTTAACAAATTCAGATTTAATCCTAAAGTTTAACATGATTGCAAGAGTGAAAAGAGTACCCGAACAACTCCACCAAAGCTTCGAGAACTGGGTTGCAAAAAGGTATGTCTTTCATGTAATTTTGACCAGTGATGTACTAACTGGGCCCTTTTGGCATCCCAAAGTTTAACATCTCCATCTTTGCTTCCCGTTAAGAACAGACTAGTATTTGGGATGGTAGATATTTTGGTGATACTCCCTTCAGACCATTTGATTAAAAAAATTAGACCAAATTATCATGCATAGCTAATCACATTAAAAAAAGAAAAAAGAAAAAAGAAGAAGTCTGTACCTAAGTGAGCCTTCGGTATATACCAAAGCATCCCATTTCTATTCTGGTCTCCGACATTCTTAGCAACCCCTGTCTGCATGTCAGAACTTGAAGACAGGCTAATGCTTTGTTCACCATTATCAGTGTGCCTGTGCCTTTTAGTCCTACCAGTAGCAATATATCGGAAGTCATGGAGTCCAACATCACCACCTTTACCGCCAGTCACAATAAGAGGAGAAACAGAACCACTTCCTATGTCATTATCAAACACAGAAAGGGAGCGGGCACCACCTTCACAACAAAAGGGAATGGTTGGCAACACAGTAGATGTGAGAAAATTAGACTTAATTCATGTTTTAACTAATTTCACCACAGCTGAAATAGTCTACAAATACAATAAATATGGAAAGAGCACCTAAAGGGTTTTTTTTTTTTTTTGGAGGGGGGGTGAGGGGGGGGGTGTTGTTTAAAGTACCAATTCCGTGACTATCTTCATAAATCCACTAATGATGCTGCCAACAATATATGCAATTCCTTGACTATCTATTATATACAGGATAGATGCAATTGTATATGATAGTAAAATGAAAAGGGAAAAAAGAAGAAGATGAGAGAGAGAGTATTCCAAGTCTAATTTCCCTAAATAAAGTAAATTCAATATTCACTTTACAATAATCATAGTTAGTTGTCACTTAGGAGAAAAAAAAAAAGCTGTCATCATAACTCGCACTAACTCAGAGTCTGAATATTTTCTTGTGTTCATATTTTTTTGCAACAATTATGTCACCGCCAACAAAATCACCTAATTGTGAAGGAAAAACTTTCAACAGCCTCAATGTAAAAGTCTGCATTGCATGAGCATAGTCACCTAATGAGTTTGGCATGCATTTTCCTATTTTATATGTCAAAAATCCATAGAATTAGGTACACAAAATAGTGACAGGTATCCAAAATGCAGCTTCAAACTTAAAAGGAAAACCTTCATGACAAATAATGGAGGCTCGAGAGGTTGAAGGTGGAGCCAACGTATCCCATATAACAACATTAACACCATTGGAGCTATTTCCAGCAGCAGCAATGATTGATCCACTGGAAATATAAGCGACATCCCTGCAAATGTCATTAGCAGATTTAGTAACATTGAAAAGCACAAAAAAAACACATGTAACAGCTCAACAAATAGAAAAGTTAGCCAGAACTAGACCAAATCAAACCAATACCAAGTGAATGGTTAATTGTGATAATTAGAAATACCAAGTAAGTAGGAAATATAATAGTGATAGACAACCAATTGTTAGGCAAATACTTTCTTCGATTATTCCCAGGTTTTGCTACCACTGAAAAATCAATGCAATGAGACAAATGGGGGGAAACCACCACACTACAGGTTAAGAACTTCCACCGCAACATGGAGGAAATTACTTCCCTTAGATCCAGAGGGCTGAAGTTATTATTCTTGACGAAGTCAAAATAATGCTCAAACAAATTCCTAAATCTTCTATTTACTTCCCAAACATGGCTAACATGAAAAGAAGGGTGACTGGAACTGCCTCCTAAAACCAACAGGAATATAAAACATACGATGCATGGCTGTTGAAGCAGAGAGATGATTCTGTTGGATGAATGTTACTCCTTCCTCCTACCTCCAGCTGCCATGTGCTTACAGTTCCGTCTACGGCAGCAGTAGCAAATCTTTGTCCACAGTAGTCGAACTGCAAAGCTGATATCGATGCAAGAGCATATGGTGGGGGTACATTTGCAGCAGGCAAAACTCCATAAGTTGCAGTAGCTTTATCTTTACCAAACTGCAGTCATTACAATCCAAATCAGCCTTATCCTTATGCCCTAAAAGTGATAATGAGCTATAAACAATTCACAAACTTCATTTTAGAGCAATATTCAAACATTTAATGTCAATACAATATGTTTTTGTTCTTTCAGAGTTTTACAGCTTCCTCTGGCTTTTTGGTAGCAATTTCTGGAGAATAGAAACCACAACAGAATAATGGAGTAGAACAGACTGCAAAATAATGCATTTCCAGATAAAAGATTGCAAATATTACTATATTATAGAAGTTTCTTACCTCCCATAAGTAAATGTGTGTATTACTAGAACCCACCAAGAAAAAAGGCCTAGAGGGGTGACTTGAGAAAGCTCTTGTGCTTATATTCTCAATGGTAGGCGGTGGATCAACAAACTCCTCAAAGTCCTGTTGAATCTCCCAACCTAAGCCAGAGGCACCAATACCAGCATAACCTGGAATCCCAAATGCTCCATCACCTGTCAAGTCCCTGCTGGGCCTTGCCAAAGAGCCCACACCAACAGTTGCTCCACCCAACCCAAGGTGTAACCGTTTCTTGCTCCCCAGACCAACACCAGGAGATACACATGTTGGAACTGGAGTCGACTCAGAACCAGCCCACCCATTCTGTGGCCAATCAGCTTCCGACCAGATATAGTGTGACTGATCACTGAAAGACATCCCATCTTCCCAATTAAAGAATAGTATGCCCTGATTCAGATTGAATTTAATAAGTACTTGCTTATGCATAAAATTCTATGTTGGATATAAGATACATGTAAATGCTAAAATATAATCAAGGGTAAAAAAACTAATGTAGTTTTCTGTGAGCTTTCATGCAGCATAAATCAAGCAGACAAACACTGCTCCAGCCTCCTGTTTTGATGAAATTGGTAATTCTTATAACTCAGAATGAAATACAATTCACTAACATTTAGAAAAGAAAAAAAAAAAACCTCTATAGGTATTACTTTTAATTTTTTTTTTCTTTCCTTGAAAATTTTGCAACACTATTATGCGCATGTCAATGATAATTAAGACACTCATGCACAGCAATAAGCTGATTATTAGAGCAAGAGAGTGGTAAACTAAAATAACAAGATCAAGTTCAAAGATGCTAGTGCGATGGCAGCTAATAACTAAATTAGGGGGAAAATAAAGAAAGAAGAATAAAGAATTGGAAAATGCTAGGGGTTCTCCTGGTGTTCTTTCAACTGTGTTGTGGTTTTAAATCACCATTGAATTTGAAATTGTCATTATTGACTTTTAATCTATTGATATTTTAAAAGCCACATCACAGTTGGGAGAACACTAGGAGACACTAAGAGAACCCCTAGCATTTCCCTAAAGAATTTATGAAAGGCATCTGGATAATGAGAAAGACTATAATAGCATTTACTATGTAGCATTGGAAAAACCAGCTTGATTGACCCATCCAAGCTGTTCATACAATATTCTTTTTCCAAAAAGTGAATTTTACAAAAATATAGACAATAAGAGGTAGCAGATTGTGAGAATTCATTTACATTCTATTCCAAAAAAGTTCAAACAAGTCATAAATTCAAATATGATTATTTCCCCAAAGACCCAAGGTTTCAACCTTCCTCTTTTTTTCTTTTTTTGTGTGTGTGTGTGTGTAGAAACATGTATTGGTCAATTTGCAAGCCAGACACCGCAAGCTACATCCATAACTAGGCTTCTCACGTTCAACAAAAGTAATATAACCATCTGAAAGTGTCTGCAGAATGTAAAAATATGTATAACAGACATAACTAAACGGTTTGAGACAATCTGAAAACTTGAAAATATAACCTCCGCTTGGAACCTAAATATTATACAAAGATACAATGGAGCAATCTACAAACAACAAAAAGAGTTTTCACCAAGCGCCTGCCAAATGAAATACTTCCGAACACAAGCTAGAGTTTGCGTGCAGAGACTAACCTTTCGATTGCTAGAAAGTGCAGCTTGCCTTTGATCAATAGAGTTGATACACAAAGCCTGCTCAAGAAATAAGGTTTAGTTACTGTAAAATGCAATATGAGAGCTATGAAATATGTTGATCTTCGGAACTAGATGCCATCCCCAGATGAAAGACAGAATAAAATAAAATAAATAAATTGTGAATAAAGAAATATCACCTCCAAAAGCTCCCCATTTCTTTTATATATTTCTTTAGGCTGTTGGAAAGTTGAAATCTCCTTTGTATATGTTGTGTCTTTCCGCCAGGAACTTAGAAAAGCGGGTCCATTTCGAAACAGACTTCTAGCAGGTGATCCAGCTTCACTAGTGGCAAAACTACCGTTGTGCATGCTGTCATATGTATAAGATTCCTCTGTTTCATGTTCTCCCAGACCAATATACTTATCACTCCATGCTTTACAGGGTTTGTGATCGAAAAAATGTGACAAATTTACTTCTCCATTTGCAAAGCCTTCAGATATTATCTTAGAATCAGCGCAGATATCCCAAAGTATTTCAGAAATTGAAGATTCATCTTTGGTTTTCATGACGTCAATATTTACAGTACCCCGACAAGGGGCTCCAGGATGAGGCTGGCTAGATTCTTTTAACCACAGAAGAGTCACTACTTGCAATCCATTCTCTACTTTCTGCCATAGAAATGCTGCAAGTTGTTTTACATGATAAGAAGAAAGATGTGTAACTGTGGTCTTCAGTAACTTTGCCAAGCTCAATGAGACCAGCCTGATCTCCTGAGTTACACTGTTGCCAACAGATTCCAAATTGGTGGATCTAGATGCCGTGGAAGAAAGCATTCCAAGGGAAACACCAGGGAAACGTTCATCTTCAAACCTATCAGACACCAAATCTAACTTCTGTTTCATGAATCTGGACATGTGTTGCCACAAACAAGTGCCAATAATTTGCCATCTTTCATCTTCTGGTATTGAATGGATTACATCTCCATCTTGTTTATTTTGCACATTATTTGAAGCCTGAAAACCCTCTCCTTTGTCATCGATTGAAAGATTTTGAGCCACCAACTCTGCAATCCGGGGAAGGAGTTTCTTCAAATCCATTATATCAACTTCATACGGAGTATGCCCATTGGTATGAGTGATCAAGAGGGGTTGTACCATCAGAAGGAGAACTCTTGAGTTTTTTTGAAGCCAAGCAGATGCAAAATGTACATAAAACTCAAATAAATCGAGAACAATAAGGAGTTTCATGATGAGATCTTCAGCAACGAAGTCAGAAATAATTCTCAAAGTAGCTCTTAAATTCCACAATGACGGTAAAAGACCTTCAAAGAAGTACCCCAAAGCATCTAACTGCTTAGATCTACTTCCAGCAAAAATGTCATTCTCAATACAACAAGACTTCAGCTGAGAGCAAGTTATACTGCAGGCAGCAATAAACCGTGAAAATAAAAGGGAAATTTCTTTGGTAGCCCTCAAAAGTGGCTCATGCAGAGGAGGGCCTAAGAAGAAACCATCAACTGTATTACTCTCATTTTGTGACTGAACTTGAGAAGTACAACCATGCAACATATCATATCCGATAAACAAGAACCCATGATTGCGTAGTGCGGTTAATACCTGTTGAAAGGGATTAAGAAAAAAAAAAATCAGTAGATGGGAAGTATCTGTCAGAATTTTTATTGAGAAGTTAACACATATATTCTACAAACTGCATACCATGCTAATCAGACAGGCAGGAACCAAGGAAAACCTCTGTTCAAACTGTGAGAGCCCTATACATAACTTATGCTGAAAGTTTTCGAGTAATTTCTTGTATTCATGAATGTTATTCTCCTTTGAGTAAGTACAAGCTCCAACAGATCCTACAATGGTGTCTGGCCAACTTGGATGCTCTCTCATCAATTTAGAGAAGTACGGAAATGCCAAATCCAATTTATCATGGTACTCCAGATGAAAAGCTACATCCCCGGAAAGCCAGTTAGAGGAATATCGTTGAGAAGGCTTTAGAATCCTATGTAGAATTTCAAAATGTCCAGCATCATCTGACCAGCTGTCTTCATCTGTACTCCCAAGAATGCCCAGGGATGATGAAAGGCACTCCAAAGCCTCGAGCTACAATTAATGTGATAAGTATATCAGTTACAGTTTTGTAACAGAAACACAATAACAAACATAGAAAGAGCCTGAGGCTGGTCTAGTCACCAATAAAACAAAATATAAGCTATATCATAAGAATTTAAAAGTTTCGGAGCTTAGGTTTGAGGTAGTAGCTAATTAGATAGAGGTTCTAAAAGGATATCTTAACTCCAAAAGCTCTTCTAGATAAATTAGGGTTGTTTGGTGGATCCACTTGTGAGGATAGAGAGCCATTCTCACACATTCCATTTTATAAAAGTAGGTATCACTTTCTACCATTATGATGACAGAATCATCAAAGTAAAACATCTTGAGTGTACAATATGACATGTGATTATGTAAAACATATAATTACTATATGTGCATAGTACATATAAAGGACATAATAAATAGCATGAGTCAGAAACTATACAACAGCTTTTTCATATGTCAACCTTTGATTGACTGATGTAGATTCAAAGTCACACAGCACAAGTGAGAGAATCCACGCATAAGTTCAAGTAAAACATTGTAAGATATGCCTAGATCTGAAGAAAATTATTAAATAAAACACAACTGAAACAATAAATATTCATTCAGCATATATAAACCCATATTGCAATAGCATGAACTGTAGAATAAACTTACAGGAAGCCCACATCGTTTTAAAGCAGTAGCTGTCATCACAGTTGCCCACCTACCCAGAACTGCAGTATTTTGCTCCCCTACGGCATTTCTCATGCTACTTTTGTTGGCTAGTGTTTGGCAACAAAGACCAATATTTGGCTCCAAAAAAGCAACATTTTTGGACGAAAGTGCAGATTTTTCAGTTGCAGGATCAACCTGGAAACCAAGGATGCTCAAAAATGATTGCAAGTGATTCCCCAGTTCCCACTGCAGATCAAGGACAGGTCCAAGTTATGACATCATCAAAACCAGAGGGATCTCATACATGCAGCTATTTACAAGAATGTCCTTTTGTAAAAAATAAGTTAAAGTATTAATATCCCTCAAACCTCCAGAAGGCTTGCTAGCCAGTAGTCGCCTTTCTCATTGGTAGATGGAAGCAAATACTTTGTTATTAGATAATGCTGTAATGGTCCACCACGCCCCTCAACAAGCAGAGAAATTACTAGTGCAAGCTGTTCATCTCCAAGGTTTTTTGCACAAACACTGAGAGCAGAATAAGTATCACCTCCAAGAAGAAAGAAAGCAATGGCCAGCTCTAGCTGATGTCTGCCCATTAAAACATAAGCATTTTTCAAAGCAGCTGCCTTATTTTTCTCTTCCTGTAGCAGTAATTATGCATAAATAATTCAGATCATAGTTCATCAAAATTTGATAAGTATCATAGTTCATCAAAATTGTCACACAATGATATGAATTAAGGAATATGAGAAAGGGGTGGAAGGTTTAAGGAAACAACTTCTTCCAAGAAAGATTGTGGAAAAAGTGCTTCAGTAATTGTTTTCTCCAGATTCTAAGCAAAGTTGCGAAATTAAAAGATAAGTACCTTGAAGTCATATTTTCCATTAATATCCAAATACCAAACAGAAACCATGTAAAATCTCCATTACACCCCTTTTTTTCTAAAAAAAATAAAAATGGGAATGGTCTGTCCACCCCCTTGCCAGCTTTTGAGGGTGGTCCAAGCATCCCTCCAAGGCTCCAATTCAATGGTCCGACTACCCTCTCAAGGTGAGGGGGTGGTTGATGAGAGGATAAGTTCAGCCACCCTCTTTGGCATTTTCTTTTAATCAATCCCTTTTCTTCTTTTTTCTTTTGGGTATTTTTTAGGAGTATAATAGAGAGATTTTACAAGCTTTTGCTAGAAAATTAACGGAAGTTCAAGCACCTATTGGAAAAATGGCTGAAACTCATGGAACTGATTGTAAAATTGGGAACCAGGAGAGATGTGATTTGATAGAGGCTCAAAACTCACGGTAGTGAGCTGTTAATTCCCAACAAAATAAATTAACGAGTTAATACCGTATCACTTAGAGAATACCTGAAAATTACGTGCAAGAAAACCCACCAACGGCTTATCCTTCTCATTCTTGCTGACTTTGAAAAGGGCAACCAATACTTGAAGCCTATTCAATGCTATATATAACAGTGCACAATCCTTAGGATCTTTGTTCTTCAGATATTGTAATCTTGCCAGTTTCTCCATCTACAGTGGAAAAACACTTGTTAAAACTTTTTAAAGAGTAAAGACACAGACTAGAACTCTGCTCACTACATTGTCTACAGAGATAGGTGTCACCAGACTCACCACAACTGTTCACAAAGACCTGTGGCTAAAAGAGAGGGGAGGACAGTACAATATATTTAACAATCAAATATCATATATAAATAAAAATGACGTATTTTCTGTCATATTGGCTTAAGAAAAAAGACAAAAAAAAAAAAAAAAAAAAAAAAAAAAAAAAAAAGATACAACATTATTTCAGGATGGTAAGAGAACAATTAACGATCGCCTTGTAGACATCAGCTCATAACTTACATGAAATAAACTTCTCTCCTTAAAACAACTGAACAGATAGAATCAGAAATTGTCAGCCAATTGAAATATACTTGCTCAGAAAAACAAACTAGTCTACAAGAAGGATGTAAGACTCCTTTTTACAATAATATATCCATCTAATTATACAACTCAGTTTAATTCAACTCGTTCACGCTACTTTCCAAGAGTATAACATAGAATGTTCTACTTCTATCAGCAGAGGCGTTAACAATGAAGGTGGGGTTACCTAGTGTCTTTGGTGTCAAAAATATCAAAGACATTATGCACGAAATAACACCGGTAAAAAGGATAGAATCCTTTTCTGTTATTGTATTCAATGATCAAGTAATTTTCCCAATATGGTGTATGGGCCAAGAATAATAATAATAATAGCTCAAAATATTACCCGTGCACGCAATTGTGTTGTATTAGTAAACCAAAATCCAGCTCCCAGAGCCCGCATTTCTTGCCAAGATGGTTCATTAGGTAAAACAGCACCAAATAGATTTTCCTGACAATCAGAGTGGTAGGCCCATACAATCAACCTGGAGTCAACAAACAACTCATTTATTGATGCTGATCTACCAAACCTTCGGGAAAAATGCAACTGCTGAAACCTCAATGCCACCCAAAACCTGAAGGGGGAAAAGAGAACAAGATTGATATTAACCATTAAAAGACTACAATTCCATGAATATAAATTGAACACAAAGCTGGTGTTACTTTAAGAAAGACAAATATGGAAAACAAAGTCAGCAATCAACCACACATTCTACATGCACAAAATTTAGAGCAAAGAAAGATATTTCAAAACTCCACTATTAGATGATATTAACTAATAGAGGCACCAGTGTAAAAGTTGTAACTAAATATTAGTATCTTAATTCAAAAAGAAAAAAAATTTAATTCACATGCCTCTTATTGTCAACCGTTAAAGGACTTCTATATTTCACATAACCTTTTTTTTTCCCCCCCCTCATAAACGACTCCAAGTTCTTGGATTTGTAAAATCCATCACATGCCTTCTACAACCAACAAAAGTCAACAACAGGCATTGAACCACCACGTTAGAGTGGCACATCATGGTTTTTGAGGTTCAAATTCATGTAACTGCAACAACAACAAAATTAGAGAAACTACTTTAACCCCATGAACTATATGTTGGCCATTTATGACTATCGTGTGATACCCGACCCCATCAAACTACCAAACCTTGGCCAACAACCCCTTTCTTCCATTTTTGCCCTCCATTTTACCTTTGAGAGTATTTTGGGTATAGAAATATTATTTTGTAGAATGGAGGGCAAAAATGGAAAAAGGAGGTTGTTGACTAAGGTTAGGTAGTTTAATGAGGTCGGATATCACACTTGGCAGTTCATGGGGGCAAATGCTAACGTCCTGTAGTTTATGGGGGCTAAAGGTAGTTTCCCCAAATTAGAAATTTCACATGTAAGCTAATAATCGCTACATACTTTTATTTTTCTAACATATTTTTATTTTTCTTTAAGAACGCAGCTCTTAGTTTACTTTTAGGCTTTGTAGCCACGTGAGATTGGGAATGCATTCTCTTCAATAGTCAATGATTATTAATAAATGGGTTTTTACATTCTCCCAACAATTGTCATTTTAAAAATACAGACTCTGTGAAAACATAAAATCTTATGGTAAGTAAATCTTGCAAAAAGGGTATCACAAAAGATCATGTAAAGCACCATGTAAACAAAAAAATTCATCTGATTCAGATTCAGAATTACCTTCGCCCAGGTTCATCAAGACTTTCATAGGTAGAAATGTATGGAATACTAACTTCCCCAAGAAGATCTATAATTGCAAGAATTTGCGTCTTCTCCATGTTGGTTAAAGCTGCTAATTGATACAAGTTCTCAAGAGGCTCAACAAACCCACTAAGTTCAGATTTTGTGGAAGAGGAAGGGAACCTTTCATTGGAAGCAATGGGCTCAGAATTCATGCTGCTCTGAAACTGTGATGATGTTCCAGTCAAATCTCCACTCCATTGAAATCCTTTATCAGTTGAATTTTTCAAGAGAATTCCATCAAAATAATTTGACAAAAGGATTTGTGGGATAATGTGGCTAGACTTGGCAGAGATATTTTCCATCTTAGAAGCAGAATTAGAAGTAAGACACTCAACAAGATGCCTCACAGCCGCATATGCACGTTTCCAATTGCCTAAACGCATAAGAGATAACATGCTTTAATTAACACATTGAAAGAAAAGCTCTACAACAGGAGAGTCCCCTCCTAGAGAAGCAATATTTGGTCTACAAATTCCAAAACTAATTTGACAAGGGAACTGATGGTTAGCACCATGCTGAAGTTCCCGTGAAGCATAATGCACCCACAACAAAACCACTTGTAAATATCTTCAATCTAAGAAAATCAGATGATACTTATAATTTTCACGGCAGGTTGTTCCAAATTCAACAACTTCAGCAAACTACCATGTATTGCGAGCAACAATTTGTTAATTGTCACATCCAACATGAAGAAGGATAGTCCAATTACACCATGCAATTGAAAAAGGGTATTGACACAGATGTATTATAAGGGAAAGAAAGATTAGAAAAGAGGAGGGTAAGTCAGTATAAATTCTTTCAGGACGGAGCATTAATGTGAAGGAGATTCACAAACCCATATCTGCAAAATCCTTCATTCATGTAACAAGATGAAAATAATTTAGCATGTTTAGTTTTTTGTTTCAATCAAAATATATATTTATTTACTATAACAAATTTTTATTTAAGGGGTTCCATCATATTCATGCTAACAACATCCAAGAAAGGCTAGCCAAACACTAGCAGAAACTCTATTTTGCTTGTAACAGAGTATGTAGCTGTAACGTGGCAGGGTAACATAGAAAAATAACTTCAGTTTAGAATAAACCAGTCACTATGTTCTCCTATAACGAAGGATCAAATGAAATCTATGAAGAGTACTAAAGATATTTGGAAAAGAAGCAAATAAATGGTTAGAATATTTTTACCACATGACAGACATAAGTTCCCAAATGTAGCCAACAAGTCTGTAGATCAATTTAATATTCTTGCCTTTGCAAATCTCACCAACAAAAATATTTCTAAATTCTTGAAGCTTGACAATGTTATAGCACTTAAATCAGAGTTTCAAACAAGTAATAACTAACTCATAATACCTGAATATATATTCATAAGTAGCACTTCCGGGTGATAGTTAGGCACACATCTGCTAAACCTCTCCGCTACTTCTAGCAGGCTCCATAAACCAAGCTTGGAACCTGAATCGCATTTCCATTGAGCCCTTGCTACAAACAAACTGCTGGACAGGTAATCAATCTGCTTATTCATCTTTACCTGCAGCCCAGACTTGCATTCACCACTACCATCTTCAATTGATGATTCTCTGAAAATGCCAATGTTGCAGTCAGTGAAAACTGCAGGAAGAATGTCCTCATTTGTTCCACCATCACAATAAAGGCAAATATCCTTGGTACAATTCGGATGTAACTTAGCCTTGTGTTTTTTACATACATGGAACAACCACTGACTAGATACACTGAAGTAATTATCATGAATAACCACAGCTGCAGCTCTGGGTCCCCAAAGGAAGTCATGAATGGGACAGAAAGTATGAGCAAATGCAATGCAAACCCATATATCCATTTTCAAAGATTTTTCAAAGTTCAACAAAGTTTGACCACCACAAGGCCTTGGTGCATATACTTGCAACTCATTCTGCATGCAAACTCCAAGTAATAACTGACCATTTCCTAAAGCTAACCAATTTAAAGCAACAACATCTTTGTCAAGGAATAATGTATCTTCTAGCATAAAAGTCCCCGTAAATTTAAGGTGTACAGAATGCCATATATGAAGGGTGCTGACAGTATTTGAATGATGTTCCACACACACGGTTGCAATCTTCTGACCATAATCGGTCAAGCATATAGCACTAACGGGGCCTTGATGTGCAATAAACATACCCACAAGTTCCCATGGCACGTGAGGAGTTGAGGTTTTACCAGCGATACTTCTCCACAGTTTCAAACTACCATCAAAGCAGCCAGTGACCAAGACATATGCAGGATAACTACCGCACAGATCATTGCTTGAAGCCAGCTTTTGCTGTTTGAGGGTCGGACTACCTGGACAGACCACAGCAAAACTTGTAACCTGATCATTGGAGTGAGGATCTGGTAGATATGATGAGCAAGGAGTAACACCAAGACAATATCTTTTGCTACCAAAAGCACCTTCAAATTTCCACATGCACCCTGCTGCAGCATCTGTATTGTCAAAATTACATTCACAGCAGCTTACCAATGAATCATAAGAATGCAAGGTCACTTCCCATGATAAAGCCTGGAACCCCTTCATCCATATCCCCAAAAGCAAAAATTTATTATACTTGAAGGTTTTATTACAAGTGGAAGACAAAGGAATTGAAAAGATATTTGTGGGACCGTCGTCATGTGGACCACAACCAGTGAAAGGTATGGTGAATAAGTAGTGACATACTATATTTTCTTCATTTTGGTAAATTCGAACTATGAAGCAATCAATTCCTCCAACATGTCCCATAAAAAGAACCAGTTCTTCATCCAATACTGAAGGAGCCCACCTTAAGCATGTGTATTTGGAACATGAATCTTGAGTTACAAATTTTCCAAAACGTTTCCATCTTGGAATCAGCGATGGACGACCCACAATGCAGTTGGAAATGGTGGAGAGTGACCAAAAAAGAAGCAATCCATTAGAATCCAAGGAAACAGCCAGTTCAACTTCACAGCTATAAGGATGCACAGCAACTTGGATGATTTTTCCAGAATGACCACCTAAATTCAAAACTCCAGTGGCAGAACATGATAAAGAGTTATCTTTCCTGGATATACTAAGTGATGAATCCTCTATATTATTTGATGTTTGAGTATATAACAATGACCAAACTAAAGAACCAGAAGGCAATAAGTGGATCAAAGAACACATAATCGGAGGACCAGACAAGTGGTTCCTTGACATAACGAATTTATTAAGAAGTAATCTGTCTTTAAAATTTGAAAAACTATTCCTATGAAGTTCTCCCTCTTCGAGGCCCTGCAGTTCTAGTCTCTTCCATAACGTAACCCGGGGGAACCGCATTGGGGATATGTCATCAAGACAGTGGATAGCCCAAAAATGTACCAACTTTCCTGGACCAAACCCGACTAACCACTCACATCCGCCTGCCTTTTCATGCTCAGATCCTTCTGTCGAGAAAACTTGGTTAACTCCATCACCAGTTTTGAGAAGGCCCCCAATTTCTGTTGCCCACAACACATATAAATCCATGCCCAGGGTTCCATTTAAGGCCTGGTTAACCTCAATTACAGCAACCACACAAAAAGAACGTCTTGCGGTTTCGTGACTGTTGATGTCCTTGCCCCTTTTTCTGATCTTTCCACTATCCACCTCACACCACAACCTTACTGTTCCATCTAAGCAGCATGTTAGCAGAACATCTCTAGGTGAACGCTTCGCATCTCTGATCAATTGTCTTCCTGTTGGCGGCCTCCATTGAATCATTGACACGGGCAGAGGATGCCGCAGCTCAGATTTCACATACTCAGATTTTCCACTACTACAGCATACCAACACGAATTTGCTGGCCGCATCAGCCATTGATCCTTCAATCTGCAGCTCACTAGGATAAGCTGCAGAGGCCAAAGGTCCCTCAATGGACCACCCCGCGGAAACAAGAGTTTGAGGACGCTCCGCTTTAAGCTTCCAAGCTATTTCCCATGACCTGTTGTTGTTTCTCCATAAAACCACCTCGATCCCACCGGCAATTATCCCATCCCCACTGCCCGTCCATTTGATTGCCTCCACCTTTGTGGATTGTACAAGCACTGCATTCTGGCTCCAACAAAAAGAACCTGAATTAAGATTTCCAGATAAAAAAAAAATTACAGTGAATCCAAAATAAGATTTATCACATTCTCATACTTTAGAAACTAAAAGCACAATCAATACAACAATGCTGGTTGTACTCCAACAACGTTAGCTTAAAACTTTCACTTTTCTTGCTCAATTCCCTCGCCAAACCAAACAGAAAATAACTATGAACATACCTTCGGACCTCGCAGAGTCATGCTCGAACAGCCAGACGCAATTATCCGCGGCGGCGGCGAGCTGACCCGTGGAGGGCGTTTCCGGGGACCAAGAGACGGCCACGACCTCCGAGGCGGAGGGTTCTAACACCTGGCGGAAGATGGGGCCAATTAGGTTTTCTTCGGGGGAGAGAGGGGAGGGGAAATGGGAGATGACAAGGAGAGAGGAGGCCGAGTAGGCCACCCATGAGTAGCCTGAGAAGTCGGGGATGAAGTCGATGGTGGATCCTGGTGGTGAGGAACGGGTCGGGGCGGGAGGTATCGGGTCCGATGGGAAGAGAGGGAGTGGGAGGTGCTCTGTCGGATCCATGGTGGCGATTGGATTTGGGTCTGGCATTGGTTCGGGTCTTGATCAGAAACAGGAAGAAAGAAGGGAATGAGGAGGAGCAGTTTTATATGTACAAAACTGCAAGTAGAGAAGGGAACGTCGTCGTTTTCTTTCTGTAAGCCGTTTATATTCATTTCTTCAAAAAGTCGTTACCTTTTGCATATTTGTTGTAGTGATTTCTTTCGTTACAGTCTCGCTCTCAATATTTTTACTCTCGTAGTCCTAATTTAAATTTTAAAATTATTATTGAATTTTAATGTAATAATAATTTTAAAAGTCATGTGTATAATTTTTTTTATTATATAAGCTTGAACAAGCATTATCTGTCAAGCTCGGCTCATTTACACCCTTAATTGGAGACGTAATAGTTGGCCACCAAAGTTGAGAAATTATCCTTTATAGCAACATCAAAATTGAGGTTGAAAGAGATTTATGGCAAGAGATTTATCCAGGCATAATTTGCCAAAACTAAACAGTTAAAATAAATGTAGCTGGCCATGGTTAGGATTAATCATTCAATCTCAACGGCGGATGATGGGGATAAAATTAATGATTTGATCCATTCGTCCAAGTAGGGGTGTATAACCGCCTCACAAACTTTTAACTGTTTATAACCGTTAACTGCTTTGTAAAACGATTATTAAAAATCGCTAAACACGTAAGGCGGTTGCGATTAGCAGTTTTAGGGGTATGAAAAGCTTGTAACCGCTAATTGCCTTTATTTATATATAATTATATATTAATTATTTATATTAGTTACATATTTTAAAAAAAAAAAATCCGAAACGACACCGTTTTGGTTGGAGAAAGGTTTAATCTTATTATCTTGAAGTCGCAACCTCTCATTTAGACATTCACAGCGCACACAAGCCATTTAATGGATTTTGGCATTATGACTATATATGTGAAATAAGCTTAAAAAATAGCATGTTTTTCGGCCTATATGACAAAATAAGCCTAAAAAATATGGCAAAATAAGCCCAAAATATATGAAAAATGAAGGCCTAATTTTTATTTTTATTTTTTTAAAAAAAGCCCAAAAACCCAATTTTTAAAAATTGGTTATATCCACTTATTAGCGGTTTGAATAATCGCTAACCGCTTAGGCGAAGGTAGTTTAGTTTATTTAAAATCCGATAACCGCTTAAGGCGGAGGTGGTTATTGCAAATAACCGTCGGTAATAACCATCGATTATAACCGCTTGAATACCTCTACATCCAAGGGCCTATATTGGGCGAACTTGAGAATATGTAATGGCTAGAAGGATTCTTTTTAAAAGAACTCCATATAAGTGGTAAGGAGAAAGATAAATGGTCATCCTGGAAATGAATATAAATCACTTGAGAACTTCCAGTTGGTAGGGAGAATATTATAGACTATAGACTATCCGTAGGCGGATTTAAGGGAGTAGGTTGTGAATAAAATATGCTAGCTTTCACGTTTGAAAATGACTCTTAGCCTTGAGGTTTTGCTTGGGGAATATGAGATGGAAGACCTGAAATCCCAGGATCATTCCATATATACATTATGGAGAGAATATCAAAAAAGATATATTTAGGAGAGAATAGAAAAAAGTTATAAGATTGTGTGTATTTTGCATATGACCAAAGCTTCATATTCATAGTGATTTTAGACACATCTAACTGCCTAACATTATTTGATCCAAATCCAATAGTTACAAACTGTAACCTCCAAATCCAACTTGACAGATATCTTAAATTGCATACTAATCCATTTCAACGGCTAGAAAACTATTTTCTCTAAGTTCGCATATGAAATAGCTAGCTTGATGGACCGAGCTTCTCTCTCGAGCCTTTTCTTGAGGCTCTAGGGGTTTTTGTACAAGGCAGTGATGCATTAATATTGATCAACAAAGCCTTAATTCTTGTTTGACCGAGATTAATCTTGTTTAACTTTTAATTTCCAAAATAAATTAGAACTCCTCATTCCAATTAATTATCGGAAATAAATGTTTGGTTTCCATCTTTCGCTCGTCTCTTGTTTATCTTTATACAATAGTAGAAGATGGATGTATAAAACTTCTCCTTATCGATTCACTGTAGAGTATTCACATTCTACTAATAATATACCTATATTTATGTCTACCCTGATTTCCATTGTTAGTTTGATGCAAACCAACTAATAACAAAACATAGGAAATGATAAATTGGCTATTTCGAGATAGCCGCGATTTTCAATGGCTACTTTAAGAAATCATTAACCTCCAAAACACAGTAAACTGCATTCTAAAACAATAACTAATTCATTATTTGTTATTGATAATTCATCTTTATAAATGGAGAAACAATATATTATCGATTCCATAATAAACCTAATTGGACGGGTCTAACAAGGAAGGAATCTAACTATTTATTGGACTATAAAATCTACGGAGATATACTCCTTATTACAACACCGAATAATTTCAAATAATTATGATCATATCATAATTAACATATGAATTTTTCTTTTTTTAGAAAGAACAATTCAAACTAGTTGTTCAAGATCTGGCTCAGTTGTCTGGTGACTGGAAATATTCTACTCCTGCACAGAAAACGATTGAATTAGCTTCTAGAAACTACAAGCGCCGGTCTCATTGCGCCGTCTTTGTCTTTCATGCACTCAAGACTTTGATCCCCTCATGACTTTGACTAGAAAATGGAGCAACCATACTATACTGGCATACTGCCGTGCCTTGCAAGTTTGAAACGTGAAGAAAGCTATCTCTCATCTGCAAACCATTTACTGCTTAAATTACATGAATATATTATAATATTCCAATCAAGAATTCTGGAAAAAAGCTACCAAATATAGTTAGGCGTATGCAACGGCGGCATTCAGTCTCTTCAGCCAGTTGCAGGAAAATTGCACCTTAAATCTTATCTTCCAACACTGTTCTTGTCTTCTTCCACAGAAGTCTCATAATTTATTGACTTTTGTAAGCATATACAATTAAAAAAATCAAAACATTAGGAAACAAAATATTTTTGCAAGGCCTTTGAGCTTTTCTTAGCGTGCAAGGGATTGAGCAGAACGTTTTTATTGATAAAAGTCATACAAGTGTACAAAATAATGCAGTAAGTATACAACAGATAATTAATCATCACTAATTAAATCATTTATCCTAAAGATGATCTAATAATACATCGATTTGATATTAAATATTTGTACTTCATCTGTCATGCAGCTAGCCCACTATAAAATCCAATCACATTCTACAGGAAATTGAAGAGGATCATATGCCATGGTTTCATCATCCAAGGTGAAACTGTCGCGAGCAAGAACTGGGTCATAATCATTGATGGGAGAGACAAGATCAAGATGATGAATATTCATAAGAATGCCCAACAGCTGATCTTTTTGTTTCTGCGAATCCGAAACTTGAGCCCTGATAGAATCCAACTGCACTTTGAGTTCCTGAACCATCTTTTGCAAGTGGAAAATGGCTCCAACACTTCCATAAACAGGGTCTCTAAGCCTTGCTGTTGCTTCATAGACTATTGCCTTTACAGCATCCTCCCTCTTTGCCTCCTCCACCATCTAAAAGACCAAAACAACACCCATATCTTAGTCCAGTGTTCAAACATCTTATGTGAATGACGAAAATTTGTTAAAAACGTAAGCTGATAGGAAGAAATAAATCTAATAATACCCGAATAATCTTTTAACATCTTGTGTGTGATCATGGCTGATGGGTATATATATAGCAGAATGATAACCCTAAAATTATGGCACCCTGCAAAAAGAAATTAACAAGAAGATAGGAATATTTCATGTACAAAAGTTTGTCACCTGTATCATTTTAGCAACATTGCTGGCACCAAACACTCTATGCACACCGGCAAACTTCTCCACCTCATCACCGGGAAAGTAAGGCGCAAGCAAGCAATTGTCGTCACATTTCCGGCGGAGCATCCTACAAGCGGCACACGGTTGATGGGCCCTGCTGCCTCCTGCTACTGCCAGCACATGGAAGCCCATGATATTTTGGAGGGCAAAGGTTGCAGTTTGGAGAAGATTTATAAGCAGTTATATAAACAGGATGCATGAGAAGTTGCCGAGAGGATGATAGCTATGGCTAGTTTGTTTGGGTGCTAAAATTTCAAAAGTCGAGTGCATGGAAGATGGGGGAGGCGGCCACTTAGATGATCAATTTGTTGAAAAAACGTGATTAATCCTCACTGTTTCCTGTTGGGACAGTCGACCTAACTGCAGTGGCCCAAATAGACACATATTGGAAAAAACAGTTGGTCGATCTCTTTCCCAACCAAGAAATTTTCTACTTTATGACATCCAAATTCTCCTTAAATTGCTGTCTAATTTGAAAAAGGGTGCTGTTTAGTTGGACTTGGAGAAGTAGTTTTTGTTTCTTTAGAGAGCAGAAGGGAGACTAAGTTTCCGTAATGTAATGTCGACATGCAATTTTTATGCAACTCGTAAATTGAAGACAAATTTCACATTCAATTAGCAAGGTGGATTTAGTTAAGATTAACATATATAATCTTATATTTATGTTTCAACACAAACTTGAACTCAACACACGACATAAGGGTTGACAAATTTGATATAACTTACGAACTCAATACAAAATTAGTAGATTTAGATTACAGGGTCCGGTTATAATTACCTTATAAATTCACGTTTCGACCAAGACCAAATTAGACAAACAAACAAAAATTAGGCCCCCTAATACAACCTTAATTATAATGCTATTGGGGACATTTCAATCCTTGAGATAAGCTCTCCAGCTGAGGCTGTCGGTCAAACTTGGTTTAGGGAATTTGTCTCTTTCCTTCCAATTCATGATGTAGAAAAATCTTACTTGTTTTGATTTTCATGACGATTCTTTTGGTTCAACTCCCACGTGTTTTTACCATTTCGTCAGCACTAGTACATCTTGGACTGTGAATAGAATGCAGGCTGTCCATGAAATTGCCTTCGGATTGGAATTTTTTCCTCATATGAAGCGAGAAGTAATATGAAAACTTGTCAAAGGAGAGTCTCAACTTTACAACTTTGGATGGCAGCTTAAAAAGTAACTAACTTTTCACCCTTATTTTATATTGGTTGAGGTAAGGTGCTTTAAGCAACTTTTTATGTTAATCATTAAAAAAAAGTCACTTAAAATAAGTGATATCAATTGGTATGAAATGAGTATAATAAAAAGATGTGAAGAGTAACATTACCCATTTTATATTGAATAATGTTAAAAACTACATTTTTATCTTATATATATATATTAATGATGATATAGCAATGCCAACCAATCATTAGATTAGCTATTGTTAGAAAAGGTTTGGAAAAACTTCATTTAAGACTTCTGAAGTACCACACATTTTGAAAAACCTCCAAATTTCAAAAACTCTCAATTTCACCTCTAAACTTTTCAATTTGATGTAATATACCCCATTCGTCATATTTTACACGTTAAAAGTAATAAAATGACCTTTATACCGCTGATTTTTTTTTATAAAATTTCAAATTCAAAATAAAAACAAAAATTGAAGGGTAATTTGGTATTTTTAGTCATTTCCGTTAGGGGATAACTGCCAAATCTGATGGATGGGAGTCAATTAAATCAAATTGAAAGTTCTGAAGTTAAATTGAGAGTTTTTAAAATTTAGAGAAATGTTTCAAAATGCTTGATAGTTCAGAAGTTTAAAGTGAAATTTTCCTCAAAGATTCACTACTCGCCTCAACAAGTCAATTGTCGCCACAATTGCTTTAACAAAAAAAAAAACTTTTTACTCATGGAATTAGTCATTGAGGTCTTCTGCAATTTCAAAAGTTGGAGTTGACTCCGAAAGAATTAAAAATAAAAAAATAAAGAAAAGAAAAGAAAAGAGAGACGTGTAACAAACAGAATATAGTTTGTTTCCAAAGAGAACGAAAATAATTAAAGAAAGGAAAAACAGCATGACAAAGTGAAAATCCAAACCATATTCACTAGCATATGAGCTTTTCATCAAGGGAACAAATTCGATATTTAATAAGAAAAAATAAAATAAAATGAGATAATACAAGAACTTTAAAGAGTGGAAATTAAATATTAAGGAACGAGAAAGCTCCAGCAATTGTAAGACCTTGATCTTTACACAATCAAACACAACAAAAACTGGAGTCAGTGCGAGGAAAGGAGAGCAGAGAGTGAATCTTATTCTTAATCGATTAAGTCTTGAAACGAAATCCAGACCTCCTTTTAGTTCTCTCCTTCATCCCATGGGAGTTGGAATCAAGAAGATTTTCAAGGGATTTTCCCTTTCTGTTCCTACCCCTTCCGGCTTCTTTCAAAAGCTTTGCTAGCCTTTTCTTCTCATCTTCAACCTCTGGATTTGCTGTTCCAAGCTTTTCTTCTCTCACCTTAAGAATGTACTCCAATATCTCAATTGCATCTTCTGCCCTGTAATAAATACCAACATTTTGTAACGTAGCAGCTCCAAATCAGAGGGCACTGAACTAGGAACCAAATTTGGATTTTATATAAACACAAATCAAAACAGATATAAACCTGTCTATATGATAATATATGGTAAGAGAGAGGAACCCCTTAACAAGAGAAACAAAAAAACTTAAGACACAGCAAATGAAAGATTGAGATAAGCTTGAAATGATTATGAAAGAATGCCCACCTCCCCATGGCATCATAAGTTGCTGCAAGATTGCTATAAACTCCAATTGTATCCATGTGAAATGAGCCGCACTCCCGCTCCAGTATCTCCCTTGCTTCTTCAAACAATCTGGTGGCCTCATCTAACTTGTAAAGCTGCACACAAGACAGCCCCATCTGATTCAACACTATTCCAAAGAAGGCTGATTTCTTCTCCCCACTGGAATGAAGCTTTGCTCTAGCACTCTCAAAAGAGTTCCGAGCTTCCCCATACCTCCCAATCATGTAGAACATCACACCCATCTGTGCTTCTAGTCCTGCAACTGTGCTATGCTGACCAGGTGTATCCTCCAATAACTGCACTGCCTTCTGCAAGAGCCTCAGTGCCTCCTCTGGCTCATTTATAGCTTCATAGATGGTCGAGATTTCAGTTAACCCACAGGCAATTTCCTCATGTGTGGCTCCAGGCACAGGTTTTGCAAATATCCTCAAGGCATTCTCACAGTATGATTTGGACTCTCTTAACTTGCCTGTCTTGTAGTAGAGATCAGCAAGGCGAATATAGACTGATGCTACAGATGGGTGATTGTCACCTCTGGTGGATTTGAAGACAGTAAGTGCCTTCTGGTAGGAAAAAATAGCTTCCTCGAAACGGCACAGAGACAAGTAAATGTTACCGATGCTAACATCAATGGCTGCGACCTCATTATCTTGCCCATTGGCAATCATTGACATGCTAGCAAGGACAAGGTGTTCAAGTGCAGATTCATAATCTTCTTTTGCCTCATAAATGAGAGCCATAAGACGCCGATCGGCTGCTTCTTCAACAGATGCAGGCGCATTATACTCTCTATGAATTTCAAGAGTCTTCTTACAGAAGCTTTCTGCCTCGTCGAATTGCATTGCTTGAACATGGGCCTCAGCTAAGTACCTGGCTTTTCCAAGTCAATTGAAAGGCAATAGTTATGCTAGAGGGTCTTCAGCATCTTGTCTCAATTACTTTTGTTTTATGACAAATATTATATATCAAAGGTAACCACATGCTCCAAATGTACATTACACTGATGCATAAAGAAAAACAATTACTAGAAATCAGTTAATAGATATGTCGTTGAAAAGAGTGACAACAATGTCATATATTGTAGATTGAATTAGACAGAGTAGTGGATTTGCAGAAGACTTTAACAATTAATCTCTATACAAATTAAAGAAATTGTTGTCTGTAATTATGTTATTTTAAGTTCTCAAGCACTCCATTCCTAATCTACACTTCATGTTTCTCAATTACTTTCTTAATCCAGATGATGATAGTAGAATGCTTCAAGATTGCTTTCCTCAAACCAATATTTGCCCATACAAATTCTGTTCACTTGATGCGCACTGGGTTATTGCAAAATTTGTTTCCGGGATACAAATTCTGGTAGTTCATCGTATAAAAAACCACACTTAAATTTGCAGCCTTAGGCCTCAAAATCCAGCCTACTTTGTAGTAAGTGCCAAGTGTGTCATGAAAACACCGCAATATATCACATAGTCATACATACATGGTGCAAACCTAATGCACATACCTAAGCATTGCTTAATGGCAACAGACAAAAGCAAAATATAAATTAATATTAATCAATACTTAAGAGAAATCTCGAATTAGAATGTGTATAGACTCAAGTCTTAAATTTATTAAAATAAAAACTCAGATATTAAAACAAATGACGAAAAGCTTAGGAGGATGGCTGATTTCTATGAGAAATTTCACTTAATGAACTATCACGTATTTTGAGAAGACTCTTTCAAATTTAAAAAATTCTTAATTTCACTCCTAAACTTTTAATTTGATATAATGTCCTCCTCCGTTAAATTTTAACTGTTAAAAGTAATAAAATGATTTTTATATCCTTAACCTTTTTATAAATTTACAAATTTACCTTTAATTTTAAATTAAAAATAAATAAAATGAAAATCGAAGGGTAATTTAATTTTTTTAGTCATAACTCCTAAATCTGATAGAGATTAGTCAATCCAATTAAATTGAAAGTTAAGTAGGTAATTGGGAGTTTTTAAAATTTAAAAAGTAATTAGGTTCTAAAATAAAGTTTTTCCTAATTACTAATATGAATTAGAATAACTCATGAAAGTGGGCAGCTTCTTGAGCCCAAATCCCAATGCAATGGCCAACCCCAACGAATTACGCAGGAAAAAAAGTACACCCCACTTGTCCAGTAGTCAGTGCCATAAATTGTACATACACCCTTCTTTCTTTTTCAAAAAGCCCACGATAGTCATCCCAAACATCACAAGCTAAATTAAGCCGCTAGATAGAGGAGCAAAATCAATGGTGCAACAGTACTTTTAAACCTTTTTCTAAAGCAGTTCAACGGAACTTACCTGCAAGTCTCTGCAACTCTCGGATCTGACCCACCCAGAGCCTCTATCTGGATCTTCAAGGCCGACCCGTAACACGAAATGGACTTGTCCAGCCTCCCAAGGACCGAATACGTATCCCCGAGCTGCATGTACCCGGAAAACTTCGCAAGTGCGTGATCGGGGCCGTTCTCAGGATCCGGAACCTCAATGGACCGCTCTAGAAACGGAACTGCCTCCTCGAACCGCTGCAAGCTACAGTAAATCGCAGCCACCACTTGGAGGCTCACAACAAGCTCCAGACCCGGACCCGAACACTTCTCTAACGATTTGGAGGCCCGGAGCGCATAGTCCAACGCCTTATTCGGGTTTTCACCCGAAGCCATCGTGTCCCGGGCGACCTTCAACAGAAACGGCCCCAAATCCGGGTTCTCCAGAGAGGACTCGTTAGTGGGTACCTTTTCCGGGGCATTCTTTCCCGGCAGGGCTCGTGAATTGGAGGGAGATGGGATTTTGTTGGCCTTGCCACCAATACCATTGGAGTACTCGTTTCTCCGGGTCGGGTCTTCGGGTATGAACACGGGTAATGGCGGTGTCTGTGGTGGGTTTTTCACGGAAACAAACCCCGGCATCGCTGCAAACTCAAATTCAATACCCACAAGCCAATTTCTGCGTTTAGCGTTTCAAATTTGAAAAGGAAAAGCTAAAGGGTCATGAATATGATCACCCACAAAATAAGTGTAGGAAAAAATGCAGGTGAAGTGGGAAAAATCAAATGGGTAAAGAAGAAAGTGTGAGTGAGTGGGATGCTAGTAAATGAATAGATTAATGGTGGTGGAGTGTTGCTTGGAAGAGACTCCTAATGATGAAGGAGTTTGGGTACTTTAGTTTGATGACGAACTTTAGAAGGAAAAAGGGGAGGAAGAGAGACACAAAATCCATGTCTCTTTAATCATGGGCATTCATGGGGCAGACTGTGTGTTGCTGCAGTTGGACTTTTGCAGTGGGAGGAGCTGAGGGAGCCTCATCTTCACTCTTCCTTCTCTTTTCAATCTTTTCTTTTCTTTTCTTCTCTTTTCTGGAACGCTCCTCTCCTTCCTCGACTCTGCCTGGTTGGTCCGCTAAATATTGACCCCCAGTATGTGTTTGAAATTTCGGTTATGCCATTTCCGGGTTTTTTAGGAATTTCGTCGGTTACTTAATGGTATTATCTTCTTTTTTTTTTTTAGAAAAATGAATATATATATATATATATATCCTCTCACAAATTAACTCTTTGTATTTTGTAATGTCACTCAAATTAATAATTATATCAATATTTTCAAACTATTAAAAATTTGTAATATATCTTTTATTTCATAAAAAGATAAAAATATTCTTAATTTTTTTTTAATAAGACAATAATACTCGTAAGAGTTTGAGAAAACGAAAAACAAGATCATTTGGCCTTTTTTGTTAACTTACATCTCATTATAACACATTCTCTCACATTTCCATCACACTATTTATTTCATTTTTTTTCAAAAATATATATCAAATCATTCACTTTTTTATATCACCATTATTCACTATTTAAATAAAAAAATCACTACAAAATAAATTTTTTTCAATTTTAATACTATTTTTTTATTTTTTCATATCAATTATTATTTTTTAATCTATAAACAGTGCAGTGTAAAAATAACGTGCAAAGAGTGTAAATGGGTTTACCAAACACCTTCAAAATTTAGCCCGAATCATTATGAGCGGTTTATAGCATAAACGCGTCCGGATGGTAAATTTAGTTTGCTTGCAGTGTAAGCACTGTCATGCTAGTTAGAAAGAGCATTCCCATTTGCCATACCTTTACGCCAACAGCCAACAGCAAAAAGCTCGTCATGGATGGGGAGGCATCAGCTTTTTGTTATACCACCCTCAGGCCTCAACCCATAACTCAGGAATCAGCATCACATAAAGGAGGCAGAATTTTCATTTATCAAACCCTCCTCAGTGGGAAACTTCCATTTCCCCAAAGTTTATTGGACTCTTTTTTATTTATGGTTGACAATTTTTAATAAGACCCAAATTCAATACGAAATTAAAATATTAGGATTGATGAGAATGACCCATTAGTTTAAACATATCAAATTATAATTGATCTATATAATCGTATACTCGTGTTTTGACACGATATAATAACTGCAAACACCCATAATTTTATCATAAGATTCCATTTTCATTTTATAGTTACACCTAGAACCTTCCATTTCAAAGGGAAAGGAAAGCAACATGACCACAAAAATAAAGCATTCATATGTTGAATTTATTTTTATTTTTTAAAAAGAAAGAATTTATTATTTGTTGATTGACAACTTAACCTCAAATCAAGCATGAGAAAACTCTTCTTATTGTAGGTTGGCTTTAAGAAAACTCTTCAAACCCCTTAGAACATTCACAATTGAGAAGCTAAATGCCACTTTTATGTAAAATAACTCATTAAATTGATAAAATACCATCTATAATGGAAAAGCTAAAAAAAATGTAGAATAGATATTTTATTAAATGAGCTAAAAAAAAGCTATATGTAGTGCCACTATTAAATAGCTATTTTCTTAAATTTTCTTCCCACGTCTTTTTTTCTCCCACTATCTCTCCCAAAATTTTATTCCCACCTTTTTTTATTGTTTCTCACTTGTTTTCTCTTTTTTCAAAATTTTCTCCTACTATTTCTCTTTTCACATCTAATTTTTTTCCAAAATTTTCTCATATTATTTCTCTCTTCACATCACTTTTTTCTCAAAAGTTGAAAAATAAGATATTTAAGAAAAATACAATCATTATAAAAAATAAGAAAATGAAAAATGAAATGATTTAGATAAAAATATAACTAATCGGATGTAAAAGGTCATTAAAAAGTCATTAGCTAAATTAGATAAATTGAGTTTTGAGCAGCTATTTTACATAAAAAATTAACTATTCCATTGTGAATGCCCTTACGGGCATTAATTCCTATTAAATTCATAGTTCATACAGTAAACTAAAATCTATTACCCTGGACAATTTCTTAGTCCCTCAAAACTCTATAAGATCTTCAAATGAGGAGTTTATGACACTTACAATCCGCCTTTATTATGTTGAATAGATGAAACCATGCGCCAAACCCAATGATGGAAAAATTGCAAGGCCACTTCTATCTAATTTTGAGTTTTGAGTCAGAGACATAAACACTGATTTTGGAGAAGTCTTTGTGGCTCATTACTTTCGAGCCTGATGAACATCCTTCCTGGCAGTGGGGTAATTTCCAGAATTTTCTGTGGAAGGATTTGAATACAAGATGGCTAAATAAATTTGATTGGGAGGAATTGATGATTTTCTTACTTGTGTGTTGTATAATTGTAGTTTATAATTGTTTTTAAGAATCACGTCTCATGAAACAGAAATCATTAGTTTAAATTTTTCTTTTTCCGCTTCGGACAGGTTAAAAAAACAAAAACAAAATAAAACTTAGTTTATAATTCCACCAAAAAAGAGCAGAACATGGGAATGGGAACAGGATCCTCTCCATTTCAAAAGAAATGGATAATATCCATTTAGTTTAAAATTGAGAGGATCCTATTCCGTGGAAATGATTGTCATAACGAAAAAAAGAAGAAGAGTAAAACAGAAGCAATACTACCCCTTATTTTACACTAAATGAATATTATCCATGTCATTTGAAATTAAGAGGATCCTATTCCGTGAGAATGATTGTCATAACGAAAAAAAAAAAAAAGAAAAAAAAGAGTAAAACAGAAGGAAAAAAAAAAAAAAAAAAAAGAAGAGTAAAACAGAAGCATGCGCATCCGGGGAATCGAACCCCGGTCAGTACCGTGGGAGGGTACTATGATACCACTACACTAGATGCGCTGCTGCCTTATCTCATTTCATTACTAATTTTAATTTCAATTGATTCCCACACAAATCCACCCGTGGACCTCAACCCAACGCACAGAATACTTAGCCGGAAATTAGAGAAAAATCAAAATAAGATTTGAACTTTGTAAAAAAGTATCCTAAAAAACTTATACTAATAAGAAATAAACCATACTAAAACGATAGTACAAACATGTTTCATCCGTTTTAGGTTTGATTTCAATTGTCTTGTAAGCACGCATGGGGCGGATGAGGATGTTTGGAATTAGGCTATCCAAATTTTATTGAAAATAAAAATGTGTAAATTTTATTAAAATCTATATAGCTTTAAGAGACCAAGATTGTAGTCTTGTAGAGGTCACAAGCAAGCAAGTCCCCCACTGTAGAATGCTTAAAACAAATAATTTCTAGTGATGATATTGCACAAGAACACTTTTTTTTTTTTTTTTTTTTTGAGGTACACATTTATGTTAAATGTGCAATGTTATTCGTTATACTTATTTATTACACTCATTTTACATCAAATGATGTGGGGTATTTTGAGTAGTTGTTTTTAAGAGAAGCTACCTAAAACACGTCATATTAACTGTTGTAAAATAAGTGTAAAAAATAATATTACTCTTTACTATAATAGTTGTACCTAGGCAAGATTCATAGAAGCTATATATTTTAGAATATGTTATTCTTTACACTTATTTTTTTATTGGCTAAACATGTAATACCTCGTTTGGCTCATGGAATGAATATTCTATTAGGAAAATTAATAGTTATTATTAGGAATAAATAAAAATAGAATGTAATAAGTATTTATACTTCTTAGTTTGGTAATAACATATATGTTATAATTGGAATTGAACCAAAGTTATCAAAAAAATTCACATTTTTTTAAACTTAAACTGAAATTGTTATTATTATTATTTAAAATTAAATTTTTTTTTTTAAAAAAAAACACCCGTTGAAGTGCCGTGGGTGACCAGCACCACCCCCAGGGCACCTTGGGGACCACTCCAAGGTGCCTCGAGGATGGTGTGGTTACCCCTAGGTCCTAAGCCACCCACTGCGATTCAAAAGTTTTTTTTTTTAAATGAAAAACAAGAAAGAAAATTTTGAAAAAATTGGTTTTTTTTATTTAAAAAAAAAAGGTTGTCTATTCCTTAAGGAATAATCATTCCATTCCTAAGATCTATTTTGCAAACCAAACATGACGGTAATATTTTCAGTGATTTCTCATCTTCAGTAGCCACCAAAAAATAAAAAATAAAATGAAAGAGTTGCTTAAAATTTGTTATGTTAGTGCGAAACGAGCGATTGATCGAGTAGCTCGGAGAGACACGTAAAATAATAATAATAATAATAATAATAATAAAAGATTACTTACTAGACTCTCCCTAGGAATAACCCGTCCATTGCTCAACGGACAAAAACCAACGGTTCATTACATCGACCAACACAGCTCCAAATTTAGATTGCCGGCCCCGTCCCATTTTTGTTATCTCTGTCTCTCTCTCTCTCTGAGAAATTAATCAGAAAAGAGAAGCCAGGGATGGAGAACAAGTGCAGCTTGATGTCGTGTGAGAAGCTGGACCGGGTGGCCAGCTGGGTGGGATCCAACGTGGCCTCCGCCTTCTTCGCCTCCCTGGAGCGCTGCTCCTGCATCAACCTCAGCACCTCCGACCTCGACGACGACCACGACAACCGTCCTCTCATGCTTTCCAACCCCGAACCCCATCCCAAGCCCATTTCCAAGACCATTCCCCACTGATTCACTTGGGTTTTCTTAATTCTATGCCGCTGTTTCTGTTCGTGTAACTCGGCGTTCTGGGGTTTGATCGTTTCTCTGTGACGACAATTGGGCTCGTTTGGATCCCTGTTCGTACTTTTTTTTTTTCTAGAAAATTTGTGTTTAATTATATATGAAAGTTTGTGGATAATGTTTAATCAGAGTTAGATGATGTGGATCTTGGGGATGTCCGTGGGTTGATTTGCAATTTTTTTTTTTGTTTTAATATCAAGTTCAACCGATTACAGTTCAGGGGTGATTCCTTCGTTTGAATTCCTGCCTTTGATTGCAGATTATGTAATGTTAGAATCAACCGTTCGCTTGAATTGTATTCCAGCTACATTGTTTTGGTGAGGATTCTTGTCAATTATTGTTTAATTTTGTGTTCAGTTGTTTTTATTTGTCTCAGGAATGTGAGCTACTTTATGGGTTTTCTGTATGTTGCTTTTCTCAAAGGAACGAAGAAATCAGAATCTGTTTGTTAAGAATAGAATGCAATGTACTTCTGATGGCGGTTTTGGAATCTACTTATCTTCTTTCCCCTTTTGTTCTTTGCTTTGAGAATTAGCAACTCTAGGACATTTCAGTTGGCACATATGTTTTGTTCTGCATATCGTATTATGTGGTAATTTGGAAGTTTGGTTCTTTGTGGGGAATGAATGATTGAATAATGCAGTGGATTATGAATTGTAATTGCCTTTTCCTCCTCCTTTTGGTTACCTAATTAAGAACATAAGTTGACTTGGATGCTTGCATTACTTGCATCATTGTTTATGTTTCTTTTCAGTGTTGTAAAACACTGAATCCTTCAAGTAAATGAATTTATGAATGTGTAGGCAGCATTTCCAATCTTAAGAGAAAGATACACTTGATTAGCCTTATATCTGTCATTCATCATTTCCCTCACAAGAAGAAGATGAATGAATTATGCCAAAAACTTCTTCACAGGTCAACTATGTTTGAAGTTAAGTGTCAGTAAATTGGATCAGAGCTTACAGCAAAGCATGCAAATTTTCACGAGAAAATGGAGGAAAAGATTCCACGCCACATATATTTGAAGTATTCAAGATAGAAAAATTTGAAACAAACCTCAAATAATCAACCAGAGCAAGAAATGAAATATTCAGATCAAGTAACTTGCTTTATTGTATATAGATAGTATATGATAGATTATCATGAATATGATATATAGTGTCCAACAAAAGAACCAAGCTTTCAATATATAGAAGCTAAAAATAGACTCTAAAGCTTATTTCCAAAGGTTTCTGCTTCGCTTTTGTTAAACCAGTATAGGTGCATGCAGATGCAGGTCCCCTGTCACAGGGCATGGTGATGGTTTTATCAAAGGGCTCTGTTCTTCAACGATATCAATCATCAAAATCTATGCCCTTGGATACTGATAAGAATGTAGTAAATGGTAAATAAATAATGCATGTTGATATGATTTTCTTTAATTATTACCTTTTTAACGTGCATGGAATCATATTCTTCAAGCGTGGAACATTTCTTGTGTTGGTCATGCTGTAGTGCTAGAACATATTTTTAAGAAATTATACAATGGTCGACACTTTTTGAGCTAAATTTTGGTCGCAACTTGTCTAGATCATATACTAAGTAGAGTCAACCAGGATCCTAATTCATTAGATTATTAGTTTATACAAAAAGATGATCATCTTGATTCTTGCATGCAAGCATACATTTATTATTGACATAATGAGAGTAAATTAATGCATGGCATGCGATCTGAGATTCGGATAGAGTAAATTATGGTGCTGAGGTTGGTTATGTGGTGGTGGTGATCATGATGGGGATTGGGGGGTATAAATAGTAGAACTAATTTAAATTAATGACTTTATGGATTAACAAATTAATTTTACATGATGATTGGTCGGTTGAAGCAGTTTACTCTCAAGTACTTGGAACTAATTTAAATTAACGACTTTATGCAAAAAGGAGGATATACAATTAGCGAATTAAGACAGTTTTACACACTTTCATTAAGCTAATCATCATTTAGCTTCATTTGCAATTACTCAGAAATTATTTCGGGGAGACAGTGTCTGAACACCACATGCCAATTGCCAATATTATCCCCCCCATGATATAGTAATTAAACGATATCGAGTGAATTGGCAATCAAAATCTCAACTGAAATTTCTATGAAATCTCCCAGCATCCCAACCCAGAAGCAGAGAAGAAGATAAAAGAACTAAAAATGGAGTAAATTAACTATATACGTGACGGCTAGGTCTGCAATCTAAAGGGAATTGGTTTAAGCGAAGAGGGTATTCTTAAAAAAAAAAAACGAAGAGAAAACAGCTTTGGAAAATCGTGATGCTTCCAGCTCCTTCAACAACGGTGGGGTTTGGATGTCGAAGGCGTGCACCAACCTTGCTTATGATCGAGTAGAAGAGCATGTATTAAAAAAGCACAACAAACAGACCATCCTTCTTTCACCTTTTGCCCTATTGATGTACCAAGTATATGAATTAGTAAAAAATAAATAAAAAATAAAAGTTTTGGGTTGTCTAATCTTTGGCTTTTCAATCCTTTCTTTTAAACCCTTCATCTCTCTCTCTCTCTCTCTTTAAGTACATAAAAGCAGAAACAAATTAAAGTGATGCCGCTCTAGAGTAGAGATGTTAATAAGAGCATGCCAGGGGCAGGGGCATGGAAATGGGAAACACTGTCACCCTTACGGTTGTCGCTTTGATTCAAGATATCAAGGTTGGCAAGAGCCAGAAACTGAACAAAATGATGGAGGTGAGCCCTGTAGTCTGAATTCTGAAAGCCTTGTCAAGGACAGAGTTTCCATGCAAGAAAGTTAGAATATGATATATCATTCAAATAGGAAATAAAAGCAAAAGATTATTATGTGGTATAATGATTAACGACATAAAAGAGAACAGGGCAGGGTGGGTGGCTGTCATGGTGGGGTTTTTGCATAGTGTTAAGAAGCAGGTGTGCTGATGTTCTCAGTCAAATGACATAATTTCTTGGGCAAAATGTGACAGCCAAGGAAGAAAATAGTATGCGTGTGTGCGTGTGAGAGAGTGAGAGAGAGAAAGAGAAAGAGAAAGAGAAAGAGAAAGAGAGAGAAACCCTTCCCCACATTGGTCACATTGGATAATCACGCCCCAACACCTTATTATCACCAATCCATGTTAGAGGAATCATGAAAGCTGACAAACATTATAGAACAACACAAATGCCCTTTCCTTGCTTCTTCCCCTCTCAACATTTTCACTCTATTATAAAACCCTCCCTTCACTGCCCTTCTTGCTCTTCAATCCTCTCTCTCTCTCTCTCTCTCTCTGTGGAAAAGATGTTTAACTTAGCCACCTCACTTATGCTATGGTCAAGCTTAATAATATCTTATGCTTATACTGTGCATGCGATGGCACAATTGCCTAGAGGAAGCTCAACCAGCAGGTTCTATGATTTCAAGGTTATTTCTTTCTACCATATCCCTCTATATATATATATGCATGACACATTGACACTTGACAGCATCATTTTTTGTTGTGTTTTTCTCTATATATGTGTCTGTTAATGAAGTTTTTAATCTTAAACAGGTGCAAACCACGAGAATCACAAAACTCTGCAATACCAAGAACTTGGTCACAATCAACGGAATATTTCCTGGACCTGTAATTTATGCCCAAGAAGATGACAGAATCGTTGTCAAAGTTACAAACAAGACACCATATAACACCACAATCCACTGGTAAATTAACCCTAATATATATATGTATTTTTTTTCCTTGATCGAACCACTGATTTTAATTTATTATTGGCCAATATGTATATAATCCAAGGCATGGAGTGAGGCAAAGGCGGTCGTGTTGGTTTGATGGGCCTTCATACATTACACAATGCCCAATTCAGGCCGGCCAAACTTTTACGTATGATTTCACATTGGTGAACCAAAAGGGCACCTTTTTTTGGCATGCTCATGTTTCTTGGCTCCGGGCCACTGTTTATGGTGCCTTTGTGGTTTATCCAAAAACTGGGGTCCCCTACCCATTTACGTACCCACATGAAGAGCATATTATAATCCTAGGTAAATCTCTTCACACTTTTCTTTTCTTTATCTATTATTATTATTATTTATCTTTAAAAACTTCATCTGTTTCCATATTTTTATAATCATATCTTTAAAGTTTAAAAAGTTGCAATGTCAAGTTCTATGCATAAAAAATTTCTAATGTCACTTCTACAATTAGGATTTATGATTATATTGATTGATAGGTGAAGTGTCTCTTATACCCATATAAAACTTATATAAATACAAAACTATCATAATTAAATAATACTAATTATTATTTTCTTAAAAGAATAGCTTGACCCACAACCTAGTTGTGGAGCAATTTTTATTTTTTAAAGAGGTAATTTGGCTTTTTCTATTAGGGTTTAACAAAAATCATAACAGAGAAGTGACATTACAATTATTAAAACTTTAAAAATATGATTGCAAAAGTGCCGAAACATCATTAAAGTAAGTAAAGTTCCTTCTATATATATATATATATATATATATATATATTGGGTGAGTTTTGAATGGAATTAGCTTCTACTTCTTACTTAATTTGTATGTGGGACTATTTGGGAATATGTTAGGGGAGTATTGGAAGCAAGACGTAGTACAACTTGAGCGCACCACTGCAGCAAGCGGCGGAAGTCCTCCAGTGGCAGATGCTTATACAATTAATGGTCACCCAGGCCCCAACTACAATTGCTCCAACAATGGTAATTAAAAAATAATCATATAAATATTTGACTATATAATTGCTGTAATCTTCAATCATATTTTTTCTTTTCTTATCTCATACAATATGTTGATTATTATTCCAGATGTGTACACAATCGATGCAGTTCCTGGAAAGACATATTTGTTAAGGCTTATTAGTGCAGGCTTAAACTCAGAGAACTTTTTTGCAATCGCTAATCACAAATTAACCATCGTTGAAGCCGATGCCGAGTACACGAAGCCCTTCACCACGGACCGTGTGATGCTCGGACCAGGCCAGGCCATCAACGTCCTTGTCACCGCCGATCAGGCAATAGGAAAATACTCCATGGCCATGGGACCATACAGCTCGGCCAAGGGTGCTGCATTTCAAGATACATTAGCCATAGCCCACTTCAAATACTTGGGTGCAGTAACTAATAGCGTTTCATTACCTGCGCAATTACCAAGTGTTAGTGATAATCTCGTCGTTAAGACGATCATGGATGGGCTACGGAGCCTAAACCCGGTTAATGTTCCAACGGAAATCGACACTAACTTCTTCATCACCATCGGACTAAATGTCCAAAAGTGTCACTCCAAGACACCCAATCAAAATTGCCAAGGCATTAATCATGGGGTTATGGCAGCATCCATGAACAATATAAGCTTCATAATGCCTAAGATTTCGCTTTTGGAAGCATACTACAAAAAGATTAACGGTTCTTTCACCGAGGATTTTCCTGGGGTTCCCCTTAAGTTCTATGATTTTGTGAATGGACCTAATAATATTCCTAATGACACACAGTCGTTGAATGGGACTAGGGTGAAGATCCTTGAATATGGGAGCAGGGTGCAACTCATCTTGCAGGACACGGGGACAGTCACCACTGAAAACCACCCAATTCATCTTCATGGCTTTAGCTTTTATGTTGTGGGATATGGCACAGGGAACTATAATCCGCAAGCTGCAAGATTCAACTTGGTTGATCCTCCTTACATGAACACAATCGGAGTTCCGGTGGGTGGATGGACTGCAATTCGATTTGTCGCTGACAATCCAGGTACAATTTGTTTTACATCACTTAAAGCTAAATCCATCCAATATATACGCACATATAAGGTATGGTGATTATTTGGATTTTTGCAGGGGTTTGGTTTATGCACTGTCACTTAGACATACATCAATCATGGGGATTAGGAACGGCTTTCATAGTGAAGAATGGGAAAGGGGAGGTGGAGACACTTCCTCCCCCTCCGGCAGACCTCCCACGGTGTTAGCTTTCTGTTGGATAGTTCAGAACTGACACTAATGAGCTGTTTGTACGTGATACTAGTTTTCAAGCAAGGATTCTTTTAACTCTCCAAATTGCTACCACAAGTGTAACATGCGTGGTTGGTCCATATCTTCTAGAATACGTCATTGTGGTCTTAAAAATGCCAAAACTGATTGGAGTTTCTTTTCCTTTATTTGTTAATTTGGGCATTATCTTTTTTATTTATTATTATTTGTAAGTGGTAACTGGGAAGGAAGTGGATAGCAACTAGTAGTCCATCACATAATAGGCAAGGAAGCCAACCAATTCTTTGGTTCAGGAAATTAGTCCACCAAAAGGTTTTTTTTTTCCCTTTTTTTGCATTTTTCCCCTTCATCTTTTTAAGGGAGATTTGGTGTGGATTATGATTTTATTATTAGAAGATGCATTCCAATCAACAAGAGGGTAGAGAAGATGCCATCTTGTTTTCCACATCTCCTCCTTGCCTTGCTCCACCAATTGTTTTCTACTTGTCTTCTTTTACTTATTATTCCCTCTCCAAGTATTACTTTCTTTTCTTTTCAACTGCCCATCGCTAAAATTAGAATCTTCCCTTTTTTTTCTTTTTTTTTTGACATGTCCGCACAAGAGGAAAATGGGGATTCAAACTAGTGACCTCCGCTTTATTAGGCGTGGTTCCAACTGATTGAACTACCTCTTGTGTTAAATTAGTTCCAATGTCTTGCATCCTCAAATTTATGATAGCATTTTAAAGATTGATATAATTAACTTATTAGTATCATAAATGGAGAGATACATAACAAATTTATAAACTAAAAACTGAGTTGTAAGAAGTTCCTCCAACCAAGCTCAAAGGAAAACTGTTATATCCTTAAAGCATTTGATTCTCACATGCTCAATTAAAAAAAATACATGTGAGAACTACATGCTATAAAGACAAGTGTCAGTTTAATAAACTAAGTTGAATAAATTTTTACCAATTCAATTTAGATGAAAACTTTGTCCTTGTATAAATCACCGAGGGTTTAGATGCATTTTACTATTAATTATATAGAAAGATCATAAGATTGAGCATAATAAATCCAAGAATAAATACCATTCATTGCAAAGCATTACCTATTCGATTACCGTATGGCATAACTATAGCAATTGCTTTTAATTTCACCGCTCATCTGCAGCATGCCAAAAAGTCAAGGAAAGAAGTAAGAAGCTGATTGTTTTTCTTCCTTGAAAAAAGAAGAAAGGTGGGTGGCACCCACGTGGTGTTGGGGTCACATGGTTTAACCCTTCCATTTGATAAGAGGGGAGATTAAGGGATGGTAATCGACATGAGAAGTACAAGTGTCGGGATTGATGCATACCTCGAAAACTCAAGATGATATTCTCGATGAAGCACTTGTGTGGGGATTCCTGTCAGATCATCAGCAGCATGCCATGGTACAATAATCGAGAACTGAAAGAAACCCAAATTAAGAAATATTGAATGTAGTACAATAATAAACTTTTTTTTTTGATAAGTAATGTAGTACAATAATAAACTTGGGAAGTACAATAGTTGTATTTAGACTTAGAGCAAGGAACAAATAGTTTACCAGGATTCTTCCAGCATCAGCAGAAACGCAGTTTTCAATGAAGAATCATCCCTCTGATTGTATAGCTTAGTGCTTGGTGGAGAGCCCTCGAAATATTGTTAGGAGAATACACGTTCAGCTAACGGCCCAACATATCTGTTATCCCAGTTCATAACATAGAAAGAAAATACAACAACCCAGCTATCCTTAAATAGCAAGGCAGGTACAACTACCTCTCAGAAAACAGAGTTTGGTAGATAAGTAACGTACAGAAACCATTGATATATAGGATCAGTCACTTTCTGCCTTGAGAAGCAGGGGAGATTCATTTTATCCCTTCCATGGAAAAGCCTCTTGCTCAAATGAGTATTCCGCAAACTCAGTTAGGAAAGTATGACTTCAGTTTCCAAGAGGTCTCCTCCAATCAGATCCTTTCAAATGTTGGAATGGGATGCTCATTTAGGCAAGATGCTTTGCATGGGAGGCTAGTAGATATCCACAGCATTGAATCAAAGGCGCCACATCAAGGAGGTAAGTAAAATTCTTTAACTGTTTCAGTACTTGTCATGAATTGCACTGCCTGACTAGAATTACGAGGAAAGTTATACGTACGCAAATCTGTCTTTTATTCATTGAAGATGAAGAAAACAAACTTATACAATCACTAGGCACGGTACATGAAGGGATCTCTTCATAATCAATTTGATAAATGTTTTTAAACTGGCAACTTGTTTGACATTGGAATCCAAAAATCACAAAGCAGAGATTATGGATTGACCCCCTCTGAAGTCCAGCACTTCTCTCCATTAACACTCAGTCCAGATGTAAATTTTACCCTCTGGTTGCTCTTCAAATTCAAGTAATCAACCTGTAGACAAGTTGAATTCCAGCAAATTAAACGGGGAAAAAAAAATCATGAAATGAATATAAGACTAAAGAAGATAGAAACCTGATCTGGATCTAAAATCAGCACACAAAATGCACCAACTGGACCTTTAGAAGGATCTAAGAATTCCGGGTCTGGCTCTTCACTTAGACAGGGAAGTCCTGGACTAGGCCCTAAATACTGCAGTCTTGATTTCAGAGAACTAGCAAACCAAGATTTCTCTCTTTGCTGCATAAGGAATTGAAGCATCCGAGGAAAAGATAGCTTTTGAAGGTGAGTCAAAATTTGAATTACTATAGCATGTTAAAAGGCATTGCTTAGCATTAAAATAAGTCCAAAGCTTCTAACATGCACTCATGGCTTGGTTAAAGAAAAACAAAATGCTTGTGATTGAACTTCATGTTCTAAGAGTGCATAGGGGCAAGCTATTTGAACCAGAATTTGTGGTTAAGGTGGCATTTTAAACTCTACACTCATAATTTCCACATTTTCTACCTACATTGACTCCCCCAACTCACCAAGCATTCCTCCCTCTACCTGTCATAGATCCAGCCGCCTTTGGTGCATATGCAATGTCTGTCACTAGCACCAACATCCTTTTTCAATGTCAAAAAACTTGAATCCTTGCAAGATGACCTTCAGATGGCTTATAATAAGTTGTTTAAGAAATATGCTAAATTGAAAAAAAATCAATAAAATTTACCTTAAAAAGCTTAATGATGTTGAGCATGAAAATAATTTTCTAGTGATAAACTTGATTGCCTGTTAAATTCTCAAAAACCTTGTAGTGACAAGAGAGGATTGGGTTATAAATATGTGGTATCTAATGCCCCTTCTACGTCAGATACTCCTCCTATCACTAAAGGTAAGATTGCTTTTGTGCCAGCTTCTTCTAATAAGGTAATAAGATAGCTTGTAATGGTGAGCCTAAGCCTAAGGTTCTTCCCCCTCATAAGAGATAGCCTACTTCTAGGTTTTTGTCCCTACATGCAACCGTTGTAGTAAGTTTGGTCACATCCAACCAAACTGTCTCATGTTGTAACGTGATTATGTGCATAAAGATTCCTATTCTAAGAAAAAACACAAGGGGTTGTTCAAGTTGGTTAAAGATGTCTTGGCTTGATTGAATGTGTTGGATAATCATGAGATTAGAAGTCATAAGGGACGCCACATTATCAAAAAAGTATGGGTAAGAAAAAGGAACCATATCCACCCTTTGAGGGAGGATAATGATGGTTTGACTTGATCTAGGAAAATGGGTCACATCCCTAGAATTGCATTCAGTGTTCATTAGTCATCCTAGGGTATGTCAAGTTGCATTATCATTTTTTGTGTGTGTTTCATGTTTTTCACTTATTGAATTAAATGTGTTTTTCAGTATTTAAATGTGGTGTGTGTGTGTTTGGGGAGAGGGAGAGGGGAGGTCTAGTTTAAGCGCATGATGTCCTCTTTTGTGCTTAACGGTTTGTAAGCATATATGAATGCATTATGTGTGAATTATGTAAGAGGATTTGTTTTATGTGTTTAATTAATATTTTCAGATTGGTACATAAATGGAAATTAATGTGTAAATGATGCTTGCAAATTTTCATCACAATTGATTAAAATGAGTTTGAGTTTGACCTCAAGTGTGAGAGTTTGGTGGAAAATCATTTGTGAGGGTAGTACATTTTTTAGGATCAAATTGACCACAAACTAGTTGAACCTAGGGATTGCATTTCATGTCAAATATCTCCCGAGTCACCAAAGCACACATGCACTAAAGAAAAAACCGATGTTCCAAGATATAGCAAGAGGTGAACATTGCATGATCACAAATTGAAATCTATGAATCCTTATAAAAAAATAGAAATAAAATAAATAAATAAAACCCAATGTTCGCTCATTGCAAAAAAAGGCAGACATTGTTAATGGACTCTGATTACATTTTAGTGCTAGGTATTAGGGGGAGTACATATTGAGTGTCCCTAGGTCCTAGTGATTTGGTTTGACTTTTAGTCATTAGAATGTGTTTATACTACACTTGTAGTTTCAAATTTATGCCTAACCTCCTCACAAGTTTAAGGTATTAAACTCATTTGTTGTCAATCAATCACACACATCAAGCAAGCTTTGTTTATAATTTATAAACCATGATGGTCCCATCTGTGAAAATTAGATTAAAATTTTTGGACCTAGCATACGACTCACATTTTTGTTCACAATCTAGCATATGACTCACATTTTGTATTTTAAATGTGTTTTAAATCATTGAGTCTCAATTGTTGGCCAATATGCATTCAATAGTTTTTTTTTTTATGAGTGCCTTAAGTATTTGAGTTAGAAGGAGACTTGTTGTGTGCTTTGAAATTGCATTACAAGGCATTGCATATTTGAGTTGGACATATTTATAGTTTTCCATTTACCTTTTTGTTGGTTCAGTGGTCGCATATTTGCATACTAATTGGCATTGCATTTATGTTACATCATTTTAGGCTTATGCATGTGTTTGGTTGTGTCCTGTGCTGTGTATTTTTTTCTTTAAAAAAATGTCTAGTGGGCTTTTCCTTTATCATTTTGTAACAAAAAGGTGGAGAAAATAGATAGGGGGAGTAAGTTATGGGAGTCAGAGGAGTAGGATTCTGATTTTGATTGACATAGACGGTGTTTTATGCTTGTGAATGTTATATCTTCTTATTTCCATCTAGGATTCATAGTTGTGTTATTTATTACATTGTTTAATTATTCACTATTTGCCTATTCAATTTCTTTTATTTCCTGTTCTCCATACGTTTGATGTGTTTGTGAGTGTTTCAGGAAACATGGTTTTCATCAATCAGTTCAAAGGAATCCTAGTTTAGTGGTTTGATAGGATTTTCTTGTAATTCATTGTAATTTTTCATTAAGTTGTAATATTATTGAGTTTTGTCACAAAATTGCCAAAGGGAGAGTTTTTTAGGTTTTAGTGTTGGCAAATTTCATGTCAAAAACGTGGTTTGGGTTGTAATACAAGTTGGTACAAAATAGGATTCAAGAAGAGCTGAAAGCTAAAGTTGGATCGATCTAACTTAAGTTTGGTTGCATCAAGTTGAATGGAAGTCATGCAGCAATCTGATTCAACTTGTAGAGAGCCCCGTTCGCAAGCCATTCAAACAAGAGAGCCATAAAAGGCTCTGATCATAGTGTCATTCTCAAGTCATTCGATTGCCGCACGATAAATATGTGAAACCGTAAAGTTTGATAAAATCCAACTTAAATTTGGATAGATCCAACCAGCCCTGATAGAATTAATTGTTACTTGACTTAGCTTTAAAAACCTTTGTTTTCTCCCTTCCTGTATAAGCCTAATGACCCAAGATTTTCAAAGGGACTGAGAGGAAACCTGTCATGGTTCTAGGAAAAGTTTATTCTTGTTCTTGAGCCAAAACAATCTCTATCATTCTCCTTGTTTTTCATCTTTCATGAAAGTGATCCGTGTAGAAGAAGGCAAGATGTTATGGAGCCACTGCGGTGGGAGATGAATGTGTCGTTTGTGGGGTTGCAAGATTGGGTCTTTGAAGTTACAAAGGTTTTGTAAGTAAGAACAATCTGTAACACAAGTTTTCTATAGTGAATGCCTTTGGAGTTGGTTGGCCCAAAGTATAAGTAGCAATTTCCTTGATTACCTATTCATTCTGTATAAGGCACTGCCTGTTTGAACTAAAGTAGCCGCTTTCTTGACAATCTATCCTTCCTTATTTGAGAGATAGCCCTTCTCTCTAGTCTTAAGTGCTTCTCAGTCAAGTGGGCCATGAGACACATTGCTGTACCACTTTTCCTAAGCTACGTGATGCCAATCCACTTGTGATACCTGATTTTATTAAATTTATGCTTCAAACTAAGACTTTAAAGTAGTGATCTATAACTTCTATTAAGTTCTACCCGTAATCTACAAAGATTTAGGGCATCATATACAAAAAAAGATGATACTTGATGGGATCTTTTATTCATTCTACTTCAACTCACCTCACTACTTTTCACCTATCCTTTAAAAAGTTAACAATACAAGAAGATATACGGAAAGCACATAGTTTCACCGTCTTCAAAGGATCATATAATTATAATGTTGCGCATACTTGAGTTCATCATAGTACAAATTGACTATTAGTTTAGTAGCCTTTCTGGACTACTGGCTATCCATCTGTCTTACATCAACAGTCTACATAAAATGCAATGTAAACTGCAAACCATAATACCTATTGCAAAACCAAGCTTTACACAACAAAGTCGGACTTTAACAAGTAAATAATGTGCCAATTAACAGGTCAGTGGACTATGTCACTATGAAATCCGTCAGTGACAAAATGTGACCTTTCTTACTATCAACCAATAAACAAATGGATTTGCCTTTTAATAGTTAGCAAGCCATTATTATCAGCATGTACCTTTAAATGTATACACTCAATGAGCATATTATTAAACATAAAGGATCAATCACATAGATTTTGTTGTCAGCAGAGCGAATTTCAGCATCTCCATAACATCAAGGAAATTTTGAACGTGGAATTTACAATTACCTTGAAATCAGAATAAGATCCAAGTCTTACCTGAAGTTTATTGGGATCAGGATCTGATGCATCAATTATATCAATTTTGCCATTGATCCGGAATTGCTCCCAAGAGTTGGTGAAATACCAACATATCTAATAATCAAATATTAAGTTTAGGATAAACATAAGAATACAAAATAAACCAGACTAGGAGAGAAGCTTCAGCGTTCAATGTGAAAGCAATATAGTAGTGCAAATTTAGAGGCAAAATAATTTTCAATATAAATTTGGGAGTATACCTTAAGAGAATAATTACCTCAGCAAATGGGCAATGCTTAAGCTCTTCAATCTGCATAGTAAACCAAAAAAATAAAGTCTAGCAAGCAATATCCCAATTAACAAAGAACCAAAAATACTGAACAAAAACATGTCAGCACGTGCAGCGAAACTCAGATATCAACAAAAGCACTAAAAATGCCATGGAATGCAAATGAACAGTGAACAATAATTTCAGTTAGCAGAGTTCAAGCCAAAATTCAAACCCAGCAACTAAATTTTCAGTCGTATAAAAAACCCATATCGTAATTTTATGTCAAAACAAGGAAAACAAAATCCCTACGTAAAAAATTAAGAAACTAAGCACTTTAAAATTCTTTAAAAAAAAAAAAATGAAGTCTTCGATAAGAACAAAACAAGAATAAGTAATGTAAATATGTGCCAAAAAAAAGAGAGTGAGATTTTAAGATAAAGAACCTTGTGAGTTCGGCAATCAGTGTTGATTTGGATCTTATTGCTGTTTCCTTGAAATCCTCTGAAACCAACAACCAAAAAAGAAATCATAATTCCAACACAGAGAGAGAGAGAGAGAGAGAGAGTACCTGAAAACCACAGTGCGATTCGAAGGTCTCCCATTTGATCCAATCGTTGCCTAAAACCAAACCAAAAACAAAATCCACAAAGTTGCTGATTTTAGAAAATTTGGCTTCCAAAAAGAAAAAGAATGAAAATCAACGTACGCACAAGTTGAAAGAAGGAAGAGTCCTTCAGGTGGGCGTTGGACTCCAGAGCATTGAGAAGAAGCTGCTTCCATGGCCCTGTTACCGTTCCCATCGCGTCTACTCCCGTTCGCAATCCTCGATTCGTAGTTTTTTTCCGTCGGTTTTTACGTTACCGTAGTTACGGAAAACGCTATTTCAATTTAGGCTCGTGCTAAAAAGTGCTTTTAAATTATTATTATTTTAAGTTTAAAAATAAAGTTTTTGTCAAAAATACATTTGAGCTATTTTTAGATTTTTTTAACCCTTAAATTGATTTCAATTTTTTTTGTCAAATGTGTACTTTTTTCTTCAAACCATCTTTTTTAAGTGTTAAGCGAATTTGTAAACTCCTCTTCAAATACACAACCAAACAAATCATTAAACGCGCTCTCCTAAATTTCGGTTCTTCTTTATTTTATTTTTTTCACCATCTTTAAGTGATAAGTTGTTCAGTTGCAATTTTTATTGGTAGTTCGAATGATTTAAAGTTTGTCTTCAGATTATGTTTTTTTTTTCCCCTCATGATTTGTAGCATGTTGTGCTGACTGCAGTTCAAGTATTACTAGAAAATCCCAGATCAACTATTCCAAACATATCTATAAAGGATCTAAAATAGTGGAGCTAGCAAAAGTTCGAATTGAGATCAATCACATTGAAGTCACCTTAACAATAGGCAAATTATATATAGTATAATTTGATTGGAGACGGGAGGAGTTGACACATTGAGGTGATAGAGGAGGGATTGTGACGCAGGACGGAAGGAGAAATATGGAAAATAAATTAAAAATAACATAAAATAAGATAAACCACGCTAATCAAAGTCTCACCGATCAACAATGGGGTTTTGGTAGAGTCCCACCACCAAGAAGAAGAGCACACTCATGCCTCCAAGAAAACATCTTTTCCTTATGTGGCCCGCGAACAACCCTTTACCCAAATCAATTTCTTTGATTTTTTTCTTCTTTCTCTTTCTAAACCAAACATAACAAACAAAGCTTCTTCTCCTCATTTTGGTGGGCCACGATTTGGATAGCGATGCTGGCAATTTGAATGGTGGCGCTGGATTTGCCGAACTAACACTGCTGACAGCTTGTGAAACCAAAATCACTGCTTGAGGTGAGTGGTTTGCTGGGTTTTCCAAAAGAATGGGTTTTGTGGGGACTGAATTTTGTGGGATTTGTGGCAATATGAACTGTGAGTGAGTCAAAATTGCTGTGGTACTGTGGGCTGTGGTGGTAATTTTGGGTAAGGGTGGTAGTTGTAGTCTATTTTTGCTTGATTTTTGAATGGCAGTGGTTGTTGATTGGATGGGGGCAATTGGGATTGCTACTGGGTTTTCTAAAAGGTTTGGATTTTCTGATTGGGTTTCTTGTTCGGTTTGGATATTAGGTTGATTTGTTTTGATTGGGGATGGTGGAACGATTGGAAGATTGGGAGTTTGGTTGTTCCTCGATGGTGGCTTGGGTATGAGCAACGATTGCACTTGGTTCCTTTTCTAGTAATTGTGGTGTGATGGGTTGAGACGGTGGTTGTATTTTGGTGTCTATTGGTTTTATGAACGACATATTAGTGTGTGGGTGATTAGGGTTTCTTGTGTTGGTGGTTTAGTGTAATGGGGATGAGATGATACCTTTACGGAGTGGATTTGTTTGTTTGGGTTCCATGGATGGAGATTGGAGGCGACAATGGGGATTGTTTTGGCTTCACTAATTGTTCGGTGATTTAGGTTGTGTGACGGCGAGTGGGGTGGGTGGCCAAAATTTTGGATTGTTTTTGCACAATGGTGGCGGTGGTTTATGTGAAGGTTGGGTTTGAAAGACATACTTGTGCCAAACAGCATCCATACGTTGCGGTTGAGTATAATGGTTAGCCCCATATTCCTTCTGTAATTTGAATTTCATCTCTTCCCATTCAGAGATGGGCGGTAGACGAAGGCGATGAAGGTATTCTTCCTCACGTTGCCACCAAACAAGTGCTTGTCCCTTGAGTTTCATCTTTACAAAACGCACCTTTTAGTCTAGAGAGAGACCAATCCATTCAAGGTAGTCCTCCAAGGCAATGAGCCAATCTTGGAATGCATATGGATCCTGTTTGCCATGAAAATTTGACACATCCATTCTAACCTGCATCGGGACATCATACCGTTGCTGCTGCTTAAAGGGGCGGCTCCCAAACTGTTGTTTTGCTACTTTCTAGAAAGAATTAGGATCCTCTCTTTTTTTTTTTTCCTTGTTTTGAAGTTCACCTAATTCTCTTGAATTGTCATTATTTCTGGTGTCTCCTTAAAGTTTAATTTCTCTTAATTTAATATATTTATGAATTTATCTTTCAATTGTTTGTAATCTCATATCTTTGTTCCAATATATCCAGATACCCTGTCTATTTTAAGGAAGAAAAAAAATTACAAATATTAAGGCGTTGATTCGACTTTAATGATATTTGCTAAGATATCTATGCCTCAATATTTGCAACAAAAAATTCAAATATTTGTTCTTTAAAAAGAAAAAAAGAGAGTATTTTAGAAATTTTGTTAGAATTTAACGAAGAGATAATTAAAAAGAAAATTAAAAGTTCAATATAATAAATTGAGAGATTTTGAACTTTACTAAGGACATTACAAAAAGAATAACAATTCACGGGGTAAGTCAAGTGTTTTTTTTTATTCTCACTTTATGAACTCTTTATTTGTTTTTTTTATTATTATCTATTTTTTTAAAAAGAAAAAAAAACAAAAACAAAATATTTCCCTTTTTTTTATCCAAGATTTGTCTGATTTTGAAAGTAGTTTGATATGTACCCGGCCCATATCAAAGCTCAATCCAAATTAGGGCGGATAAAGTTTTACTCTAAATTGGGTTAGAGATTTTTTTTTTTTTAATCTAGTCTATAAAAATAAATATATGTTCTTTGAACATGTGAAATACACATGTTTTTTTAATAGTAGATACAAAGTTGAAATAAATTTTATTAAAAACTAATCTCACAAGTTATTAAAAAAAAGAACAAGTGTCACTTTTATGGACGAAAAAAAATTCAGCCACCAAATTTAAAAGAAAACTTTTTCTAATTAGGACCACATGGCCTACCAATTTTTGTTTCCCTTTTTCTGATGTCTTTTCTTTTTCTTTTTATTGAGTGCTGCTATGTGGCTGCCAAAACGTTGGCCATTTTTTTTTTTTCATTGGTGTTTATATTTATATTTTTGTATTTTATATGTTTGATGAAATTTGTATGAGAAATAAGAAGTTTTTTTAGTTGTATTTTGATATATTTGAGTGATATTAGCTAAATTTTCATTAACTAATATTTTGGTTCTAATGCCTCAAAACTCATTTATGGATTTGAAACTAGAACTTAAGGGTGAAAGGTTAACCCTTTAAGGATGATATTATCTTATAGGAATTCGATCGTCCTAAATTTTGTGTTAATACATTAAAACTCATTTTAAATTCAAAATTAAAATCTAGGGATGAAATGTTAACTATTTGGAGATAGTATCACCATAAAGGGATTTGGTCATCTAAATTTGGTACTAATGCCTCAAACGCTATATTGAATTTATACTATAATTATGCTATTGTTGAAGAAACATATAATGTTTTGCCATTGTGAAAAATCCATATAATACCTCAAAACCATGAGAGAAGAGGAAACAAATGTGAAAATGGTTAAGAAGAGAGAGAATATTGTAATTTTTTTTTTTTTTGGGAAGAGCATTAAAACAACTTGAGTTGGTGTACGGATTTTTTAAAGGAAAATATTAGGGGTTCTCTTCCATAGGTTCTATTGATGTTCTCTTAGTCTTACGTAAAACATGATTTAAGAAAAAATAAAATTGTAGTGGCCTCCACCACTAGTTTTTTTAGGCATTAGCACCAAATTTGAGGCATTAGCACCAAATTTGTGAGGTATTAGCACCAAAATTAAGACATTAGCATCAAATTTAGAATGATCAAATCCATTTTTTGTGATATCATCCTTAAAGGGTTAACCTTCCACCCTTAAGTTTTAGTTTTGAATAAAAAAAAAAGTTTTAAAGCATTATAACCTAACTATTAAATGAATTTATTAGCAAAAAAATGGTACTACAATTTTATTTTTTCTTAAATCATGTTCTATATAAGACTGAGAGAACGCCAGGAGAACAATACGGGGAGAACCCCTAGTAAACCCCAAGTTTTTTTATTTTATTTTTTATGACAATTTACTCTCTAAGTAACTCGAGTTTACACTAAAATCAAATCCGTCAACTTTGAGTTAATTGTCGTTAGTCTAGGTCAAAACGGTGTGTTTTGACCCATTAAAATATTAATTTTTTTAAAATTAAATCTAAAAATTAATTTTTTTTTTAATTTAAGAAAAAAGAATAAGCCAGGCCTAAGGTGGTGAACCACCCCCAAAAGGCCACCAAAAAAAAAAAAAGAGTGGCTGGAAGCCAAAACCCATTATTTATTATTTTTTGTGGCCTTTTGGGGGTGGCCGGACCACCCTCTTGGCCATGGGGTGGTTCAGCCACCCTATCAGGCTTCTCCCTCATCAGTTTAGTGGCAATTGGTTCCTCAACAAGCTTCTCCCCCATCAGTTTTAAATCAACCTTTCTCCTTACTACAATTGGAAACCTTTTTTTTTTTTTGTGGGTTTATGAGGGTTGGCCGGATCACCCCCTTAGGCCATGGGGGTGGCTTGGCCACCCCGAGACCGGGCCTTGGGGGTGGTTTGGCCACCCCTTAGGCTTGGCTGCATCTTCTTCTTCTTCTTTTTTAAATTTTAAATTTTTAGATTTAATTTTAAAAATTAAAATTAAAAAAAATTAATATTTTAATGGATCAAAACGCATCGTTTTGACCTAAGCTAAAGACAATTAACTCAAAGTTGACGGATTAGATTTTAGTGTAAACTCGAGTTACTCAGGAAATAAATTGTCAAAAAAAAAAAGACTTGAGAATTTTAAAAAATTCATACACTGACCCAAAATGTTTTAATATAATTTTTTTTTTTTTTTTTAATAAGCATCCTTGGAAGACCGTGCTTGCCAAAAAAGCTCTACTCCATTTTATTTACATTTACATCACATGGAAGTGGACCCAGAGTTTTATTCCTCTGTTAACTGCCCACTGATCGTCTCTCGAGAGAACCAAAATTGCTTTCCATCACTGACAACTTGCCTCGGTCGTGTCCGATGATATAAGTGCACGTGGAAAAAAAAATATTATTCTATTTTTTCCAATTTTATAATTACAATTAAAATATATATGCGTCCAACGCAAATATTTTTATAATCTTTTAATTCAGTTTAACATAATATATGTTTATACATGTAATAAATACATACCATTAAAAACATTATCTCATAACGTGGAACAAGTCTTTATTAAAAACAGTTCTCAATTTTATTTTAGACATTATTTTTAGAGAACGTTGCACCTAAAGTTGTTATGATATTTAAATCACTCCATTACTTAAAAAAAAAAACACATATTATTAAAAACATATATATTTCTCACTTACTAAAAGATATAATAAAAAATTGTGATTTTCCTGACAAAAAAGAAAGAGAGAAATAAATAGAAGTTGCACAGCTTGCATTGCACCGGAGTCAAAGATTCAATTATTGGGGTTGCTTTCACACAAATTCAGCGCGCAGGTGGTTAGATGAGCTCGTGGCCAGCTTCTGTTCCAAAATTGGTAGATATATATAGTTTTTATTTACTGAGTCAATTGTAGCCAAATTTTTATTTTTTTATATATTCTAAATCTCAAGGACAATGACAGAGGCTCCCGTTTTAATCAGTGATGACCTGGAATTGAGAAACAACGGTTGATTATTACCATCGCACATCAGGACGCCTTTGCGCCACGCTGCCCACGCACGCACCATCAACACACAACTATACGTACAAGGAATCCTATATTCCTGTTAGATCGCGATCGGATGGTTAGAAATTTAACAGAATTTCTAAATGACTTAAAAAAAAAAACTTTCATTTTATTGTAGCGAGTAATGATATAAGAAGGACTGAGTTCTCTTAAAATCATCTCAAATGTGATATGACATTTAAAATTATCAATAAATTAAAATTAATAATGATTATATTAAATTGAACATGATTTTAAATGTCACATTATATTTAAGATGATTATAAAAACTCTAGTATATATTAAAAAATTATATATGCAAATCATCATCAACTTTAATATCAATGATTTCTCAAATCTAAAATAATTCTATTAAAGTCATAAGATATCACAAAGAGGTAAACTAATTTCATTCATTTTGAAGGTATATAACCTTTACTTTAGATACAAACTATTCGTAACAGATTTCTTCATGTACAAACTCTCCAGTTTCTTTCAAAGTGCCAAATGTAGTTCCTTCACCTGCATGCGCACACATTCCCTCAAAACTTTATCGGAAATAGATAACAAAATTGTTCTATAGGCTTTTTCTTCAAGTTCCACAAATTTCTTTTTTGATGATATTGATCGTACCTCGCCTTCCAAAATCTCTACCAAGCCTTCCAGTTGCAACAAGACCCGTTGTTATGATACCAATTTGTTATATATGATCAAACAATTTCAGGATCCCAATGAAGTAGAATAAGACAAAATAAATATAATCACATGTGATATCAAGATTTTACATGATTTGGCTATATTCATCGGCAGAGACAACTAAGAGGCAATTCATTATCAAATTATAGAGTACAAAGAATAATAAGAAAAAAAACGTGAGAAAAACCAAGGCGATCGAAGGCATAATTCATGTTGTAAACAAGACTAATTAAAAGCCCCAACTGCCCAAGACATCAGCCAAAACTTCTCCTAAACAGAGAAGGATTGGAAGTTGGCTAATTAAATAGAGCACTGGTCACGCATAAGAAATGTTTTTCTATGAGCTAGCCCTACCGGCTTGATTATTTATTTAAGTCACGCATTACACTCTTTGATAATGGAGGAGACTTTAGTCATCCTAACCAATTGGATCGATAGAAAAGCACTTAATGATTTTAAAAAGGGTTTTGTAAAGTAATGCTCTCCGAATTGTAGATCGAGTTGCTGTGAATAGATAACATGAATTGAAGTAAATATGGTAAACCGATCAAACAAAATTGCTTGTAAATTAGCAAATTAAGGAAGATTTGCGTCAAGTCGTAGAACAACAAGTTTTAATGGAAGAAGCTTCCATTTGTAATCAAGATTTTGTATTTGTGGATCAATATTTACCCCTCGATGGTCCTCATTAATGAAAGCAGATATATATATATATATATATATATATATATATATATATATATATATAAAGGAACTGTACGTTGTAGCTGATGAAAGCCAAATCATTTTGGCTTTATTAATTAACATAGTTACACCTGGCATTTACATATGTGACATGTAACAATTAAGTAGCCCTATATACCTAGCTAGCAGTAAACAAAAGGGGAGAAAGAGAATAAAATGTGCAATTAAGCAGCAGGAAGGTACACGTCACTATCATGACTGTATTATTATGAGACATTATAGACGTGAAAACACTGTTTCAAGAATTAGAAAAAAAAAAAAAGAAGCTAATAAAGTTGGCCAGAAGGTAAGCACGTGAAAAACTAAGATTCAAACTCTTCTATTTTCGATTCGATGTCATTCTGAAGCCCTTCACATGTGCGTACGTATCTTTCACTCCATCCCTTTCAGATCAATAACGATTCAGCAAAGGCGTCTAATTCAACTTGGCTTTCTTCTGCCTTGAGAAGTTCTAGATATTCCTCATACAGCTCCTCCAACGTGTTATTCCCTGTCGGTATAATATGATCAGACTGGCAATCGAAATCTGAGCCGTTGACAATACCCGCATGATGATCGTCACCACCAACGAGAAACCCAGCTGCCCCATTTTCACCATCTTTGCTGAACTCGCACCAAGGATTAATATTATTTACCACATTTGATGCGTTGCAATGTTCAAAACTTTCGTTTCTTGGCATCGAAAAAGAAGTAACCCTTGTGGGCTTGGGGAGATGAATCTTTGGCTTCTCTGGCTGATGATGATGATGATGATCTAGATTTGCTGTAGTACTAGTACTCTTGCTCTTCTGCTGCTTCCTCCAGCTGTTGCTCTTCCTCTTTAATCCTTGGGCCGGCTCAGACAACTTTTTGTGGGTATTCGGGTTGGTTCCTTGGCTTCTGAGTCTTTTGCTGAGATGGGTGTTCCAATAATTCTTTATCTCGTTATCAGTTCGACCAGGAAGCCTGCCGGCAATGAGAGACCATCGGTTTCCCAGAAGCGAATGTAGTCGGATAATAAGTTCGTCCTCATCAGAGCTTATGTTCCCCCTCTTTATGTTTGGTCTTAGGTAGTTCATCCATCTTAATCTGCAGCTCTTTCCACACCTAAGCAGGCCTTCATGCAACAACAACAACAACACAGACATAATATATATATGTCACGGACATCATCATAGTATTATTAAACAATCAGAAAATTTTTTAAAAAAGAAAATTAATTTACCAGCTTTTTTAGGCATAGATCTCCAGTGACCTTCGCCATGAGATTGGATATATTTGGTAAGTAATGTGTCTTCTCTAGGAGTCCATGGACCTCTATGGAGCCCAACCTTAGAACAACAAGGAGCTCTTCCCATTTCTCTGGTTTTCTTCTATATATCCCTGGCCTGTCGCTCCTTTTTTTTTTTCTCTCTAGAGAAAAGTAGGGCGACAGGGGAGCCAATGCAAACGAATGGCGTTGTTCCCCCTTTTAAAGCTGTGTTCATGTGGATCGAAGTTAATGAAAGTATGTGGCCATGCATGGTAAAACCGTAATTAAGTTATTATACGCGTGATATGATGAAGGTGCGCAAATTACTTTTAGGCATGAAGCACGTAACCCAACAACCCTTCTTGCTATCTGCCCTTCTCCTGCATGCTTACGTTTACATACCTGGACGTGATTCCCATAATTATTAGAATATGCCTTCCGTAGGGTTAATTTTCCACCGCTAGTGTCATTTCGGAATTGCGTGAATTAAGGTGGGGCAATAATATATATGGTCACCACTTGATTAGATATATTGTCTCATGGTGCATAAAAATCAAAGGATCAAGATCGAGACTGCACATTGGTGCGTAGCATATTTCAAGAATTACCTAATTATGGCAAAAAAAACAAAAAAAAACAAAGGAGAGAATTTTCTCCTTTGTTGGTCTTAATTTGGCATTTTTCCTCATTATACTCTCAAACTTTAAAATTGAGAAAAGTAACAAAAAATAAAATCTTAAATGCTATTAGTTCTTTTAGTGTTTTTTTTTTTTTTGAAAACTTGGATTTTGTAAATAAATAAGAGCATTCACAATGGATGACACTTTTATCTAAAATAGCTCATTAAATTGATAAAATACTCTCTACATTGGAGAAGCTAAAAAAAATGTAAAATAGATATTTTATTAAATGGGTTAAAAAAAAAGCTACATATAATGGCACTATTCAAAGAGCTATTTTCCTAAATTTACTTCTTAGAGCATTCACAATGGATGAGCTAATTTTTTTTTATGTAAAATAGCTCATCAAAACTCAATTTATATAGTTTAGTTAATAACTTTTTAAGGACCTCCTACATCCGATTAGTTATATTTTTATCTATATCATTTAATTTTAATTATTTTTTTATTTTTTATAATGATTGTATTTTTCTTGATATCTTATTTTTCAACTTTTGAGAAAAAAGTGATGTGGAGAGAGAAATAATAGGAGAAAATTTTGGAAAAAATGAGATGTGAAAGAGAAATAGTAGGAGAAAATTTTGAAAAAAGAGAAAACAGGTGAGAGAAACAATAAAAAAAACGTGGAAGAAAATTTTGTGAGAGATAATGGGAGAAAAAAACAGACGTGGGAGAAAATGTAGGAAAATAGCTTTTTCAATATTACCGCTACATGTAGCTTTTTTTTTAGCTCATTTAACAAAAAATTTATTCTACATTTTTTTTAGCTTATCCAATGCAGATGGTATTTTATCAATTTAAAGAGCTATTTTAGATAAAAATGACATTTAGCTCTTCCATTGTGAATGCTCTTAAGTCTTTTTTTTCTCCCACTATCTCTCCCAAAATTTTATTCCTACCTTTTTTTTTAATTGTTTCTCACCTGTTTTATCTTTTTTTCAAAATTTTCTCCTACTATTTCTCTTTCACATCTCATTTTTTACAAAATTTTCTCCTATAATTTCTCTCTCACATCACTTTTTTCTCAAAAGTTGAAAAATAAGATATTAAAAAAAATACAATCATTATAAAAATAAAAATAAATAAAAATGAAATGATATAGATAAAAATATAACTAATGGAATGTAGGATGTCCTTAAAAAGTTATTAGCTAAACTAGATAAATTGAGTTTTGAAGAGCTATTTTACATAAAAAATTAGTTCTTCCATTATGAATGCCCTAATATTTTAATGATATAGAAAATGTAAGAGAATCTATTGTGAAATATATTTTTATATGGAAGTAAAAAGTAGTTTTACACCCTAAACTTAAGGAAATTCAAAGAAAAATTGCTACTGGTGTTCTTATGTACTTTCACTTTTTTTTTTCCCACTCTCCAATATATTTAATCAACAAAAATATGGTTAGTAAATTTTTCCATCATGATATGGTTTAATTCAAAATCAATGGTACAGATGATGAGCCCAGACATGCATATATATATATATATATATATATATATTAAGAAAATGAATGATACAAAAGACAAGAGATGAGTTAATGAGTCGTACATACAAGTAGTTGGCCGGGTGGCTTTTCGTTTGATGTAGTCGGTGCTCACTAGTTTTGAAACAGGTGGTGGTTTTAAGGTGGCTCCCATCACTGAGGAGTGAGGACGAAACAGTAGTAGCAGTACTATATAGTGCTTAAGGAAACATCCAATATTATTGCGGGTGAATTTTGCGCCATTTTATAGAGTCCCACCACTCCAACCGCGATATCACGAATAATGCATTCATGTTGGCGGGGGATCAGATTCAGGGGGGACCCTTCATTTAATTTTTTTTCCCCTTTCAATTTTACCAACTGCTTCTAGGGGTGGATATTCGGTGTTGGTAAGGGCATTTTGATTCTTTTACCCATGTTGAAATAATATTTTTATTTTATTTATGGACTGTTAAAAGTCGGTCGTCAATTGATAGCAGTTGGTATGTGATGAATGATTAATTTGCCCACTTACTTCAACGCGCGAGGATTTTAATTTCTACCGCCATTTTGGTTGTGTATCTATGCAGCCATAGACGGCCAAGATATAAGTAGTTTCAATTCTTACTGTGTATCAGATACCGTAAATACTCTTCATGTGTCTCCACGTGATAATCACCGCTCATAATTATGCTTAATTGTACAATAAGTAAAACCTTTTTAAAATAATAATAATAATAATAATAAAAAAAAAATCAATCTCTTCCCTCACGTACACGACATTAAGACTACCTTTGTCACGTCACACCAAAAATTAATACACTACCCAAAGTTTAGCAAAATCTCCAGCGTTTTTGGACCGTCCAATTAGGTCCCAACATTCTCACTGCTCAGAAAAAAACAAAATAGGTGGTCACGACTGAGGTTCTTTTTGTGGAACCTAACAATTTTTGCTCCTCAGATGCTCCATGCACTGCATCATACCTGAAGGTGCATGCGAATGAAAATTACTCGTAATTTATCTAAAATTTAATAATATGTTGATAAATATAATTTATGTTTGCATTGGCAGAAAAAGCTGCACATGTGTGCAGCTTTTTCTGCCAAGCTACAAAAAAAGTTAGGTTTTTTTTTTTTTTTTTAATAATAATTTTTTTTATATCTAATCAATCATTTTTTATTATTATTTAAATATAAAAACTATAAAAAAAATATATATATATATATAAATTTTATATCTTATCAATCATTTTCTAATACGGTGAAAAGGCCCAAAGCCTTTGCCAAACAAGGCCTAAGGTCATCACCAGTTAACCACCAACTTCATCAATGCCAAAATCTAAAATGACAGCAATAACAAAATCACCAACTTTACGCTGTTGGTGAAACATGAACAGGTGAAAACCCAAACATTTGTGCCCCAAAATGGTGATGAGGCAACTACTAGACTTCCTTCAAATTACCACTTCATTTCATTGACAATATTTTTTTCTAAACTATCAATTGTGTCAAAATTCTTTCTAAATTACTAAAACAATGCATGTCAATGTACCTCTCAATGACAAAAATACTCTTCATTATTTTATTTTATTTTTTTAAAAAAAAGCTCTTAAAATTACAACAAAAAATTAGAAAAAAATCTAAAAAAATAACAATTTAATTTTTTTTTAAAAGTGTCAATGCGTTATAGTTCATGAGGGCAAAATATAATTATCCCTATATTTTTTCTTAAATTTAACTTAATAAGACTTTTTCTTATTAAAGGTACGGGCCAGGCCAAATTCTCTTCTATTGATATATATCAAACTTATAGCCCATTGGGGCTACCAAAGCAGGCTGCAATTCAAATTGCAGAGTGAGGGTTTTTGCCCTTACGGTGATAAAGGCTTTATTCAAGAACTTGGTGAGATGTAGGACTTGCCACCAAAAAATTTAACCAGAATAGAGGGTAAATTGATGGAAATAATGTTCAAACTCATAACCTTTATTTTAATACCATATTAAACCACCATTTATCCTAAAAGTTTAAACCGATGGAAACAATTTAATTCAGTAATTTAATTATCCAAAATTTGAACATGTGGATGTTATTGATGCCTTTATACGGCAGAGAATGGATATTCAATCATATTTATCACTCTGATTGCATTGTTCCTTGGTTGGTTCAGCACAACTCAAGCCAGTTTCTTTTTGCTTGTTGATATGTTCATGAAATTTTTTGGAATTATTCCTGGCATTGTAACTTCCTATCATACGCACTAGCCTTACAAACCAGGCTGCTAGTGCGTATAACTTGTTTTTTGATACAAATTTTCTGCCTTTGAAGTACTTTGAACATAGAATAATGATGAAGTCAAGGTGAAAGTAAAGGGAGATGGCAAGAGAGGATAAGAAAAATTTGCCAGGATATGAAGCCATGCTATTCTAGTGTATGCTCAAATGCATCAAACAGCATGGTAAGTGATACAAACTTTGAGTAGAACTCACTCTTAAAATTGGCTTGTAAGGGAAGGGTGCCAAGGAGCTTATATACACATGATTAAGATTAGACTTAACTCGTGGGATACTAGGATCGTAATATACCACTATACTTTGCAACCAACATCCATGGCTGCCCACTCTATCAACACTAACCTGATGGTAGCCCTTTTTCTTTTGGTAGATCTATTCATCTATCAGATTATTCAATGACTTAATACTATACCCATACATTGTACCAAGACATTTTAATCCGGCCTATAGGTTGCCTCCGTGACTTGATCACAAAGCCATCACTCATTCAATCCCATACTTGACGAATTGGATTCGAATACTCGACGTGGTAGTTAGCTCTAATACCAAATGATATAAACCTTGGGTAGAACTCATCCTTGAAAACCAGCTTGCAAGAGAAGAGTATTCGGGAGCTTATATACACAGTTGATATTATACTTATTCCAGGTGGGACACTTGGATCGTAACATAGACTAAGCAGGAAATGAATCATTTTTCTAATTTGAAGTCTCAGCAAAATCCTAGAAAAGCAGAATGCTTGCAATGTTCTGTCACAAACAAGTGAATATTGTCGTGGATAATGTTCATAAAAACATTAAACATGCATGATAAATGAGCTGTGATTATGCAGCTAGCTTAGGTATAAACTCATTCAACTAAGGTTAGCATGCAAGGCTAGAATAACAACACAAGGGCAGCAACTTAATCATGAACAAGTGCTGGAAGTTTAAGGTTGAAACAAGTACACATGGGCAGCAACTTAATCATGAACAAGTGCTAGAAGTTTAGGTGCCAACATGTAGTCCAAATATACAATGACTATGACAAACATAATCAAAAAGCTCATATAGAATGTAAAAAGTCTATTTAGAAACCAGTAGAGAAATCCAAATAGAATTGAACGTTTGGAAATGATAAAAACAATTAAGCAGACCATCACATAAAATAGAAGTAAATACTTCAGACATATATTCCAACCTAATGAATTTGATGTAACTAAGAGCAAATATCGAATTCGATTCATGAACTCAAAGGAAGACAAGTACTAGTTTTAAACTGAATGACTATCATCTTACAAAAGAGGTGGGCTTCTAACTTTCATACTAGTTCACTACAGGGCATCTAACATAATAAGAAAAAAAAAAAAACTTTGGCACATCTATGAGTAATATCCTTTGTTCATGAAAAATCAATTACAAGACAGAAAGATATTGCAGTATATTTTACAAACCAGCAGCAGTGAGATTTTTTTTTTTTTTCAAATAAAATAATAAGGGAAAACTTCACTTATCCTCCGATGTATCAGTGGTTTTTTAATTATAACTTCGAACTTTTAAAAGGGTATAAGAAACATTTCACATATTTGCCGTTTGATTTAACCCTGAACCCTAATAGTGGGGTGAAATTAAAAGGAGCTGAAACATGAGATACCGACATCTACAATAAAATTTTTCTTTTCTAAATGAACAAATTATATAACACTTACAATCACAATTAAAATTGAAATCAAAGCAAAGTAATAGAGATATACTGAATTGCCATGACAACAAAAACTAAATTGTGCTAATAAAAAATCTGCAAATGCTACACCCTATGAAACATAAATCTCAAACATTTTATGAAAAATGAAGAACGCACCATAAGACATACATAATTCAGGAGATAGCAATATTCTGTGATTGCATTGTTATGGAGAAGTAAAATTAAATCTTCATTGAATGATAAAACTTCAAAAAAGAAAAAAAGAAGATCATATCAGAGTAGTGACAGAGAAGGAACAGAAACACCTGGATTGGTTTCTCAAAAGAGAAACAAAATAAAAATAAAAAATCGCCCAGTTTAATCAGCGTCGATCATTTGGGGAAATAATCATCACTTCTTTTCTTCTCAAACCAAAAAGGTACAAACTTCCTAATATTCACTACTAAAAAATAAATACTTCGTGAGGATTAGAAATCTGTAAACCATGTTGCCTCTCCTTTATTTTTCTCCGATTTCTCGGCAACCAAACAGCAAGAAAGGAAATTCAAAAACAGATTAAAAAATGCGCTCAATCATAGACCACAAGTTGAATTGAAAAGGCTTACGCAACTCAGAGCCAATCACTGTCAATGAAAACGAAGAGTCAAAGACGAATATCATTAATCCAAGCTTAATTTCATTCAAAGATATAAACTTTCATTTTCTCATCAACCAAACGAAAGATAGAAAATCACCGTCCAACTTAAAGGCTGAAACCGAGACCGAAGCTGACCGAAGAGCCTAGGAGTCACCTGAAAATTTTAACCGAAGCTGAGTCAGTGAGAAAGGGGGAAGCAAGAAGAGTCGGCGGATAAAAAAAACGAAAACACAAAAAAGGGGGGCCAAAATTTTCAGGCTTCCGTCGCAATGACATTTTTGCCCTTATGACTTTAATGATGGTATTACAATTTACATGTTATAGCTTAAAAAAAGTGTACGTGGGCTTTTAGATGTTAGTTTGTACGGCTTTACATGCAGGTGTGGTTAGTGATTATAGGCTCTACAAGCAGTTGCGGTTAGTGGTTATTAGTTAAAGTTGCTAATTGTAATTGTCTAAGGTAATTATTGAATTTTAATAATTGCAACTGCTTGACTTAGGTAGTTAGCAGTTACCAAAATCAATAACTGGTATTTTTATAACTGTTTTTTTTTTTTATGTAGGTTCTAGGCTTTTTTAGGTGTTTTGGGCCTTTAGCCACTAAACCCTATGAAACTAAGAAGAAAGAGAGAGACAAAGACAACAAGAGAGAGGAGATATAGAGAGTTCAAGAGACGAGACAGGGGGATGGCGCCGCATGATACTTGAGTTGTGAGAGAAAGTTTGAGACCGAGAGAATATGAAGAAACCTTAATCTGTATAAATCAGGCTGAGTGAGTGAGTGCTTGTTTTAATGTTTTCCCCATTTTGATGTTATATTTTGAATATAAAATATAAAATATATTTTTATATATAAGGGTAGGTAGTGGTTATTGACCGCTTTTCCCTACCCATTAAACCGTTAACCGTCCCATCCTAAGCGGGTATCGGTTTTTAATAATCGCCCACCAAAGCGGTTATGCGGTTATTGGATTGTTATACAAATTTCTTATAATTTGTCTCATATTTTAATTGTGTGAAATATGTAGTCGTAGTTACTTGAGATTATGATTTACTAGTAAATCTTTGATTAAGAAACAAAATTATGATTACAATCTTAATTATAGAGAACAAACTTAAAGAGTATATCTACAAAAATGACATTTTCCAACAGTTAGCCAAGACTATTTTTTATATTAAAAAAAAAAAATTATAACCCTGTAACGAATTCAAAATACAACGTTAAGCGTAACAAAATAGATTATAAATTACAATGATATGTTTTAAATAATAATAAAATTTTGTTGAATTATTTTATTTTGTTTGTCAACTCTATTTTTCTACCTTGACCCCTATAAACCAGAATATATGTATCCCTCCGTACGTAGAAGCTGAAGTAGTCCAACCCACGTCTACTGCTATATGAACATTGGAGGTAGGCTACCGACCAAGCTAAGCTAGCTCTGTAGATAGAGCCGGCCAGCTCCATGGTTTTCACGTTTGAGACTGACCCATCACCCGTCACATTCTCAACTAGATTATAACTTTCACCCACCAACATATATACTCTCTAACTCTCTGTGCTTAGAGAGAGAGAGTGAAAGTTAATGGCGGTGTTCTTGTCTCCTAAAAAGTGCATGCTTTCTATTATCAAAGAGATACATTAAAGTAAAAAGTTTATTCACGATGATATGAAACAACACTTTCAAAATCAACCAGACGAAATAAAAAGTTTATATATATTTGTCAAATGTTCTTTCTACTTATTTTTATAATATTTATTATGCATATTGTTAAAAAAGAATCTATTTTTTTCTTCTTCCTTTGGGTCCAAAGGAGTGAGAATGGGATCAAGAAAGTGGAAAAAGGTAATTAAATAGTAACACGAATTCGATTTTCTCGATTCTTCTTCTTGCTCTCTCGAAAATGGAATCCTCAATTATATTAGTGTCAGCCTATCAATTATTTTGAGTTTTATTGATGTTTTGATAAGACTGAATCAGACTATATTTTTATTGAACTTGTCTAAACCCATGATGTGCGCCATTTTTTGAATAGAGAAGAGAGAGAGGTGTTTGTTTAAGAAACAAGCAACATAATATTGCATTATTGTACGACACATGAAGACACGAGCATATAAATTGTTTCTTCTGAAACGTTATTAGTGAGTAATATATATAAATAATTAAAGCATTTTTAATATATATGATGAATTAGTAGTAATTTACAAGTGATAACCTTAGTAATTAAGCAATGAGTTCTTAATTAATTAGCACCCCCTCCGGCCACTCGATATGGTAGGAATAGTAAAATGATTTAGATATCATGATATTCGATGACACGCTAATTGTTGATGATGGGCAGGCCAGGGGGGCAGCTGGCCATGGAGAAAAGCCACCCATCGATCTGAAATAGCCACTGAGATTCAGGCTCCTTGGCTTATTCGAAGAATTCAAACCCACAGGTGTCGCCATCGTAAAAAGGACACCCAGCACAAAGATTTATCTTCCGCCCCCACCACCGGCGCATTATGTGGGACTCTACCTACGCCTCTTTTGTCGCTTCTTGTCGGCTTTCCGCTCTTCCTTTCCTCTCCTTCCATCAACTTTCGTTTTTCTTTTCTATATATATATATATATATATATATATATATATATTTGAACATGATCAACACACGGCTTCTCATCACTCTGTTCTTTTTCCCCCCCTCTCCCCTCCTCTCCCCTCCCCTCATCTCTACCAACTTTCAGGATTATTATTTACAAATTAAAAGGGTTGAAAAAACCAAGAAAAATCGTAGGCCGTCCAACAAAGAGAGAATATTTTTCATTGCTTTGGAAGCAATCTTGTGGAAGTTGCTTTTTGATAACGTGGGAAAGTTACCGAAGAGAAGAAAGTAGTCGAAGTGTTAACCAATGAAATCTTATCTTTATGAATTATGATAATCCAAACAAAAACTACTTCACCCTGCTCGTGAGTGAGTGATCCATATATAGAGAAACACTGAAAGAGGGTACGTATATATATATATATGAGCAGGGAAAAACAAGAGGAAAAAGACAATCACCATCATCAGGTCAAAAAAGAGAAACCTCCTCCACTGTACACTACACCCTCATTATTCCACCAACAACATTAAAGAAAAAGAAAGAAGAGAAGCATGGACAAAATCAGACAAAAATTCCCACATAAAAAAAATATATTTATATTAATAATAATAATTAATATTGTAGTGGTATACTATTTCTCACAGGTGTAGTCAAAACAAACGCATCTTTATTTAAGTTTCATCATACATAAAGTAAAGCCACCACATAAAGCCAGCACACAAACAACCTAAAACATTCTTTCTTCAACTAAGAGCGCAGCTGCAGACAAAGGAGGTGAATTCTCTCTCTCCTCTCTCTCTCTGAAGTCATCCGTTGCTTTTCTTCTTCTGAATTCATGGATGGTACTGCTCAATGGCCAAAGGTGGGTGGAGTTGTTTCGTTTCTTTTTTCTTACTTTTTTAAGAACAACTTTGAGCCATTTATTCTGGGTTAGGGTTTGTTTAATTTAGGATAACATATATAGATCAAGTTCCACTTACGCTTTTGATATTAAGATTGTTGTTAGTTTAATTTCATCCATGACTTCTCTGCCAGACCATGTTCATGCCCACTGCAAACCCTTTCTTTCTTTCTTTCTTATAGATAAACATGAAAGCTTCCCACTTTTTCTTTCCTCACTTTTTCGCTCATGTGATAACCGATAAAAGGAACTGGAAAAGGTATTTTTTGTTATTATTATTTGGTTTTTTACTTTTTTTTTCTTTATAATGTTTTCCTGCTTTGATTTGATTCTCCAAAAGATAAGCCTGGCTACTTTGTTTTGTTATTGGTATCCCATCTCGCTCTTTAGATCCATCCTACACTTATGGATTCATTTTATACCGATCCTTTAGCTAGATTTGTGTATGAAGCAACGAGTAACGCTAGCTATTTATTATACTGCTATGCAACTGGAATGATGTAACAATGAAAGTAGTCACTGATTTTTCCTTTTTTATAAGCCTATATATACTGGTTTGAAGGTGAATTTTTACACCAATTAATGGTATAACAGTCTTCTCTCACTCTCTTTCTCTCTGAATCTTTCTGTTTTTTTACGAGGGTTTCAGGAAGAAGGACCAGAGAAGGCGATGGAAGGCACAAGGCCTATGCCAGAGAGAAGGGCAAGGCCTCAAGAGCACTTGAATTGCCCAAGATGCAACTCAACCAACACAAAGTTTTGTTACTACAACAACTACAGCCTCACCCAACCAAGATACTTCTGTAAGACTTGCAGAAGGTATTGGACTGAAGGCGGCTCTCTCAGGAACGTTCCTGTTGGAGGAGGTTCAAGAAAGAACAAGAAATTCACAGGCGCAGCAGCAGCAGCATCAACTTCATCAAAGATTCCTGATCTTAACCCACCAAACATCTCACAGTTTTCTTCTCAAAACATTAAGCCCAAGGAAGGCCAAGATCTCAATCTGGCTTACCCAGCTACAGAGAAGTATCATGGTGTATCCCAATATCTCGAAATGCCCAAAATTGAAAACAGCAGCAGCAACCAACAAAACACTAGTCCTTTTTCAGATTTGGTGCTAAGGACTGGAATTGCTCCAAGGGGTTTGAATTCTTCATATATGCCACCACCAATGCTCGATTCAAATACATGTACACTCTACTCAACAGGGACTTTTCCTTTCCAAGAATTCAAGCCGACTACTCCTGCAGGTTTCTCTGTTGATGGGCTGGGAAGTAGGTATGGGGTTCAAGAGAATAGTGGGAAGCTTTTGTTTCCTCTTGGAGATCAGTTTAAGCAGAATATTTCAAGCACAAACGAAGTTGAGCAGAATAAGGGACAAGGAAGTGCTTCAACTGGATACTGGAGTGCAATGTTAAATGGAGGATATTGGTAAATAAAAGAGACAATGAGAGCAATTCCATGTCGTTTTTAGGTGGTTTGGTTCCTTGTTTTATGGTTGTCCAGAACTAACACTTAGAATACATATGGTTCTTTGCTTTTTCATTTTTATTTTTATTTTTTATTTTTCTCTCTTTGAAGCTAGTCAGTCACAGGTGGGGGTTCTAGAGGATAGAAGAAAAGGTGAATATAGGGCTTGTGTTGGTTTTTTCCTTTTCCAAGGAGAACATGCCCAGTATTCATATATTCTTCTGTCGTCAGAAGTAGTTGTATCAGAAGTTTTGTATGTTTTCAGGAATTGTTTCTAAAGACTTGTGAGAATTTGTAACAAAAAAAAACATTTGCTTAATCGGTTGGAATTCCATATGATGGCCTTGCATGTGCTCTTTCCAACTTTAGTGGAACACTGAACAATTTTGTTGTTCGAATTATTAGTAATTCGAAACTCGTCTAATATGGGGCTTGAAATGTTCGCCCACATGCTTAAACAAGAAAGTTTTATTAAAACTCTTTGATATTTTGCTGTCTGAATTACCAAATCCATCATCTCCAACTGCTATGAGATATTCCAACCATGAAGGCAGGCATGAAGCAGAACCTTGAGAGCTGATGAGAAATTACAAAATATTAAATGGGTAGAAAGAAGCAAATTGTAGATATAAAAATAAAAAATAAAAAAACCACCCTACCTGCCCCAACCAAAAGCAAACCTAATATCTTAGAGACCCGGCCACTGAGTGGAAGAGGAATGATGATTACTTGCATGTCATGAGTCATCCACCACATCACATGCTTTCAATAAAACACAAATATATATTATATTATATTATATGTATACGTAGAAAGACTTGCTACGACCATCGATATTTCTGAAAAGCCCACGTCTTCCCGGGCCCACCAAACATTCCTATCGGCAAGCGTGTTGAAAAAATATTTGTCGATTTACAAGTCAAATCCATTCATCTTTGTTTTGCTCCCTATAGCCGAATAAGACATTAATCCATTTTATTTCTTCTAATTTTAAACGGATAATATTTATTTTATTATTAAAATTTAAAAGAAGTTTATTTAACGGTTTATTTTTACTCTTTAAACTTTAATTGACACTAATCTCAATCGGTTATGGACCACGCTTAATGAAGTAAAGATCATTAATTTGAATCTTTCTTTTCTTGTTTTCTTGTGTGAACATGTCAAAAAATCGAATCACAATCTCATCATTATTTTAGCTTTAAATATAGAGTTGGCTCGGGTGGAATAAAATTTATGACTATGAGTAGTAGGTACTGATAAACTGTTGGTAATTGGATGAAAACCTTGATAGTGTGCTACAATGCCACTTTTGCTTACTATTGTTATTATTATTAATGAGTAAAAGTTATAGAAATCATGAAATCAAAGACCAACAAAATAACCCTATCCATACGCCAAACTATTTAAAAGTTGTAAAGGTTAAGAGATACATCTACAAGTAGATGATGATGAGTCACAACCTTGGACTGAGAGATAGATGGCTACAAAATCAGCGTCACCTTAATTGAGGTCCAGATCTGGATTTGAAGTCTTATTTGCAGCAAAAGGCTTCATATCAGAAGAGAGTTGGGGAGGAGCAAGGGTAAAGATTCATCAGATTTACCCAGAGAAACAGAGGAAGACGATGGTGCGTGTAGTCCACACATGCATGATGTAGCAGTGTGGGGCATGCACAGTACTATAATGACAGATGTCAGTTGAAGGAAATGTAACTGGAGATGATGGAGGAGGGTCACGTGGCTTATGTGGATGGGAGGTTGGATAGATCTAAGATCCAAATGCAAACAAAAAAAAAAAATGTTGAAACTAAATGGAAAAGAGGAAATAGGAACCAGAAGAAGCCATAAGGCAATAAAAGGTTTACGAGGGCATGGGTGGAAAAATTCCTGAGAAGTGAGAACTATATATGATTCCCCTCATATTGAATAGGAATTGTCAACTCTTGCATATCTTATATTTGTATAAATTACCAGTGACACTTGTCACTCAATGTCAACTTTTTACTTTAAAAATAACTTCAGAGTTCATTTCATTTTAGGAAGAAACAAAAAAAAAAAAAAAAAAAAAGGAATTGTTTCTCACCCAAATTAGATTTACCATTATTTATTCTATAGCTACTAAATGAATATGTATAATATTATTTTAAATAATTAAACTTCATTTTCTAAATATAGTGTTTTCTTAACTATGATATAGATTCAAACTCTTTAAAGTGTATGAACAAGAAAAATATGATATAAACTGTCAAAAATTATAATTCTTGTGAGTTTAATTTGTATTATCAAGATTCGAAATTCTTAATTACCGAACAAGCCTGTACTAGTTTGTTCATAACGAGGTGTCAAATTTCCAACAATGTATGGAGATGTACACATGTATCTCTTCTTGAAGCACATTTTTTCCTGGTATAGGCAATTATTTTATTGCAATGCCAATATATGTGATCAACTGAAAAAAGCACCATGATAATCCATATGTATTAAACCTCTCTACTGTACAAAGATAACTCAATACAATCATTTCTTCAATATCTAAGAGACTTGAAGAAATTAACACTGGCACAAAAACATTACATATTTGAATATCCTTCCAGTTCTGATTTCTATACAGAGATATAACTTCTAACCAGAACAAGTGAAGGATAACAGTTTTAAGCAGGTAAATCTAACTCTTTCCTGATGCAAACCGCACTTCACTTATCTGCATTAATTCCAAAGATCCGGACCTTGTGCATATTGGGGAACTTGGCAATAACCAGCACAATCACTGCCAGAGTATTGAAGAAGAGCATAGGGTGCTGGTAGTCAGTCGTGTGTGAGGCTATCAAGTAGCTGTCAACAGAGAAAAATCAATGAGATTCTGCAGCTTTCACAAACAAAATCCAAGTAATTGGCAGCTAAATAAAAACATTTCACAAGGTAGTAGCATCACAATTAAACAACCTTACACAAAACATGGACCCCACTATCAGCAAGAGGAATTTTTTAGACTCCATTTCAATATAAACTCCAATTAGAACTTTGGATTTAAAATATTTCAGAACATTGAATTTCTATTTGACGTTTCACTTAAATTGGTATATGCTTCATTTGCAAAACTGCAGGAAGGTTTCTCATGATTTTCAACGAGCATCTTGCGAGTGATCTTTTCAGACCTTGACTTCAAATTTCCAGGAATAAGACGCTAGTTATATGCACAATAGATGATGATAAATGCTTTTATATATATGTGTGTGTGATTCCAAAACAGAACAAAATTAACAATGAACTGCACATTCTTTGCCAAAAGAAGGGGCTCAAACAAAAGTATCATGTCTAGACACCTCACTCATTATTAAACTGTCCTTCCAACCAGGTGAATGCAGGTCCTAACCTGGGAAACTTTTTTCTTTATTGGTAGTTTACATACCAAGTGGGCCTTAAACCACGACCTCATCCTTCACCCTATTTTTATGGGGGAAGGAAAATGCCATTTCAGTCAGAGCTCGTTGGCTTAACTTGGAAACTTATATGAGGTGTACGTCAATCATATTGACAAAAAACAAATGTACCGTGGCATGCATTAGTGATCCAAATTGGCCTGTACAGGCAAAACCATTGCCATAACTAATCCAATTTGACCAATACAATTCAATAAACAGGTTGGGATACGTTAAGCTCTCAAAACTTAACAAATATATATATATATATATATATATATAACTTTCTAGAAGTACTAAAAACAATCGTGATACTTATTTATCTCTCTTAAAATTAAAAAACCAATGGGGTTGGTCCCCCAGATAACAGCTGATCACATATATTGGCTTGGAATTTATTTCGCATTTTATCTCTTTAGCAATTTGAATTAAGCAACTTTTGGCATAAATTAAGACCAGCACCATCCATCTTTCATAAAAAAAGTGTTGGTGCTTAGGCCAATGGTAACAACGAAAAAATAATAATACATTAGAAAGATCCTTATCATATAATTAGATAAATAGCTTAAACCATTTACCCAAATATCCTCAGCACCAATTCGCAAGAAAAGTAAATTATTATTTTAATTAATGAATTAAAAATTGTTACGGAGTATACTGTAGACATGGGCTTTACTTAAGAATATTGATGACAGGTGGATAGACAATTTTTTTAAAAAATGATGGTGTTAAAAGACTCAACAGTATAAAGCATGCATGCAATGCGGATATAGTAACGAGTAATCCAAGTGGACCAAGTCCAAGAAAAATTCCAAAAAATGGACAGACTTGCACAGACTTTCCTGATTAGGCAGCAAACAAACAGACGTGAACTAACTTGACAACAACAAATTCTTCATTTACTAACAGAATTTAACTGCACAACAACATAACTTTACATAACAATAGAAACACTTAAAGTAAACAAGCAGATTAATGCATATGATACCACAAAAAACACCCTAGGTTGAATGACACATAAATTGACTTTCAAAATCTGAGCATGTTGCATAATACCATAGAAGTAAACTTACAGTACAAGAGGAACAACTGTTAAGAACTTTCTGTTGCGCGTGAGCTGCTTTCCGTTATCTATTTGCTCCCACCAAGTCAACCTATTGTAGATCCCCTGATCTTCAGCAAATGGAGTTCCTTTCTTCCAGTGAAAGAAGTGATAGGTGACCTGAAGGAGGAGATACAGTCAATCATGCATACAGAGAAGTGAAGAAACTTGACCTAGCAGTGAAAGACATAAACTCACACAGCAGAAGAATAAACATAGAACTTAAGCCATTCAGATGATTTAACTAAAAGAGGGTCTTCGTTGGTCCCTAGGCCTTGTCTCAAGTAATTTAAAAAAAAAAAACATAATACAACTAACACATCCGTCAAGATTGCGCCCGTGAACTCACCCTCCACAACTTATTTAAGGAGGATCAGATGCCATTTGGTCTGAAGACCAGTGGTAAATGGGTTGAGTGGGGTTGTGCAAGTATTAGGTTCAATTTTGCTTAGCACAAAAGGGGGTTTCGAGTGGGATTAGTGGCTTGTTTTAATTAATAACTCTCACAGCATTGACATTGAAAGAGTATGTTTAAGCTGGTATAAAACAAAAAATGAGTAGCTATATTCCATTATTAAATGATAAAAATCCAGTCTCTCATCTCGCCCAATTCATCAGTCAAGAAATTGCAAAAGACAGCAACATTTCAAAGACCTCAATGTATACATGATTAACTTCGTCTCACCATCTATATGCACTGGTCTATTCATGCTTTAGCTCCCTAGAAACTGGTGCCTATTACAAGGTGAAGAAGAGAACAAGCAAACACGTTAGTTGATATGGTGTATGGCATGCCCTTATAGTGAAGCATGGATACAAGAATGAAGTTTGGAATCAATGTTGTTTTCTGTCTTCAGACTACCGATTCAAAGAATTCCAAATCTAAATTGCAGAAACAACATTCTCTTATTTGTCACTCCCCACATTCTCATCTCTTCAATCAATCTAAGTACCTTGGAACTCTATTGCTCTATTTTGTTGATCAGAATCATTATTTTTTTAATATATATATACATATATAAGTAATCAAAATTTATTAAGAACCCAAGGGAGCAATCAAGTATACAGAAAGTATATAAGAGAAACACATATAAAAAATAGAACAATGCTAGGCTTACAAACAAATTTTACAAAAAAACTTTTATAACATGATGTGGCACAATATGATTGAGTTTCTCAAAAGTGGAATTTATTTCCTTTCCAATCATGTTGTAAATTATTTTTTGTAAAATTTGTTTGTAAGCCTACATTCCTATTAAAAATAATAATAATTAAAATAAAAAAGTCAAGATTTTTATTTTTTTTATTTTTTAAGATTTTGTTTTATTATTATTTTTTTATAACAAGGAACCCCTCCAAAACATGGCTACTTTGTGTATTCACCGTTGTCGGGTAAACCTCAGACCCGTGTAAAGTGCCCCCTCAACACGGATTGGGTAATATTGGCGGGTTGGCCCCAAAAGAATTGTTTACACCCAAGAGAATTTGAACCTTAGAACTATAAAAACAATCATAAGCAACCATCCAATAAAAAGGGTATTAAAGAAAAAAGTCTTTGACTCCACCACCGTACTCTTATTGTCATCAAAGCTTCAGTCATTTTTTTCTCTCCAAATACACCACATTATGTAGAACACAATCATCCTCTAAATAGCTTCAGTTTAAGGACTACCAAATTGCTCTCTCCAACAAGCAGAGAGATTTCTCTCTCAACAAGGCATGCCCCATGCTAAACCGAACAAGCCTAAAATAGAGTTCCATAAGGCACTAGCTATTTTGCAATTGAGTAAAATGTGGTCAAGGGTTTCTCCACTCTTCTTACACAAGCAATACCAATTTACCACAATGATATGATGGTTCCTTAAGTTATCCAAAAGTAAAGATCTTACTTAAAAAGGCCAATCAAGTGAAGAAAGCCACTCTCAAAGGAGCCTTACTCTGCCAAATACACTTCCAAAGAAAATAAATGTTATCATGGGGATTAAAACGTTATAGAACAATCTTATATCAAACAACCCTTTCATGAAGGGATTCCAACAAAGCTTGTTTACACCGATCTGTTTCAATCTGATGAAATACAACTGATGGAAAAAAAGAAGTAAAGAATTCTAACTCCTAATCATTAGCCACTCTCAGAAAAACATTACCAGTTAAATTTTTCAATCCAAAAGATTCTACAATTTAAGATGCAAGAAAAACTAAACTCTGAATTGAGTGACAACACCTTGGGTACATTAAACCACATTAAATTATTAACCGAGTCTGATATTACTACTTGGCTTAGTTCAGATTTCTCCAAAAGCAAAATAAGTGACACATCAGATTCAAATGTTTAATGTACATTATCCTTTCAACTGTTTTATCAACAAAACCCAGGGTAAGATATATTATATTATCGCAAGAGTGCCTTCACAAGACTGATCTCGTTTTCTACCCATCCATACAAAATCCAAAATCAAACGTACAAGCACTTCTTCACAACCTATAATCAGCAACTTCTAGCTTCAAACAAGAAATATTATAACATGGGTCTTTTTTCTTCACGCACAAAATACCACAAGAGAAAAACAACAAATCATCAAAATAACCTTAAACCCAAAGCAAACAAAACCCAAATTCAAAATTCATGCAAAATCACAGCCAAATACATGCCCAGGTAAAAAACAACACAAAACAAACAACAATATGGCTGTTCTGTCTTTCATTTAAAAAAAAACAATAAATAGCCTTCAAAACCCAAAACTCAAAAAATACAATAAAGATAGAGAGAAGGAGAGAGTAAGAAAGAGATTAAGAACGTACAGCGAAGTGGGCGATATTAACAATGGTCCAGGCCATGCCAGGAGAGCAGCCAAAGATGGAGAGGACGAGGAGCCAAGAGAAGAAGAGAATGAGGATATACGTAGTCCACACCCCTGGGTACATGAACCACTCAGTGTTCTTATTCGGATCCGCCGGCGGCACGGCCTTAACGTACAGATTTGCCATCCAAATTTTCAATCAATCTTCGTTACCGGATCAAATTCTTTGATTGGAAACCGATTTATGTAGCAGAATAGTTTTGCTAATTGTGGCTTTGTTGGGTCGAATACCAAACCTCAAGAAAAGAAAAGAACCGAGAAGCAGAGCTCTCAGTACTAGTTTTTTTTTTCTTCTCTCTCTCTCCCTCTCCCTCTCCCTCTCTTCGTGGCGCTGATGAAAATGAAGCTACAAAGCCTACAATTGAGTACCCAGATGGCGCTGATGAAAATGAAGCTACAAAGCCTACAATTGAGTACCCAGATGGAGATTAGAGAACAATAACAACAACAAAAATCTACGCAAGACGGCGTCGTTGAGGATTTCAGATTTTTCATTCGCGTGGGTTGTTGGATAAATAATATATATTCATTTATTGTGGAGGAGTGGAGGACCACGGGAAAAAAATTAGGGAATTTGTATTATTTAAAAATTGTTTTATATTTTAAATTGTTTGTTAATAATTTTTTTAATTTTATAAACGAAAAATATTTTTAAAACCATTACTAATAATATGATCGTATGATTATGCCCTTCAACTACTCAATTATGATGAAGCTTTTTTACCTGATCATATAGTATATTGTGCACAAATGCCATACTTTTTAATGTTCAATTTATACAAACCATCACATAGAATCTCAAAATCAACTGAAGTGTTTGAAACCATCACATATCATGTCAAAAAAAAAAACCATCACATATCCTTCAACATCAAGTTCAGACAAAGAAACCAAATTTTTGAGAAATAAAATAAGCGTAAACAAGTCTATGTAGCAACCAATATCTTGAAACAAACGAACGGTCCTGGGCCTCCTGGCAATAGTTGGAACTTTGACTCAATTTCCCATGAATGTGAAATTTTCATTTGGGTTTATGGCCTAGGATGGTAAGGAAGCCCTGCATTGAATTATAAACATAAACATGAACAGTAGAACATAAGTTAATCTACCAAATATAGGAAAGAACTTCTGTAAGATTTGATTTGAAATATGTGCAAGTTAAAGACTTACCTTTCTTTTCAAACCATGCCCTACGTTTGTAACAATTTTTCTGAATATGCCCAAACTTTTTGCAAAAATAGCATTGGACATTGTTTAGTCTCTTCTCATGAACCTCAGTTACTTGGAGAGACCCATTAACTTTAGGTGGCTCTATGACATTGTTTTGTCTTGTCTCTGGACCGTTAGCTTCAGGTGGATCTATGACATTATTTTGTCTCTTTTCATGAACTTTAGTTACTTGACAAGGTTCATTAACTTCAGGTACATCTATCCTTTTAGCTCCTTCACTTATAAGGTGAACTGAATGATGTCCTTGCTGCTTAAGCCTTGCCTCTTCTTGAATAAGTATACTGGTCAATTCATTGATATTCCACTTATCCTTAATAGTATTGTAAAGAATTTGAAATGACTCATACTGAGGAGGCAATGAGTTAAAGATGAATTGCACAAGAAATAACTCATCCACATTCATCCCAAGAGCCTCTAATTTAGTAGCTAAATTTATCATTTCAAGGATATGCTCATGTATCCCACGTGTATCATCAAATTTTTTGGTGGTAGGTTCTGTTATCAATGTCTCCGTAAGAGAAGTGTCAGCTGATTGGAAACGTTCTTCCACACTTTTAAAGAATTCTTTAGCATTGTCACATTTAGGAAGAGTTGACTTAATATTGTTTGCTATTTTCATTTGCATAAACATAATGCTCAATCTATTTGATCGCTCCCAAGATTGGTATTTAGCCTTTTCTTCCACGTTGCTTGAATCAGTAATAGTAGTCGGTTTCTCAATCCATAGTGCTAAATCAAGGTTCATAACACCAAGGTAAAATTGAACTTGTTCAGACCAATCTAAGAAATTCGTTCCATCAAGAATTGGAACTGATGCTGCAATCAAATAAATGCTCACTATATCAATGCTTTGAGTTATCAAACATAACCTAATAATTTAATAAATAGTAAGTAATATACTGCATTTCACATTTTAGTTGAAATTACAATATACTCAAAAATGTAATCATTATGGTGATTCTCTTTAGCCTATTAGAATAAATAGTAATGCAACCGTAAATCTGTAAGTCTATTACATTTGGGTATCCGTTTCCAACTCTCAATTAATTATACACATTAATTATTTTGTCTCAGTTTAGCAATGACTTGAAAGGTGATGCACCTTTGGCCTAATCCAAAATATTATTGTGGTTCCAAAATTACCATAAAAAGATTTGCAATGTCATTGTCTTAATACTTGGGATATGGGTATTATTATTATTATTATTTTAAGTGAGGGATATGGGTATTAAGTTTCAAACATACGACTTAAAATTTATGAATCTTTTTAGTTGGGTCACTTAAATAGGCATAATGTACCATTACCACTTATTAACATAATATTCATGCTTCAATTACAACAGATAAAATAAGATAATCAATGATTAAAAGATGTACAGAAGACTATCTTGCTTTGTTCTCCTTTCAAATATGCTAAAAGTTTCTATGTCCAAAGAAATTACGGAACATGTAAAGCATAAACGAGATTTTGCTGATGAGAAACAAAAACTTGAGTACCTATGTTGCCTCAAATCAACCAACAGGTGGCTGTATGTCATTTAACTCCATCCAAGAGCACTATTGCATCACAGAAATCAGAATCCATGGAGAAGGAGAGGGGTGGTTCATTATTCAAGAGGGCACCCCTCTTGAATAAGAAATCCGCTCAATGAAATGGAAAGGATTCTATTTAGGAATTGGCCTAAGGCCGAACATAAATAAAGAGCAAAAGATTCATATTTCGGCAAATATCATTGCTACTTCACGGATCAAAATTATATTCATGCGAAATGGATAACAATACTAAAATATAATAAACTAATAAATAAGACGGGTAATTATTCTCCACGAAGTATCACTCTTTTATAACTTGGCCCTATGATTTGACACTTGTCACACTACTTAACCGCATTTGAGAATATCGTTAAATCAGACAAAACATTCCCCTTTTAGACTTTAAATCTCGTTAAAAGAAAAAATAACCTCAAATAACAATAAAACATAAACATTAAGAAAAAAACCAAAATTTAATAAAAATCAAATCTTAAGAATTAAATAATAGCTGAAAAAAAAACTTTTAAAATAATTTTTCTTTTGAAAAAGAATAAAAAATGGGGAATGGCTGAACCACCTAACCTACATGTATTGGGGTAGTGGTTGAATCATTCCTAAGTATCATAAGTGGCCACCCCAAAAAATTCTTGGGAGGTAACTAGACTACCTCCTATGGGTTTGAGGCCATTCCACCCCGAATCACATGGGGGTGGTTTGGCCACCACGCTCAACGCCCGGGGGTGATTTGACTACCATGAGGATCTGTTTTTGTTTTGATTTGTTTGGTTTTTTTTTTTTTTTATAATTTTAATTTTAAAAGCATTTTATGTAAATTTTGTTTCTAAACATAGGTATGTGCGTTATTTATTTTTTTAACAATTTTGACTTACATATGAGTTTTTTATTTTTTTTTAAACAAAATTGTAGTTCAATGCGATTGAGTGTGACATGTTAATTCATATAGGATCTTATAAATGAGTGATAGTTTAAGAAAAAAAATGTAATTATCCCTAAAAAATAATGTAATGGAAAATCATGATAGTTATTATTTAGGCTCTATCCTCTATATATGGACAAAAATGTTTTCCAAACCAGCCTGGATAAAATATCCCCAAACCCATTTAAAATGGTACAAAATGTGTGTAAACATTTAAAATGCACATTAAATTCTTAACGTTATTAATAACAATTTATTAACTTAGACTAAATTTAATATACATTTTAAATGTTTATAAATATTTTGCATAATTTCAAATAAGTTGAAAGATATTTCCTCCGAACTGGTTTCGAGGAAATTTCTACCCGTGTAAATATATCACATATAAAATAAATTTACGTAATATTTAATAAATCTCAAGATGTTAATAAACTAATAAAAAGACGTACCAGAATTCAGAGTAATAAAATCTTGCTTAGAAGCCTCTCTGACTGTGTCATCAGCTTCTTCCCCATGATGGCCTTCCCAACCCATGTTGACAGCCAAGTCCTCCACTGCCATCTTGATCACATCATCTCGAATGCCAATATCAGCAGCATACCTGTCCAAAAAGTACATGGCAGCCATTACAGTAGCTCGACTGACAGGGCATGGCACCAGCGATTTCAGAGTAGAAGAACATATGGCCTCCAATGGGGCACCAAACACAGAAGAGACAGAAGACGCTTGACCACTTGCTCCAACCCCAAGTTTGTTCGCTTTTTTCTGGTGGCTGCCCTCTGTTTTTACTTTGCCTTCTATCACAAGACCAGTTTTGCAATAAAGCGCGAAGTCTTCGCAGTTGTTTTGAAACAAATCATAATTGCCAAATCCAGTTTGAAGAAGATAGAATGCTCGGCGGGTAACTTCTTCTGGTGGGTCAGATTTTGCAGTGGAGCATGTGCCACCCCTCACATGAGCAAGGAAAACTGATTTAGAAACTCCATATTCGTAACGATACAGAGATCCATTTCTAAGGAAACAATCCAGGCAAGAACGGAGTACACCACTGTTGGGTTTCCTAAATCCACATTCGGGATAGGAAGAACAGGTGATCATTGAATTATAAAAGCTAGAACCAGAAGATGTCCAACTGCTGGAATTCAAATCTTTTTGAGCTGTAAAATGGACCACCTTGTTTTCCCCAACAAAGAGACCTGCAAATTCAATATAGCTCACATTAAAATGTATTATAGAATTTGATTATCATCGGAGTATTTTGTATTGTGGTTCAGTAGCATTGGTTCAATGGTTCAACCCCAAATGCATACAAATACATCCATTGCAGACCATAAAAGGCAGATCAGTGTAAATTCAACCACTCAATTATGAAGCACAAGCCATAAAGTAACAGTTTTTCTGATCTGAACTAGCTAGCATTACACTATAAATTAGGTGGAGGTAAGCTGAACAAGCATTTTACACTTCAATCTATGTGGCAAACAGGATTAAGAAGAGTAAACTAAAAGCATCAATAGAAATAAAAGAATCCTCGAGTTGACGATGATGAAGATAAAGATAAAGATGATGACCTTCAAATTCAGATCATATGCATGCACCCTCTTAACTTGCTTTAAGTTATATAAATAAAGTATTCTGAGAAATTGCCAATTTCTTTCACAGCAATATGTTAAATCATTTTGATGAATCTCTGCCCAATCTATGCAAATGAATGGCATGTTGCAAGAAATCACATTCATGTGTTAAGATCATATAATTGACACAAACAAAACTTTGGGGGAGAAAAAAAAAACTCTTGCGACCCCCAAAAAATAAAAAAGGAAAAAAGAAAAAGAAAGGAAAGACAGATATCCCAGCATCATGAATCAGATAAGGAACAATTTCGCAAACATGTTGATGAACTTCATTTCTTAATCATGGAAAAACACACACAGACCGTGGTGAGAATAGGTGTAGGCAGCTCTGTAGGTGTAGATGTGGTCTCCAGGCTTGATCTCACTTCTCTCCACTCTGTTGATCAGCACCCCCATATTCTCCCTTTTTCCTTTTTTTTTTTTTCTCTCTGCTATGCTTTACTCTCTAAATCCACAGCATGTAAACTAATGCTCTGCTGTTCAGGGACGATCATCCTGCAGGTTTTCTTTAACTTTTCCTCTTAAATTGACTGTACGGTTGCAAATAATAATAAGGTCGTTTGATGTCCCACCGTCCACGGCAATTAATGTAAGAGAAAGCGACCAGGTTTCCGAGTGAGAAAGGAGTTGTAGGGACCTAGGATTCCTTAGCTTCGTTTCTAAGCGGAACCTTTATCGTACTATGTTTTTTGCTTCTTTATTTCTCTAAGCTCACTTTTTATTCATTTTGAAAACTTTATAAAACACTTCTTTGTGCCTTTGTGTGGTCCATGCAGGGGGAATGAATCAGAAGGAAGAGGCCTACAGTAATTAGCACACATTGGACTGACAAACTTACACTACTCATCTTCAACCAAATCTTCGCAATAAAGCGCATAGTTTTCGCAGTTGTTTTGAAACACATCGTAATTGCCAAATCCAATTTGAAGAGATACTAACTTCTTCTGGTGGGTCAGATTTTGCAGTGGAGCATGTGCCACCCCGCACCTGTACAAGGAAAACTGGTTCAAAAAGTACTCCATAATAGAAACGATACAGAGATCCATTTCGAATGAAACAATCCAAGCAAGAACGGACCACACCATTGTTGGGTTGCCTAAACCCACATTCGGGAAAGGAAGAACAGGTCATCATTGAATCAGAAGATGTCCAAGTGCAGAGTGCTTGAATTGAAATCTTTGTCAGATGTAAAATGGACCACCTTGCTGTCCCCAACAAAGACACCTGCAAATTCAATATAGCTCATGATCAATTAGGTTGATCCAACAACGTAAGGAGTCAACTAAAAGCCATTGAGCTGTTTGAAAGGTCGTTGATGTAAAGTTATATTCGTTAACATAATAAAATGTGACCACCTTGGTAATGGTAGATTGCTGATACTACATTGCCAACCAATACCGCTTTATGAGGCAGTGAAGGAGGAGGTGACGAGGACATGATTGGCAGACCAAAAAGAATAGGCCCTAACATTAAACGTTTCCAATGAAAGAGGACATGATCAGTGGAGGTGACGCCATTTCCAAGGGGAAACGAATTTGTTCTCAAGAATTGTTGGGCTGCAATTTGGAGAATCGAGAACGGTTTGGAACAATAACAAGGATTTAAAAATAAAAAATAAAAACTATTTTAGGCTTTGAGGTGTGTGTTTTTCAGAACAAAATTGCATTGTTGGTTTTCAGTTGTCGTGGGTTTCTGTCAAACTGTTTGACGAAATGCTAGAAAGCAACACTTGGAAGTTGGAACTAACAAGTAAATTTTTGAGTTTGATGACCCAGTTTGTTGGAATAGGATTTTCTTCATTAAATCATAAGTTATAATTCAATATACATTGACACGTCTTTAAAAATTTTAAATAATGTGATATTATATAAACCATTAGATGCACTTTAAGCATTTAGGTGGTTCAATTATGCAATTTTGGTCTTTCTGTGTTTAAATTGATCATTAACATATATAAAGACGTACAATACAATGGAGCCCTTGATGTGATTAAGTGAAAACCCGATTATGGGAAAGCTAAGTAGAGTTGTTACTTGGATTTTCACTTGATACGTCCCTAGGAAGACATTGGAAACTACTGCATGTTAAAACTGAAAGAGGAATGATATACGTACTCTAAAGTGTTTACCTTTTAACGTGGCAGTGATAATCATTGAGATTAGACCCAAAAATATATATATATATATATATATATTGGGAAATAGTAGAAACATAAAGTGTCTAAAACAAATCAATGTAACAACTAGAAACTAGAAACAAACGAAATATCCTGATGGCAACAATTGGAACTTTGACTTTTCATTTCCCATGAATATGAAATTTTTATTTGGGTTTATGGTTTGGATTATAGGGACACCCGCATCGAATAAGAAATGTGAACACTAGAATATAAGTCAATCCACCAAGTGTTGGAAGAAATTTTAGTAAAATTTGATTCGAAACAAAGACTTACCTTTCTTTACAAACCATGCCCTACATTTGTAGTAATTTTTTTGAACATGTTCAAACTTTTTGCAAAAATAGCACTCGACATTGTTGTGTATCTTCTCAAGAACCTCATTTACTACATTAACTTCAGGTGGGTCTATGGCATTGTTTTGTCTCTTTTCATGAATCTCAGTTACTTGAAAAGATCCATTAACTTTAGATGGTTCTATGACATTGTTTTCTCTCTTCTCAAGAACCTCAATTACTTGATGAAAATTCAAGTTATTTAAGCACTTATTTGATGAGCATTGATACAAGCCTCAAGTTGTGTCATCCCAAATTATATGTATGTTTACCAATTTGTGTTGATCAAATCATATATATTACCTACATACAGAGCTTGTAATAGTTCCAATATGACTCATTATTGTGTCACATTGGAACAATGTTAGGCACTTGATCATTGTGTGTCAAATTGATTCAAATACTTGCATCTTAGCAAAAGCAGATTTTGACATATTGTATGCAAGATAAAGAGTACCATAACATTAACTTAGATTCATAAGCTGTTGAAAGCAAACAATAACATACAAAAGCCTCATAGCAAACACAGGCATGCATTTATCATACAGAAAGTTACGTCATCCACCAATCATGGTCCAAGCCATGCCATCTCCCAAATCCATTACAACAAAACAAATTTTGTCAATGCAGCCTCCACGCATCATGGTCTCATCAACCATAACCCTACCACAAAAACAATTATCACCCACGAAAACACCAACATATGAGTTAGATATTGCCTTATTCGTGCCCTACCATAGAAACAATAATTGTCAGCTGGTTGGAAACGTTTTCCACAGTTTCAAAGAACTCCTTAGCATTGTCACATTCAGGAAGAATTGATTTAATGTTGTTCTCTATGGTGTTTCGCATAAACATAATGCTCAATCTGTTCGATTGCTCCCAAGACTTGTACATAACCCTTTCTTCTGCATTACTTGAATTAGTAATAGCATGTGGTTTATTAATCCGAAGTGCTAAATCAAGATGCAGAAAACCAAGGTTAGACCGAACTTGTTCAGACCATTTTGTGAAATTCGTTCCATCAAGAATTGGAACGTTTCCAACTATAGAAACGTTCTTCCACAGTTGTGAAATGTTTTCCACAGTTTTGAAGAACTCCTTAGCATTGTCACATTCAGGAAGAATTGAGTTAATGTCGTTCTCCATGGTGTTTCGCATAAACATAATGCTTAATCTGTTCGATCGCTCCCAAGACTTGTACATAACCTTTTCTTTTGAATTACTTGAATCAGTAATAGCATGTAGTTTATTAATCTGAAGTGCTAAATCAAGATCCAGAAAACCAAGGTGAAACCGAACATGTTTAGACCATTCTGTGAAATTCGTTCCATCAAGAATTGGAACTAGCACTACAATCAAATAAATGATCACTATATTAATACTTTGATTTATCAAATATGAAATAATAATTTAATAATTAGTAATTAGTAATACCACCATTCACATTTGGATGAAAATTAAGATATACTAAGAAAATTTAATCATTATGGTGATTCTTTTTCACCTGTTAAGTATGTTACCTTTGGGTATCCGGTTCTAACTCTCAATTAAGGATACCTTTTGAAACAATAAGAATGCAAAGCGAATAGTACTCAAAATATACCGTTCACATTTATTAAAAGAATTACTCATGCTTACCATGCAATTATAAGAACACATGAAATAAAATAATCAATGATCCAAAGACAGAAGATTATGATCATGAATTTCACAATAAAGAAAATAAATAAAAGGACATACCAGAATTCTTTTGAACAAAATAAGCCTCGTCGCCTACCCAACCCATGTTCTCAGCCAAGTCCTCCACTGCCACCTTGATCACATCATCTCGAACGCCAATATCAGTTGCATACCTGGCCATACAGTACATCCCAGCGTACCCAACCGCTGCCGTAGCCATACTAACAGGCAACAGCCACTTCAGGGTAGAACAAACAGTGGCAGCAAATGGGACACCAACGAAAGAAGAGAATTGACCACTTCCACCAACCGGGTTACCCCCAGTGTTTCCGGTTTCAGTTCTATTTCTTCTGTCCAGTACTACCCGAAGACCAGTTTTGCAATAAAGCGCAAAGTCTTCGCAGTTGTTTCCAACCACATCATAATTGCCAAATCCACTTTGAAGAAGATACATTGTTCGGTGGATAACTTCTTCTCGTGGGTCAGAATTTGCAATGGAGCATGTGCCACCGCGCACCTGAGCAAGGAAAAATGATCGAGTAACTCCATATTTGAATCGATACAGTGACCCATTTCCGAGGAAACAATCCAGGCAAGAACGGAGAACAACACTGTTGGGTTGCCTAAATCCACATTCGGGATAGGAAGAGCAGATCACTGCTGACTTGCAAAAGCTAGAAACAGAAGATATCCCACTGCTTGAATTCGAATTTCCGTCGGGACTAAAATGGATCACCCTGTTGCCCCCAACAAAGATACCTGCACATTCAAGATCATATGCACCCTCTTAACTTATAAAGTATGCTAAGAAATCGCACATTTTCTTTCACAGCAATATGTTAAATCATTCTGGCCGGTGAATCTCTGCCAAAGCTAGCTATGCAGATGAATGGCATGTTGCAAGAAATCACATTCATGTGTTAACATATATATTGATACAAACAAAACTTTGGGAGAGAAAAATAAACTCTGAGACCCCAAAAATAAAAACGAAAAAAATAAAATAAAATAAACACACGCGCAGACCGTGGTGGGAGTAGCTGAAGAGAGCTAGCGCTCTGTATGTGTAGATGTGGTCTCCGCGCTTGATCTGACTTCTATCCACTCTGTTGGTCAGCACATCCATCTCCCCTTTTCTCTCTCTCTCTCTCACTCTGCTATGCTTTACTCTCTAAATCCACACCATGTAAACTAAGGCTCTGCTGTTCAGGGATGATCCTGCTTGTTTTCTTTTAACTTCTCCTCTCACATTGACTGTATGGTTGAAGTCCACGGCAATTAACGTTAGAGAAGGCGACGACGTTTCCTCATGGGAAAGGAATTGTATGGACCTCGGAATCTTTAATTGCTTCGTCTCTAAGCCGTGCCTTTATCGTACGTACCATGTTCTTTGCTCCTTTATTTCTCTATCTAAGCTTACTTTTTGTAATCAAAGAGCGTCTTTTTATTCATTTTGAAAACTTTATATGTAAAACACTTGTTTGTGGTCCAAGGGGAACGAATCAGAATTATAAACCCAACTTAGCTAGGAAGAGGCCTACAGTACTAATTAGCCATAGATTGTTGATACTAGATTGTGAAGAGAAGGAGCTAGCATAGATAGAATGAATATATAAGGAAAATATATGCAAATACATCCATCAACCGCTGAATAATGAAGCACAAGCCATAAATTGATTTGTCTTTTTCAGTACAGTGAATTGTGGGGTTTTAGTTGTCTTGGGTTTCTATCACTGTTTTACGAACTGCTAGCTAGAGAGCAGCACTTGGTTTCTAATATGTAAATTTTTGAGTTTGATTGTCAAATTTGTTGGAATATCATTCTCTCCATTTAATAGTTATAATTTAAAATTAGTATAGTTAATGTTGATACATCTTTTAAAAAATTTAAATAATGTGGCATTTTACACTCCATTAGATGCACTTTAAGCATTTAGGTGGTTTGTTTTTGCTACATGCAAAATTTAGTTTAATTTTTCTGTATGTGTTTAAATTGATCATTAGCATATATCCGACATAAATACAATGGAGCCCTAATGTGATTCAGTAAAAACCTAATTTTCACTTATTATTTCATCTAATTGTGATTTTTAACGTCACATCTACAAAAAAATGGTTGTTTAGTGATGGTTAGTATACTGTCGGTTTAAAAAACCGACACTAAAATATGCCTAATAGTGTCGGTTTTAGGAAAACCGACATTATTAAATAGTGTCGGTTTTAGCAAACCGACACCATTAAATAGTTAAAACTGACATTACTTAAAAAAGAAGAGGTGTCGGTTCAACAAAACCGACACTACTTAAAAAAGAAGAGGTGTCGGTTACTGTTGAACCAACACCTCTTTGAAAAAATTAAAAAGCCCGCCTCTCTCATCTAGCGCGCGCCTCTGTTCTTCTCTACTGCATTTAATTTCTTTTCATCTCTAGAGCTACAGATCTGTAGCTCTTTCTCCACAGAACCAAAAAAAAAAAAAGAATGCAAAAAAAAGCGAAGGTGTGAGCAGAGAGACAGGGTGGGACGAGAGAGTACCGTTGAAGCAACTGTTGCTGAGAGAGAGGTTCTGCAGGGTCCGAATCAGACATAAATCATACGGAAACCCACCGTAGATAGCTGTTTTTTGCTTCTGCTTTCTTACTTTCGATGCGTTTATGTTTTGTGCCTTTTGGTGTTGCTCAAATCTGTTTGGTTTGTGTGGTGGTGAGTATTGCAGTGATGGGGTACGCGAGGTCGCAGGGGTGCAGTAATCGGCGAATAAGTGGTGGGATGTGGCTCCTTTGATCGTGATGTTTGTGGGTTACAGGGTTTTGGCCTACTTGGCTTTGAGGATGGGGCAACCTCGCTGATGGCAGGATTTTGATTGAATTGAGATCTTGTGGGCTCACCGGCCGGGAAAAATCATGTAAATTAGATTTGGCATATGTTAATCCATTTATATTGTGATTTAAATCTTGCTGATGGGGTTTTCCTTTCTTTCTAAACCGTAGTTTAAAAGGTATAAGAGACCCACGGATCCATGGATCTGGTCTGTTGTAGAACACTGCAGGGTCATACAGGCAAGGGCTTTGTTATGCTCTCTGTTTTGGTTGCTTGGAGATACCAAGTACAGGCAAGGGCTTCTCGGCTCCCCAATTGGCGCTCTTCAAGGTATTTTCTTTTTTCTTTTTCTTTTTGTTCTTTAGAATATGTTTGGTTGGTGGGAAAATAGGAAAGGAACAGAGTGAAACAAAGCTTTTGTCCTTTCGGTTGGTTTCTTGAAATGAGTAAAAAGTTGAAGAGAAAGAGAGAGAAGTACAGAGCTTTCTAATGCTCTTGTGGTTTCTTCATATTTTGTGTTCTTGTCTCATATGTACGTAGATTAATCCTTTTAGTTGGTGTTCATAATTTTTTTTTTTCTTCTTTTTCTTTCATTGTTGGAAGCTTGCAAATCTGCAAGCTTGGTACTGATGTATATATATTTTTTATATAAAAAATTAATTTAGTGACGATTTTTTAAAAACTGTCACCTTCTAAAAGGCGTCAGTTAAACAGTATCACTGTTAAACCGACACCTTCTAAAAGGTGTCGGTTTAGCTAAAACCGACACTAATTAGTGTCGGTTTTGCCTAAACCGTCACTATTCCAGTTTTCCCTACCATGATTCTCTACCCTTTAAAACCGTCACTATTTTAATAGTGACGGTTTTTAGCCTTAAACCGACTCTAAAAAACCAACACTAATATATATATATATATATATAGAACTCTTGAAACTAAAGTCAAAAAATAAAAAATGTTGCAAACTGATCATTATAATGATCAGTCATATACAAACCGACCATTACAGATTTTTTTTTTTTTTTTACGAAAATTTCATCAATTAATAGCATGAAATGCAGTGATCGACCCAATACATCATGATCACAAGCTGTTTAATAAGATTCAATTATACAAACCATACATAGAATCTTTAAACCCAACAAAACAGCTAAAACCATCGATCAGATAACCATTAAGATCAAGTTTAGGCAAAGAAACCAAGTTTTGAGTAAGAGAAGAAACATAAATCTATGTAACAACCCAGTACCTAAAAACAAACCAAATGTCCTGATGGGAACAACTTCATTTTCCATGAGCAAGAAATTTTCATTTGGGTTTATGGTCTGGATTATAGGGAACCCCTGCATCGAATAAGAAATGTGAAAATTAGATTATAAGTCAATCTATCAAGTATTGGAAGAAATTTCAGTAAGATTTGATTCGAAATATATGCAAGTTAAAGACTTACCTTTCTTTTCGACCTATGCCCTGCGTTTGTAGCAATTTTTATGTATATGTCCAAACTTTTTGCAAAAATAGCATTGGACACTGTTTTGTCTCTTCTTATGAACCTCAATTACTTGATGAGGTCCATTAACTTTAGGCGGCTCTATAACTTTGTTTTGTCTCTTCTTATGACCATTAACTTCAGGTGGATCTATGACATTGTTTTGTCTCTTTTCATGAACCTCAATTACTTGAGGAGGTCCATTAACTTCAAGAATCTCAATTTTTTTGGCCCCTTCACTTACAAGGTGAACTGCATGATGTCCTTGTTGCTTAAGCCTTGCCTCTTCTTGAACAAGTATATTGGTCAATTCATTTGCATTCCACTTATCCTTATGAGTGTTGTACTGACTTTGAATTAGCTGATACTGAGGAGGTAATGAGTTGAAAATAAATTGCACGAGAAAGAACTCATTCACATTCATCCCAAGAGCCTTTAATTTAGTAATTAAATTTGTCATTTCAATGATATGCTCATGCATCCCACATGTACCATCAAATTTCATGGTGGTAAGTTTAGCCACCAATGTCCCCATAAGAGACTTGTCAATTGATTGAAAATGTTCTTCCACGTTTTTGAAGAATTCTTTAGCACTATAACATTTAGGAAGAGTTGATTTAATATTGTTCACTATACTCATTTGCATAAACATAATGCTCAATCTGTTTGATCGTCCCCATGACTTGTATATAGCCTTTTCTCTTGCACTACTTGAATTAGTAATAGTAGGCGGTTTCTCAGTCCGAAGAGCCAAATCAAGATCCCAAACACCAAAGTAAAATTGAACTTGTTTAGACCACTCTGAGAAATTTGTTTCATCAAGAATCAGAAATAACGCTACAATCAAATTAATGCTCATTGTATTAATGCTTTGAGTTATCAAACATAAAATAATAATTTAATAAATAGTAAGTAGTATTACTGCAATTCATATTTGGGTGGAAATTACAATACATTAAAAAATTAAATCAATATAGCAATTCCTTTTCAACTCTTAGGAATAATTAATAATGTAGTTGTAATTTGATAGGTGTGTTACTTTTGGGTATACCATGTTGAAATTTGTAGGGTGATCTAAAATACGAAAATAATAGAGAAAGCAAGAGAAAGAAAATAGAGACAAAGAATTACGAGTGGTTCAGTATTAGACATTTATGTTCACTATTTTGAATGACCCTTATGGCTACATTGTGCTCATAGACTTGATTATTTATAGTACATAGGTCCCTATTTTTTTTCTAAACTTTTTTTTTTTTTTTTTCTAAACCATAGGTCCCTATTTATAGTTGAATAAGTTGACTTATACAAGTAATTAAACATAAACCGACTTATACTAGGAAATATAAATCCAATCATATAGATATCAAAATATATTCTAACAATATTTCTATTTTAGTTTATCAATCACTTGAAAGATGGTGCACCTTTAGGCCAATCCAAAATATTCTTGTGATTAAAAAAAGTTAAAAAAAAAAAAGGCAATGCCATATTTGGGATATGAGCATTAAGTTTCAAGCATAGGAATTCAAATCTATGAAACTTTCTAGCTGAGTCAATTTGGTGATCAGTACCAAACTATTTCTTAATATAAATATCAATTCGAAACAATAACATTAATGCAAAGGGAATAATCATAATGTTAATCAATGTTAATGGTATATTGTAATGTCAATCATGCTTACAATTACAACAAATGAAATAAAATAAACAATAATCAAAAGACAGAAGATTATCATGCTTTGTTCTCGATATCGTTTCAAATATGCTAAAAATTTCTGTATATGTTCAAATAAATTAGGGAAAAATATATAAAAAAAGTTTTTCAAACTCCTAGCCATTTGCAATATAATCCCAAATATTCAAAAGGTATTAAAGTAGCCCCCAAACTACCAAAATGTATTAAAAAGGCCACTTATTTTTTATATTCCTATAATACTCATATTCTTTTAACAAATAAAACAATAAAATAATTGTAAAAAAAAAAGAACCAAACAATTTTTTAAAAATACAAAAAAAAAACAAAACAAAACAAATGGGCAAATAAATACAAAAAAAAAGTTTTTTGGAATAAATAAATAATTAGTCACTTTAATTAGTTTATATTATAAATTGCTTCATGTCGTATTAAAGTAAAATCAATGGGCGAATAAAAACAAATTTTTAACAGAATTTGACTTCAATGACTAAATTGCTTTTTTTTTTTTTTTAATATCTCAAGAACCGTACTTTTGATTTTACTTTAGCACAACATGAATATATAGTCATTGTAGTTGGTTTAATTAGTCACTATAGTTGGCCTAAATTAGTCATTGTAGTTGGCTTAAGAACCGTACCTTTGATTTTACTTTAATACGACATGAGTAGTCATTGTAGTTAACATAAATTAGTCACTATAGTTGGTTTAAGAACCGTACATTTGATTTTACTTTAATTTGACATGAATAGTCACTGTAGTTAGCTTAAATTATTTATTTATTAAAAAAAAAATTGTATTTATTCATCCATTGGTATTTTTGTATTTTTTTTTACAATTATTTTATGATTTTATTTGTTAAAAGAATATGGGTATTATAGGAATATAAAAGAAAGGTGAAATTTTTTATACATTTTAGTAATTTGGGGGCTACTTTAATACATTTTAAATATTATGAGACTATATTGCAAACGACTGATAATTTGAGGGGTTTTTTTTTTATATTTTTTCCAAGAAATTATAGAACTATTAAGCAAAGCATAAATGAAATTCTGTCGAGGAGAAAGAAAACATGAGTACCTACAATCTGATAGAATTACCAACGATGTAATATATCTACATAATATTCAATAAACTAAGAAAAAAATATATAAAAAAGCCCTTTCTAATAAACTAACCGTCGTTTGAGATAGAGCTCCATAATATTCAAAATGTATTAAAAGTAGCTCATCAAATTATCAAAATGTGTCAAAAAGGTAACATCTTTTTTTTTTTTTTTATTTAATAATCCTATAATACCCCTATTATTTTTAAAAAATAAATAAAATAAACTATTTTTTAAACAAGAACAAAAGGGGCGAATAAATACAAAATATATTAGTCACTATAGTTGGCTTAAATTATAAATTGCTCGTGTGGTATAAAAAATATGGATTCATATAAGTGCAAAATCAAACCCTAGGGTTGGCTCAACTTGCAGCCACCCCTTTCCCATTTTTTCATTTTTTTATTTTGAAAAATTAATTTTTTATCTTATTAATTTTTTATTTTAGTTTTTAAAAGAATAAAGGTATTATAGAAATATAAAAAAAAATATGCGACTATTTAGATACACTTTGTTAATTTGATGGGCTATTTAACATATTTTAAACATCGCAAATCTCATTTAAAATTGTTATTAATTTAAAGGCTTTTTTATATTTTTTTTCCATAAACAAAATAAATAAAAGGACATACCAAGATTCTTTTCAACAAAATAAGCGTCATTGCATTCCCAGCCCATGTTCTCAACCAATTCCTCCACTGCAACCTTGATCACATCATCTCGAACGCCAAAATCGTTTTCATACTTAAACATACAGTACATCCAAACGGCCGACCCAGCTGTTACCGCAGCAACACCAACAGGATTTGGGATTCTGATTACCCACTTGAGAGGAGAAGAATGGCAGCCCATGGGCCAAGGAAGGAAGTGGCTTGACCTCCGGTTTTTTTCTTTCCGTCTGCTGCCTGAAGACCAGTTTTGCAATAACGCGCAAAGTCTTCGCAGTTGTTTAAAAAGACATGATAATTGCCAAATCCATATTGAAGAAGATACAATGCTCGGTGGATAACTTGTTCTGGTGGGTCTGATTTTGCAATGGAGCATGTGCCACCGCGCACCTGAGCAAGGAAAAATGATCGAGTGACTCCATATTTGAATCGATACAGAGACCCATTTCCGAGGAAACAATCCAGGCAAGAACGGAGAACACCACTGTTGGGTTGCCTAAATCGACATTCGGGATAGGAAGAGCAGATCACTGCTGACTTGCAAAAGCTAGAATCAGAAGATATCCAAGTGCTAGAATTTGAATTTCTCTCAGGACTAAAATGGACCACCTTGTTATCCCCAACAAAGATACCTGCAGCAAATTCAATATATCTCATGATTTAATTATGCGGCAAACGGAACTAAGAAGATTGAACTAAAAGCATCGATTTTGAGGACGATGAAGACAAAGATGATGACCTCCACATTCAGATATCCACCCTCTTAACTTGTTTGAGTTATATGAATCAATATTTCTAAGAAATCGCTCAATTTCTATATATCTCAGCAATATGTTAAATCATTCTCATGAATGTCTGCCAAAGTTCTGCAAGTGAATGGCATGTTGCAAGAAATCACATTCGTGTGTTAAGATGAAGGGTTTTTTTTTTTTTTTTTTTTTTTTCTGGGCTAACAAACAACCTTAGAAGAGAACCACCCAAAAAAAGAAAAGGCAAGAAAGACCCAGGATCATGAATCAGATAAGAAACCGTTTTGCAAAAATGTTGATGATCGTCATTTCTTAATCATAGAAAATAAACACGCACACACACACAGAGACCGTGGTGGGAATAGGTGAAGACAGCTCTGTGTTAAATTATTAGTTATCCCAAAAGTTTAAAACTTTTGGGATAACTGGTAATTTAAGATGGTATCAGAGCCAAGCCCAATTGGTTGTGGCCCACCGTCACCCATTTGTTGCACGTGTTAGCTTGGATGTTCTCCTGCCACACGTGAGGGGGCGTGTTGGAAGTCCCACATTGCTTGGGTATTAAGGAGATGGACCATTTATAAGGTTGAGGGTAAACCTCAACTCTTGAGTTAGCTTTTGGGTTGAGTAAGGCCCTAGACTCATTTCTAACATGGTTACTTGATAAAATATAAAAATTTATATATTAAATATATAAAAAGTATTATAAAATATATTATAAAACAGAAGAAGGAGAGAGAGAAGAAAGAGAGCAAAAGTGTTTAATGGACTACATTGTATTAAGACTTCTTAATTAAGAGTATTACGGAGGCCTCTATTTATAGAGAGGCTATGAGTGATAAGCAAGTCACCTAAGGCTATGAGTGATAAGCAAGTAACTTAATAGACTACAGAAAGGTAAACCAAGTAGGCTAAGAAGATCCTAGAATCTATAAGGAAGTAAATAACCCTAGAATAATAAATAACCTTCACATAATATTCTTAACATCCCCCTTCAAACTCAAGGTGCAAGATGCTGAAACCTTGAGTTTGATTTTCTTCAACTGCAGTGGCTGGAGGCGGTCCACGACGTTGATATGAGATGCACCTTCAATAAAATTAGGCCAACTATGGGGCTATGGGCTTAAGTGGGCAACTAGGCCTCTTTTATAGGCAACTTGGCCTTTTTTATTCTTTTTCTTTTTTTGAATGGGCCTTGGGTTTAAGATGTTACCACAAGGCTGAAACTTGAGAAGGACCTAGGTTTTGGTTGTTACCTCAGGACTATGACATTACAACAATGAGGAATTAAAATGATCCTTGGGTTTAAGATATTACCACAAGGTCAAAATTTTTTTTTTTTTTCTAACAAATTCTTTCACTGCCCAAGATTCTCTTTCTTTCTGCATATTTTACTGCAACAAGATGCCTTGGAGGAAGGACGCTGGCACAAGGTATTCCAGAACGTCTGCTTGGATGGAAGGACAGCACAAGGTACTCCAAAAATGTCTGGTGGAGGAGGACGCCGGCACACAAGGTACTCCGGGAACGCCTAATGGAGGTGCAATGGAGTGAATAAATTGGATCTTGTTGAATCGGAGGCATGTTTGTGGAGATGTTTGTTGATGGTGATGTTTTGAAAAACATGTAAAATATAGAAAAGGAGAAGAAGATGGGCAACTATGGCCTTTTTTTTTTTTTTTGAAAGGAAGAAATAAAAGAAACTCCAGGACCTTTTGATAAAATATAAAATTTATATATTAAATATATAAATATATAAAATATAAATATATAAATATAAATAAGAAGGAGAGAGAGAAGAAAGAGAGCAAAAGTGTTTAACGGATTACATTGTATTAAGACTACTTAATTAAGAGTATTACAGACCTCTATTTATAGAGAGGCTATGAGTGATAAGCAAGTAACCTAATAGACTATGGAAAGGTAAACCTAGTAGGTTAAGAAACCTAGAATCTATTAAGGAAGTAAATAACCCTAGAATAATAAATAACCTTCACATAATATTCTTAACACTCTGTAGGTGTAGATGTGGTCTCAGCTTGATCTTACTTCTCTTCAATCTGTTGGTCAGCACATCCATCTCCCTCTCTCTCTCTCTCTCTCTCTCTCTGCTATGCTTTACTCTCTAAATCCACAGCATGTAAACTAAGGCTCTGCTGCCCACGTCAATTATTGTAAGAGAAAGCGTCTTTTACTTTTTTTTTGGTTGGAAACTTGGAAGCATCTTTCTATTCATTTTGAAAACTTTGTAAAACACATGTTTGTGGTCCATGGAATGAATCAGAATTATCAACCCAGCTTAGGAAGAGGCTTACAGTACTAATTAGCCATAGATTGCTGATACTAGATTGTCAACCAATACTTTTTTCACTGTCATGTCATAGAATTAGTACTTGAAAGTATATGTAGCACTCGTGAAACTAAAACTAAGCATTTATGAGGAAACAATGGCAAGTCAAAACCAAAAAAAAAATAATGTTGCAAACTGATCATTACTTTCCAAGAAAGCAGTCATTTACAAACATTACAATTTTTATTTTTTTTTTTCCCTTTCTTTCTTTCTTACGGAAATTTCGTCAATAGGATGAAATGCAGTGACCCAATACAACCTGATCACAAACAGTTTAATACAATTCATTTATACAAACCATCACAACCATAAGATAACCATTAAGATCAAGTTTAGAAAAAGAAACAAAATTTCGAGAAATAGAAGAAACATAAAGTGTCTAATACAAATCTTTGTAACAACCAGTTTTTAAAACAAACAAAGATCCTGATGGTAACAACTGGAACTTCAACTCCATTTTTGTTTGGGTTTAAGGTCTGGATAGTAAGGAAGCCCTATATCGAATTAGAAACATGAAGAGAACATGAGTCAATCTACCAAGTATTAGAAAGAACTTTCATAAGATTTGATTTGAAATATATGGAAGTTAAAGACTTACCTTTCTTTTCAACCATGCCTGCTTGTAGCAATTTTATATATGTCCAAACTTTTGCAGAAATAGCATTGGACATTGTTTTGTCTCCTTTATGAACCTCAAGTACTTGATGAGGTCCATTAACTTAAATGGCGGCTCTATAACTTTGTTTTGTCTCTTCTCATGACCATTAACTCACAGTGGCTCTATGACATTGTTTTGTCTCCTCATGAACCTCAATTACTTGAGAAGGTCCATTAACTTCAGGTACCTCAATTTTTTGGCTCCTTGACTTACAAAGTGAATGATGTCCTTGTACCTTAAGCCTTGCCTCTTCTTGAACAAGTATATCTTTGGTCAATTCATTTACATTCCACTTATCCTTATGCGTGTTGTACTGAATTTGAATTAGCTCATACTGAGGAGGTAATGAGTTGAAAATAAATTGCACGAGAAGGATCTCATCCACATTCATCCCAAGAGCCTTTAATTTAGTAGTTAAATTTGTCATTTCAATGATATGCTCATGCATCCCACGTGTGCCATCAAATTTCATGGTAGTAAGTTCAGCCACCAATGTCCCTATAAGAGACTTCTGCATTGATTGAAAATGTTCTTCCACGTTTTTAAAGAATTCTTTAGCACTATCACATTTAGGAAGAGTTGATTTAATACTGTTCGCTATACTCATTTGCATAAACATAATGCTCAATCTATTTGATCGCTCCCATGACTTGTATATAGACTTTTCTTCTGCACTACTTGAATTAGTAATAGCAGATGGTTTCTCAATTCGGAGAGCCAAATCAAGATCCCAAACACCAAGGTAAAACTGAACTTGTTCATACCACTCTGAGAAATTCGTTTCATCAAGAATTGGAATTGACACTACAATCAAATTAATGCTTTGAATTATCAAACATAAAATAATAATTTAATAAATAGTAAGTAGTATTATTGTAATTCATACATAAAATTTGTTGAGGAGAAGCAAAACATTGATCGAATTACCAATGATGCAATATTCAATAAACAAAATAAATAAGAGGACATACCTGAATTCATTTGAACCAAATAACCCTCATTGGCTTCCCAGCCCATGTTCTCAGCCAAGTCCTCCACTGCCACCAATGTCCCTGTAAGAGATCTGTCAACCGATCGAAAACGTTCTTCCACGTTTTTGAAGAATTCTTTAGCACTATCACATTCAGGAAGAGTTGATTTAATATTCTTCTCTATCCTTATTTGCATAAACATAATGCTCAATCTGTTTGATCGCTCCCATGACTTGTATATAGTCTTTTCTTCTGCACTACTTGAATTAGTAATAGCAGGTGGTTTCTCAATCCGGAGGGCCAAATCAAGATCCCAAGCACCAAGGAAAAACTGAACTTGTTTAGACCACTCTGAGAAATTTGTTCCATCAAGAATAGGACTTGGCGCTACAATCATATTAATTCTCACTATATTAATGCTTTGAGTTATCAAACATAAAATAATAAATAGTAAGTAGTATTAATACCGCAATTCATATTTCGGTGAAAATTACAATACATTAAAAAATTTAATCAATATAGTGATTCCTTTTCACATCTTAGGAATAATTATTGGAAAGTCCACATACCCCCTCAAACTACTAACCAATTGACAATATTTCCCACAAACTTTCAATTGTAACAATGTCCCGGCCGCCCAAACTACAAAAAATTGTCAGTATTCCCCCCAATGACGAAACTACCCTTAGTAAAATAAAATAAAATAAAAATACTAAAACTTCTAGAATAAAACCAAAAACTTAAATTAAAAAAGAAAAAAAAAATCCAAAGGGTAGCATATTTAAAATTAAAAAATTTCGATTTTTTTTTTTATAAAAAATGAAAAAAAAAATTGTTTTACAATTTTTTAAAATAAAAATTTATGTTTTAAAAAATTAACAATTTTCGATAAAGAAAATAAAATTTTCGTTTTCTAAAACAAATATTTTGTTAAAAAGTTTCTTTTAAATAAAAATTCGTTTAAAATGATTTTTTTATTTTATTTTAAAGATTGTTCTTTTTAAATTAAAATTTTTGTTTTGTTTTGTTTTTTTAATTTTTGTCTTATTAAGAAATATATAGGGACATTTTTATCTTTTTGCTTATCTTAGGGAGATATTGATAGTGTTTAGTTTGGGGAGGACATTATCGATTAAAAATTTATGGAGACATTATCAATTAAGTAGTAGTTTGAAGGGGCAATTAAACTTTACCCGAATAAATAATAATGCATATGTAATACAATAGGTGTGTTACTTTTGGGTATTTGGTTCAAACTCTCAATTAAGAATGCATATTAATCATTCTTGTTGAAGTATAATGAAGCTAGCTCTAGATCTGCTACAATGTTTAAATATGAAGAAGCTTTGATACCATGTTGAAGTTTGTAGGGAGATTTAAAATACAAAAAATAATAGCGAAAGCAAGAGAGAGAAAAGAGAAAGAAAGAATTATGAGTGGTTCAATGTTAAATTCCTATGTTCACCATTTTGAATGGCCCATATGGCTCCATTGTGCTCATAGACTTAATTATTTACGATACATAGTGTGGCGTCTCATATCGCCTGAGTATGGAGATGATGATATGTTTATATGTATATACTTACACTCTTCATGACAATAACGCATTTTAAAGTCGTGATGATTACGAACTCATCAAAATTTTGGCGTGAGAGTATTCATGCTTACAATTACAAGTTACAAACACATGAAATAAAATATGACAATAATCAAAAGACAGAAGATTATCATGCTTTGTTCTTGATCGTTTCAATTAATGTTCTTCAAATATGATAAAATTTATATATATATGTGTGGGGGGTTTGCTAGGGTTTTTTCCCGTAGTGTTCTCCTAGCGTTCTCTCAGTCTTACGTAGAACATAATTTAAGAAAAAATAAAATTGTAATACCATTTTTTTGTTAACAGATTAATTTTTATAAGCTAATAATTAAGTTTTAATACTTTAAAACTTGTTTTTGTATTCAAAACTAAAACCTAAGAGTGGAAGGTTAACCCTTTAGGGATGGTATCACCCAAAATGAATTTGATCATCTTAAATTTGGTGCTAATGCCCAATTTTGGTGCCATTACTTCAAATTTAGTGTTAATGCTAAAAAGCCGGTGATAGAGGTTACTACAATTTTATTTTTTCTTAAATCATGTTTTATATAAGACTGGGAGAACGTCAGGAGAATTTACGATGAGAACCCCTATCATTTTCCATGTGTGTGTGTTCAAAGAAATTAAAGCATAAATGCAATTTAGTTGAGGAGAAACAAAAACTGCAATCTGATAGAATTACCAACGATGTAATATATGTAAGTAATATTCAACAAAGAAAATAAATAAAAGGACATACCAGAATTATTCATTAATCCAACAAAATTTGGGTCATTGCCTTCCCAGCCCATGTTCTCAACCAAGTCCTCCACTGCAACCTTGATCACATCATCTCGAACGCCAAAATCGTTTTCATACTTAAACATACAGTACATCCAAACGGCCGACCCAGCTGTTACCGCAGCAACACCAACAGGATTTGGGATTCTGATTACCCACTTGAGAGGAGAAGAAAGAATGGCAGCCCATGGGGCACCAAGGAAGGAAGTGGCTTGACCTCCAAGTGTTTTCTTTCCGCCTACTACCTGAAGACCAGTTTTGCAATAAATCGCAAAGTCTTCGCAGTTGTTTGAAAAGACATCATAATTGCCAAATCCATATTGAAGAAGATACAATGCTCGGTGGATAACTTGTTCTGGTGGGTCTGATTTTGCAATGGAGCATGTGCCACCCCGCACCTGAGCAAGGAAAAGTGATCGAGAAACTCCATATTCAAAACGATACAGAGACCCATTTCCGAGGAAACAATCCAGGCAAGAACGGAGAACACCACTGTTAGGTTGCCTAAATCCACATTCGGGATAGGAAGAGCAGATCACTGCTGACTTGCAAAAGCTAGAATCAGAACATATCCAAGTGCTAGAATTTGAATTTCTCTCAGGACTAAAATGGACCACCTTGTTATCCCCAACAAAGATACCTGCAGCAAATTCAATATATCTCGAGTTTAATTGAGGATGATGAAGACAAAGATGAGACTTCCACATTCAGATCATATGCAACCTCTTTAAACTGTTTGAGTTATGTGAATCAAGAATTCTAAGATCGAAAATTGCACAATTTCTATATATCTCAGCAATATGTTAAATCATTCTCTGCCAAAGCTCTGCAAATGAATTGAATGGCATGTTGCAAGAAATCACATTCATGTGCTGAGATGAACAACCTTAGAAGATGGTCTGACAATCACATGGCGAGATTTTGTGTTTTCAGTTGAATTTAATGATGAACATGTTTAGCAATAAATGAGGAATGAATGATGCATTATTCATTCTAGAAACAACTGATGAGATCGACCAGACCATGTTAAAATAAATAGAAAAAACAGAGAAGATGCAGTAGTAGATATTTTCATATTTTTTAAAACCACCTAAAGCAAAGTGACACAAACAAAACTCTGAGACCCCCTACCCAGTATGATGAATCAGATAAGGAACAATTATAAGAACATGTTGATGATCGTCATCTCCTAATCATAGAAAAACACAGACCGTGGTGAGAATAGGTGAAGGCAGCCCTGTAGGTGTAGATGTGGTCTCCCGGCTTGATCTCACTTCTCTCCACTGCGTTGGTCAGCACACCCATCTCCCTTTCTCTCTCTCTCTGCTATGCTTTACTCTCTAAATACACTAATGCTCTACTGTTCAGGGACAATCATTTTTTCTTTAACTTTTCCTCTTTCTCTTTTTGAAATCATTTGACTGTGGTTGCTAAGCCATAATGATAAGGTCTATGTGAAATAACTCCGTTACCTTTTTTTTTTTTTTTTACATGAACTCCGTTTCCGAGGGGAGAGGAATTTTATGGATCTCGGATTCTTTGCTTAACTTCATCTCACCCCTTTTTTTGCTCCTCTTTTTTTTTTCTCTCTCTAAGCTCCCTTTTGCTTCTTCTTTTTGTTCTTAATCAATCTTTATGGATTCTACTATGTCTATATGTGATTAAAATTGCAGGAGAGTGGGTATTATCATCAAAAAGTTATTAACTATCTTGTTTTCACAATAAACTTTGTGCTGCAAGTGATTCAAAACCCATTTGAGTATTATCATGGAAGATTAATGAAAAGTTTTTTTTTTTGCTGTTAAGTGTTAAATTTTAAAGTGTATTTTCTAAAATGATGTAGCTATTAATTTTCTTCTTTTGCTTTGATGTGGGGGGACTCATTTGCATGATGGATGACACATGTCATTTTCTCATTGTTTAGCCTTTCCACCATCACTACCCTCATTCAACCCAATACAACCTTACACCTTCTCATTCGACATTATTATTACTTCTTATCCAACTTTTGTTTTTCCTTGGTCACATGAAAAGTCACACCTATGTTGTTAGTTAAGTGTGATAATATTTTAGAACCCTTGTCTATACCTTAGGCATGTTTCCAAGCCTCTCATTCAATCATATCTCACCAAAACCTTCTCCTATCTTGTGCAAGTGTGGTCCAACCCAAGTCTTTTCTATTGTTGTAATATTTCATAAATAAGAAGTAAATTTTTCTATTTAGTTTTGATCTTTCTTCTACTTTTGGTTGTAAGTCCTTGGACTAGTGTAACTTTGTTGCACTACTTGAAAATCGGTTCTTATTTTTCCACATTAAGCTCGACTAAAACCAGCAGGTATGTATGCCAGCCAATATATAAATACATTAACATACAGATGTAGTCAAGGTTATGGCAATTACAGTCAAACAGTGTTGAATATACAAACTGGTCGATCCAAGAAACGACATGGATTCTGTACTATTCTTACCACCAACAAATTCTTAACAATTGGCAATCAGTGGTTAGAATCCTCAGCTACTTCCCAGCCATGTTTCAGAGCCAAGTCCTTCACTCCCACCTTCATCATATCATCTCGAACGCCAATATCATTTGCATACTTAGCCATACAGTTCGTCCCAGCCGTTACTGTAGCCACACCGACAGGATTTCGCACCAGCAACTTCAGAGGAGAAGAGATAATGGCAGCATTGAACACCACTGTTGGATTTCCTAAAGATTTCCCAGTGCTTGATATCAAGTTTCTTTCAGATGTATAATGGATCACCTTGTTTCCCCCAACATAGATCCCTGCAAATTCAATATGGCTCATGATTAAGCTTGATCCAAAAAAACAAAAAGAAAAGAAAAAGGAAAGAAATACCCAGTATCATGAATCAGATAAGGAACAATTTTGCAAACATGTTGAAGATCTTCATTTCTTAATCACGAAAACACACACAGCAATCTTTTATTTCAAGAATAAAAATGTTAGAATATAATGGGATTTGATTTCACATTTGAATGTAATTGATTGTAGCCAGTTTTCCCGGCGTAATGTTTTCTTTTGATCCCCTGATTGGTCACTGGAATCAGAGGCTGCAACAGCAGTTGATTGAACCCTTTCATTTCATGCCTTTGACTCTTGTCGTCTATGTCATTCTTTGACGTTTCAGTCATTCTGGGCTTGTGCCTTGTTAAAGCATAAATAGAGCGGAAAGAGGCACCGCATCAGAACTTCACTTACCAATGTCAACAAACGCTGATAAACACTAACCATAAATAATTTACACACAGCATTGGATGCACGAGGATGAAATGTCGCATCATATGGTAATCAGTTGTTAGAAGCCTCACTGTCATCAGCTACATCCTCATGATGGCCTGCCCAACCCAGGTTCACAGCCAAGTCCTCCACTGCCACCTTGATCACATCGGTTCGAACCCCAGTATCAGTTGCATACCTGCTCATACAGTACATATCGTTAACAGGACTAGCAGCAGCAACTTCAGAGGAGAAGAAAGAATGGCAGCCAATGGGGCACCAATGACAGCAGAGGCTTGACCACTTTTTCCAACCCCACGTCTACTATCGGAAGACCAGTTTTGCACCAAGGTGGGAATATTAGTTGGCATAATAATATGACGTGAAAAATTTAAATGTGATTTTTAAAAATCATAAATAAAACATAATACGTGTCATAATTTAATTAGATGTGATATGGCATACTAACGGAATCCGTTAAGTCAATAGATGGAATTTAACTGTAGGGATTAAATTGTTTTTTTTTTTTTTTGCATACCACAGGGACTTTTGAGTTCGTTTTGATACCACAGGGAGTAAATTGTAAATCAAGTAAACCACATGGACTAATTTTGTATTTTCCCAATTAATAATGCATATGTAATTCAATAGGTGTGTTACTTTTGGGTATCTGGTTCAAACTCTCAATTAAGAATGCATATTAATCATTCTTGTTGAAGTATAATGAAGCTCTAGATCTGCTACAATGTTTAAATATAAAGAAGCTTTGATACCATGTTGAAATTTGTAGGAGATTTAAAATAAAAATAATAGCAAAAGCAAGAGAGAAAAGATAGAGAGTTATGAGTAGTTTAGTATTAGACACCTATGTTCACCATTTTAAATAGTCCATATGGCTTCCTTGTATGCCCCACATGGATATGGAGATGATAATGTGCTTATATGTATACTTACATCTTTTATAATAATAACGCATTTTAAAGCCGTAATAATCATGAACCTATTAAAACTCCATAGTTAAGTATGAGAGTATTCATGCTTACAATTACAAGTTTACAACACATGAAATAAAATATAACAATAATCAAAAGAGAATATTACCATGCTTTGTTCTCGATCGTTTCAATTAATGTCCTTCAAATATGATAAAAATTTCTATATATATGTGTGTTCAAAGAAATTAAAGCATAAATGAAATTAATTAGTTGAGGAGAAACAAAAACAAGAGTGTAATCTGATAGAATTACCAACGATGTAATATATGTACGTAATATTCAATAAACAAAATAAATAGAAGGACATACCAAGATTCTTTTCAACAAAATAAGGCCATTGCCTTATGTTCTCAACCAATTCCTCCGCAACCTTGATCACATCATCAACGCCAAAAATCGTTTTCATACTTAAAAATACAGTACATCCAAGAACACCAACAGGATTTGGGATTTTACTTGAGAGGAGAAGAAAGAATGGCAGCCCATGGGGCACCAAGGAAGGAAGTGGCTTGACCTCCGGTTTTCTTTGAAGACCGGTTTTGCAATAACGCCGCAAAGTCTTCGCATTGTTTAAAAGACATGATAATTGCCAAATCCATATTGAAGAAGATACAATGCTCGGTGGATAACTTGTTCGGTGGGTCCGATTTTTGCAATGGAGCATGTGCCACGAGGCAAGGAAAATGATCGAGTAAACTCCATATTTGAATCGACACAGAGACCCATTTCGAGGAAACAATCCGGCAAGAACGGAGTACGCCATGTGGGTTGCCTAAATCCACATTCGATAGGAAGAGCATCGACTTTGCAAAAGCTAGAATCGAATTAAGATATCCAAGTGCTTGAATTTGAATTTCTCTCAGACTAACATGGACCACCTGTTATCCCCAACAAAAGATACTGCAGCAAATTTAATATGTCTCATGATTTAATTATGGCAAACGGAACTAAGAAGATTGAACTAAAAGCATCGATTTTGAGGATGACGAAGACAAAGATGATGACCTCCACATTCGGGATATCCATCCTCTTAACTTTGTTTGAGTTATATGAATCAAGATTTCTAAGAAATCACCAATTTCTATATATCATATGTTAAATCATTCTCATGAATGTACAAAGTTCTTTAAAATGAATGGCATGTTGCAAGAAATCACATTCATGTTGTTAGTTTGAAGTATTGGCTAAGTTTCGTGATCAAAATGAAAAGAAAAGAGCTGCCGCTCGGACGGGATTCATTGCCGCTCGGACGGATGCAATCAAGTACTTCAATACTAAAACCCGAGACATCCCGCTTCTGCTCGACGCCTTCAACGCGCCGCCAAGATTGAAGAATGCGACGAAGAAAGCGATGGAAACCTAGAAATTTCCACATCAGAATAGTGACCGTCAACGCCCATCATGACCGTCCGAACGGCCACCGCTCACAAGCCCATCATCCATGTATATTTATGACCCAAACGGCCAATCTTCCCGTCTGAACGCTACCTATAATGCTTTTATTTGGATTCTAACCGTGTCCTAGGTTTATTTTTGTGGGGCTATTATAAATACACCTCTATAGAATGTTAGAGATACGGATTTTCACCCCAGAGAGTTCGTGAGAGGCTGTACTTAAAGAGAGAAATATTGTGAGCCTTGTTGTTCCTCTTAGAGGATATTTGTTAGTTTGTTTGTGAGCGAATTGAGAAGTCTATCGAAGGATCCGTAAAGGAATCACGTTGAAGAAGATTGTGAGCAAGGAGACGAGTTGAGGCTTGTCGATCTTACAGAGCCAAGGTCTTGCAAAGGGTTGTAAGTGTTCCTAGTGTCCGTAATCTCCGGATAATTTTCGATAGATAGTGATTTCGGTTTGGCGCCGAGAGGTTTTACAATTAGATCGGTTTCTAATTGGTTTCTTCGTCACCAAAATCTGTGTTTGATTGTTCTTATTTTGGTGATTGCTTGCTTAGATTAAATATCCGTTAATTCCGCATAAACTGTGATATTTATCTGCTTAGTTTTCAATTGGTATCGAGCGGTTCACTTTGTTTGGATTAAATTCTAAGTGTGATCCTTGTTTGTTTTCTAACATGTCTCAAACCCTTAATTCAGCCTAATTTTGATGGAACTAATTATGGCTATTGGAAGTCCCGTATGAGATTTTTCTTAAAATCAATAGACGCTTGGTCTGTTATTGAATTTGGATTTCAAGCTCGGATAAGCCGACAAACCGAATGGTCTATCTGAAACAAATCTCGTGGCTAATGACAAAGCTATGAATGCATTGTTCTTAGCAATTTCACAAATGAGCACTCTAGAATTTCAAATTGTGATAGTGCTAAAGATGCTTGGGAGATTCTAGAAACTACTTATGAAGGAACAAATCTTGTTAAAGCTACAAAACTTCAAATGTTAGTTTCTAAGTTTGAAAGAATTGAAATGTTAGAAGATGAGACTTTTGATGACTTCTTTGGTAAACTTAGTGAAATTAGAAACTCCATGATAAATCTAGGAAAGAAAGTTTCGACACTAAGATTGTGAGAAAGGTTATGAGATCACTCCCAGATAGATTCAAAATGAAGGTAAGACCATTGAGTCATGCACGATTTGGAGACCTTGAGGATAGAAGAGTTAGTTGGTGCCTTACAAACTTATGAGTTTTCTTTGTCTAAACCTAGGAATCATAAGGATCTTGCCCTTAGAACTCTTAGAAAGAACTCGATGAGTCATCCGATGAGGAACAGACGATGAGAAAATAGCATTGGCAGCTAGACAAGACCATAAGTATAGGCATCGATTTCCCAAGAGACTTGAAAAGCTAGAAGAGAGTTACAAGGATAGAAATGAAAGAGACCCACGTGGTCCAAAATGTTATGAGTGCTCGTTATGGTCATTTGAAGGATTGTGCTAACCTCATGAGTAATAAACCAAAGGATAAAAAGGCTTTCAATATTACCATGAGTGACACGATGAGAGGTTCCGATGATTCCCCTAATTATGTAGCTTTTAGGATTTCCTATGATTCGATGATTCTAATCAATCGATGATAAGTCCGCTCGATAATGAATCAAATAGGGTTAGTGACCTTCAAAACTCCTTTAACAATTTGCAGGAAAATTTTTCTACAATTAGAAATTCTAACCTAAAACTTGTTAAGGATGTCAAGAATCTTGAACTTGAAAGGGATAATTTGTAAAGAATTGAGTGATTCACATGCTGTTTGCAATTCTCTCAAATCTGAAAATCATGTGTTAATTGCTAAGAATAAATCCTCCAAAATGATCTGATTGAAACTAGAAATCACTTGAGTACTTTCTCTAGTGAAAAGCTTAATCAAATGTTGCATGCTCAAGCGCTCTAGTGATAGATCCGGTTTAGGATTTGATAAAACTGCATCTTGTTCTTCTAACCATGCCTCTGCTTCAAAGATTGTGTTTGTTAAACCATTGAAGTAGAAAAATCTTCAGTGAAGAAAAGCCAGCTGTTCGACTTAAAGGTAAGAAAGGTAAGAAAACTCTCTTGTATCTCATGCATCTTACCCTAGGCCTAGAGTTGCTCAAAGATTTGTCCCTACATGCCATCATTGTGGAAAAGTGGGTCACATTCGACCTCACTGTTTTAATTTGAAAACTCATGTGCAGAAGAATAAAATTCGTATCTAGGATAGATTGTGAGGGTTTGGTCACAATGATGAAAGGAGTGCTATCTAGGTTAGACTTGTTTGAAAAATTCATAAACCTAGACCTAAGATCACTCAAGTGTGGGTTAGGAAGGATGATACCATTCACCCATTGAGGGGAGTGGTAATGAACTCACCTTATTTTAGGTGAGCCAATAACATGCCTAGGATTGTTTTTCCTGCTTATCCTTGAGATTCCTAGAGCATGTTATATCTTTTTTTGTTTTTGTTTAATTTTTTTGTTGTGCATTTTTTTGTTGTTAAAATTTTTCAAAAGACAAAAATATGTTTAGTTAGTTGTTTTTCTTCTTCTTTTGTCTTATGCACCTAGATTGTCCATTAAATTCTCATGTTGCCTTTGTGGATTTAATTCTTGCGCCTTGGAATGTTCTTAGTATGCATGAGATGAACTTTTGTTAAATGGACTTGTTATTGTGGTTACCTAAAGCCCGAGTTTACACTGGTGCGTTTTGCCTATGCTTAATTCTTGTGCACATTTAAGCTTATTTTTTTGGGTAACCATATGAGGTTTTTGACTAGTATTTGTTTCAAATTGACCATTTGCTAGTTGAACCTAGGGCTTAAAAATTTCCTGCTTTCTGGTTGTGATAAGCACTACATGTTTAAGGACACTTTCTCATAGAGAAAAGAAACAAAATAGTGAAACAAATGAATCAAAAGATCACATTCCAAAAGGAAGTTATTTCAATCGTGTCAAACTTGTGCAAATTGTTTTACAATGAGAAATGTATAGGATGAGAGTGGCTAGGCCCTAGTATGATAAGGTTTGACTTTTGATCGAGATACTTGTCAAAACCTCATGGTGGTGAAACTCCAAGTTTTTGATGGCTCACACACACTACACACAAGTGGGTTGGATGAAACATTTTATTCGGCTTGAGTTAAACAATTTCAATGTCTGTTGTCACTTCAAATCTCATGTATATTTTGTATATTTGGAGCATGCTTGGGTTATTCATTGCTGAATTTTCATGAGATTTTATGGTGTATCATGTGTTTCATTTGACTTTTGAGGGGAGAAACATGGTTTGATTTCCAGTTTCTTGTTGATTTTGAGTCACATATTGAGGGGAGTTTCTATTGTTCATGATTATGCATTATCTCTTTGCATTTTTATTCATGAGTTGAGTTTATTTTTTTTGTTCCACATGTGCCTTGATGCGTTTGTTAAGTGTTTCAGGAAACATGTTACCTTTTGTCAATTTGTGACAAAAAGGGGGAGTTTATTGGGGAAATGATTTTGTTCGAAATTGCCAAAGGGGGAGTTTGTTAGTTTGAAGTATTGGCTAAGTTTCGTGATCAAAATGAAAAGAAAAGAGCCAAGCGTTCGGACGGGATTCATTGCCGTTCGGACGGGATGCAATCAAGTACTTCAATACTAAAACCCGAGAGCTCCGTTCGAGCTCGAGCCTGCGTTCGACCCGTTGGACGCCTTGAGCACGCCAAGATTGAAGAATGCGACGAAGAAAGCGATGGAAACCTAGAAATTTCCACATGGGAATAGTGACCGTCAACGCCCATCTATCATGACCGTCGCCAATTCCAGCCCATCATCCATGTATATTTAAGTGACCGTCCAACGGCCAATCTTCCCGTCGAACGCTACCTACACCGTAATAGCTTTTATTTGGATTCTAATGTGTCCTAGGTTTAGTTTTTGTGGGGCTATTATAAATACACCTCTATAGAATGTTAGAGTACGGATTTTCACCCCAGAGAGTTCGTGAGGGTGCTTAAAGAGAGAAATATTGTGAGCCTTGTTGTTCCTCTTAGAGGATATTTGTTAGTTTGTTTGTGAGCGTAAATTGAGAAGTCTATCGGAAGGATCCGGTAAAGGAATCACGTTGAAGAAGATTGTGAGCAAGGAGACGAGTTGGAGGCTTGTCGATCTTACAGAGCCAAAGTCTTGCAAAGGGTTGTAAGTGTTCCTAGTGTCTGTAATCTCTGGATAATTTTCTGATAGTGATTTCCTGGGTTTGGCTGCCCCGGAGAGGTTTTACAATTAGATCGGTTTCTAATTGGTTTCCTTTTCGTCACCAAAATCCTGTGTGTTTGATTATTCTTATTTTGGTGATTGCTTGCTTAGATTAAATATCCGTTAATTTCGCATAAACGTGATATTTTATCTTTAGGGTTTTCACATGTGTTAAGATGAAGGTGTTTTTTTCTTTTCTTTTCTTTTTTTTTTTTGGGGTTAACAAACAACCTTAGAAGAGACCACCCAAAAAGAAAAGGCAAGAAAGACCGGGATCATGAATCGATAAGTTTTGCAAAAATGCGATGATCGCCATTTCTTAATCATAGAACAAAAACACACACACGCAGAGAGACCGACCGTGGGAATAGGTGAAGACAGCTCTGTAGGTGTAGATGTGGTCTCCGGCTTGATCCTACTTCTATCCACTGTTGGTGCACATCCATCTCCCTCTCTGCTCTCTCTCTCTCTGCTATGCTTTACTCAGAATCCACACCATGTAATTAAGGCTCGCTGCACGGCAATTATTCCTTTCCCATGACGTTTCCTCATGGGAAAGGAATTGTATGACCTCGGAATCTTTGCTTCGTTTCTAAGCTGTGCCTTTATCAGACGTACCATGTTCTTTGCTCCTTTATTTCTCTCTTCTTATTTATTTTTTTATTTTGGTTGGAAACTTGGAAGCATCTTTGTATTCATTAATTTTGAAAACCTTGTAAAACACTTGTTTGTGGTCCGGGGAATGAATCAGAATTATCAATCCAACTTAGGAAGAGGCCTACAGTAATTAGCCATAGAGCTGATACTAGATTGTCAACCAATCGCTTCATTATTTCATCTAACAATGATTTTTCACTTTCACGTCCGAATTAGTACTTTTTTCCTTCTAATTGGTACTTGAAAGTATATGTAGCACTCTGAAACTAAAAATCATTTATGAGGAAACAATCAAGTCAAAACCAAAAATAAAAAATGTTGCAACCGATCATTACTTTCCAAGAAAGCAGTCATATACAAACCATTATAGATTTTTTTTTTTCCTTTCTTATTTAAAATTTCATCAATAAGATTCAATTATACAAACCATACATAGAATCTCAAAGCAGGTCTAAAAACATCGATCGATAACCATTAAGATCAAGTTTAGACAAAGAAACCAAATTTTGAGTAAGAGAAGAAACATAAATCTATGTAACAACCAGTATCTAAAACCAAACAAAATGTCCCGATGGCAACAACTTCATTTCCATGAATAAGAAATTTTCATTTGGGTTTATGGTCTCGATTATAGGAACCCCACATCGAATAAGAAATGTGAACATTAGAATATAAGTCAATCTACCAAGTATTGGAAGAAGTTTTAGTAAGATTAGATTTGAAATATATGCAAGTTAAATACTTACCTCTCTTTTGAACCATGCCTGCGTTTGTTGCAATTTTTCTGAATATGTCCAAACTTTTTACAAAAATAGCATTGGACATTGTTTTGTCTCTTCTTATGAACCTCAATCACTTGATGAGGTTCATTAACTTTAGGCGGCTCTATGACTTTGTTTTGTCTCTTCTCATGACCGTTAACTGTGGCTCTATGACATTGTTTTGTCTTTTCATGAACCTCAATTACTTGAGGAGGTCCATTAACTTCAGGTACCTCAATCTTTTTGGCTCCTTCACTTACAAGGTGAACTGAATGATGTCCTTGTTGTTTAAGCCTTGCCTCTTCTTGAACAAGTAGACTGGTCAATTCATTTACATTCCACTTATCCTTTTGAGTGTTGTATTGAATTTGAATTAGCTCATATTGAAGAGGTAATGAATTGAAAATAAATTGCACAAGAAGGAACTCATCCACATTCATCCCAAGAGCCTTTAACTTAGCAGTTAAATTTATCATTTCAATGATATGCTCATGCATCCCACGTGTACCATCAAATTTCATGGTAGTAAGTTCAGCCACCAATGTCCCTGTAAGAGACTTCTGAACTGATCGAAAATGTTTTTCCACGTTTTTGAAGAGTTCTTTAGCACTATCACATTTAGGAAGAGTTGATTTAATAGTGTTCGCTATAGTCATTTGCATAAACATAATGCTCAATCTATTTGATCGCTCCCATGACTTGTATATAGTCTTTTCTTCTGCACTACTTGAATTAGTAATAGCAGATGGTTTCTCAATCCGGAGAGCCAAATCAAGATCCCAAACACCAAGGTAAAACTGAACTTGTTCATACCACTCTGAGAAATTCGTTTCATCAAGAATCGGAATTGACACTACAATCAAATTAATGCTTTGAATTATCAAACATAAAATAATAATTTAATAAATAGTAAGTAGTATTACTGTAATTCATACATGAAATTTGTTGAGGAGAAGCAAAACATCTGATCGAATTACCAATGATGCAATATTCAATAAACAAAATAAATAAGAGGACATACCAGAATTCATTTGAACCAAATAACCCTCATTGGCTTCCCAGCCCATGTTCTCAGCTAAGTCCTCCACTGCCACCTTGATCACATCATCTCGAACGCCAAAATCATTTGCATACCTACTCATACAGTACATCCCAGCCGTTACAGTAGCAACACCAACAGGATTTGGGATTACCCACTTGAGAGGAGAAGAAACAATGGCAGCCATGGAACACTAAGGAAGGAAGAGGCTTGACCTCCAGTTGTTTTCTTTCCGTCTGCTGCCCGAAGACCAGTTTTGCAATAAAGCGCAAAGTCGTCGCAGTTGTTTAAAAAGACATCGTAATTGCCAAATCCATATTGAAGAAGATACAAGGCTCGGTGGATAACTTGTTCTGGTGGGTCTGATTTTGCAAAGGAGCAGGTGCCACCCCGCACCTGAGCAAAGAAAAATGATCGAGAAACTCCATATTCGAAACGATACAGAGACCCATTTCCGAGGAAACAATCCAGGCAAGAACGGAGTACACCACTGTTGGGTTGCCTAAATCCACATTCGGGATAGGAAGAGCAGATCCCTGCTGACTTACAAAAGCTAGAATCAGAACATATCCAAGTGCTTGAATTTGAATTTGAATTTCTCTCAGGACTAAAATGGACCACCTTGTTACCCCCAACAAAGATACCTGCAAATTCAATATATCTCGAGTTTGAGGATGATGAAGACAAAGATCCACATTCAGACCACATGCACCCTCTTAACTTGTTTGAGTTATGTGAATCAAGAATTCTAAGAAATTGCACAATTTCTATATATGTCAGCAATATGTTAAATCATTTTTGATGAATCTCTGCCAAAGATCTGCAAATGAATGGCATGTTGCAAGAAATCACATTCATGTGTTAAGATAAAGTTTTTGTTGTTTTGGTTTTTTTTTTTTTTTTTTTTTTTCTTTTCTAGGCTAACAAACAACCTCAGAAGATAACCACCCAAAAAAAATTAAAAAGGAGAAAAAAGAAAGAAAGAAAGGAAAGACAGACCCAGTATCATGAATCAGATAAGGAACAATTTTGCAAACATGTTGATGATCTTCATTTATTAATCACAGAAACACACACACACACAGACCGTGGTGGGAGTAGGTGACGACAGCTCTGTAGGTGTAGATGTGGTCTCCGGCTTGATCTCACTTCTCTCCAGTCTGTTGGTCAGGACATCCATCTCCCTTTCTCTCTCTCTCTCTCTCTCTCTCTGCTATGCTTTACTCTCTAAATCCACACCATGTAAACTACTGCTCTGCTGTTTAGGGACGATCCTGCATTTTTTTTTAAAAAAAAAAAAAAATCCTTTACCTTTTCCTCTTAATAATAGTAAGGTCTATGTGACAGAACTCCGTTAACACAGGGACTTCTGATGTCCACGGCAATTAATGTAAGGGAAAGCGACGCCGTTTCTGAGGTGAAAGGAATTTTATGGACCTCGGATTCTTTGCTTTGTTTCCAACTTGGACCTCATCTCACCCCATTTTTTGCTTCTTTTTTCTCTAAGCTCCCTTTTTGCTTCTTTTTTGTTCTCAATCAATATTTATGGATTCCCACACTACAAGATTTAAGCTCATCAGCGGCGACTTATTAGCGTCGACCGTAGAGTCGACGCTAATAGTAGACTATCAGCGTCGACTTTAGGGTCGATGCTAATAGTCGTACCAAAATATGACTATTAGCGTCCACTCTAGAGTCGACGCTAATAAGTCGACGCTAATACTCAGAAAAATTATTAGCGTTGACTAAATTACTATTAGCGTCGACAATGGTTGACGCTAATAGTCCTTTATAAAAAAAAAAATAATAATAAGACTATTAGCGTCCACATCTTGTGGACGCTAATAGTCCTTTATAAAAAATAAAAAAAAATAAGACTATTAGCGTCCACATCTTGTGGACGCTAATAGTCCTTTATAAAAAAAAAAAAATAAGACTATTAGCGTCCACATCTTGTGGACGCTAATAGTCCTTTATAAAAAATAAAAAAAATAAGACTATTAGCGTCCACATCATGTGGACGCTAATAGTCCTTTATAAAAATAAAAAATAAGACTATTAGCGTCCACATCTTGTGGACGCTAATAGTCCATTATAAAAAATAAAAAAAAATAAGACTATTAGCGTCCACAATAGTGGACGCTAATAGTCCTATATAAAATAAAAAAAATAAGACTATTAGCGTCCACAAGAGGTGGACGCTAATAGTCCTATATAAAAATAAAATAAAAAAATAATAAGACTATTAGCGTCCACAAGAGGTGGACGCTAATAGTCCTATATAAAAATAAAAATAAAATTAAAAAATAAAACTATTAGCGTCCACAAGAGGTGGACGCTAATAGTCCTTTATAAAAAATTTAAAAATAATAAAAAAAAAATGACTATTAGCGTCCACAAGAAGTGAACGCTAATACTCTTAAAAAAAATTAAAAAATTAAAAAAATTAGAGGCTAACAACAAAATTGATAGGCTTATATGATTTTTTAATGGGCAATAATAATAATAATAATAAATCCATCAAGTTCAATTGAAAATAAATAATGTAATAATAAAAAATTTATCAGCGTCGATGTCTACAAGTCGACGCAAATAGTCTTAACTATGAACATCGACTAAACTGAGTCATGTTAGCCCCGATAATATGCAATTATTTCTTTTATATAAATTTTGGATATTCTAATGAATTAGTTCGATTGACTGTGATATGATCAAATATTCAATCTAACATCCGATCGATCATAATGAATTAGTTCGATTGACTATGATATATTCAACTGATCGATTAATCATTTGATCGATCCTAGTGAATTAGTTCGATTGGCTGTGATATGATCGAATGATCGATCGATTATCCGATCAATCCTAGTGAATTAGTTTGATTAATCGTGATATGATCAAATGATCGATCGATCATCTGATCGATTATAGTGAATTATTTCGATTGATCGTGATAGGATCAAATGATCAATCGATCATCTGATCAATCCTACGGAATTAGTTCGATTGAAGGTGATAGGATCAATTGATCGATAGATCATCCGATTGATCATAGTGAATTAGTTCGATTGATCGTGATAAGATCAAATGATCAATCGATCATCCGATCGATCCTAGTGAATTAGTTCGATTGATCGTGATAGGATCAAATGATCGATCGATCATCTAATCAATCCTAGTGAATTAGTTCGATTGATCGTGATAGGATCAATTGATCGATAGATCATCCGCTCGATCCTAGCGAATTAGTTTGATTGATCGTGATAAGATCAAATGATCAATCGATCATCCAATCGATCATAGCGAATTAGTTCGATTGATCGTGATAGGATCAAATGATCGATCGATCATCCGATCGATCATAGCGAATTAGTTCAATTGATCGTGATAGGATCAAATGATCGATCGATCATCCGATCAATCCTAGCGAATTAGTTCGATTGATTGTTATATGATCAAATGATCAATCGATCATAGTGAATTAGTTCGATTGATCGTGATAGGATCAATTGATCGATCGATCATCCGATTGATCCTAGGGAATTAGTTCGATTGATCGTGATAGAATCAATTGATCGATCAATCATCCGATTGATCATAGGAAATTAGTTCGATTGATCGTGATAGGATCAATTGATCGATCGATCCTAGTGAATTAGTTCGATTGATTGTGATAGGATCAAATGTTCAATCAAACATCCGATCGATCCAAATGAATTAGTTCCATTGACTGTGATAAGATCAAATGATTGATCGATTATCTGATCGATCCTAATGAAATGATTAAATAAAAATAAGAAATTAAAAATTTATTTATTTCTTTTAAATAAAACAAATTTAATTGGCTAGCTTATATGATTCACTAAAATAAAGAAAAAAGAAATAACATAGAGTTAGATTGAATATATACATACAAAATGGTATATATATATTAAATAAAAATATAAAAATATATAATTGTAACCCAAAAAATTTAAGTTTTTGTTGTTTTTATTTTCCCTATATGTCTTAATTTTAATAGAATAATATAAATGTTTAATAAATTAAAAAATCAAATATATATTAATTACTATACTCTAAAAAAATAAAAAAAAAAATGAATAAGTATATAGGATTATCAGTTGATAATCTATATTAGCGTCCACATTTTGGAAGTCGACGATAATCTATTAGCGTCCACATTTTGTGGACGCTAATAATCCTATCAAAATTTGCCGTTCCTCCTTTTTTTCGCTTCCCCTTTTTCTCTCATCCGCGCAGACCCTTCTTTTTCTCTTCCCTCGTTTTTTCTCTCATCCCGCAGACCCCTCTTCTCCTAGCTCTCTTTTTTTCCTTCTCCTCTTCCTCTCCGTCGTTTTCTCTCACTCACTCTGTCCTCCGTCGACCGGTCAGTCTCACAGTCGCTCTCTCCGCCAGAATCATCTCCGACCGTCACTCTCTCCCTCCGGCAATACTCCGACCGGCATATCCTCAGCATCTCCGTCGATCTCCTCTCCTCAGGTATGTGATCTCCTCTTTTGTTACCACGCCCTTATCCCTCTCCTCTCTGTGGAAACTCTCACCAACTCACAAAACTCTCCTTCTCTCCTCCAAGAGAGAGTTTTGGAAACCCTCCTGGTTCTCCTTCACCTCATTCGCCAGGCATGTCTTTGTATTCTTTTTTTAGCATTTCAGCACTGAAGTTAGTAAATTTTCTCATGCAATTGTAATTTTCCACTCTGTTCGACTAAAATTAGATCTGGGTGTCCCTCAGTTTTCTCTAATACGCACTGTATATGTGTCTGTGGGTGTGTTAGGTCTCTGTTTTTGGAAAACAATTTATGGGTGTGTGGCAAATGGCCTTGAATTTTCAGGGTACCTTTCGGATGATGGATCGCAGAGGCGAGCTGGGGAGGTGGACATCTCTGTCTTCAAAATGCTGTGCAATACTGCCTTGATTACGAGCCCAAGCCGGTTCAGAAAGCTGGAAAATTGAAGGAATCCAAGGCCTACAATGATGCTGAGGTTGAGAAATTCTCGGCTGGCGGGTAAGGTCAGTGATACTATTCTTATCGAAGGAAAAGAAAGATATTAAGCATCACTTTTGGGTGGGGAGGGTAGTGCTGTTGAGGTTAAAGACCTTTCATTTTCATTGTTTGGGATTGTATAGCCTAATACATTGTTTTTACTTGGGTAAGGTAGTTATTTGGCTTAGCTAAGGCAATTCGTTTGTTTCTTTTTTGAATATGAGGGAATTACATTTTAATTTTATTTGCAGTTCTCTGAGCAACTTGCAAAGTGGAAAATTAAATGTATTTCAATTTGGAGGTGGAGGAACGAGACTCTCTACCCAAGGCTTCCTTCAGAATTCATCTCTGTTTCTGTTATTCCCCGTTTGGTTGCTAAGAAGCCAGTGAAATGAAAATGAAAACTAGGAAAAGAGTACTTTTGTTCAGATGAGTGTCTCTTAGATGAAACATGTTTCATGTTTGTAGTTGGTTAATGGTTATTGGGTCTTAAAGGGTACTCTGGTATTCAGTTAAATTAGGTAGAACATACTTTAGAAAATCTGCTTGTATATACTTAAGATTGCATAATAGGGCCGGAACCAGAATTTTAGGAGAAGGGACATAACTAAGCAAAATAAAATTTTTGGGGCCTAAAAGTTAATTTAGGTGGTCAATTTCATAAAAGTACCTAAAATTTAGAATAAATTTTCAAATTTTTATGGCATTTTAAAGATTTTTGGGTGGCTCGGGACCCTTCAAGCCAAGATTGCATTTAACCCATATATACATGTTTAAAATTGGATTAACCATGTGATACACTTAGGAACAAAACATAAAATTGTTGCCACTTTTATGGTTTTGTTTTTAGATTTTTTTTGTCTTTGGTGAAAAAGACGGACAGAGAGAAAAAACTCCAGCACTTTGATGACCTGTTGCTAACTATTATCATAAGAAAAGCATGACAATTACTCCCTAGTATTGTTTTATTTGTGTTATATTGTGTTTGCTTTTAGTTAATTACATTAGGATATGAGAAGTTCTATGTTTGTGGTCTCTTTGAAGATCTTTGATAAATGAAATGCCAAGAGGAACAAACTTTATAATTTGTTTTACTTTGCTTTTGAGAAGTTGTCCTAAAGCTTGAGTTGTTCATGAGAATGTGTATTCTATGTTTTCATATGATCTTTCCTCCGCATGATTGTTATTTTGGAGTTCCCAGATTTCTGTGGTTTGGTTTCTAAATGTCTCTTGATTCATAGAGGTGTGATCTTTGGATATGCTAAAGGAGCGTATGGAGTTAAGCTGCTTTCCAATGTGCTTTTCAAACAGCTTTAGAATCATTCCGACAAATATCATATGGTTTTTCACTAGAATCCTTTAATACTTAGTTTCCAAACTTTCTCTTAATGAGGATTTATTCACTGTATTGTCGTGTTGGTGCAATTGGATTAAACCTGGATGTTTGAGTACCTTTCCCTCCCCAAGGATTGTGTTACCAAGAAGTTTGGAATGCTTACCAGATTCAAATGCACTGTCATTCTACACGTATATAATCTCTTTATACCCTAACAAACATTGTCACTGCTGAGTGATAGCTGTAGAACAGATCCACCGTTGTTAGTCTTCATTTCACTCTCTTACCTGGTCTTCATTTCACTCTAACCTGGTGAAAACTTTTGTTTATTGCATAGGAAGATTTTGCTTGTAAAGAACTTGTATTTTACTAAACAACAAGAAGTACTTCAACTTAAATCATTTGAAAATTTAACAACTTTTTATCTGTGTTGTCATTGACTCAACCATGTTCAAGTGCAGTGCTTGTGCTTTATGAAGTTTATTCAATTGTGATACAGCTGGCTTTTGGCTGTTAAAAGAAACCTTTATATTTTTATGAATATGGTAATAAATATTTGAGCATTTGCAAAAATCAATAAGGATTACCAATGAGTTCTAGCTGAAATTGTATTTCCTCCACCCATAAGAAAATTAAAATGTTTGTGTCTTTTGTCTGCTCAATCTAAAAGAGGTAGTGATCATGGGTAGTAACGGGTGGCATTTGTAGGATTTGCAAGATTTGTGAACATAAGAGGTAGTGATCATGGGTTATGTCTATGATTTATCAGATATTGATGTTTGATTCTCTGAATGGAAGAACCTGCTTGCATTATGCTGCTTACTATGGTCATTCAGATTGCCTGCAAGCTATTCTTTCTGCTGCCCATTGCACCTCGTTGCAGAATCTTGGTTAGGCTCTCCCTCTCTACCTCTGTCATTGTCTCTTTGTCTCTCTGCGTCTATTTGATTCACATCATTGCTGAATAATTTGCATTGGGTGGCATTTGTAGGGGATTTGCAAGATTTGTGAACATAAGAGATGGAGGGGGTGCAACCCCACTGCATTTAGCTGCTTGTCAAAGACGGTCAGAGTGCGTGCATATCCTTTTGGACAGTGGGGCTCTTGTTTGTGCTTCAACTGGTGGATATGGGTAATGGTTTAAATTAAGGTCTTCTCGATATTGTAGCTAAATAGTGATCATTTGACATTTAGATTGATGAAGGTACCATGATCTGCAGCTACCTAGGGAGTACACCACTTCATTTAGCTGCTAGTGGCGGTTCTTTTGAATGTGTACGAATTGCTTGCCTGGGGAGCAGATCGGCTTCAAGTAGATTCATCTGGGTAAGATTCATTTACAACTATGATCAGCCCAGTTTATTTGTTTATTTGATTTTCCAATTGATTATGAATTTTGCTACCAAAAGAAATGATTATAGTTAGAGTTTTTTCTTCCCTTTTCGGTAACTTAATTTTTATCTCCTTATATATTCCCAAAACATGTTTTGGTCAAAAGGGTATTTTAGAAGAGCTCAATACGGGAATGCATGTAACTCCAGGGAATCCCTCTCTCAAGGTTGCACTTTTGTATTATGGAGAAGTATATATCCAAGAAGTTATTCTAGCAATTTGCCCCTTTGATTCACTGTGACAAGGATGCATATTTAATATTTGAAAACTAGCAATTTGCCTTGTTTGATTCTCTGAGTTAGTAGCTTATATTAAGATTAGTAGAGGGCCAAGTAGACGAGAGCGTAGTGAACGTCGCGATAGCGACGTTCACGGAGCGGGAGTCGGTACGGTACGGGGTATTTTAGGGATTTTATTTTTGTGTATGTACAAGTAATTTAATTGTATTTTTTTTTTAAAAAAAAATTTTAAGACTATCAGCGTCGACTTTGAGTCGACGCTGATGGTAATTTTATTTTATTTTTTTAATTTTAAGATTATTAGCGTCGACTCAAAGTCGACGCTGATAGTATTTTTTTTTTTTTTAATAGTATTAGCGTCGACTTTGACGCCGATAATCTAACATCATTGTCGACGTTTAGCTTTTGTCCACTCATGTTTTAGCGTCAAAATGAAGGACTTTTAGCGTCCACATTGTCGACGCTAAAAGTGAAGTATTAGCGTCCACATGATGTCGACACTGATGATACCTTTAGAGTCGGACTTTTAGCGTTGACCATATTAGCGTCCAAAAGTCGACGCTAATACTATTAGCGTCGACTTTTGGAGTATTAGCGTCGACTTTTTGTCGACGCTAATGAGCTTATTTCTTGTAGTGCCACTATGTCTATATGTGGTTAAAAATTGCAGGAAAGTGGATATTATCATTAAAATGTTATTAACTATCTTGTTTTTCACAATAAACTTTGTGCCGCCAAGTGATTCAAAACCCATTTGAGTATTATCATGGAAGATAAATGAAAAGCTTTTTTTGCTACATAATAATTATTAATTAAGCTCCACTAAAACCAGCAGGCATGTATGCCAGCCAATATATACATACATTAACATATAAATCGTACATGGATGCATATGAGAAAAGCTAAGGCTCTTCTATGCTTTTTAACTCTGCTATGCTTTACTCTCTAAATCCACACCATGTAAACTAAGGCTCTGCTGTTCAGGGATGATCCTGCTTGTTTTCTTTTACCTTTTCCTCTCACATTGACTGTATGGTTGAAGTCCACGGCAATTAACGTTAGAGAAGGCGACGACGTTTCCTCATGGGAAAGGAATTGTATGGACCTCGGAATCTTTAATTGCTTCGTCTCTAAGCCGTGCCTTTATCGTACGTACCATGTTCTTTGCTCCTTTATTTCTCTATCTAAGCTTACTTTTTGTAATCAAAGAGCGTCTTTTTATTCATTTTGAAAACTTTATATGTAAAACACTTGTTTGTGGTCCAAGGGGAACGAATCAGAATTATAAACCCAACTTAGCTAGGAAGAGGCCTACAGTACTAATTAGCCATAGATTGTTGATACTAGATTGTGAAGAGAAGGAGCTAGCATAGATAGAATGAATATATAAGGGAAAATATATGCAAATACATCCATCAACCGCTGAATAATGAAGCACAAGCCATAAATTGATTTGTCTTTTTCAGTACAGTGAATTGTGGGGTTTTAGTTGTCTTGGGTTTCTATCACTGTTTTACGAACTGCTAGCTAGAGAGCAGCACTTGGTTTCTAATATGTAAATTTTTGAGTTTGATTGCCAAATTTGTTGGAATATCATTCTCTCCATTTAATAGTTATAATTTAAAATTAGTATAGTTAATGTTGATACATCTTTTAAAAAATTTAAATAATGTGGCATTTTACACTCCATTAGATGCACTTTAAGCATTTAGGTGGTTTGTTTTTGTAACATGCAAAATTTAGTTTAATTTTTCTGTATGTGTTTAAATTGATCATTAGCATATATCCGACATAAATACAATGGAGCCCTAATGTGATTCAGTAAAAACCTAATTTTCACTTATTATTTCATCTAATTGTGATTTTTAACGTCACATCTACAAAAAAATGGTTGTTTACGGTTTAGAAAAATAGTGTCGGTTTTAGAAAACCGACATTTTTAATAGTCGGTTTTGCTAAAACCGACACCATTAAATAGTTAAAATTGACACTACTTAAATAAGAAGAGGTGTCGGTTCAACAAAACCGACACTACTTAAAAAGAAGAGGTGTCGATTCTTGTTGAACCAACACCTCTTTGAAAATTAAAAAGCCCGCCTCTCTCATCTAGCTGGCCTCTGTTTCTTCTCTCGCATTTAATTTCTTTTCATCTCTCGAGTCTGGTTCATAGCTTTTCTCCTGAGAACCAAAAAAAAAAGAATGCAAAAAAGCGAAGGTGTGAGCAGAGAGATGGGGCGACGAGAGAGTACCGTTAAAACAAGCTATTGAGAGAGGTTCTGAGGTCGAATCGACATAAATCATCTGAAACCCACCGTAGATAGCTGTTTTATACCTTTCTTCACTTTCGATCGTTTATGTTTTGTGCCTTTAGTGTTGCTCAAATCTGTTTGGTTTGTGTGGTGGTGAGTATTACGTGATGGGAGTCGCGAGGTGTGGTGCGATTCGCGAATAAGTGGTGGGATGTGGCTCTTTGATCGTGATGTTTGTGGGTTAAGGTGGTTTTGGCCTACTTGGCTTTGAGGATGGGGCAACCTCTCGATGGCAGGATTTTGATTGAATTGAGATCTTGCCGGAAAATCATGTAAATTAGATTTGGCATATGTTAATCCATTTATATTGTGATTTAAATCTTGATGGGGTTTTCCTTTTTCTTTCTAAACCGTAAAGTGAAAAGGAAGCAAGAGACCCAATGGATCCATGGATCTGGTCTTTGTAGAACAACGCAGGTCATCAGCAAGGGCTTTGTTATGCTCTCTGCTTTGGTTGCTCGGAGATACCAAGTGCAAGGGCTTCTCGGCTCCTTGGCGCTCTTCAAGGTATTTTCTTTTTCTTTTTTTTTGTTCTTTAGAATATGTTTGGTTGGTGGGAAAATAGTAAAGGCAGTGAAACAAAGCTTTTGTCCTTTTGGTTGGTTTCTTGAAATGAGTAAAAGTTGAAGAGAGAGAAGTACAGAGCTTTCTAATGCTCTTGTGGTTTCTTCATATTTTGTGTTCTTGTCTCATATGTCGTAGATTAATCGTTTTAGTTGGTGTTCATAATTTTTTTTTTTCTTCTTTTTCTTTCATTGTTGGAAGCTTGCAGATCTGCAAGCTTGGTATTGATGTATATATTTTTTTTATATAAAAAATTAATTTAGTGACAGTTTTTTAAAAACCGTCACCTTCTAAAAGGTGTCGGTTTAGTGTCGGTTAAACAGTATCACTGTTAAACGGACACCTTTTAGAAGGTGTCGGTTTAGCCAAAACCGACACTAATTAGTGTCGGTTTTGCCTAAACCGTCACTATTCCAGTTTTCCCTACTCATGATTCTCTACCCTTTAAAACCGACACTATTAAAATAGTGACGGTTTTTAGCCTTAAACCGACTCTAAAAAACCAACACTAATATATATATATATATATATATATATATAGAACTCTTGAAACTAAAGTCTAAAAATAAAAAATGTTGCAAACTGATCATTATAATGATCAGTCATATACAAACCGGCCATTACAGATTTTTTTTTTTTTTTTTCTTACGAAAATTTCATCAATTAATAGCATGAAATGCAGTGATCGACCCAATACATCATGATCACAAGCTGTTTAATAAGATTCAATTATACAAACCATACATAGAATCTTTAAACCCAACAAAACAGCTAAAACCATCGATCAGATAACCATTAAGATCAAGTTTAGGCAAAGAAACCAAGTTTTGAGTAAGAGAAGAAACATAAATCTATGTAACAACCCAGTACCTAAAAACAAACCAAATGTCCTGATGGCAACAACTTCATTTTCCATGAGCAAGAAATTTTCATTTGGCTGGATTATAGGAACCTACGAATAAGAAATGTGAAAATTAGATTATAAGTCAATCTACCAAGTATTGGAAGAAATTTCAGTAAGATTTTATTCGAAATATATGCAAGTTAAAGACTTACCTTTCTTTTCGACCCATGCCCTGCGTTTGTAGCAATTTTTCTGTATATGTCCAAACTTTTTGCAAAAATAGCATTGGACACTGTTTTGTCTCTTCTTATGAACCTCAATTACTTGATGAGGTCCATTAACTTTAGGCGGCTCTATAACTTTGTTTTGTCTCTTCTTATGACCATTAACTTGGTGGATCTATGACATTGTTTTGTCTCTTTTCATGAACCTCAATTACTTGAGGAGGTCCATTAACTTCAAGAATCTCAATTTTTTTGGCCCCTTCACTTCCAAGGTGAACTGAATGATGTCCTTGTTGCTTAAGCCTTGTCTCTTCTTGAACAAGTATATTGGTCAATTCATTTGCATTCCACTTATCCTTATGTTGTCTTGACTTTGAATTAGGCGTCTTGAGGAGGTAATGAGTTGAAAATAAATTGCGAGAAAGAACTCATTCACATTCATCCCAAGAGCCTTTAATTTAGTAATTAAATTTGTCATTTCAATGATATGCTCATGCATCCCATGTACCATCAAATTTCATGGTGGTAAGTTTAGCCACCAATGTCCCCATAAGAGACTTGTCAATTGATTGAAAATGTTCTTCCACGTTTTTGAAGAATTCTTTAGCACTATCACATTTAGGAAGAGTTGATTTAATATTGTTCACTATACTCATTTGCATAAACATAATGCTCAATCTGTTTGATCACCCCCATGACTTGTATATAGCCTTTTCTCTTGCACTACTTGAATTAGTAATAGTAGGCGGTTTCTCAGTCCGAAGAGCCAAATCAAGATCCCAAACACCAAGGTAAAATTGAACTTGTTTAGACCACTCTGAGAAATTTGTTTCATCAAGAATCGGAAATAACGCTACAATCAAATTAATGCTCATTGTATTAATGCTTTGAGTTATCAAACATAAAATAATAATTTAATAAATAGTAAGTAGTATTACTGCAATTCATATTTGGGTGGAAATTACAATACATTAAAAAATTAAATCAATATAGCAATTCCTTTTCAACTCTTAGGAATAATTAATAATGTATTTGTAATTTGATAGGTGTGTTACTTTTGGGTATACCATGTTGAAATTTGTAGGGTGATCTAAAATACGAAAATAATAGAGAAAGCAAGAGAAAGAAAATAGAGACAAAGAATTACGGGTGGTTCAGTATTAGACATTTATGTTCACTATTTTGAATGACCCTTATGGCTACATTGTGCTCATAGACTTGATTATTTATAGTACATAGGTCCCTATTTTTTTTTCTAAACCATAGGTCCCTATTTATAGTGAATAAGTTGACTTATACAAGTAATTAAACATAAATCGACTTATACTAGGAAATATAAATCCAATCATATAGATATCAAAATATATTCTAACAGTATTTCTATTTTAGTTTATCAATCACTTGAAAGATGGTGCACCTTTAGGCCAATCCAAAATATTCTTGTGATTAAAAAAAGTTAAAAAAAAAAAAAAAGGCAATGTCATATTTGGGATATGAGCATTAAGTTTCAAGCATAGGAATTCAAATCTATGAAACTTTCTAGATGAGTCAATTTGGTGATCAGTACCAAACTATTTCTTAATATAAATATCAATTCGAAACAATAACATTAATGCAAAGGGAATAATCATAATGTTAATCAATGTTAATGGTATATTGTAATGTTAATCATGCTTACAATTACAACAAATGAAATAAAATAAACAATAATCAAAAGACAGAAGATTATCATGCTTTGTTCTCGATATCGTTTCAAATATGCTAAAAATTTCTATATATGTTCAAATAAATTAGGGAAAAATATATAAAAAAAAAAATTTTCAAACTTCTAGCCATTTGCAATATAATCCCAAATATTCAAAAGGTATTAAAGTAGCCCCCCAAACTACCAAAATGTATCAAAAAGGTCATTTATTTTTAATATTCCTATAATACTCATATTCTTTTAACAAATAAAACAATAAAATAATTGTAAAAAAAAAAGAACCAAACAATTTTTTAAAAATACAAAAAAAAAAAAAAACAAAAAAACAAATGGGCAAATAAATACAAAAAAAAAAAAAGTTTTTTTTGGAATAAATAAATAATTAGTCACTTTAGTTAGTTTATATTACAAATTGCTTCATGTCGTATTAAAGTAAAATCAATGGGCGAATAAAAACAAATTTTTAATAGAATTTTACTTCAATGACTAAATTGCTTTTCTTTTTTTTTTAATATCTCAAGAACCGTACTTTTGATTTTACTTTAGCACAACATGAATATATAGTCATTGTAGTTGGTTTAATTAGTCACTATAGTTGGCCTAAATTAGTCATTGTAGTTGGCTTAAGAACCGTACCTTTGATTTTACTTTAATACGACATGAGTAGTCATTGTAGTTGTTGGGGGAAATGATTTTGTTCCCGAAATTGCCAAAGGGGGAGTTTGTTAGTTTAAAGTATTGGCTAATGTTCGTGAGCAAAATGGAAAGAAAAGAGCTAAGCGTTCGGATGGGATTCATAGACGTCCGGATGTGATGCAGTTAAGAACTCTAGTACTAAAACCCGAGTGCTCTGTTCGCAGTCCGTTCGAAGTCCGTTCGCAGCCCGTTGACGCCTCAACGAGCAGCCTTGAAAAGAAAGGAGAAAGTGCATTTGCCCTAGCACGTCCGGACGGCCAATGTTACCGGTCCCATTAATGAACTCATGTTCCCGAGTTTTTATAGCCCGTCCGGATGAGCCCACTTACCGTCCGGACGTACTTCTAGGTCTAAAATACATTGTATTTGAGTTCTATTGAGACTAGAAGTCTTTAGGTGTTATAAATAGATCTCTCTGACTGCTTTGGTTCAATTCTACATCTAGAATTTGCCGTCGTGTGCCAAGAAAGCCTTTGATATTGAGAGTTTAAGTTCTCTTTCTTGGAGTGTTTAGTTTAATGTTCATCATTGTTAATGCGTCTGTTGAAGTAAGTCAACCGGAGTTCCGGTGAAAGGAAATCACGTGAAGGATTGTGCCATTTGTCTCTGGAAAGGGCTACTGGTAGAAGGCAGTGGGTCCTTGTCTTATACAAGATCGTGTCATAGCAAATGTTTTGTGAGTATGAACATCTTGTAATCCTTTTTCTTTCTGATTTAGTTGATTTCGGGTTTCCGAGATGTTTTACAATTAGAAAAGTGCTCTAATTGGTTTCCTCTTGTAACCAAAATATCTCGTGTCTGCTTCTTTATTGCTTTTGATATTTTGTTGATTAAATTGTTTATTGCTTCATAGTTTAATTCCGCATAAATTGTGATAAACAATTGTTTTTGTTAATTTGATGGGCTATTTAACATATTTTAAACATCGCAAATCTCATTTAAAATTGTTATTAATTTAAAGGCTTTTTATATTTTTTCCATAAACAAAATAAATAAAAGGACATACCAAGATTCTTTTCAACAAAATAAGCGTCATTGCATTCCCAGCCCATGTTCTCAACCAATTCCTCCACTGCAACCTTGATCACATCATCTCGAACGCCAAAATCGTTTTCATACTTAAACATACAGTACATCCAAACGGCTGACCCAGCTGTTACCGCAGCAACACCAACAGGATTTGGGATTCTGATTACCCACTTGAGAGGAGAAGAAAGAATGGCAGCCCATGGGGCACCAAGGAAGGAAGTGCTTGACCTCCAAGTGTTTCTTTCCGCCTACTACCTGAAGACCAGTTTTGCAATAAATCGCAAAGTCTTCGCAGTTGTTTGAAAAGACATCATAATTGCCAAATCCATATTGAAGAAGATACAATGCTCGGTGGATAACTTGTTCTGGTGGGTCTGATTTTGCAATGGAGCATGTGCCACCCCGCACCTGAGCAAGGAAAAGTGATCGAGAAACTCCATATTCAAAACGATACAGAGACCCATTTCCGAGGAAACAATCCAGGCAAGAACGGAGAACACCACTGTTAGGTTGCCTAAATCCACATTCGGGATAGGAAGAGCAGATCACTGCTGACTTGCAAAAGCTAGAATCAGAACATATCCAAGTGCTAGAATTTGAATTTCTCTCAGGACTAAAATGGACCACCTTGTTATCCCCAACAAAGATACCTGCAGCAAATTCAATATATCTCATGATTTAATTATGCGGCAAACGGAACTAAGAAGATTGAACTAAAAGCATCGATTTTGAGGACGATGAAGACAAAGATGATGACCTCCACATTCAGATATCCACCCTCTTAACTTGTTTGAGTTATATGAATCAATATTTCTAAGAAATCGCTCAATTTCTATATATCTCAGCAATATGTTAAATCATTCTCATGAATGTCTGCCAAAGTTCTGCAAGTGAATGGCATGTTGCAAGAAATCACATTCGTGTGTTAAGATGAAGGGTTTTTTTTTTTTTTTTTTTTTTCTGGGCTAACAAAAAACCTTAGAAGAGAACCACCCAAAAAAAGAAAAGGCAAGAAAGACCCAGGATCATGAATCAGATAAGAAACCGTTTTGCAAAAATGTTGATGATCGTCATTTCTTAATCATAGAAAATAAACACGCACACACACACAGAGACCGTGGTGGGAATAGGTGAAGACAGTACGAAAGAAATTATTAGTTATCCCAAAAGTTTAAAACTTTTGGGATAACTGGTAATTTAAGATGGTATCAGAGCCAAGCCCAATTGGTTGTGGCCCACCGTCACCCATTTGTTGCACGTGTTAGCTTGGATGTTCTCCTGCCACACGTGAGGGGGCGTGTTGGAAGTCCCACATTGCTTGGATATTAAGGAGATGGACCATTTATTTATAAGGTTGAGGTAAACCTCAACTCTTGAGTTAGCTTTTGGGTTGAAGTGGCCCTAGACTCATTTCTAACATGGTTACTTGATAAAATATAAAAATTTATATATTAAATATATAAAAAGTATTATAAAATATATTATAAAACAGAAGAAGGAGAGAGAGAAGAAAGAGAGCAAAAGTGTTTAATGGACTACATTGTATTAAGACTTCTTAATTAAGAGTATTACGGAGGCCTCTATTTATAGAGAGGCTATGAGTGATAAGCAAGTCACCTAAGGCTATGAGTGATAAGCAAGTAACTTAATAGACTACAGAAAGGTAAACCAAGTAGGCTAAGAAGATCCTAGAATCTATAAGGAAGTAAATAACCCTAGAATAATAAATAACCTTCACATAATATTCTTAACATCCCCCTTCAAACTCAAGGTGCAAGATGCTGAAACCTTGAGTTTGATTTTCTTCAACTGCAGTGGCTGGAGGCGGTCCACGACGTTGATATGAGATGCACCTTCAATAAAATTAGGCCAACTATGGGGCTATGGGCTTAAGTGGGCAACTAGGCCTCTTTTATAGGCAACTTGGCCTTTTTTATTCTTTTTCTTTTTTTGAATGGGCCTTGGGTTTAAGATGTTACCACAAGGCTGAAACTTGAGAAGGACCTAGGTTTTGGTTGTTACCTCAGGACTATGACATTACAACAATGAGGAATTAAAATGATCCTTGGGTTTAAGATATTACCACAAGGTCAAAAGCTTTTTTTTTTTTTTTTTTTTTCTAACAAATTCTTTCACTGCCCAAGATTCTCTTTCTTCAGCATATTTTCTGCAACAAGATGCCTTGGAGGAAGGATGCACAAGGTATTCCAGGAACGTCGTTGGATGGAAGGACACCGCACAAGGTACTCCAAAAACGCCTGGTGGAGGAGAGGACGCCGCACAAGGTACTGGGAACGCCTAATGGAGGTGCAATGGAGCTGAATAAATTGGATCTTCGGTGCCCGAATCTGGAGGCATGTTTGTGGAGATGTTTGTTGATGGTGATGTTTACTGAAAAACATGTAAAACATAGAAAAAGGAGAAGAAGCTAGACGTGGGCAACTATGGCCTCTTTTTTTTTTTTTTTTTTTTTTTTGAAAGGGAGAAATAAAAGAAACTCCACAGGACCTTTTTTATATATTAAATATATAAAAAGTATTATAAAATATAAATATATAAAATATATTATAAAACAGAAGAAGGAGAGAGAGAAGAAAGAGAGCAAAAGTGTTTAACGGACTACATTGTATTAAGACTTCTTAATTAAAAGTATTATTGGCTATGAGTGATAAGCAAGTAACCTAAGGCTATGAGTAATAAGCAAGTAACCTAATAGACTACAGAAAGGTAAACCAAGTAGGCTAAGAAGATCCTAGAATCTATAAGGAAGTAAATAACCCTAGAATAATAAATAACCTTCACATAATATTCTTAACACTCTGTAGGTGTAGATGTGGTCTCCAGGCTTGATCTTACTTCTCTTCAATCTGTTGGTCAGCACATCCATCTCCCTCTCTCTCTCTCTCTCTCTCTCTCACTCTGCTATGCTTTACTCTCTAAATCCACAGCATGTAAACTAAGGCTCTGCTGCCCACGTCAATTATTGTAAGAGAAAGCGTCTTTTTACTTTTTTTTTTGGTTGGAAACTTGGAAGCATCTTTCTATTCATTTTGAAAACTTTGTAAAACACATGTTTGTGGTCCATGGGAATGAATCAGAATTATCAACCCAGCTTAGGAAGAGGCTTACAGTACTAATTAGCCATAGATTGCTGATACTAGATTGTCAACCAATACTTTTTTCACTGTCATGTCATAGAATTAGTACTTGAAAGTATATGTAGCACTCGTGAAACTAAAACTAAGCATTTATGAGGAAACAATGGCAAGTCAAAACCAAAAAAAAAATAATGTTGCAAACTGATCATTACTTTCCAAGAAAGCAGTCATTTACAAACATTACAATTTTTTTTTTTTTTTTCCCTTTCTTTCTTTCTTACGGAAATTTCGTCAATAGGATGAAATGCAGTGACCCAATACAACCTGATCACAAACAGTTTAATACAATTCATTTATACAAACCATCACAACCATAAGATAACCATTAAGATCAAGTTTAGAAAAAGAAACAAAATTTCGAGAAATAGAAGAAACATAAAGTGTCTAATACAAATCTTTGTAACAACCAGTTTTTAAAACAAACAAAGATCCTGATGGTAACAACTGGAACTTCAACTCCATTTTTGTTTGGGTTTAAGGTCTGGATAGTAAGGAAGCCCTATATCGAATTAGAAACATGAACAGTAGAACATGAGTCAATCTACCAAGTATTAGAAAGAACTTTCATAAGATTTGATTTGAAATATATGGAAGTTAAAGACTTACCTTTCTTTTCGAACCATGCCCTGCGTTTGTAGCAATTTTTCTGTATATGTCCAAACTTTTTGCAGAAATAGCATTGGACATTGTTTTGTCTCCTTTTATGAACCTCAAGTACTTGATGAGGTCCATTAACTTTAGGCGGCTCTATAACTTTGTTTTGTCTCTTCTCATGACCATTAACTTCAAGTGGCTCTATGACATTGTTTTGTCTCCTCTCATGAACCTCAATTACTTGAGAAGGTCCATTAACTTCAGGTACCTCAATTTTTTTGGCTCCTTGACTTACAAAGTGAACTGAATGATGTCCTTGTACCTTAAGCCTTGCCTCTTCTTGAACAAGTATACTGGTCAATTCATTTACATTCCACTTATCCTTATGCGTGTTGTACTGAATTTGAATTAGCTCATACTGAGGAGGTAATGAGTTGAAAATAAATTGCACGAGAAGGATCTCATCCACATTCATCCCAAGAGCCTTTAATTTAGTAGTTAAATTTGTCATTTCAATGATATGCTCATGCATCCCACGTGTGCCATCAAATTTCATGGTAGTAAGTTCAGCCACCAATGTCCCTATAAGAGACTTCTGCATTGATTGAAAATGTTCTTCCACGTTTTTGAAGAATTCTTTAGCACTATCACATTTAGGAAGAGTTGATTTAATACTGTTCGCTATACTCATTTGCATAAACATAATGCTCAATCTATTTGATCGCTCCCATGACTTGTATATAGACTTTTCTTCTGCACTACTTGAATTAGTAATAGCAGATGGTTTCTCAATTCGAGAGCCAAATCAAGATCCCAAACACCAAGGTAAAATTGAACTTGTTCATACCACTAGAAATTTGTTTCATCAAGAATTGGAATTGACACTACAATCAAATTAATGCTTTGAATTATCAAACATAAAATAATAATTTAATAAATAGTAAGTAGTATTATTGTAATTCATACATAAAATTTGTTGAGAGAAGCAAAACATTGATCGAATTACCAATGATGCAATATTCAATAAACAAAATAAATAAGAGGACATACGAATTCATTTGAACAAAATAACCCTCATTGGCTTCACCCATGTTCTCAGCCAAGTCCTCCACTGCCACCAATGTCCCTGTAAGAGATCTGTCAACCGATCGAAAACGTTCTTCCACGTTTTTGAAGAATTCTTTAGCACTATCACATTCAGGAAGAGTTGATTTAATATTCTTCTCTATCCTTATTTGCATAAACATAATGCTCAATCTGTTTGATCGCTCCCATGACTTGTATATAGTCTTTTCTTCTGCACTACTTGAATTAGTAATAGCAGGTGGTTTCTCAATCCGGAGGGCCAAATCAAGATCCCAAGCACCAAGGAAAAACTGAACTTGTTTAGACCACTCTGAGAAATTTGTTCCATCAAGAATAGGACTTGGCGCTACAATCATATTAATTCTCACTATATTAATGCTTTGAGTTATCAAACATAAAATAATAAATAGTAAGTAGTATTAATACAAATTCATATTTCGTGAAAATTACAATACATTAAAAATTTAATCAATATAGTGATTCCTTTTCACATCTTAGGAATAATTATTGGAAAGTCCACATACCCCTCAAACTACTAACCAATTGACAATATTTCCACAAACTTTCAATTGTAACAATGTCGCCACCAAACTACAAAAAATTGTCAGTATTCCCCCCAATGACGAAACTACCCTTAGTAAAATAAAATAAAATAAAAATACTAAAACTTCTAGAATAAAACCAAAAACTTAAATTAAAAAAAAAAAAAAAAATCCAAAGGGTAGCATATTTAAAATTAAAAAATTTCGATTTTTTTTTTTATAAAAAATGAAAAAAAAAATTGTTTTACAATTTTTTAAAATAAAAATTTATGTTTTAAAAAAATTAACAATTTTCGATAAAGAAAATAAAAATTTTCGTTTTCTAAAACAAATATTTTTGTTAAAAAAGTTTCTTTTTAAATAAAAATTCGTTTAAAAATGATTTTTTTATTTTATTTTAAAGATTGTTCTTTTTAAATTAAAATTTTTGTTTTGTTTTTTTTTTAATTTTGTCTTATTAAGAAATATATAGGGACATTTTTATCTTTTTGCTTATCTTAGGGGAGATATTGATAGTGTTTTCGTAGTTTGGGGAGGACATTATCACAGTTAAAAATTTATGGAGACATTATCAATTAAGTAGTAGTTTGAAGGGGCAATTAAACTTTACCCGAATAAATAATAATGCATATGTAATACAATAGGTGTGTTACTTTTGGGTATTTGGTTCAAACTCTCAATTAAGAATGCATATTAATCATTCTTGTTGAAGTATAATGAAGCTAGCTCTAGATCTGCTACAATGTTTAAATATGAAGAAGCTTTGATACCATGTTGAAGTTTGTAGGGAGATTTAAAATACAAAAAATAATAGCGAAAGCAAGAGAGAGAAAAGAGAAAGAAAGAATTATGAGTGGTTCAATGTTAAATTCCTATGTTCACCATTTTGAATGGCCCATATGGCTCCATTGTGCTCATAGACTTAATTATTTACGGTACATAGTGTGGCGTCTCATATCGCCTGAGTATGGAGATGATGATATGTTTATATGTATATACTTACACTCTTCATGACAATAACGCATTTTAAAGTCGTGATGATTCTGAACTCATCAAAATTTTGCGTGAGAGTATTCATGCTTACAATTACAAGTTACAAACACATGAAATAAAATATGACAATAATCAAAAGACAGAAGATTATCATGCTTTGTTCTTGATCGTTTCAATTAATGTTCTTCAAATATGATAAAAATTTATATATATATGTGTGGGGGGGGGGGGTTTGCTAGGGTTTTTTCCCGTAGTGTTCTCCTAGCGTTCTCTCAGTCTTACGTAGAACATAATTTAAGAAAAAATAAAATTGTAATACCATTTTTTTGTTAACAGATTAATTTTTATAAACTAATAATTAAGTTTTAATACTTTAAAACTTGTTTTTGTATTCAAAACTAAAACCTAAGAGTGGAAGGTTAACCCTTTAGGGATGGTATCACCCAAAATGAATTTGATCATCTTAAATTTGGTGCTAATGCTTCAATTTTGGTGCTAATACTTCAAATTTAGTGTTAATGCCTAAAAAAGCCGGTGATAGAGGTTACTACAATTTTATTTTTTCTTAAATCATGTTTTATATAAGACTGGGAGAACGTCAGGAGAATTTACGATGAGAACCCCTATCATTTTCCATGTGTGTGTGTTCAAAGAAATTAAAGCATAAATGCAATTTAGTTGAGGAGAAACAAAAACTGCAATCTGATAGAATTACCAACGATGTAATATATGTAAGTAATATTCAACAAAGAAAATAAATAAAAGGACATACCAGAATTATTCATTAATCCAACAAAATTTGGGTCATTGCCTTCCAGCCCATGTTCTCAACCAAGTCCTCCACTGCAACCTTGATCACATCATCTCGAACGCCAAAAATCGTTTTCATACTTAAACATACAGTACATCCAAACGGCCGACCCAGCTGTTACCGCAGCAACACCAACAGGATTTGGGATTCTGATTACCCACTTGAGAGGAGAAGAAAGAATGGCAGCCCATGGGGCACCAAGGAAGGAAGTGGCTTGACCTCCAAGTGTTTTCTTTCCGTCTACTACCTGAAGACCAGTTTTGCAATAAATCGCAAAGTCTTCGCAGTTGTTTGAAAAGACATCATAATTGCCAAATCCATATTGAAGAAGATACAATGCTCGGTGGATAACTTGTTCTGGTGGGTCTGATTTTGCAATGGAGCATGTGCCACCCCGCACCTGAGCAAGGAAAAGTGATCGAGAACTCCATATTCAAAACGATACAGAGACCCATTTCCGAGGAAACAATCCAGGCAAGAACGGAGAACACCACTGTTAGGTTGCCTAAATCCACATTCAGGATAGGAAGAGCAGATCACTGCTGACTTGCAAAAGCTAGAATCAGAACATATCCAAGTGCTAGAATTTGAATTTCTCTCAGGACTAAAATGGACCACCTTGTTATCCCCAACAAAGATACCTGCAGCAAATTCAATATATCTCGAGTTTAATTGAGGATGATGAAGACAAAGATGAGACTTCTTCCATTCAGATCATATACAACCTCTTTAAACTGTTTGAGTTATGTGAATCAAGAATTCTAAGATCGAAAATTGCACAATTTCTATATATCTCAGCAATATGTTAAATCATTCTCTGCCAAAGCTCTGCAAATGAATTGAATGGCATGTTGCAAGAAATCACATTCATGTGCTGAGATGAACAACCTTAGAAGATGGTCTGACAATCACATGGCGAGATTTTGTGTTTTCAGTTGAATTTAATGATGAACATGTTTAGCAATAAATGAGGAATGAATGATGCATTATTCATTCTAGAAACAACTGATGAGATCGACCAGACCATGTTAAAATAAATAGAAAAAACAGAGAAGATGCAGTAGTAGATATTTTCATATTTTTTAAAACCACCTAAAGCAAAGTGACACAAACAAAACTCTGAGACCCCCTACCCAGTATGATGAATCAGATAAGGAACAATTATAAGAACATGTTGATGATCGTCATCTCCTAATCATAGAAAAACACAGACCGTGGTGAGAATAGGTGAAGGCAGCCCTGTAGGTGTAGATGTGGTCTCCCGGCTTGATCTCACTTCTCTCCACTGCGTTGGTCAGCACACCCATCTCCCTTTCTCTCTCTCTCTGCTATGCTTTACTCTCTAAATACACTAATGCTCTACTGTTCAGGGACAATCATTTTTTCTTTAACTTTTCCTCTTTCTCTTTTTGAAATCATTTGACTGTGGTTGCTAAGCCATAATGATAAGGTCTATGTGAAATAACTCCGTTACCTTTTTTTTTTTTTTTTACATGAACTCCGTTTCCGAGGGGAGAGGAATTTTATGGATCTCGGATTCTTTGCTTAACTTCATCTCACCCCTTTTTTTGCTCCTCTTTTTTTTTTTTTTTTCTCTCTCTAAGCTCCCTTTTTGCTTCTTCTTTTTTGTTCTTAATCAATCTTTATGGATTCCCACTATGTCTATATGTGATTAAAAATTGCAGGAGAGTGGGTATTATCATCAAAAAGTTATTAACTATCTTGTTTTTCACAATAAACTTTGTGCTGCCAAGTGATTCAAAACCCATTTGAGTATTATCATGGAAGATTAATGAAAAGCTTTTTTTTTTTTTTTTGCTGTTAAGTGTTAAATTTTAAAGTGTATTTTCTAAAATGATGTAGCTATTAATTTTCTTCTTTTTGCTTTGATGTGGGGGGGACTCATTTGCACATGATGGATGACACATGTCATTTTCTCATTGTTTAGCCTTTCCACCATCACTACCCTCATTCAACCCAATACAACCTTACACCTTCTCATTCGACATTATTATTACTTCTTATCCAACTTTTGTTTTTCCTTGGTCACATGAAAAGTCACACCTATGTTGTTAGTTAAGTGTGATAATATTTTAGAACCCTTGTCTATACCTTAGGCATGTTTCCAAGCCTCTCATTCAATCATATCTCACCAAAACCTTCTCCTATCTTGTGCAAGTGTGGTCCAACCCAAGTCTTTTCTATTGTTGTAATATTTCATAAATAAGAAGTAAATTTTTCTATTTAGTTTTGATCTTTCTTCTACTTTTGGTTGTAAGTCCTTGGACTAGTGTAACTTTGTTGCACTACTTGAAAATCGGTTCTTATTTTTCCACATTAAGCTCGACTAAAACCAGCAGGTATGTATGCCAGCCAATATATAAATACATTAACATACAGATGTAGTCAAGGTTATGGCAATTACAGTCAAACAGTGTTGAATATACAAACTGGTCGATCCAAGAAACGACATGGATTCTGTACTATTCTTACCACCAACAAATTCTTAACAATTGGCAATCAGTGGGTTAGAATCCTCAGCTACTTCCCAGCCATGTTTCAGAGCCAAGTCCTTCACTCCCACCTTCATCATATCATCTCGAACGCCAATATCATTTGCATACTTAGCCATACAGTTCGTCCCAGCCGTTACTGTAGCCACACCGACAGGATTTCGCACCAGCAACTTCAGAGGAGAAGAGATAATGGCAGCATTGAACACCACTGTTGGATTTCCTAAAGATTTCCCAGTGCTTGATATCAAGTTTCTTTCAGATGTATAATGGATCACCTTGTTTCCCCCAACATAGATCCCTGCAAATTCAATATGGCTCATGATTAAGCTTGATCCAAAAAAACAAAAAGAAAAGAAAAAGGAAAGAAATACCCAGTATCATGAATCAGATAAGGAACAATTTTGCAAACATGTTGAAGATCTTCATTTCTTAATCACGAAAACACACACAGCAATCTTTTATTTCAAGAATAAAAATGTTAGAATATAATGGGATTTGATTTCACATTTGAATGTAATTGATTGTAGCCAGTTTTCCCGGCGTAATGTTTTCTTTTGATCCCCTGATTGGTCACTGGAATCAGAGGCTGCAACAGCAGTTGATTGAACCCTTTCATTTCATGCCTTTGACTCTTGTCGTCTATGTCATTCTTTGACGTTTCAGTCATTCTGGGCTTGTGCCTTGTTAAAGCATAAATAGAGCGGGGGGAAAGAGGCACCGCATCAGAACTTCACTTACCAATGTCAACAAACGCTGATAAACACTAACCATAAATAATTTACACAACAGCATTGGATGCACGAGGATGAAATGTCGCATCATATGGTAATCAGTTGGTTAGAAGCCTCACTGTCATCAGCTACATCCTCATGATGGCCTGCCCAACCCAGGTTCACAGCCAAGTCCTCCACTGCCACCTTGATCACATCGGTTCGAACCCCAGTATCAGTTGCATACCTGCTCATACAGTACATCCCGGCCGTCATCGTAGCCACGCCAACAGGACTTGGCAGCAGCAACTTCAGAGGAGAAGAAAGAATGGCAGCCAATGGGGCACCAATGACAGCAGAGGCTTGACCACTTTTTCCAACCCCACGTCTGTCTACTATCAGAAGACCAGTTTTGCACCAAGGTGGGAATATTAGTTGGCATAATAATATGACGTGAAAAATTTAAATGTGATTTTTAAAAATCATAAATAAAACATAATACGTGTCATAATTTAATTAGATGTGATATGGCATACTAACGGAATTTAAAGATGGAATTTAAGCTGTAGGGATTAAATTGTTTTTTTTTGCATACCACAGGGACTTTTGAGTTCGTTTTGATACCACAGGGAGTAAATTGTAAATCAAGTAAACCACATGGACTAATTTTGTATTTTCCCAATTAATAATGCATATGTAATTCAATAGGTGTGTTACTTTTGGGTATCTGGTTCAAACTCTCAATTAAGAATGCATATTAATCATTCTTGTTGAAGTATAATGAAGCTCTAGATCTGCTACAATGTTTAAATATAAAGAAGCTTTGATACCATGTTGAAATTTGTAGGGAGATTTAAAATACGAAAAATAATAGCAAAAGCAAGAGAGAGAAAAGATAGAGAGTTATGAGTAGTTTAGTATTAGACACCTATGTTCACCATTTTAAATAGTCCATATGGCTTCCTTGTGGCGTCCCACATCGCCTGGATATGGAGATGATAATGTGCTTATATGTATACTTACATCTTTTATAATAATAACGCATTTTAAAGCCGTAATAATCATGAACCTATTAAAACTCCATAGTTAAGTATGAGAGTATTCATGCTTACAATTACAAGTTTACAACACATGAAATAAAATATAACAATAATCAAAAGACAGAATATTACCATGCTTTGTTCTCGATCGTTTCAATTAATGTCCTTCAAATATGATAAAAATTTCTATATATATGTGTGTGTTCAAAGAAATTAAAGCATAAATGAAATTAATTAGTTGAGGAGAAACAAAAACAAGAGTAGCTGCAATCTGATAGAATTACCAACGATGTAATATATGTACGTAATATTCAATAAACAAAATAAATAGAAGGACATACCAAGATTCTTTTCAACAAAATAAGCGTCATTGCCTTCCCAGCCCATGTTCTCAACCAATTCCTCCACTGCAACCTTGATCACATCATCTCGAACGCCAAAATCGTTTTCATACTTAAAAATACAGTACATCCAAACGGCCGACCCAGCCGTTACCGCAGCAACACCAACAGGATTTGGGATTCTGATTACCCACTTGAGAGGAGAAGAAAGAATGGCAGCCCATGGGGCACCAAGGAAGGAAGTGGCTTGACCTCCGGTTTTTTTCTTTCCGTCTGCTGCCTGAAGACCAGTTTTGCAATAACGCGCAAAGTCTTCGCAGTTGTTTAAAAAGACATGATAATTGCCAAATCCATATTGAAGAAGATACAATGCTCGGTGGATAACTTGTTCTGGTGGGTCTGATTTTGCAATGGAGCATGTGCCACCCCGCACCTGAGCAAGGAAAAATGATCGAGTAACTCCATATTTGAATCGATACAGAGACCCATTTCCGAGGAAACAATCCAGGCAAGAACGGAGTACGCTACTGTTGGGTTGCCTAAATCCACATTCGGGATAGGAAGAGCAGATCACTGCTGACTTGCAAAAGCTAGAATCGGAATTAAGATATCCAAGTGCTTGAATTTGAATTTCTCTCAGGACTAACATGGACCACCCTGTTATCCCCAACAAAGATACCTGCAGCAAATTTAATATGTCTCATGATTTAATTATGCGGCAAACGGAACTAAGAAGATTGAACTAAAAGCATCGATTTTGAGGATGACGAAGACAAAGATGATGACCTCCACATTCAGATATCCATCCTCTTAACTTTGTTTGAGTTATATGAATCAAGATTTCTAAGAAATCACTCAATTTCTATATATCTCAGCAATATGTTAAATCATTCTCATGAATGTCTGCCAAAGTTCTGCAAATGAATGGCATGTTGCAAGAAATCACATTCATGTGTTAAGATGAAGGGTGCTTTTTTTTTCTTTTTCTTTTTCTTTTTTTTTGGGGGTTAACAAACAACCTTAGAAGAGAACCACCCAAAAAAAGAAAAGGCAAGAAAGACCCAGGATCATGAATCAGATAAGGAACAGTTTTGCAAAAATGCTGATGATCGTCATTTCTTAATCATAGAACAAAAAAAAACACACACACACAGAGACAGAGACCGTGGTGGGAATAGGTGAAGACAGCTCTGTAGGTGTAGATGTGGTCTCCGGGCTTGATCCTACTTCTATCCACTCTGTTGGTCAGCACATCCATCTCCCTCTCTGGCTCTCTCTCTCTCTCTCTCTGCTATGCTTTACTCTGTAAATCCACACCATGTAATTAAGGCTCTGCTGCCCACGGCAATTATTCCTTTCCCATGACGACGTTTCCTCATGGGAAAGGAATTGTATGGACCTCGGAATCTTTGCTTCGTTTCTAAGCTGTGCCTTTATCGTACGTACCATGTTCTTTGCTCCTTTATTTCTCTCTTTCTTATTTATTTTTTTATTTTTGGTTGGAAACTTGGAAGCATCTTTGTATTCATTAATTTTGAAAACCTTGTAAAACACTTGTTTGTGGTCCGTGGGGAATGAATCAGAATTATCAACCCAACTTAGGAAGAGGCCTACAGTAATTAGCCATAGACTGCTGATACTAGATTGTCAACCAATACTGCTTCATTATTTCATCTAACAATGATTTTTCACTTTCACGTCACTGAATTAGTACTTTTTTTCCTTCTAATTGGTACTTGAAAGTATATGTAGCACTCCTGAAACTAAAAATCAGTATTTATGAGGAAACAATCGCAAGTCAAAACCAAAAATAAAAAATGTTGCAAACTGATCATTACTTTCCAAGAAAGCAGTCATATACAAACCATTATAGATTTTTTTTTTTTTTTTCCTTTCTTACGAAAATTTCATCAATAAGATTCAATTATACAAACCATACATAGAATCTCAAAACAGTCTAAAAACATCGATCAGATAACCATTAAGATCAAGTTTAGACAAAGAAACCAAATTTTGAGTAAGAGAAGAAACATAAATCTATGTAACAACCCAGTATCTAAAACCAAACAAAATGTCCTGATGGCAACAACTTCATTTCCCATGAATAAGAAATTTTCATTTGGGTTTATGGTCTCGATTATAGGGAACCCCTGCATCGAATAAGAAATGTGAACATTAGAATATAAGTCAATCTACCAAGTATTGGAAGAAGTTTTAGTAAGATTAGATTTGAAATATATGCAAGTTAAATACTTACCTCTCTTTTCGAACCATGCCCTGCGTTTGTTGCAATTTTTCTGAATATGTCCAAACTTTTTACAAAAATAGCATTGGACATTGTTTTGTCTCTTCTTATGAACCTCAATCACTTGATGAGGTTCATTAACTTTAGGCGGCTCTATGACTTTGTTTTGTCTCTTCTCATGACCGTTAACTTCAGGTGGCTCTATGACATTGTTTTGTCTCTTTTCATGAACCTCAATTACTTGAGGAGGTCCATTAACTTCAGGTACCTCAATCTTTTTGGCTCCTTCACTTACAAGGTGAACTGAATGATGTCCTTGTTGTTTAAGCCTTGCCTCTTCTTGAACAAGTAGACTGGTCAATTCATTTACATTCCACTTATCCTTTTGAGTGTTGTATTGAATTTGAATTAGCTCATATTGAAGAGGTAATGAATTGAAAATAAATTGCACAAGAAGGAACTCATCCACATTCATCCCAAGAGCCTTTAACTTAGCAGTTAAATTTATCATTTCAATGATATGCTCATGCATCCCACGTGTACCATCAAATTTCATGGTAGTAAGTTCAGCCACCAATGTCCTGTAAGAGACTTACGAACTGATCGAAAATGTTTTTCCACGTTTTGAAGAGTTCTTTAGCACTATCACATTTAGGAAGAGTTGATTTAATAGTGTTCGCTATAGTCATTTGCATAAACATAATGCTCAATCTATTTGATCGCTCCCATGACTTGTATATAGTCTTTTCTTCTGCACTACTTGAATTAGTAATAGCAGATGGTTTCTCAATCCGGAGAGCCAAATCAAGATCCCAAACACCAAGGTAAAACTGAACTTGTTCATACCACTCTAGAAATTCGTTTCATCAAGAATCGAATTGACACTACAATCAAATTAATGCTTTGAATTATCAAACATAAAATAATAATTTAATAAATAGTAAGTAGTATTACTGTAATTCATACATGAAATTTGTTGAGGAGAAGCAAAACATCTGATCGAATTACCAATGATGCAATATTCAATAAACAAAATAAATAAGAGGACATACCAGAATTCATTTGAACCAAATAACCCTCATTGGCTTCCCAGCCCATGTTCTCAGCTAAGTCCTCCACTGCCACCTTGATCACATCATCTCGAACGCCAAAATCATTTGCATACCTACTCATACAGTACATCCCAGCCGTTACAGTAGCAACACCAACAGGATTTGGGATTACCCACTTGAGAGGAGAAGAAACAATGGCAGCCCATGGAACACTAAGGAAGGAAGAGGCTTGACCTCCAGTTGTTTTCTTTCCGTCTGCTGCCCGAAGACCAGTTTTGCAATAAAGCGCAAAGTCGTCGCAGTTGTTTAAAAAGACATCGTAATTGCCAAATCCATATTGAAGAAGATACAAGGCTCGGTGGATAACTTGTTCTGGTGGGTCTGATTTTGCAAAGGAGCAGGTGCCACCCCGCACCTGAGCAAAGAAAAATGATCGAGAAACTCCATATTCGAAACGATACAGAGACCCATTTCCGAGGAAACAATCCAGGCAAGAACGGAGTACACCACTGTTGGGTTGCCTAAATCCACATTCGGGATAGGAAGAGCAGATCCCTGCTGACTTACAAAAGCTAGAATCAGAACATATCCAAGTGCTTGAATTTGAATTTGAATTTCTCTCAGGACTAAAATGGACCACCTTGTTACCCCCAACAAAGATACCTGCAAATTCAATATATCTCGAGTTTGAGGATGATGAAGACAAAGATCCACATTCAGACCACATGCACCCTCTTAACTTGTTTGAGTTATGTGAATCAAGAATTCTAAGAAATTGCACAATTTCTATATATGTCAACAATATGTTAAATCATTTTGATGAATCTCTGCCAAAGATCTGCAAATGAATGGCATGTTGCAAGAAATCACATTCATGTGTTAAGATAAAGTTTTTGTTGTTTTGGTTTTTTTTTTTTTTTTTTTTTTTCTTTTCTAGGCTAACAAACAACCTCAGAAGATAACCACCCAAAAAAAATTAAAAAAGAGAAAAAAGAAAGAAAGAAAGGAAAGACAGACCCAGTATCATGAATCAGATAAGGAACAATTTTGCAAACATGTTGATGATCTTCATTTATTAATCACAGAAACACACACACACACAGACCGTGGTGGGAGTAGGTGACGACAGCTCTGTAGGTGTAGATGTGGTCTCCGGGCTTGATCTCACTTCTCTCCAGTCTGTTGGTCAGGACATCCATCTCCCTTTCTCTCTCTCTCTCTCTCTCTCTCTCTCTGCTATGCTTTACTCTCCAAATCCACACCATGTAAACTACTGCTCTGCTGTTTAGGGACGATCCTGCATTTAAAAAAAAAAAAAAAAAAAAAAAAATCCTTTACCTTTTCCTCTTAATAATAGTAAGGTCTATGTGACAGAACTCCGTTAACACAGGGACTTCTGATGTCCACGGCAATTAATGTAAGGGAAAGCGACGCCGTTTCTGAGGGGAAAGGAATTTTATGGACCTCGGATTCTTTGCTTTGTTTCCAACTTGCACCTCATCTCACCCCATTTTTTGCTTCTTTTTTCTCTAAGCTCCCTTTTTGCTTCTTTTTTGTTCTCAATCAATATTTATGGATTCCCACTATGTCTATATGTGGTTAAAAATTGCAGGAAAGTGGATATTATCATTAAAATGTTATTAACTATCTTGTTTTTCACAATAAACTTTGTGCCGCCAAGTGATTCAAAACCCATTTGAGTATTATCATGGAAGATAAATGAAAAGCTTTTTTTGCTACATAATAATTATTAATTAAGCTCCACTAAAACCAGCAGGCATGTATGCCAGCCAATATATACATACATTAACATATAGATGTTGTCAAGATTATGGCACTTACAGCCAAACAGTGTTGAATATACAAACTGGTCGATCCAAGAAACGACATGGATTCTGTAATTCTTAAGAGGAGAAGAAATAATGGCAGCATTGAACACCACTGTTGGGTTTCCTAAAGATTTCCCAGTGCTTGATTTCAGATTTCTTTCAGATGTATAATGGATCACCTTGTTTCCCCTAACATAGATACCTACAAATTCAATATGGCTCATGATTTAGTTTGACCCAAAAAAACAAAAAAAGGAAAGAAATACCCAGAATCATGAGTCAGATAAGGAACAATTTTGCAAACATGTTGAAGATCTTCATTTCTTAATCATGAAAACACAGACACAACTGTGTGGTTGCTAATAGTAATAAGGTCGTTTGATGTTCAGGGCAATTAATGTAAGGGAAAGCGAAGCCGTTTCGGTTCAATTTTACTGTAATGTAAAGACACAGAAAAGAAAGAAAACTAGATATGGAGAAGATGAAATTCTGTGTCTTATTACTTTGATACAAAAAGTAATGATATTTATACACCAAAGAACTGTTAACTATCAGAAAACTAAACAATGAAAACAGAGTAACAAAGTCTGCCACTAATTTATCTGGTCAGCATGAGCTGTTTCTCCAGGTCCCTTTTATCAAGGACCCCTCCTCCACTCACTCAAAGACAAATATGGCTCATGCTCCATCAACGCCTAGAGTTTCAGAGCGAATGACACAGACAAAAGAGTGTCTTTTGCAAGTGTTGTATTCTGTTGTTTAGAGACGTGTTGGAAAAACCTCAAACAGCAATCTTTTATTTCAAGAATAAAATGTTAGAATATAATGGGATTTGATTTCACATTTGAATGTGACTGATTGTAGCCAGTTTTCCATCCTTATTCCTTATAGCACTCCCTGCAGCCTCACCAAAATCATTTTTTGATTATTTTGGTGAGACAATTTAACTAAAATAGCCTAAATGTCCACCTTTCAGTCTCACTATTTTAACAAACAAAAAAATAGTATTGTAAACAGTATTCACCAAATTTAAAAATTACTATTCACTCAACTATTCATTAAATAACTCATTTCTCTCTTTTTTTTTTTTTTTGTTTCTCTCTTCCTTTAATGGTTAAAAAAGGAATAAACAAATCTTTAAAAGTGAATATTTAAATGGAATAGTAAAAGTGAATTGCTAAAATAGTGAGGTCTTCCTTTAATGGTTAAAAAAGGAATAAACAAATCTTTAAAAGAGAATATTTAAATGGAATAGTGAAACTGAATTATTAAAATAACGAGCATGTAACCCGCGCTATGCGCGGATTTTTTTTTTTTTTTAATTTTGTTTGAAAGGTTCTTACAAAGATTATAATTAGTAATTAATTACCAAAAATAGAAAATGTTCATAAAATCATTTTGAACAATATTTCTTTACTAAACAGCATAACCTGCAAATCATCTATATGAATTAAATTTAGAAATTTATAAAGTTTAATCCTTATAAATGCATCATTTTCTCAACCATCTTTTAACCTTTTTTTTTTTTTTTCTTTTTTGTAAATTTAATGAATCCACCATTAAATTTGTAGACCCAAGTGGATCATACAAAAATTTAAGGGTAGATTCATTTATTCACTATACTAAAGTGATTAAGAGAATGATTATTATCGTTTCTCTTTAATATTTATTCTCATAGATGTATAAAATGAAAGGAACTATAAATATTTTTTTGGCTAATATAGTCATTCAAAACAACCTTTTAATTCACTTCAAAAAAAAAAAAAAAAACCTTTTAACTATACCAACCATAAAAACCCAATTTTAGCAATCTTATAACTACCTAAATGAGTATTGTAAATATTCTTGACCATCAAAAGAACACATTATCACACATAGTGTATTTCTTATATTAACTATTAGGCTACCCAAAAACTAATTTGATATAATCTCATAAAAATTTTGAAGGAAAAAATCACAATCTATATTAAAACCCAAAAAGCCAATGTCGTAGATAATTTTTTTTTCTACACAATGTTGTGGATCAATTAAGCTTGTAAACAATATATATATATATACACACACATAGAAGATAATGAAAAAAAAATCGAAAGCAAAAGAACATGACAACAAAATATAAAGACAAACATAAAATGAAAAATGCTAATATAATAGAAAAGACGGCCCATCTTTTCTATATACTTTTTTTTTTTTTTGCTCCAATAAAACTTTGAAAGCCAATAACATCCATCAATTAAGCATGTAAACAATGTTCATTAGACAGAGGGGAAAAAAAAAAGAAAAAACCTAACTAACTAATTGAATAAAAATGATATATAAATTAAAACAAAAAATAAGGACAAAAAACTGAAAATAAATAAATATATATATTAATATAACATAGAAGGGCAATATTTTCTTGTAGATTGTTTCTTTTTAACCATCATTCGCATATATAACACAAAAGAGGTTTTTTTTTTTTTTTTTTAAGAGAATAGAAAATAAAAAATTAATTGGAAACTCTTGCTATGCGCAAAAATAAAATTCATCCTCAATCTCTATCTTGCTCAAATTGTCTCTCTGTTTCATCTAAAATTCTTGTACACATCTTTACATGTTCAAACAACTATAGAAATTGTGTAATGTTGATCCAACAACCATACACACATCACAAATTGGCATCAAGCATGAATAAGAATATTCCTCCAGCAAATTGTGAAAACAATTATCTTCTTCATTAGCATCCGTTGTATGTGATACCCAAATGATTCACTCTTGAGTATTGGGTTTAGACCCACATCATGATTCTTATTCTATCTATAATGCCCTTGAGAATGATTTAGTGAAAAATATAACAAATAAATAAATGTTTAATTTGCTTTTGCTTAACTATTTTGTTTAGTTTTATGTCCATTGATTTGTTTTTTTGAGACAAAAATATGCACTTACTATAAGAATTTATTTTGTCTGTTTTATGGAGATGGTGCATATCTCTATCTTTTGCATCTTCAACAGACAAATTATGAAGTATGTAATAGGTAGAAGAAAAGAAAACCAGAGACCACCTTTACCTGAGATCATTAGTGTTGACATAAATAGTTGGGTAGCCTTTGAGGTCGGCTCTTGTTGGTGTCTGTATTCCATTAGGGAGAGACTAGAAAGTGGAACTGTGATATTTTTCTGGATTTTTTGATCTTGCGATGATTTGTAAGGAGTTTTATGCTTCTTAATTTTAAGATTATGAATAAGATTGACCACTGTTTCTCAAAAAAAAAAAAAAAAAAGTTGGTATATATCACAACATAATTCATGAGAAATTCACTATCTGAAAAGATGAAAATGCCAAAGAAATGTTATGGGTTATGATTAACTTGATGGATAGAACATAGAGGAGAATATTATAAGATACCAATTAGAAGCAGGTGGAGTGGTTTACTTTATTAAGAAAAAATAAATAAAATCATTACTACTGACATAAATAGTTGATATATGGTTGATTGGAAACTCGAAGATATATATATATATTCCTTTCGGAATAATATGGCAAATCATGTTTTCTTTTGTGATTTTTTATAAGTTATCAAATGCGTAATATTACTATGTAATATATAATAGTAAACTATCGTTTTGATTCACAAAAATCAAAGTATCAAAGGATTACTAATTTAAAAACCTCTTGCAACTTGATAGAAGGTCTCAAATTTTACTCTTTTCTATGTAACAAAGCAACAGATAAATTTTCGCACACAATATAAGCAAAGCAAATGATTAAAAAAAGAAAAGTAAGCACGATGAATTAGAATATTCATAGAGTTTTTAAATTAAATTATAAAGAAAAAAGACTCGCAGTGTGGGTTAAATGCTGGTTTATATAAATGTCTTGTTAGTATACTATGAGATCTTGTTTGTCAAATATAGCAAACGAAACACCTGAGATTTCGTTACCTTCAAACGTGTTTTCATTTTCTAAAAAACCCTGAGTTTTGATTACTCTAAGAGAGAACCTAAAACAACACTAACTCATGCAAATTAAACATTAAAACATTTCAAAAATGTAAATTAGACTATTATTTAAGGGCATTATAAAAAAGGGGTTTAGGAATTATCTTTTTTTTCCTAAATATGCCAGTAAAATCCAATATGGATATAGATTATGGGTTAGTTTTCAAATTTCTCTAATATATATGATGGTTTTGAAATTTGCACATTATACCATAACGAACAACATAAGCAGAAAATAAAAAAGAAACAAAGGAATACAAATTTGAAAATAATATAATAATAAGCCATAATTTGGTAATCTTTATTTGCATATATAAGGATCTGAAATTGTAAGCACAACCTTTTCGTGCAACCAAAATATCACACCAAGCCTTAGCTAGTTAGCCCAATCAAATTTGAGAATCCATGCAACAAATTCAACCCACATAGTAATTTTTAAAACCCATTTGGCCAATGATACAAAGAAGCTAAACTTCATCATCAAGTTTTAAACCAAAATCAAGAAACCATATCTCTAAATTCTAGAATATACGAACACAAGAAGAAACATGAATATCAATAAAACTAATAAACAATGAGCTTACACAAATTGAACAGAGAAAGAAAGGGAATAGGAAGGAAAAAAGAAGAAGTTATGCTAGTGAAGTACCTTAATCAATTCAGCAATCATCACCGTCTTGTTTATATATAGCTCTGCCCATGGCTTTAAGAGCAATTTCATTAGATCCTTTCTCCTGATTCAAAGATAGAACTCGTCAAATGGAAACGATAAAAAAGGGAAAAGCACTAATATAAATATTACAAACGTATGAATTTAACTAATTTTGACAAAATAATAATTCCAGAACTCAGCAAAATGGTAAGATAAAGAAGTGGAAGTATGAATGCAACTAAATATCACATGTTGAATAATAAAAAAATAAAAAAATAAAAATCTAAATATCACATGTAAACAGAACTTCTTTTTCCAAGTAATGCCTACCAAGAAGACCACAATTTCAATCCATAAATACACTTTTTCAACAAAATAACAAACACAAACGCATCTAAAAGTACAGGCATGGTTTCAACAAATATAGTAACTGACAATGGAACAACAAATATAGCAATTACTAACGATGTCCATTTGTTCCACAGAGGTAGAGAGAGAGAGGGGGTGTGGACCTGGAGTAGAGTAGTGGCATAGGTAATGTAGTTCCTCATCCTCCTGAGTGGTTATCAAATCTCATTCTCTTAAATAGGCGTCTTTGGCCTCGGCTTCTCCACCCTCTGATACAGATCCATACCCCACAAACCAACAAAATCCACTGCTAGGTTCACCATTTTTCAAAACCAAACCCAGATCTGAAGCAAAAAAAAAAAAACAAAAAACAAAACGAAATAGCAAGGTCACAAAATCTAGGGTTAGATTTGTGTTACCGTTGAATTGTTTTGCGAAGAAAGAGTATCTAAACTTTGAAAATCCGCTCAACGAATTGAGATAAGCCCTTGAATTGTTCTGCGAAGAAAGAGTATCTGAACTCTGAAAACCCGCTCAATGAATTGAGATAAGCCCTGGTTTTCTTCTTCTTTCGCCCTGGTTTTCTGTCTCTGTTTATTTGTTTGTGAATGGAAGCGCGAGAGAAACAGCAGGAGATCAATATTTGTTTGTAAATGGAAGCCTGAGAGAAACAGAAGAAGATCAATGGTTTTAAATAACCGTTAGAAATTTTGTTTTAAACGTTTTTTTTTAACTATTTTAAACATTTCACCTAAAAGGTATGCTTGAATTTTAAAATGTTACACATGTCATTTGAATTAATCGCCATGTGTCACAATAATATGACACCCTACTTAAAACTCCCCTATTATATATATACTAGCTTAGAGCCCGCGCTATGCGCCGGGTTATTATATATATATACAATTAAGTCAAAAAAATTTTAAAAGATTATAAACAACAAATTTTATTTTCTTCTCTTAGTTAACAATTTAGCTACCAAAAATTACAAATATTCATAAGATCATTTTAAATCATAGTTTTACTTAATAGCATAAACCCACATATCCAATAAATTTAAAAATTCATAAATTTTATTTCTTATAAATTGAAACATGTTAAATATTTGTTTCCATGCATATATGTAGTTTAAAATGAAATATAAAGGAAAAAATTCAAAATAAAAACCTAGATTAATCAATTATAGAAAATGATTGATTACATTATATTCCAACAATGATACCACTTCTCCTCCACTACACAATCCATTGTGGTAAACTTTTGTCTTTCAAGAGTTGAAGCTTTCTCTTCATAAACAAAATTTTTGAGAAATTTTATCATTACAGGGGCAAAAATAAAGAAATATTCTAAAATATATGAGTATATTGATATCTGATTACAGTTATGTTTACTAATTTTGTAAAAAAAAAAAAAAGAATGTTGGTAATTTAATTTTTAAAAAATACTAATATAATAAAAAAGAACCATCTTTTTGGTATCTTTTCTCGGCCCAATAAATCCACAAATATAAGAAAATGAAACTAATTTTAAGACATACTTTGGAAAAGAAAGGCAAAAAAATCTACAATTGGAAAATTGAATGTGAAATATATTGAAAAATTGAGTTTCTCGAAAAGAAACTCTCACTATTATTTCATGAATTCAATGTAAAATTTACAAAAGAAAAGTAATCATTTGAATAAAAATAATATATAAATTAAAAAAAGGTAAAAAAAAAAAGAAAGAACAAAAGAACCGGAAATAAAGATAAAAAAATGAAAATATTAATATAATTGAAAATAACTATTCTAGCAAAACAAAACAAAAAACAAAAACAAAGCAAAAATTGTAGAATAATTTTCATTGAGAAATAAAGATTAAAAATTGAAAAGAACTGTTATAGGAAAAAAAAAATATAAAAAAGAAAATAGTTACAATATAATTTTTCATTGAAAAACAACTAATAGAATCTCTCTCTTGTCTTTTTTTCGGAATTGATTGATATAAATAAAAAGTGAAGGAAGAAAAAAAAAATAAAAAAATATATAGGACAAAAACAAAAATGGAAGAACATAAGCACCGAAAATAAAGATAAAAAAAACATATAAAATGACAATAATAATATAATGGAAAAATAAACTTTTTTTTTCAACCTTCCTCCACGTATATAAAAGTAAGAGAAACTAATTTTAGACATACAGGAAAACAAATAAAAAAATTTATACGATTGAAAAATTGAGTGTGAAATATATTGAAAAAATTGAGTTTCTACAAAAATAAACTTTCTCACTATTATTTTCTGAATTCAATGTAAAATTTACAAAAAATAAAATTAATTATTTGAATAAAAAACAATATTTAAATTAGAAAAAAAAATAAGGCTCAAAACAAAAAATGGAAGAGCATAAGCATTGGAAATAAAGACAAAAAAAAAAAACACGAAAATATGAAAATAACTATTCTAGCAAAAAAAAAAAAAACTATAATATAATTTTTCATTGAGAAACATTGACTGGAAAATTGAAAATAATTGTTATAGGGAAAAAAAAAACAAAACAAAATAACTATAATATAATTTTTCATTGAGAAACAATGAATAGAAACTCTTTCTCTTGTCTTTTTCGGGAATTGATTGATATAAAATAGGAAGTAAAAGAAGAGAAAATTAAAAAACAAAAGAAAAAATATATATAAGGGACCAAAACAAAATGAAAAAACATAAGTACCGAAAATAAAGATAGAAAAAATATAAAATGACAATACTACTATAATGTAAAATAAATATTCTAGCAAAAAAAAAAAGGAAAAGAAAAGAAAAGAACCGTAGTATAATTTTTCATTGGGAAACAACGATTGGAAACTCTCTCTCTACATTTCTCTTGTCTTTTTCCTGAATCGGGTGTGAAATTTACAAAGAAACATTGAGATATAAATAGAAAGCAAGCGAGGAAAATAGAAAAATAAACACAAATAAAGAATTTGGGAACTTTTTGTTTTCCTCATTAAGATATCAATTAAATGCATTCCAAATAAAACTCATACGTTTTAATTGTCTCACATTAAAATATAAAGAGAAAGCAAGAGAAGATAAAAAGAAAAATAAGGAGAGAGAATTTGTGAACATTTTGTTTTCTTCATTAAGACAATTAAATATATTACAAATAAAACCTATACGTTTTAATTGTCTCACATTAAGATAAAAGCATAAAGTAAGAGAAGATGAAAATAAAATTAGATAAAGAGATAGAAAGAGAGAATTTGAAAACCTTTCGTTTTCTTCATTTAGACAATTCAATGCATTACAAATAAAACTCCTATGTTTTAATTATCTCATTAAAAGGCTAAGATTTATTTTCTTCTCTTAATTAACAATTTAGCTACCAAAAATTACAAATATTCATAAGATCATTTTAAACCATAGTTTTACTTAATAGCATAAACCCACATATCCAATAAATTTAAAAATTCATAAATTTTATTTCTTATAAATTGAAACATGTTAAATATTTGTTTACATGCATATATGTAGTTTAAAATGAAATATAAAGGAAAAAATTTCAAAATAAAAACCTAGATTAATCAATTATAGAAAATGATTGATTACATTATATTCCAACAACGATACCACTTCTCCTCCACTACACAATCCATTGTGGTAATTACAGTTATGTTTACTAATTTTGTAAACAAAAGAATGTTGGTAATTTAATTTTTAAAAAATACTAATATAATAAAAAAGAATTATCTTTTTGGTATGTTTTTCTCAATTCCAATGAAATCCACAAATATAAGAAAATGAAATAATTTTAAAACATACTGGAAAAGAAAGGCAAAAAAAATCTATGATTGGAAAATTAAATGTGAAATATATTGGAAAAATTGAGTTTCTACGAAGAGAAACTCTCATTATTATTTCATGAATTCAATGTAAAATTTAAAAAAGAAAAGTAATCATTTGAATAAAAAATAATATATAAATTAAAAAAAGGGTCAAAAAAAAAAAGAGAAAGAACAAAAGCACTGGAAATAAAGATTAAAAAAATGAAAATATTTTTTTTGATAATAAAAATGAAAATATTAATATAATTGAAAGAACTATTCTAGCAAAAAAAAAAAAAAAAAACAAAGCAAAAAACTGTAGTATAATTTTTCATTGAGAAATAAAGATTAAAAAATTGAAAATAACTATTATAGGAAAAAAATATAAAAAATAAAATATCTACAGTATAATTTTTCATTGAGAAACAACGAATAAAATCTCTCTCTCGTCTTGTTTTTGGAATTGATTGATATAAATAGAAAGTGAAAGAAGAAAAAAATATATATATATATATGGGACAAAAACAAAAATGGAAGAACATAAGCACCGAAAATAAAGATAAAAAAAAAAACATATAAAATGACAATACTAATATAATGGAATTTTTTTTTTCAACCATCCTTCATTTATATAAAAGTAAAAGAAACTAATTTTAAGACATACGGGAAAACAAATAAAAAAAAATTATATGATTGAAAAATTAAGTGTGAAATATATTGACAATATTGAGTTTCTACAAAAATAAACTCTCTCACTATTATTTTCTGAATTCAATGTAAAATTTACAAAAAATAAAATTAATTATTTGAATAAAAAATAATATTTAAATTAGAAAAAAATAAGGCTCAAAACAAAAAATGGAAGAGCATAAGCATTGGAAATAAAGACAAAAAAAAAAAAAAAAAGAACAAAAATATGAAAATAACTATTCTAGCAAAAAAAAGAAAAAAAAAACTATAATATAATTTTTCATTGAGAAACATTGACTTGAAAATTGAAAATAATTGTTATAGGGGAAAAACAAAAACAAAAACAAAATAACTATAGTATAATTTTCCATTGAGAAACAATGAATAGAAACTCTTTTTCTTGTCTTTTTCGGGAATTGATTGATATAAAATAGAAAGTAAAAGAAGAGAAAATTAAAAAACAAAAGAAAAAAAAATATAAGGGACCAAAACAAAATGAAAAAACATAAGCACCGAAAATAAAGATAGAAAAAATATAAAATGACAATACTACTATAATGTAAAATAAATATTCTACCAAAAAAAAAAGGAAAAGAAAAGAAAAGAACCATAGTATAATTTTTTATTGGAAAACAACAATTGGAAACTCTCTCTCTACATTTCTCTCGTCTTTTTCCTGAATTGGGTGTGAAATTTACAAAGAAACATTGAGATATAAATAGAAAGCAAGCGAGAAAAAAGAAAAATAAACACAAATAAAGAATTTGAGAACTTTTTGTTTTCCTCATTAAGATATCAATTAAATGCATTCCAAATAAAACTCATACGTTTTAATTGTCTCACATTGAAATATAAAGAGAAAGCAAGAGAAGATAAAAAAAATAATAATAAAGAAAGAGAATTTGTGAACCTTTTGTTTTCTTCATTAAGACAATTAAATATATTACAAATAAAACCTATACGTTTTAAGCATCACATTAAGATAAAAGCATAAAGTAAGAGAAGATGAAAAGAAAATTAGATAAAAGATAGAAAGAGAGAATTTGAAAACCTTTCATTTTCTTCATTTAGACAATTTAATGCATTACAAATAAAACTCCTATGTTTTAATCTCATTAAAAGCTAACATTTAAGCAAATTCTAAATTACTTTCTAATATGAGATTGAGGACCGTTATTACAATGTCTGAGGTCTCCAGAGCAAAACTCGGCTTTTATATATATATATGATTAGATTAGATTAGATTAGATTAGATTAGATGAGACTGATGGGTGTTTTAAAACAGTAAGTTGTTAAAATAGTTAAAAGTGTATTTTTTGTTATTTTAGTGAGTAAAATTTGATGAGACTACTAGGAATGCTCTTAATAGTGTTGTAGATTTTAATTTTTGATATTCTTCTTTTTTCTCCTCACATCATTCTGTGATACGTGAGAAATGAGAATCTTTTTGTTTTGTTTGTTTTTTTTTTTTTTAAAAAAAAACAATGGTCTGATTTTGAGAAAGTCGGCGTAATGTTTTCTTTTGCTCCCCTGATTGGTCACTGGAATCAGAAAGCTGCAGCAGCAGTTGATTGAACCCTTTCATTTCATTCCTTTGACTCTTGTCGTCTGTGTCATTCTTTGACGTTTCAGTCGTTTCGGGCTTGTGTGAAAATCTTTTCTTTTGTCTTGTTAGACACGGTTGTGTGTGGGTCATTTAGCTCCTCATAGAAAAAAAATTAAAAGTAAAATTTAAAATTTTGTAAAAAAATAAATAAATTGACAATATTTGGTTCATGTCACCTATTTTTCCGCCATTTGTTAGCTCAATCGTTTTGGCCTTTGTTAGTCCCTTTTTTTTTTTTGACACGTCAGACAAAAGTGGGGAAGTTCAACTAGAACCTCCGCTTAATTGTGCGAACCCAACCGATTGAAGTTTTGGGAGAGGCCTTTGTTAGTCTTGTTTCATGAATAATGAAACATGCTTATTTAAGGCTTATAGTTGGCCCTATTTTTTGGCTCATAGTTTGCCCTGTTGTGGCCCATTTTCAGCCTATTGTTGTTAAAGGCCCATCCCCGGTCCTTAGATGGAATGGACATATGAGATTTAAAGGTTTGTGAAACTCTAATTTCCATAGTTGGGAGTATTAATTCAGTCCTTGATGCCCTTGACAAACAAACCATTTCAATTTTCAAGTGGCACGTTAGAATTACACGACTTCATTAGGACCTATAGCACACAACCCATCGTCACAACTTTTTGACTTAATCTGCAATGAGAGAATTGTTCTTGCAACATTTCAAGCACATCACAAGACTGCAAAGCATTGTACAACAGACTAACAAATTTATGAGGGAAAGGGGGAGAAGAGCGGGGGGAAAGAGGCGCAGCATCAGAACTTCACTTACCAATGTCAACAAAAGCTGATAAACACTAACCATAAATAATCTACACAACAGGTTTCGATGCACAAAGATGAAATGTCACATCATATGGAAATCAGTTGGTTAGAAGCCCCACTGTCATCAGCTACTTCCTCATGACGGCCTGCCCAACCCAGGTTCACAGCCAAGTCCTCCACTGCCACCTTGATCACATCGGTTCGAACCCCAATATCAGTTGCATACCTGCTCATACAGTACATCCCAGCCGTCATCGTAGCCACGCCAACAGGACTTGGCATCAACAACTTCAGAGGAGAAGAAAGAATGGCAGCCAATGGGGCACCAATGACAGAAGAGGCTTGACCACTTCTTCCAACCCCAAGTCTGTCTACTATCAGAAGACCAGTTTTGCAATAAAGTGTAAAGTCTTCACAGTTGTTTTGAAACACATCATAATTGCCAAATCCATTTTGAAGAAGATACATTGCTCGGTGGATAACTGTTTCCGGTGGGTCAGATGCTGCAGTGGTGCATGTGCCGCCCCGCACCTTAGCAAGGAAAATTGATGGAGTAACTCCGTATTCAAAACAATACAGAGATCCATTTCGAAGGAAACAATCCAGACAAGAGAGAATTACGCCACTGTTGGGTTGCCTAAATCCACAGTCAGGAAAGGTAGGACACGATGATGGGAGGCTCAATGCTGAATCATAAAAGTCAGAATCAGAAGATGTACCAGTGCTTGAATTCAAATTTCTCTCGGGTCTAAAATGGACCACCTTGCTTCCCCCAACAAAGATACCTGCATATTCAATATAGCTCATGATTAAGCTTAATCCAACAACAAAAGGGGTCAACTAAAAGCCATTGAGATTATTTTCAGCTGTCTGAAAGGTTGTTTTGTTAAGGTAAAGTTATATCTGTTAACAGAATAAAAGGTGACCACATTAACCAATACAGATTTACGAGGAAGTGAATGAGGAGCACGGAATTGATGCTAAATTAGGGGAAACAAACACTGGGACTAACACGTGGAAAATTTTGAGGATGATATATATCAAATTTTCATTTTATACTTCTACATCTACTAGAGTGCAAAAGACAGGTTGCCACTATTTTAAGAGCATCTCCAGCAGAGTTTATAAACAAACTTTTTAGTTAAATTTAGCTATTTTCATTTTTTTTCTTGCTCCAACAGAACTTGTAAAGTAAAGGCTTTTCCTACTAGTGCTATAGTAAACTTTCATATTTGAAAGTTCATTATAGCACCTTGTAAGATTTATTTATTATTTTTTCTCTCTCCTTGTGAGAGAGATGGGGAAGAAAAGGGAAAGTTAGAAGATAGTTAAATAATATTAAAAAATAATATCTAATTAAAAGAGATGATAAAAATAGATATTCTACTGTAGTGTGTAGTAAAAAAGCAGTAACTAAACTAGTGAGTTGTACTTTTTAAGTAGCTAAACTAGCAACCATTGTTGGAGAAGCTCTGAGTCTAAGCCATGCAAAACTTATCAATATTTCAAGTAGCATGTGATCCAATGTTTCAACCCCCAATGCATACAAATACATCATTACGGGCCATAAAAAGCAGATTAGTGTAAATGCAACTTTGAATAATGAAGTACAAGCAATAAAGTGACAGCTTTTCTGATCTGAAGTAACATTACACATAAAGTATACAATACTCTGGTGCCTGCTGATCCTCAAGGGCGGACCTGCTTGAAGGGTTTCGCCCCCCCCAAAAATTTTAAAATTTTTCCTAAAATATATATATTTTTTATAATTTTGTCCTCCCAAATAATATTTATGTCCCTCTTCTAGCATGTACAATTGAAAATATCCCCCCAAAAATTTTAAAATCCTTCCTAACATATACATTTTTTATAATTTTGTCCCCAAAAAATTGTTTTTTGCAGCCTAAGAACATTTATAGAAAACTAATTGAAATTGTATAAGGAATGTAATCAATATTATTGACTTGTTAACTCATAATTGCCTTCTAGAGGGAAATAACCATTGTGAATCTTTTATTGTTGGAATACAATTCTTGATCAGATTGTTGCCTTTCCATGTTTATTATCCAACTTCCATATATGATGTCCTTCATTACCTGTCTTTCAATGTTTATTATTCTATCTCCATGGCTCCATATATGCTGCCCCTCATTACCCTCCCCCTCATTACCGCTTGCCTTAGGAAATCTTAAAATCTTCCTCCCCTTTTGGTAATCTCAAACAAACAAAAAAATTCCATCCCCCCACACTAAATATTCTAGTTCCGCCCCTGCTGATCCTGGTGTGGGGTTCTAACCCTTCAATATTCCAACAATATAACTTTGATTTTCACAATAACGCCAAGTCTTAAAATTAAACATTAGAACTTACATCTTCATGAAGTTATACAAATCCTTCGAACTCTATTTGCAGCTATTGAATTATTTAACAAAGTTGCTTAGGTTGCAAAATAATCATAGATTGGTTGGTAGAGATTTCCATTGAAAGTGCACTTGACTAACAACCCACTGGAGGGGAGAGAGGAGGCATCTATATTTCTCATTAGCTATCTTCTGTGCATATTATGTTCTGTAGAGAACACATATAGAACTCAACATAAATCGAATCTGAAAATACAAATAGCCAGATGTGCTATTGCATTGGGAACACCCTTATTAAATCAATCCGCACTAGTGACTGTCTTTGATGTGCTCTTTTGCTTTAATGTGCCCAATCACTTAGAACTTACTACAAGACTCCATTTGACCATCTTCATAGTGAATGTAAACATTGTTGTTGATAACCGTCCCAAACCATTAACAAGGAGCAATAGCAATGCAAATCATAATTTTAATTCCTTAACTTATCCTACATAACCACAGTAACCAAAAAAAGTGTTACCAATACATAGCAAAGTATGTACTTAAAATTAATCTCAATACTTCTACTCAGAGTTCGGAATGAAGCATGACTGCAGAAGTCAATGGAAGCATTCTTCCAATTGAAGAAGAGTTCGATAACCATCCATCTATTTGACAAGAAATTGCAGCATAGAAAAGAATCTGAAAAGTTGGTCTACTAGAGCAATTTATGCTTTCCTTGCAAAAGCCAATGGATGCAATAATCAATGAATCCACTAATGCACAAAGACAAACTTGCAAGAAAAGTAAATCCGCATTCCAATTCCAAAACACACAAAGCAATGGTCAATTTCTGCACATCATGATATACGGCAGAAAGATTAACAGAGTTATCACATAATTCGACGGGACCCATCAAACATTTTGGTGGATTATAATTTACAATTCAGCTATTGTAAAAGAAGATCCAGCACAACATTCAACAAACAGGTATTACTAGGGGGGAAATAGTTAAACCCAGGAAGCATGTTGACTATTGACACAAACAAAACCAAAATTTCATGATAAACCCACATTTCATAATTCTGGGGGAGAAAAAGAAAAATCAAAATGAGAACTCCCGAAAGCAAATTGACACAAACAAAACTCTGAGAGACCCCCCACAAACTAATAAATTTTTTTTTTTTTTTTTCAAAAAAAGAAAAGATAAGGAACCCACATTGCAGAATTTTCCAAACATGTTGATGATTGTCATTTCTTAATCATAGAAACACACAGAGAGAGAGAGAGAGAGAGAGACCGTGGTGGGAGTAGGCGAAGATAGCTCTGTAGGTGTAGATGTGGTCTCCGGGCTTGATCTCACTTCTCTTCACTCTGTTGGTGAGCAGACCCATCTCCCTGTTTCTCTCTCTGCTATGCTCAACTCTCTAAATCCACAGCATGTACATACGGTCGCTATAAATGTGACACTGCGAAATTAAACCCAAATCTGAGAACGATTTTGGAAGAAATACTAACACAAAATAAAAATAAAACATGGATATGGGTGCGGCAATCAATGATTGGCTGACCAAAAGGAATCCGCTCCGCTCAACGACCTTTACCAATACCAATATAAAAGGTCGTCATCATTGGAGGTGATGAGGACGATCCTGCATGTTTTCTGCTTTCTTTCCATTTTTATTTTTATGTTTTTTCCTCTTAAATTGACTCTGTGGCTGCTGACAATAATAAGGTCTATGTGCATTCCCGTTATATAATTAAGTCCTAATCTAGGGAGGTTTGAAGTCTACGGCAATTAATCTAAGGGAAAGCGACGCCGTTTCTGATGGGGAAAGGAATTTTATTCTCCTCGGATTCCTTGCTAAGTTTCGAAGTTATACCTTTATCCCACGTCCCACCTTTTTAACAAAGAGAAAAGAGCCTGTGGACCCCTCCACGTAAAGTAGGAGAGTGGATTTTATCATTAAAATGCTGCGTTCAAATTAGGAAAAAAAAGATCAAAAAAAAAGGCTGCGTTCAAGAATTTTAACATGATTAAACCGAACCACACATATTTTTGTGTTATCTTTATCTTATTATTTATGCATTATTATTTCTTTCATTTTGGTCATTGTATTTACTTTTCTTTCTTTTTCCAAGTTTTTTTATGCAAATTCTACGTCACAATGTGTCTGTAATACTGCTGAAATTTTTTGAGCTTAAACAATACTTGTATTATGTAGTTTTCCTCTCGTTTTTCATTTTACAGAATTTACATGAATGACGCCTCACGCATCTCAATCTAAAATAAAGAATAGATAATCATCAATCTAACCTCTTCACAATTAATACTCTTTAAAGATATTCCAATCATAGATTTTCACGTCGAAGCTTGGATCTGCTTCTAGCAATTGCCTTAGTTCGTTGGCACTGCAAGCATCCTTGGCAAGCAACAATGCAAAACCCCCACCACCAGCACCCACAAGCTTGTAGCCATTGCAGTAGGGGTCAGCAAATGAAAAGAGGCGGTCGACAAACTGGTTGCTGCAGTAAGGGTCAAGTTCCTGATGCAACCTCCAAGCCTCCAACATTATTTCCCCCAACTCATCAATGTCACAGTTCATTAAAGCTTCCCTTCCATTCTTTGCCAATTCAGCAAGACGCTTGATACTAGACACAAGAAGGTTATCTCGTCGAAGATATCTAGTTACCACTTTTTGCAAAACTTGGTGTGCAAGTCGAACCTGCACAGAATTTGTAAGAGCATCATGACTTGAGCTTAGACAAACAAAACAACAGATGCAATCAAAGAGCCATGCTCTTGTCCCTTGAGCTTATGGTGCTCATGTACTTTTATCTTCACCATTTCTTTCCTTATAAATGTGTGCTTATATATATATATATGTAGTTTTAGTACCCTGAAAGACAGTTATGGAAATGAGAATAAAGGAGGATAAATACTTACTTGACCAGTAAATACCACAAGTAAGCGTTGCTGCAACTCTAGAGTCAGCCGAGGAGAAGCTAGGAGGGGAATGACTTGAAGCCGCAATGGAATTCCAGGAAAACTTGCAGTAAATTTTATTCCAGGGTACAGACCTCCAATTTGATCCTGCCAACCACCTCCTGTTCCCATAAGCTGCTCTAATACCAAAACAAGTCTAGCAACATTTTCATTACTGTCATCCCCATCAGTTATCTGGAGAAGTCCTTTCACAACAGCAGCAGCTAAGATGCTAGAAGTCCCCAAGCCACTACCGCGAGGGACATTGGCCCATGTCCTGATTAGCAAACCCATGGACAAAAGAATGTTATCATGAATAATGCCAGTCACAACTAATGCAGATTTGACGAGCCGAAATGGATCATCGCTTTCAAATGGAGCTGAAATAGAGGTAAGATCTTCAACATGTAACTGGTTTCCAGCATCATCGCTTATTGATACTCCAGCTGTTTCTGTCGTCTCTATGATGGTGCCAATGGGAAGAGAACCTTCCAGATTGATTGCCATATTCAGAACACAACCAGCACGCTCTAAGCTCCATGGAGGAGTATCACTCCAACCCCCAACAAAATCTACACGAACAGGTAATTCAACCTTTATCATTCTAGGGTGGAAAGATCTATCAACACAGCCATCAAACTTCTTGTTCTCATATGCTGAAGTAGACATGTTGCTGGGAGACTCCAAGATATGTTCTACAGACCACAAAGAAAGGTGTGTAAATCACTGGCCCTTAAATATCAAGAGCATGACATAATAGCTCCAACAGAATACTAAAATTATAAATATACCATATATTTTGATAGATGTGAAACAACTGCTTAAAAAGGAAGGACAATGGAAGAAACACAAGTTTCTTCATAACTTTTTTAAGTGATAATTTCATTGATTTGTTGATATTGCCCAGTTTTGTCATCAGTAGTTCTTTCTCAATTAATATAACTTTACACTATTTACAACATGAATCTTTAAATCTACCTTTAAAACCATATCTTACTGCCGAAGCCGTTTCATCAGCAACCGCAGCCCAAACGTTGTGCTCCAACTCACATGCTCTTGCTTCATCACTGCATGCTCGAAGCAGATCAACTTGCACCTGGTATGCTCGACTTTTGGGAAGAATCTTAGAGTTCTGCTCCTGAAGTCTGGGACACATATCCAGAAAGTCCTTACATATTTTGACTCCTGAAACTTCCTTTTGAAGAATTTCTCCACACAATTGAGATAAGTTGCGTCCAAGCATGCCATAATTAATGCATGCTTGAACAATTCCAGCTGCAAGATCTGCTTGATGATTACTGGAGCCTATACACATCTTTGTGAAATCAATTGATCTATGCAACTCTTCCAAACTGACACGGCGCGCATTTTTCCATAAGGGAAGCAAGTAATTGGTTTTTTGGTCACTCAGGCCCATCAACCATGTTGCCAAAGTAAGCATTTCAAAGTAAGGGAGAATGGGGAATATCTTTGCATTCCATAAGCATTTGTCCTGCGTAGCTGTCGAGGCCCACAGATCACTTTCTTGGATGCATAGATCATGAAAAAACTTCTTCCAGGGTTTCCCACAAAAAGTCCCATCCCTAGAAACTGAATTTTTTGGGTTATCATGGAGACCACAATACACAATAACTCTTTCGGTGCATCCTACTAATGGAACCTCCCACAGGCAATGGCGATCAGGAAGCATGAACTTAAATGAATCTTCTGCTGTCCTCTCATTGTCTCCTGGGACATTGATACCAACAACTATAGATTGAGAACCAATTTGTATGCCACTAGAAATGGATGAATCATATAGAAGAGAATCTTCCCCAACTGATACCCCAGGTGCAATTTTGCTTGAAAGAACAACAGCAGATGCTGCAATGTCAGAAAAAGTTGTTGCTGGGATGGAACACAAGTGTCTTCGGCCAACAAGTCCGGGACCAGCCCCACTTAGGTGATCCAAAACTTCACTTGAGGTTCCAAAATGTAAGAACAACAAATCATCTGCAGTGGCAAAACAGAGAAAGGACAACACCAATATAGCAATTATATAAATTGTAAGAACAATAACAAGATTTAGATACTTGCAGCAGTGTTTAACATACAAGCACAATAGCTAAACATCTTGTTTTTTCCCAATCTGCTGATCAGTTCTTCACCCAAAGGCCGTTGTTGCAACCACTCATGTTTTGCAGGTACCCAAGCTGCTACCAGATCTTCATATAAACTCATCTGCAGAAAATACAAGGAACATATATTAGAGTAAAAGATGTCGGCATTGCATTATATTGTAAGCATATCCATGACAAAACCATTCCTGTTAGAAAGTGTTTTCCAGTAAAACTAGACAAACTGCAGTTAATAGTCAGCATTGCAAGAATGAATCCAAGCATCTGGTTTACTTTCTATTCCTAAATTTAACTTGTCATATAGAGAGGTCACATCCTGTGAACACTTAACGTAGTCCTACACAATGAGACATCACAGACAAACTTAAGCAACAGTTCCCTTTTTTCCTTTTTTCTTTTCCCTGAGAAGATACACATAAGGAAATTTTCTTTCTTATGATTGGTAAAAGTATAAAATATTTACAAGAATAAATATCAGTGCTTGCCTCTTTTCTGCTCTTCAGAAGCTCCAAAATCATTGGTTGGCAGGAACATGCAAGCTTAACAAGTTCCACCCAGGCTTGACCTCTAACTGCTATCATTCCTGTGTCAAGTAGTGTTCTACCATCATCCAGAATTGCCTTATTCTCATCAAGCTCGCGTATGCTGGGTTTTTGTAGAAGATTGTCAACTAAACTGACCAAAACACTTTTAGCCGTAATCCCACTTTGAGATGCCACAATGACACCATGGTTAGACGCAATATCTAGGGTGATTGGAACAGTGATGATGCAGGATGTGTCCTCTGGAAGTACCATGGTGGAGGCATCAAAACACGGAAGAACATCTCCAGTCATAATAAATATACCGCCTGCAAAGATTAAAAAAAAAAAAAAAAGATCCTGTTAGTAACCTCCATACAATCTTCTGAGCACCTAAAGCAATATACTTGTCCCATATGTGTGCAATTAACTTAGCAAAGATACAGATACTAATACTAATAGTTAATGTTATAAGTTAATCATTAATATGATACACAGATAAATAGAATAATTCATGTTAATATATACATGTATCCGTACTCGTGGCAATATACATACACACAAGCATACATATTCTAAAGGTTTCTACACATAGGAAAGTCAACTTTGAGTGATAAAATCCTTCTGGCAACGATATTGCCAAGTTTCACTTAATGTAAGAGACAGAACAAATAACCTTCATTTTTAAAGGCTTGTCTTGCACAAGAAGCAATGGCCAGTATATGGTCAAAAAGCAGTGGAACTGGCCCATCAGGGTCATCTGCTCCCAAAAACGGAAGCGGCAGGAAAACTTTTCCCATAGGATTTGCCCATGGGACCCTTTTAGAGTCACCTCCAGCATGAAGCAATAGTATATGCTTTTGGCCATGAAGCTAACTATTGGAATGAGGGGGACTTCGTTGCTGGAACTGCCATTGTCTGTGCTTCCTGCCTGTTGATCATAAGCAACCCATCAAAGCTAGCAATGAAAGAATTACCCATATGGCAACAAAGATTTTTAAGTATTTATTTCCCATCCTCTCCCCCATAAGCAATGCACAATAATTCTTATGTACTGCAGCAGCACAGAAGACAACCACAGAACCTAATGTTCAAACAATTCTCAATGCACAAAACATAAGATAAAGGGCACATACTGGCACATTTAAGCGCCATTAGTTGCTCCACAGAAATCAAATGGTCCAATTGACCCATTATGAATTAGCGCAGGATTTTCATTTATAATTATATCACCTACAATTGATGCAGAACGTAAGTAAGGACTGCAATGTCATGAAGATGCCACTATTTCCAATTTATTCACCACCCGTTGTATTACTATGGCTCTTGAATTTTTGTACAACCCTTCCTTCCCCCAAATTCTTTTGCAGGGAAAAAGGAATGTGAGAGTGAGCACCCATAGTTTCCTTAACAGAACTACATCATATGAATCCCAAAGAAAAATCAAAAAACAGAAAAATGAACTCTATGTTACTTTCAGCAGTACCAGTACGATATGATCAAATTATTATACGAGAACGAGCCACAAAACGAGCAATAGTACACAGCCGAAAACGTACCTTGGGGGCGAGATGGAGGCCGAGGTGCTGGTAATGCGCAGCGAGAGCGTGAATGGCGTGGAGAGTGGCGGCTCCGGAGCCGATCCGCTGGCCGTGGGGGTCGGGCACGGCTAGAGTGACGGTGGAGGGGGAGACGCGGCCGATGCGCTTGGCGCGCTCGAGCTGCCAGTCGTAGAGCTGGGCCTGCTCGGGGCTGGCGGCGGTGAGGACGATGGCGTCCCAGGTGGGGACCCTTGAAGGGTGCCTCACCGACAGGCGCAAATGGTACCAAGATTTCCGAAGCACTGCGTCTAAGTCAGCCTTCCGCTGTTTATATTTCTGTTTGGTTCTCCACAATCTGTTTTCTCGCGTGCTCTCCATCTCCGTATTTCCCAAGCAAGTGTCGGAAAATTTTGAGATCGGTTGCGCGGGGGAGTGCGAGTAGTGAGGACTGAGGACTGAGAAAGAAAGAAAGAAAGAAGGAGAAATGTTTGAGATCTCTCCCTCTCCCACACAGTACAAGTTACAACTACCCAAAATCATGAAGCGACGACTTCCCGGGTTAAAAACGCCAAAGGCGTGGCGTGGCTCATCGAGAAGCCCATCGTATACGACGTCGTTTATTACATACGTGGACCAGGAGGTTTTTTTTTACTCTTTTTTCTAGTAAAAAAAATTGGATTATAATGGCGTCGCCCGGGTTCGAACCGGAGACCTTCAGTGTGTTAGACTGACGTGATAACCAACTACACCACGACACCCTTGTGTTTGCATAAATAAAATATTATTTTACTCTTAATTAAAAAGTGTAATGTTTATATTTCCCACTATTACCATTACCGACATGGGTGACAGTACAAGTGCTCCGGGCTCCCACTTTGCCTCTCCCCCATCAACAAATGAACGTGTTGCAACTTTTTTTTTTTTTTTTCCTAATTGATTGAGGGAAAATGATCATTGGGGATGATGTTTTCCATTTATAATCCGAATGAAAGAAAGAATAAGTGATGTTGTAGAAATGTTTCAAAAAATAAGATAAGAATTGGCCCATTTAGTTTTAGTTAAAGTATGTCTTAAAATTGACATTATGAGACACTCTTAAAGCATTTCAGCTTTGAGAGGGAGTTAAAATTACACTAATATCATAAATACGGTTTATAAAGTTCCAAAAAAAGAAAAGGGAATGATTGTTGATGGCTAATATCACTAGGAGATCAGCGTTTCCTTTTTTCCTTCCAGAGAAAGAAAATTACAACTAAAAGAAGTTGTCAGTCGAGTGGTCAACAAGGCAGCAAAGGTATCTCCTTTAAGGGCATCGGGACAACTTAACCGCTGTGTGGCAGCACCAAGGAACTTGGTTAACTAAAATGAAGGAATATTTTGGATAAAAGCAGGAACATCTTGTATAGATGATCAAAGCAGGAACATCCATCGACCTTGTTGCAGTTTTTGTCTGAGAACTCTGGGATTGGTTTCTCTCTCTCTAGTCTCAACTCCCTTCACTGCATGCGTTGATTGTTCCTGGCAACCAAACTTTGCCTTTGGTTACCATCTTTGTTGGAATGGTGACCCCAGTTCTCATTATGGGTCAGCTCGGTCAAGTCTTTTTTATTACTCATTCTTAATAGATTTTTAGCAGTGTCGGAATGATGGGGGCCGGTAAATCATACATGTTCCCCATTCTATGAGGGAAAAAAAAAAAAATCAAGGTCAAAATTTTAGTTTTTACGTCAATTGGCCCTTACCCAAGCTAGAAAAATAAAAATGGCCCCTACCCATAATTTTTTTTTTTTTTTTGGCCCTAAAAACTTAAAATTGGTTACTCATTTTCAAATCTTTTGGCCCTTACCCTTAAAAGTTGTATTAATCCTACTTTTGGTACTTAGAGCATTCCCAGCAGCTTTCCCGTGCTATTCCCTACATTTAAGGATCCAAACTACTTTTTGCTTCCCTATGTCAAAATAGACTCCAACAGCTTCCCTTAATCATTCCCTATAAGATTAAAATATTATTATTTTTATTTTACCTTTTTATATTATATTCATTTAATTTATAATTTCTCCCTCCCATTTCTTTTTTCTTTATTTCCGATGCTCTTCCCCACCCATTTCTTCTTCCTTTCTTCTCCTTTGCAACACTTAAATCCACACAAACCACAATCATCAAATCCATGTGAACCCATTTCGACTGACCAACGCGAACCCACGATGAAGAACTCGTTGGTGTAGGCGCTAAAGCAGGGGGAGGTTTTGATCTCCACGAGATCGGCGAGGATCGGTGTCCTCACTGGAGAGGAGGGAATCGAAGCCCCCAAACAAAATCCTTCTCAGATCGGCGGGATCGGCTCTGCAAGCTCCGATCTTCACCCATTTCCTAGATTTCGAAACCTCCACTGAGAGGACAAAATCGTTGTCCGCAAGCTCCTCGCCTGACTTCGAAAACTCCGATGTTCGAACACAGAGGCGAGGTGCGGGAGACATTTTTGGTTTGTGATTGCAGGGGGTGAGGTGTTCAAAGACAGAGGCAAGGTGCGGGAGACGTTTTTGGTTTGTGATTGCAGGGGATGAGGTGCGAGAGAGAGAGGAAGAGAGGCATGAGAGACAGATGTCAGGAGAGAGAAAGATTTTTTTTAATTAAATAAACGGTTCAGATGCTATAGTGGAGCCTTATATATAAAGCTCTACTGTAGCGTCTGATGACTTAGGGAAGCTTATAGGGAATCTGCTGTGGAGTCTTTTTTGTGATTTTTTTGACCTATTCCCTATACATAGGGAACAGACTCCCTTATAGGGAGTTTGCTGGGAATGCTCTAACCCATTAAGCTAGTTGCTCATTTGAGATTTGGCCTTATCCACTAACGTTTACTTTCCTGAGCATTTTATTGTACATCTCGTTACCTTTCTAACTTTAAACAAGTATAAATCCGCAATTAATAACTTTAAAATTTGAAATTTTATACCGATCTAATTTTTCTAAATGAAAAAACCCAATTTGCAACACATAAACGGAGCAAAGTAATTTGTTTTTATCTTAATGTATTCTAAGATAATTTTTTAAAAATCTTAAACGCTGCTTGAACTCATTATGTTCTCGTCTCATGGTTATTGTTTTTTCTTCATATGATTTTCAATCTAGGTCTTTATTTATTTTTTTCTTCTAATTTATGCCTTAGTGTGTACCTACCTTAAGTAATTTTGATCAAATTATAATTTTTAAGGCCGCCTCTTTTTTTGGGAAATACAAAAGTGACACAAAAGGAACTTCTAAAATTTCTCAGTAGCCCAAAGAAATCTCTAAAGTAATTAAGCGAGTAATGATGCAAATCCCTCCCTCTTGTGATAACAAGATATTAATGTAATATATAATAAGGGAAAGTCCACAAACCTTCCTTAAACTACCACCAAATTGACAATGTCCTCTCTAAACTTTCAATTGTGGGCAATGTCCCTCTCAAACTACCAAAACATTGTCAATGTTCCCCCCAATAACGAAACTACCCTCAGTAAAAAAAAAAAAAAACTAAAATTTCTAGAAAAAAAAATTTAAAAAAAAAAAATCCAAAGGGTGAAAAATTAAAAAAAAAAAAATCCTGTGTATAATAAAAAAAATGGAAAATTTTCATTTTTTTTTATAAAAATTGATTTTTTTTTTATAACTTTTTAAAATAAAAATCTCTGCTTTTTTAAAAAAATAACAATTTACTTGTAAGAAAATAAAAATTTTCGTTTTTTAAAAAAGTTGAAAAAAATGCTTTAAAATAACAATTTCGGTTAAAAAATCATTTAAAAAAATTTGTTTAAAAAATAATTTTCGTTTAACAAAAAATTAAAATTTGTTCTTTTTAAATTAAAATTTTTCATTTTCATTTTTTTTTTTTTTGAGTTTATATGGATATTTTTGTCTTATTGAGAAATATATAGAGGCATTTTAATCTTTTTGTTAGCCTTAGTGGAGATATTGACAATGTTTTGATAATTTGGGAAACATTGTCACATTTTAAAATTTGAAAAAATATTATCAATTAAATAATAGTTTAAGCGGAGAATATGTACTTTACCCTATATAAGATCCCTTCGGGATCTGGTTTCGGTGCTAATATTGAAATAGGATCTAGTTTCAGTGTTGTTATTGAAATAACATGTATGCTATTATAAATTGAATGGTCAAGATTTGTCATAATAAATGATAAAAGTAATTAAAGGGTTCAGATATGTCATAATAAATATCAATTTCTCTCTCATCCATTACTTCATTTATTTATTGATATTTATTATGATAAATTTAAACCCTTTAATTACTTCTATCATTTATTATGACAATTATTGATCATTCAATTTATAATAACATACATACTATTATTTTAATAATAATAGCACTGAAGCCGATCCCTTCTGTTAAATATGCGATAATCTTAACGTAAATAACTTCTGTTAATTTCAACTAAAACGGAGCAGTTGAAAAATGATCCTATTTGGCTTGAATGGTTATTCATAGGGGATCAGGGTTGAATTCACGGCACTTGTACTTCGCAACAGCATGTAAACGGACGACGCGACGTCGTGTCGTAGAACTCTGCGCCTCTTGACTACGAGCCACCCAAGTGTCTGTTGCAACCTTCTCTTCCGCACCTCCCGCTTGTGCATTCTCATTTCCTCTCATTCCCAACGGCCCCCTCTTTCGATCTCGCTCTTCCTTCTAAGCAAAATCTTCTCTCGCTTGTTTTTTCTTTTTCCTTCTTTTTTTCTTTTTTTTATTTTTTTTCCAATTTTTATCCGTCCAATGGCACCTCATTTGTGTTAATCCTTTTTTTTTTTTTTTTTAATCTTTTTCTTTTTCAATATTGTTTTGGGTTTTGATTTTTGTTTGTTGGGGAGCTTTTGGGACCTGGTTTGGTGAAAAAAAATGGTAATTGAGAAGTGGGTGTTGTTGGGATTGGTCCGAGGATGAGTAAAATATGTGGCATGGAAGTTGGGGCTGCAAATTTAGCTTCATTGCCTCAATCCATTGTCGTCGCTTGCAATCGGCATTCGATTCCATCTGCATTGCCTCCGAAGCCTTCTCTGAGCATCGCCATTGTCATTATGCTCTCGGGGTTGATCTGCGGCGATTGCTTTGATTGTTCTCCAACCCAAAAACCCAAGAAAAGAAAAAAGCTAAATTGACCCGCGATTCAAATATTAAAAAAAAAAAAAAAAAAAATTTGTAACGAGAGAGAGGGAAAAAAATATTCTAAATCCCTGTTGTTTTGGTAGCTGTTTGGTTCTAGGCAGGAATGACTTCTAGTGATGGATCAGTAACGCCAGAGAATAATGGAGTGGGTGGGACAATGGGCGAGCCTCCTGATGCCGTGGCTGAATATATTGAGAAAGACCCAACCGGTCGATACGTTCGGGTATTTGATTATGTGCTTCCTTAATTCTACGAATTGGCGTTGTTTTACATTGGATTTGTTAATAAAATATATTGTTTTATGTTAATAATTTATGTAGTTTGAAACTTTGTATGACAGATAATGTATGGAATTCAGCATTGCATTGCTTTGGATTACATAAATTGGCAGCTTTTTTTTCTTTTTCTTTTCCTTTTTTGTTGTTCTTTCTTACCGGTGAAGACATTGTGTTAAAGTGTTTGGGTTTTAATAGTCGTCTTTTTGTTGATCAGAAACTACATAAATGCTTCAAGTACTCCTGAGTTTTGAAGATATCTACCTGCGGTTCATTGAAACACAAACTTTTACCTATTCCTTTCTTTCTAGTCTTTACAGGAAAAGAGGTGGAATGAATTCTTATCAAAAAAAAAAAAAAAAGAGGTGGAATGAATTCAATAGATATCTTCATTATTTGTTCATTTTTTCTTTCTCTGGGTTGAAGAATGAAATTAGATAGTTATACGAGTGAAAGGAAACAGCTCTTTAATATATATTTGCAGTAAAATTGTTTAGTATCGTCTTTGATGTAAGAAGAAATAAAGAGTTGAGTGAAATTAATTAGGAGAAGGGACCGTTTACCCCAGGATTGGTTGATTAGTCATGTCATTAGCTTGAAATGGGTTAAAAAGATGAACTGTATTCAGTTTTCACTAGCGTTTGTATGTATTACCATAAAATGAAGGGTACTTTTTCCTTTGTGGGTATCTTGTATTGAAACTGGAACCTTGTAATTGATGTGAAGTGGATAATTTGAGTTTATGACTCAAGCTTGTGATTCAAGTGACTACCTACAATGCATTGTATTGGAATTTGGCTTTTGTTCTATGTCTTCGGTTCCACATGCTGTTGGGATTGACTGGAAATTGAGTTTTGATGGACATGTTATACTTTGTTAGTATTATACTGATGATTCGAAGTTTTTAGTGGATGCATGATATTGCACTTGAGGTTTTGATTTCTAATTTTGATGTAATCATCAACAAATTGAGCTAATGGCTCAAGCCTGTAATTTATGTAGCCATATATCATTCATTACCTGGAAGCTCCTGTTTTTGTATTTGGCAATGGCAAAACAAATCATTAGATTTAGAGTGGCCATTTTATTCTTCGTTGGTGATGAGGTCAATTTTTTTTTCTCACTTCTTTGATCATTGATTTTTCTTTTATTGATGTACCTTTCTTTCCCTTTGTAACAGTACAATGAAATTTTGGGCAAGGGTGCTTTCAAAACAGTGTATGATTCTACTACTACTACTCTCTCTCTCTTTCTCTCCTAGAAGTTATTCTTTTAAGGAGGGAACATTTTATTAACTTCTAGAACAGTTTTACTTTGGCTTCCTGATTTCTTTTTTGCAGTTATAAGGCATTTGATGAAGTTGATGGAATAGAAGTTGCTTGGAATCGAGTGAAGATTGATGATGTCTTGCAGTCACCAGAAGATTTGGAAAAATTGTATTCTGAAGTTCATCTGCTGAAATCATTGAAACATGATAATATCATCAAGTTCTATAATTCCTGGGTGGATGATAACAAGAAAACTGTCAACATGATGACCGAGCTCTTCACATCTGGGAATCTTAGGCAGTATGTTCTCTTTGTTGTTTCTATTCTGTCATTGCATTGTTTGGTTGCATTGGTTTTGATTGATACCTTTTGGTGGTTAGATATCGTAAGAAGCATAAAAATGTTGATATGAAGGCCATAAAGAATTGGGCAAGGCAGATTCTCCGAGGTTTAGTCTATCTTCACGGTCACAACCCACCTATTATTCACAGGGACTTAAAATGTGACAATATTTTTGTTAATGGAAATCATGGAGAAGTTAAGATTGGAGACCTTGGATTGGCAACTGTGATGCAGCAGCCTACTGCTCAAAGTGTGATTGGTAAGGCTTCTCATGCTCTTGGTTTTATAAGACAGGCTTGGTGAAATTAGTGAACTTTTCCATTTTTTACCGTTAGGGACTCCTGAGTTTATGGCTCCTGAGCTGTATGAAGAGGAATATAATGAACTTGTTGACATATACTCTTTTGGGATGTGCATGTTGGAGATGGTTACTTTTGAGTATCCATATAGCGAATGCAAAAATCCTGCTCAAATCTATAAGAAGGTTATCTCTGTAAGTTCGGCAACTGTCAACCAATCTCCCTTCTATCTGCTTGGGCGTTTTGGAGTTGAACTGCTATGTAAACATCTAATTTATATTCTGATGTGCTCGTTTGTAGGGCATCAAACCTGCTTCCCTTAGTAAGGTAAGTGATCCCCAAATTAAGGGGTTTATTCTGAAGTGTCTGGTCCCAGCGTCTGAGAGATTGTCTGCAAAGGAGCTTTTTCAAGACCAATTCCTTCGAGTTGAGAATCCAAAGGAACCAATCCGTGATCCCTTACAGTTACCTGACCAAAGTCCCAAAGAAAATGGTTTAGCCAAGTCAAGCCCTCATTCCATGGACATAGATACTGACTATAAGCAACTTTCTTTAAGCACTTGTACAGGAAGCAACAATGGGAGCCAATCATGTCCAGTTTTGGAATTTCAGAGGACGAACAAGAACAATGAATTTAGATTAAAAGGCATGAAAAATGATGACAATTCAGTATCATTGACATTGCGTATTGCTGACTCTTGCAGTGAGTATACACATTGGAAGTGAACGTGCACTTTGATCATCGATCAGTAGTCCCATTTCATAGCTTAATAACTTGGATTTGGTTTTATTACTTGCAGGTCGAGTACGGAATATACACTTTCTCTTTTACCTTGATACTGATACTGCAATTTCAGTGGCCGGCGAGATGGTTGAACAACTGGAGTTAGCAGATCATGATGTGGCATTCATAGCCGAGTTGATTGATTACTTGATAATGAAACTCCTACCTGGATGGAAGCTGTCATCTGATTACTACTCAAGTGGAGTGGGAACTCCCTCTAATGTTTCCCCCGTCTTTGGAGATGACAAAACTTTAATGGCATGCCCATGGGATATGATGCTAACTAGCAATCCAGCTGGGTCGGTGGTTGAACAAGATGTTATCTCTGAGTTAAATACATGTCCTCAAGAAGGTATTGTCTGCAATAATCCTGACAGTAATATTTGCCGTGGTGACTGTAATTCTTCCCCAAGTTCGGGTAATCTGGAAGATCAACATTCTGAAGCATCAGTTGCTTCAGAGATATTGGCAGAAGATGCTTCCACCAAAAATGAAAAGGCCTCTGAATCCATTGATTGCCATATCGAAGGAAGCTATAACGGCTTGAGTGGATCCTTCTCTGAACTAGAGCTTCGGGATACATATTATGCTGACTGCAGATTTCAAGGAATTGATGGCAGTGGTGCAGAATGCATCATGGATGAATTTGCAAAGAACTCGTTGCCTGTTCTAAGTAAAGAATCAAACCTTATGAGTTTGACAAGCAGCTGTGAAGCATTGGATGTTGATCTAAAGTTGGAACTCAATGCAATTGAGGCACAGTATCAGCATTGGTTTCAGGAACTCTCTAGGATGAGGGAAGAAGCATTGGAGGCCACCAAAAAGCGCTGGTTAGCAAAGAAGAAGCTGGCTGTTCATTGAACATTTTTTTTTCCCTATTTGTTTCATTGTTAGCCGTAAGATCCTTTGTAATTTCTGTCAAGGGTTGTGATTTATTAATTAGAAACTCATATTGGATGCGGGCCATGCGGCCCTCTTTTTTGGGTTTTTTTTTTTTTGGTGGAAGTCGTGATCCTTCGGGTTAAATTTTTGTGCTTTGGGGGGTTAATTTCCTGTTAAACATTGTTGGTGTGTAAATGTAAATTCGTGAATTTACTAATTATCCATTTTTCTTTCATTTTTCGTCTGATAAGTCAAGTCATTAAAATTCCATAATTGCAGAAATGGTGTGAATCATCAAGTCTTTGAATGCAAGTTGCGCCCAAAGCCATTTAGTCAAGGGCACATCTACCTGGGTATCACGCATCTTTGCAAAAAAAAAAAAATTCTCGACAAAAATAGTTTTAACTTATCGGCAGTAATTTACTGTTTAGGGAGGAGGCAGAACACATGCATACAAATGGTATGCAGAAGCTCAAGCTCTTTTACTCTCTACTTCTTCGTATCTTTGATTTACTTTAATGCAAGTGTCGCGTCAAATACTATGATGACCATGCATACTCAAACGAGAGCTTAGTTATTTGAATCAATGTGAGCAATGTGATTTTGAAAATTAGAAGGATGGAAGAAGGGCCGGAGGAGGAGCTAGTAAGTCCGGACACACCGCTTGAGAAAACTGTGGTCTTTGAGAAAGCTATGCAACACTAAGAAGGTCCGAACAAGCTAGCTTACTTACTGGTCCAGAATCCGACTTAAATTTTCAATATTTGGGAAACCAACTTTCAAACTTTAGGCTTAGTTTCTCGAGTTGATCTAAGACCTCTAAGTGCACAAATCTCAACAAACCCTCAAGCTTATATTGTAGTGTGTGCCAAGAGAGTGATTTATTTTATAAGCATTCAACTCTTCATCTCTCGCAAAGTTTCTTTGTTGACCACACAAGCTTCACAAAAAAAGCCTGTGAAGGATAACTAGTACTTACACAATAAAAGAAAGTTCTCTACTTTAAAAGATTATATGAGAAACTTGTGCCAAAGCTGGGTTGATCTCCATCGAGTGTGGGTGTTTGTGCTTGTTGACTTGTCACGGTGGTTCTGCAATGTTGGAGCATAAGTGTTGCTGGGCTGGGTGCAGGGACGGCTGACGGCGTTGTCTCCGGTAACGGCGGTTTGGTAGTGGTAGTGTGCCACGATGGGAGGCAGCCGTGCATGTGGGTCTGGTGTTGTGCTTTGATACCCCGAGATTTTTTTTTTATGTTAGGCACTTTTTCGCATACACCCCTTATTGTTCAAAATCTCCGAACTTTGATTTTCTTTCATTTTTTCTTCCATTAGGATTTTTTGTTAAATTTTAACAGAAATGTGTAAAAATACTAAATTACCCTTAGCCATGTTTCTCATTTTTTTTCTTCATTTAATTTAACTACAATATTTAACGATAAAGGGTATTTGAAATGAAACGAAAGTTTAATACATTAAAGTGAGATTTTGAACAATGGAAGGATGTCTACAAAAATCGAGTAAATTCACGAGGATAAGTGAAGTTTTTCCTTTTGTGTTTTATTGGAGAAGAAAGTGGGTTTTTGAGCTGTGTATTTTTAATATCCGAGTTTGTTTCTATTCCAGCCCATGCATAGCTTATTCCATTTTGTGGTGTTAGAATGGAAGTGTTTGGTTACAAACTTACTCTGCCCTTATTCCATATTTTTTGTAACTCCAGTACAGCCTGATCTTAGCAAGGATTCTAAAAACTTTTTTTTTTTTTGGCCCTTATTCCATATTTGTTTGTAAACCTTAATTTCTCAATTGACCAAAATATGTTGTTGACTAGTGTTTTAATTAAAACTGACTTTGACCTAAAACCTCAATTTTCTTGTTTTCCATATGAGTTTACATTCTACGACTTCCAGAGATTTAGAAAGACTTTGCTTCACTTTTTTCATTTAAATCACAAAAAATCTTACAACCACTAAATTTATGATTTGAAGCGGACGAGGTTTGTTCGTAAATGTGATCCTTAATTGTAGAAAAAGGCCAAAATTTTTTAGTCACTATGGTGGGAAGTGAACATGTCATTTACCGAATTATAAATTACAAAAGTTTTGTAAATAAAATGAATTTGTAAGACATATCTCGAGGTTGGAGTACTGGTTATAGTTTTGAATAATTCTTCAAAAAAAATTTGATGTAATTTTTTACCAAGATATTAATTTTGTAGTTTGATTTTATGCTTTATTGGATTGGTATTTGATAACAGTTGTAATTGGGTTAACAGCGTCGTAAACTAGTTTGATAATCTTATGTTTAACAACTTAGAGTCTATATATATATCAGAATTTTCAAAATCTCTAATCAAGAGATCAGATAAGTACAAGGAAAGAGATCGAAAAGAAAAATATATCCTTGAAAGTCTTTAAGTCGACAAGGAAATTAATTAAAATTGGCAGCCAGCATGTGAGCAGTAGTACTGGATTCCCATTCTATTGCGTATGCAAAGTGTTCTTACTTCATGCCTGGAAGTTGCATGGAACATGTCCATCTTTGTTTTGTTTGTGCTCTTTTTCTGCTTCTTCTTGTCCAAAAAATGTACCTCCAAATTCACCTTCTACAGCATCAGCACCAGTACCCACCATTTTTGACAGTACATGGTGTATGGCTCTTGTGGGTACCAACTACGTACCAAACCATTTTCGGTGATGACAGTAGCACCCAGATAAGAATTCACATAATAAATGTGAAAAATCTCATTATTTAAACACCTATTTATTTAAATAATTATGTTTGGACAGCACATAACATTGGATTGAGATCCCCGGCTCTTCTTCAAGAATTGTCCATAGATTTTTTTTGAAATCCTAGCCACTCATTTTCATCCAACTGTCACTAAATTGCCATGTGTCCCATCTAATATAAAATAATAAAATATTATTTAAAATTTAAAAATAAATCTTAAAATAATTTTTTAAAAAAAGATAGGTTTGGCTTGGCCACCCTATTCTCCCTCTAGGGGGTGGCTGGCCACCCTAGCTCAACCTAATGGGTGGCATCAGCCACCCCCAAAGGCGGTTGGGGTGGCCGCCGCCACCCCATAGGCCTAGGGGTTGGCATCGGCCACCCCCCCAATAGTCGGTTGGGGGTGGCCGAAAGCCAAACCCATAAATTTTGATTTATGGGTTTGGCCTTAGGGGGTGGCTGAAATTTATGGATTTGGCCCTAAGGGGTGGTCGAACCACCCCCTAGGGCATAGGGGTTGGCGTCGGCCACCCCCAACCCCAACCGACTTTCGAGGGTGGCCGACACCACCAGTCCCTAGGGCCTATGGGTTTGGCCTTAGAGGGTGGCCGAACCACCCCCTGCTCCAATCATCCTTTGGGGGTGGCATTAGACTGAGTTGGGGTAGTCAACCTCCCCCTAGGGGGAGAATGGGGTGGTCGAGCCACCCCTTTCTTTATTTTTTTAATTATTTAATTATATTTTTATTTTTAAATTTTAAATAATATTTTATTATTTTATATTGGATGAGACGCGTGGCCATTTGGTGATAGTTGGATGAAAATGAGTGGCTAAAATTTCAAAAAAAAAAGCATGAGCAGCCGGGATCTCAATCCCATAACATTCAATAATGGACAGAAAACAAGATGTATATCAAAATGAAAGAAGAAAGGAAGCTTCGTAGAAGCCTAACTCCTGACAAGAAAAGGAGGTCTCTTCCGTCCTACGAAGATTACGTCGGCCCACGAGACGAGATACCCCATTCATTCATTCTCCTTCCTTCCAATGGCACCTTCCTAGAAGCCCTTCAAAATGACAAATATTAAAAAAATAAATAATAAAGTCAATAGTTTAGGAACCATTTATCAAGTGGTAGCACTACCATCGACAACGAAGAGTGAGAGAATCTGTACCACACACGTGTCTCAATTCCAATGGATTACATGCACCATGCATGAGTTCCACGGCTTTGATGCGAGAGAACTTGATTCAAGTGTTTTTGGACCCGCCATGAGCCATGTAGTTAGTCTATGTAGACCCCACAAGATAAAGCGATGAAACTTTACAGTTTCCATGCTGATGCTACTGTTATATATATAACTCCTTAAGCTATTCTTTTATCCCAAAATCACTCAAAATTAACTCCTCTAGCTTCATTCCATTGCCGGGATTAGGAAGCTTCTTTTCGTGCATCCCCCCAAAAACTATGGAAAACAACACGAAATTCACGTACGAGGACCTGTTGCCGGTGATGGCTGACAAGCTGGATGTTGAGGCCTTTGTGGGTGAATTATGCAAGGGGTTCAAGCTCCTGGCAGACCCAGAAAGGAGGCTGATAACGTCCGAGTCTCTGAGGAGAAACTCGGCTCTCCTGGGGATGGAGGGGATGAGCAAAGATGACGCCGAGGCGATGGTCAAAGAAGGCGATCTTGACGGCGACGGCGTGCTTAACGAGACCGAATTCTGCATCCTCATGGTCAGACTCAGCCCTGGGATGATGGAAGATGCTGAGGCATGGCTGGAGAAGGCACTCGACCAAGAGCTCAAGAAATCTTCAACGTCTTAAATTGTTGTTTCTATATATGTTAATTATTCTATGTTTACCCAATTGTTAAGATTGCTGCAGCAAGCTGTAGTTTTTCATCTACATGAGAGATCATCATGCAATAAGAATGGGAATTATATATGGTATGTCTTGTTGTTAATGTTTGGATCAATTAATGGATTAATTGGTTCATCACTGATATTATTGTCAATATTTTGTAGCCTGAGCCAGGGTGAGTTGCTCTGTAACACACAGCTGCACAATTGATTAGTCACGAGTAGGAAATCAAACCAAGATAATTTTGCCAACACCCATGTGATGCTGTGTGGCTGTTGATTTCTGCTCTGATGCTTTTGATGACAGAATAATGCCATAGAAATCTGATATGTATGAAAGAAAGAGTTGTCATTTTAGTGTCATCTACTTTTTTCTTTCGTTTCTGTCTGCACTAAGGGCTTTAGATTTGGCAACATCTTTTAAGACAACTTGCTAATTGAAAAGTGTAAGCAATAACAACCAAATAAGGACACCCTTTTGTCTTGATGTTACATCACAACCACGAAACAAAGGACACCCTCTACCAAATTTAATAAATGAGCCCCCTTAAATAAAAAGAAGATAGTCATATTTGATCTTAAAATCAAATTATAAAATTTCCTATAAATTTGAAAAATTCTACGATTTGAATGCCGCATTTGAGACTTATTTGTAAAAGAAAAAGTTAAGTGCTTTGTTAATGTTCTCCTGGTGTCATCTTAATCCAATGTAAATATTATTTTCTACAATTAAAGTGAGAAATAAATATCACTTTCTTTTTATTTTATCAGAAAATAATATCCATTTAAAACTAAGATGACAACAAAAAAACACTAAAAGAACATCTTAACACTCATTTCAACAATTAAGCTTTTGAGATAATGCTTCCAAAGTGGCTTAATCATGCATAAAAGTCGTGAAAATAATGGACACGTTTTAAACAAAAATAAAAATAAAACCCATCATTGATTCTCTTTCCTCAATTAAAATACTAATAATTGACGTTGAAGGTAATGGTATTTTCATTTGTTTGATTGATAGAGACCCGGTCCCAATGATTTTAACACTATGTGCAACGGTTTCCTGAGTTTCCTCGCTGCCTTCAGCCATGGAAATAGAAGAAAAACGAAGGGACCACATTTTAAGGCTCATGAAATGGGGAGCACTTCCAGCCCCTGTGAGTATATTTGTTTGATTGATAGAGACCCGGTCCCAATGATTTTAACACTATGTGCAACGGTTTCCTGAGTTTCCTCGCTGCCTTCAGCCATGGAAATAGAAGAAAAACGAAGGGACCACATTTTAGGGCTCATGAAATGGGGAGCACTTCCAGCCCCTGTGTGTATATTTGTTCTTCGGAGCTCATCAGTTCAATCCAACAATTTCATTCATCAGGCCGAGGATATATAAGAGAATGCAATCTGCATAAGCAGCCCGAGATGCAGATGCTAGGAGAAGCACACTTCTATCCTGGACAGAGTCTGCGACGCTATTATTCGTTTTGCCGCATCCCAAAATTTACATCAACTTTCGTGAAGTTAAAAGGCCTCATAACGTGAAATTTGTTCCCTCTGTTAGGGCACTATATAGATTCATAATAGCTTCTCTTCTTTTCTTTTCTTTTTTCTTTTATCGAGGCAAGTACAAAAGAAAAGGCAACCAAGAACAGGTAAAAAAACTAAAAACTAAAAATCGGATGTCCATCTCAAGACCCGTCGCACAGGGAAGGTATCAGGTTCAGGTTTTGGAGGCAAACGCCAATCAACTGTGAACAGGTGAAATGTAAATGCTAATCACTTTAAACATAACATCGAGTCATTGAAACTTCAAAGTTCCGCAAATATACTCCAAAGCCTAATAAAAATCCATAAATTTCTCCATAATCACCCCTAAACCTAAATCCTTATAGCATACAGCATACAACTGAAAATACCCAAGTAATGTGCGGTAATGCTTTCTCCTCTGAAATATGTACCTTAGGCTAAGAGTACCGTAATAAAAGTTCAGTTTTTGTTACTTCCCAAGAACCTGGGGACCAATCCTTCAAGTTCTTGACCTTCTAACAGGTGACCGGCTGCAAGTAGAGATTCAAGGAAGACGAAAAAAAAAAAGGAAAGATTAAAAAAAATGGAAATGCAAGACAAGCAAGGAAGTTACAAACACAGAATTTTATAAATGCAAAATTCCACAAGATATAACCAACACAAAAGACACTACAAGCATGAATACCTCCGGAATCGGCCATATTCTGGGCTCCTGTTCCTACCATAATCAGGACTCCTGCGCTTGTCATATACTGGGCCATTGTACCTGTCATAGATAGGGCTGCGAGGCCGACCATAATCAGGACTTGGGCGCCTGTGATACACTGGACTTGGTGATCTTCTGTAAGGACTAACCCCCCGTCCACCATACCCTCCTCTTCTAGGGCTATCATAATACCTGTCTCCCTTCTCATCATCATCCCTCAAAGCATATTCGACGGATACTACCCTGTCCAATAGCTTGCTGCAAAATGACAAAAGATTCATCAGTTTTGTAGGTACGTGATATCAAGAGGGAGATAACCAAGCAATGCAATGAAAAACCATACTACCAACCTCATGTGAGTACACTCAAGGGCTTTGGTAGCATCCTCCTGAGTCTCAAACTGTACGAATGCAAAGTTCCGTCGAATTCGAACATGAAGGATCTTTCCATAACTGTCAAAGTGTCTTTCTATATCACGAACAGTTGTACGTTTCGGATCAAAGTTAATTACGAACAAGGTCTTAGTAGGCCTCTGGTTTGCCACCGACCTAGATTCATCTCTAGGCCGACCACGTTCACCCTGAAAGAGAATAGTCATGATCAGGAAGAACGGGATACTGATTCCTTTGATAATTGATCAAAAGAAAAATAATAATAACTTCAAGAACACAATCAAATGTAAGTGCCATAAAAGGGAGACTGTAAGAAATTATCATACCCTGGCCCACTCCACTGAGAGCCTACGCCTGCCATAACCAAATGGCCTATTATCAATGCCACGAATAGCCTCTTCGGCATCACGCTCATCCATAAAATAAACAAAAGCAAAACCTGCAATATATATTATAAAAAAATACAAAAATCAGAGGCTGAACTGAAGATGGATGGCATTAGCATATCATCCACTCAGCAGGTAGCAAGTTAACCCCAGGTTTTCTTTTATCCTGATAAATGCTAAATAAAAATTACAACACCTGCATATAAGAGAGGGGCTGATGCACATAAGGCCGTAGAGGCGTTGCATGATGAACTAATGATTGTAGCATGTAAAAAGTTTTAATCCAAAATTTCAGGTCTGAGGTGTCACTGCTAAGCATGCTTCGCCATTCAGAAAGCACGAGTTCAGTAACAGAAGACATAGGATGACAGATTTCATTGGTCCCACTATAACCAGTTGTTGGTGCATGACAGATTTCATTGATCCCCTATGATCATTGTTCATAGGCATGGCATAATAAATGAACTGATTCCACTATGAGAATTCTTGTGAAGTGGCAAGCGATGAAGTGAGTGAGTGAAGGATTGATCTGAGTGTAGAAAATGCAGATGATGCTATCTTTGGGTAGAAGGAGAGCAGGCATGCAAGAAGGTTTCCTTTCCAAAATAAGTATTTTGCACAGATGTTGGCGAGCCCAGATAGAAGCTCACAGCTCATTTTCCATTAGTAGAAGTTCCTGCGTCAAAAGAAACACTTAAATATGGAGACTTTCTCCAACGAAATTGCAAATTTGTGGCTCCCATTCATTTTCATTCTGGAAACAGGCATTGGATATGCACACTACACAAGTAGCTACATATTCATATCCAATGAATTTATGTTTTTTAGAAAAATTTTGTTAATTAAAAATCATTGTAGGGGATATACTCGTGCCCAGTAATCAAGAAAGAAGCCACAGCTCAAAAAATCACCTAGAAACTATTACAAACCCTCAGAACCTATATCACTCTATCTTAAAACTGATTAACCGAATAATTGAGGATGACAGAAAAAGGAAAAAGGGACTAGAAGGAGAGTGCCCCAAATAGACAAAAAACAAAAACCGAGTTCAGTTATGAATTAACTTAAGAGTTTCACTCAATTAGAACAAAGAATTCAAACCCCCATTTTGTAGTACATCCAGATCAATAAAAACGGTATACTAATAAAAGTGGGTAGTGCAGGGCATAACTTTCACATAATTTAACAACCAAATTGGCACTTCTAAGAGATATGGTCGGATAATTAATTATAAAATCAATATAAGAACCCCACACTGTTAGCTTATTTATTATTGAATCAAAATTTTGTATACCATAGAAGAGAAGAGCTGAAAGACTAATCTCGAATCATGTGATCAAATGACACATCTCCAAGCTAATCAACAAATGGCAGGCATTTAGTTTCAAACTCCTGAAGGAAAGATAACCCACAAGCTCACAGTTCCACGAGTAGACAAAACCAGGAGCAGGTGTTCGATTGAAACAAGCCTACCAATACACAAGAATACATAGCAGAACAATAGCAAATGACACAACATAGACAAATTCCGGCTGGAATGCAAGCCACCGCCAAGAAAGGCTGCCCTATGATAATGCTGCTACTTCGACGTGGGGTAGCAAATATCTAAAATGCCCTTGTTAAAAACAGCAATTGCCATGCAATTATGAATAAAAGGTTTCAGCCCACCTTAATGATAAGTGATCATATATCACAAGACAATTTCTTCGAAATATATGCCGTGAAAGGCTTATAGAATGCAATAACATCAAAATCAAACAACAACTATGTTTACCAGATTTCATGTCCACGCGCTCGATCTTCCCATATTTTCCGAACAAATGCTCCAGGTCGGACTGGCGAGTATCGTACTCAAAGTTGCCCACGAAAATCGGCCTCATCGTCGCAACTACTCCAACAAAACGTACGACCAATAATCAGATAACATATAATAAAAGAAAAACGACTATCTAAACAAGCATAAAGCTCCGTTTGGCTCCTGAGAAAAATACAACGAAAAAGCGCTTGGGAACCAGAAAATACGGCGTTACTTTCTCGGAAAAGCAATAGACATTCGTTTCTGTAATCAAAAGCGAAGAAAACATAAAAGGAAGAATCTCCCTTTTCTTTCTCGTCGTATCCGATAAACCAACCAGGCAATAAAACAAAACAAAAAAACAAAAAAATTGATGAAAAACTAAATAAACAAAAAAGCGCAAGAAATCACCGGGCGAGAGGAGGATAACGAAAAGCTAATTACTTAAAAGACGAGAGAAATTAACAAAGGATTAGAGAAAAAAACCTTAAGAGCCTTTGTTTCCTCTCAGACAGAAGCAAACCCTAGGAGAGAGAGAGAGAGAGAGAGAGAGAGAGAGAGAGAGAGAGTAATTTGTGTTTTTGTGTGAATTTTGGTAAAGGGGTTTTATATTTCCAAGCGAAGCCCTGATGTTTTTTTTTGCTAAACGTTCTTCGTGGCCGTCCGATCGTGAGGGGATCGGATGGTGTTGCCTGTAGAGTGGGTAGTGAGTAGTGAGTGGAAGTCTTCCTTCGACGGATTATATGGTTCAAACAATAATCAAAAGCCCAAAAGGCGTCATTGTTATTATTACTCATTAACTTCTATTTGAGCTTAACCAATCGAAGGCCCCAATTATCACGGCCCACGTCAGATAACCCCCATTATATTTGTCAAGTTTCAAAGTTGTTCAAACAGGCCTTTACTCTTTACAAAATTTATTTGTGTTGTTAAAGCTTTTTTCTTTTTTTATTTTTTACTTTTATGTCACATCAAAATAAACAAAATTACATAATCTAAATATATATTAACAAATGAAAATATTTGTGCAACACATTTTGTAGTGTACGGAGGGGATTTTACCCACCTCACTCGATTAGTAAAAAGTGCATAATATTTAACGAATGAGTTCTATCAAACAATACAGGTATTTGAAAATAAAATGGAGGAACCTCTTGAGGGGTTGTTCAAATAAATTGAGATGGAACTATTGATAACCTGGACTAGAAGATGGGCATTGGGTGACAGCCAAAAACTCCGAGGGTTTATATCGCAATTATATGTACCTCAATGCCATTTATTATTGACCCAACAGTAGCTGAGGCGCTGGCAACTTGATAGGCAGCAAAATCTTGCACAAATCCAAGGCTCCAGCGAGTAGTTGTAAAGAATTGACACTAGAAGGACTCTTGCTAGAGTGGTTAATTGATCGATGATATACGAGTTATGATAAATGGTATTCAACCAAGGTTTGTAGGACATATTATAAGAAAAGCAACTGAAACAACTCATCGTTTGGCAAAAGCAGTTGGTTCACTGATTTTTAGAACCAAATTGTGGATAAAAGATAATCCTATTTTTATTCAACAGTGAAAATTCCCTTCTTTTTTTGTGTGGAGGGGTTATGAGTGTGGAAATTCTTTCTTAGTTTAAGCATAAAATAACCCGCCCTCCCTCATGCTTTTCTTGCAGAATACTCTGTTTTAAAGGAAAATGATATATGGTGAGAAAAAAGAAAGCATATGTCCATAAAAAAGGATGTGACAAAAAATATTGTGTGGTCCCATGGGCTTTAAAAAAACAAGTGTCAGTCTCTCGTTATCTAGGGATTCTGATTCCTTGATCATTTGATTAAGTAATGGACAAAAGAAGTTTCCTGGAACTTTGGTGGCTCGTAATAGAGATTGCCTGCCAACAATAAAGGACCGAACTGCAAAAAAACAAAATAAAACTAATGGACCAATACTATAATAATTAAATAACTTCACTTACACCACGTTTTCATGTACTTTTTTGTAAATACTCTTAATTGTTTAAAGTTTTTCACTTCAATGTATCTAATTTTATTTTATTTTTTTTATTTTTTCTCTCCCGTTAAGATTTCTATGAAGTCATAATGGAGGGATATAAAATTATTAAAATATTTTATTTGTTATTAAAAATAATTTTTTTAATATAATGATTATAATAATAATTTTTTATTTATAAATAAGAGCAAATTTAAAAATTTTAAAAATTTGTAAGGATATAAAAGTCTTTTACTTATTTTACCGTTTGATTTAATTAAAATTTCAACTATAGGAAATATTTAGAATGAAATGAAAATTTAATATATTAAAATGAGAGATTTTAAATAATAAAAAATATTTAAAGAATGTGAATAAATTTATGAGATAAATGAAGTTACCCATAATAATAATAATAATAATAATAATATAATTACACGCGCATTGCAGGACAGTAAAAGCGGATTAAGATTTTGACACAAGCTGTCCACCGTCCAGCTGTCCTGTCCCCACTCTATAAATGCCTTTTCCTCCTGTCGTTGGAACTCAACTGGAAAAATATATTATGACGTAAGAGCCCTTGCAATCTAACCCATAAATACTATTTATGCCAACACTTTTTAGATCCTAAAATATATCGCCAATCGACAGAAAAAAGTTGTCTATGTTTTAAAATTTTGAAAATTACCAAGACTTGGGCGGCCGGCCTATATGATTCATGAAGAAACAAAACAATTTAAAAGGAAAATGTATATATACTCGATCTCTCTTCTCAAATATTTTCAAATTATTAAAAAATTATAATGTACCTATTTCATCTCACAAAAAGACACAAATATTACCTCTAATTGTTTTTAAAAAAAGACAAAAAAAAAAAACTTTTAAAAATTAAAAAGAATAAAAGTTAAACCACCCGTGGGTCAGTAGATTGGCATCAACAATATGGCTATAAATTCGATTCCGATTAGTAGTTATTGGTTAAAACCGCTAATCGAAATTGTGATAGCCAATTGGTCAATTTTAAAAATTAAAATCAGTAATCAACTATCAGTTATCTAGTTATCGATTGGTAGTCGGTAACAAGTCTCTAAAAATTGAATATTTTGGATATTGGGCCTACTTTTTGGACTTAATTTAGCTATTTTTTGCCATTTTTAGAAACAATTATAGCCTTTTAATCCAATAAGCTAGGTTTTGTTGTGGTTTTTTTTAAAATAAATAAAAACCTAAAGTAAACAACCTCGTTTATTGATATATATACCCGGTTTTTAGTTATAACCGTGTGTATATAAATGCCAAAACAGGTAACCAAATCGATAAAGTTGGTTATCGATTATTTTCAACCACTTTTAAAAGCAGTTGGCCAATTAGTTAATTACCGGTTTGTGACCGGTGTCCGTATAACCGATAAAATTTACACCCCTAACCAATAGACCAGCATTGCTACCACGAGACACATTGGGGGTGGTCAATTCTGAAGTGGCTGACAACTTCTGGTTCTCGTTGGGCTACAACAACTTTTTTTGATGGTTTAAAAGAAGATACTACTTCAATTGAACATTTAGATCTTATAATTTGAAGAAATGTGTACTTTTTTTTTTTTCAACTGAAAACGTGAACTCCAGCTAGCAAAGTAATTGCCTTCCACATTGGGATTAGGATAACAAATAGAAAAATGCAGGTCCCCGCAGTGTCTCGCATTTCACCTACCTATTTACTTTTTTGTTGGGTGTTTCTACGTTCGTTTCTTGGTTTTGCTTTTGTGTCTATTGCTTTATTCCTAATGTCTCAGGGTTCAAAATTTTTTTTTAAAAAAAAACTCACACACAAAGATATCATACGCTGCTATGCACGTACTATCGTTATCATATGGTCACAATTCACAAGTCAACAGCATGCCTAACCCAGAAAGGTCAGTGGCATGGAAAAATCTCCTTTTTTTTTTTTTTGAAAGGAGCCAAACTTTGAAGTTAAGTTTGAAGGGGTATTTTAACTGGATGCTTACATGTTGTTATTATTATTATTTTTAACATGACATGTAGTTATAATAACAGTATATATGTTATAGTAAAAATAATGGTTAAAATTAATTTTTTTATTAAAAATTTTTAAAAATAAGTTAATTTTAAAATTTAATCTTAACCGTTATTTTTATTACCGTATATACAATGTTATATTAATGATAATGTAAACTAGATCCACGTCTTCTTTATTAAATTTCAACCGTTTTTGCAGGGGATTTTTCAAATCAAAGTTTGAAAGATGCCAAAATTCCCAACGCACTGAACCTCCAAAAGAAGCAAAGTGAAGCCTTAAGAACAAGATAGTCCAAGTTTTTTATATTCCTGTGTGTGTTTTACAAGGTTTTAGCTTTCTCTTTCAGTGAAAGTGAACTCAAAGAATTTTTCTTTGGGCTTTGCTTTGTCTCCAAGCATTTCAACTTCGCTGTTTACTTCCTCTTGTCGTTCAAAGGTTTATTTATTTTCCTTCAAGTATGTCGGAGAATTCAAATTTCAGTTTTTTTCTTCTTGTCTTGCTCTCTGGGTTTTGTGAGTACCTTTTTTTTTTTTTTTTGCCGCATTATTTTGTAGTGTTTTTCTGAATCTCATGTTGGGTTTCATTTATTTGGCTATTATTAAGGTTGATGTTTAGTTGGCAGTTTGTAGTGTGCTTAGTTATTTGCAGGCTGCTTTTTTTTTTTTTTTTTTTTAATTTTAATTTTCTATAAAATAATTATCTAAGGTTGCCCTTTTGTTTGTTCTGTCTCTCTGAATTGTCGGTTGGACTTCAGGACCAGTCATTATTGTGGTTTCTAGTATTCGTGTTGGCTACCTGTAGCAGTAAAGAAGAAGTTAGGGGGGGTTCTTTTGTTTTTTCTTTTTCTTTTTGGTTCCACTATTTGCCTCTGGTGAGATTAGAGAGGAAAAGAAGTTGATGGTAGTTCGTAATTGTTCCTTAACAATAAATGTCCTTGTGGAAGTTTTCTTTTCCTATTATTTACTTTAAACATTGTTTTATGACATTGTAATTTAGAGAGTTTTTTTTTCTTTTGAATTTCAGTTTACAGCGATGATGTTTGCTGAAATTTGTTGTGTTTGTCCTTTTTTTTTTTAGGAATTTGATATGATTTCAAGAGAATTTTGATTGAAATATTCGTTTGAACTCCATATTGATCCATCAATGGACGAGAAACCGTTCCCTGCATGGTCATGGTCCGTGGAGCAGTGTTTGAAAGAGTTCAGTGTGAAACTTGATAAGGGTTTGAGCACTTACGAGGTCGAGAAGCGGCGTGAGAGGTATGGTTTGAACGAGCTCACCAAAGAGAAGGGAAAGCCCTTATGGCGACTTGTGTTAGAACAATTTGATGACATGCTTGTAAAGATACTTCTAGTTGCAGCCTGTATATCATTTATTCTAGCTTACATGCATGGAAGCGAATCTGGGGAGTCTGGATTTGAAGCTTTTGTGGAACCCTTTGTGATTGTCTTGATTCTAGTCCTCAACGCCATTGTTGGAGTTTGGCAAGAGAGCAATGCTGAAAGGGCGCTTGAGGCTCTAAAAGAGATGCAATGTGAATCTGGAAAGGTTTTAAGGGAGGGTTACTGGGTGCCGGATTTGCCTGCAAGAGAGCTCGTTCCAGGGGATATTGTGGAATTGCGGGTAGGAGACAAAGTCCCCGCCGACATGAGAATTGCGGCTTTGAAAACCACGACTTTGAGAGTTGAGCAGAGCTCTTTGACTGGAGAGGCTATGCCTGTTTTGAAAGGCACGGATCCTATATCTATGGATGACTGTGAGTTGCAGGCTAAAGAAAATGTGGTTTTTGCAGGCACAACAGTTGTCAATGGGAGCTGTATCTGTATTGTTGTTAGTACGGGGATGAACACTGAGATTGGGAAGATACAAAAGCAAATACATGAGGCTTCTCTGGAAGACAGTGACACCCCTTTGAAGAAGAAGCTGGATGAATTTGGGAGCAGGCTTACGACTGCAATTGGCATTGTTTGCCTCGTTGTTTGGATCATAAACTACAAAAATTTCCTCTCATGGGATGTTGTGGATGGATGGCCTGCAAATATTCAATTTTCCTTTGAGAAATGCACTTACTATTTTAAGATTGCTGTTGCTTTAGCGGTTGCTGCCATCCCAGAAGGCCTTCCTGCTGTAATTACGACGTCTTTGGCTCTTGGTACGAGGAAAATGGCACAAAAGAATGCAATTGTGAGGAAGCTTCCAAGTGTAGAGACCTTAGGATGCACAACTGTGATTTGTTCAGACAAAACTGGGACTCTGACTACAAATCAGATGTCTGTGACAGAATTTTTCACTTTGGGAGGGAAAACAACGGCTTCTCGAATCTTTCATGTTGAAGGCACTACTTATGATCCCAAGGACGGGGGAATTGTTGACTGGACTTGCTACAATATGGATGCCAATTTGCAAGCCATGGCAGAAATATGTGCTGTTTGCAATGATGCTGGGATCTATTTTGATGGCCGTCTCTATAGAGCTACGGGCTTGCCCACTGAGGCAGCTCTTAAGGTTTTGGTTGAAAAGATGGGAGTTCCAGATGTCAAGGCGAGGAACAAAATTCGCGATACACAACTTGCTGCAAACTATTTGATTGACAGCAACACGGTGAAATTAGGTGAGCACAAAAAACTTTCTATGGATGACATAAATTGTGTGAAAGCTGTGAAATTTTCCACATTTATTCACTTTTGCGTACTACAGGCTGTTGTGAGTGGTGGCTGAAAAGATCCAAAAGGGTTGCCACATTGGAGTTTGATCGCATCCGCAAGTCAATGAGTGTTATTGTGCAGGAGCCATCTGGGCATAACCGACTTCTTGTCAAGGTGATTGTTATTTTTGAACTTCATACTTTTATCAAAATGAAGATGGCTAATATAGCTGGTGTTTGATAACGTTTTTTAGGAGGTTTTTTTGTGTTCTGGTTGAAGAAGTGTTTTGATGTAATATAAAGGTAAAAGTAGTTTTGAGTTTTTAGGGAGTGTTTTGACTTTTTTGGGTGAAAAGGAAAAAGAGGAAGTGTTAGCAAACAAGCCTAGACGTATGACTTGGTTTTGACCTTTTGAGTTTGCTGTTGGTAAAATGAGAAGAAGATTAAGTGATATCTTCATTCTTTTCCTCCCAGTCAAAGTGTTATTTGGAAGGTTGACTTCACTCCAGGAAGTTGTCCAGTTAGTTTAAACTTGAATCTGAAGTCAGCCTGAGATAACTTGCTATATTGTATACTTTTAATGTATTATAATCACTGCATAAACAACATAATTGTGTAAATAACCGGTTACAGTCCAGTGTTAATAGTATTATTTTCTTTTGCACTACTCAAACATTGATGAATTGTCTTGAGAAAGCATCCTCAGTAGTGTCACTTTGGCAAAGTTGGCTCTATATCTGTCTCAGTGATGCCTGTTTGAGTTTTTACTGATGTGAGTTGAATTTTGACGGGGTAGACTTTCTCGTCTTGAAAACAATGCTTAGCAGTGATGTTCTCCCCTAAATGTTTACTCTGATGCTTTATGTTAAAAATCAAGTTTTTGTATTTTTTTTGTTAAATTGTGTACGCAGTTTAAATAAAAACAAACTTTATAAACTCATAAAAATTAGTTTGTGGGAAGGACTTGCTGAAAATGGAAGTGCAACTACCTGTTTGATCAGTATTTTTGTCCTTATGAAATTGTTGACTGAATTGTATGAGTTTAGATATAATCCCTCAGACAGTTGTTAGATAACTTCGTTGCAGTCAGGTCAACATTGCTTTATTCAAAAATTTCAGCATATTTCAACACTTATTTCATCTAGTGTACTTCTACATTCTTTAAAAAAATTTGAGATTTACAGGGTGCTGTTGAGAGTTTACTGGAGCGCACTTCTCATGTCCAACTCGCTGATGGATCCCTTGTTCCAATAGATGAACCTTGTAGGCAACTATTGCTTTTGAAACTCCAGGAGATGAGTTCAAAGGGATTGCGCTGCTTGGGTTTGGCATATAAGGATGAGTTGGGAGAGTTTTCTGACTACTATGCTGAGAGTCATCCTGCACATAAGAAGTTGCTTGATCCAGCTTGCTACTCCTCAATTGAAAGTGACTTGGTTTTTGTTGGGGTTGTTGGTCTGAGAGTGAGTATATGTCACTGGTTTTGCTGTTCACATCAATTGATTAATTTTTAAATCTGTTTCATTTAAAGATTTTTATTTAACAACTAAATTGAACAGGATCCTCCGCGTGATGAAGTTCATAAAGCAATTGAGGATTGTAGAGCAGCTGGGATTAAAGTTATGGTGATAACTGGAGACAATAAATCCACAGCTGAGGCCATTTGTCAGGAAATTAATTTGTTTTTTAAAGGTGAGGATCTTAGAGGGAGAAGTTTAACAGGTAAAGAGTTCACGGCACTCTCATCTGCACAGCAAATTGAAATATTGTCAAAACCTGGAGGGAAGGTTTTCTCGCGTGCTGAGCCTAGGCATAAGCAAGAAATTGTGAGGACACTGAAGGAGATGGGGGAGATTGTTGCAATGACTGGAGATGGAGTAAATGATGCGCCTGCACTTAAACTTGCTGACATTGGGATTGCCATGGGAATTACTGGAACTGAGGTAACATACTCATTTATCCTTAGGGGGCTTCTGTAATATATGCCTTTTCTGTTGTGGATTACCTTAATCTCTCCCTCCTTCTATACCTCCTGCGTTGAAGGGGTTGCCTCCACAAGCCATCGCTGTAGCCTAGAGGTCAATGTAGCATCCAATTTTTAACCCTTGTTAGATTTTCCTTACACTGAATTGAACCTATGCCTTGAGTTAGAACAATGATTTTCTCTTTTTACTTCAGGCCTCATGGTATGAACTTGAGATCCCTTTAGAATTATGGTGGTTTGTTAATAATTTGCGGTTCTTAAACATTACAGGTTGCAAAAGAAGCTTCAGATATGGTTTTGGCAGATGATAATTTTAGTACCATTGTTTTGGCTGTCGCAGAGGGTCGCTCAATTTATAATAACATGAAAGCCTTTATCCGGTACATCCCTTACTTTGTCTCCTTTTCCCTTTTGACTGAATTCAAGGAATTCTTTTAATTTCCTCAGTCTGCAGGTACATGATATCATCAAATGTTGGAGAGGTAATATCCATCTTCTTGACTGCTGCACTGGGGATACCAGAATGTATGATACCTGTGCAGCTCCTGTGGGTGAATTTGGTTACTGATGGCCCTCCCGCAACCGCTCTTGGTTTTAACCCTGCTGATGTTGATATAATGCGGAAACCACCCCGCAGAAGTGATGATGCTCTAATACATTCTTGGGTTCTTCTCCGTTATTTGGTTAGTATGATTTACACTCTTCATCTTTGCTTCCAACTTCTGTATGGCAGAAGTCATGCTAGTCCCTTCTTAAATATAATTTGCTATTATCTGAACCAAGAAGAATTGTGGCTTAACCACATAATTGAAGATAAATCAATATTTTCAGTTTCCAAAAAAATTGTTGGGAAATAATCCCATTTGGTTTGTAATTCATAGTGGTTCACATCACTGAGAACTATTTGGATTGATGTGCCAGAATTTGTACTGGTCTAATAGCCTAGTGGGTCTTTTGTCCCCTTGTAAGCTTGGAACTAAATAATAACATTAAAGAGTAGGAACGAATAAAGGTCTTTTCTATGTAATAATTAATGTTAAGAAACTTAAGCCCTTTAAAATTGTCCTAGACAATATTTAGAGCAAAACTAAAATGTCCAGAATGGGAGGGTGACTATAAAGAACCTTTGAGCCAATCTGGGAAATAAAAACCTAGAATAGGCTACCCTGCCAATGGTATATGTTATACACATTGCATAATTTGCATTTCTTTCATTAAAATTCACAAATACAAGCCTATTATTTTCAGACACACCTATCACAATCATGCATTGTGAGTACCCTTGTTTATTATTATTATTATTTTTTATTTTTTTAAATCATGCTTCATAAAGTATTGTTTTGATACTTTTAAGTGACACATTATGTAACAGATGCTTAAGGCACATCCTTAAATTTATTGGTCATAGAGCAAAATTATATTTAGAAAAGTTCAAATCATGTAATTTATAGCTCTAATAAATACATGGAAACAAATGAAATTATTTCCCAGTTAGCAAATGAAAGAGGAGTGTGTTGAAAGATCAAACTTTCTACCATTCACTCCATGAGATAAACTGATACTGAAAAGTTCACTCTACATATCAATTAAGTGAAGTTTCTTGTTAATATCTATTGCATTATGCAATACTTATGCATCCCAAATGGCAGGTAATTGGTTCTTATGTGGGCATTGCAACCGTTGGCATCTTTGTCTTGTGGTACACTCAACCTTCTTTTATGGGTATCAATCTCATCAGTGATGGGCATACACTAGTTGAATTATCTCAGCTTCGCAATTGGGGGGAGTGCCCGTCATGGTCGAATTTCACTGCAAGTCCATTCAAGGTTGCCGGCGGCCGCATGATCTCGTTTACCGACCCTTGTGACTACTTTTCCATTGGTAAAGTGAAGGCAATGACTCTCTCACTTTCTGTGTTGGTGGCAATAGAGATGTTAAATTCCCTGAATGCAGTTTCGGAAGACAACAGCTTGGTGAAAATGCCACCTTGGAGGAACCCTTGGCTTTTGGTTGCCATGTCAGTGTCGTTTGGACTTCATTGCCTCATTCTCTACGTTCCCTTCCTGGCAGACGTGTTTGGTGTCGTGCCATTGAGTCCGAACGAGTGGATTTTGGTCATTTTGATATCAGCACCTGTGATTCTTATTGAGGAGGTTCTTAAATTTGTGGGGAGGAATCAAAAGTGGATAGCAAAGGAGAAGACAGCATGATCAAATTTCAGGTCCATGATTGGCGTGAGAGCAAATTCATTCAGGTCACAGATGGACCAAACCATTCTTTCATAAATTTATTTTTCTGGAAGGTTCAGTCACGTTTGTTCATTCACATTAGAAAAAAGAAAATTTACGAGTATTGTTTTATCGCTTAATCTTCGAGGCTATTATCCCATATTCTGCATTTTTCTCACTCTGAAAATACAGAACTTTGGGGTTCACTCTTATCTCACAATCAATTCCCATAGTTTGTGAACTTTTGGCTAAATTTTACACGTAATATCATTATTTGTAGGTTATAATTTATAAAGATATATTTATTTGGTTATTTATGTAGCTTAACAAGTTCTGGACCTGCATTATCTTGTTCTCAATGTGGAGTGTGTAATGCTTACCTAACAAATTCGTCAGAGCAGGCATCATCATTGAGGAAGTTGGCTTTCAAATTATAACTTAATAAATTTACGGCTACTTTTATGGCTGTTAACATGTGGGCAGCTTTGGAATGAATAACTGACTGGAGCTTTGGTCTTGGTGCTCTTAAGGATAATCATTAAGATACCAACCAACAACATCATCATGATAAAACAGAGAGGACAAAAGATAGAAAACAGCAACCACCAATCACTTGAAGCAAAGGATAAGAAAATAGGTTTAGATAAAACTAATCCCAGTAGGTAGTATTCATTTTTCAGTGTTTATCTCTTGTACAGATATGTCATACTTGTAACAAACTATATTATAAATGCAATAGCCTTCACCATGTTGAGGTAACACTGGTTCTGCAGGTGTTTAGTATTTGACAAATTCAGTGTCAAAGACATCTTATGTTGTGAGTTTTAAGTTTAGGATTAAGTCGGATCAAAATGTGGTTAAAAAAAAAAAAAAAAAACACTAGCAAGTTAATGAGCAAACTTACTACCAGAGGAGTTGGCTTAATTGTTAATAGTAATGAGAGGACATGAGTTTGAGATTACATGGGCATGATGCTAAGAGGGTGGGATTTTATGCCCGCCGTTTCCTACCACTATGCCTTCGGTTGGGCCAGGGACTTGGGGGGGCATGCTATAGTTTGACTTGTCTTGAGAGAGTGTACGTGGATCTCTTGCATTATAAGCCCATCTAAATTTGACTAATCATTTTGAACTAAATTTAACTAATTGTAACTTGACTAGTCATTTTGAAGTAATAACATAAATATGACCAACTCTTCTCCTATATCTAATGCTATGCTATGCCAAATGGCTTTGAAAAATTATCCCAGCTTTAATCAAGTTAACTATCCACAAATAGTGCACACAGTTGCTTCCTTCATAATGAAGATCATATATTGCTATCACTGTTCTTCAAGTTCGGATTCACAATCAGTTGCATTTCTTTGAAGCTTCATCTTTGTATAAACTCCATCCAGTAAAGCATATATTTCATAACTTTTTGGATGTGACCTATCGTCCACAATGAAATTATGAATTTGGCCTCCCTCTTCAATGGAACTATACCCTGCTGCCTTTGTAATTTGGCCATCCTTCATCAACTTCCTCAGCTTTGAAACTCCAGCCCACCGGCCTGCTGACGCATAAATATTGGAAAGAATGACATAGTTACCTGGATTCCATGGTTCAAACTCAAAGAGGGACTCGGCTGCTATTTCAGCCAGCTCAACATTCCCATGGAAACTGCAAGCCCCCAGAAGTGCACCCCATATAACACAATCTGGTTTCATAGGCATACTCCGTATGAGATTATAAGCTTCTTGCAGTTCTCCTGAACGGCCTAGCAGATCAATCATGCATCCATAATGTTCTAATTTGGGCGTTATACAAAAGCTTTTTTCCATTGATCCAAAGAGTTGTCGGCCTTTCATGATAAAGCCTCCATGGGTGCATGCCAAGAGAAGTCCCACAAATGTAACATCATCTGGTGCAATTCCTTCTATCTGGTATAAAGCAATAGTACACAAAAAGTGATAGTGAGAACCTAAAAGCATTAATTTGCAATACTAGTCATTCATGAATGAAAGAGAGCTAAGCAAAGAGACCGCATACCAGCATTTGATCATAAAGCTCTAGAGCCTGGTTGCATTTTCCGTGGACAGCTAAACCCGTGATCATTGAGTTCCAAGAGCACAATGTTCTGCAGCGGCCAATCTCATAAAACACATGCCAAGCCACATCAATTTTACCACACCTTGCATACATTTCCAATACAGCATTGCTTACATACAAATTCTTGAAGAACCCATTTTTTCTTGCATATGCTTCAATCCTCTCTCCAACCTCCAATGCCCCAAGATTTGCGCAAGCTGGAAGAACACTAGCTATAGTCACTTCATTCGGCCTCACATCTTTCTCCTTTTCCATCCTCAAAAACATCCTTAAGGCCTTTGCGTACTGTCCATTTTGTGAGTACCCAGATATCATTGCCGTCCATGATACCACATTTCTGTTAGGCATCAAACCGAACAATTCTAATGCACCCTTCATATCCCCGGACCTGGCATAGCCCGCAATGATTGAATTCCATGTGGGTATATCTCTTACTTCCAATTCATCAAATTTTTGGCGTGCTGAGGCCAACATGCCCAGTTTAGCATACATGTCAACCAAAGCAGTCGAGGCAAACACGTCATACTCGAAACCGGACTTGACAAAATGGGCGTGGAGCATTTGGCCATGGCGACAGGAGGAGAGGGAAGCACAAGTGGCGAAGAGGAAGGTGAAGGTGTGTTGGTTTGGTGGGCAGCCTTGAAGGCACATTTGGGAGTAGAGAAATACGCTCCGGTAGTATTGTCCATGACAAGAATAAGCTTGAATAAGCTTGCTATAGAGAAAGACGGTTGGCTTGGGAATAAGGTCGAACAGCTTTTGGGCATATGAAAGGTTCGGCATTTGAAGGAGACTGACAATGAGGGTTTTGGCGTGGTCGATGCCATTTCTGAGAGTGTAGGCATGGATTTGCTTCACCTGGTTCATAACAAACCCGTTGTATGTGGCATCACCCACCCAATCCAATATAAATATATAGTAACAGAATCTCGATTTTGGTAGCCCAATTATGTGAACAGCCCCAGCAAGTTAACGGGTGGGTTCGTTTTGTTGCTTTTCGGCCTGAGGCTTCTGTTGATTTCATGTTTCTCTTTTTTTGTTTCCTTAAAAAGGGAATTAAGGTTTTTGAGTTAAATACTTATGTTAGGACAATTTGGTTTGCCATGGGCTGGCCCATGTCTTGTCCTAATGGCTTTCTTCTGTGCACCCTGGCTTCCCACACACAAAGCCATAATCTAATTTAGGTTAAGCTCAATCATCAAAGAAAGTGAGGTTATTAATTCCAACGCCCCTTTAACTCCAAATAATAGGCTTGTAATGCCCGATCAATAAAATGTAAGACAAGAAATAACAATTCAAGACAAGACCCTATTCTGTATTCTCTTACAGTTCTTCTCATTATAAACAAGAATCAAAGAATCCACATCCCAGAAATTAATGAAAAATAATTCAAATATAATAAAAAATGGCCTCATTTTGGCTAACTAACAGAATAGACAAGGCCACTGGTGGCACAGATTATTTTTTTCTTCCTCCACCGATAAACCAATCAAGCATCAATATGTATAGACATAATGCGGATAGAGTACATCCTAGGGCGTTTGATATGCGCCACAATTAATTTCCCACCTGTCAAAGGCCTACTATGGACAATAAGAGAAATGCTATATACCGCATTTTTATTTTACACTTATCTTACAATGTTAGTGTGACAATCTCATCCAACTCATGATATTTTTTTTTTAACAAAAACTGATCCAAAGATTAGTTGGAACTGTCACCTCAGCATTGTGAGATACTTGTATGATAAAAATATAGTTTCTAGCATTACTTGGACAATAATAGTTCAAATTGGATTTAGGTCATCTTGGGTGCACGAAGCTGACTCCCAAATAAATGAACCCAACTCCGCACTTGAGATCACGTGCTCAATCTGGTTTGTCTTCTTAGCTGCAATATGGAATGCCCAATTACAGCCGAGAAACGAAGTATGCTGTGCCAAGGTCCCATGCCTAGCCATGAATGTCTTCCTGCATTTCTTTTCATGATTCTTGCAAGATTAAAATATCAAAACCAGTTTCTTGCTCATATTCAACTCATCGATCTTTTAGAAATATGAAGACTGATCATGAAGCACATTTAAGTGAGCAAGTACTCTTGCAGCCAGAGCCTTCACATTACCACTTCCACGCTGTGTTAAGTCAACCAATGGCATCTGAGCTGCGCCTCCATACTTCTGTTTGAACTCCATCAACCGAAAAATCCTCTCTAGAGCATGTAGAGCCTTCTCCTGCAAGCTGGGAGAAGGGGAACCAAGAAATTTTATTATTGGTTGTATGGCATTTGCATCTGCAAGCACCTTACCACCACTCTGGAGTCTCTCACCTTCAATTAAAGTCAACAGTGCATCTAAAGAAGCCTCGCAAACTCCAGGATCCGGTTCCCCAAGAATTCTCACTAGTGGTCTCACTGCATCAGCCTCCAAAAGGCAAAATGATGATTCAGTGCTACAGATTCCTCCATGAACAGGGCAGACAGTTTCTGATTGAGCTGAGAAGCACCATAACCCCTTGCGCTTTGGTACTGACCTGCTCAGCCCAAGCGAACTCTCCGAAAATCGACAGAGAGAAATTGCTGCACGCTTTTTTGTCAAGGTGGTTCCAAACTGTAGTAACTCTACCAACAAGGGTATAATGCCTGTTAAAGCTGCACTCTTTTGCCATTCCAAGTTATTTGGTGCAGCGAAACGACATAAAACTCCGACAGCATTCTCTATCAACTGATTTTTATGGGGATCTTTCTGCTTGCCATTATGAATGTAACTGAAAATTACTGGGAGTGCCCCAGCATCCAGAAGCCACTGAGTGATCTCGGAGGTTTCTGGAAGATTAGAGATAATGCCCATTGCAGAAGCAATCTCTTCTTCAACATCAGAAGATTTGATGATCCCGAGTAAAGTTTCAATGCACTTCTGACCTACATGCTCCAGGATGGTGGCTTCATCACCACCTTCTGCCAGGCAACTAAATAGCTTTACGGCATGTGCTCGTACATCAAGGTTATCATGCTCACACAACTGAACCAGTACTTGCACAGCTGAACACTGTAAATGTAATAAAACCAGTTAATGTTGACATACTGTATCTACAGGACTGACTATATAGAGAATAAGTTAGCATTTGGCAGAAATATATTTAAGATGAGTTATGGGATGAATAAAAGAGCAATTTTTTTTTTTTAAATAAAAAATTCTTATCACATCTTCACAGTATGTTAGTAAGTATTGGAGAGAAGAAGTAACCCGGCCTATGTGATTTCATAAGAAAGGGTAAAAGAAGAACAAGAAAGAAGGTGAGGAAAAAAAGAGAGAGAGAGAGGGCAGGGGCTTGTTTAAAGTGGTTCTTATTTCACTGGGAAAATCATCATCTCTTCTAGTTATTTCATAATTCCAAAAAGTAGAACATCTTAGAAGCCAAGTAGTTCAAACTTTTCAGGAGCCAGAGTTAAGAAAGGTTGCAAATGGTAAATTATTGACTGTACCAATAACAATAAACCATGCATGTCATTGCACTAAGGGGGAAGAGAGACACTATGGGGTGGCAGTAGGTGAGAGAGAGAGTACACAACGGGTGAAAGCTTCATTCTATATTATGCCACCTAGCAAACCACCTAATTTCAGTCAGCAACCCCTGGAAACTAAGCAAAGCTTAGGCATCAAGGCCATTTCTGACAATTTCCCGCCTGCACTTAAAATAGGGATCTGACTTGGCTTGGTTTAGCTTATTAAACTTGGTCTCATCATTATTTTAGTTCATTTTATAATCCTAAGATGTTCTACAACCATCTCTTTCCCTTCACAGAAAGTGTTAAGTATACATATGTGAGTATAAAAAATGTCAAGTCCCATATTGGACAGTTATCACAAATGTGAGTGGTTAATAAAACATAATTGGGTCCAAATCTAGGCCTAAAATTTTGGGTTGATTGGTGCCCCTATATATTATAATATGGTTTAACTAGGAGACTTCTCAATATGTCAATCTCCTCAACAAGTAATATAAGAGCTAATGGTGGTATGCTGTATAGCGGATGATAGTGGTGTCTTTTACAGTTAGAGCAAAGACAGTATGCATGTGTTGATGGCGGGTCCCTTTCATAGCTGGAATAGGGAGAAAAGTGCATGGTATGGATAAAGTCCACATAGCTCACACAAGTTATCGTGGAGATTGCCCATAAAATTGATAAAGCTTTTGTTTGAGGTGTGTAACAGTGGTGATGAACTCACACATGTGATGAAGAGTATTAAGCGTACACCTGTGAGATAAAAGATGTTAAAGGACAACATTGGATGGTTGTCATAAGTGTGAATGGTTAGTATAACATAATTGAGCCTAAGCCAATAGAAGCTTTTGGGTTGAGTGGTAAATCGGTTCTGTCATCATGAAACCTGTTCTCATTGAAATAAAAACATGTTTCCAATATAAATGTATACCTGTTTTAATTTGTTCTTGACATTTGTAGCAGAAGGGGATTGGCACAAGGCCTGAAAGGTTCGGATAATGCTTTGTTGTACATCAGGCCCCGTCAAGTTGATTAAAGAGAATAGCATGAAAATATCTTCATCAGATTCCAATAATGAAACTGGTATCTCGCTGGATCCCTGAGACACGGTTGATACAGCTAGGTTCATAATTGTGCCTGCTACATGTTCACGCAAGCTACGTGATGACGAGCTATGATGGAAGAGAACATCAAGTAATGGGCGTACTGCACCTTCTCTAACAATCTGCAGACCATTTTTTGGTAAACTAGAGAGGTTCTGAAGAGCTCTAAAAGCTACTTTTCTCATCTGAGTATCACCATGTGAGACAAAGTGAAGAAGAGGACCTAGAGCACCTGCTTCAAACAAGGACTCTTTATTGTGATCAGTCAACTCCATTTCTGCCAAAGTTGTCGCCATAACCATTTTTACATCTTCTGGTCCTGCATAATAAAATGAGCCAAGTTATTGCATAACTATATTTCTTTATCATGAGCCCAAGCCTTCGAAACAAGTGAAGCAAAGATACAGAAATTCACCCCCATGTGCCCATAACTAAAAGTTTTCCAAATACATTTACAAAATTGATACTTCCAATTTAAGCTTCCACGTAACCTTACTCTATTAGGTTTTTAATAGATTAATGCACATTAAACATGTCTGTTTTCCAGAGTTCAATAAAGTTCAGTAGTTTAATGCAATTGGCTTCTCTTGAAGTTGGATCACTGCCAAGTAAACTGTACTGATGAAAAATAAAAGTACTCCTGATCTTATTAGCTAATATACTATATGATTCCCTTCAGAAGGAACCTTCCTTTTCTTTTTTTCAACTTAAATTTTGAACAAAAGACATAATTGCATATTATGATCAACTATCCAACATAGAGCATAACATGGTCCTTCATCATCCATCTGGTTATGCTCTACTTGGTTTCATCATTTACTGGCAATTGTCCTTTTCATTTGGTCCTTCTTTAATTACATATTTATCCATGATAGGGCATTGTATGTGATGCTAGTGAAGAAACTCTGCTAGGATGGGTAACTACCAGAGAATGTGCTTGAGATAAAGGAGGACTGTATTAAAGTGCAAAGGGTCCAGGGTTTGCAGTTGATCTATTCTAGTACCAGGCTAGAACTGTTAACTGCAGAGTAAATCCTCACTAAAATTTCAAAACTCAATATGAGGGACCTTCCTATTGCACAAACCAAAAACAAAAAATTAAAATTCTTTTACAGGGAAATTCATGACAAGCTGAAGTGACAAAATGTTTATTGAAAGAACCTGTTGAGAGACGCTGAAGCAAATATTTAAAATAATTTGCCTTTGCCATCTGTATAACATTCTGATCAGAGTATGAGAGATTCTCCAACAGTGCCTGGGCATCTCTGGCAGCTTGACCATCATCACTGCTTGACATAGTCACCAATAGCAATATGCAACCTTGAACATCTCCTATGCAGTCTCTTACTGAATTAGATTTTGATAATTCCAAAAGTAATGCCACAGCTAACTTTCTTTCTGCAACACGGCGCCCAAGAGATCGAACAATAGATTCAATTGCATTATCAACTTTTACAATTCTTTCCTGCAAAACGTTTCTGAGTTTCTTGAGGAAAAAAAAAATTACAACAGATATCAGCATTCTAGCTGATATCTGCAGAAGGGGATATCTATTGCAGAGGTGGTTTTTTTAAAAAGAAAACTTCACAGCAGAAGGGGATATCTAGAGTTAAAATGGAGTGAATTAGGTTCTCCACTATGAGGGATACCCATTCAAGATAAAAAATGACAGTAATAATTCATCAATAACTTTCTATCAAGTATCCAAATTTGCAAAAATGAAATACTCTTGGAGACCCAATTTAGATGCATATAAATCCAATGTAACAAAAATAAGATCCACGCCTATATGAAGATAAAAAGGTAATAATTATAGCATCTGAGAATCCTATACATCAATATATTCTTAGCATACATGTTCAAATACTGTATCCAATATAAATCTGATTCTGCAACAAGCCCAAACAAATAGCTGCATGTCCTTGATAAACTTTATAAAGGCCAGTTTCAATGAGAATATAGCTAACTGTTGCAAACTTATTAAAAGACAAGAAAAGATGGAGACAAACTAATATTGTTCAAATTAAATAAAGACACACCTTGGCATCATCACTATCCTTTGCCAAAATGCAGAGGATGACAAGAGCATGATTCCTTATGTCACGATTTTTGGCACCAAGAAGTTGAATAAGATTTGGTATATAGTTCTCCAATATTACCCATTCCCTGTGCAGGTCCCTTTGTTCACAGAGATCCAGTAGCTGTTCTAGGCTATGAAGTACATCTTCCTCTTCAGACATGAGTTTTTGTTTGATGGAAGCAATTGCAATCATGGTGTTTCTATCCCTCCATTCTTCGATTGATTGCCGCAGAGTTTTATTAGGCCGTAACACTGATGTGTCTAAAGAGCTCATGGTCAGAGGACACGATTTGTTGCCATCTGAAAACCATTTTTCAATTGCACTTCTCTCAAATGTCTGTCCTGAAGAAGTTTCCACAGGGTCCACCATAACATCACGTGTTATTGGGCAATAAAATGATTGAAGAGGTTCCAATGGTTGACTACCCAAAGATCTCCGCTTGGTGAAATACTTAATTTCTTTTTCCCTAGGAGATGAAGTAGCATCAGCCCTTTCTAGTAATGCAATTATCTGATCCATTTGTATTGCTTCAGCCTCATCCTTCCTCAGCCGCGCATTTTCTATCTCATTCTTGAATTCTTCAAATTCCTTCTTCAGTGCAGACCTATCAGTCGAGATCCCAACAGCTCCTGCTATGAGAACCAGCAAATTATTGGCATAAGAACGATCAACATTCCTCTCCTGTATTCCGGACTCGATTTTCTCCAAAATCTCTTCTTCTGCTATGGCTGCCTTAAATTCAGCTCTCTGCATATTGTCACAGAGATCTCTAATCTCTTCACTAATGGCAGATGAAATATTCAGAGAGGCCAAAGGAAGGAGACTTAGTGCCCGACTGATCTCTTTCACTGTGTCTTCTAAGTGCTTTACTATTGTCCGACAATTCATTAAGAGATATACCTTATTTCTCTTACTGCACTCCAAAGTCAGTTGCCTTGCAGCTCTGATTTCTCGGTTGAGAATCTGAATAGCATTGTTTAAGCTCTCAGAATCACTAACATTTTTCCTATTCAACTCTTTCAAGACAGGAACAACTCTTTCCAAGTAAGCTGCAAGTTCCTTAAAACTATCCTTCTTAACAAGGACGTCATTGGCAGCAATTACAATCTCGAGAATGGCCTCTACTGTCTGAGAAAGGACTTCTGAACCCGGAATGATAGAGGCACTAGTAACCAAATCCACTGCCATGATATTGCAGCCAAATAAAGCTAGGTAGCAAAATTATCTTTTCCCATGTGATAAAAACACTGACTAAAGATCACAGAAGCCAGGTCGCAGGACTACAACCTGGACCTTCTGATCCAGAACCACTTCAGTACCCGTAACACCCTTCGGATATTTTCTCATACCTTGAATATCAATTTGAATTAAGTGAGTCAGTTATGAGCTCAATGTTTCCTATACCAGATAAACTATTTACACTTGTTTAAAGATAACCCATGCCTACATTAAGTTGCTGCACATTTAAAGTGGAAAGCAAAAGCACATAAAAATTGAAACCACATGCGTAATTCTCCGTTTGATTGCTAAGAAAAATAAATAAAAATTTTGAATCCTGGACTTTACATTATTTTAAAGTATGAAAGCTCCCACTTAATGTGTTTCATGATTACTGGGCTTGATTTAGGCGACCTTTCCACTCCTAGAAAATCCCAGGAAAAATAAATAAAAAATATTCCATTCAAATTACTATTTTCTTCTCTATTATTTAGTTCTCAGACCGAAAGGAAGGCAATGTTATTTTCATTTCCAATAATGGCAAAACCCAGAAGCCAAAATGCTTGTATCGGAACACATTTGAGTAAAGCTGTTTGATATCCCACATGCCAAATAAGAAAAATCTACAACTCAATTATAATGAATGCTTCTTTCCTACATTTCCTGGAAACCAAACAGACTCAACGGAACCATTCCAGATATCTACTTCCAATTAAACGAAACAAATTCAAGGTGTACAGCAGCAAGGACTTCAATAAAGACAGGTAGTGTAAGTCTATGTGAATTCTAGCCCCAGTTCAACAAAGGGAAGACCAACAAAGGCTCAATTTTCAACGTTCTTCTGTAATCTGAAGCTAAAAATGAAATTCAAAAGGAACCCATCGAACAACTTGTAAGACTTATAGTCAACAAAGTCTTCACTGATATCAGAAGATAAAAGAGAAAGAGACAGACCTGAGAAGGAGTTCAAGCCCATGAAAACACACAGAAGCAACGATCTTTCACTCAATTTCCGGGAAAATGAGCTGAGAATTTTCTGGGAAAATAGTGATCGTGTCTCTGGAAGAGACTTGCAAATTGCAATCCTACCTGAGAGAGAGAAAGACCTCTAAAAAAAATAAATAAATTGAAAAGTATTACGCTCTATCTTTCTCTCTTTTCCATCTCTTAAGACTAAGTCTTCCTTTGAAAAGTTGTCTCTCAAGTCTATGGTGGCCTGTTTTTGCTCGTAAGTCCTTTCTTTGACCTTGGAAGATGGAGGTCACAATTCAGTATCCAGCAAATAAAAATAAATAAACAAATTTAAATAATTGAATATCAAATCCAAACCTCGTGGAAGTAGAAAACAAAATATCCATGCCTCTTTTTCCAAGAAAAAAAATTGAAAAGAACATATTTACTGGTCATGCAGTTTTTTTTTTCCCCTGAACTTTCATAGTCACGTATTGTCCATAAGTAGTAATACAACTCTCTTTTGTTTTTGTTTTTGGTTTTATCTTTTTCTACGCAACATCAAGGGAAATGGGTAAAGAGAAAAATGACATTACGAAGCTAAATAGGAGAAAATTATTTATATGCCGGTTAGAAAAAGACACATAGAGCTTATAAAATTTATTTATCTCTCCCGAGTAATATTACAAGTTCTTTTTATCTTCTTTAAGGATGATATGGCTTTTAAATCTACCATTAAACTTATAAAAAAGTGAGATAAATAATAACAAATCAAAATCATTTAGTAGACGGTGGAAGTGGGTGGCTCCCATGCTCAAGTAGAGGAGTCTTGCTCTAACAAGGACCCACTCCAGAGGGGGCCTCTCTCTCTCTCTCTTAGCTCCTTACAATTTTCTTTACACCTCTCTTTGAGCAAGAGATCATAAGAGATTCAAATCCATTTCAAGTAAAAGTTTCAATTTGGTTTTGTTGTATCGAATGATGTATATTATATTATGTTAATTAAAAGTTTTAAATGATGTGTCAATATATTTACCATATTGCAACATATAAATCATTAGATCTTTTATAGTCCATATTTTGTTTTATTGCATCCAGTTGTGTACATTGTGTCATATTAATTAAAAAATTTAAATAACGTAACAACATATAAACAATTAGATATTTCAAAGTCCATATTTTGTTTTATTGCATTTAATTGTGTACATGGTGCTATGCTAATTAAAATTTTTAAATATGTGACAATATATTCACCATGTAGAATATATATCATTAAATATGTGAAATTTAATCTAAACCATAAAATAATTCATCTCTATTTCAAGTGAAAATAGAGAGAATTCTAGACCCATGTTTTCCATTCTACCCCTATAAATTTATATAAATAAAATTATGCCCTTTAATCTCTTAAAAAATGAAAATCAGAATTGAAAAAATAAAGAGCAAAAAAAGAAGTTTATACATATGATATCAACATTTAGGACATAAATTTTTTTTTCCAAATTAGGTTAGACAAATTTCCTTCTATCCGGTTTATAGATTTTTTATATATCATGTAAGAAATATATGGTTTTTTTTAAAAAAATTATGTAGGTGCTTCTTACATATTTAAAAGTCAAGTAACAATTTTAGTGACCAAATTAAATGAAAGTATTCAACCTAGTTCAAATTAATGCGATGTGACATCATCATTTGTTTCCGCTTCGTTGCTTTTGTTCTCATTTTGAGTAGTGTACATTAACATAATATGTGAGCTTACTTTTTTTTTAAAAAAAAAAAGGAAAAAGCATTACAATCTCATTAATCGATAAAGGAGCACAAACATAAAGCTCTTACATCACAAAGTAAAAGTTCTAAAAAAAATCATAGGCAAAGCTATCAGATTAAGTCTGGCATATAAGTAGTAACATCCTTCTCCCAAAAATCATCCTCCTCGACTCACAAGTCATAAAATTATTTACATCATCAACCCAATAAGGCTAGGATCACAAAATACAAGAAAAACGGAAAAACAGAAAAAAATAAGCACAAATACCCACAAAAACACTATCGCAGGAAAGCTATAGGATGATTCTGGCCAAAAAGCGAAAAAACCACGCGTAAGCATGTGTGAGTCATGATCATCAGGGTTGTATGAATCAGAAGCAACAAATGCCGTTGGAAATAGGTGGGGCCTGTGCATGTGTCGAGGTGGGTCTAACAGATGGACGTAGATTAAATTTTGAACAATCAAATCTAAGAGTCTCATTAACCCTAAAAAAAGACACAACAGAAATAGTAAATCATACACTCGGTGCAGTGGCAGTTGAGCCTATAACAAAAAGAAAGAAAGGAAGAGTCAGAAAAGGGAGGAGAGAGGAAGAGGGGGAGAACTGCCTCCCTTACACTTCAACTAGATTGTACAAGTCAAAAGAAAAAAGAAAATAAAATAAAATCACAGTTCCTAAGACGTGGAAGAGAAGTTGAAACGTTGAAGAGTTTGGTGAGATTACACTACAAAGTCAATATGAGGAAGTCATTTTTTTAAAAAAAAATAAGAAAAATCTAAAAAGGATTTAATGGTGAAATGTGCACAATTGGGAGTAAAAAAATCCAACTCAAAATCATTAAAAGATTTAGGGAGGATGGATGAGGATGATGTGTGTATATATATATATATATATATATTTTAATCTCGTCAAATATCTTGAAATGGCAATTAATTCTCATCGCCTCCCCTCCACGCATTTAAAAAAACAAAAACAAAAAAAACAAAACAAACAAAAAAAAAAAAAGAAGAAAGAAAAGAAAAGAAAGAAAGAGTGGGTTGTGCTTAATTAACAAATTGTTTAATAAATCAGTATTAACATGAAGAAAGGTAGGACCTCTCTATGTTTTCATCGCTTCAGCCCCCCTCCAAAGCGTCGCAACTCCAGGGGAGGAGGGATGGCCTCCGACTGCATCCCTCCACCCCTCGTCCCTCCCGCACTGGGTTTTAGTATTTTACTTGATACTCCTATACTTGGTGCCCCTCCCTTCTCTGGAGTCTAACTATTTAGTTGATGATCTAGCCTCGTCCGCCTTTCTTTTCCCCTTTGCCGTTTTTCTTCCCCAGCCACCTCCATCTGTAGCATTTTGTCCTTAGGGTCAGGTTTTGAGCGGGATCAGTTTGCCTTAGACCGATCCTCCGTCTCTGTCCTGGATCCGCCGACGCCTACCCACCCCTTCTCTACCGAATCCGTTGATGCCCACCCCATCTTTTGCACTAGATCTGTTTGCTCTGCCTAGGTTTGATATCGATTTTCTCCCGTGGTTATCTTAGTTTCTTGTCTTGGCTTTGTTTTTCCGTTTGGTTTTTTGGGGCTTTTGGTGTTTGCCCATGTTTTGTCGCTTTAAGGGTGCTGCCTCCGCGCTAGTTTTTTTGCTGCTTTTCGCTTGATGCAAGTCCTTTTACGCGTCCCTCTAGTTTTATCCATGTTTTGCTTTCCTTTTCCTTGTAGTTGCTTTTATTTACCTGTAGTTGCTTCTTCTTTTTTTCCCTGTAGTTTTTTGCTTGTTTTTTTCCCTATAGTTTTTTGCTTGTTGTTTGCTTTTTCTGCAACTTTGCCGATCTCCTTCACATTTGTTTTGCCTCCCTCTGTCTACTGCCGGGCCTTTCAATGGTTGAAATCTATCTCCGTCGTATCTTGAACCCTAAACCCTAAAAGGCGTAAGAAAAAGCTCACGATCTCCAGGAGTATAGTCATAGATAATTTGTAACATGATTTAAAGGGTTATAATTAGAGTATATTGTTGTTTGAAAATACCTGGAATTGGTCGTTTTCTATTTGTCCCTTAAAGTTAAGGCCCAATGTGAAGGAATGAAAGGTATCCTAAAATTAACAAATGGGGGCAGCAACTTTATTCCCAGCTGCTTCAAAAAAATGTCTGCATAATCCATATGGATATGGGCTTTTAGTAGTGATGAGATTTACAGTACTACATGATCAGTCCTTATCTTTTATAAGCAACTATTTTCATCCACAAAAATAAAATATTTTCAATTGGGAACAGACCCTTTTGGCTACAGTACCCCACTTGCTAGCCAAAGTGCCTGAAGGTAGATTCCCATGGCTGTAAATTTAAACATCATTTAATTAAACATATACTAATCCTGCTTTTGGAATAAATAGTAGTCCTCCAGAAGGCAATACCATACGCATTACAAAGCATAAAGCTTCAATATCACTGGCCAAATAATTTATTGGCACTAAAAAAAATACTTGTATGATTGCAATGCATAAGCCACCATAATTTCTTTTTCTTTTTTTTTTTTTTAAATCACCATACTTATTGATAAGCGCTGAATGTTGCACATTCAAGCCCTTTAACTTGCATTTGTTAATACCTTAACATTGCTATTTATTTGATTTTGTTTTATTTGGTGTTTCAGTCAATTACAGGAGCTTAGTTGGAAATTGGGATAGAAAGGGCAATTTCGCGATCGCATACTCGAGAACGCGGCGCCAAAAAGATGACGAACATGCGCTAGGCTTAACGATCGCCTACCTTTTTGTAACGCATGACTGGGTCACTTAACCCGGCAAAGGTGAATGACTTAAAATCTGCATCCTCAAGTTTCCTAGTTGAAGTAGGAGACTAATCTACGCCATGATTAAGGTTTTAGGGTTTCTAGGGTTTCTAGTGTCTATAAATAGGCCCTTATACAAAAAAGAGGTTTTTCCTGGGTGCGAATTTTATACAAGTTTATGGAGTTCATCAAGATGAGCGGCTAAACCCCCATTGTGGGGTACCGATGTAACCTTCCAACACACAACGGTGATTGTAATTGATTCATTTAGTTTATATTACATATGTTGATTACATAATCGTGAGGATTGCAAACCATTGATTGTTCTTAATATAATGCAATTGTTATTCAATTCTAAAATCAATGCTTGCAAAATTTTATCTTGTCTTAGAATTTATTTTGCATGTGTTGAACTCAATCGATTTTATTTTCTCAGGATCATAAAACCGATGGTTGTGTAATGGTTTTAATATGCATATGATTAATAGGATTAGATAGACCATGCTTAGGGAAGACGGGTCGTACTACGCCCTAGTTTAGAGTAGACGAACCGTACAACCAAGATGGGTTATGCTATTCCATTAATCATATAAAACGATTAAAAGATTTTATAGTTTATACCTAGGGAAGACGGGTCGTGCCACATCTTAGTGGTTAGGTGGACGATCCGTGCCAACCAAAGATAAACTATTATTATCCTTTAATAAATTTTCTTGTCGATAACATGTGTGATTATAAGTCGTGTGGATCGAATTACGGTTATTGTTGTGTACGGATTATGTGAAGTCGGTACCTACTCTCTCTCTCTCAAATCATCACTTTTATATTGTGTTAATTTTATGCATTCTAGTCACAATCATCAATCTTGTTTCTAAATTAGGTTAAACTTTATTCTTTAATTTTAATAGCATTCCTTTACAGTCCTTGTGGTTCGACACCCTCAATATAGCCCTATCCTACGGGATTCGTTCTATTGCGAGTGGTATTTTTTATTATTGATAAATTTGGTCACAAATTTACCGCATCACTTATGTTCTTATTGGCTCAGTTTAATAATACAAAATGTATAATAGAAATTTTTAATCATTAAAATAAAGGAACTAGATGGCTAGATATCATCCACATATGACTTGATATCGTCGACATATGACTTGTTTGGAGCATGGACGGATGGACCCATTAAAAACCATTCAATATAGAGAGCATTTACTATCAGGTTATAGTGTAAACCAACCCTTTTACAACATTCATCACCATATGATACATTATCAGTTTCATAAAAATACAAAAAATAAAAGTGAGAACAACCGCACCAAATCAAAGAGAAAAAAACCCATAGTTGGCCAGACTCATGGGTCTAGTCAGGGGTAACCCACCTCGAAACCCGTTTTTAATACTTCAAAACTCCTTTTGAATTCAAAACTTAAAATCTAGAAGTGGAAAGTTAACTCTTTAGGGATTTTATCATCTAAAGGCCGAAAAAAAGTAATTCATGACTGGGTCACTGCCAAATCAGGCGTGGGTCACCCATGGCTGGATGTATTATCTTAAGTTTTTTTTTCTCTAAGTTGAGTTTAAATCTAGTGTATTTTGCTCATGTGTCAGTTATTAATTGTGGGCTGTAAAAATAGGGTCTTAAGACTCATCCTAATATAAGTTAAATTCTTCAATTTAATGGGTTATAACAATTTTAACACCCGAAAAAATAACACTCAATTTAACTCCATAAAAGAGTTAAAATTTATGAAGCCAACACAGAATTAGTCAAGCTGGGTGCACGAGTGTTGGGGTTGTCTTTGAATATTAGGCATTGGACTCTCTCAAGCAATGTAAATGTAGGTAGGCAATAAAAGCTGTAGATTTTGTTTTTGTCCCCGCACCTACTTGGAGCAGCCGCATTCAATAGGTGAATGAATTTCAATAATATACACACAAAAAGGCACCAAGCGAATAGTCCCTCTCAAAGGGCTGAGGCGATCCTTTGTCGAGTTCGTCACATAATTATAAGATTACATAAATTAATTATATTCTCAACCTTAATTTATTAATTTTGTGTTGAATTTTTTTGGCCTTGTTTGTTAACTCCCCCTTCTCTGTTATTGTTCATGATTTATGTGAAAATAAATAAATAAATAATGTTGGTATAAAAAAGTGAAAGAGTGTCATTGAAAAATTAAAAAATATATATTTTGTAGTATTTTTTTTTATTTGAATAGTAATAAAAAGTGAATGATATATGAAAAATGATAATGTTTTTATGATATTTTTTTGGGAAAAAAGAAAAAGAAAAAAAAAGAGAATAGTATTAAGAGGAGGAAAAGGGAAAGTGATTAACAAACACCCCCTTTTGTATGGAGTTTGTGGGTTTGGGTAAAAAATTAAACATTCTAATTATCATGTGTCAAGTTTGAATTGTGTCAATATATGAGTTTAAGACTCTACATGTCAACCCCTAACCTGATCTATCAAACATCTCAATTCTAACCCTAATAATTTTGCGAAATTACTTCCATTGTCATGGTTTTTTTTTTTTCAAAATTTCCTCGGAAAAAAAAGAATTTATCGTTTTACCATATGGTTTCACTTGGACGAGAACTAACACAATTAAACAAAATGAATATGCTTAGATTAGGGGAAAAAAAAAAAAACATAAACATAAACAAACAAACAAACAAAAAACAAAACAAAACAAAACAAAATGAATATGCTTTAGAATTGCTATTTAACACACAATGTAAAAATGGTGACTTTGCTATCCCAAAGTAAAATTAGCTATTGGAAAAGAAACCTCCCCAACTTTTGATGTGTCCCTATATATTTGATGCCTGTAAAACCATATTGCACTGTAGAGTGTAGAGGGATCCTGATTTCTTAGTTCTGGAGAATTATTATAAATTGGGCAGGCACCAATGCTGCAGTGGCAAGTTAACATTCTTCTCAGGGAGGCCAAGGTATTGATCAATTCGTGCAAAGTGCGGACACAAGAATGCACACCAACAAACTAATATCCTGGCCATCACCAGAACTGAGACATTTTGAAAGTTCATAATAAGACCAGCTTCTTCCTAGGCCTGCTCAGATGCGTTTGGCCCAACAGCTCAGCTCCTACAAACCATGTTCCTACAAAGACGTTATCCGAACCCAACACGCAACGTTTGGAACTGTCAATTTTTAGCATGACCGGCGAACTCGACACAAAATTAGCAAGTTAAAATTGAAGGGTCTAACCTGTTTAATGAATTAAATTATGATTGACTTATATAATCTTATATGCATGTTTCGACACCATATAAATCCAACACATGAACATGAATTATCACCCTTAGCCATGAATGATTGAGAACTCTTGCTATTCACCTCTCTGATAATAGATATGCACACCAAGGATAGTGAATCGAACAAGGGCAACTCAAACACACTGGTCACCAAGCACAGCTCATTCTGCATGACTAATTAATGCATCTTTGGAGTGCAACACTTAACATGACAAACTTGTTCAGGGACGTCACACCAGATATGCTTCAGAGTGTCTGGGGAGAGAAAAGGGAATAGGGTTGGATCAAGGATGTGAGATTTTGTTAACTCCTGCATTATCTCAAATTGATCCACCCCTAACCCCATATCTGTGAATGTGACGATATATTCGGTATAGTTTTAAGAAGCACTCTCCATTAATATTCTGTTGAGATCACATGTCCCACTATCAAGATTACCAATCATATCGGTAAAGAAAAGGCCCCAAGAATCACTATCAACTCCTCCACTTGACATGGCCAATGAAAGAACCTTTACAACTTCTTCTTCCTGTCCCGAGTCATAAAGACCCTCAATCAATATAGAGTAAGTCGAATTGTTTGGCAAACATCCTTTTTCTAACATCTCCTCCAGGATTCTAATCCCCTCCTTCACATTGCCAGCCTTACGAAACCCCTTAATCAACATGTTATAAGTAAAAGCATTTGGAGCACATCCCTTTTCCACCATGTCATCCCACAACCTCCCCACCTCATACAACTCCCCCCTCTCGCACATCCCCGCTATAAGTGTATTATACGTCAGAACACTTGGAATGGAACCCTTCTCAAACTCATCGAATAGCTTCCTGGCTTCCCATATTTCCCCCTTCTTACAAAGCCAATATGTAAGGGAACTCAATATTACATTATCCGGCATAACATTCTTCTTCAATAGTTTCTTCCACAACAAACACGCATCCTCAACCTTCCCTTCTTCGCACAGCACATCGATCACCTTACAACAAAGTGCCGAGTTTGGTATATACTTCTTGTCAAGCATATCATCAAGCAAGTTACGTGCTTCCCCTGACTTCTTCTCTTTACAATAAGCGTCAATCATGACACCATAAGCAACCTCATTTGGCTCAACCCCATTCTCCTCCATATCATCCATCACCTTGATTGCATCAACCAACCTCCCTAGCTTACAAAAGCCATCCATCAAAACTGTATACGCAGTTGCATCGGGTATCCATCCTTTATCCAAAACCTCACCAAAAACCTTCCTCGCACTAACCATATCTCCCCGCGCAACATACCCACCTAAAATCGTAGTGTACGTAACCAAATTAGGTATCATTCCCATCGCAGGCATTTCATCGAGCACCTTGACTGCACCTTCCACGTCATTCTTCTTACACATGGCTTTGATCAAAATATTACACGTGAACACATTGGGCACTACCCCAAATCTCGATTTACTGTTCTTGAACAATGCATGCACCAAAGCATACCGCCTGGTCTGAACCAAAGCGTTTAACAAAGTGTTCAACGACCTCACTGAGCGTTGAACACCGAAGTCTTCGATGCGTAGGAAGGTTTTTAACGCCGAATCAGGTCGACCCGCGAGACCATAACTTCGAATTACGTCGATGAAAAGGTTTTCGCCGCATTTGATCTCAGAACGACTAAGCTCTGAGATCAAGGACTCGGCGGATTCGAACTCACGGGCGCGGCAGAGGCGTTGGATGATGGCGTGGTAAGTGTCGTAATTGTGGGAAAAACCGGGGTGGAATTTTCCAGCGTATTGGAATATTTGGAGGGCAAGGTCGAGATTTTGCTGGCGAGTGACCATGGAGGCGAGGCGCTTGGGGTAGAGCCGCTGGGGCCAGGGCTTGATCGGAGGCGTGACGGTGTAAGATTGGGGGAGTGTCTGGTTGGGATCGACGGTGGAGAACGGCCGGAAACGGACAGTGGCTATCATGCGGTGGCGGTGGTAAGACTGGCCCCGACGTAACATGGTCGAGGGGCTGTCTTTTACTTTCGGCGAAGAAGTTGAGGAAGAACTGTATGTTGAACTTGTATTTCAGCGTCCAGTGAAGACAAGCGCAGAATCAAATTGGAAAGCGACATGCCGTTCGGTCCGACCAATACACTATCCACCATTAGAATTTTTATTTTTTTAAATGTAAGATTAACGTTAATGTAGATTAATAATATGATGTGGGATGGAAATATACTATATAGCACTACTTTATATACAAATATATCATACCAATCAATTTATCCTCATTTTTCCTTTCAAAAACTCTTTGACAAACACACCCAAGAGGATTGAGGTAAGGTGCTAACGGGTCGAATGCTATACTTTTTACTTGGATGGTTCATTTTATATGAATAATCAAATTGTAGCAGTAAACCAAAAAAGAAGGGTAATTTAGTAATTGTGAGAGTGACGAATCACTTTTGTGGTCAAAAAGAGTAGTTCAATCATCTTGAAACTAGCGATTGAGGTGGCTGAACCAACTCTGCGGCAAAGAAAGCGCTTCAACCACCCCTTAAATAAGCCACTGAGTGCATCTATATTGAGCTCTTTAAATAAAAATTAAATTTGAAGATAAAAAATCATTTTTAAAAAATAATCAAATATCAAACTCACTATATCTTTCTCTAATTTAGTCAAATATTATTATTTTCTTTTTAAAAAAAATTTATTCTTAGTAGTTGAGAGACAAAATGAAAATGAATATATAAGATAAAAAAAATAATAATAACTTTCATTTTTTAGCACTTGGTATTAATTAAAATTACATTTGAAATAGAGTAAAAAGCTTGTTAAATGAATATTTTTTCCGAGTTTTTTTAATTTTTTTAAAAAACCCAAATTTAAAGAGCTTAAATAACAAGTATTGCACCTGATCTTAAGCCGAGTTTAGAAAGCTACTCTTAATTAGTAATAATTCCGCACATTCGAATTGTCGTCCCCTTAGCCTTAGGCCGACCAAATACAGTGCTGCCCAACAATTCTGGTAAAATGAACAGAAAAAAAGGGAGAAGAAATAATGGTAAGCCATAATAATTAAACATTGGTTGGTGATTTTTTTTTTTATTCCTCTTAAGATGTGGGGGCAATGTCATGATTCCCAGGAATGTCATTTCCACCAAATTTTTGTCGGTGAAGAGACTATAGTTGTTAAGCATTGATTGCTCTCACGGTGATGGCCGATGGGGTCCGGATTCTCATTCGATTCAAAATCCATCCATCATGTTAATCATCAAACGAGAGATTTGATCTCAGTCATTGGATTGTGGTAACTGGTATGCAGCTTCATGCATAGGATTAAAGCCAAATAAAAAAATAAAAAGAAGATGGCTACCTAACCAATCTCTCTCATTTGTTGAAGTCCCAGCGATTATTAAAAAATGACTCAATGAACTGTTCCACTTTCATGTTCAAGGGACCTACATACGATACCTATCTTTCTTTTGATTATCAAAACCGAAAGAAAACGAAAAAGTAAAAATAAAAATAAGAATGCAAAGGGTGATAAATAACACAGTTTGAGAGTTGTTTTATCACGTGGAGGAGTAATGAGAAGATTTTCATGTGATTGAAATGGCCCTCCTTCAATTTCTTATTAAGAGACACCTCTTATGGGAACATATCATTAACTGAGGATAATTATTGCATGGTTGAAGCTGCACGCTCACTTCCAACACAAGCCTTCGAATACAAGTTTAACTTTCTAACACACCAACAATCATCACCACTCACAAGAGTAAGAAGTGATTAATGTAATATAAATGTACAATAAGATGTTAACTTTCATGAAAGTAGTTTTGAAAAAAAATTGATTTCTTTTGGGAGAAGTTAAATTAAGGAAGGAGAAGAAGGGGAGGGAGATTTGCCAAATGGTTGTTGCTGGAATAGGTGTTGTTTCAATCAAGCGGATTCGCCCCTTTCTTAGTCGTTGGGCCAAAATATCTAAGAGGTCGGACCATTTATTTAACTCATTTTCAATAGATTTTAAGTTTTTATTGCATTATATTGATTGTTTAAGGGTTTTTTAAGGCTAGAAATGCCGCACACACACTCAAATGTAAATATGGGAGAACCAGAACGTGTATATCATTTATCTTTATTAGGCTACTCCACCCATACTTGTTGTATTTTCTTTGACTTACCTGTATTTGCTTAGAAAAACAAACCCCAATTCCTAATCCAAACCTACCACAGCTTCTGGCAGACAGTGTGAGCCCAAAACCAGCCTCAATCTTAGTATAAAATAAAATATAAATAAATAATGCATGGTACGTCCACTGTGATAAAGCATTAAAGGGAAGAAAAGGACAAGACCAAATTTCATACCTACATCTCTTTTTCATCACTGCCCCTTGAGAAGAACCCAATCCCTGTCTTCCTCTGCCCTCGTCTTTTCAATCTTTTTCCTCTTACCCTTTTGCTTCGGAAAGACGATCGAAGACCAAGTTTGAAGCACGGTAGTTGCTGCATTCAAAATGAATCAAGAAATGAGTGGGGTTGATGAGACGAGGGAGAGCTACCAAGAGAGTGTGCCGGAGAAGATAGATTATGTGTTCAAGGTGGTGGTGATCGGAGACTCGGCGGTGGGGAAGAGTCAGCTGCTCTCCAGGTTTGCTAAGAACGAGTTCTGCATTGACTCCAAGTCAACTATTGGGGTTGAGTTCCAGACCAGGACTGTCACCATTAAGGGCAAAGTCATCAAGGCCCAGATCTGGGATACTGCTGGCCAAGAAAGGTTCAATTCTCATTTCTCTCTCCCGCCCACAAACAAATTCTACCATTTCTTTTTCTGTCTTTGCTCTGGTGATGAGAGTTTGAACTTGAACGATAACGGAGGCATTGGTTTTATATTTACTCATTTGAGATAATTATGAAATAAAAGCTGATTTTTTATTGCATTAATTCTCCATCTAGTATTATTGTGCTAAATTTGGATACCATAATTATTATCTACAAGGGTAGCCATAGTTTTTTTTTTTTTCCTTACATCTCCACACAAGACAAAGAGAGGAGAATTCGATTTAGTTAGCTCTACTTCATAGCTACCCTCGGAGACAAGGTAGCCATAGTTACTCACACTCGATTAGTAAGTGGCATATATGTGTGAGGATTTTCAATAACGTCGGTAGAAAAATACTAGGCTTTTTTTTTTTTACTTTTTTGACAAGTGTCAGCCTGTAATTGGAAAGAAAAGTGAAGATGAGTGTTAAATGCTTGTAACCAGCTATTTAAAAAATGTGTACCTTGAATTGCACCAAAAATAACATTATATGTACTTTACATTAATTCACTCTGGAAGGGCCGAGCGGTGGGAATTAAAACCTTCTCTAGTTAAATGAACTACCGGTTAGTTATAGTGGATAAATATTTTTGTATATTCATTTTAGTTATAAGATAAATGTTAAAATTACAATATAGACTCAACAAATACCAAACTTTTCTCTTATGTGTCATTTAAAAAATAAAATAAAAATTAAAGTTTAATGTTTTGAATTCAATTTTGTTTTTTTTATTAATTTTTTAAATAACATGTAAGAAAGAAGTTGAGTCTTTTATCGGTATATGTTGTAGCTGTATTACATCTCTTGCAATAATTGACTAGTTAGGGTAAGATGGCAATTTGTGTTCGAGTGTAGAGTTTGGATCATGTCGATGAATGAGTATCTGATTATATAGGTCAATGCTAACTCAACCCATTTAATATTTATTATACAAATAACTGTAGCCTATATAGATATAGATCATAATGACTCATTTAATTAAGCAGATCAACTTAAATTCGTGTCAAAAATTGTAGGATTTAGCATGAATTTGACAGTTTAAACAGGTGTTAATTAATGTGTTTTTCCATGGAACATTAATTTGTACCAATAATTCATAGGTACCGGGCCGTGACAAGTGCGTACTATAGGGGAGCACTAGGGGCCATGCTGGTGTACGACATTACCAAGAGGCCCAGCTTTGATCATGTGGCAAGGTGGGTGGAGGAGCTCCGGGCCCACGCCGATAATTCCATCGTGATCACACTGATCGGGAACAAAGCAGATCTTGTGGACCAGAGGGCCGTGCCCACAGAAGATGCTATTGAGTTTATGATAAGGTCCTTAATATATATACATCTCCTTTAGTTTGTCCAGTAATTAATAATACAGTAGAGGTTTGTTGGATTAGTACCAAAATTAGATGCTTAAAAATCAAACCAAACACAATTATGAATTAGGTATGATTGGTGACAACTGCAGAGAACCCGAATCTACAACACTTCACAATAACCTAATAAATGCGGGAAGGATTAGTTGTTACTTCTGAGGTTGTTTCGACAACTACCACAACTATTTACTATTTAGCCATTCTTCGCAGTAAAAGCCTTTTTCCGTCTTTTGAGAAAAATAATAATAATAATAATAATGATGATGACGACGAGTGACAGGCTACTTTCACCCATCTCACAGACAGACAGCCGGGCATCATATCATCATTACCCCAAATTTTTCATTTCTCTCATGCGTGAAATTGTACTAACAATAATAATAATTTGAATTTTATATAATAAATAAAAGAAAATAATAAATGGAAATAATATAGAATAAGAATGAGTGGCCGTCCATCTGATCTGCGGCGCTAAATAGGGTGGCAGAATATACGGTTGTCAGCCATCCAAGTGATGATAACCTAACAGAACCAGCTGGCCTGACTCACAGCATTATAGCCTTTAGCACCCTAATCCTATGATTGGACTTATCGTGAAATTAAATGTATTACTTAATTCTGAGGTGACGGAAATTAAAGGCATGCCATGATCAACGGAGAGCATAACATTAATGATTCTATTACAATTTTTTTTAAAAATTGTAAATTTAAAAATGACGTGATTTTAGGCTTTTTTATATTTTATTTTTGTTTATAATTTATTTAATTTAATTTATAAAAAAATGACATATGACATCATGGTTAAAACCGTTTTTGTTTTGTTTTTTTTTTAATATTTTTGTTTTAAAAATAGAGAAGAGAAAGTTTAACAAATGGATCCAATAATTACACATAAAAGGGTCAGTATTATAAATAAGATGGTCAGCCTAATAATAGACATATATATATATAAAGTGGGATTGGGTTTTTTTTTAAAAAAAAAAAAAAAATCAATTCTTATGTGAATTTGATATGTCTTTTCCTTGCTCATTTTAGGATATATATATGTATAAGTATTTGAATATATCCAGTTTAAACATTAAAAAAAATTGAACGGAAATTTTTTATAATTTTTTTTTTCCATGTCAGTATGAGAGGAGGAAGAAAATTCAAATTAATGATCTTCACTTAATTAAATATTGTTCCAATCGATTGAATTAGCTCTTAAAAACTTTTTTTTTTTTTTTTTTACATGTATAAGAAGGGGAGATAAATTTATTATAGTAACCTTTGCTACATTAGGTGTAGTCTATTCGATTGAGATAACTTATATATATATATATATATATATATTTTGACATGACCACGCAAGGGTAGGAGAGAATTCAATTTGTGACTTCATTTTAAAGGTGTAGTTAGTTGATCTCTTGAGGATAATTTTTATAATTTTATTACATAGTAGAAAGTAGTTGAAAAGACATTTATATAAATCAAAAGCACGAAACTTATAAACGTAGAGCAATAAAACTCTGACAAATCTTAATCATAACCAAAACAAAACCATAGCCAAAACTACGACTTCACCAATCGGCTAACCTATGTATGACTTCCGATAATAGAACATATATGCAACAAGCATATATCAAAAAAACATAGGTGTAGCTCCTAACGAAACCTCCACAAACCAAGGCTAGGGGACTAAACTATCCATAACCCAAAAGGCCAGGATGCCTTAATACAAGAAAAACAACTAAAACTAACTCATGTACCAGATTTGTATCAAACAGCCAAGATCTAAGACACGAGTAGCCCAAACACAAAAAAATAAAAACTAAAAAACTCCACAAGCAATAGTGGAGGAACTCGGCATCGAAGAGATTCCTAGGAAGATGCACCAAGGCTGATGAAGAAAAGTAGATCTAAGAAAGAGAAAACTAGATTGGATATGGAGTAAGATTTAGAAATACAATTTAGATTTGAAACAAATACCTACCTAAAACAGAAACCAAAGAAAATATCGAGCATTGTTACTATAAAGGAGGAAAAAAAAAAAAAAAAAAGGTTAATTGCCCTATTTAAGAAGGGATAATGATTAATTTATATCATATCATACCAATAGGCAATAAAAAGCCATGAATGGCTGAGAACCACCCCAAAAAAAAAACCACTTGCAAAATAGTTTATTATTATTTATTAATAATTTTTGAGTTTTGAGAATTGAGCACAAAAACGTGTCCCTTGTTGCGACCAAACACAGCCCTATGGGTAATAGTGGTGGGGGAAGGGAAACCACGTAAACGAAAAGTCGAGTAAATCGCGTGTTTGTGATACACGGAGAAAGAAAGTGAAGCAGTTTTGGCTGAATACACCCTAAAGACAAAACGACTTTATCAGCAAAGGCCCACGACTAAATCATCACCAATGATGAGAGCAGCTAAATTAAATGAACGAACTACCAATTTATTTTCTTTTTTCTTTTTTTCAATACCACCCTTCCAAAAATTGGGAAAATGACCTTCCTTACTTCCTGCGTTACGCATCACACAGCACTTTTAGTGGTATGTTTGGTCTGTAATTTTTAAAAAATTTAAAAGATTTGAAAATGTGACTTTTAAAATTTAATTAAATGTTTGTGCGATTTCAAATCTCAATTTTTTAAAAACAAAATCACATATAATTTATAACAGCATTTCGCACTCATTTCCCACTCGGATGAACGAACTTGATTTGTTTCTTTATTTTAATCCTACAAATTCTTGAATAACAGGACAAAAGAAATAATATAAAATAAAAAAATAAAAATAAACAAATGAACAAGCTGTACACGGAGAGCATGTGCCATCTATTTAATTGTATCCTATTAACCCATCAAACAATGTTGTGATTTACATTCCCACGGGGCTACCTAAACACATAAAAAAAAAAACACATTTGATGAAGGCAAAACACTTTCTGTTCAGGAAGAATAAACATCATAGAATCATATTCTAATTGAGGCATCTGCAAAGGCATCCAACCAATCAAAATATACTGACACCGGTAAACTATGCCTGTTTGCATGTGAACAACACATCATATCATCAATTGATGACGTCTAAAAGATATGCCGGCCTATCTGAATTTCATTCTATACCCCCTCTCCCCCCCAATTGAAATATTGACACGTCCGAAACGGTGCGATTTTTTTTTGTTTTTTTTCCCGAAACGTTTCGAAGCGTAGAATCATCATTCACACGTCCTTCTGCGTCGTCGAAGAAGCCGCCGAATCGAACGAGTGAGAATGAGAGACCTTGTTGGTCTTCAATCTCAGGAAACCGTATAGTTTACGAAACTCCTTCACCGTATGACCCGTTTCGTTGCAAAAAGCCCCACCCGTTTCGCCCGCTTCCTCCACGGACTTTCTCGGCCCGCTATTCCCCAACCGCGCTCCGATCTTCCCGGCCCCCCTCCCATCACCGTCCGTTTGCAACGCGGTGATGACCGATTTTATGGCCCGGCTCGGCGAGTTCCGGTTCGTAATCATCAGCTCGCCGATCTCGGCCGGGCTCAAACTCGACCCGCCCTGGAATATCTCCTCCACCTGAGAGAAAAGCTTGTGGTCCTTGAGCCCCAGGTAGCTATTGGCCAAAGTTTTGAACGCCAAAAAATCACAGAGCGGAAAATGGATATGAACATCGATTCGACCCGGTCTAAGAAGAGCCGGGTCAATGTGATCCTTGCTATTCATCGTGAAAACCATAATCCTCTCTTCTGCGCAGCACGAATTTAATATCCCATCCATGAAGTTCAACATGCCCGACAAGCTCACGGCCGTTGATTTCTCCGTCAGAAACCGATCGAGGTCTTCCATAACAATGATAGACTTGCTCGTCGTTTGTAACGAAAGAAAATTCAGATCGGAATCGTTCATAACCTTCGAAAGATCAATATGGAAGACATCGTAGCATAGAAAATTAGCCATCGCCGCCACAAAGCTCGACTTCCCCGTCCCGGAGGGGCCGTACAAGAGAAAGCTCCGCTTCCAAACGCGGCCCAGCCGATGATAATACTGTTTGGCTTTGAGGAAGGATTCGAGGTCGGACTTCACCTTGTTTTTGAGATCGTCTTCCATGGCGATAGTGTCGAACGTCGAAGGGTGCGTGAAGGGAACGGATCTCCACCGTACGTTACGTGCACCGCGGCTATGAACAACACGAGGATGACAATCTTCGTCTTCGTCTGGGCGTTTGATGTTCAGGTAGAGCTTCAAGTCCCGCTGCTTCCTCTGCTCGATTTCGTCGGCCACCGTGTGGATGTGCTGGAGATACGGCTTGAGGATTCTGCGCTTGTCGGCCTTTCTGACCTTCAACAAGAAGCTTCTGCAACCATTTTGTTCGTTGTTGTCGCCGTTGGTCCAGGTAACGACGGCGCCGAGAAAGTTGTCCTCTACGGTCTGGTTGGGGTCGAGGCAGAGAACGATGTCGTGCGGCTTCCTCCCGGTGACAAGGTTGGTGAAATCGGAATCTTCGAGAGTAGACAAGGAATTAAGGTAAAGCGAAACTTTCTTATAAAGCTGATTCTCCTGCATGCTCTCGTTGTATTCGGGGACTTTGAGGAACTGGTTCACATGAAAACAATCCTCGATCCATCTCCACCATTTCTTCACGATATAAATCAACCCCGTCTTGAAAAGAAGCACCCGAATCATCACGAGAAGACAAACAATTACGAATCCGAGAAAAATCAGGTTTCGCAGAACCATGGCGTCTGCCTTGTGAAGTGGGGTTTTATTATTTTGTTTTTCCCCTATAAAAGAAGTATGGATGTAAAGGGAATTTTAAAGGGTGTTTTTATGTTCTTGGGGGCAGAAAAAATCATTTCTGTGGGTGAGCGACAGCTGAGAAAAAGATTTGATGGAGAAAAGGTAAAAGGGGAAGAAAAGGGGAAGGTTTAAAGAAAGAAAACGTGTGCGTGAAGAATTACGCACAGGGAAGAACACAGGGAATGAATGATTTGTATCTGAAAGGTACATCCCTATTCCAAAAATTAAATAGGTAGACGGCTACTTGCCGGCAACCTGGATACGTCAGAGAAGAGAGAAAAACAGAGAGAGGACTGAGGAGGAAGACGAGGCTAAATGAGCTTCGGCTTCCATATTTTAGAGGCTGGGAGTAATGAAATCGAAATCTCTTTTATTTCTCCGTCATTTCCAGAAACTTTCCAGCCATGACGGAGATGGCTTTTTTTCTTTTTTCTTTTTTCTTTTTTTCCTATTTAAACTAGGTTACGTTCTTTAAGGCGTTTTGGCTCTGCTTTAAGTATACTACCATGTATATCCATCACATTGCCACCTCAGCACTATTTTACTTTTTTTCTTTTTTCTTTTTTCTTTTATTTTGGGGGTGAGTGCCAGGCCAGAGGGGTTGGACTCGGCGACGGATCAATAGCGGGTCACCCAACAATAGATTCCGGTACGCATCCAAAACCATGATTATCCTTTGTGATGTCTTTAATCATGCATTTTATCATATTAAGAGAATAATTTTGACTAATTAATAAGAGGTGATTTTCTTCGAGAGATGCTCAATTAGCATTCCGTCAATGATCAATCAACTTGTATAGTCCGGGTCCTTTTTTTTTAATTTATCCCCACTGATATTGTTCGATCTGGGGCGGGCACACCCCAGGATACAGTTCACCACCTTTTTTAAAATCTCAAATAATTATTTGCAAATTAAGTAGTTTAAAAAACCTTAATCCCAATTTTGTATATGCTGATAAAAGGGAAGAAAAAAAAGAAAAAACCTCGTAACCCCTTTCACCAAATTGTCTTTAATGTTTTACTAATTTTGGGTAATAACACTGATTTTTTTTTTTTTTTTTTTTTTTAATTATGAATGTTAAAAGGAGGTGATATGATAGTTAAAAAAAGAGATCTTTTTTTTATATATATATATATATAAAAAAAAATAAGAGATCTAATCAACTAATGAAAGTAGTAGGAGTTGATTAGCACGCTTTTTTAACTTTAGATGTCTACATGAACTTATTATTAATATATAATAATAATAATAGAGATGTGATACAGTCAACAAAGATTTAATAAAGATAACTTTTCTCCTATTTTACAGTTTAAAGCTTTCTCTCTTCCACTAACAGTTTTTTTTTTTTTAAAAAATCTAACACTTAAAGAAAAAATTGGGTCTTTATTAAGTGTATATTGTGCCTTTAACATTTCTCATAATAATAATATAATGGCAATGTGAACATTGAATAAGACTCCTTCTGTTACTGCTAAGTGACCATCCAGTCACTCATCACTAATATAGAAAATTAAGATCCGTTTCTTTGTTTACGTGTTTTTGAACAATTTTTTTGTTTTTAATTTGGAAAAGGTGTGCTGATGTCATATAAAAGTATAAAGAGTAATGTTAAAAATTATATTTTTATTTTATGTAAAATTATGTTTTTGTTTTTTGGAATAAAAAAATAAAAGATTTGAAACAACAATTTTTAACGATTTTTTTTTTATTTCAGATAAGAAATGTGAAGGATCCTCTCTTGACTCTTATATAAATATTTTTTAATTTAATTAAGAAGAAGAAGAGGAGGAGGAGGAGCAGGAAGATAAGTAGAGAAGCAATTTGAGATAGATTAGGGGGTTAGTGTGTAATATTCGAATACCCCTTTATATTTGTCCTTATCTGTAAAGACTTTGAAAAAAAGAAAAAAGAAAAAAAGACTTGTTGACAGGCGACAACCAAGCCAAACTTGTAAACTAAAAGTAGTAGTTTCTTGTGGCTCAGATTTAAGGGGCCAAATTTATTTTATTTTTAGCCCCCTTACCTTACGCGTACACTGCGCGTACAAGTGGCATTAGTCAAAAGTTTCAAAGCTGAAGGTGGAAGAGAGTGGTATAGCCGTATAGTTCCGAGGTTTTTGTGAAACGACGACATCAACCTCCTATTCCTATACCTTTGTTCCTTCGCACCTTTTTTTTAATCAAACATTAGATTTTGTTCGATTCACTTCCAAAATGGTAGAGCTTGGCCTTAAGAGGCAATTGAACGACGCATTCATCTCTCATTTCTTGCCTTTTATCTCTCTAATAATTCTGGTTTTTTTTTTTTTTGGTCTTTTTTGTAGCGGTTATCTTTTATCATCATTCAATAACATTTAGTCTCGGATCCCTAATTATGACCATCAAAAGTGGTGGTTCAATGGCTCAAAAAAACTCTAAAGTATTTGAGCAAGTACTATAGCGTAAATTCAAATTTTCATAATAGAAAATTCTTACATATGTTTGGTTAGTATTAACTACCTGTTTTCATTGATATTCTGGTAGGGTTTGATCAAGTTATGACTCAATCGGACTTGAGAGAGCATCTAAGTCCCTCTTGTATGTCTCACATGCTCACAACGTATAGATACTATTATGGTCACGCTCAATAGTCACAATTAATCATCTCCGCCTACCATTTTTAATAATAATAATAATAGTAATAAATAAATAAAGCCCCGAATTCCTATTTTTTGAGAATCAGATAAAGCTTCTGGCCACATGAATCAAAAGCTCATTGATCAGTCTACACAACAAAATAAAAATTAGCCTAAATGGAGGTCTCACACGCCCACACACATCACCAAAAGTTTCTGCTGGCCATGTCATGTGTCTCATACTCCTCCACGCTCTCTACCACGATGTTGGCTAAGGGCTGCTTCAACCTTCTCTGTTTCCAAATGACAAGCTTCATTTTTTTTTCTCTGTTATGAACGATAAATCGTTTAGATGCCTTAATCATGTTTTGTTGAAAATGACAAGTCGTTTAGGTGATTTAACAATTTTGACCCCTAAGCAACAAATCCTCCACTTTAATCATGACTGCCACCAACTCTAGTTGCCACCTCCAGCGACTTTAGTTTTTTTTTTTGGTGGTAGTGGGGGGGTTTCAACCGATTTACATATCATTTCCTTTTTTTTTTTTTTTATATATTCTTCACTGTCATTGTTGGATTATCTTAGCCTAACACAATTTTCCTGTAAATATAAATTACCCTACCACAATTTTTTTATAAATATAAAACGACTGTATCGTAAAAATTATCAAAGAATAAGAGCAAGATGTAGCTATTTTGGGCTAAATTATTTATATATTTTACTTTTAGTAGCATTTTATATTTTGTTTTGTTTGTTTATACTTTTATTTTTAAAACCCACAAACAAAAGATAAAGACTGGATGGCTAAAAAGATTAAAAATAAATAAAAATAAATTGTGCTCCCTAGCCAAGTTGAAGATGAGATCATATATATATATAAAAGAAAAAAGAAGAGTCTGGAGATGAAATTTGAAATGGATCCGGGTTTCAGCATTATCCGAATATCCGTTTCTTTTTCTTTCTAATCTGTAGAGATGTGGTGACAGCCGACAAGTAACTGAAAATATATCGGCGTGGACGGACGAGCGATGGTACAGGCTGTACAGCTATGGCTTGCTTGCTTACACTGCCTAGTGCCTACCTATCATTTAACTCGACGGTCAATATTTGTTCCATATTTTAATCGCGTACACCACCTGGCAATGGCATCAGTCAAATGTTAATTAGTGATTAGTGATGAGTCACGAATCAAGTTTCAAAGTTGAACAAGAAAGTGGAATTTCTTCCCACACTTGGACCGACGCCATCTACCTCCTACATCTTTCTTCTACGCAATTCTTTTTTTTTTTTAAATGTGAGTAACTAAATATATTATATTTTGGGGTTTGTTAGAGGTTTTACTTATAGTGTTTTTTTAATGTTTTTTCAGTATTACGTATAATATAATTTAAGAAAAAATAAAATTGTAGTATCGTTTTTTTGTCAACTGATTAATTTTTATGAGTTAATAGTTAAGTTCTAATACTTTAAAACTTGTTTTTGAATTCAAAACTAAAACCTAAAGGTGAAAGGTTAACCTTTTAAGAATTGTATCACATAAAATTGATTTGATCATCTTAATTTTGATGCTAATGCCTCAAATTTTGTGTTAATGTCCAAAAAAATCGATGGTGGAGGCCATTACAGTTTTATTTTTTCTTAAATCATGTTTTACGTAAGACTGAGAGAATGCCAAGAAAACCTATCGGAAGAACCCTAGCATTTTCCTTATATTTTTATCTCATAATATTATGTTATTTATGTAATACATCAAAATTCACTAGAATGGTTTTGGACACCCTTTTGGTTCCTTGGGAGGTTCAAATGGCTCAGGTCACCTCCAAATGGCCATTTTTTTTAATAAATATATATAATTAAATATAAATTTTTAATTAAATAAAATTATTTTTTAATTCATTATATAAACATGTCACCTACCGGGAGAACCCTAACATTTTCCTTATATTTTTATCTCATAATATTATGTTATTTATGTAATACATCAAAATTCACTACAATAGTTTTGGACACCCTTTTGGTTCCTTGGGAGGTTCAAATGGCTCAGGTCACCTCCAAATGGCCACTTTTTTTTTTTAATTTTAAATTCATTATATAGACACGTGTCAATTAATAATTGGTGCTAACGTGGTGTTTCACCAAAATTTGAACAATATTTAAATGGAGATACCACTTTTACTTTTAGGCAAATCAAATAGACCTTTTATAATAAAGAGTACACACTAAAAATAAAAAAATAAAAAAGTTAAATCATTGATTTACTTCAAAATGGTAATAAGCCAAAATTAATTATTGGGAGTAGAACTTGGCCTTGAGAGACAGTTGAGCGACACGATCACTAGTTGCCTTTATCTCTTTATCATGTCTGTCGCTATTTTTATGAGTCAGGTAAAATGTTTATATATATATATATATATATATATATGCAGGAAAGCCTACAGGATGTTATTTAATAAGGACATTTTTAATGAAGACAATCTTGTATACAGGGAAGAAGCCAGGTTTTATCCAAAGGGTCGAAATTGAACGTGAAAAGTAAAGTTAAATTATTAATTAATGATAACTTTCAAGTTGTTATTAAAAAACATGCTCTTTATTTCTTTATATATACAAGAATACATATAGTCAACTAGAAGGAAAAAAAAAAAAACCAATATTTATGCTTGCATATTATAAGGCTATTTTAGTAGTGATGTATTTCATATATCCGGTTAGGGATGATTATTAAATCAATCTATAAGATTTTACCCTTTGATAAATAGTTATTTTGGCTTTAATTAAAAAAAAGTAACAAATCAATCCCTATGGTATTTGGCATGACAAATGACTCTTTACACTGAACTTTCAATTGAAATTTCGACGAAAATCATTGATGCAACATATTATTAGCAATAAACATTGTCTTGTACGATGAGTTACGGCAAATTGCCATGCTTGATTTGACTTCTGCCAAAAAAAAAATTACAAGAGATATGATGGCAAATATTATGTTCAATTCAGCATAGTGTAGTGGGTTGATATGAGACACGTGTCTATCTTTTATTGGTGATAATGTGTCATACGGACAATTAATTGGATTAAAAGGTCATAATTCAAAACTCTTTTACCCAGATTTCTTGCATATTGTGTTAGGTGATCAGATCCCCCATGTATCAACTTTGGTGCCAGTTGAAAGGGTCAATATGCTTGATCTCTAGAAGCTGAAAAACTATGTTTTTTTTGTTTTTGTTTTTATTTTTTTTTTATATGTCCATAAGAGGGTGGGAGAATTTGAACTAGTGACCTCCGCTTCATTAAACATGATCTCAATCGATTGCACTACCTCTTAGGGACTGTATTTTTATAACTTATCTCCCACTTCCTTTTAAAACAAAACCGACCCCTACTTCGTAGCCTAACATTGATTTTGTCTCTCTGCTTAAAAAAAAAAAAAAACTTTTCTCTTTGCATGTATGGTAAGGCTTTAAACATTTTAAATTAAGAGTTTGCTCGCGTTTTTTTAACAATTTTATTTTTTGTTCTTTCGGTTTTCATTTTTATCACCCAAATGAGTTAAGGGTGGCCGACCACCCCTTGCAACCTTTTTCCATTTTTTTTTCAATTTTAATTATTATTTTTTTAAATTTTTTAAGCATCTTATTTTTTAAAATTATTATTTTTAATTAGATATATAGACACAAGTCAATTTTTTTTTATTTTTTATTTTTGACATGTCCACACAAGGATAGGGGAAGGGGAGATTCGAATTTGTGACTATTTCATAAGCGTATTCAAATTATCGAATACCATTGAAACGACACAAGTCAATTTTTTAAGGGTGCTGAAGTAGATTTCTTTCAATTTTTGGACATAATTTAGGTGGAGATACTATATTATTTTTAACCATTATTGAAATATCATCTGTGATACATGTTAAATCACAGGGACAAAAAATATTGGCCATACTTTTAGGAATAAATGCAAAATTAATCAATGTGGTTAACTTAAAATGATTCCATTAGGTAACAACGCCAATAAAATGATAACACGTGTTACTCTTAATAAAAAATATAAATATATAAAACTAAATTTTTATTTTTTATTTTTGTAAAAAGAAAAAAGAAAAGAAAAGGAAAGGGTTGGTTAAGGGTTGACAAATATAGACAGCATTTAAATATACATAACTTGATAATGTTAGAAAACGAATTAGGATTTTCTCAATTTTAAATTAACTAGATCATATCTAGTTAATTATAATAGAATATATTTTTATCCCATTAAACAGTGAAAATACAAAAATATTTGTCTATTAATTATATCTAAAGGGTATTTTCATCTTTTCACTTTTTAAATTGATAAAAATACCCTCCACTATAAAATGCATTCGACAATTGAAAATAGAATATTTTAAAAGTAATATACTAATTAAAGAGAGGAAATGGTTGAATTTAATACCGCAACCTACGACTCTTGGTAGCTCTTGGCTCTTGGAATAGCCATTAATCCCAATAGAAGTCAGTAGCCAAGAATTTGCACGCGTCTCCATCAAGTTTATATTTGCTTAGGACTTTCTAACCATCATGCTTAACACTGATTCACATTAAGTCCATCAACTAATAATAAATTATGCTCTATTATGTTTCTAAGAGGTAGTTCAATTGACTAAGATAACGTCTATAAAGCGAAAGTCACTAATTCAAATATCTTTTTCCTCTTGTGCGAACATATATATATATAAAAAGGGAAATATTAGGGGTTCTCTTAGTGTTCTCCTAGTATTCTCTCATCTGTGATGTGATTTTTAAAATAATCAATAAATTAAAAGTCAATAATTATAATTTTAAATTTAACTGTTATTTTAAAATTCACATCACAATTGGAAGAATATCAGAAGAGTACTAAAAAAATCTATAGTATTTCCAAAAAAAAAGAAAAAAAAATGCTGCTACTGATTTGAACCAAAATTGTTGATCTGTTAATGAAACAAATCCTATCAAGTTTATTTAAACTGCTGGAAAGGTATTTTTGTCATCCAATATAACAATAGATATTTTTTACTCTATTTGAATTAGAGAAAATCCTAATTCCCATGTGATACCCAACTATAATCTGCCTATGAACTATAAAATTGGCAATACCCATGAATTTGAGTGATGCAAATCTGGGCTTGCCCACCCACATTACAAGTTGCTTGCCACTGTTAAGTGTTAAAGCCCACGTTCTGGCGTCTCAATAGGAAGGTAAATTAGGCCTCCGCCCAAGGTATACTAGTTTGTAGAAGACCGATGAAAATGATCACGCCTAATATTTTTTATTTTTTAAAAATGATATTTTAAATTTGTTGACAATATTTAATATAAAAAATCTAACAGGTATGTGACATTATAAAAAATTAAAAGTTTAATATATTAAATTGAAAGTTTTTAAACTTTAAAAAAATATTGTAAAAGTGATAGAAATTCAAAAAGAAAATGTTAAGGTCATAACACAAATCTAACTCATTACTAACTTCTCTTTTATATGTCATTAAAAAAAAAAAAAAATTAAGCCAAATCAATCGTCTTTTCTTGAAAATTTAGAAAAAAAAAAGATTTATTTGGTTTAAAATTTAATGTTTTTTTAATAACACATATAAACGAGAAGTTGGTGATAAATTGAGTATCAAACCTCAATACAGAAAGGTTAAGTGACGTCGAAAATCTTCAAAAGATTCTAAACTGAATCATGACTCATTTTCGTTTTCTTTCATCACTTCTAATTTTTTGATATTTTATATATATTTAGTACTAAGACGCCATTGATTTTAGTTTGTCTTATTACGCGTCCAATCCTAATAGATTATAATCACTCTGCGGTCGATTTTAGTACGAGACTAATTAAATTTTAGTTGCAATCTACTTTCGAACCAGAAAAATAAAATTAATTAGTCATATTATCTATTAAAAACAATATATTAACAAAAACTTTTGAAAAATAAAAATTTGATTAATTATTTTACATTTCAAAAAGCTTATGAAATTATTTATTATTTATTTATTCCAAAAATCTGAAACCTGTGTCTTGTGGATGTGGACTGGAGTCCAAAGGTCTTGGACTCCCGGGTTTCCTGGGAAAAAACAGGGAGTGGGGCCCGTTACAGCAGAGAGCAAACGAAATCGAATGTGAGCCCGTCTCTGCTTATCTTGTCTTCAGCACTGTTGGCCCTCTCGATCCTTCTGCTCAGTGCGCACACAACTCGGAAGAATCGGCATGGCTGCCACACTCGGCCTTCTCAAACCCCCTATTCTCTCTGGAAAACCGCTCCAGTGCTACTCAAAACTGAAAATTCCCTCCAACCCAACAAAATTGAATGTATCCGTTGACTCAACAACCGACCCACAAATACTCCTTCCTCATTCCATCCATGCTCTCAAATCAGCTTCTCTTCCACTCACAGCACTCGCAATTCCATTCTTTCTAGACCCAAATGCAAGTTCAGCTTCTCTAGCTCTAGCTTATTCGCTTTTGGACTGGGGAATTTCTAACTTTTTTGGGTTCAATGTGATTAAACAGGAAGCGCTTGCTGTCGGTGGGGAGTTTGGAATATTGGAGGGAAGGACATTTGCGCTCATTCACCCCATCGTGATGGGTAGTTTGTTTTTCTACACCTTGTGGGCTGGGTATTTGGGTTGGCAATGGCGGCGAGTCCGGACGACGCAAAATGAGATCAACGAGCTCAAGAAGCAGGTGAAACCTACCCCGGTTACTCCAGATGGGACACCAGTGGAAACGGCGCCGTCTCCGATTAACCTCAAAATTCAGCAACTCACCGAGGTAGGTGCGCTTGTAACAATGTTAATTTGCCATTTATCCCAAATTACGGAGACAAGATTAGGAAAAATTATTTGATTTTATATTTGGGTTTCAAGTCTAAATCCCCAGTGTTGGGTGGCCATTTTGCTTTACAATAATGCAATTCTTGCAGGAGTATATAAGTTTTCCAGCTTATTGCTGTGACTCAGAAATTAGTGCTTATGCTACATAGTTTATTTATTGGAAAAGAGAAGTATAATCAATAATGTGATCGAGCTGTGAGGAGGTCTTAGCCATTAATTGGTTTGTCTAATTCAGGAGAGGAAGGAGTTGCTGAAAGGGTCTTACAAGGACAGACACTTCAACGCAGGGGCTATACTGTTAGGATTCGGAGTGTTTGAGTCCATTTTCGGAGGAGTGAACACATGGTTCAGGACAGGAAAGCTCTTCCCGGGGCCCCATTTGTTTGCAGGAGCAGGTAAATCTTTAGCTTCAAAGTTTAGAATTGAGAAGAGAGGTTGGTGTTCTGCATTTTGTGGATATCCTGACTGATTTTGGTCGTATGATATATACGAACAGCCATTACAGTGCTATGGGCAGCCGCTGCGGCTCTTGTACCTCCAATGCAGAAAGGAAGTGAGACGGCTAGAAATCTTCACATTGCATTGAATGCGGTGAATGTTCTACTCTTTGCCACCCAGATCCCCACTGGAATCGATATAGTTTTCAAAGTTTTTGAATTCACTAACTGGCCTTGAACTCACAGACCATCCTAGTCTGAGCTCTCGTATTTTCCTTTTTTTTGTTTTGTTTTGTTTTGTTTTACTTGTGTCATCTACAACTTCAAAGCTTTTGAATTACTTTGAAGGATGTGCTTATGTTCATTCCATGAAGAACATGGCGTTGGTCTTCCAGCCATAAAAGACATTTAGTGTTTGACTATATATAGAATGGTTGGCTGCTACTTGAATCAAATTATTCCTCCCAACATGGCAACATTCACTGTAAATCATCACTTCCCCCAATTGGTCTGTTGTGTATTTTCATCATCTGCATGACTTGGAAGGCCTGAAATGTTGCAGTCTTGCATGTTCTGTCTCATATATGCAACAGAATTTGTTTCCCAAAATAGAGTGCGTACTTTCTTTTTTGAATTGCTTTAGAATAGATAGGTTTTAGAAATTAAAGCATTTAATCCACCTTTTCTAGACTCTGCTCCCTCTTCCTACCCAAGTCAACCTCTTTCCCCCTTATTCCTCCATCCCTTTCCTCCCTTCAACTCTTCTAGGTTTCTCTGGAAACTCTATGCATAGACGTTGAAAACCTAACATTACAAACCGAAGCTTTGGGCCGGGAATAGTAACCCCCCAAAAATATATATATAAAAATTATTTATGGTGAGTTTGTGGTTTCATAAATTATTAAACATTGTTCGTGATGTTTATAGTGCTATGGTACTTTTATATTTTGTGATGACCGATGATAGTATAGTACAAAAAAAAAGAAAAAAAAAAAAAGAAAAGAAAAAGAAGAAGAAGCCGAAAAAAGGTCCAAAGGAATCCAATTATGGGCCTTAAATGAGCCTAGATCTTTAAATAATACCGCAATGGCCATGTTTCATGTTTGGGTCTTTAAACAATACCACGAAAGCTAAAAGATGGTCTGGGTCAACAACATGACTAATTATAGACCAAGTAATGGGGCCAACAAAGAAACAAAATAATATGGACAACTAACTTGGCATCTTTTTCGCATTTTGTTCTTCCATATCTTTTTTTTCTTTCTTATTTTTTTTTAGCCTCCAACAGCAAAGCAACAAACTTTGCCAAATTTAGAGCCAGTTTGGATTCATTCGAGGGATTTAAAAATGTTTTTCACATTAAAAAGTCTGTTTAAAAAAAAAAGTATTCGTTTGGTAAAAAAAAATTAAAAGCGCTCTTGGCAAAAAGTTAAAAATGAAGTTTTTGCTCAAAAATTCTTTTTGACTTAAAAATTATATTTTTCAAATGCCATTTCAAACACGCTTATAGTAACAAACAAAAACAAAAAGGAAAGAAAGAAAGAAAGAGACTGATGAAATCATGCGCGGTGATGAGTTATTCGTCCAGTGGTAGGATCCATCACCATCGTTTAATCATCAGATGAAATCATGCGCATCTGAGCTTTACTTTTACTCATCCAGAAGGAAGCAAAGGAGGCAGATGTATCAGAAACCGGAATCCACTTTCTTGTAGGGGTTGGTTTGAATTTCCGACCAACTGAATCATTGTCGCTGTGATTGTAGTTGGTTAGTTTATAACATACGATAAAACCCAAATGAATACTTTTATTTCTTGATGAGTTTACAATACAAAATGCTCTATTTATAGAGCTTAATTAATTACATATGGAAATATAATGATGTGTCCCTTTAAAAATGATGTGAATTTTAAAATAATCATTAGGCTTGCATAGATTATTATTGGATTTTGATCAAATTGCAATTTTAAGAACAACACAATTTTTGGAAGAACAAGAGGAACTTGTACAATTACTCATTAATTTAAGGTGATTCAATCTCATCAAATAATCAATTCCTAAAGTTAATTAAGCTAATATAATCTTCATCAAAGATAATACAATCCTCATCAGATCCTTAGCTTTAGGGTAATTCAATTATACTATAACATATTATTACTTACCAAGCCATGGACTTCACTCATATCTTTTTTTACAGTTGGCCTACCTTTAGATACCGAATTTGAGTGAAGAAGATTTCGAGACAGTTGTGGCCGTTTGATGTAAAGATAGTGATCAATTTAGTATTCTTGAATCTTGAGACATGCATGTGTGTATTAAGAGAAATGCAACATAAACTTTCTCGCTTCTTACTCCTTAACATAACAATGACATAAAGAGAGTATGAGATTACAAAATATTATAGTAAAAAGCTGACGTAACATCTGTTACATTAGGGAGTAAGCAGTATTAATAAAAAATGTTGTTCGTCCATTTTTTAAAATCAATATAAAAACCAGACCCTTCTGTAAAGTGACAGAAAATTGAAAAAGAAAGATATTCTGATCATGAGGTCCACCTCTTAGGTTCTTTTCTTCTCCGTTGGAACAAGGAGAGTACACTTTTGGGTTTCATCCAGTCACCATTGGGAAATTGGAAACTCCACCAATACTCGACAGCATGCTCTAGCCTCCTTACAATAAAGGAAGGGAAGTTGAAGCATCTCTTAAGGCAACCATGAAAAGGTAAAAGAGAAAGTAGAAGAGACAGCATCAGAATCTGTCTCTCTCGATCAGCAAGCAAAGTCAGAATGAAGACGTATTAGACGTTAATGCGAGCAGTGACGGCTCGCAACAATCTTAGTTTATTAATTAATGCATGCACTTCCATTGATCTCCGGCCGGCGTTAGAGAATCTTGCGAGAGAGAGAGAGAGAGAGAGAGCCGCTACATGCACAGAGCTGAATATGCCGCCCTGCTCACCCTGAGCTGGAAAGCGGCAGCCGTGAATGTTGTTGAGCCACTGAGGGAGACGCAGCCGCCTTTTGCACAACATATGTGCATTCATCTTGCTGGAGGGGAGGCTATCTGGACCGCAACAATTGCATAATTAAATAGTACATGATGTTTCATTAAGTCAACATTCGTTTAAGATTCCTCGAAAGAATTTTGTTTCTTCACACTCCTTTTATGCATACAACTCATCATCAATATTAATTAAATGATTAGTAATCGTAAAAAAAGCATCACAAACTGATAGGTGTAACATGCACTTAGATATATATATCAAATTATGATTTTGTTGCAATTAAGTCGCTTTTCCTATCTTTCTTTCAAAAATACTCAGATTTTTTTTTTTTTAAAATAAAATAATTAGATGACTTTATATATATTTTTTGATTAAATACGTACTAAAATACGTAGAGTAAGATTCGATTAGTATAGAGAGAATTTGCATGAAATTTTGATTTAAGAGTAGAGGTCAATCTTAAGTATGGTAAACTCAGACTTTTTCTTAATAAATGATAGACGATGGTTAATTAAGACTCTCCCTAGCTATGAAGTAAGAAGATATAGAAATACAAGAAAGGAAGACAATGGAGCATAATTTTACTAAAAATGGCACCATCGGTTTGGGCTAAATTAACATGCATAAATTCAATGAATTCAATGAATAGGGAATGGGAATTAAGCAAAGTGATGATATGAACATGGGGGGTGAAAAAGCAAGGTCTTCTAAGTGACTCCAACGGATACCAAGCTTCCTTGGTGAACTTTTCTCTACTGTGGTGCAGAATCCGATGCCTAGCTTCCCCTACGTTGTCTTCCTCACCGTCTATCTTTCTGTCCCTGCCGGGCGTGTTTTGCATTCTTCATTTTATTTCTTCAGCAGCTGGAATCCTTTATTTATTTTTTAATTGGATCGAATGAGCTGGAATTATCGTGGCTGTAAAACTATTAAGTTAAGTCTATAAATAACAACACACATCAGCCATCTAATTTCGTGCCCATTCCAAGGTTTCTTTGTCTACTTCTTCCAAGAGAGAAAATCTACCTTCTCTTTGAGCCACCTTTTGGTATCAATCATCTTCGTGATGGCAAGCCAACCCACCCGTCCATGGTTCCGTTTAGCCTCCATAGCCCGCCCACCCGCCGCCCCAGCCCCGGTTGAGGCTCCAGCTCCACCCCAAGTCCCAGAGATACGCCCAGCTGTAGCTCGGCCAACCTTTAGGCCATCGGTGCCTTCTGTTCAAGCTCAAGAGCCCACACCACCACCCACAGCTGCTCCGCCTGCCACCGCCGCCTCTGTTCCATCATTTCAATCTCCGAGAGCTTCCGCTCTTTCTACAGCGCCTCTGGTCACATCCACATCTTCAGTGCCATCACCGCCTAAAACCACCACTACTGTCGCAGCTACTTCCTCTTCGGTGGTGCCAGCACCCCCTAAACCCACCACCACTGTCGCAGCTACTTCATCTCCAACCCCTAAAGCAGCGGCGCCATCCGCCGCTCGTGTGCCCAGCCCTATACCGCCACCCAAAACCATTGTGCCGCCGGCTGCTGAAACCCCACCTCAGTCATCTAAGCCGAGGCCTACTGCTCCGCCACCCTCTCCTCTAATCCTACCGCCTTCCCAAATGAAGTCGACAGAGACGGAGCCTGAGCAGAAGACCGTGCTGGTTCAAAAGACAATTGAAAAGCCTAAGCCGTGGCTCGGTGGTAATGGCGGCGATCAGACTAATTATAACAAGCCTAGCATTATCCGTAATGGAGTAGAGCAAGAAATTGAAAGCAAGGAGAAAGGCAGTCATCACCGCAAAAAGGTTTCGGATTCTGAGGAGATGGGTATGAGGATTATAACAATTGCCGGCGAAAACAAAGGTGCTATCATGGAACTAATCCATTCCCCACAGAAACATGGTGTTGGGGATCATCACAATAAGAGGGGCATGGGCAACGCTACTAAAACTCAAAGCCGTGGAAGTGACTCTGAAAGCTCTAATACCAGTAGCGACAAGGAGGGGAACCCAAAGAAGGACAAGAGTCAAAAAGGGAAAGCAACAACTTCACTGCCCATGAAAGCCTTCATGAACAGCAATGTCCAGAGCATCAACAACTCCCTCCTCTACAACAGTTCGTGCACTCACCATGACCCAGGGGTGCACCTCGCTCTCTCCAGGAAGCCCTCCGGCGAGTTCCAGGTCAAGGATCGCGTTAATTATAATGGCGGTCACAAATAGGTTTTTCCTTTCTACTTTGGTTTTTCATGTTAGGCGATATAGTATATATGTAATGCAAGACAATAAAGGTGGTTGAAAGGGGGGCAATATATGGATTCTGATTCTTCACGATTGTATTCCACTTCGAGTGGAGTGTAGCTGAAGATCGATCGTCCATTGCCTATATATGCTTGGTAATAAAAGGGTGCGGTTTGCTTTGTACGTTTATATTCATATCTTGAATAATATTAATATAATTGGCGAACTACTATATATATAATATTATTCAAATTGCATGCCATGGCCATCATTTACTCTATAGCTACTCCTTGTGTTGTGTTACATATGTTTATGTTACTTGTCGGGCTTCTATTTTTATTTTTTAGCATGCAAGAAGAAAAAGTGTATTTTGCTCAAGTATTACGAATATTGAATATTTCTCTCTCTCTCTCTCTCTCTCTATATATATATATATATATTCAAGCATTAGACCTATTGTTTTTGTAATCACGAATTCTTTTTGCATCCATAAATGACCTACATTTAGGAGGAATCCTTAAACAAAATGCGAGGTAGCTAGGTAATAAAAAAAGCATAGTTTATCCCCTCAAGATGACTTCTCTAATCGGGAAACCCAATATTAGATATTGATCACCATGTTAACCTCAAGAGGTTGGTATCTAAATAGGTTAACCTAGCTAGCTAGTCTACATGGATCAAACCCATTAATGTGTTATTTATTATTCTTATTAATATTTTATTAGATAAAGTTTTATATTAGAAATCCTAGAAATTTCAAAACCCTAACCGAATGTTGTATGAAATTGCATCCGATCGCCCTATTTCAACTCAACCCTACTATAACAAGTTAACTTGCATGTGACAAGATTTTTAAATAATTTTCATTTTTAAGAACTAGGGGAAGTTTTGTCCAAGTTTCATTTTAAGTCATAAATTAAAGAAAAATGCTACATACTCAGCATTCTTAAGTGTCTATGCACCTTATTCGGCCACCTGCCCCTCAATTTTGAAGAAAAATACGAAGTGCGAATATTTCTTGAGAAAACAAGAATTAAGATATGAAGACCACAGCATACGTAAAATTAAAATATTTTTTCTGTGGGCTCATGTAAATAGGAGAGCTCAAACCCAAAAGGATATATACCTACTTCCATTACTGCTTTATGCTTTAGAAAGATAGGCTTGCATCCGACGAATGGACGCTCAGTAAAATATATAGTTAATTTTTTTTCCTTTCTATTTTAACTACTTACTTTTCAAAATCTATACATTAATCTCAATCTTTTTTAACTATTCATCTTCACTATTTTCTTTAAATATATTATTTATTTACCTATTTTCACTATTCATAAAGAGAAAGAGAGAATCTTTTTTTTTTTAACTTATACATTGTGTGTGTATATATATATATAGTGCTCAGTGACTAGTCATATGTGGAGCTTTTTTTTAGTATTTTTTGCTAAAGCTAGCTAGCCCAATTAGGGCTGAAATTAGCCGAGCGGCTCGTGAGCTCGCTCGAGCTCTACCACTAAGCTCGGGTCAAATCGAGCTCGACATCGCTCACTCGGCTCACATCGCACAAACTCGCTCGATTAATAAATGAGCCAGGATCGGCTCGCTCGACTAAGCTCGACGAGGCTCGTGAGCTCGACCCGATTAAGGCTTGACTCGCTCGACAAGCCCGAGTCGTTTGGGGGCTCGTGAGCTCGACCCGTTCAAAACCCGACCCGACCTGACATTCATGATTTCGGCGTTCCTAAATTAGTAGATAAATTATAAAATTATAAAATTTATAAAATTCATGATTTCATTATAAATTTATATAATTTATAAATGATAAGAAATCATGTATATAATTTCTTTTAATTTTATAATTGTATACATTAATGTGATTATAATTTCTTATCATTTATAAATTATAATCACATTAATGTATACAATTGATCAAATCCATAAGAAATTATACTATATAATTTATAAAATTAATAAGAAAGTTAGGTGATAATAATTATACTATATAAATTATAAAATTAACAAGTAAAGTATATAAATTATCTTTTAAATTTATAGTTAATATAAATTTATTTAAATTATAGAAAAAATATATCTAAATGCTTTGAAAAAATATTTTCCCTAAATTATATAAATTATATTTAATAATTTTGGACTTTGGTACTTGGTGATTTTTAATTTTATTTTTTAAAATTAATATTTTTAAGTTTTAAATTTATTTAAATTATATAAATTATCTTTTAAGTTATAATCAATTAAGTAAAAAATAATTCGAAAATATTATTTAAGTTGTGATCAAAATCAACGGTCAGAATTAAGTTAGAAATAATTTAAAAATATTATAACCGTTGGATTGAATAATGGAGTACAGCTGTAAGGCATGACCAGCGTGTGTAATCTGCTGTTTCTCGTGTCTCCATGAACTCTTTAATCCAATGGCCTGAATTAAATCAAAAAAAGTTAAATTATAAGATGGACCAGATGGTATAATTTCAGCCGTTCAGGCTGTTCAGCAACAGCAAGTAGTGTTGCGTAGGAATGTAGGATTTTTGTTTTTTTTGGGATTTCCCTGCTTTTCCATCGGTCAGTGGTCACCAGAAATTTCGAGAAGGTGAACGACTGTGGCAAGCATTGAATGCGGACAGGTAGAGCATTTATTGTTGAAGTTCGAACTCCTCTCTTTCTCAACTAGCATTTTCTTTGTTTCTTCCCTAGCTGTTGGATTTTCAACAAATGATCAAATCCAATGGTTTTATGGCCATGCGAACAAACCAGATCCTCTTATCTTCCTCTCTTTCAAACTAAGCCATCCCAAATTGAGATCAACCCATAGCGAGAGATCGATTGCGAGCTAGAGATCTCTAGCAAGAGATCACTTCTCAAAATATTTTCGAGAGATCTCACGGAGAGAGAGCTAGAGATCTCATCGATCTCGGCGAGAGATCTCTCGGTATGGGTATGGGTAAGATTCTCGCTTGTCTGCCGATTCTATCTATGGGACTAATGGGAGGATCTCGCCTGCTCCGAAGATCTCAAATCCATCGTGTTGCTTGTCGCTGATTACGCCTCAAATCCCAAAGAGGCCGCCATGGCCTCTGGCTAACATCACCGACTCACCGAACAACAACACGTCATTGGTACCCAAAACGTGTGTGCTTGCTTAAAGGTGCAAATCTCCTTCGTTTCTTTTATGGGTTCATTTTTTTTTTTTTTTGGAATAAAGGAAAGTATTTGTAATTTTGGCTTATGTGGTTCTTGGGGGTTCTTCTATTTGTGGTTGCAGAGTGTGTTGGAGACTTGGAGTGCATTTGGTTGAGTGTGCATGTGTCATTGAATTGCCAAAGCTGAAGGTATGTGATGGATGTCCCTAGTTATAAACTTATAATTGGAAATCTTTTATCTAATGAATCTATATCCCTTCATGAATCATGATCTTGAAAATCTTAGGAAATCTTAATCAATAAGCATGTTTCTATTTGAATCTCATTATTGTTAGGCATATTTATTTCTCATTATTGTTAGGCATATTTATTTCTATTTGTACTTCAACTTTCTGAGTAGGGTACTCTTCATGTTACGGAAAATGTAATTGAAACAATTTGAGCTATATGGAAATAGTAGTGACTTTACTTGATAATCAAAACAGAGATTCCATGTTTATTTATTACATAAGTGTTGTCATTTGAATGTTTATTTATTACAGAGATTCCATATGATTTATTACATAATCAAAGCATGTACAATATATATATAGGCAGTAGCTATTCTGAGTCTCTGACTATACAGTAATTACAGCAAGTCAATTCCATGTTTATTTATTACATAAGTGTTGTTTGTTTGTTGTAAGTTTAGATGTTTCTTTTAATTATATTGTCATGATAGTTAACAACTCTAGAATAATAGAATTTGTTTGAATGTTTTATTAATATTTTAGAAGTTATAACAGTTTATGGAGAATACTAGTCAACCGATGGATGTCACTATAGTTGACTTAGGCAATGAAACTGCAGGGGGAGTACTCCCCTGCATATGGTTTCTCTTGCTAGAGCTGAACCTGAGAGAGGTGCATATGAGAAAAGGCAACGGGCTAAGACTGCTAAAGTTTGGAATGATTTTGAGTCTATTGTAGTTGATGGTGTCAAAAATCTCAATGTATGTGGTGTAAAAAGCTGTTTGCAGTTACTAAATCAAGTACCACATCAACTATTACTAGGCATTTAAGTAAATGTGTGAAATATAGGGAGTCCAACAAGAAGCAACAAACTTTGTCATTTGATCCAAGTGACACCGAGGGTTTTGGAACCTTGTCCACTTTTCCTTTAATGAAAACAAAGTCAGAGCTTGCTTCCACATGGTTCTCTTCCATGAGTATCCATTTAATTTCATGGAGCATGAAATCTTTAACAAGTTTATGAAGGCATGCACTCCCCATTGGAAAAAGATTAGTCGTACCACTGTTAAGAATGATTGCATTAGTACGTATAATATTGAAAAGAAGAAGTTGAAAGCATTGATTTGTGGGCTTGATAAGGTGAACATAACTACGGATATGTGGACCTCTGCGCAGAGGGTGTCATATATGGTAGTTACTTGTCACTTTATTGACTCTAATTGGGTCCTTCAAAAGAGAGTTTTAAGTTTCTGCAACATTTTTCCTTCCCATAGTGGTGTTGTAATTGCTAATGCTTTGAGGAGTTGTTTTGAAGATTGGGGTATTTTGGATAAGGTGTTTTCAATCACACTTGACAATGCTTCAGCAAATACTGCTGCCATAAAGAATTTGAGAGATGAATTTGAGTTGAGAGGTCTCTTTCCTAGTGGTTATGAGGGGCGTTTATTTCATGTGCGGTGTTGTGCACATGTTATTAACTTGCTGGTGCAAGCAGGGCTTAGTACAATTGAGGATATAGTTGATTCTGTGCGTGTAGGTGTCAAGTACATTGTGGCTTCTGAGGGTCGTTTGAAAGCTTTTAGTGAAATAGCTAGAAGGTTGAAATTGCCTTAAACAAAAAATTGATTTTAGATGTCCCCCACTAGGTGGAACAGCACCTACATGATGTTAGCTACGCCATAGGGTTCAAAGAAGTGTTCTAGGTACTCTAGTGTTGAACCAAAGATTTCAATGGGTTGTGAGTGCGAAGAGTGGGAGAAGGTTGAGAATGTTAATCAATTTTTGGGAATTTTCAATGATGTGACCAACATTGTATCCGGATCTGATTACCCTACTTCAAATTTGTTTCTACCAGAGATATGGAGAATTAAAGAAATTCTGAACATAAAGTCTAGGGATAGGAATGGATACATTAGAGACATGGCAAGTGTAATGGAGGAAAAATTTCAGAAGTATTGGGGGGATTGCAATCTATTAATGTCTTTGGCTGTTGTCTTGGACCCAAGGTTCAAAATGAAGTTCATTAATTTCTGCTTTCCTATGATCTATGATACGGATGAACACGCTGAAACGGATGAAGCTAGAGAAAATATCAAATTGTGATGGCTGCATTGCGTGATTATTATGAATTTTACTTGGCTGCTCATAATATGCATGTTATGAAGCAAGCTAATGAAGATTCCAATGCAGCCAATTCCTCAAATGTTTCTGGTTTGGATGTTGGTCCCAAAGTAGCAACCGGTACATCAAGGTTTTTGGATCATGTTAGAAGTACTGAAATTATTAGGCCTTTGAAAACTGATTTGGACATCTATCTTGAAGAGGATGTCTTCATATTGGAGAAGGATGGTAATGGAGTTGATATTGACCCAAAGTTTGATGCTTTGGCATGGTGGAAAGCTAATAATTTGAAGTACATCTTGTCCAAGATGGCGGGACATTCTAGTGTCCTATGTCTAGTGTTGCTTCAGAATCAGCCTTTAGTGCTGGTGGTAGGGTGATTGAGCCACATAGAGCCTCATTGTCACCCGAAACAGTCCAAATGCTCTTATGTGGGTCGGATTGGGTGAGAGCACTTTATGGAGTGAAGAAAAAAGCTGCTGCTGTTGTAAGTAACACTTTTATTATTTGCATTTATTTTTTTTATGTATAAACTCAATTTATTAACTTTGCTTGTGTTTGTTTTGTAGAAATTGGTTGAAATTGACTTGCCAACAATCCCATGATCATGGACTCTTCCAAGCTAAATGAAGAAGTGACTATGGATAAGTTTTTTGCTTTTGATTGTGATTAGTGGTAAATTGGTAATGTTTTGAACATTTAAGACAATCTATTATGTACTTATGTTTATAAGTTTATGTACTTATTTTTTTGAGAAAGTACCATGGTTCATGTGGACCATGATACATGTATGTACTTAAATAGCTGAAATCTTGACAATATGTTTAAGCTAGTAAGTAGTAACTAATGCATGGAGATGAAATTCATGTACTATGTAATTTACTCTATTCCCTACTTTAACTTATTGTTTGTTCCTTTGTTTATTTAACCTCCCTTGACATGTTTATTGAGGTCAATTAAATTTGACAACATAAATGCAAGGAGTAAATTATCTAACTAACATCAAATTTTGGTTTAATGTACATCAACCCAATACAATCAACCCAAATTTTGGTTTCTTGTGGGGATTGTGGGGTGGGGAAGAGCACGCTCCTCTTGAGCTTCTCTTCCAATACCTTTGAGGATCTCTCCCCTACCATTGGTGAGCTTAGCATTCCCCTCCTTTTACCAGTTTAATTAGGATTGGTGTTTGTTAATTTCTTGTAAATTCTTTGCGTGTGGATTTTAAGGTGAAACATGTTACTGTTGGGGAAGAAGTTGAAGCTTGCAATTTGGGACACAGGTAAGGAAAATCATTAAGAAATGAAAACAAAATAAAATCTGTGTGTTCATTTGCATACTTTCAATCTGTGTGTTCATAGGCTAATTACTATCATTTTCACCATGAGTTTCTATTTCCTCTGCCCACCTCCATCCGGTGGTAATTGATTTACTCGAAGTATAGAACGCCTGCTGAATTATCAAATGAATTGACTAACTTTGAGTGGTTTTGCTCATCACAGGTGCTAATGCAGTGGAGTTCATAATCAATCATGCTGAAGTCTCAATAGCTTTTGTTCAAGAGAATAAAATCCCTGCCGTAGGTTTTCATTTTCTCTCAGTTTTGTTGTTATCATTGTAAATATAAAATCACATATCATATCTTTTTTTTCCTCTCTCTTTGTTGAAGACAGTGCCCAACTTTATTCTTTTAGTGAACAATCATCCTCATGTTATTTATATTTTAACAGTAAGAATGCAAAGGTAATGATTTATTCAAGAAGTTGCACTGAATTGATTGTGTACATAGTTAAATTTTCCCAATATTTTCCATCATTTTCTATTGTGGATGTGTTTATAGGTCCTACCTAAAAAATGTTCCTACATTTTATTATTCTCAAAACTGTGGTATCTTTTATCCTCTAGGTATAGATAGGGATTAATGGCTCAAGCTATATTTGAATAATCAATATTTTTTTAATTCTTCTTTTCAATGAGTTCACAGGAAATTGATGGTTGGTTGAGTTAGTGCATTACAGCCTTTTTAATTGGAGGAAGGAATGAAGTCATATAAATGTTTGACATATGAAACATATATTTGGGAGAGGTCTTATCCTATAGGATTGGTAGAATTACAAAGAAAGCATAAGAAATAAACTGTAGTTAGGCTAAAATAGTGCATACTGACATTTCTCCTTTCAATGTTTCCTGGGTTTATTCTTCATCCTCCCAAAGTTACACACAATATTATTATTATTTTTAACATTGTGTTTTATTTGTGATCCTCTCTCACTCTGGGGTTTGGGTTTGATCTGCTCATAATTTGGAGCTCTTCTGATTCATACTTTTATCATTTCATTGGGATATGATTTTTTATCATCTTCTATATGATATATTTCGGAATTGTAGGCGATGTTGTTCCTGAACTTGAGCAGTGAAGTGGCTGATTTTTTTACTAAAATATCGTGAAGTTGCTGAGCAACAAAAAGGAGAAGGGATAAGTTTTCTGATTGGAGATCTGGAAGCTAGTCAAGGTGCCTTCCAGGTAAGTAATCTTTCTTTCTGCCACCCCACTTTTGCCTCTTTATCTAAATGTTTCTTTGACATGGTGAACGTCTTATAGTATTTTGGACTAAAAGAAGAGCAAGTGCCTGTAATCGTCATCCAGAAGACTGATGGACAAAAATATTTGAAAGCAAACTTGGAGGCTGATCAGATTGCATCTTGGATCAATGAATACAAGGTGATTTTTTTCTTCCATTATTTACTGCACTAGTCCTTTAAGTTCGCTTTTTTATGATCATGTACCATAAGTGAGGCCAAGTATAGCTTGAATTATGGACCTTGTTCATGATAACATTTTGGGGGGGTTCAAATTCATTGAGTCCATTTTGACTGAAGGAAACAATTGCAGGATGGCAAAGTCCCACCACATAAGAAGTCGGAACCTATTCTTGAATATATGAACAACGAAATGTGAAAGTTATTTTGCTGACAGCCTCCAGGATATAGTTTTCAACTCTGGAAAGAATGGTGAGTACAATCAAACTTCAGTTAGACTGTCTAGTGTCCATTTCCAATGATTTTGGCATGGCTTCCTCAAAAAACAAGTGGGTTGATTTAAACTGTAAAATTGTATGTAGGCGTGTGAGTTTTATTTACATACCCAAGAAAAGATCCTGTCTGCAATAGGCATTTTGTTTCCATCAAGGATAAATTTGTTTTAGAATCGTATGATATGATGCTGAACAAATCGTGTTATTTTAGCTTTTTTTTTAATTTTATTTTTATAAATGATAAAGGATTAATTAGGTGAATCAATTGAATTGCTTTTAGGTTATAGGGACTACGACAAATTGTAATGGTCATGACCAATTGGTGTTCGGTGCCTTATTTAATGCTTATATGTTTTATTCTTGTTCGTAATTGAATCGCGTGATATGTTTCAATTTGCAGTTCTCATAGAGTTTTACGCACCTTGGTGTACACTGCAAAAAGTTGGCTCCAATCCTTGATGAAGTTGCTGTCTCATATGAAAGTGACGTTGATGTTATAAGAGCAAAGCTTGTAAGATCTATTATCTTGTCCAGCTTTAGGAAGAATTTTGTGTATTTATTTCAATTATCACTTATTCTTTACCAATTTTTTATTTTATGGTTGCAGTCCCACTGGGTGGTAATCATTGCTAGTTAAACAATTGCACATAATTTTTGGCATTCTTATCATTATCTAACATTGTTAACTAATTTCATCTATATCTATAACACATCTCCAGAACTTTTGATTTTTATCTTCTTTCCAAATTGTTTAGAACAAATAATTAGAAATAGTCAAAAGTTTTAGCAAAACATAGTCTTGAGGAACAAAACACAATTATCCGTCCTTTGGTCTTTGCAGCAATATTTCTTTTTATCTGAGTTATATAGATGAGACTCTACCTGATCTCTATCCTAGGATTGTGTCACGTGATTTGAACGTGGGTATTTATTTATCTTTGATATTGTAATATATGTTCATATTTTGTCTCTTTCTAGGATGCAACTGCAAATGATATCCTGAGTGATACATTCGATGTTAAAGGTTACCCAACTTTGTACTTCAAGTCAGCAAGTGGAAAGCTGTTGGAATTTGATGGTGGCCCATGTGGAGAGATTTGCCTGAGGGGAAAAACCCTTAATTTCATTTGTATTTTTGAGTTGTAATTATTTCATTTGTTTCTCATTAGTTATTTGTGTTTTTTATTTGTATTTATTTTTATTTGTATTTATTTGAGTTGTAATTATTTCATTATATTTCTTTGAGTTGTAATTATTTCATTTGTTTCTCATTAGTCATTTGTGTTTTTTTATTTGTATTTATTTGAGTTTTAATTATTTCACTTGTATTTCTTTGAGTTGTAATTATTTCATTTGTATTTTTTAGTTGTAATTAGTTCATTTGTTTCTCATTAGTCATTAGTGTTTTTGTAGATGTTCTTCCAAGATAATGTAATTCAAGTGTTCTTCTTTCCAATGCAGAGAATTACTGATTTCATTTGTTTAGAATTATTGTGTTTTTCAATTATTTTAATAGCATTTAAAAGGTTGCAAAAGAAACTATAAACGATCTATAATCGAGCCTAGGAGCTTGATTAAGGCTCCGTTAACATCCTAGTCGAGTTCGAGCTCCATAAAAATTAAAAAATACTTTTCAGTAGTCGAGCTTGAGTCGAGCCACTCGAGCTCGACTTGACTCGTTTTGGATTCCTATCAAGCCCGAGCTCAAGCTCGAGTCACATGTTAACCTCAACGAGCCGAGCTCGAGCAAGGCTTTTGAGCTCGACTCGAGCTCGAGCCCGGCTTGAACTCGAGAAAATAAAAAATGATCCGATCCGATTTTGCCTAAGCTCGGCTCGGATCGTTTGCAGCCCTAAGCCCAATGTGAGTGCTCCATAAGAAAGAAAGAATTTTCATTCTACTGAGTAATTGCTCAGGAGTCTATGAGTACGTAATATGTTCTCTTCTCACATAATAATTAATCTTAAAACTGTAATTCATGCTAAATTTACCGTTTATATATATGCGTGGGGTTATATTGCTTTCCACCAAAAGGTAATTAGTAATAAATAAAATTTTCTTGTTATTAATATATATGAGAAATGTTATGTGTGAAATAAGGGTGTATGTACTATGTAACATTTTGATTGATGTGTCACTCTCATCCCTTTGAGTTGATGTGTTAGCACCCATCAATATTTGATTTTTTTAAACAAGGACTGACCCAATAAATTATGAGTGAAATAATGGTGTAATATGTAGCATTACTCTATTAATATATGTGATAGGCATGACTAGTACAAGAACTAATATTAACTTAAGTATGGGGAAAAAAAAAATATTAACTTAAGTATTCCCCACTACAAAACACACCTAAAAAAAAATTATTTATTTCATTTTTTCATGTAGTAGCCCCTTCCACTTCTCCTCCCCCCCCCTCCTTTTTTTTTTTTTCTCATTTCATTTGGATAATGGCACCAAAAAAAGTAACAAAATTTTGAAAAATCCTAGGTGTTCTCCTACTGTTCTTTGAGTTTTATATTAGGTGAATATTATTTTCTAAAACTAAGGTGAGAGAAATAAGAACAATTTTTTTTTTAAAAAAAATAATATTTACTTAGAACAAAAAAAACATAAAGAGAGCACCTAGCATTCATCTAAATTTTAAAAAAGCTAGTCAAGAGATTTTAGCAAGTAATTTGCTGATATCGATGACTAGTACTGTTGCTAAAATGTTGTGCGTTTAAAGAATAAAACTCAATTAGGACTTGATCGGATCAGTCACCTGTGGACTTGGGAGTCATCTAATCGAGAAGTGAATAATGATGTTGATGACCTAGGTGCTATGCATAGACGAGTATAATCCGTATACATGATAATTAATGATAAAATAGAATGGGGAAGCTTTACCTAACCATCTAAATTCCGTTGCTTTTGTAATTATTCTCATAACCTTTACAATTTCTCAATATAGCATATTCATTTTTCACTTTTTTCAATTTCACCAATTCGTTAAGATTTGCCGTTAAATGTTATCAGAATTTTCAAAATGTCTTCATTTTTCAAATATTCAGGTATGATTATTTTTGTAAATTTTGTTAAATCTTGAATATATAACGGCTAAATCCTTGCAAGTTTTTTTTTTTTTTTTTCCTAAACAAAATGAGAGGTATTTTGGAAACTTTGACACTCCTCCATTAGGATTTAATGAAAAATCCTAACTGGTGAGTAAAATTAAAATTGAAAGTTTAAGGGGATGTGCAATGTGATGAAAGTTTAAGGATTTTTTTTTTAGTAGAAACAAAGCCAAATAATCATCTCATCTTAATCAAACTAGACAACTGTTTTTAGGTTAAAATCCAAGTCCCCGAGGGTAAAATTAAGTATAATGAAGAAGATGCTACGTTCGTGGAGTTGGGAGAAAAGTCCTTAAACTTAGGAACACTGTAAAGAAGTAAATAAAATTTCTAGAGGGAGATGGTAGCAGAAGTGTCAAGTGTAATGAAGGGGAATGAACGGGATTGGAAACCCTGCAAGAATCGAAAATATGGTGGAGATTCAAAGTAAGCTACCATTGGTTAAAATAGGGGCTAGTGATAAACCTAATTGGGTTGGCTCAAAGTCTAGCAATTAAGTACACGAACAATTGCAAGTAGAGATATGTGGGAGGCAATCCGAGAGGAACAAGCAAGGGTTGAATGGTGGAAAGCTGGTGTCGTTTTCCTATGCTTTCCTACTGTGGGTAGCAAGCGCAGTCAGAGATTGTCTCTCAATACATGGAATCGATTGCTGAAACGGGCCTACAAAGGTAAAGTGAAGTGTTTGTTTTATACCACGATATCATTGAGTGTACGGATCACATGTTCTTATTTAAATGCATCTTTTGCAAAAGAAAATGGAAGGCCGGCAGTGATGCAGAAATGTCTATCAAATGTCTATCTCTAGTTCTACTGATTGGAGGAAGAAGAGTTTAAGCTGGCTTGGAGCTGGAGGCTCATCAGAAATTATGTTAAATATAAAGACACAGATTATATCAGAGGAGAGAGTTTTAAAAAGATTGCTTAGGAAGTTAATTCATTAGGTTCATAATTATTGGGAGTGAAGAGATCGATTGTACGTAGTTGGTTTCAGCAGGATGATTTTTTGGAATCTATCTGTATTGGGACTTTGTTATTGTTTGTTACAAGATGCCTTGTTGGCATCTGAAGCTCTAGCATATTTCTGCTGATGTATGTTGTATGTAGTAGGTTATGAAATGAAATAATATTCGGGAGTGTTTGGTAAAATGCTGTAAAATTATTAACCTTTTTTTTTTTTAAAGAGTTAATCAAATGATTTTTCAATGTAATTCTGCCACTAACACACTTTTCAAACAAGCTACAAAAATCTTCTCAAAACACTTCTAAAACAATTTTAAAAAAAAGGTTCGATCTGGATAGTGGCCCATGGTGGCCACCAGCTAGATTCGGCGGCCGGTTGGCAATTAGTGCTTGCGGCCAGTACTGCTAGGGTCATTGGAGCACCGCCAGTGCTCCACCGTGGTGCTACAATTTTTTATTTTTGTTTTTTAAAATTTTATTTTTCAAATATAATTCTAAAATTTTACCAAATCAATTTTCAACTTTTTCCTCAAATATGGCCCACCAAATAAATTATCAACCTTTACTTTTTTTTTTTCACAAACTCTTTTCAAAATTCAGAATCCAAAACATTTCAGTCATTTCTGATAATTTTTCGCTTTTCCAATTTCCATGTTTCTAGCTCTCTACTGGTTAATTAATTACGGATCTCACCTTCTTTGGCAATTGGCACCATGCATATATATATATATATGAGAGTGTTTTGTGTGGTCGTTGCACATAACAGGGGTTTCGTGCAATTCATTCAGAGTTTGACACATCATCATTAAAAGAAAATTGAAAGAAAAATATATGTGAGCAAAACACTAGATTATTTCTCTTGTGGACATTTAAACCACCACTTGCCTTCGCTGGATGTCAGTGCCGCCGCCTCAAACCGCCTCAAACCGCCTCCGTCAACCACTTGGAGTAGCCTCGTGGTCCACCCCAAATCTAGATCTGGGGCCGCGCAGGCCACCCCAGGCCATGGGGTGGCCGGTGAGCTACCCCAAATCCGAATTTGGGGTGGCTGCGCGGCCCATCCTAGGCCATTGGGTGGCTAGCGAGCCACCCTAGATCCGGATCTGAAAATCGGATTCTAATGCTTCAAAATTTATTTTTGGATTTAAAACTAAAACCTAGAAGTGAAAAGTGAACCCTTTGATTTTATCATCCTAAAGACCGGAAAAAGGAGCTCCGGCGATAGAGAAACGACCAAACCCATGGGTCTAGCTTGACCCGCTACCCAACCAACCAGTTTTCTTATTAATTAATTATTTTTTTAATCTCAATAATATGGTATAATTGTATTTATTTTCTTATTATGTGTTATGCTGATGTGGCAATTATTGAATTATGTGCGCAAAACATAAGTTTTGTGCAAAGACTACATTGAAGTTATTTTCTATATATAGTTATCCTGGACCAGAAATGTTTTGAATTATTTCACCAGAAGAACCTGAGATTAATGCAAATCCATTATTTGGATTTCAACATTAATTCTAATTCGAGCACCAAAACTATATATAATATTGTTTCATCGGAGTTGTTCCAAAACTTTCCTCTTTCTAGTAAGATATGAAATAGGACTACCAAGTCTAGCAGGCTATATTTTGAATGATCTGATATGATTTAGTTCATAGATATCTGGTCTGTGCACAGTGCCTAGCCCTGCATGCCCAAAAATTCCTTTTTAATGGTCCACCTAAGAAGGCCCATGCATCCAGTGTTGTTACTTGTTCGATTGAAAATGTTAGAAACAATTTACCAGAAAAAAAACCAGCTTTCCCTTTAATGATAATAACAACTATAATAATAAAAACCTGACAACATGAACAATAATAATTGTTGGTGGTGGAGGGGACCTGGAAAAAAGCAATGTCCATGGACCATATATAAGAAATTTCCAGCTATATAAATCCTACTTTTTCAGTAGATGCCTGCAGGAATCCCACTAAATTCTCAAAGCAAAAATATATAAGCCAAGTGAAAATACTCCCCCAGTCCCAAAAGCTATCAAACTTTTAAGTGGGTCTGTGTGTTTGTGTAAAACTTTGCATGTGCATTCGATAGAAGATATGATACATCAATTAATTAGTTGATGGGTGGGTCTGCGTAGAGCTCTCTTTTGGGTTTCTGGTTGTGATTTTTTTGCAACTCTCATAGCCAGGAACTGGCCATGGTAATGATAATTGATAAAGCAAAAGTTTTGAGGAAAAAGAGAGGACAGGGTTGTGCCATATATAATGCCCAAATAATAGGAGAAATGGGTCACAATCTTTTTGACCAGATGAAAAAAGTCAATCGAATTGTTGGGCAATAAGCTTTATGAGAGAGCATTATTGGATAGAAAGAAAGAATGACTGGTTAATTCTCTGGTTGCCATGTTTCTCTTTTGCTCTATTTCTCCCCTATAATTGTGGTCTTTGAAAAGAAAATATGTCTTTATTACCTGAAAAAAGTGGTTTGGAATGAGATCGATGCACATAATATCTATTCACAAAAAATAAAATAAAATAAAATAATAGAGGCCTTGTGGCGTGGCAGCACTGAATGATGGAGATTGGAGCCAAACAATGTGAATTAGTGTTTGGACAGAGCTATCTGGTCATCCATTATCCATAGATCGAGTTGCATTCAAAGGGACTTTCGAATGTGCGCTTTTTTTGTTTTGTTAATTATTTGGGACCTTTGTCGGGCACGATTTGGGTTTCTTATTTACTATATTTAGTTTATGTTTCATAATAATCTTATTGGTCAATTAGTAAATTATTTATTTATTTATTTTTATGTATTTGGGGTTTGGATATAAATATATTATTTTAGTACAACCTTTTTTGCTTAGTGTTTCAATAAAATGGGATTAGTCGTATGTTTTTTTTTTTTTTTGGACATATTTGTATAAGAGGAGAGAAATATATTCGAACTAATGACTTTTGCTTAATTAAGAGTGTTTCTAATCAATTGAACTACCTCTTAGAGATGATTAATCATATGTTATATAGCATTGTGAGAACAATACCATGCTTCAATAAGGAACTCAAATCTTTTGATTAAATAAAAAAGATAAGAAATTTTTTTTATTGAAATTGATTTAATAGAATAATTATTCCCACGAGAGCATTTTATTAGGAGTTACTAAATTAGTTATATATACACACTTGGTGAAATGAAATTTCACATGTATGAGAATAATTATGTGATTTAATTGGGTACTCAACGGACGCGTTCTTTGAGGAATTGAGCTTAGGATAAAAGCCAATCATATCCATATGAAGCAGCCTTGCCCTGGTCTCGTATATATGCTAGAGACAGAGGCTAGGGTTTTTCCCTAGCCCTTGCCGCCCACTTGGTGTTATGAGGAGAATAGGCTCCTCGATCCTCTCCAAGTAATTATAACCCTATAAATGGAGGAGCAATGGGTTATGCGTGAGGGATTGGGATCCCAACAATACTGTTAAAATTGCTTATCAATTTTTTTTCTTTCAAATTCTGACAATTCAATATCATTTAACAGCCATTAATCTGTCAAGTCTCTCACTAAAAATTAATAATATAATACTATTTTTTTAAAAAAATATATATAAAATTAAAAATTAGGTGGTTAGCCACCCCAATGGGGTGGCCGAAGCCACACCCATGGCCAAAATCTAAAAATTAATTTTTCGGTTTTGGCCCTAATGGGTGACTGATCCACCCCTATGGCCACGAGGTGGCTTCGGCCACCCCCAGGGGCCAGTTGGGGGCCACCCCCATGGCCTTAGGGGTGATTCGGCCATCTCCCATGGCCAAAATTGAAAAATTAATTTTTAGATATTTTTGGGTTTTGGCCATGGGAGGTGGCTGAACCACCCCCTATGGTCATGGGAGTGGCTTTCCCAAATTTTTGGGGTGGCGGTTTTAAATTTTAATATTTTAATATTTTGTTTTATATTTTCTTTTAAAAAACAAATAATATTTTATTATTTATCTTTAGTGGAACATGTGATGGATTGATAGCTATTGGATGCATTAGATGGCCAGGATTTGAAAAAATATTGATGGGTAATTTTGGCAGTATTGCTAGGGATCCCAATCCATGCATGAGATGCTATTTTTTTTTTTTTTTGAATAAGCAGTGGTGAAAGGGAGGAAGACATTGACAATGGCGGCGAAGGCACTGCCTTAAGGCAGCGTGTGGATGACTAGAAGAACTTTAAATCATTTGAGAGCATGCCAAGAAGGAAATGTCAAAGACATTTGTTGAATGCTACAGAAAGGTGGCAGTGATACCATGTAAAAATATATGATGAGAAATAATATGTAAAAGAGAAGAGAGTGAAAGCCAAGAGAAAGAGGCTGATATAGGCCTTAATAATTTTTAAGGTTGCATCTTATATTGAAGTTTATAGTGAACAATATTACGATGGTCTCTATATTTATAGAGAGAGTATAGGAGTGACGAACAAAAAATTAAACCTAGACTAAATATGGCAAAACAAAAAAAAAAACCCTACAAGACAAATTAGAAAAAGCGTAATTAGAGAATATAAAAATATTATAACAATAATAAGAATGATACAACTGAATTATTTTGAAACAAATGGTATCTCGAAGGTGGTTGCATGTTACCTGAACTTCTCTTGGTATCAGCTTACGAGGTTGTTAATTACGAAAGATGAAGTAGTTTAGCTCCAATAAGTAGCAGCTAGCTGCATGAGTCCCACTAGCCTGAACCTTTTCTTCAATCCTACGAAGCTATCGGTTCCCTAAGATGCGAAAGTTTTTCACCATATAGTGTTTGTTATTTGGGTTGAACTGAAATTTTGGACATAAGTTAAAAACTTTAACCTTTTTTTTTTGTTTTTGGAAAAAACTATTATTATTATTTAAATTTGAGATGCATGTTTTGGTCCTCTAATATAATGGCACAATATTATCTACTTTGGGTTCTCTTGAACCATATTTTCCAAAAGGCTATCAATCTTAATATTACTATCGTGTAAACATTCTTAGTTGTGAAGTTCTGAAAGGTTTACGGCAATCTTGGTTATAAAATATTTTGTATCAAGAAGAGTACGAGTATACATATAAGTACATCATCATCCTCGTGCATAGGCGATGTGGGACCCCACATATATATCCCGTGGTATATTCTTATGGTAAGTCTAAAATAATGTGACTATTGTGACTATATTCCTCTTACCTTTTTGTTCATGACTACTATATATACTTACGGAGAGGAAAAATGAGGATGGAAAGTGTAAAAAAAAAAAAAAAAAAACAAGATATATAGGCCGAGATTAGTTTATATGTAAAACTCGAATTCCAGGCACCAATAGATGGAGCATGCAACAAAGAGGTGCTAAGCATATATCATTATCGAGAATTTCGGCACATCGATCATGCCAGATAGACCCAACATGGTGGCTCGTCAAACATGCCATGAGCAACACAAACATGGCTAAATCTTAGGCCCCACTTTTGTGGATACGTGTCTTCACCTGATTCTCCCACCCAGTTGGCCTCCTCCTTTTGGTTCTCTCCCATAATCCACTCCTTTACTCACTTTGACGTTTCCACAGGCTCACTCAACGGCTTGCAGAGAAGAGAAAAAAAAAAATGAAGGTAATAATTAGAATTAGCCACCATTTTCTTTGCTAGACTATATCTATCACCACTCACATGTTCTTACGAATCCATGCACTTCAATTTTGTATTTTCCTTGTTTGTGACAGATCTTCAACTGGGTACACAAGAGGTTTCATCATACCGTCCTTAAGGGTTTGATGATTTTTGTAACTTTTGGTCTTTGTGAATTTCTTCTACTTAGAATTTGATAATGATTTTTTTCACAAAGCTGGTTCGTATGATCTTTCTGCATTTTCATTTTGTGCGTACAGATGGGTTGGCTGCGAATGTGAAAACAACTGAATCGACAACAAATGGCATTGACAAGCAGGCGTTACTGAAACAAGTTGCGCTTGTTGATGTGCTTGATGGTTGGAGGGATGGCATTCTAACAATTGGAACGTTGGGGCTGGATCCTCTAAAACCCTTCAACCAACCCAAGGAATATCTGGTTTTGCAGAGCGAGGAAGAGGATGAAGAGGCTGATCAAGACGAGCAAGACTCGGTTGACGGTGGAGATCATAACAGCAACGACAATGTCGAACATGAAGAACTGAACCCATTGATGTTCACAACATTTGGACACAATTTTGAGGATTTTGAATCAAATCCTGACCGTCACAATGTCCCTACACCTGATGTCATCATGACCGTTGACGGCGTATCTCTAACTCCATTTATGGAGTCTGCGGAACCCAGCCTTCAATTGGACGAGGAAGGCGAGCGAAAGAAAAAGAAAGGAGAAAGAATAACACTGGCTGACCTTTTCTTGGCTGATGCTGATGTCAAAGGAAAACTTGATCCTGAAAAGGTCTTCCCAGATTCGGGTAAAACACCACTTCTTCGAACCAAGAATGGCCTCTCATTTGCCAAGAAGTTTATCCCTCGTGTTAAAGAGGATTCACGTCCGATCAAAAATCTGCAACGAGTGAGTAAATGTTTCTAACTTAACTTGTTTGTTTTAATGAGGTAGTTTGATGAATTTGTTAACCATTTTGTAATGGCATATATATGCATATATAGCTGGTGAAAAGGATGTTGAAAAGGAAGATCCATCCAGAGTTTGATGTGAAGATGCAGAAATCAGATGTCCAGGAGCCTGCAGGTGCAATTGGACTTATCACCAATGGCGAACCTGGGGCCTATGAATCGGTCACTCTGCTTCCAACTCAAGGTAATTAATTGTTTTTTCCCCCTAGATTTCTTTCATAATATCTTCGGTTCTAAAAGTGACATGGTTGAGAGTTAAGAAAGAGAGCAAATGGGACTACTTAATTCAAATGTTAACTAATTTAAGTGTTACATTACTAATGGATGCCTAGCTAGAGTCTAATCTTTTCAATAGCTAATTGAAACCCAGTGATTGGGACGCTGATGTAAAATATATACTATCATGGCCACATCCCGCAATCGGGGGGAAAAGTAAAGTTGAAGTACTTCCATCTTCAAGCCCCAACTAGGAAAAAAAAATAAAATAAAACAGTATACCATCTTTCTGGCCTAGCTAGAAGAAAGAAGAAACAACACTTTTATCTCACCATTATATTATCATTTTGCTGACGTGAAAATGTCAATCAATTGAATATCTCTCTCTCTATTAAAAAAAAAAGAGAAATAATATACATCACACATTATAATTATTCCACTGTCCATGAACTACATCTTATACCATTTTTTTTTTCACTATGCTGACTTGGCAGAGTCTAATTTTTTGATCAACTATTGTTAAAAAAATATTACGTACTATGTACATGCACTCCCTATTCTTATTTCATTGGGCTTGTGTGACCGTGCCCATCAACCTTTATATTTGGTTTGTTTTTATTTTTAATAACAATGATTGATGCACACTGTCATATCAGTTTAGTGGGATGTGAATATTGTATATAACAATATTCTACCGTTTTTTTTATAACAAAAACTGATTTCAACAAAATAAAAATGTAATTTCTAGCATAGTGAAATATTATTTTGTATTCTCCTAACAATCTTGAAACATACTGAAGGGACATAATATGCTCAATCCAGTGTCTTGTAGCATATTAGTCTTACATATTAATTGTGGACAGCTAGGCTTGAGGAAAATGTGTACATTTAATTATGTGTGGCCGTTTCATTTGGTCCTGTTGGGTGTGGGAACTTTTTCACCGCGTACATGTCAATTATATGAATATATAGTCTGACCCACGCACTTTTTATAAGTCCAAAAACTGAGAAAATAAAAAATTCCTCTGCAAATTAACCTTCTGTGGCCTTTTTGACCCTAAAACTCAAGCCTTCTTCTTGTACTATCGAAGCTTTATTAACCTGTTCTACTTGTACGTACTCTCTTAAGTGCATGAGAAGGTCAAGGTGGGTACACCAAAAAAGAGAAGCCATCTTCACTGTCATTTTCCCTATGGTATAATCGTCTACTGGCAACGGGTCCCTTCTACAATTGGAAATAACACTATGCACAACACTCTCTAAGATAAATCCAACCCACAAGGTGTCAATTTAACACAATTCGAATCATATATGCTTATAATAATAGAATGGTGCTTGTCTCAATATGAACAAAACCCTTAATTATGTGTTTCCAATTATGCGTTAGTTTAGTTGATTATTTCTTCTTCTTGTGTTGTATTGCAGGTGCTACAGTCTGAGATTTAAATAATTAATGGCCTGGTTTCCTGGAAATGTATTTTTTTTTGTTATTGCTATGTAAAATAATTTTTCAAGGACCATGTGGAATATTAGGTTTTCTTGTATTTGAACTATATTGGGCAGGCGTGTATTTTTGTTTTGTGACTTTCGATCTTCTGTGTATCATGATGGCCGGATGTTTGACGCATGCATTTACTGATGTTCATCATGGGCTACAATGGATTATATTTTGGCCTTTTAGGTAATTTTGATAGGACTTTAATGCGACGGTAGAGCATGCATGCATGATAATGGTTCAATTTTTGATGCATGTTCTTTAATTTGTCTAAGCACTAGGCTTTGGTTGAAGGTGGACAAAACTCAAATCAGAATTCTAAATTTTAAAAAGACGATTGGAGTTTGTACCAAGTGATCAGAGTTTAATGTAAAAAAAGTAAGTGATAGTTTTTCACATAACCAAATCCTAAATTTGCATTTGAATTTGTGTCGAAAACAAAAACAAGACAATATTTGCTTCCAAACAAATTAATTAGGTTATCATTCACGTACATAACAAATCATTTGAAGAACATGCTGCAACATGATTTCACGGCTGTTTCTTTGGCCATGTGCAGTACTTACACTTATTTTATAAATATATAGTTATAATAAACATGAGTTTGCATTTTTATTTGGAGCTAGCTAGTTACAACCATTAATTATTGTCAACAAAACAGAAAATGATTGCTTAGGTCCATTACGTGGAAACTACAAATATTATGGTCCAAATTATTGGATTCCAACTAAATATTAAAGAAACTGGTACTGATGTAGCCATAGTGGCAAGTACAAAACGTACATAACTTCAATTTGGTTAAGGCAAAACCCTTATTTTTTCCCACCACTTACAAGCTGACACCTCAGCTTACCACTTACCCTACAACTTAATACACTTGATTTTCCTTCTCCCCCACTTTCTCTTCTTCTTTGGGTCACTTTGGCTATGGGTCGGTCTCTTTTCTCCAAGCGAGCCTCTTCAACAGATCCTTAGTGATAAAATCCCTAAAGGGTTAATATTTCCCTCTAAGTTTTAGTCTTGAATAAAAAAAAAAGTTTTGAGGCATTAAAAACGAATTTTGAGACATTAGAATCTGATTTTAAGGCTAGATTTCTTAGAAAAAAGTGCCGGAGATGGTGACCTAGCGGACCACCCCATGGCGATGGGGTGGCATGAGCCACCCCTGTAGTCTGGTGGGCGAGCCACCCCGTGGCTTGGGGTGGCTTAGTGGTCCTCGTGTTCTATTAGCATTTTAAGTTTTTGCACTTTTCTTGAAATGTTGATGTGTCATGTGGTGATTGGTGGACAGAAAACCCATATTTTTTGTCACAACCGTATAGCAGCAGCTCTTTATAAAGCCTACAAAAATTCTAAGAATCATAAGAAGACATGGAAAGACTCGTACAAAGTCTCGTACAGGTTAAACTAATAATGATTTTGAATCATATATCGGCATATCTATTATATATATATATATATATATTTTGTATCATATATTATTCATCTAAATTAAATAATAATTTTGAATTATTATTATTTTGTAGAGCTTGTTGCTATTAGTAATAGAATAATTTTATAAACGGCGAAATTACCAACATTTTGAAAGACGAGGAGGCCAGCTGGGAGCTCTGATTTTGTGCACAGTAATTAAACACGTTTGTGGGGTGACCACGCCTCCCTGAGGTTGACACCGGAATTTTCATCACCCAAAATCAGGTGGGTGTTCTCATTTGTGAGGGTGCGAATGAAAAATATCAAATAACTAAGACCATTTCATGATTCAAAATCTTGATTCTTTCTAATAAACTACGCACAACACGTTCATGATTGTAAACAACAATTAACGTGGACTTTTCATGGAGGCCGATAAGAAACAATATCCACATCATATACATATATATATATATATACCCATTTTTTAAGGCATAATTTGTCAACCGATTTTTTAAGAGTAAACTGATTTTTACTAAAAAAAAATCAGTCATTAAATTAATGTAATTAATGACATTTAATTATATTTGAAGCGTTTTTCATATATAAATTATTTAAAAAATTAAGTATTATTAATTTCAAAATCAAATAAGGAAACAAATAATACAAATTGAATTATTATGTATTATTATGTTTAATCACTTTAATATGTATATAACATAATATTATATGTTATAGTTGAATTAGATGAACTAAATGGTAGAATGTAGAAACAAAATAGAAAAAAAAAAATCATTACATTATTAACCAAAAATAATAAAAAAATCAGTTCAAAAAAACTTAAGTTGCATGGGTTCAGTCGTTTAATAAAAAATAATAAAAAACCAGTTTTTTAAGAGACTAAGATTATTAATCAAAAATGCCATTACATTATTTTTTGTTTTAAATATATATATATATATATATATATAAGTGTATATTAATTATTAATTGTATAGATTGTTGGATTTTCATTCAATATAATGATTAGGAATTTATTTTTTATCTCATTAGCAAAAGAAGGCAAGAATTTATTTGATTATTATACAAAAAAGGAACTTTGAAACACCTAAGCAACAATTAAGATTGAATATAATGTGGGATGATTATTTTATCACATTGTTGACCGAAAGATTTTTTATAATATAACCATAAGAATTCTGCATTGTTGACCATTAATTGAATATCCTCCAATTCATTTTGGCCGAGAGAGGATCATGTTTCGATTGGAAAATGATCCTCTATTTCAAAATCCTTCCATTTCTCCATTTAGTGCATTTTGAATACGTTTCGACCACGCCGCCCATGAGGTTGACACCACAATTTTCATCACCCAAAAACAAGTGGGTGTTCTCATTTATGAGGGTGCGAATGAAAAATATAATAAGGCCATTTCATGATTCAAATTTTTTATTCTTTCTAATAAACCATTCACAACACATTGGAAATTAAGTACAACGTGGACTTTCCATGGAGGCGGATTAGAAACAATATCCACATAAATATATATAATATTGATAGATATGAACATAATATTTGATTATTTGTAGTTGTTTGTAAATATTTTTACCCGAAAAAAAAAATAATTATTTGTAACCGATCAGATTTAGAATAAATAATTTTCATTAAATTTTATATTAATACTAACCTAATTTTTTTTTTTAATAAAATCTATTATGATTATTATATCATAGCAAATCCGATTCCGAACGGCGGTGCGTATGGAACCAAAGTGGGTACTCTCATTTATGATGATGCGAAAAAAAATCAAAAGACCATTTCATGATTCAAGATGTTGACTTTTCCTCAAAAAATTTTATGCATGACAGAGTGGAAAGTACAACGCTGACTTTTCATGGAGGCCCAATACGATCGAAGAACAAGTCATGCTTGGTTGCGCGCATTGAAGACGACTGTTCGTAACAAGGCGGCGCGTTTGCTATAAATGGCCTGTCCACCTCCAGTATCTTTCATTCATCTCTAAATTCTACTCAATTACCTCCATTGTACTGCATTCTCGATCGGTCTCTGCCTGTCAATTCTATAACTCAGCTGCTGTCTTCATCAGAAAAGAAGCACAAACATGGGTTCTACTAAGCATACTTGTATCTGCTTGATTCTTGCTGTTTTTTTGTTTGTCTTAAACACGGGATGTGAAGCACAGCTATCCTCTGCGTTTTACGACAACACATGTCCAAACGCACTTAGTACAATCCGGACAGCTATCAGGACAGCCGTTTCTCGGGAGCGCAGAATGGCAGCATCCCTCATTCGGCTCCATTTTCACGACTGTTTTGTTCAGGTAATTAAAATGTGCTCTAGGTTTAAACACTAAGTTTTTGCATGACATTATATATAATAATAATGGTTTAATTATGTGTCATTTAATTGCAGGGTTGTGATGCATCAATCTTGCTTGATGATGCTCCCTCAATATCGAGCGAGAAAAAAGCTTTGAACAATGACAATTCAATCAGAGGATACAATGTCATAGATGATGTCAAGTCCCAAGTGGAAAGCATTTGTCCTGCCACTGTATCATGTGCTGATATTGTTGCAGTTGCTGCTCGCGACGCATCTGTTGCTGTGAGTACTACTACGCTTCTCTTAAAACCTTTCTCAACTTAGGTGAAGCTTAAATGAATTGTGGTATGATATATTAATCATTTCTCTGGGTAAACAATCAGGTGGGTGGACCAACATGGACGGTGAAGCTTGGAAGAAGAGACTCTACAACAGCAAGCCGTAGCCTAGCTGAGAGTAACCTTCCAAAGTTTACAGATAGCCTTGAAGTCCTAAAATCCCTGTTTGATAGCAAAGGTTTGAATGAAAGAGACTTGGTTGCGCTTTCAGGTTAGTTTGAGCCTAACTCTAATACATTACATATATAGTACGTCAAAGATCAAGTTAAATTAATGCTAATAAATGTCTTGATTAAATTAATGCAGGAGCACATACAATTGGGCAAGCAAGATGTTTGACTTTCCGTGATAGGATTCAAAATAATGCAAGTGACATCGATGCTGGCTTTGCTAGCACTAGAAAGCGCAAGTGCTCAAATGATGCAGATAGCAATGGGAATCTAGCACCTCTTGATTTGGTGACACCCAATTCTTTTGATTATAACTACTTCAAGAATCTCATTCAGAAGAAGGGCCTGCTAGCCTCTGATCAAGTACTCTTCAGTGGAGGATCCACCGACAGCATTGTTACGGAGTATAGCAAGAGCAGTTCATCTTTCCCTGCTGATTTTGCAGCTGCCATGATAAAGATGGGCGATATTGAACCTACCACTGGTTCTCAAGGCCAAATACGAAAATTTTGCAATCTTGTCAACTAATTATGTTGTCATGAGCTAATATATATACTAATTAGAACTTCTTTTTTTCTTTCTTTCTTTTTGTCAAAGTATAATGTCACAATTTAATTAATTGAATTACATTAAAATGAATGGTGGGTGTACTTGGAACTTGTTATTTCCATCATATGTAAGAACATGATTTCAACGTTTAGAGGAAGTGGTTTCTTCTTATAACCTATGCTTATTATGTGTTATATATACTCATGTTGTTTATGGAATACATAGGCTCTTTGTTTATACGCTAGACAGGGACCCTCGTTTAGAATATTATCTTCTTTATTTCTCTCATCAAGGGAAAAAAATCAAATTCCAATTGAAATTTCATAAAAATTAGCTTATTTGGTTGGAATTAATAAATTTGATGCAATAAGTTTTATGACAAAAAACGTAGGGCTTCTTCCCTATGGTACGTATGAAATTATCGCAAGTAGGCACAAACGCTCTAGGCAAAACCCATCCAGATCTCATTCAAGGAGTGTTTTTCCTTCCTGATCAGCACCTCTCTCTTCGATCGACTGCACCTCTTTTATCCAAATAAATCTTTCCTAACCTCCTTTTGGTTTCTGCTTTTCCTTCTTTTTCTTTTTAGTTTAAATAGTACTTCTGTTAGATGTACTGCAACCTTTCTACTCACACAAGTCGCAAACCCCTGCCTCTTCCATAATCTTCGGCCACCTCTCTCTACCGACGCTACTTGTGCTGCAAATGGGCTGCATGTTGCAACACCCATTTTGGTTTCTTCCTAGAAATCCGAAGGTTATCTACCTCTATCTTATCCTCCAGCTCCCTACACGTACGTGGAGCTCTTTTGCTACAAAGAAAATTTCAGATCGAGCTATGAACCTCAAAACACACTAGCCTTGTTGTTATCTATTATTGGTAAATTTATCTCTTAATTTTCACAATTCTTTCTACGTACATGTTGGTGTTGGTTTGAAGCTAAGAATTCTTCGAGTGCCTCCTGCACTCACAAATTCACCATGGGCCGCTACCATCAACAATACCGCTAGTAGCTAATTTCTCTCTTCTCCTTCCATCCTGAGTTTCCTCGTCGGGTCTGTGGAATGGATTAATGTTGAAATGGATCATGTTATTTTTTTGCCTTTGTTTCTATTATTTGTAATTTTACTTTGCTTTAGCTTATCAGTATAATTTAATCTTCACCAAAAAAAAAAAAAGTAAAAAAATAAAATAGAAAAGAAGAAAAAAAGATTTGGTAAGTCCATATATAATCACTTTATGGTTTACCCTCCTGAGATTATCTACATATTTTATATTGCATACCAAAAGCACACATGCGATTGGTCAAGGCCAGGTTAGAGGAAAACATTAGATATAGATTGTTAGTTTGAAGTATTGGCTAATTTTGTGAGCAAAATGAAAAAAAAGGCCAAGCGTTAGGATGGATTCATTGCCGTTGGACGGGATGCAATCAAATACTTCAATACTAAAACCCGAGCTCGTTCGCGAGCCCGTTAGCATCCGTTGCAGCCGTTGGACGCCTTGAGCAGCGCCATAAAGATTGAAGAATCGGCGTAAGCGATGGAAACCTAGAAATTTCCACATCGGGAATAGTGACCGTCGGGCGCCCATCATGACCGTCGAGCGGTCTTCCTAAGCCCATCATCCATGTATATTCAAGTGACCGTTCGAGCGGCCAATCTTCCGTCCGACGCTACCTACATAACGATTTTATTTGGATTCTAAGCTGTGTCCTAGGTTTAGGTTTTGTGGGGCTATTATAAATACACCTCTATAGAATGTTAGAGTACAGTTTTCACCCCAGAGAGTTAAATGAGAGGCTGTGCTTAAGAGAGATTTATTGTGAGCCTTGTTGTTCCTCTTAGAGGATCTTTGTTAGTTTGTTTGTGGCGTAAATTGAGAAGTCTATCGGAAGGGTCCGGTAAAGGAGAATCACGTTGAAGAAGATTGTGAGCAAGGAGGAGTTGGAGGCTTGTCGATCTTACGAGCCAAGGTCTTGCAAAGGGTTGTAAGTGTTCCTAGTGTCTGTAATCTCTGATAATCTTTTGATAGTGATTTCACAGGTTTGGCTGCCGGAGAGGTTTTACTTTTAGATCTGTTTCTAAAGGTTTCCTCTTCGTCACCAAAATCCTTTGTGTTTGATTGTTCATATTTTGGTGATTGCTTGCTTAGATTTAAATATCCGTTAATTCGCATAAACTGTGATATTTATCTGTTTAGCGTTTTCAATTGGTATCGAGCCTTTTTTGGATTAAATTCTGAGTGTGATCCTTGTTTATTTTCTAACATGTCTCAATCCCTTAATCATGCCTAATTTTGATGGAACTAATTATGGCTATTGGAAGTCCGTATGAGATTTTCTTAAAATCAATAGGCGTTTGATGCATTATTGAATCTGGATTTCAAGCTCGAGATAAGCCGACATTTGAATGGTCTATTCGAAAACAAATCTCGTGTGGCGAATGACAAAGCTATGAATGCACCGTTCTTAGCAATTTCAAACCGAGCACTCTAGAATTTCAAATTGTGATAGTGCTAAAGATGCTTGGGAGATTCTAGAAACTACTTATGAAGGAACAAATCTTGTTAAAGCTACAAAACTTCAAATGTTAGTTTCTAAGTTTGAGAATTGAAATGTTAGAAGATGAGACTTTTGATGACTTCTTTGGTAAACTTAGTGAAATTAGAAACTCCATGATAAATCTAGGAAAGAAAGTTTACGACACTAAGATTGTGAGAAAGGTTATGAGATCACTCCAGATAGATTCAAAATGAAGGTATGACCATTGAGTCATGCCGATTTGGAGACCTTGAGGATAGAAGAGTTAGTTGGTGCCTTGCTGCAAACATAGGTTTCTTTGTCTAAACCTAGGAATAGCAGGATCTTGCCATAGAACTCTTAGAAAGAACTACGATGAGTCATCGATGAGGAACAGAACGATGAGAAAATAGCATTGGTAGCTAGAAAGTACCATAAGTATAGGCATCGATTTCCCAAGAGACTTGAAAAGCTAGAAGAGTTACAAGGATAGAAATGAAAAGAGACCCGTGGTCCAAAATGTTATGAGTGCTCTGGTTATGGTCATTTCTAAGGATTGTGCTAACCTCATGAGTAATAAACCAAATGATAAAAAGGCTTTCAATATTACCATGAGTGACACGATGAGGAGGTTCTGATGATTCTCCCTAATTATGTAGCGTTTGGATTTCCTATGATTACGATGATTCTAATCAATCGGATGATAAATCTTACGATAATGAATCAAATAGGGTTAGTGACCTTCAAAACTCCTTTGACAATTTGAGGGAAAATTTTTCTACAATTAGAAATACTAACCTAAAACTTGTTAAGGATGTCAAGAATCTTGAACTTGAAAGGGATAATTTGCTGAAAGAATTGAGTGATTCACATGCTGTTTGCAATTCTCTGAAATCTGAAAATCATGTGTTAATTGCTAAGAATAAATCCCTCCAAAATGATCTGATTGAAACTAGAAATCACTTGAGTACTTTCTCTAGTGAAAAGCTTAATCAAATGTTGCATGCTCAGAAGCGCTCTAGTGACAGATCTGGTTTAGGATTTGATAAAACTGCATCTTGTTCTTCTAACCATGCCTCTACTTCAAAGATTGTGTTTGTTAAACCAGTTGAAGTAGAAAAATCTTCAGGTGAAGAAAAGCCAACAGTGAGGTAAGAAAAACTCTCTTGTATCTCATGCATCTTACCCTAAGCCTAGAGTTGTGCATCCTCCTAGGAAATTACCTTCTCAAAGGTTTGTCCCTACATGCCACCATTGTGGAAAAGTGGGTCACATTCAACCTCATTGTTTTAATTTGAAACCTCATACGTAAGAATAAAATTCTATCTAGGAAAGATTGTGAGGGTTTGGTCACGATGATGAAAGGAGTGCTATCTAGGTTAGACCAGTTTGAAAAAGTCCATAAACCTAGACCTAAGATCACTCAAGTGTGGGTTAGGAAGGATGATACCATTCACCCATTGAGGGGGAGTGGTAATGAACTCACCTTATTTTAGGTGAGCAAATAACTGCCTAGGATTTTCCTGTTTATCCTTGAGATTCCTAGAGCATGTTATCTTTGTTTATGTTTTTGTTTAATTTTTTTTGTGTGCATTTTTTTTGTTGTTAAAAATTTTCAAAAAGACAAAAATATGTTTAGTTAGTTGTTTTTCCTTCTTCCTTTGTCTTATGCACCTAGATTGTCCATTAAATTCTCATGTTGCCTTTATGGATTTAATTCCTTGCGTCTTGGAATGTTCTTAGTATGCATGAGATGAACTTTTGTTCAATGGACTTGTTATTGTGGTTACCTAAAGCCTGAGTTTACCTGGTACGTTTTGCCTATGCTTAATTTCTTGTGCACATTTAAGCTTATTTTTTTTGGGTAACCATATGAGGTTTTTGACTAGTATTTGTTTCAAATTGACCATTTGCTAGTTGAACCTAGGGCTTAAAATTTCCTGCTTTCTCGGTTGTGATAAGCACTACATGTTTAAGGACACTTTCTCATAGAAAAGAAACAAAATAGTGAAACAAATGAATCAAAAGATCACATTCCAAAAGGAATTTATTTCAACTGTCAAACTTGTGCAAATTGTTTTACAATGAGAAATGTATAGGATGAGAGTGGCTAGGCCCTAGTATGATAAGGTTTGACTTTTGATGAGATACTTGTCAAAACCTCATGGTGGTGAAACTCAATTTTTGATGGCTCACACACACTACACACAAGCATGGGTTGGATGAAACAATTTTATTCGGCTTGGGTTAAACAATTTCAATGTCTTGTTGTCACTTCAAATCTCATGTATATTTTGTATATTTGGAGCATGCTTGGGTTATTCATTGCTGAATTTTCATGAGATTTTGATGTGTGTATCATGTGTGTTCATTTGACTTTTGAGGGGGAGAAACATGATTTAATTTCCAGTTTCTTGTTGATTTTTGAGTCACAATTTGAGGGGGAGTTTCTGCTATTCATGATTCTGCATTATCTTCTTGCATTTTTATTTATGTTATCATGAGTTGAGTTTAAATATTTTCTTTCCACATATGCCTTGATGTTTTTGTTGAGTGTTTCAGGAAACATGATACCTTTGTCAATTTGTGACAAAAATGGGGAGTTTATTGGGGGAAGATAATTTTGTTCCCGAAATTGCCAAAGGGGGAGTTTGTTAGTTTGAAGTATTGGCTAAGTTTCGTGAGCAAAATGAAAAGAAAAGAGCCAAGTGTTCGGAGGGGATTCATTGCCGTTCAGACGTGATGCAGTCAAGGACTTCAGTACTAAAACTCGAGAGCTCCGTTCGCAGGCCCGTTCGCAGCCCGTCTGGACGCCTTCGAACGCGCCGCACCAAGATTGGAGAATGCGATGGAAGAAAGCGATGGAGCCCTAGACCGTCCGGACGCCCATCATGACCATCCGGACGGCCCAGCTTAAATGAAGCCTTTTCACGTGTTTTAAAGAGCCCGTCCGGACGGCCCAAGTTCCCGTCCGGACGCTACCTACCCTGTAACAATTTTATTTGGATTGTAACTGTGTCCTAGGTTTAGGTTTTGTGGGGCTATTATAAATACACCTCTATAGAATGTTAGAGGTACGGATTTTCACCCCCAGAGAGTTCGTGAGAGGTTGTGCTTAAAGAGAGATTTATTGTGAGCCTTGTTGTTCCTCTTAGAGGATCTTTGTTAGTTTGTTTGTGAGCGTAAATTGAGAAGTCTATCGGAAGGGTCCGGTAAAGGAGAATCACGTTGAAGAAGATTGTGAGCAAGGAGGCGAGTTGAGGCTTGTCGATCTTACGAGCCAAGGTCTTGCAAAGGGTTGTAAGTGTTCCTAGTGTCCGTAATCTCTGGATAATCTTTTGATAGTGATTTTGGTTTAGAGGTTTTACTTTTAGATCTGTTTCTAAAAGGTTTCCTCTTCGTCACCAAAATCCTTTGTGTTTGATTGTTCATATTTTGGTGATTGCCTGCTTAAATTTAAATATCCATTAATTTCGCATAAACTGTGATATTTATTTGTTTAGCGTTTTTCATAGATATATCCTAAATCTCATTAGAAAAACATTTTACCTAATTTACTGATCATATCAATCTCTATATTCCACTATGGATAACCATAGAACCAAGACTACCAAGTGCAATCGTTGTGTTATAAAATAGTGATAAAAATCTTTGCACTGCACGTAATAAATGCTAATTAAATAATTTAGGAACGACTATAACTATAATAAATGCTAATTAAAAGTACAAACCCAGATTGATCAAACCAACAAATCTAAATATTATAAATAAAGTGTTTCTATATTCATAATTAATGTTTCCAAAATGTAGCTCAATCGGCTAAGACCATGTCTAATAAAGCGGAAGTCACTAGTTCGAATCTCTCCTCTTATATAAACATGTCAGGAAAAAAAAAATTCTTAATTAATGCCCGCCATGGGATCCGCAGATCGCCACTATGAGATTGTTTGCTCAAAGTCAACTTTAATTGAATTTTTCAAACCAAAGTACAGAAAGCGGTTTAATACTACAAGGCATATGGTTGGATTGTGAACCGCCGGTCACCTGAGGAAAAACTGCCATTCAGAAGCGGCCATCTTCTCTCAAACCCAGTTTCTTTCTACCATGTATGGACGTTCTTCTGCAATCTTTATGAGCTTTAACACACTTTATATTATCGAATCCAACTCGGGCGGAGATTTCTATGTCTTCTATCTTTTCTTTTTCCTTGTTTTTATGTATAACTGTTTGAGTTCTTGGGGGATCCAACTCTGTAGTAATGGCAGGGATGGCATCTAATGCCAAAGTTTATGTCTTAGAAGAGGTGGCGAAGCACAATAATAAGAAAGATTGCTGGATTATTGTCTCTGGAAAGGTAAGCTTTATGGCTTTTGTTATCAATTAGCTCTCTCCTTCAACCCCAACACACACCTAAGGAAAGGTGTGTAAGAGTGAGAGTGAAAGAATTGAGCGTGTGGCATTATTATTGTCCAAATATAAGGATGTGAGGTGATTCCAAACCGTAAGGAAATTTATCATATTTCTTAGAATAAGTGAAGTGCGAAAATTAAAACAATACCAATCACAAAACATGGAAATTTACATGGTTCACCATTAAAGGTTACGTCCATAGAGTTTGTTTCAGTGATGTTTCACAATTTTAGAGAGAAACAATACAGAAAGCATCAATAATACATATGCACGAAACCCTAGCCAAAAGCAAATAAGCTATGTCGAATCAAGTTGAGTGCAAACCGGGTTGAATGCAAAACCATGCTCCACACATTAATCTCCCACTTGGAGATTAATCCAACCACCAACATCACCCTCTGCACGCCTAGTTGCAGCTCGGGTGCGACCAGAGGCCTCCAACACATAATTGCCATCGTTGCAACTCATCCACTTAGTCCTGCATCAAACTCGTAGACCAACTAAAGCTGACCCATCTAAGGTCCATGGTTGGCCCCACCTTTCGGCCATTTGTTGGCCTAATTTATTTGGCATTTGTGGTATTTTTTAAAGATTTTGGCTCATTTCAGGCCTATAGTTGGCCTCATTTCAACCCACAATTGGTTTTCATTTTGGATCATAGTTGGCCTCTTTTCAACTCTTTGTTAGCTCTCATTTTGGCTCATAGTTGGCCAGCTTTTGACCTATTGTTATTAAAGGCCCATCTTTAATCACCGTCATCAATCGCCTCCAGTCATCGCTACCACTGGCCACCATCAACTCCAATGAGTTTCCGGTCTTTGCAGCCACCTACCATCCCACCCAAAAAAAAGAAAGAATTCAATCAAAATCTTTCACCTTGAGTTTAAGAGGATGTTAGAATATGTTATGCATAATTGATTGCAATCTTCTTCAATTAGATTTGATTGTAATCAAATTGATGGTTGATTTGATTACCATACTTATATATATCTCAATTCTCCTAAGACTCTGCCTATTGTAAAAATATCAAGAAATAAGAGCAAAATATAGCCGAACTTTATCTTGTAGACCAGGTCATAGACCAAACCACATCATTTTTTTTTATTCCACTTTTTATTTTGTATTTCCATAACTTTATCTTTTCTTTCAATTGTTAGATCTGTTAGTATATTTTGTTGGCGCAAATCTTGAAGAGAAGGATTACATAGTAGAAATATATGGAAAAGTAAGGAAAATTGTAGTGATTCCCTACTCAAACACTAATTAAGAAGATTATCAAAAAGTTCCTAAGAGGTAGCTCAATTGGCTAGGACCACACCTAATGAAGTGGAGATCACTAGTTCGAATCACCATTTCCCTCTTGTGTGGACATGTCAAAAAAAGAAAAAAAAATTACCAAAAGTTGCAATGGCCTCTAATTTATTAGAGGATTAGCTATGCAACTTTCCAGATAGTAGAACATTAATACGACTATAATAAACATGCTGCAGTGCCACCTCAAACCACTAATTAAGCAACATATCATTTTCAAAGTATGTTTAGAGATTAAAAACTTTTAACTCATGCTTAATAGGCTTTTGATTAATCTGCCAGTTTAATTAACTTCGGCCCAATTAAACGGATATGCACATTTCAAGTCCATCGATCTCCTTGGGCTTGCCTAACTGCCTAAGGACTAACTTAGGCCTAGGGTAGGGAATGCTACAACCCCTACCAAGAATTTCACACTCTTTGTGATATGAAATGATAGATATCCCAAATATTAATCATTAGTCAGGTTGAAGTATGTGTTGGACTTTTGTATCATATATAAGAACAAACAAAAGAAATCAAATCCAACAATAAATTAGTTAGGGCGAAGAAAATAAAAGGGGGCCAAAAAATTAAAGAGAAAATTAATTAGGTACCTGTCATATCAACTAATAAAAATTGTCTTGAAAAACTAATTGGTTATGGAAGAAGCTTTTATTAATTTATTAGTAATATATATATTAAGCTAAGAAACTTACTTAATTAGGAACTTTTAGGTTACTTCGATACAATATTACACTTTTACGCTTAATTAATTATCTTAAGGCAATAACTAATGAGAACTCCTAAAAATAATAACAACATTCTTAAATATACAAATAGAAGAACCCTAAATGTAACAATTGCTTCTCTCCATTTCAAGTGAGATGAAAGAAGCCTTAGAAAACAAGTTCACCATTTATTAGTGCTATTTATAAGCATGAATGGTGTTATATATATTCTACGGAATACCCAATGACACATGATTGATGATTGTAGTGACGGTGAACACTGATAATTCAACCAACATTCACGGTCGCTAAAGACAATTCAGCCATTATAAATATATATATATATATATATATATATATATATAGCAGAATCTCACTGTTTAGTAGGATTCTGCTTTTTTATTTCTTGTCAGATTGAAGATTGCGGTGGCAGATTGAAACAAACCACAGGGCTCTATCTTCCAAAACCTTGGTACTATTTTCATCGACTGAAGATGACAATGCCAACGCTAAAGATAAAGATGTCGATTGTACGGTATGATTTGTGCCCCAAGTCTGCAAGATTCCTGGGATATGCCGTGTTCATAATTTAGAGGGTAGATTAGATGTTGTGAATGAGCAAGTTCAACCACTAGCTATAGGTATAGGCATATATATATATATATATGCAGATAGGGAAGTTCGTAATCATTCATGTCAATTCATTTAGGTAACTATTTTACTAGATAATTCTTATCAATTAAACGATGATCATTAGTTTGTAATAGGGTAAAGAATCCTTATCGACTAAATAATGTACTGATCATTAGGCTCATTGATTAGGTAGTTAACTATATATACAAGCTAACCTTTTTTTGCTTTTAAAAAAAAAGAAAAAAAAGGGCTAACCGTTTTTTGTTTTCTTCTTATTTATAAGAGTTTTACCAAATATTGAATGTTGAAATGAATTGGTTCTTCAATGTTATCCTGAAAAAAGTTGTTTTCTTATATTATTATATATATATATGTTAATTTAGGCAAGTTTTTACTCGACGATTTCACTGCCCACCAGAAGCACTAGGCAAAACAAAAGAAGCAAACATCCAAAGTGAATTACAGAACATGAAGATGCAGGCATGTTCATGAATTAGGTTCCTCAGTCTGTTCAAAACCTAACACAAACGTCCAACTAAGTATAAATACTAAAATCAAAGCAGTATTTACTTCAATATTATAGGCTCTTTCACTGTTAGCAAGTGGGCAATTTAATACACGTATAAGAAACATGCATGACCTAATGGCAATATTGGCATATGTATAAGGACATGCAACGTAACTCTCGGAACAAAACCATCAATCCAAATGTGCAACTAATCAGATTGAAATGGACGTGAACATGCAAGTCCAGGAAAACCATCATACTCTCATCATGTTGCGCATCAATATTGTTCCTTATCCGAACACAGGAAGTCATCCTATTTTGTTTGTTTCGTTTAGATGTCTTTTCCAGTCACAATCTGTCTAGCTATAGCTAGGAGTCCCGTTCGGAGAGAGGGCCGGGTCTTGCAGCTATATATATATGTGATATTAATTAGCTTATTGAATTGGTGGGGGGTCCTTATCAAATTCATTAATTAGCTAGTGAAAGGCTACATAATATTTCTTCTTTTCATTATTGTCATTGGAACTATGCATGTGTTCCTCTCAGCAGACTTAATTGTATAAGCCAAATGAGCAAAAACAACTTATCAACACTACAAACGTGAGCTCTTCTTTTTTTAATTATTTTTTGGGTATTGAATTTTTGCTTCTGCTGGGTCATTATACGTACATGACCTTGATTGTCTAAAGATTATGGTCAAATGGATCTAATAATTAATTAGAATTAATAAAAATATATCCTATATATGCTATCCAGTCATGATCTACTGCAATGATCGTGTATACGTAGTCTAATGGCTTTTTTCCGCAAAAGGAGATTTAGGATTCATTCTACCAAAGGAAAAAAAGTCATACTCTACTCATGATCATCCAGTACATACTGAACTATCTGGTATTATTTAGAAAATAGATTGGAGCTGTTATAGAAGTTGTACAAATATCATTATCTATATTATATATAATGTTAATTTTTAAACTGAGGATTTTAACATCATTCCTGTCTTGTCTAAGAGGTCCTATAAACTATAAAGTATTATTTGGAATATTCCTAGCTTACTACCAGCGTGAAATTTTTTGGAGTTCCAACTAGCTAGGACTGGCCATCTTATTTTTAGAGAATTATTTGGAGTGTTAAAGAATCTTCTAAAATCAGGGCTAGTTTGGAGAGTGAAGTATATATATATGGGTCTAGTATAAAATTTGGGAAACAAATGGCTCCTTAATCCATCAATTTTTCCGATGCAATCCACCGGTAAGGATTTTGGAAAGATCTAAGAGAAAGATACTAGAGCATAGGTTTGAATCTCCGCAATGGAGAATTTTCATATATGTCTGATTAACATTAGCCGTTTTGTATTTTCATTGATGTCCCAATAGAGCTAGGTCAAGTTATGGCTTAGTCGGACTTGAGGGAGTGCTTGTGGTTCTCACCGTCTAGGCCTCTCTTGTGTAGCTCCTAGCAGATATGTGCTATTATAGTTACGCTTAGGTATAGTAGTCACAATTGGTCTCTTTCGTCTATCTTTATTTAATTATGAAAAAAAGAAAAGAAAAGAAAAGAATGAAGATACAAGGTAGTGGAAAATGTCACGTATTAAGGAGATTTTTAATGAAAGTGAAACTGAGAGGATCTATCTATAGTTTGGCAATTAAACCTAATAGACAAACTTATCAATTGACTTGGATCGATACGTACGTCCAATGGGGAATTTTCGATAAAAAAGTGTACACCATCTGGAAAATAATAGAACCATGTAGGCTGCAGGAGAAAGCACTACCACCTCTTTATATAGCACTGTTGAAGATGATATTGATATGGCAGCCAAATAACCCAAGAGTGGCCAAAGTTTTCTTACGAAAGGCATACAATAATTTGTTGCCGATCAAATAAAATTTATTTTTTTAAAAAAATACTGTTGATGTGGAGACTACGTGCCATATTCCGTAGATCGAAACACTGAAATGGATAATTCCAACCTGTGGAGTAATAAAATAAAGTTAATTGGGAAGCAGAGATCAAAAAAGATGATGGGTTTGGACCTAATTGTTAGACCATGCGGAGAACGTTTTGGGAACCATGTGCTCCTTTAAACCTTATATATATACCTTACAATTGCTGAAGCATATGCCACATGGAAGGCTTTGAAATTTAGCAGAAAATTTGGGTATTCAGAATATGATACAATGGATGGAAGGACAACCTTAAAGTCGATACAACAATTGATTGTTGATGCGGAGACGGTATGGTGTTTAAAAGTACTCCAATCATATATGGTATGTGAGACACATCATTAAGAGAGCAAACATAGCAGCACATTATCTAGCGAAAGTGGCAATCCAATAAACTTTGCATTGGACCAAATATTGGTGAAAGATTATCGTACTTTTATTCATGATATTGTAATTGTTGAGTGTGTTGCATGACTATGATTTTAATGAAAGCTTGAAAGTTTACCCTTGTAGTGGGTCATCTCCAAATTAAGAAAATTCTCTGGTTCGTGGTGGAATTGATTCAGTTGTCACAATAAAATTCATTGCTTTAGTGAGCAAATTTTGAGTATCGCGGTTCTCTACATATTTCCCATATGTACTAAAAAAAAAAAAGTGACTTGGAAGCAAAACTATATCCACAAGTAGAGAAAGACTAAAAAGGAACAGATCCATTTGTATTAGTAACAGTAATCAGCTCTTAGCTATCGGTGACAAATGAGTGAGAGTTTAGTTCTTATATATACAATTACCCTCCTAAATTTTAAAAACCCTCAATTTAGTATATACATCTTTCAATTTTTTTCAAATTCACCCCTCCTTTAAGATTTCAAAAATACTCACGCATGCTTGAATCTTTGTATATAATTTTAAAAATTAAAAAAGAAATGGGATATTTTAAATATTTTGACAAAATTTAACAAAAAATCATAAAGGATAAGTGGAATTGAAAACAATTGAAAGATCGATATACTAAATTGATAAACACACAAATCTCTAAAACTAAACTCACAACAACAATAATTCAACTTATATCTATCTTATTAGGAAAAGAATTTCGTAAAAATAAAATTATACAAGCTTATCCAAACCAAACCAAATTTATAAGAGTATGTCTTATTTAATATTCAAACATATTATTATGTTTACAAATAATTCATTTATTATTTGAATCAAGACCAAATCGAGTTGAACCAAGTCAAGCCTGTGTTTTGGCTCATCTTACACCACCTAGCTAGTTGTCACTTAACTTTTTAATTATGTGCTGATGTAATAGCCATCAAAATTTTTAATCAGGTTCGAAACGGATCAGTTTATGTCCCAATTAAATAGTTGTCCACGTTTATAAATTGATGCCGATTGATCAAAAGAATAAAATACCCTTACTATTTGTTAGTCAACACTATCTTGTGTACGTTACTGAGGCAAGCGTTAACTACACACGTATCCGTGGCATATATCATATATGTATTCTTTTTTATTTTTTACTTTTAAAGAATATTTATTTGTATGTATCCTATCTAATTATATACATCCTAATTATTCAATAATTGTACATTCAAACAAGTTGGGAATCTCGTGACTTCCAATACTTGGGGAAAGTTTGTCGATTGCCGGAAATTAGAAGTGTGAACAGCTCGATAGATTTTGAGGCCTAAAGTACTATATTGTTGAGTCAAATGTACGTAGAGCAATTTCTTTTTTTAAAAAAATAAAAAATAAAAAATTGCTACACAACTTAGTAAAATAGCTTTTTAGCAGTTATTTTGTTGATCCGGATATGAGTATTCTAAAGTAACAAATTTAAGAGGAACATTTTTATATTTAAATATTAATTAAATAATTTTTGTTTTAATTTTTAGTTTATATTTTTATTTAACAATCCTTTTCTTACCTTTTCTCTCTCTCTCTCTTTTTTCATTCATTCAAATGACTTATAGAATTCGTCTTTATTGCAAGACATTTAGAGGTTTGAAGAGAGATGGGCCCGCCGGTTATATAGTAGGGGGAGCAAGTGCAAGCTTTGGCATGCAAAATAAACCATAGATAAGTCATTCATTTATTTAGTTGCACACCATTTTTAAGAATAAGGAATGACTATTCCCTTCTAAAGAGAACTAACAATTTCTCTAAAAATGAGATGAGTAGAGTTTTCATATATTTTTTCTTCTAATAAAAAATATTAATATTCTTTGAGTGGCATGCCATCATAACAGAACATTGGGGTGGTTTCTCAGTGTCGTTCGGGGTGGCCAAGACCACCTCATGGTTTGGGGTGTTTGTGACTACCCCCGGTTGCTGGGGATAGTCGTGTCCACTTCAAGGAGCTCTAGGGTGATCATATCAGCCTTGATGTTTTGTTGTGGTGGTCAGCTATCCTTTGTTGTGATTTTTTTTTTCTTTCTATTTTTGGGTGTAAAAAAAATTATACGAGTGGTTTTTTTGGAAAATAATTTTTGGGGCTTGAATATTTTAAGAATTTTGATTTAATTCCAATAAAAACATCAAAAGTTATTACTATACTCGAATCTCTATCCCCCTTCTTGTGCGGACATGTAAAAAAAAAAGGAAGTTATTACTAAACAAAAGAATAAGAATGGTCAGTTCATACTTCTTATATTCCAAGTATTATTACTCATTCATATTCCTAAATGAATGACCATTCCGTCTACCAAACGTTCTCGCTTCAATGGATGACATATTTTGTGCTAAGCTACATATAATTTTACACAAACCAAAATTTACTTTATTTTAAACATTATTTTAATAAATGATATCTTAGTCGCTACAATCAATGTAGTTATATATGAGAAATCCAAAATATATAGATGATACTTTATGTTAGAGCAAATTTCTGCCTAACTGTTTTCGGTATGGCGTGAACTGCACATTTGTCTAGGTGTATGATGTGAGCTGCATGTTTGTCGAGGTGTGTGTGTGCTAGATTAGTCGACCACTATGCTGGGACACTTCGATAAACAAAGCTCAGAGAGAAATCTCAGAATATGAGAGTATGAGAGAATTCAAAATATTTTGTATTCTGTATAGGGGTCGATTTATAGACCGAAAAGTTGTGGTTAATTTAAACTTGGTCTTCTTTGAATTTATCTAAAAGTCCCAAGAGTTGTAATTGGATTTGGACTCTTTTAGATAAAGTTTGAATTGGATAATCTATAACCCAGATTATCCAATAAAGCTCCGATTGGATTGCATTTCCTTAGTTGGATTGAATCGGGAATCTTGAGATATTGGATTAGATTCTATAAAATTTTACTAGATTCTATAATATTTTACGCCATTCGTTCACCGGTACAAGACGAACATACCCTTAAAATATATAGTAAAAGCTAAGAGTACACGTCTCAAATAAAAAACTCTCTCAATTTTTTTTTTTTTGGTTTCATTATGTGGATGAAAGCCGGTTAAAAAAGGTCGAGACAATGAAAAAGACAGCGAAAATATGCTTCCCAATATTATCCAACAATTGTTGCAAGTTTTAAATGTCGCCTAGTGAAGTCTCACAACAGCTTAATTAAAGGGTTAAGAATATATTTCAGAAACCAACTACTTCGCAATGTGTAGAGAAAGGGTTTTGTCTGTGAGTTCGTATCTAGAGCTAGCCGGGCTTATTCTTCGGCCATCTTGATTCCCCGTATGCGTCATCCTTTTATTTTCATTAGAATTTTTTTTAAAAAAAAATTCTAATTAAGCTTAGTTTGATGATATAAATCGTCTAATTTGTCAACTTATACCAAATGCGATACAACTGTTATACAGTTAACCCCTGTTATTTTCGCTGTTGAATCATTATAATATCTTGCCTTATATATCCTATATTTGTGCTACTATGCTGAGTTAATTCTGGCAACCATGTAGTTAAATTATATGCGAAACAAAGTCGATTGCTCTGTTTTATTTACTAGGCTGTGATGTGCATAAGAGCGAGGGGACATATGATCATATGTATATAGCTTTTATTACTTGGCCAGCCAAAAAAAAAATGAAACTTCACTTATCCCTAAACGTTAGCCACTTTTGCAAATACCTTCCAATATTCAAAACTTTTTACTTAGGTGTATCAAACTTTGGTTTTCTCTCATTTTTTCCCTTCCATATAGAAAATCTTAACGGAATACCAATTTTACTTATAACTTCAAAACTAAAGCTGCGTCGTTTTGGAAATAGTGTAGTTTTGGAGTCAGAAGTAAAATTAATATTACGAAAAAATTTATGTATGGAATCAGTAAAATGAAAGAAAACTAAAATTTAATACACCTAAATGAGTTTTTAAACATTGAAAAATATCTATAAAAACCGCGAAAGTTCTGAAAAGATAATTGAAGTTTCAAAAAAAAAAACAAAGGGACAGTGTGACAAGTGCTTTCAACGTGTGGACAGCGACTCAAGTTGGCACGAGCCGCAAGCAAGCTTCCTATCCCGGCCACTAACGTTAAAAGAGATTCCGTCGATTTGAAGAGTGTTAGATGCAGAGCACCCAACAAGGTTCTGGGACGTGTTCTGTAGTTGGGAGGAGTGTATTAGGGAAGGTCGTGCTGAAAATTTGGCACATGTTTCTAAATGAAGCATGTCCACCCAGTGCACCCACTTCTCTCAAAATGGAAAGGGTCCCATTTCCCAACCTACGGTGGGTAACGCGAATAAGCCGTGGTTTATTTAATTAATCACGTCAGCAAAAGAAATAAACAAATTAATGCATGGTGAATAAAAGCCAATTTTATTGAACACAGATTTCACGGTGTTTTAACATTGAGGGAGGAAGAGTACTCTAGAGATGATTTTCACCACTATCTACAGCAGCAAAAACCAGATAATCAAATAAAATACAACAGACACGGACCAGAGAGGCAAAGGCCATCCTTTATAATTAAATCACCTACGCCTAGGGCGCACTTTAACGGTGAGAGGATTAGCCATCTCACAAGAGAGCTTGAGCACCTCCGATAGGTCAACGGGGTTATGATCAGACGCTAACCATTCATACTCGTGTAAAAGCGAGGCTACCCAGAAGTTGACGGTGGTCAGGCCGAGGGTCTTCCCTGGGCAGGTCCGTCTACCCGATCCAAATGGTGCCAGCCTAAGATCCGACCCGAGAACGGAAAAGTCCGCCTCGCCCTCCTTGGATACAAACCTGTCGGGCATAAATTCCAGTGGCTCCCGCCACACTTCTGGGTCCCTTGCGATGGCCCACATGTTCACCATTGCGGTGGTCCCCTGGGGCACGTGATACCCATCAATGCTTGTATCATTGATGGCCAAGCGGGCCCATGAGAGGAGTGGGCCTGGCGGGTGTAGCCTCAACACCTCCTTCACCGCAGCCCCGAGATACACCAACGCCGCAACGTCTGCCTCAGCGACTGCGCGTGACTTTCCAACCACCTTGTCGAGTTCATCATGGACCTTTGACTGCACATCAGGATGGAGCACCATCCTCCCGAGTATCCACTCGATCAAAACCGCCACCGTGTCCGTCCCTCTAAAAATCATTTCCTACACCAAAAAGTAATTTATATATATGATAAGTAAATCCTTGTGCTGAAATGAATAAATAAACATATCTTAATTCTTCTGTCTGTAATATTTTGAACATTAATCAAAACCAAGCAAACAAATATCAGTTTTCTTTTTTCAACAATTAGTAGAAAAATCTTCTACTCCAAAATTTTATATTCAATAGATCAATTTTTAATTTTTTGTCTCTTAAATTAAATGAAAAACAACACCATTTGTATCTAGATAATTAACAAGTCTCTTTTATAGGTGATGTGACATCCATTCCGTTTTTAGTTGAGGATCGAAGTTGATCAGTTCATGTTGTCTTGTGTATAGGAGCCTAGTTCATGGACCCTCTAGGATGATACATTGTATTTTGATCACTTTGAGCCCAAAAAATAAAAGATAAAAATAAAAAATAAAAATAAAATATATTAACAAAGACGCATGCTTACCCAAAGAACAGCGATCATATCGGAATCCGATAACCTTTCGGGGTCCTCAAGAGAGAGCAAAACGTCAACAAAATCCCGGTTTTTTTCACTGTTTTGATGAGCCCGGTGTTGGGCGATGATTCGGCCGACAAACAAGTTCACTTTCGGAACGAGTTCGGAGCATCTGAACCGGATTTTTTGAGCATCAAAATCAGCCAACCAAGGGAGGTGGTCTGACCAATTCAGCAAACCCAACAGCTCGTACCCTTCACCCACCAGTCTCTGCAGCTCCTCGACTTCGTCGTTGGAGGAATCCAGTCGGTATTTATATCCGAACACAGAGCACATCATGTTGTTCAGCGAAGCTCGTTTAAGCACTTCACGCACAGTGAAGCTTTTTCCATGGTCGCCAAACATTGCCGCCATTTGAGACGCGATTTCGCACCTCTGAGCCTCAGAAGCCTTGATTTGTTTCGGGGAAAAAAGGTGCGTGGCTGCGATTCTCCGGAGGGTTCGCCAGTAGACCCCGTAAGGAGCGAACCCAATTGCCCTGTTGAACATCAAGCTATAGGCCGACTCCTTCACGGGGCGGTCAGCAAAAACAGAGCTGTTGAGTATTTCTTTCGCCACTTCAGGGTTGCACGTGACGATAACACGTGTGTCGCCAAGGCTGAAGGCCATGAGCCTCTTGGCTCCGCATGCTTCGGCGGCGGCGGCAATCCGGTGGTGCGCAAGGGAGGCCATGAGGCGCATGCTGCCAACCAGAGGCAGCCCTCTTGGACCTGCTATTGGTACATGATTTCCCATGATTTTCCATGATTTCCCATGTCTCCAACTGTACCTTCCCCAAGCTGGGCCACCAGGGTGAGCCCAGTAAATAATGGTCATGGCCAGCCATGCCACCATACACATAACTAGTAATATTGGCCATGCAATATCTGCTTCAGTAAAAGCTGGGATTTTGGAGGTGAGAGCAAATAACCAGAGACTTTCTGTGTCTGTTCTCATGGTGGCCGGGGATTTAAGATTCAGAGCATAAAAACAATTAAGCACAAAGAAGGGAGACTGGCTTTGCTTAATTTTGCGGGAAAATCAACTGAGGTCGGTTGCTATATATAGAGGAAGCTTAAACAGTGGCTTCAAAAAATAACTGTTAGGAAAATGTTTAGTATACCTTAAAAAAAAAAACTTGATAATTAGTATATGAATAATAATTCAACTGCTAATTAATTAATTAATATTTTTTTACTTAATTATAAATTATTACATTAGTTTATTATAAAAATTACAGTATTTCTAACTGATATACTGGGAAGTATATATGATCGTAATTGATACTCCCGTATCAAAGTTAAGGCCGGTAATGGAATTTGTTTTTAGGCTAGCTGCGCCGCCAGGAATCCCATGGCAAAATGTAAAAGTTAACATTCAACATTGGGAAGTGTTTTTGGTAGCCTGGGGCTGGGATCATACATGCTGACGTTCAATATGTCGTGGACCAGGAGTAGATCAGTGACAACTTGCACGGATATCATTTGCCAAACACACCCCAACTATATTATATACAGATGGAGGCACTGCCCCAGATTGGCGGGGCCGCCAGCCATGCCCCCCCTATTGGGTTTTTAATTAAAGTACGAATTCGAATCAGCTTTCTGAAAAATTTCTAAAACAAATCTATCTTTTAAGTAGAATTGGTAATTCTTTAGATGATTAATTATAAAATCAACCCAAAATTAGTAGTTTAGAGTCTTGTATACATAATTGGACTTAGATCAATTCAAATTGATTCAAATTTAATTGGGGTCCCTATATATATAATTTTAAAAAAAATTAAAAATGAAACCCGAAAAGACCACAGCTTTTGGTGTTCTTTTCATTTATATCCATATATAATTTCCTCATATAAAAACATTTGTGGATTTTTCAAACTCAAACCCAAAAGTTCTTAAGCTATCACGAGCCCCTTAATTAAAAAATAAAATTATATAGATTTACCTCTCAAGACCTTCACCTACCCATACTATTATTCAGAGCTTCCTTCACTCTTCGACAATTTGCTCTTCTCTTTCTTTCCATTTTTTTTTTTCTAGTGCCCCAAGTATTTTTATTATATTTTTTCTTCTCCACAAGCAAAGAATGCAAAGCCTAAAGATAGTTATTACAGAGGACTAAAGCATGGAGGAGACTCGGTATTCAATAAATCATCTTCCTTTTCTAATTGTAATCTTCTTCTTCTTCCCCTAACAAATCTCATCGCATTTTGGTCAGGTTATAAGTAAAGTTAACTACTTTAGCTTACATAAACTAATATATGGCCAAGTTCAAGTTAGACAGATTCATTCATTCCAAGCTTCGTCCTAAGTTAGTTCGAACTGACAATATTTCAAGGACTCACAAAACTTTTCGTTCTAAGTTTCATCCCAAATTAGTTTGAAATGAAGTCTTTGAAGCTTAGACAGAATTTTTCGTCCTAAGTGTCGTTCTAAGATATTTCGAATTGATCATACTGAGGTGGCTTTGAACTTTTGGCAGAATGCTTCGCATTCTAATGCTCGTTCCATTTAATTTTGAACTGAGTTGATTGAAATGTTTTCCAGTGTTATCCGTTATAAGTGACATCCCAGGGTAGTTCAAACTATGACTAATTTAGATAATTTCAAGTTTGGCAAAATGTCACGTTCTAAGTTTAGTTCAAACACGTTGCAAGAGGAATCCTTGTTTTAGCGTGTAATTAATGTAATGAATTAGTTAAAATAATCAATTTGAAGTGTTACTTGTAACACCTCTACACTAATGAAGTTGTATTTGGCTAGAGTTATTATACCAACACTAACTATCAGAGTAAATTAAAACGAAAAGCTGAAAGAAAATTATCTGCTCCAATGCTAGAAATATCTTTTAGCACACCGGCCAATTACTAGCATCAATACCAAGAGAGAGCTCCTAGTAATTTATAAGCTTCAGTGTAAAACAACTACTAACTATTTTATCAAACCTATCAAAATGAGCTATTTGTTTTGTTTCTTCATCCTATCTAAATGAGCTATATTCTTCATTTAGCCTACCCAAGATTTTAACACATTTTCAACAGGATTGACACTATCCCAAGAGACTTGCAATACAAAACTGATGCCCCCATGTAGCCCCATATCTTGCCCGGATCCAATTTTGGGTGATCCACACCACTAATAACATATGTACATAGTAATTACTAATCGAATATGGTTGTGTACGTTGGTCATACTATAAACCATTGGTACCAAGGCAACTCTAAACTGAATTGGGCCATAGAATAAAGTGTATATATCGTACCAATGCTCATCATGCATACATGATCTATCGTATATTATCCATTTATTCAAAATACAATTATAATTTGCAATCATAATTAGTAAGTAGAATCATTAGGCTCATAACATAAACCATTTAAATAGTCATCATGCTGCATGGAAATAATTCATGATTTGCAACAGAAAATATCACATTTGCATAATTAAATGAGTTTACCCTTTCCATAAGCATTTACTTACCTTGATGGCTTAACCACATTAAAACCCCTTAATCTAACACGTGGAACCCTAACAATGCGTTAAAGAAACCTAATTAACACATTGCGACCATCAAATGTTCAATGCTTTAAGAATCGAACGGTAAACTTACTGTACGTGAAGCACCCAAAACTTAGATCTAGATATACATATCTTAACCTTATGCAATAACTAATTCTCAATCATCACAGAAGTCCTAATACTCACCATCTATTATAAATACATGCTCAAAGCAAACATAAATTCATACATTATTTTTAAAATGCTAGGCTGATAACATTTCATTCTCATACTCAACCCATTTCATAATCGATCATGATAGGTAAACGACCTATTCCCTTAAGAATTAGGGAAAAGTTACTCTCATTCACACTAGGAGTTTGACCAAGAGGAGAACTCCCCTTGGTATACATGGCATTGGGGGGAGCTTGGGCTCCTCCCATGTGCCTAGGGCTATGGCCTAGCCCTAGCTTATCTCCTTCTAGTCCAATGCATTTAGGTAGGGTTTTATCTCAAGTTTAATGCCCCTTTATTTATTTAAAATGTGCATTTTAAATGTTCATAGACACTGTACATTATTTTAAATGGGTTGAAGGATATATTCTCCAGATTGATTTAGAGGAAATTTGTCAATTTATTTATGCATGGAAATTAATGTTCATTGCACAAATAACTCTCAGAACTTGGTCACCTAGGAATTAAATTATTGGCCTATGTTTCACGGACCATGCTTAGGTGCTCTAATTTTTTTTACAACAACTATGTTGTAGTTCTTTTAAGGGTTTAGATTAAATTTTCAATATCCTATAAGAAAGAGGGAGAAAGCAAAATTGAAACCCAACCCTTAAAAGAACTACAACATAGGTGTTGTAAAAAACAAAAAACAAAATAAAATTATAACACATAAGCCAAATCCATGTTTCACAAATAACACATGGCTATAATAGATAATAAAGGCTCAAAATAAGTGTGGTTAATATACATTAGCTTGAAATATATATATATATATAACTAGCTCCAATAGGCTTGTAACACATGTCATCTCATGACTTGTCATAAGTTACTTTTAATTACAATTAATTGCACTAAACAATTATAACCAAACACTTGTATATATTTTGTATTTAACTATTCCCTTGGACTATACCTATGCATGTGTGACACTTAAATCTCTTAAATTAATGAATATTTCATAGTCGAATTAAAGTCAATAAAGATTGTCACTTTAATTCACTACCACTTATCTTTTAAGTATCCATGAATTTAATTATTTGATCATTCTTTATACTTTGTGAAATCATCATTCACTATATATGTACATAAAAATTTTAGTAAATGTCCCCTAAGAGGTAGTTTAATCAGTTGGGATCACGTCTAATAAAGTGGAAGTTACTAGTTTGAATCTCCCTCTCCCTTCTTGTGCGGACATATCAAAAAAAAAAAAAAAAATAACTCATACTAAAACACTCATACCTAAAATTAAGAACAACCAAGATATTCAAATTGGTTTCCTTCTTATGGAATCTTAGATCAACTAACCCAATTAGTCCCTTTGTGCGCCTAATAAACAAACACACCTCATTATTGAATTACTTCTTTTATTTCTTCATGTGTGTAAGTCAAACCCAAATGTGGATGTATCTCACATTAGACTTTCACCTTCGCCAAAAACCCTAGGGTGTCTTGGGAACAGAATAAAAAAGGAACATAATTTAGTATGTACGTTGTTGCGTCTAGGGCATAACCCAAAAGGACACAAGAGAAGAGTAACAACAGACTTCATCGTACCTAAAAGAGGTTTATTCCTTCAATATATCCACCACAACAATTAGCTATGAGGCCATGGTCCGGTTAATTTGACAAATTACACCTAATCGATAGGAATGCATGCTACCATATTAGACACATTGGACACATTGCCTCTCACTTAAAAAAGGGTACACCGTACCCCCTAGGTAAGGGATATGCATGAATAAGCTCGATTCTCTCCTATTTTTTATCCTCTACTCATTTGGGTGTAGGAGTGCCTTCTGTCTTTCGGGATCGAAGGCTTTTTGACGACTTCTCCATTGTTTTGCAAGACGAGCCTTAATCTAACCGTGTAAAATATTGCATTAGCACTTATATATTAATTAAAAAAAAATTCCTTATTGTTTTCTCTTTCTTTTTTCTCAATATTTAGGTGGATAAAATGTAACAGTTGAAGTGAAAACTCCAAGTCTCCCCCTTTTTTTCTCCCTGCCAAATAAGAAAAAACTCATTCCTCGTCCCCCGTTCTCCGTTTATTTTCTTCTATTGTCTTTCCACCCACTAATTTACCTCTCTACGAAAAATTACCAAAGGAAATTATTTACTGAAAAACAACAAAAAAGACATCGTATTCTTATTTTATTTTATTTTTATTGTTTTCCCAAGCAAAAACGTCGTATTCAAAAGTCCATCACACTTTGAAATTCATTTTCGTTTTCTATTTATATTTGGAGGATATTTGGAGGGACAGATTACGACAAGTAAATATGGGAGCAGTAAATCTCCTGATACGAAGGGGTCGTGTGATGAGACGGTGTCGTGTCAGAAACAGTGGGTGCACATGATACCCATGCACTGATTTTAGGCAAAAAGTGAAAGAGGAAGAGTATAGCATTGGTTATGGGAGCATCCCCGTGTCCTCCTCCGCTAGCCGAATCTTCTGGCTCGGCACACGTGCCCCTCGCTTGGTCTGAGAAGATTTGAATGATTTTTTGATAGCTCCGGATTTGGCTCCGCACACGTGCCCTTGCCCTTGTAATTGTGTGGGTCCACAAGAAGGGCATCAAGGTCATTGTAATTATAAAGCGATGGCATTTTTGTAACAGCGACCCATTACGTCCTGACTTCGTAGCTTCTGGTGCATCACGAACGTCCCACAATCCCTGTCCGTTGATTTCGTTGCTGTCGCTATAAGTATATTGATTTGAGAATTGACTAGGCAAAATATATATATATATATATATATATAAGAATTAAGAATGGAAAAATGTCTCTAGCTTGACAGGTCTTGGCCACGTCGAGACCAAGACCAAGTTATGGTCATGACTCAACAGTCTCATTTAGGGTTGGGTATCGGTCATATCGGTTCGGTTAATATTAATATCAGTTAATCGAGATTAACCTAATCTTAAATACGATAAACTAATAATTAATCGTTAATCTTTTATTGAGTTTTTACTAGTTGCTAATTAGGCCAAAATTAATTATTTTGAGAGTTCAAATACTTTTTATTTGACTAAAACCTAAAATAACTTATTAAAAATTAGTTGTTTTGCCCCTTTTAGGGGCCTAAATATATATATGGCTAAAAATGTTTATTGAATCTTTTTTTATATTGATCCATTACATATTTTTTATATTATAAAATAAAAATTAAAAGAGTAAAAAGTATAAAATTAAAAATATATATAAAAATTAAAAATATTTATCGGTCATATCGGTTAACCGATATGAAAATTTTAACCGACCGATAAGGTTACCGGTATAAATTTTTTAACCGATTACCGATCGGTTAATTATCGGTAACAGTTATATCGGCTCGGTTAATGTCGGTAATCGGTCGGTTAATCGGTAATGGTTAATTTGCCCACCCCTAGTCCCATTAGCAAAACTTAATAAACTTATTCAATTTTGGTAAGTTGAATAACTATTTCATTAAAATAAATAAATTTTTATTAAAAATAAAATAATATGAAATAAAATAATCTTAAAATAGTTATTTGCGTGGACCATGAAAGAATGACTATTAATTCTTTAAATTGAAGACTATTTTAAGTGTTAGAGCATCTCCAGCAGTATTAGATATTTTACCTAATGAAAAAGTAAAACTCTTTATTTTAACTATTACTTTTTAACTACTAACTTCAATAGATTCTTTATTTCATTAGTTACTTGCTTTAAAATGTTATTTATCATTCTTTTTTTATTATATTATTGTCAACACTTAATGAAAAGAAAAAACAATTACATATATATAAATCATTTATAAAAACAAAAATTAAATACATATGTAGAACATTCATCTCAAAACAAAGAAAAAACAATATTTAAAATAATATTATATTATATTCAATCTAGTGTACTATAATGAATAACTATTTATAGCTATTCACTGTAGCTATTAAGGTATAATAGCTAATCTAAAGCTATTTTATTTGAGCAAAAAAAAGACAAAAATAACTAAATATAGCTAATATCTTCCTTTTAGTTATACTGCTGGAGATGCTCTTAGTTAAATATAGCTAATATCTCCCTTTCATTTTTAATAAGGGTTATTCTTTTTTTTCCTAACTGAATAACCTTTCATTGTACTCTAAAGTTCCTTTGAAATTGCATTGAGAAATAAAATTTTCTTTTCAAACCAATTATCTCTTCATTTATATTATAATTAAATGAGACAAAATGTTATGTACAATGCCAATTAAAGATATAATTTCAAATCTTTACAACTCAAACATTATCTATGACATGCATACACAATAGCATCTCAAACTATTATAAGACAGAATTTATGAAAAGTCAATGTCCCAATCAGTTTCATATTTACAGCAAATTTCGACAAATCACATTTCTATTTGCTGCCATGTCATTGATTCCCTAGCCTTTTTTTATTTTATTAAATCTCTGCTACTAGTGTTTTATCAATTGCAATTCTCTTCGTTGTCTCTACCATAGTGATAATTATTTTTTATACCTGATAACTTCTTTGTCATTGATCTATAGTTTGCTCCCAGCCATAAGAAAATAAAAGATTGACCAAAAACCAATTCTATTATTCTTAAGGATTCAATAAAACAAAACCTAAGAAAACAAATAAAAATTCACTTCATAGATTGCTACTAAAATAGATCTAAAGATAATACATTCTTATTTAAAAACAACAAAAATACAATCACAAAAACCCAACACACCATCACGTATTTCACGCACCACAACCGATCAACCATGTGCGACTAGAAAGCACCCTGAGGACCATTGACCCACACACCCTAGTCAATCTTCGGTGAAGGCAAGAAAAATGAGGGCAAAAGGGGGCGAGGGAAGGGAGTTATGACTTTCTCCCTCCCTCTCACTTCTTCTTCTTCTTCTTCTTCTTCTTCTTCTTCTTCTTCTTCTTCTTCTTCTTCTTCTTCTTCTTCTTCTTCTTTTCTCTTTTAAATTTGTTATTTTATAAAGGGATTTTTTGTCATTTTTGCTTTTTTCACTTTTATATAAAATCATTACGAGAAGGGATCATTGAAAGGGTTGAAAGATTAGAGAACCCCAAATCACAAAATTTTAAAGTTTAAGGAAGAACATTGCAAATCATGTATTAATTTAGGAATAAGTGAAGTTTCTCAATTTAATTAATATTCTAACACCCACCTTTTCACCCACTAAAAAAAAATTACGAAGTAGCATAATTTTTTTTTTTTTTAAAAGTGAAATATCAATCTTTTATTCATTCATTCTTAAAAATGAGGGATTACAAACAATTAGAGCATACAATAACATGCAAAAAAAAAAAAATCAGTATACTCCTCAATTCAAATTTTCTCAATAAATATTTTTGGAGCGTCACCTTTGCCAATTGCACGTGTTGCCATATTCGCTTCCCTTTTAGTGTGCGCCACCCTCCAAATCTAGAGAGTGTGCACGGCATTCTTAATCAAGTTATCATACTTCCTATCACAATTGATCATTAGTCTAAAAATCATAAACTATCTTCGGAGCATCACCTTTTAGAATGCTCTCACAAAAAATAAAATATTTAAATTGAGATGAAAAGAAATAGTTCTCTCTAAATGCTACCCAAAAAAAAAAATTGTTGGTTCAATATGAAATTGTGAATATTTGCTTTTATTTGAATCAGATTACAACATTTGATTAGAATGATTAATTTGATAAGTTGAAAACTTGATTAAGACCTATCACATGATGAAACTGACCATTATTACTTATATATATATAAGTATCACTATTGATCACTTCAATGATTGAGATTAGAGAGAGCGATATAGAATTATTTGCAATTTAATTTTTAAATATTAATTAAATGATTCAATATTTCTTATCTGTTTAATTTTTTGAAATCAAACACATATAATTTATCAAAAACCATAAAAAGCAGTAAAAATAAATAAATATATACGAGTAGTACCATCTGGTGTGCATTATTGAACCAATTCTCTAAAAATTTAAGTAGATTCTATCATCAGCTTGGACCAGTAAGACGGATGGCTAGCTTGTGAAGGGATTAACTGTTGGGGAGAGGGAGACATGCGTGAAAGAGAGGGTACCTTCACCAAATACAATGCAAGAAAATCATAAGAAAAAAAAAAGACTTATCAAATAATTAATGTTTTTATCATATGACACCTAACAAATAATAAATTAATTTCAATGTTAACCAAGGCTTTAAAAGTGGAAACCTTAAAAAACATTGCAATCATCTGTTTACTCAAAAAGATAATTAAGCATGACTAAATAGTAATTATTTTATTCATTAAAAAATGAATTTCATATCTGCCACATGAGGCTTTTGAATATAACAAAGTGAAGACCATAATCAAATAAAATATTATTCCTATTGTTCCACTTAGCCCCTTGGGGAGGTGGCAACTGGCAAGCAACATGCATGGAAGCTTCCTCCCATGAGGTCATTAAATAATCGATTCTGGATAACATAAAATCTCTCTAACCCCTCTTAATTAAGACATATACAATAAAAATTAAGAACATAATTTAATTAATTAATAAGAATGTTGTTAAGATACTATACATTTTATTACAAGTCTTTTGCAAAATGACATGATAATTTACATGACACTTATCATGTCATCTATGTTATGCTACATGGCACTAATCATATGTATTAATTGTTATGTAAGTTTGTAAATGAGTTAATCAGAAATCTGAAACTAAAATATTAATTACTAAAGTATAATATTGATAGTAAATACAAAAAGTCTAGTTTTTTTTTATTATTTTTTTAATCCTTACCAAAAGTGTTTATTTGACATTGATAGGATTCGTACGGACATGATTTATATATTACTAATTAACTTGATGGTGAAAATTTATGCGAATTGAAAGTGTTTTACTAATGTTTAACTGTGGTAACTAAATAGTATTTAAAGAACTTAACATTAATTGACTATTAGTAGCTCAACTCCACCTAAAAACAATTAAATAAATAAGTGAGATTGCAACGGATTCAGAGATCTACATAGAAGTATATAGATATGATCAGATAAGATTACCAAATCTAATATCATTTAGAAATGATTCAAGATTGGAAGGCATCCAAACCTGGCCAATGCATCACTATTTTTATCATGGGACTGATTTTAATATATGGTGTATAAATCTTGGTATTACAAACATACAAACCATCAATTCCCACAGAACTGAAGTATATATGAACGCAAGAAGAAATGGATGTACTGTATTTTGCATCAAATGCATGTGAAATAGGTCTATACTACTATTATAAATGTCAGAATATTTTAGAATATTCGATATTAGGCTTTTATTCAGTTTCTTTGTACGACTATCATTGATTCTCTTCTTCATTTAGGGTCTAAGTTTTATTGTTCACCGCTCTTTAATCTCTCTATTAATATCACTCATTGTAATACAATTTTATCCTATTTTAATAGTCAAGATCATGACTCATCTCCCGCATTGATTAGAAAAGAAGAAAAGAAGAAATAGTCAGGGTGTAGCCCTAACGGGACCTTCATCAGTCTCTTTCTTTATTTAATTATGCTCTTTTTCCTTCACTGCTTTATATATCTATATATTAAATATTTCTACATGGTATCATATGCACCGTCATTCTTTCGAGTGGCTTAAACTGCCTCTTAGAAAATCAAAAGCTTCTCAGTCTATAGAAGACTCATGCATGTGAGAGTTGCTTAACACCAACTCTTACAACCAATTAGTGAGAAGAAACCTTAGATTACCTTGATTTACAAAAGTCATGTTGAATAAGAATCCAATATTTTAGAGAGGGCTACTCACCACCTAACTCGCTTGGCTTGGATGATTGGATTCGATGCTATAATCCAAGTGAGAGTTCTTTCTGACTGTTTTTGGCTGGGTGGGGAAGGTATATAGAAAGTTTCTTTTTAATTTTTAATTTTCTAAATTTCCAAACTTTGAATCTTTGAATAATGAAGACTTCGTCCCCTTTAGATCCGTGGACCGTGAGTGGTCCTCTGATCTCTCTTCTTTTCAGGGTTCTTCAGCCAATGCAGACATCTGGTGATGATCATCATGCACCTTCCTTGCATTGTCACTTTCTTTTGACTTGAAAGGTTTGAGCACTAGGGGAAATTGAGAACCAAAACTGGGTCCTACATGTAGATCTATCATTTAAAAAATTCCAACCCACATTTTGTCTAATTGGAAAAAATTTGTTGCATGAAATGTCATTTTATTGCTACATTCTTCTAAAATTGATGTGACTTTTAAAATGATCATTGAATCAAAATTTAGTAGTGATATATTCCATATCCAATTATGATTTTAAAATCCATATCACCATTAAGAGCATCTCCAGTGTAGCTAAAATCGGAAAAATAGCTGTATTTAGCTATTTTTGCCACTTTTTTTTTGCTTTAATAGCATAGCTCAAGATTAGCTATTATACCTTTTTAAAAAAATAAAAAAAAATGATTAATTATTATACCTTAACTGCTATAGTAAATATTCACTGTAACACACTAGATTGAATTTTAATATAATATAATATTATTTTTTTTCCCTTTAATTAAGTATTGGCAATAATATAATAAAAAAATGAGAAATAATATTTTAAAGCAAGTAGCTAATAGAATAGAGAATCTATTGGAGTTGACATTACAAAATGGGTAGCTAAAATGAAGAATTATACTTTTTAACTAGTTATAATAGCTATTACTACTAGAGATGCTCTAAAAGGACATTTTTACCTAATTGTTTGAGAGAAAACTCTGAGATATGACCCATTTAATGATAACTGGAACAATTTTGCATTGCTCAAGATGAAAGCAGATGAATAAAATTATATTGAGCATGACCAGAAAAGAAAAGCAAAAAGAATAAAAAAAAAAAAACCAGACACACAAATAAAAAAAAAAAAAAAGAATTATAGACGATGTTTTGTAGGAGAACCCACTTAATTTGCATCTTTGTGTAGTTTAGGAAATGCTTAGGCAATAGCCAAAGGAGAACCGAGTGGATTATTAAAAAAGGGAGCATAATCTTTGATCTCATAACATAATTGTCTCTTAAGATTTGATTCGGGATCGATCGATGGAATATTGTAGTTCGGAAAAAAAACAAAGAAAGAAAGCAAGAAAGAAGATTCGGGATGCAATATGGTTTTAAATTATAATTTTGAGAAATGCTTATAAATTAAATACTATAGTTTTGACTTATAAATGTTCAATAATATTATATTTTTTCCTTATTATTATTTAACAAGGATTAATCTCTAAGTTAACCTTATTTGATGAATGTTAGATAGAATTATAATATCTAGAATTTTTCATGTTACATACTATATCCCCATCTCATTCTCATTTTACTGTATTAATGTAGCAATGCACATAGACCCTTCAATTTATTTATTTTTTTAATAAAAGTTAATAAACACTATCGCATCAGTCCTGTAAGATGTGAATATAATACATAGCATTTTTCAATTTTAAATTGGCCGGCAACTTGCGTGCTTAATAATTTTCATCATAGAAAAAAAATGTTACATATATATCACATCAGTATCCACGATTATCCCACTGTATTGACATACGGCATTGCTAATCTATTATTGGATTTTTTTTTCTTCTTTTTTGTTTTGTCTTTTAACAAAGACTATAAAGAGCTAGGATTGACAATACCACGTTCTGATCAATACTCTATTCACCAGCAGTGCATAGAATTTTCTTTTTCCATTTTTTTATGGTCTATAATCTTTGCCATATCGATGTTAATTGGTTGGTGCTGAACAGCTCAATTCGATCCGGTTCCAAGTATCCACTCAAACACAGCATATGCTTTACCTAAACATGCTTCCCTAACAACTATAATTTTCCTTTAGTTGTATATGATCATATCCACACGGCCGGATCATAGCATATTGTGCAGAGAATCTAATCAAGAATGAAATCTTGCTGGAACCTTGTATAGGATCTTAATCCACGACAGGGATTAAAGTTATATGATCCAAAAAACAGATTTGACCTAAAGTTTCGGGGTATGTCCGATCAAACATTTTACCATTGGAATCATGTCTTTGTCTCATTAATGTCCTCAATTATTCTGTTTTTTTGGGTTAACTTTTTTATTAATTAGCGGTTTAATAAATTACTAGATTTATTTCTCTTTCGAGATCTCCTATGGTCTCTATCCATCACCTTATATTTCTATGTTTGCGTGACTAATCAGCAAAAGGAAGCTAATTGATTTGTCGGCTGAAAACTTGCAAATCGGGGTGGGGGGAAAAGGAAAATAAAATATAATATATAGAAAGAAAAACATCACCATCGATCTTCGAATAAAACTTTTCGTTCCACGCCATGAAATGGATATCCACCATGACCCATTTAAAATGAAATGAATATTTTGACTGCTCTTCGCATGCAAATTAAAACACACTTTTGCTTTACCAACAACAGACATATGGGTATATTTTTCTCGTAAGCACGTATATATATAGATTTTCTTGCGTTCAACTCACGCCAAGATCAAATATATATATAATCAGCAGGAAATTAATTGACAGAGTCGTACGTCTTGACTGGGAATTTAATTTAAAACAAAGGAGGCCAATTACGAATAGAAGTTTGTTCAAACAATTGATCAGTTTTCTAATGAGGTAAACTGCATGGATATTTTACCCTAACATCATATAGAGCTCCAGAGGAGTGAGACCCAAATGTGTCGTGTATGTAACAGACATGAATGATCTTCTCGATCTGATGTTTCAACCAGTCAAGTGCATGGCCAAGTGATTTTATTCTTCTTGTTAATTTTATTGACAAGAAAGTAAACATTACACCAGGACCGATCAGATTGCTAGATGCTTAACATTTCAAATTAAGCATTCTTGTCCGGATAGTCAAAATAAGCCAAAAGTTCTTTTTCTTAGCCGGCCAAGACGTTAAAATGGGACTAAAATGAATTATATATATCGCCCTTAGCAAAATGCTGAAACATTTGTTGAGTGTGGTGTTTGATCACCAAATTTGAAATCTCCCAACATTTTCTCTCCTCTCGAAGAAAGAATGAAATCGTTGAAAATGAAATGAATATTCATGAACGTGATCCTAACTGATTGAACTACTTCTTTGAGATATATTAGAAAGAACTTAAGATAAGGAGCACATTACAAAATGCATTACAGATTAAAGTATAGCTTGACCCGTTAAGTCTCAAGTCAAATAGTGACAAAAAAACTAACTTAAAAACCTAGAAAATATTTGGACTGAAGAACCTCGTCTGGACGGTAGAGGCCTCGCTCGAATGAGCCTAAGATATACTTGGAGAACATGTTTTTAGCATAGTCACGTCCAGATCGACTAGAGGGAGGTTCTGTCCGCAAGAAGAAAAAATTGGAGAGCACGTTTTAGTTGTGTTAAGTCTAGACCAAATTAGATAAGTTCTATAACGCCCCAAATTTAATAGAAGTCCTAAAGCATAATTATCACAATTTCATGTGACACTACTACTGAATACACTCGCAGCAGAAGAAAATCAAGTATAAAATTTTATTTTCTTCTTTAAAACTACAAACTCACTTATAAAAACATACTAGAGCTTTCAACTTATTAACATTATATATGGATAATAGTCCAGAATTGCGTATGGATTCTCCTCGATCTCCTTGACAACATTTGTAACATTACACAATTTTACAGGTAGATGTGTGATTCCACAACTCAGTAAGCATAAACATTTTGGTCCTTGTAATGTGTGATGTGAGCTCATTTTTCCTTTAAAATTCATTTCTCCATTGTTTTATAAAGCAATTATCACAATACATAATTGATTAGAGTTTAATTCCCTCTCATCACTGGATATATAGTAGGATAAGGGTTTAACTCCCCCACATCGCTGGGTACAGAAGGATATATAATGGTTAATTAACCCCTCTCATCATTTGATTCAAAATTGATAAGAGTTTAACTACTTCTCATCACTAGACCAAAAATAAGGCAAGCATTTTCACAAGCTCTTTATATAAAATCAAGCCTTTCGAATTTCAAAAATCATACTTTTATAAACTCTTTTGCAAAAGTTTAAAGTATACATTTCCTTCTAAACCTCGTTCATTATAAAAATCCTTTTCTTTCAAAACCTCTTTTTGTTTACGTCTTCTTTTCTATGAAATCCAATTTCCACAAGGTGATCAACTTGAATGTGAGTCATCTGGCATTGGATTCAGAATATGGGCGAATTTGAGTGGGAATTATTGTACAGGATTATACGGGATTACACTTTGCAATTGAAAGCATGACGAATATGTTAATTAGTTAATTTATTAACATCTATTGTATAGTATGTTATATCATATATGTATATAGCCATATAGGGTGACTAGTTAATATGTAAGTACTATTATATATATTATACAATACTAATAGAGTATACATATTATATAATAGTATTAATAAACGTATAATACAATAATTTATGCTAGCATATGATTACTAGCTACTTACGTACGGTGTGTACTACTAAGCCTATAATATATGTATAGTGTGTCCTACTAATTAAGTCTATACTAATATAGTACAGACTTAGTAGTACACATATTATACAATTAGTAGTGATACAAACAAGACTAGCGTGAATGAAGAGTATTCAATCTGGTCTTATTTTAATATTATTTTATTTTAAGGGAAACTTTACTTATCCCCCATAAATTTACGCATATTTTGCAAATACTCCTCCAATATTTAAAATCTTTCACTTTGGTATATTGAACTTTCATTTATTTTATTTTTTTTGACATTATTAAACTTTCATTTCGTTCCAAATACCACATACCGTTAAATATTGCAATTAAATTAACGGTATTTTAGTAATTTCACACATCTCCGTTAAAATTTAACAAAAAATCCTAACGGAAGGAAGAAAGTAGAAGGAAATCAAAGTTCGATACACCAAAGTGAGAAATTTTGAACAATGAGGGGGTGCCTGCAAAAAGCATGTAAGTTCGTAGGGAGTAAGAAAAGTTTTCCCTTTATTTTAATATTACTGTTCACAATTTTTTTAATAATATTTTAATATTAAAATAAGACCAGCGTAAATACTATTTACTCACGCTGGTTTGATAAGTATCACTACTCTTATACAATAGTTATTATAGTATATAATATATATCTATACTTCTATAAATGGCCGTAAGTTATAATTATATATAAGTTATAACTCTAGCCTATAGTATATGTGAGTAACTACTTATATATATATAACTATAGTATTTATAATATGTAAGCATATTATATAATATAGTGTATAATTATAGGTAACAATATGTTATTAGGAAAAAGCTCACATGCACATACTCCTTTCAAATTACTATTCAATTAACAATGTCTAAAAAAAAAAAACCTTTAGATTATTGCTGCAATATCCCATGAAGCCTGAAGGCCAACAAAAGACAAAAATAACCCTAAACTTTTTTCTATAAGACACAAATATTCCTACAATTCGAGCTCATGAGTAGCTTTATTTTGTTTTCTTCATCCAACCTTCATTTTTCCTCTTCGGTGAAATTTGAAATGAACAGTTACACCCAAATCATGTAAATCATGTCACCTACACAGCCTAGCTAACTTTCAAATTTCTCTTCTCTCTCGTGGTCTTCGAAACAAATAGAGGTAAAGGTCGTCGGCCTTCGAAAATGGGCGAGAACCATAAGAGAAAGCTTGTGGAGACGAGCCGAAGAGCTATATTGCCATGGCCTCAATCTTCTCATCTTTTTGTTTTTTTGTTTTTTTGTTTTTTTTTTTGTCTTATTTTTATTTTTACTTAAATCAATTTTTTTTTTAAAAAAAAAGGTTGTACTTGAACAAACCAAGTATTTGTTAAGGCACTTAGCTAGATAGGCAAATAGGCGAGCTCAAGCTCGCACAAAGCTTTTCCTTGACGAGTAGAGCTAGCTAGCTTGAGTTAAAACTAGACAAGCCGAATTCACACAAGTGCTACTTATAACTTATTCAAACTCAGCTCGTAAATTGAAGTTTACGGCTCTACTTCTACAACAACAGATGAAGAGGTTACTCCACTTAAAATCACCCCTCTTTCTCTATGTACTTTTTTCTTTTTTTGACTAGTTCTTCCATGGCCGCTGATGTAGCTCATTCCCTAATCGTTTGTTTGTGGCTTGAGATACAAGACATCTCGATCCTGTACCAACCAACTCATGTTTCCATAATGATGACATTGAAGGCGACTCGGGAACGGTATATTTTTTTAAAGTACAGACTGCATAACCCACGACTAGATGATGTGAAGGACTCGGCCAACAATACGTATATTTTGGATTTGTAATGCAGTGGACTTCGAATATTCCACATAGAGGATCCGGATGCTTCTGCACTGCATTGAAAAGACGTTTCTTTTTCTCTCTTTTTTTAGTTGGCTTTATAAGTAATTTAAAACAAGAGGACTTAGACTTAGAGGAGTATATATACAAGGTTTATTAAGTATAATTAATTAATCCAAAACTCATCTTAGAAAAATACTTGAAATCAATACCAACATAGTTTAAGTAGTTCATTATTTCAAAAAAAAAAAGTAGTTCATTAATAAATAATCATCTTTTTTTTTAAAAAAAGGCATTAATTAAATATCCCTATGTACTTAAAGAAGTATGAAAATAAGTGTGAGCTTAGAATGTAGTATGAAAGCATGAGGGATGTTGTCCAAAAATTTTAACCTCAAAAAAATTTGGACAATTTTGTCATTCTAAATGCACTAACTAGAAAAACTAATGAAATTTGAAATGGAGAAGATCCTTTTCCATGAGGGATTGTGTTATATATATAACTGCATTATTGCTACTTGCTTAATAGTAATACCACATCTTTTTGCTTTTTGCAGCTTTGTGCAAATAGTACAAAGGAAAACATTTTAAAAAAGAGTGAGAGTAAGGGCATGTTTATGATTGCATTTGAGAGGTTTAAAAGTACTTTTAATACTCAAAAAGTTCGTTTGAAAAAAAAAAAAGTACTTGTTTTGAAAAGATTAAGGTTTTTAATTAAACTCTTACATTGATTAAGCTTTTATATTTACATTGTCTAATTACCTACGTTGAAAATGATATATTTAAGTCTGGGATTTCAAAATATGAAAACCTGTCAATGACAACCGAATAAGTTAACTCTAGGCTGACAAAATAAACTTATATTTATATGTTTTAAACAATAATTAAACTTTATAGAATTATTTATTTATTTTGTTTCTTATATTTTAAGTATTTTTAATCATTGTTTTCAACTTTATTTTTAAATCTTGACCTCCCCTAAACCAAAATTTTGGCTTCGTCACTGAGTCGTCAGATTATGAGTACTAATACATCAGTTCGATAATAAAACAAGATAAAATGGAGTGTATTACATAGCATTTTTCTTTTTAAAAAAAATGATAAAGTTGATTTTATAACACTTTCTAAAAGATTTATTGCTTTCGTTGAAAAATGTTATCAAAAGAGCCTATAAATTGGCGTAGTATGTGTTTATTGCTAAAAATAATACTAAAAGGAAGGAAAATTAGTGTCTTTCTTGTATTCTCACAAAATTAATGTGACTTTTAAAATTATACTATCGAATCGAAATCACCGATAATTTTAAAAATATATAAGAAGAAGATGAATCTTTCTTTTTCTTCTGGCATTATTTTAGTGATGGATGGAAATGGAATGGGGAAGAAGCAAGAGGAGGGGTAGCCGGCAGATGTCCCCAGCCGAATCTTGAAACATGTGCACCGGAAGTAACGAAGATTTCCCTTTCAACCTTTATTTTACTGTATATTATATATATATTGACATTGCAGCAGTGGCCCTAGTGGGAACATGCTTTGCTTCTGACACACTCGTCTCCTAGCTATTTTTCAATTCATATAATATTTTAAAATTATACCCAAAATAATATTACACGGAAGGTTTGGGGGGGGGTTTACTTTACTTCAACAAAAAAATCATATAATGTTTTAAAATTCTAACGAAAACCGATAAGGTTGGGTGAGTTATGACCTGTTCGAGTGTAGACTGTAGACGGAGGAATTAAGGACGCGACTATACTTTCATTTTGCATAGCTGTTGCCTGTTGGTGAGGAATTAAAAGGGGTACCGCATGCTTTGCTAAGCAATCAATTAATTGGGGATAAAAGTGGATGAGCTTATTAAGCATGAGCCCTAAGTGACCAAGTCCATCTTCTTAAAATGAGTATTTTATTAACTATTAAGATAGTTATAGTTAGTAAAATTATCATCAAACTGGGACAATAATTAATAAAGCCCATATATAGTGCTGATAGGTATTAGCCTCTTTTTTTTCCCGGATAACTAAGGATATTCATTAGCCATAATCCTCTTGTACAAGTTTTAAACTAGTACCTCAAGCAACACAATTACGGAGCCCTGAGAAATCCTAATTTAAGATTATTACTAAATGTAGCTCTGAATATTGTGTTCTTTTCACACTTAATCTCACAAGTGTGTCCACTTATCCTATAATATTAATATTGATTGGAATTCATCCAAAGAAAGAATAATATTTTATCTTATTGATAGGGCACTGGGGGGACCAAAAAATTGGCTCAAAACATATATTCATATAGATTCCCTAAGATCTAATTATTACTACACATAAATTTACACACAACAAACTTCTTTAAATGAGTCACTCCTAGCAAAAGTTGATGCTAAAGTTAAATAATGAAAGTAAATTGCCCCCAATGAATCCAATTACAACTTATTCTTGCTTGAATTACATAAAGGTCGTGCTTAGGCCCAGTCTTAAATTCTAAATAAAGATCTACAATAATTTTGTTATTTGGATTGCTAATAATCCCAGAATAACTGTAAAAAAAGTTTTATAAAACCTACATGTCTAGATTAGTAGTTGGATAGCCTAAAATTTATTTAGGCGTCTGAGTTCTATATAGACTCATACAATTTACTTACCTACAAAAAAAAAAAAAAAACACTTAATTCTATATAAAAAAAAGCCTAGTATTGCTTAGCTAAAGCCCATACTCCGTAATAGATACTTAACTTGGAAAAATTATTAATGAAGCCCTAAATTGTTGCTCACGACCATGTTCGAAATACATAAGGATCCTGAACCCAGTTGGATTTCAATAGAAAACCCATGCCAGTTTTGGGCTCAACCAATTTCTGCCTATTTGCCATCTATGAGACTATGAGGAATTTTTAATTAGCAGATTTATACAATTATTATACATCTGGATGATCTGATTATATAAATCAACTATTTGATTAGCACTTTAAAAAAAAATTGAACAAACCACTTTGAAGCAAACATTTTGGTAAGTCAAACAAGATGAGTATCATGAACCATCAAGTAGTTTAAGTTTAGTGGTCTCAAAGGAAATTTTTATTTTTTAAGATGATTGGGCATATATTATGGTAAAAGTTCGACTACCAAAATGAGAATCATCAATCCTTATAGTATTAGCTACATTGGATTCTACTGATATTTTGATGGGAACTGAGTTAGATAAAAGAGCTACAAATGGTTTCACCTGCTTGTCTTTTTTAATAGGATAAAAAAAACATATGAGGTCAAGAAAGAAAGATAAGGGAGATTTTGGTAGGGCGGAGAGAGATATTTATGTGATAGCTGGTTGAATCTGAGGATCCAAAGGGCAAATTTTTACAAAGAAGATAAAGAACAAGAAGGAAGTTGGAAAGAGTTGCAATTAGGGGATTTTTTTTTTTGGTAGAAAGTAAGGGCGACGGGCTGTGATTGGAAGTATGAGACGTTGGGATGGCTAGTGTTGGGCTGCTCGAGCCTTGAGGCAAGATGGCTTAATATGGGCCGTTAAGTCGATTATTTCTATTTCCTCTCTTCCCAACAGGAAGTTCTGATCTATTACTTATTCTAACATAGGCCTACATAGATGGGTCTGCATACTCTTGGCCCAAATTCATTGGGCTCACTTAAGATCCAATCCAAATACATTGGGCACAAATATGGAATAGACTAATAGTCAACAGAACTAGCTCATGTGCAGTGCCTCAAGATGGGGTGGTTTTGAATTACAGTAGAATAATATTATTTCATATGTTAAGTCTTTGGGAAACAATTTTTTTCTTAAATCCAGTTTTCCAGAAAAAAAAATTAGAATAGAAGTTCAGATGTCATGTGGAAAGCTGCAAGCCCTTTTTGAACATTGTGATTTCAATTCAATATAAAACACGTGCAACTCATAAATCTTCGCACATATATGGTTGTGAAAGAAAGAGGATCCAGGTATCAGTAGAACTCTATAAAATCATTAGATTCTTGTTAAAATTAAGTCAGAACAAGAAACAATTAGAGCAGGCAAAGGTACATGGTGACAGAGAATTCAGCAGAATTAAAATCTAAATTATAAGGGCAAAATTTCTACAGAAAGTTTCATCTGAAATATAAAATACTACAAACTCCTAATTAGCTCATACGTCAGGCATTACCATTCTGTTTGTTGTCTAGACTCTTGGTTTGACACAAGGCCAGCCATCTGAGAGACCTGTAGGATCAATCCATCAATGTCAACTGGGAGAAGAAGTTTGCGCCAGAGACATCCTGTGGAGATTACCTCTGGTGGTTGAATAATCATCACTATATCATTATTCTGATGCAACATTCCAATTACAGTCACACAGCTGCCTTCCTGGACATACCTGCCAAAATTTAAGGGATTTTGCAGTATATCAGTTATAAAGAATAAAAGCCCAGAGAGAGAGAAGTGATAAAGAATAATGCAGACTTAGTAGGAAATTTGAGCCTCCATTAGAACAAATGAGTTACCCTTCTTCAAGACGTAGTAAACGCGCTTCTTCTGAGAGGCTTCTGTCTCTTAACCATTTTCTCAGATCAGGTGATAGAGTTCTGCATTGTCTGGTAGTATTCACAAGTTTGCTCTCAATGGACCAAGGGAATAACTTTACAATCAGAACCAGCTTTCACCAGAGCTCTTACACCAGACTTTCTGTCCGTTATGTAAAAGTCAGTGGCAGACCTCTGTCAGGAGGAAAGACCAAGAAGGATTAAATTCCATAATCATATCAAACGTTCTAAATAGAAGGAGGTGGCAAGTATTTTTAATTCAAATAAGAAAATTACAAGGCAGGAAAACTATATTATGATATAATAGTGAGATGCTGGAAGTTCTGTTGATTTAATTAATGATAATTTGATTTCATAATGACTTCGGAATTTGACATTATACCATCGCTTGTGTGATGAGGTCTATTGATTTCCTTTTTCTACATCGACCGATATTATGATCATGTCAATCCTTTGTCCTATGCTGCACAGGTAAGAGTATGAGGGGAGATTGCTAGGTTTTTGAATATAGCAGATTATGTTTCAAAGTGTCTCATCAATATAAAGCTAGTAGCTGTTCAAATCTTCAGGTAGATATTATGTCAATTATGTCATCTATACGTTTGCTGTTTTAGTTCTAATGTCTGTAGAACCAAACAAGGCAGTAAGATATAAAGTTAGATATCTAACAATGCAGCATCCATTTTTCCATCTTATTGGTCCTTAACAGTTCTGACAATGCATTGCACACAATAATGAGACCTTTACTGTGTTACCAGAATAATCTCTGTAGTTTGAAAAGATATCGAATATTAATTGTAGATATCTAAGGTAGATTTTTGCTTGTTGGCCGAGTAAGCTGAGAAAACTAACAAGAGCAGATTAGGGATGGAACCAGAGACTTGAGAAGGTCAAACGCAACAGGCTGACACTACATAAAAGGGGGAGCAAGGGGGGTGGGGTTGGGGATGCAGTGAACTCAAGCTCAACTCAAAAAAAAGAAAACAAAGACAATCCAAATAGTTGTCAAATCCATGCAAATATTTATTGCAGTAACTCAATACATGAAGTCCCTCTTAAAGATTCTACACATTCAGCTTCCATAATAGCCTCATCTCATGTTTTATTGTATGATAATAGTATTTGTCACACAGTGATGTTTAAGATAATAAAGAAGCAACCCATTGTCAAAGCATCCCATTCTTTATAATACACAATGCTGAGCAAGCAAAAAACAACATATCCACAAAAGAAGCACAAAGTAAAAAAGGATATCAGGTAAATTAGTAAAAAGAATTGGAAAAGTAGAGCTAAACTCATTTGCGAGACGTTAAAGGTAGACCAGAATCATTTTATCTTAGGTGCTGCAATGTCCAGTATAAATGTGTGTCCGATTCAAGTTGAAAGTCGTAAAAGGTGAAGAGGAAGTGAAAGTTAGGTAGAGCAAGGTTGTAATGGAGAAAACCAGAAAATTTGAAGGCACAATGCCAATAAGATGTTTTGGAGCAAGTAGAGGTCGTGTTGAGTTGAGTTGAAATATTCTGCTTTAGTGGAGTTTTTCTACACCACAAGTTACTTGAAAACTTGAAAACAGTCATAAAAATTATAGTGACCTTAAATGTAATACATAAAATTGATTCAAGGTCTAAAACAGACATGGAAACAAATGATGCAAGTCATCAACCTCCTACTAGATCAACATCATACTCAATCCAATTAGGACAACCAACAGTTTATTAATACCAAAATAGGCTGAATGGCTTAAGTAGACTTTATGCACCTCACAATATGCCCGACTCCATCGAAAGCATGATTTCTTAAGATTCACTGGTGTGAGATCAAATCCTCGGTACTCATACAAAAGAGTAGATGCATAGATACATCTGGTAGCCTTTTCATAGGAAGATTCCAGGGCAACACTCCCACATGATGCAAGCTGAAATCATTAGAATTATAAAAGAATTGGTCTCCACCAGGTAGAAGGAAAATGTTACCTGCTAATAGAATACAGCACATAATGGATGATAGATGAGAATAAAAGAGGAAATTAACATGAAAATAAACAGAATCAGCTAACGTGATGGAAAAGTCTGCATGTTCAGAAACATGATTAATCTGCACAGTCAGCATGTCAAATGATATTAATCTGCAGTCTGCACAATCAGCATGTCAGATGATATGATTCCAATACTCAGTTCATCATGATGTTCGAGGAAAGAGCTATCTTCCTCACAAGAAACATAAAGCGTGTCTATCATAATTTCCCAATCACATGAAAAGTCAAGAGTGTGAAGAGCATGTTCCAAACAAAGCATTCATATCTAGAAAATAATTGCTTTGGTTCGCAAAATATGAAGTCCCTATCTCCAATCAGTACAAGTGAAATGAAAATTGGCTTAAATAGAATAAATTTTCAATTTTATTTAATATTTCTCATTAAATCACATATAGAAGGAACAAAGTGAATCCAAAGACATTAACACTAACAGTTAATAGAAGTTTATGATACGACAGATATCCATCCCTCAGATTGTTTATTTACCAATCTTCTATATCTTTATAAGTGAGAAGCTCAAAATACTTCACTCATAAATCCTCAAAATTCTGGTTCATAGCTTTCAACCACATCCTCTGATCTTATCCCCATTAAAAAATACAAATAAATAGACTTTCCTCCAAACAATTGCTAAACAAAAATGAAGGTAGAGGAAACCAGCTTTCAGTCATAAACTTCTTCATTTTAGAAGACCAAAAAACAGAAAAACCTCCAGCCTGCCAAGACTAATTGATTTATCTGGCTTGGCTGAGTTGATTTCTTCTTTTCTCTTTCTCTCATTTTCTGGAATTAAAAAGAACATAAACTATAAGATTGTAGCTTCATTTTGACATTCTTTGCTCTATTTTTATAGCAGCTCATTGGAGGGGAAGTGTTTCAAAGTCCATTAATTTACCACTAACTTTGACCACATAAAACAATAACAAACTAATAGTCACAATTAAGAGAGAGAGAGAGAGAGAGCGGTAAAAATAACAAAACTTTCTAACAATGCCCATGATTTGAACGAAGGAAATGCACAATTTTTCCGTTGCATTTCATTTTTAGCCGGAGGTTCACACTCTCATGGTTTTTACTTATCTTTTCAAAAAATCCAAAAGAAAACTAACATAACACTGCCAATTTCATGTTTCATCTCCTTCCCTCTTATTTTCACAGCAACCAACCAGAACACAAAACTATTCCACCAAAAAAAGAAAAATGCACACCATAAAGAACCCATTAAAAGAAAAGAATAAACAGAGAGGAAGAGAGAAAGAGTTGGTACCCCAGTGATCTTAACGAGCTGTCCCTCACGAGCCATCCTAAGGTCAGACTGAGGAAGAGAGCGAAGAAAGAAAAGAATTGCGCCATTGCTCTTCCACTGAAGGGTGTTCCAGACCATAAAGGCGATGACCAGAGCCGAGAGCACAAGTAAGGAGACAAAGAAGAGGGCGTTGTGGACCGCAATGAGTATGAGAACGGAGACAGAGAGGCCCAGAAGGAAGATGGGTATGAGAATGTAGAAGAATAGAGGAGGAATGGGATTGCAAGTACAGCAGTGCTGGTCTTCTAGAGCTGCATCAGAGAGCTCGTTCATCACTCTCTTTCCGTCCCGTGTCTCTTGACTCTCAGCCTTTGCTGAACCAGTGAGAGACTCGCAAGAGAGAGAGAGAGAGAGAGAGAGTGAGGGGTTCGGTACAAGTACGACGACGTTCTACTTTCCTTTTAGAACCCCTCGCAAGCAAACGACGTCCAGTTTGCCACTGCCCGTCCAGAATCCTTCTGTGAACGATACATTTTCGTTGCCGTTTTGAAAGCCATTTGCCCATTCGCATAGGTCATATTTAGCAACCATTTTATTTATTAACTGTTAAAGTTTTGTAACACCCCCACACATAATTAACTAGTGATTATTTTAAAAAAGTTATCAATTTACCACGAGTTTTTAAATATTGTAAGCATGGGAATTATCTTTAAAATATAAACAGGATTTCATTTATATTTATATGTTTAGCAAGAAGTGTTAAAAAAAATTTAATTATTTTAATTTTCTCTAATAGTCAATCAAATCAAATCGTTTCTTCAAAGAAAAAAAAAATCAAATCAAATCGTTCATTCGATAAAAACAAATGTTCAACTCAAGAAATGACAGATCGACATACAATTATAAGTGGGATGCAAAATTATTGATTAAATTTTTATATTTAAGACTTTTCAGATAAACTTTAAATAATTTAATTGAAATTAACGTTAAAAATTATATACATTAGTTCTACTTTCATGAATATAAAAAAAGAAAAACGAACAAATGATTTCTTTTAGGGTTTTTTTTTTTTATATATACCTTTTATGAAAATTTTATAAAAAAAGAATATTTCAAAATTTTATATACCTCGAAAAATTTATGATGTTAGAGCTCTTATATTCTTTTATGAAAATTAAATAGATAAATAATTCGTCTAATTCGCTTGGACTGAGGGAAGTGGGTTTCGAAACTTTAACCCAATATGGAATAGACTCCTCCTCCTCTCTTCTAGCCTGTAAAAAAGGTGGGAAAGAAGGAGAAGGAGAGAGAGAGAGAGAGAGAGAGAGGGGAAAAAATTGGTGGCCACCGCCGAGAAAAAGAAGAAGAAGAATGGAATTGGATCGTGCAGGCTGCGACGAGGGTCTAACATCGACCCAGGTTCCACGGTATTGTTCTCAGTTTCTTCACATTTTGCGTTTAGGCTCTGTTTGGTTGCGAGAAGATTTAAGTATAAAGTGAATGTTAAAAACAAAGGAACAAATAAAAAAAGAATTGAGTATACTCTTTGACATCACCGTCTGTTTTTTCAGTGGACGGTGGAATCTTGAGGAGCATACGCTTAAAGCATGAAATAATCAATCGGGTGGGGGTTGCTTGATACGTTGATGCAGATATATTTAATTTAGAGGAATTGATGCTGAGGATTATGAAAAAGCATTGCCGTGAGAAGCAATAATAGTTTATTCTATATATATATATATATATATATATATATACGGTTAGTTTATAGTTAAGTTTTAAGGACAATATGCTTTGAAGAGAGAATCTCTATCTCTATCTCTATATAAGCTTCCAGACAATCAACATTGAACATCACATTGCAATTCTAGGGTTGGAAAATAATGATTTCAAATCTTGAAATCAGATATTTTGCAATTCTGATGTTAAGTCAGTGTAGCATTAATTACCTCTTTGACTGCATTGAATGTTAAAGTTGCTTTCATCATTTAATACATGAAAGCAACTTGTGTCTGTCCTGGATGGTGTAAGATCTGCTATTCTGGAAGAGTTTGATTTGTCACTGAGGAGTTTTCTTGATGGTTGAGAAGATCAGCGCAGCTTGGGAAAAGTGAAGATGCAGAAGAAAAGACCGGTGAAAGGAATAGAAGAGCACAGGAAATAAGCTCCAATCAAATCATATATAGTTTTGAAAATGAAGATACTGCACTTAGCTTAAACCGGATCTAAGATTAGTACTCTAATTTAGAGAATCAGGGCCTTTTTTTTGTGTGTGGGGATAGAGAGAGAATGTTCTAGAGGACTTTATACAAAATACATTTTTGTGGTTGGAAATTTTGTTTGCCGAGTTGCAAGGATATGGGTTAAAGATAGAAGAGTATAGTTTTCTGAATTCATTGATTTTACTCTGTGATTGAAATGCTAATAAAATTTAAAGAAGTGCAATTTTGCCTAGGGCTAGGTTTAGAATGCTTGAATTATCAGGGCCAAGAGAAAAGGGCATATGTGAGAGAATGTATTGGGTTGAAGCAGAGTATAGTTTTCTGAATTCACTGATTTTACTCTGTGATTAAAATGCTAATAAAATTTAAGTCAAAGATAGATTTATTCTAGGAAAAGGTCTATAATTCTCATAATGTCTATGCTAGGACATGCTGGTCTGTTTATGGTTCACTTATTCCGGTGTATTAAAAGATTAATTAATTTTAATTTTTCTTTTGATTTTTGTGGTATACGAAGAGGAAATGTGAATGCTAATCCAAAATTTGTGTTGGAAGATGCACAAGTGATAAATGACATTGAAGGTCTGATGGAAATATGATTATTTTATGTCCCTAGCTAAGTGTTATTGGTTCCCATGGTCTTAATATTTTACTAGTGCAATATGAAAGATCTGAATAGAAAAGCTTTGAAAAGCTTTGGACTGTTGGACATGTCAGTCTTTCCTTCTTCATGACGTTTTATTATTAAAGTCCTCAAGTAACTTGGTCAATCTTTATTTTGTTTTATCTACTCCTTTTTTCATAATAAATATATATTACTTCCTTCCTAAAATAGATTATAACATTTCCTTTTTGGAGTTATCTCAAAATCTATAAATTTCCTAAAAATGGAACTTTATAATTCTTCATTTCCTATATTACTCATTTCTTTTTAAAAAGCAAATAAGATTCTCATCAAAATCGTGTTACGTTTAATATAAAAATTAAATATTTTTTCCTTTTCACAAATAATCATGCATTTCAAACCATCAAATCTAGACAAGGGAAATATGTTGTAACTAGTGTCTCCAGTAGCTTAATTAAGATTAGGAATTATGGCTTCTTATATTGTTGTTATGTCAACTGGCAAAGATGTACTAGCACCTATATTAGTCACATAACTACTAGTGTAATTCTCTGGTGTCTAATTCAGGAATACTGATGAGTTACAGAAGCATAGATTATTTTGCCTGATGCAGATATTGTCATTAAGAACTCACTTAGCAAGTTAGTTATGTAGATTATTTATGTTTCTTATGTAGCCACAGCGTATTTTCTGTTCTGTGATTAATATTCTGTGCACACTAGGAGTTCACTTGGTCATTTGTGGGTACATTTGAAGCTTATAATTGTTCCCTTATCTTTTCAATGATTGTTCCAGTGACGCACTTGTATGTAGAAATGTTCAATCGGCATTACATAAAATTAATTGCACCTGGTGTGAAGGTTTGCTCTGTTGAGTATTTTTTTTATGAGTTTCTTTGAGGTGCCATACAGTATAAGGTTCATTGTTAGTATGAAAAATTCAAGAAGAATATCTACTAGCAGGCAGAGGATCCAAAAGCAAGATTTAATGAAACTACAATAATGATATTCGAACAAAAACCTTTTAGGCCAATCGGGATTAAATCAAGCCAACTTGCTCAGTTCTTTGGTTTCACTCTCAGAGTATCACATCAGGAGCTCTTAGGATCTTTGTTCAAGAACTGTTTGTTGGTGATTGTAATATGGACCCAGATATTACGTTACGACTTTATTTAGGGGACCAGGACAGGTATTGTTGAAGTTGGTGATAGATAAAGTCATTAGGTTTTTTTTCTATGGACATGTTGAGTATTATTTGATTTGTCTAAGATTTTGTGCCAATCTTAAGTGGTGAATATTGTTTCACTAGGTAAGATTGGCAAAACTCCCCCGAACTCTAGAGGATCCCATGTCAAACTATGGATTTTTGAGTGGTTTAGGATTGTGTTTAGATGTAAGAGAGAGACTGGCACGGTTGATAGTATCTTCTGTGTTTTCTCACATATGATTGTTCACTTGATCCATGGATGTTCTAATCCCCAAGCATGATAATCGAAATTTTCTCTTGCTCATTCCTATGGATGTAGGTCTTGTGGCCAAACCACTTATGTATCTTCTTTTAGTATTACTTTACTGCTCTGTTGAGGGAAACAAAGTTAAGAGTCTATTGTGACATATTACTCCCCATCACTTCTGGGCTATCTGAGGTGGTATTATCTAATGCTTTTTTGTATTGGATGACATTGATCCTGCAGATGAGTACAGCGATATTTGGTTTATCTGATTTGCTAATATCTTATGAAGAATGTTGCACGAGTAGAAAATTTGTATCTAATCATTCTATAACTATATAATTTCCTTCTTTGTATTTTGAAATCTCGTGTCTTTCCCAGTACTGGTATCATGTCTCATAGCGTTTATTTAGTTTGAATTACTTGTTTGTTTTCTATTGATTTCGCAAATAATTCTGTAGTTTCCAGTGGCGCAAACAACTGAAGCACATTCCTTGAACATTGGCCTTATGAAACTTGTTTATTTGCACAACCATTTGAAAAGCAGAATAATTGAAAATTGAAGACTAAATATGGGGTTTTCTTATTTTTTACGATGATACCAACTCCTTCAAAATTCTACTTGAACTAGTACATTTGTATATTTTGGTGGCCACTACTTGTGAATGATTTCTCTCTATTTTTTCCCTGAGCCCATAAGTCTGCATATGAACTCTTTGGAGACTTGCCCCATGGCACTTTTTTTATTTCTTCAGTTCCTCAACTACAAGTCTCCAAATTATACTTCGTGGCCCAAACAATTGGGAACTGCAACTTTGAGCCGCATTTGGTTAATTGGGATCGACATTAGCAGCTTTTGCGATCTCATGAAGCAGATAGATGGATTTTTGTCTACGGTTCGAAAAAGATACATTCATTCCTTCTGAAATCATTTCTGTAGTGTGTATACCTTCCCCTTCATGAAGCAGATAGAATCTTTCAGCAGAAGGAAGATTATTTTGCATACACAACCTCCATGCTTTGTTGAGCATTTTCATTCAAGACCAGAAGTCCCACCACTGAGAATCACTATTGTATTGGTGGAAGAGACCATCAGAGTTCAAACTGCTCCAATCTTTTTCAGGTGATGTCAAGGAGCTATCGGCATCCACCATATTCAGAAGGTTGGGTTCATCTTCCAGTCCAAAGTACTCTGCCTTTATGCTTGTATCCTCATCTGACAGGACACCTATTCCATGTCCTGATTTATCAGTTGACAAGGTTGGCTTTGTTTCCAATTCACATCCGGTCGCGTCTCCATTGCCCAATTCACTTCGCGTGCTGTTTGCAGCTAGATCTGGCTTGCAATGCCTTTCCTCCTGCGGCTTTTGCATCAGATCATTCAGCTTCTGCAACTGTCAAAAATAAAGCCATCTTCGTAAGTCCCCATCTGAATTACAAATGGGTCTGTATAGACTCTATTCATTAACAAAATTACCTGTACAACCAAGTCCTGCTTTTCTTTCTTAGCAGCTTCAAACTTGGAAGCCAGGGTGTTGTAATTGGCTTGAAGTATGCTGTATTCTCGTTCGAGCTGCTTTGACTTCCATCGAGCTCTCTTATTCTGAAACCATATTGCAACCTGTCGTGGCTGCAACCCAAGCTCTGTTGCCATCTGCAGCTTCTTCTGTGGCTCGAGCCTTGCCTCTGACTCAAACATTGTTTCCAATGATCTGATTTGTTCATCGCTAAACCTCCTTTTATTCTTGTTCTTCTTTGTCATAGGGGTGAGCGAGTCGATGCAGGCAAAAGGCTCTGCTGCCACCACCGTCGAAGGAGAATATTCTCCGTCATCTAACATCTTGTTGGGATTCGCTTCACAACTGTCTGCGGAAACTTTTAGTCCTTGAAGCTAGGTGATATTGCAGGTATTTATTAACTCGTTATTTGGGAAAATGTTAAGTCTATAGACTACATAACATAGTTTCGGGTCTGAGGGGGTCTCCTGATTGCTGCTTTATATCCAAAACCTATGGAGTTTGATAACGTATACTGCTTTTCCACCAATGCCTTATGGGTGTTGCCCATTTGTTGTTAATCCTTTCATTATTTGATTAAGTGTAGATTAAGCTCTTTACAGGAAAAAAAAAAAAAAAAAAAACGGCGCCAGCTTTTGGTCCAAGCCGTCTCCTGTAGTATTCTTGGCTTGTGGCTTGCTTACGACCTCTTACGTGGGATGTCGCATTGCCACACTGTTTCATCATTTTATATTCTTCGTGATATAATAGTAAAATGTCTCGTCATTTTCATTGCCATCGTCGTCTTACTCCTAAGCCTTTGTCCTTAACTACATAGTGTCGGTGCTCTAAATCACGTGTCGTTCAAGTACACCTATTTAATATTTATTTTGAGAAATAATGAGTATGACAAGGCCTTGCACAGGAACAATGATGAAGATGAAGAAAGAACCCATTGTTTTTTGATATTTTTATTGGATTGTTTTGAAAAATAGCTTCTTTGTTCTTATAGGGTGACGAAGGTTTATAGAAGAAAGTGAAAGGATGGAGAGTAGGATAGATTGCTTACTGAATTTTCATGGTCTCCGGCCTAGCCTCCCCTAATAGAGGGGTGGCCGGCCACTATGAGGGGGAGGTGTCTTTGTAGTCATCACTTCTATATTTTTGTTTTTTTGTTTTTTTTTAAGAATAAATATCAAATCTAAAATCTGTTAAATAGAACATACAGATAGTGTAAAATGTGTTTGACATGAGTTATGTGTCGTCAACTTAGTAGTCTGGCATGACACATTGTTAACTAATTAGATGATAGGATTTATTTGAAATTGAGGTAAAACTTAAAAACCTATTAATTATAAAAAAAATTTAAAAAAAATTATAAATTTAAGGGTTAATATTGAAACTACGTGGTCATGCAAAAACCTAAATGCTAAAATTTTTAATTTTGAAAAAGATTAAAACTTCAGAATATATATATATATATATATATATATATATATATATATATATATATATATATAAGAATTGCTAGACTTGCATAGGATTTTTACAAAAAATCCTTACAAACACATGTGGCAAGGAAAAGACAAAAATATGTCTTTTCCTTGCCACATAATTTGTAACTCATATTTTAATGTTCTCTTAAATTAAAGGAGGACGGTCTCTAAAGGCAACTGTCATATATTTTGAGATTGGATTTTGGTAGACATGATGACACGATTTGGGAGGGACTAAGGCTCTGTTTACTTCGACGTAAAATTGTTTCCGTTGGAAAATATTTTCAGAGAAATCATTTTCCCTAAAAGTATTTTCTGTCGAAAACATTTTACGGTGTTTACCGCATACAAAAAATTACAAAATTTATATATATATTCATTAAATCATATTAAACTCTAAATTTACAGGTAAGTCCTGGGACTTGCCCATGACTTAACCAAGACCCTTCGGGACTTGACCAGGACTTATCCGAAACTTCAACGAGACCCGCTCGAGACATGATCTCAGTGCCAGGATCCGCACGAGACACCTCGAGAATTCTTGGGATCAACTTGGGACTTGATCAAAACCGGCCCGGGACTTGTCCGGGACCCGACTGGGACTCACCCGGGACTTGACTAGGACACCTTTCGGGACTTAACGTGACACCTTAGGACTTGGCTGGAACCCACGGGATCGGCCACACTGCGAACTTTATCGAGACCCGCTCGGGACCTACCCAGGACTTGACCGGGACACCCCGGACTTGTTGGAACCCACGGGATCCTGCCGGGACTCCACCCGAGACTTGACTCGAGACAGCTCGGGACTCACCGGGACTTAGTGACTGCCAGACTTGACGGGACACTTGCCCGGGACCACAGACTTGACTAGACTTGTTCGAGACTAAGTCCCCAAGGGGTTCTCAGTGACTTGGTAGGCCAAGTCCGGTGTCCGGCAGTCTTATCAAGTCTCGGATGGGTCCCGGTCAAGTCTTGGTCAAGTCTTGGGTAGGTCTCGATCAAGTCCTGGGCAGGTCCCGGTTGGGTCTTGAGCGGGTCTCGAGCAAGTCTCGGGTAGGTTCCGATCAAGTCCCAAGCAGGTCTCAATCAAGCCCCAGGCGGGTCCCGGACAAGTCCCGGGTGGGTCTCGATCAAGTCCCGGACAGGTCCCAAGAGGGTCCCGGTCAAGTTCCGGGTGAGTCTTGGCAGGGTACGTCAATTTGAGAATGAAATGCTCAAAATCGGAAATTGGTTTACGGTTTTGAAAATCGTAAACCATTTTTCGAAAATTAAATAAGAATTTTTGATCAAAGAAAAAATGTTTTTCATTGACTATTATTTTACATCTTAGTAAACACCGTAAAATACAAAATATTTTCTTGAAAATCATTTTACGTTGAAATAAATGGAGCCTAAATAAAAACTTGAAACTGGCCTTGGTAGACTTCATTCATTGCACCTTTGTACGTATATACTGAAGTGTGCATATAGAAAGGCAGGGTTCAAGCCACATGCTTTAGCTACTTGACCATAAGCCGCGCAATTAAGCTACTTGATTAGAGTGGTTAAGTTGAGTCTCAGTCATAAACACAGTAGTAACAACGTGCCTAACTTTAAGTCTTATAAATGATAAAGTTTAAAAAACCATTGCCTAATCAAAATTAAAAATCAAACAAGTCATATTTTCGGCCAATAAATTTAGTTGCTAGACGACACCTAGTGTTGTTAGGTGTCACCCTCCAACCAATAATATCTTGCCGGGTGCCTTCGGTCAAGACTAAAAATCCCATTACGTTTGTCTTTTTCCTTTTCCTTGGGAGATTTTGGGGGCTACCTCATGACGTGGCGAAAATCTAATGGGTTACATGAAAAACTCGTTGAATATTTGAGACACGTACCCAGTTTTCTTTTCTCTTAGCTAGGGACAAGTTTAAAGGTATAGGTGTCCACCTTACCTTACTCGTGCTTTTTTGATAATCCCTTTCTGCTTGCCACGCGGCGTACGGGCCTTGGCTTTTAATCCATTCAAAAACAAAACCACTCACTTTGGTCATTTTCCTTTGTGCGTCCACAGGAAGGCGATTGACGATGCAGCAACCTCTTCTTTTCTTCTTCTTCCTTTTTTTTTTTCAAATTTTTTTCCAAAAGGTATGTGGGGCTCATACAAGGAATGTCTTCAAACAATGTTCATGAAATGCATCCTAGTCTTATCAAATGCAACAGAAGAAAATTTTTGTAGTTTTTTTGTCTACATTGAGACAGACTTTGTCATTTTTAAATTGTAAGCACAGCGAGACAGAAAAAAGGGGAAGGGCTAGGTGAGAGATGAAGATATTTATCACTGTGAAAACGACACTAGTTTTTGTCTGGATTAGGCGGTGATATGATAGTTGATTTAACCATGAAGGAGATGAACCAATCCATAACGGAAGAGTGGCAGTGAAGGAGATGAACATCTAGACGAATGGTAGAGGGAAGGATAAAATTTTGATTAAGCCAGCACTTTATGCCACATTAGCTCAATTTAGTTGATGTCTTCTCTGTTTTTCTTGCTATTAGCTAGGGTGAGTTTATTATTTTATCCTTTGATTAAGTCAGCAGTGCTGGCTGTGCTGTACCTAATCGTTTGTTATAATGAATAAAATTCTTAGAGACAATATTTTTCTAAACGTTTGTTTGAAGGGGTTTTAGATTCCCTATAAAAATCTGTCTTAGTTTGTCACGTTAACACAAGCATAGTGTTGGAAGAAGGGGATTATATTGCACTCATAGTCATGGAACTTGTCATATATCAGATATTTCTGCAGATAGCTATGAAGACTCGATGCAAGGATTCCTTTGGTTTTGGATTCATAATTTCAATACGTACAATTTGAAAATGCAATTTTTCAAAATATAGCTAATCAAAATTACAATTTAATATTTACAATTTTACAATTTAAAATTTAAAATTGTGTTTTTAAAAACACATTATTTGCCTGTAATTTGAAAGCATATATATTTTTTAAAAAATAACAATTTTCAAAAATGTACCTCCACATTTTCTACAATGTTATTTAAAATAACACTTTTTGTCCATCAATTACAATGCCAAAAGCACTCACATGGTGGCCAGGGAATTAAGTTGGGGATAATGCTAGACATTCCAATATTGGATTCTTCCCAAATGATGCGACAAGCATTTTTTTTCCTTAGGATAGAGTTTGATAATATGAACTCATGGCTTATGAGTTGACACTAAACAACATATGATAATAAATGGTTACTTTTGGAGAACTTTTAGTTTTAGAGGATGGAATGAGGGGAGGGTAAGATCGACGGTAAGAATATCACGTTTTTGGACTGAATCTGACTTGGGCCGTAAATATGTAGGCTGATGAGCTTGTTTGGGCCTCAATCCAAAAGGATTTTGTCCAAAAAGATTTCAATGACTGCCATCTAGAGCAGCTCATTCAATATCTTTACTTTCTATTTTCCTTCAGCCCACCCACACCAGCCAACCACTAAAGGTCCATTAGGGCCCCATCACCCTCCAAGCTACTTCCCAGACCATGGGCCACTCAAGACATAGGCCTCAGTTCCTACATGAGCCCGTTCGATTACAAAGGTCCGAAGGAGCTAGCCTATGGTGTTGTGCCACAACATCCCAGAATTGAGGGACAGGTCCACCGAGTAGCATACGAGCTCAATGCACCAAATTCCTTTCTCCCCGGCCACTTGTGTACTGAAAAGATTGTGATCACACAAGGCAATATGATCTGCCATTTATTCCATTACAGATTGATTTTATATCCTCCATAATCAACTTTTCATGTTGATTCCTTACCTTCGGTGATTGCCAAAACAGTGCCAAGGCTAGTGGATCCCACTTGCCAATTAGGGATAATTGAACAATCGAGTACTCATTCGCTGAGATAGGTAACTAATTTCTTACCTAGTTCATTGGCAACCACAGATGGCGGAGACCAGCGGCGTATCTTCTCTACCTTAAACAAGGTTAAGGACTTTCATAGATAACCTGTGAGATTGTATGTATGTGTAGTAGAACATACACAGCGACCAGTCCTAGAGAACTATTTAAATACTGGAAGACATGTTGCCGGCATGTCACGTGTCTTGGAGTTTAAGGATAGTTGAAAATTTTATGGTGGTGCAATAAATGTTGTGGAATTAGGTCCAAAATTTGCGAAAAAGGAGGTGATCGAGGGAGTACAGTACATCACAATGAACCCAATTTAGTGTAATGAAGGTTTGGTTGGTGCGAGCTCTAGGGTTGACGCCGTCTCTACTCTCTAGCTAATCCAAACCCGAAAGGGACTATATATCCCAGCCAAAAAAGTGCCCCTACAACAATTACCACTAAAACAACTAATTAGGTTTAAGGACTTGATTGTATAATTTCTTTTAATTGTTTGTTTAAATTCCTTAAAATAAAACCCACAGTTTGCGTATCTGTTCGCTTTCTCGGTCCAGTCACCAAATTGACTTAGAGTGCCAAAAAGCTTCCTCAAAAGTTTCCTACTTTTCAACTAATACAGTAATACACTATTCCAACACCACCTTTTTTCTTTAAGAAATTTCACTCCCCACTCTCTCTCTCTCTCTCTCTCACAAACACCCAAGCACCCGCACACGCACAGAACAAAGCACGTGAGGAAGCAGGAGAGTCTACGTATACCCAGGTGGTGCTGGAGGGGACCAAAGTCCAAAGAAAGAGCGCGCGCGCGAGAGAGATAGAGAGAGAGAGAGAGAGATGTCCTTTGTAGTTGAATTTGAATCTGTTTGATTGTCTTATTAATAATATATAATATGTAATTCATTAATTATGATCCAATAATGGAATTCTCGACAACCTGGGTTGGAGATGCAGGGATTTGACATTTACGTGTTGTTTCTTTCCCACTCTCTCTCTCTCTCTCAAACACAATTTTCAAGACTGTGAAAGCGTTGAAATCTGGAACCAGAGTATCGTCCTCTCCGTTTGTCACTCTGATGTACAGCATAGAGAGAGAGAGAGTGTTATAGCATGGCAGCTCATGTTCCGGGAGTACCCCTTGGATAAAACAAAGGGGATCCATCTCATGTGTTGGTATGTCGATTAATTATAAAGCTTCACAACTTGCTCCATTTCTCTAATTTATCAACATCAAACTATTTCATATATATATATATATATATATATTAAAAATTAAAGCAAAAGTCAAGGTAGGGCTGTTCCATCTTTTGTCACTAGCTGATTTAGTTCTTAATTCTATGCCCATTTCGAGCACCCAGTAGATTTTTCTTTAAGCATTTTTAGCTGTTTTGGTGAGGCAAAATGTTGAAAAAAAAAAAACAAAAACTTTTCCAACATGCTCACCAAACCAATAAAACTTATCGATCTCCTCCATTTTTTATTTTATATTGAAAGCATATGACCTTTAGGATAAGAAAAATATTCAAAAATATGACCGTCATGATGAAACAAGTATTAAAAAACTATAACCATCACGAAAAGACAAATTTTAAAAAGTATGAATGTTATAGAAATAATAAAGAAATATTTGAAAAAAAAATAATCCACTTTCTAAAATGTCGTGACCGATGAAATTATTGTGAAAAAGTGAATAGCTAAAATAAATATATATATGATTTTTTTTTATAGTTATTTTAGAGACAAACTTATAGGAAATTGTGTTAAAACTAAACAGCTATAAGGATTGCTTGGTGGAAGCTAATTTCGTTTTCTTTTGCAATTCCCATACATGCTTTTATTGTATGCCTTTATAGTTGTGTTGGCTGTATAGAGATGAAGTTAGATGTATGTTTGCTTGTAGTGATGAATTCTGTATAGATTTGTATTGTAAATGTTGTAGATTGGTGATAGATGATCATCTGTTGGTCCAGCATATTGCAAGAGAGTCTGTGCAACTTCTCATTTATCTAAACAAATAAGGGGAAAATCATATTTAGCTCTTAAATTTTCATCTGACTTGAATTTCAAGAAAACAACTCTTAGGTTTTGCCCAAATTTAAAATAGGTTCTTCTGTCACTTTACCGTCAAAGTTAATGGTTTGTTATTTGCTACATGTCTCATTTGACATGTCATGAATACCCAAATGCAATAATGCTAAGCAAACAAGTGTTAATTCATTCATAGAAAAACAAAACAAAAACAAAAGACCAACAAAAAAATAATTGTAAAATTTAGAGAACCACAAAACCTCATATTAATTAACCTAAAGAGTAAACCCTCAATAATAAAAGACTTTGGCTCCATTGACGTGGCATTGCATTGGGATGTTGAGATAGACATTGACATGTCAACTAAGGACTAATCGTCATGTCCACGAAATGGAGTAACTTGAGATTTTTTTTTTCTTTTTTTTATAAAAACCTTGCCATTGAAATAGTAATGAATAATTTTTACATGACTGTAAAGAGCTCATGCCCCTTGATTAGATGTCGAGCATTACATTATAGAATTATGGAGTAATGCTAAAATTATATGTGTTTCTTGTGTCCTCTAAAAATGAAGTAACTATTAAAATTATCATTAGGCTTGTAATTAATCATTACTGAATTTTGATCAAATGATAATTTTAAAAACAACCTCATTTTTAGAGAGAGACAAGAGAAACATTATAGATAAATTCTAACATTACTTATGATACAAAATATTTGCACAATATAATGCCAGAGGAGATCGTTTGTAAGTTGCGCATGTGGGTATCATTCTTCATTTCTCTCCTCCTTATAATTGCTTAAAAAAGATTTTACAGTGTAATGACAGGCAAATAAAACCAGAATTGTTTCCTTTCTCTACTCCCCCCCCCTTTCCCTTCAATTCCAACCGAACAAGTAAAAATATGCCTCTGGATGTGATTTACTGGCCACAAGATCGATCATGAACCATCTGTAAGTTTCTTGGTTCAGTCCTTTGTCAAAGTAACCTAATTGGGCTTTCACTTTTCCAGCCAAGGGAGAGAGGGTGGTTTGTTAAACACGTACCCTCCCACCCCCAAATATTATTCACGTCATTTTTTCAAAAAATTTACACCAAAATATTCTTACTTTTTCTATCACATTATTCACTTTCAACTATTATTCAAATAAATAAATAAATCATTAAAAAAACAAAACAAACAAAAAATCATTTTTTTAGCTTTCTATACCAATTACTACTTTCTTTCTTTTTTTTCAACAACTCATGAACAATATTTAGGTGTGGCGTAGTATTTACCAAACAACGCAAGAGAGACAACTTCATAATTTAACCCGACAAGAAACAATTGACAAATTAATGAGGAAAATTGGAGCCATAAATTTTAGAAGCCACTTGAATTTTGTTGTATTGGAAGATGATATATATTATTGGTTGTGTCAAGTCTCTATCTGATTACCAAGAAAGTAGGGAACTAGAAAAACCAAAGATCTCTATCCCATTGTCATCATTTATTTTGGAGAAAGTTATTCGAAATTTGAAGCAATGTCATTAATTAGTTGAGTTCTACCAAACCCTAATGCTCAATTTTGAAGTGGATATATTTTTTCTTCTTCTTCTTCTCGTTGTTTTTATTATTATTTTATTGTTCTGGAGGGTGACTTTGATAAGGTCGCAGACTCGCAGGATGCAACGCAGAAAAGTCGCCGAGGAAATGGGATGGGGCGGGATGAGTAAAAAGGCAAGGTGAAAAGCAAGGAGTGGGCCCCTGAGGCCCATCTGTCGGTCATCGCATCGATTTCCTCGCCCTGCTCAAAAGCGACACGGCAGACGAGGGTCCCCTCATTTTCACGAAAAGATAATAAACAAAAAGGGTGAAAAATATATATTATTTAATATATTGGTCATTTAATTTATATTAGTTTATATGATGCAAAAAGGTGGAAAAAAAACTATTAAATAGGCTTTCCATTATCGGGCAGCTCAAAAACCCAACCACTCCTCTGACTCACTTCTAAAGCCCTCCTTTACTTTGATTCCTTTTCTATTCAAATCATTTATGCCATCATTCATAATTTTTTTTTTTTATCATTGTACATTTATCAAAATCCTACGGTCCAAAAGGGTTTCTTATTTACAACCCTATACTACATAGCCAGGAGTTATGGTAGACTATGTTTAATGACACCATCGAGCATCATATGCCCAAAATCTAATGGTGGGTTTTCACTTTTGTAGTACTAATTGTTACGGTCGGTGCTTGTACGAGGTGTAAACATCAGGGTCTTCTGGCAGATCCAACGGTGGATATATATTATCAGTTTAACCTATATATAGTTGAGAGAGATAGAGAGAGAGTGTGTGCATGGGGCCGTGGTCATTTCTGGAAGTGAGAACCCCCAGCTGGTAGGGTAGAGCCTGCACCAATCTTTTGTCTTTTTTTAACATTGCCTTTGCTCGATCTCTTTTTTACTCTTCTTATAACACTCCCCCATCCCATTTCATTCTCATTCATTCAATCCCCCCCACCCCCTCATCTCTCTCTCTCTCTCTCTCTCTCTCTCTCACACACAATATCCCCCTTAAAGGTAGGCGATACTCTTGGGGGGGATAAGCTCTTCCTCAGAGGCAGAGAGAGTTCATGAAGGTGGTGTTGAATATATGAAGATCATGGGAAGCTTTTTCTTTTGAGGGGAATGTTGTCTGGCTCGAGGACACTTTTATTTGATCCATTTTCTTTTTCTTATCAATTGAAGATGATATTTTGGTCATGTTTCAGTGTCGTCGGACCAGGCTTCATTCCCCCCAATTTTATGCTTCCATCCCATGGAGTCATGCCATCATGGTCTACATGCAAAGGTCTGGTTTCTTTCCTGTTTCTGTTTAAGATTTTACCCTTTTTAGTAATTTTCTTGGGAATTATCGGAAGTAGTTAATCATGGGTTTTTGTTTCTAGAGCAATTAAGGATTTTAGTTGTTTGCAGATTGGTGTAATGATGGAGTATTTTGACTATTCTTATTACTCCATCGTATGGATAAAAGGTTTTCATCATTACTCCTTTTTATTTTCTTTCTCTGATCACGTTATGATGGTGTTCTTGTCAGTCTTAGCCCTTTTTCTGCTTCATTATTACACGGATCTTCCTCATGATGGCTTTCAGCATCTGATCTGTCTGTTTCTGCCATTTTTCAGATCTGGCTTTGAACTTGTGAACATTCCCCTCTTTTTCACGTTCTTTTTCTTTTCTTCTCCCATCCCTCTCTCCTAGGGTTCCTTTGGTTTTAAATTTTGGCACTAATCTCAAAATAAATCTGTCCTTAAAAGCATAAGTGACCATTATGTTAAGGTAAACAAGCAAGCCTAGTGATACCCATTTCTGTCAATCTTCAAAATGTCCTCTTTTTTACTTATTAAAGAGTATAATAATGATAAAAGATTAGGCACCCTTTGATCTTTATGACTAATATTTCTCATCCATATAATAATTGTTAAAAGCTTTGTATTCTCCGCCCCCTCTGAGGTTTTATACATGATCGTGCTAGCCTATAGATGCTGAACAAGCTTCGATCTTTACAAATTAAAATTGGAAATGAGTAACAAATTCAGCTGCATCCAGGGCTTTGAATTCGTAATTAAAGATCAAAAGAGTTATTTTTACCTGTTTTTGTGACTACAATAACTATCATCTATCTGCCTTTCCTTGGGGTTCATTATTTCATACAGAGATATCAGCACACGACAAAAACAACTTTTGTGAAGACTGTGCGTGTATATATATATATATATGTGTATGTACATAACATGTGTATATATGTTCATGTTTTCTTTTGGGTTTCGCTAAACATGAAGGAGGAGCATTATGCAAATACAAAGTGCAGTAATATATAGCATTTACATATATTTTTGTGCTTGTGCTTGTGTTTGTGCCGTACACTTTAAGAATCAATGATCAAATCCTGCTGTAAAATCACTTCTGGATTTTAGTGTTTGTAGCTTCGTCGTTCTTTACTTGCATTTCCTTTAATCCCGCTTGTCTCATAGCGCATTGGAGCTCTCATGTGTGAAAGAGACATTCTTAGATAAGCGCAAGGAGAAAATAGTTGATTAGAAAGATTGCCATAGCCCCTATCTACGACTCTTGGGCATAGGCCGGGTAACACCTATCATCTCTCTCTCTCTCTCTCTCTCTCCCCTGTGCTCCTTCCTTCACATAACTATTTGGGTATGTTAATTTGTTAATATATATGTTCTGCCCAAAGTATTCTATGCGACATAAATGTGATTAAAGGTTAAAATTATTTGTGTTTTTAAACAAATATAAGCATAAGGGTGGTTTCTTTACTAACCATATGTTTTGAATTTCCAAAGGCATGGTAAATAAAGTCCATATATCATAAAGTAGCCCGTTAGGAATCATGTAGAAAACAAATGTCAATTTCATTTTTTCCTCACCTCATGTTATTTAAGGTGGTACGTGTGCATTGTATCTATCTTGATTGATAAAACCAATTTCTCTAGTTTAACTTCATGGGTAGTAGTAAATCCTTTATGTACACGTTTCATTGTCGTTGACGGGATTGTATGAATATTGCTTTCCCTTAAAGAATTGGCTTTTGTTAAGTTGAAATTGCGTCTATGGTTACCTTTGCAAACATAAAGTAGAAGCCCCGTTGCTTTGCTTTTTTACTCATTAGACTTTAGTCATTATGTTTTTTGGAGAGTTGCTTTACTATAATTTCCGAGAGAGAGAGAGAGAGAAAGAGATTGGCTCATGTATGTAGATATGATGAATTCCCATAAAAAGATAGCCTTATTATTGCCACAACTTTTTATGAACATGAATTTTTTGCTAGCTACTTGACCAAGACTACAAAAAAAGTTTTTGAAGGCTTTTGACTATCGGACGGGAAGCTGAGGACCTCTTCAACATAGGCTGTACAATCTTTTGAACTAATTACTCAAATAGGATAGTATAATGAAGCCTGTCATTTTTTTGTGGAATCCAAGGTAACTTTGATCTCACCATTTTCCCCAAGTCTTGTGATTGCAATATATTTTAATGCAAAATAGTTTTTTTTTTTTTTTTCCCGAAGGGTACTTTGTAGTAGTAAAATATTTGTGTAAGCTGCTTGATTAGATTAAATAATTTGTACAGGATGTGAACCATATATATATTATTATCTGGGAAGCTTGTGCCTTGTGGACCTATATATTACGGGATACCTTTTTATTTTTTTTATTTTTCGAGTTGTATTACATGATACTTGTCCAGGCTCATAGCATATATGATATATGCAACACTGATGAGTTGAATCAATTAGGTCGATTCAAACGCTTTCGTTCACAAGATAAAGAAACCAAGAGTTTCCTTGTAAGTACTTTTCCAAGTAAATGTGTACTTTTTTTTAGAAGGAAAAAAAAAAGTTTGTAATAAACTGCGAATTAATTCATGGGTGAGAGAATACCTTAAAGTTAAGAAGACAAAGAGCTCTTAGACGTTAATTTAGTTGTGAAAAGAATTAGCTTCATTTACACGAACCATCGGATTCAAATTATATATGTTTATTATCTTATTATGTTACTCTTTGCACTTTGATATTATAAGTTTTGCCTCAATAAAGCATTTATATTAAGCTCCTTACTTTTGACTTTTCTCTAAATTTTTGACAAAACTCGTAAAGCATGTCATTTCACAAACTCTTAACTCAATGTTAAATCTCTTAAAATACAAAGAGCCCAAAAGTGAAATATATTTATTTTTTTTATGTTTCTTCTTTCCTTAGAAATAAAGTATATTTTTCATGCAAAAAGTCAAAAAGTTTGTTTCAACAAATAAAATATAATATTTAGTTAAAGTATATAAATATTATAGAGAGTTTGATGTTTAGTGGTTTTTAAAAGTGGCTAGCTAAATCAACTAAAATATATTTTAAGAGTTAAATTTAGAGAAATTTTGAAGAGCTTAATGTGAATGATGATGATAGGTGTTTGTTGGGAGATAAAGCAGTTATCGAGTTTTTATTCAGAGTACATTAATATATATATAATTGAATATAACTCTAACCCAAAAGCCTAAATTAATAAGCTACGGTCCACTTAAGTGTAGTAAATACTCTTTTCTTTTATATTTTCTCAATGTGTGACTCAACATTCACAAGTGCATTAACAATAATGTTCGATGGTGACATGGTAGAGGTGGTTGTAAATGAGGACAACGACAAGTGATAGTGGTTAAGAGTGTATCCAAAGATGGTGCATGGCCGGTGATAATTGCGGAAAATTGAGGTCAAAGATGATTGGCAGGTGATTGTAGCTAGCATAGTAAATGGGGACATTGGCGCGATAGCAAATATTGACTTGGTGGCCTGATAATTGGGCCGAACGGTGGTGGTTGGCAAAACGTGAAGAGCGTCCCGTGTAGACGACAAATGCAACTCTTCTAGGAGAATGTGAGGGCACTTGTGAGTTGTGAGTTTAGAATAGTTTCATTCCGCCCGCCAATGTAGATAAGGGCTTGTAAAACTCGTATAGTAGGTATTCTTTCCTATACCAAAATAAATCCAAAAACTAATAATATTTTAAAAAAAAAAAAAAACTGTACAACGTTAGTTTCCTAACACCTTGGACAACATCTCAAAAAATTGGCTCTAATGTCATGTAGAAAATTCTTTAAAAAAAGAGAAGAAAAAGAAAGAACACAAAATGTACTTTAGTTGTTCAGCCTTAATTAGGGGCTTACTCCACCCCCATTAGGTAAAGAGAGGTCTTTACACGGTCAACTCATGTTTTTCGCCTTCCATCAGGGTGACACCTCACTTATTACATATTAAGAAAATAAGCACAAAAACACAGGATTAATTCCCTCATCCACAAATTCCTCTCTACAATTTCCTCTCTCCCTCTCTCTCTCTCTCGTGGCGTGCAGAGATGATGGAACATCGAAAATCAAGAGGGCGATCCACCACATGGCCGGTCAGCCGGGACGTCGGGCCTTGACTCCTCCGGATTCTCTCCCACCACATCTTGGCTGGAGCATGATGGATCATGGAGGAATGGGTTTTTCGATTCTTCAGCGGAGGCGTGATGGTGAACCGGTGGGCGGTGGGCTTGACGGAGAGAGCTCCTAGGCTCGGGCAGGGCTTCAACGGTGAAATCGTTGGGCTCGATTGCCACACGGAGGCAGGCGAGCTTTCACCTTCTTCTTGCCTTGGGCCGGGCTAGTGGCGAGAACGGCGTTGGTGGAGATGCAAGAGGCGCGATGGAGGCGTTCTTGGGGGTGGAGTGGAGAGGAGTTGCCGAAGGAGATTTTGGAGGAGGCGCCAATGGTGAAGTCGTTGGAGGTGGAGTGGCGGGAGGAGTAGCGGGTGGAGGGGTGGCTGGAGGAGAAAAGGCGGGAGGCGGAGAACGATTGAGGAGGAGTCGCGGAGGAAGCGACGAAGGAGGCGAGCCTTGAGAGTCGACGAAAGTCTCTCTCTTCCTTGAAGCTCAAAATATGGTGTTTTTATTGTAAGCAATTTTGGTGAAATTTTTATATTTAGCTGAGGTGTCTTTCTTCTATTGGGTGGCAGAAAACTCACGACCGAATAGAAGATATCCCCTTAGGTAAAACTACATCTTAATAATTTAAGAGATGTAAATCCCATGATAATGAAATATATATCATGTGAAAAAGAAATTATACAATTTAAGTATAGAAATAAATTATATGGAATTTTTATAGCGTTTTAATTAGATAGGTTACGAGACTTCTAATTAATTAGGAAGATTTCTCGATCTGGGTTTGTAGTCCTTCATGTCTAGCTGCCCAAATAATCCATAGAGAGAAATCTTCCATGTCATGTATTAAAGGGGCTTTCAAATTTGTGGAACCCATTGTGTGGATTCGGTCCTCTGTAACAATTAAACTGATGCCATTTACATACCATTGGGCTCCCATAAACGCTTTCGACGATCCTATTGGGCTCCTCGGTTCGGCCTGAATAAATTTTAAAAGTTGTGACCCTGTGCCCTGTGGTCCTTGTCTGGACTTTTCAATAATTCCAAAAGCAATTTTTTGAAAGAGAATTTGTTCCAAAAGCTCCAGAATGGGCTGGAGAATCAGCAAAGCATCTCTTCATTTGAGGCTTTGGAGGCACGTTTTGGACATCTTCTTCTTCTTATAAGCTGATTTTTAAGAAGTTTTTATCATTTGACATTAAGAACATCATATATTGTCAAGTGTGGGATCAAATGAGTTATAGTTTTGTAATCATCAGAAAGACCGGCTACTAAAATTGGCTTGACACACATTGAATATTAGTAGGTGAGTATAGCTACTAAAAAAGAAGGTATTACTTTCTTGTGAGAATCAATAGAGTGAACCGCTGTAACCTGTAGACATCAACCTATAAATCATATGTGTCCCGATTAGCTTATTTTAAACACTCTTTCATGCAAATCAATATTTAAGTAGTTGACATTTTCTATCATAAACAACATTATATATATGCAAGGAAACCCTAAAATGGGAATATGAGTAACACGTGGTGATTTAAATATATATATATATATATATATATATTTGCACCAACCCACCCCACTATGAAACAACTCCAAAATTTGTTAAACAAATTGGTCTCATTCATGGTGGTGAGGGAGAAATTAAGAGAGAGGGAAATTATTGTGGGTTGGTAATGATGTTTTCAAATGACGACCGCCTCCCAACATGTACCACACTCCATGTGTTTGTCAATAAATGCGTGCTTCACGTACCCTTTTTTCCGTGTAAACGGACGGTGCTTTTGTGTACCTCCCTTGACCCTAATATATTTTTCACAAGTAACATCATATAATTGAGTTGAAGTCAAATGATGTTGTGTTTGAGAAATTCAATATATATAATATAATTCAAAGGCAAAGGCATCTCCAGCAATGAAAATGGAGAATAAAATTAGACATCATATCAATAATAATACACTTTCGCTTTCAAAAAGCAAACATTCTCATCACTCACCAGTCACCCCCACTTTGGATGGTTTTTCCACTTCCCCCCACTCACTCAAACTCTGCATCTTTCTTTCCACCATAATCTCCGAGTCACATTTAATCATATCAATAAAGGGAAAAAAGAACAACACAGTCAGTCAACCGTATCTTTTATAATTTTTTATGTACTAAAAATATTTTTTAAATTATCTAACCTAATTTCAGACATGCTTTTAAAGATTGTCAAAATCTTAATTTGAAAAAATAAAAACCAAAACAACAACCGATACCTTGTTTTGGTTTCTTGATCTTTATTAGCAAACCACACCGAGTAATAGACCAATTGATGCTTGTGTCCACAAATTTGTAATAAAATATAAACCACATATGAAATGGATTAATATATATATATATATATATATATATATATTTTTGGGTACAAAGATTGCTATTTGCTAGTACTTCTAACAGGAGCCATGTGTCGTAATGATATTGCAGAGACCATATGCCGACCACGACACACCTTTGATGTCTACGTGGACATGTTCAAGACCTGCCATTGGCTGTCCCTAGAATTTCCCCTTCTGTAAACGACCCCTCCTTGTCTTGCTATATCTATTATTCAAAGACCCTACCTGCTATCCACGCGTCTCTTCCTACTCCACTCACTGTACACGTGTCTTTGCCCCTCCTTTCAACTGAAAATTACACTCTTGCTAACTACTTGTTCATTCCACCGCACCGAGATCCCCCAACAACTGAGAATTTTAAAATTCCTCCAATCCTGTGAAAGAAGGTTTATGAAGCTTTTCTGAGGAATGAATTGTGAAGTTAAATATTCGAATTCATGATATCATATAAATTATTTTTTATTTTAGAAACTTAATTAAGTTGATGTAAATATATATAAATTTTTAATTATTTAATTACAAGGATTCGTTGCCTGATTAGCAATTGTTAATTAATATTGTTTGAGCAATTGTTTGGACAAAGATATTCTTATTCTTGAGCATCTCTAACAGAGCTTTTAAACTAACTTTCAAGTTAAAGTTAGCAATTTTAGTGTTCCAGTCGCCTTCTGAATAACAATTTTTCTAAAATTTGATACAATAGGCTTTTATATTTAGAGTTTACTAACATATAACAATTATTTGCTGAAACATATAACAATATTTAGTGTTTACTAACATATAACAATATAATATTATTTTTCTTTCTTTCTTTCTCTCCCTCTTTATCTTCTTCTCCCATTCGCTGAAACAAACTCTCATCTTCACCGCATCAATCTTTTTTCGAAGCTCTCTCTCCTCCGTCCAATCCCTCTCTATCTATCTCCTACCCATTTGGTTTCGCAGGAATTTTTGGTTTCACAGCTCTTTCTCCTCCCTCCGAAAGTAGTGATCATCACGGTCACCGCATCAGTTTTTGCTCTACGTGTGAGAGAGATGGGAGAAGAAAAGGAAAAGATAAAAAATAATAAAATAATATTTAATTAAAAGAGATATTAAAATAGATATGCTGCTGGAATGTACAGCAAAAAACTAGTAACTAAAAAAAAAGTATTTTAAGTGGCTAAAACTCTTGCAGAAGATACTCTAACATAGAGTCTCCTTAATTTCTCAAAGACTATAATTTTTTTTATACCCACTACTTTTGGGGCAACCGGACAAGTAATCGTAGAGAATCCCCATCTCATTAATCTAGCTCTAAACTTTAGGTAAATTTCAATTAAACTCATTTTTCCTGATTTAACTTCTCACTTTTTGAAAACATCCAACGTCTCATCCTCTAAATCTTTCTCTATTAATGTATTTAAATATTTTTTTTGATTTATTTAAAAATCCACTTTAAATCAATTTGAAAGGACGTAGAATAGGGAATAATTAAAATAAACGTTTTCTTTGTTAAGTGATACGGTCTTTTATAACGTTAGTCAAATTAGCTAATTATTGTTATATATAAAGTTAGTCAAGTTTTTTTTTTTGGGGGGGGGGAGTTTTTTATTATTATTTTGTAAGTCACAGATCATGCTTGTAGTCTTCTAGATGATCAAGGATAATGGAACGTCTAGAGAACACAAACTCTAAAATCCAAAGAAACCCTAGTCATACACGTTTCTAGAACCCGATTTCCCTGGCCATCAATTATTATGATCAGGTTGGTCCAGTGTGATCAACGGCCTAGATTACTAACTTTCATAGAAAGCAACAAACACTTGTTCTACAGCTTAGGAAACCCCACTTTCTAGGGCTGTCAACGGGCAAGTCTCCTCTCTCTCTTCCCATAAATCCAAATATTTTTTTTTTCCAGGCCTGTATGCGTTTTTGTTGTACTTGGGATTTATCAACCATGTCCAACGTGCCAAGCTCTCTGAGATACTCTCTCCTATCCTTCTTCAACCACTCTGACCCTTGGCCGCTTTCCCTCCCTTCCTTGTAAAATTTTATCGGGAAAAAAGAAGAAGAAGAAACTATAGTCTTAAGTCTTGTTGGTCTTTCTTTGTCTTCCTACGTTTTCGCTTTTGCAGATATGGGCAGTGGCGAGAAAAGTGTAAGGAACTTTCACCTACACCTACCTCATCTTCATCATCATCATCATCAGCACGGGAAGAAGCAAGAGGTGAGAGACGTGCCAAAAGGGTGCTTGGCAATCAGGGTGGGGCAGGGTGAGGAGCAGCAGCGATTTGTGGTGCCTGTGATTTACTTCAATCACCCACTGTTCATGCAGCTCCTCAAGGAGGCTGAGGAGGAGTACGGGTTTGATCAGAAGGGGACTATAACCATCCCTTGCCACGTGGAGGAGTTTAGGAACGTGCAGGGCATGATTGACAGGGAAAAGTCCCTTCATCACCATCATGCTGTAATCGGCTGTTTTAGGGTTTGATCAAACTTCTGTAAATTAATTAGCTTCCCTTTGTCTTGGTAGTTCAGATGGTGATGATCATAGATAACGTGAAATGAATCCAATGGTGATGATGATGACAACGACAAAGTGTTACTTGCAATTGTATCATGACTTTGTTATTGTTAGGAAAAGATAACTGGATCCATCCTTTTTCTTTTCTTTTTCTTTTTCTTTCTTGAAGATGAATATATACCTGGAAAATATTTGGGGTCTTTTCTTTTCTTTTTGTTGGTACCGGTTAGAATATTTGGAGTCTTGTATTTGCCTTTTTATTGGAAGTTGCGTAGTGATGATAAAGATATATATGATGATGAGGACAAAGATGCCGCTGTCCGCTGGCAATTGTAAATTACTTTGTTCTTTTGTTAGGAACCGTGATGGAAAAGAGATCGAACTCAATGCTTCTCTTTTCTAGTTCTTGTTCTTTCTTTATTGGGTGAATATGTGGCAATTAATTTAATGGTAACGGAATGACGATATCATTGGTATATACAACCTGAGAGAGATAGATCGACAAGGCCAAACCAAGGTAGGTCGGATACGGTTGCTTTGGGCCATTGCCAACTTACTGAAGCCAAGATAAGGTTATAGTAATCAGATCTTTACTATTTCATCTAAAAATTAATTGTTGTCTAGCTAAGGCATGTTTTAAGAGCTACCTTAACAATTCAATATAACACTCCCGTGATTTGAATCCAGATCCTGACTTTGATATTGTTTGTTGGATATAAGACCTTTGATCATCTTATTTAAAAAATCAATTGATATCAAGTGAAAAAAACCAAATTTTTTTATGACATTTGAGACCCTACCCTTCAAAACATGTTCTAATTAAGAGCCATTAAGTGAGTAGAGCAGTGTTGTTGCATCTCAACATTATAATATTAATTATGTGAAAAAATGACAAGAGAATAAAAAAGACAGTGAAATTAATTAGTTAGACATAATTTTAATACAAGAGGTTGGACCGACGTTAATTGCATAGCCTGCAAGTAAGGGAAGAACCACCGATCGAAAATTCTTTGGAATAGGCATGAGAGGTATATATGGGCGAGAAACAACCAGAAATAATGTATGTTCATAGGTAATTGCCTATAAATCTCTTTCACGTACGGTGGTTGTTGTTTGGTCCGCGCATTGAATTGGGCAGGTTAATTTATGAAGGAGGCCAGATAGATTGTCAGCGGATAGGTGCATGGCCTCCACATTTGGTAATTAAGCTTTCCGTCAACAGCAAGGAAGTGATTGGCAAAGAACTTGTAAAAAGGGAAAAAGGGAGTGGACCGAAATTGTAATCAATTTAATTGATGTGAAAAAAAATAATAAGAATGTTTTATATGAAAAAGTTATAAATAAATAAAAATTGTAGTCAGGATGAAGAATCCAACAAAATAACAGTCTGGACTAATTTCTTTCAGATTTTATTTATGGTTTCTTGCCTTAATTTGTTTGTGGTCCCATTTATGTCGTCATGACTAGCTAGGAAGTTAAAAGCAAAAGCAATCGAATAGTAATATATTATATTTTTATTTTTATATATAATTTCTTATTTTCTTTTATAAGGTTATTAATAGTGTGAAAATGACAGTTGAGCTATTAAATATCCTTCGGGACCATCTAATTTGGTATTTAGTTATGGAAAATATCTTGGAAGGGGGTCGTCCTCATGAGAAGGGCATCTCATTACAACGTGAGTTAGTTGATCTCTTTTATTAATTAAATTGTATAACATAATAACATACAGCGTTTTTTGTTGGACCAGGTGTGTTTTGTTATTCCAATTTCACTCTTTTTATTTATTTTTAAAAAAAAGAAAATTGTAATTTTATCAAACATTTAATAATTAATAGTATTTTTAAGAAAGTAAATTTAAAATCACAAGCCCAAACAGAATATAAAGCAAATTTTACTAAAACATTTGCTGTTTTAAATATGCACGGCCGGGGGCAGAATCCAGAGGACCAGAGCAAATCTAATTACCATGAATTAGTTAATTGTATTTAAGGCTGCAACTGCAAGATTCATGTATTTATTTAGTTTAGCACTGATTTATAAAAAGGAAGTATGAAGCACGCCAATTAAGTCAAAGCAAATGAGCGGTGTGTATCTTCCAAGTTAAAATATTTAATCATGCATTAATTTGAGGATAAGAATCTGTTTATATCACATTAAAGACATGACGGAAGCATATAATTATATGTGATATGTAATATGTTATATGTTATACGTGTACGCACCTCCACCACTCATCAACATCAAACGAGGGTGACATATAAATAAATTTAATTAATTACGTACAGTCATTTCTCTTCTGGAAAATACATCGTTACGTGTGAATTGAAACTTTTTTTTTTTTTTTGGTAGTACTTCAAACTAATTACTCATCATCAGAGATTTTTTAAGTATATAGTGAAAATTCAAAAAAAAAAAAAGTATATAGTGAAAATCCAAACAAGACATCGCATAAGTAAAATCTGCGATTAGGAGGATAAAAGAGTAAATATCAAATTGACTGGGATTTTGTTATCATTTTATCCTCTCTCAATACCTGCGTTATGCCGTTATCTTTAACAAAAAAAAAATGGAAGTTTTATTTTTTTTCGTTCAAAAACAAACTCTCAATGTTTTCTTTATTTTTTCCTTCAAGTACTCTTATACTTTTTAGCTTCTTAAATCAAGTGATAAGTTATTCTATATCTAAGAAGTGATTAAATAAAAAAATTAAAAAAAGGTTAGTCAAAACTCTCTAAAAGCGAGATGAATGATTCTTAAATGAAAATATAATATTAATATTAAAATAAATATTATTTAATTAAAATTTAAAAATAAGAAAAATGTCTCACTTAAGCTTATTGTCTTAGGCCTCAAAGCGATCTAGCTAGCTTAGGTTCTAATTAAACAAGCCAATAGACGGATGGAAAATGAGGTTTTCATTTGTGAAAAAATACAAATTAGGCATTGGATCAGTTTAACATAGTTGCAAATAGCTCTCTCGGGTATAAAAAGTAACTGAAAGCTGTGTCATAAGCAAAATTGACAAATAGGTTCCTTTACACAATTTTTGTCTGAAATTTTGATTTAACGCCAGCACCAATAATATTGCAATATGTGTTTCCTATAATAAAAAATAAAAATATATATAAAACGAAAAAGAAAAATTATGGCCTTCAAGGTAATTCAGCCACCCCTGACCAATTTAGAGGTAGTCTGACAACCTCTTTAAAATTTTTTTTTTTTAAATATATATATTTATTTTTTTATTTTTATTTTTCACCATAAGAGACGTGTGGTAACATTATTGGTGTTGATGTGAGAGACTAATTAAGAGTTTCCATCAACATTTCAAACGATAGTAAAGTTATAGGAATTAATTGACAATTTTGCTAACCAGTTACCACCGTATTTTCAGTCACTTTTTGTACCTGCAACTGCAAGGAGCTATTTGAAACTCAACAGGAAATGATTTTTTCCCAGAGTTTCCTTTTAGCCGCTGGAGTTCCCAGATACCATCAAAAAGGCAGAAACCTTCGAAACAGTAGAAGTCAGGAAGTTCATATCCAACGTTAACTCTCAACATCTACGTTAGCAATTACTGCATAAGCCTTTGGCTTGCTTCCCTTTCGAGTTTTGAGGAAATTTTTAGACGAAAATTCAACCGAAATAGCACTGCCAAATCCTTTCTATTATAAGTTAACTCGTAACAAAATCATATCATTTATTTTCATTTTACAACCAATGTATATTCAATTTACAAAAATTATAAACAGTTAAAAACCTCAGTAGTAATCAGAGTTGGAAACACTTGCCATGACTACATAAACCCTTAGAACCTCAAAATTGATAAACGGTCACAATCTGAGCTCGAACCCATAGAGATAGATGAACTGCAAAAATTGGGGTAAGACCAAGCAGAAATTCTTCAATATAAGTAAAATTCCAGTCCCAGAAATGCCTTGACTAAAATTCACTTATACACATTTTTCTTTTACCCCATTCCCCAGAAGAAGAAAAAAAAATCCCTGCAAATCCTCTAATCCCATGAATTTTAGAACTATATGTCAAAAGCTAAAAAACTAGTGGTGTCTTGTGTTTGAACTACGGAGTGTCACACCATGCAAAAATTTTGTATATCCAAGTAAACTAAGTTTTCCGTCTGAGTTTCGAATCCAATCTCTGAGGATAGAATAGGCCGCCGGGCCAAGATTCAATTCCTGCAGTAACAGGTAACAAATGTGAGCCTTTATCACCAATGTGCACACATACACATATATATTCAAGAAAATACAAGGACTAGGAAGATGCTCCAAAAGCCATAAAACTCCATACCCTTGCCAATTCTTCGACTGATATAACACGGTTACCCTCTTGTTCAAAATGCTCAAAAGCAGCGGATGCAATCTGTTCCCACCCATCAAGGGCCTCCAATTGATGTGTGCTGATTGCAGCTGCACAAAACTCTTCAAAGTCCATCTTTCTATGAGCAAGTGGTTCCATCTGAGAAAGAATAAAGCAGCACAATAAGAAACTGATAATTGTCACTTCATAAAAGAACCAACCAAAAAAATATATAAAAATGAAATAATAGAACACTACCGGCAATCAATAATTCCATGACATCCAGCAAAAACGGAAAACATAAATAACAGATGCAGAAGATGCAAAAAAAGATAAAAAAATGATGCGATAATAATAAGCTTATTCAGATCAATTTTGCCAACATATTGACCACAAAGGATGGCGTAGCCAATTCCCAGGGTTGCATATTAATATATTATAGCCTATTCATATCAGAACTAGATTTGTTGATTCTCTATTGCCCGTTGGCTGTGGCTGGCTCTATGCAACTTTTGCATGTCTGCTGAATCCAAAATCTCCAAGAGAACCAACATGCATGTGTAATATCCTAACCTAGATTATATTCACATAGAAACAAGTTCATTGAGATTTGAGAATGAATCTTAACCTAACAGGAAGGTTCCTAACACTGACTTTAAATATTTTACACTTTATGGCTCAAAAAATATTATGGAAGAATAACCAACTAAGGCTATGGGTCAGGAACCGGAGATCCAAGGTTCAACTCTACCAAACGACAGATGCATGTGGTTTTTGTGAGTCTTTATGTGCATACATATATATACATACATATCTACATGTGTATTACTTATTTGGAACTCTAAATAATGCCAGTAGCTGTACCATCCCTATAGCAGAGATACTTAACGACTCAAAAGTATTTCTAATAAAATTAACAAATATGCCTTACCACACTTATAACATCAAGAACTCTGGACTCCTGCATGGCATCAGTTGCGTTTCGCACTAGAGCCTGCAAGTATTTATTTTCAACCATACAAATGAATTTGTATATAAAACACAGAACGAACCACATAAAAAACCTTGACACCAAGATGAGGCATTCTTCAAATAAATAATCAAACCATGTCACCCAACAATTCCCTCTTCAGAACAGTAACCAACTCTAGACTGGACACTCAAATAATAAGATAGAAGAGTAAATAACCATTTTGAAGTTTTCAAGAGAGACACGCCCATCTCTATTTGGTTCTAGAAGTCTGAATTGAGCTCTGAGATACACCAGCTCATCCTCTGTCAAAGCTTTTGAAAGAGCCTGCAATAATCAAAGAAAGAACACGAGCATTAATTGTATTCTACTATGGAATTGGAAAACTAAGCCTTTAAATATGTCACGTTTAAGCTTCTCAGAAGTCCAATGTGATAGTCAAATACAACAGAGGCTTTTTACTGAAGCATTCATCTAATGGTTAATAATTCAGAATTTTCTTTTATTTAATTATTTTCTTAATGGTTACACATTTTGCATTTAGAAAAAAAAAATGCACGTAGGGGTACAACCCAAGTATAAAGGGAGTATGCGTGAAAGACACTCAACTAGGGAGAACAAGAAGAACACAAATCCAGAAACTCTAGGAAATCAGAAAAAAGAAGTATAATGTGAGCAGTCATCCTAACATGGAGGAATTTGAACATAAAAGCTTTTAACTCTATCAAAGAGCTCTCACAATCTTTAAAGTTTCGTGCTTTGCATTCCCACCAAATACACCACATTAAGCCAAGGCAACCATCCGCCAAGCTTCAATATTACAGTGGCTTCCAAACTAACCTCTCCAATTAGCCAACAGTTCCACCACCCATTGGGGTGTGACCCACTCTATCCTAAAAAGACAGAAGACCAAAACCCACAAGTCTCCAGCCACCTCACAATGGAGCAAAAGGTGATCAATGGATTCCCCGCTCTTTTTTCACCTACAACATTAGTCCATCACAAAGGCATGCCTCTTCCTCAAGTTATCCAAAGTCAAAATATTTCCTAATGTAGTCTTCCAAACAAAGATCACCACTCTTGTAGGAGCCTTATTTCTCCAAATGTTCTTCCACAAAAGTGAGAGCCAACGGGGAGACTAAGAGCACTCACTTCCAGATCAACAAATATTTAGCTAAAAACACATTTTTATATTTTAACTCTCCACTTTTTCAAATCACCTACATCCGGATCAACATTTTAGCTATTCACTTTCACTTTTCTATTTAAAATATCAATTTTTTTATCTATTTTTCATATTCCCAAGGAAGAGAGAGAGCAAGATTACTTTTATTATTAATATAAATAAGAATTTGCTAAGCTACAGTGCTCAGCAAATTTGTTGAGCAATGTAGCAACCCAACAAATCCTTAGTCATTTTGTTGAGCCAGATGTGGAGCATTTTTTGTTACATTGCTAGTTAAAATAACTAAAAAGCTAATTTGTTGAGGCCAATGTGAACACTCTAAGTGCCTTATAAAACGATTTGACCTCGAACCTCCGCCTTCTGGAAGGGATCCAACACATTCTATCATTTCCACCTCAAATCCACCTAAATAATACAAAAGATTAAAAAACGAAGTGACCAACTTCAACTCCCAATGATTTGCCGATTTGATAAAGGAGACACTCCACTGTAGAGAGTTTTTAGAACACTGCACATGATTCTCCACCAAAGCTTGAGTTTGGAAAGCAATAGAAAACAATACCGGGAAGCTTTTTTCAAGGTATGATGTCCACATCACACACTGTCCTAAAATGTTATCCGAGACCCATCTCCCACCTTGAACCTCACAAATCTGGAGAACTGCCCTCATCCGTCCCAATGTTTTTCCACACCCCAACCCCATAGAACCCAACAACCACATTGGAGCACTATCCACCTTAGAAGATGTCATATTAACTTCTACCATCGACCTCCACAAAGCCTCCCTCTCCATGGCATAGCACCATAACCACTTCCTCAAGAGAGCTCAGTTAAACAAGAACTGGATACAAACCCCCATATCACCCAAGGAAATCGAGGTACAAATCTTGGACCAATTGACTAGATGGAATTTAAACTCCTCTCAGACTCCGCCACACAAGAAAGCTTCTCAATACGGTTTGCTACTCCAATAGAGATAGGGAAGTGGGACAATTAAAAAATTAAAGTGACCCTACCACCCTTAAACAAATACAACCTCTTCCAATCATCCAAGTGGCATTCCATCTTTTTAATAATACCATCCCAAATTGATTTTGCCTTATACAGAGCCCCCAACGGAAGACCTAGATACTTTATAGGAAGAGAGGACACTCTACAACACAAAATACTAACCAATCCTCCATCATCCTCAACAGCACCAACAGGAACTAATTTTGATTTAGCCAAGTTAATTTTCAATCTTGATACAGCTTCAAACCAAAAGAAGAGACAACACAAATTGTGGAGATGCTTCGGGTTTTCCTTGCAACAAATCAAGGTATAATCTGCAAATAATAAATCATACACTAGAAGCTTGTCATTTTCCTGGATCCCATTGAAAAACCTGATAACAACTCCATAACCACAGTGGCAGAAAACATTCTACTAACGCCTCCAAAACAAAAAGAAAAGGGGATAAAGGATCCCCTTGCCTAAAGCCATGAGAGATACTAAAGAAGCGAGAGGGAGTTCCATTAATCAAAATGGAGAAATGCACCATAGAAATACAATGAGCAACCCAATCACACCATTTCTCCACAAAACAACATCTCCCCAATAAATACAGCAAGAAGCCCCAATTAGCATGATTGCGTGCCTTCTCAAGGTCCAATTTACAAAGCACACCTAGATCCACTTAGATCCCCTAATCTAAATATGCCGTCAAGACATTAATTTGCAATAATAACTGAAACTAGAATCTGTCTCGCCCTAATAAAAGCATTATGAGACATGGAGATTACCTTTTCCAACACTGCTTTCAGCCTGTAAGCCAGGGCTTTAGAAATAATTTTATAGACACCCCTCACGAGATTAATGGGGCAAAAATCCTTGACATCCACCGCCTTGGCCTTCTTGGGGATGAGGGGGATAAAAGTAGCATTGAGACTCATCTCAAACCTCCCTGTGGCATGAAAATCATGAAAAATATTCATATCTTCTTTAAGGATCTCCCAACAAAACTGAACAAGGCCAAAGAAAAACCATCAGGACCCAGGGCCTTATCTTGGTTCAAAGCTTTCACCACACCTCACTCTCCTCAAAAGTTTGTTTCATCCACATATCCTCCTCCATACCGATAGCATCAAAAGAAAGACCATCCAATTTAGGACACCAACTGAATTGTTCTTAATACAACCAGGTGTAAAACTACAAAATATGCTCACTGATCTCTGAAAATACGGAACCATTAATTAGCGATTCCACATTGTTCTTCCTTCTATTCAAATGAGCCACACAGTGGAAAAAAAATTTGTATTCTTGTCTCCCTCCCTCAACCAAAAAGCCCTTGATTTCTGTCTCCAGCTTACTTCTTCCAACAGAGTAAGCCTCTCTAGGTCACTAGTAACCACATCCTTTCTCACTTTCCATCGCCAGATAAAGGTCTTTCCTTTGCATTAATATCAAACTCATAGTTCATTAGAAAAGCCTTATTCTGCTTCTCAACATTGTTGAACACCTCCTCATTTTATTTTTTCAAATTGATTTTCAAGGCTTATAGTTTATGCACTAACACGAAACCCAAGGAGCCATGAATGCTATATGACGCCCACCACTGTTTTACAAGTTCCAATGAAAGTTGTCAATTCTAAACTTAATTACGTTTCTTATTATCTACTATGAGCTAATGAAGATCTCTAGGTCTTTGACATCTACACACACACACACACACATGTTCATATATTTATATATAAACACATAAAATTGATCAAATTGATTAATTTTCAAGTCTTATCTCTCTTTTTTTCTTCTTTATCTTTCCCACATTAAAATTTTCTTTATGAAGTTTTAGCCAAGCATCCGTTCTTTACCCAAACAATTATGAATAAACACAATACATTGAGGAATTGGAATGTGGAAATAACACAAATTGGTACACGATCTGCTTCACATTTTTTTTTCATAGGTAATATCAAAAAAGTTTTATAAAAAGCGTAGGTGCCCCAAGCATACAAGAAGTATACAAAAAGCAGAAAAAAAAAAAAAAAAAAAAACACTAAAACAAGAGAAAGCACCCAATACACAACTACCAAACAAGCCCACAAGGATATGATGCGTGCAAAACTTATAATAGCAAATTTAGAGGAAAAAAAGAAGAGAAACAATCTTTATGTGGATACATATGGAAATGATAAGTATAGTACCTTTAGTGCTGCACGCTTGAAGGGTGTAGCATGAAGGTATGACTTGACTAACTTATAGATCAATACATCTAATGGGATGGGACGACTATCATTATGCAACCACGGATGAGCTGCAACGTAAAAAAGTTTGACTTATTAGTTAAAAGATTGAAAAATGAAGAACCATCCATCCATTATCACTATAGAATTTCACAGCATAATAAAAACAATATCTGATTTGTAATGAGTATGCAAAATAATGATAGTAATAGCTAATACATAATCAATATATCACTAATGTCAAACATTCAACAAATTAACAGGGAAGTAACATATCAACGGCTGTTTTTCCACTGCCATATAAGTAAATAACACAGCCCATTGGACACTAAGAAGAAATACATGCCAATTTTCAACAAAATCCATTGCTTTCCACAGAAAAGAATCTCATAGTTATATATAGAACACAAAGCACAAATTTTAAGATAGAGTTGATCAATATCCTGGACATTCTTTAGCAGCATAAAGAAATTAACAACTTACTGAGAGCTTGAACTGCAGTCATTCTTTTTCTATAGTCCTTGTTCAGGAGCCTTTTCACAAAGTCTTTGGCCTCTGCAGACACAGAAGGCCAAGGTAAATCCTCAAAATTTGGGTCTGCTCTTAGGACTGCACGAAAAATTCCAGATTCTGTCCGTGCCCAGAAGGGTCGGCTTCCACATAATAAGATGTAGGTGATAACACCGATGCTCCATATATCTGCTTCCAGACTATAAGACCTATGAAGGACTTCAGGTGCAACGTAGTATGCACTTCCAACAATATCATTAAGTCTTTCATCTGCACATATATCCATTCAAGGGAAAAACAAAAAACTTAAACAAGGAATAGCTACCATCCTACTTGGGAATAAGGATGTTGAAAATTGAAATATGAATACAACACTCCAAAATATTACAACTCATTTTTTGTTGCTTTAGTCATTTCAGACCTATGCATGCATCCGTTATTATGTGTGATGCCTGACCATGTTTCACATAGTATTATAGCATTTGTGAATATCGTTTTTGTACAAAACTTAGCACTTTCAGCCTTTCTTCAAAAAAAAAAAAAAAGCCTAATTCTTCTGATGGTAGGCATTCACTTGAAATCAAATCAGTTTATCAAGTTATCGAAGAGTTAGCAATCCAAGTTTGAATTCCCTGAAAAGAAAAATTATAACCAAGCCTATAGGTAGCCTTAATTATTATTAGATAGCATTATTTAATTATTTACTGTGGAATATTATAAATAAAAGATACCATTAATAAGTACCTGGTCTGATAAAGTCAGAAAGACCAAAATCAATAAGCCTCATGTCAGCATCTTCACTTCTAGAAGTGAAAAGGAAATTCTGTTTGTCAAGCAGGAGGAAGAAATATCAGTATTAATCAAAAATAGATTGAATCACTTCAATATAAACCCAAAAGAGAAAAGAGAGGAAAAAATAGGAACTACCATTATAATCTGAAAGGAACAAGATACTATGAGTCATGAGTAAAATAATCAGTGATAAATCTTAAAAGAAAAACCTCTGGCTTTAAGTCACGGTGCACAACTCCTTGAAGATGGCAAAATGCAACTACACTTAGAATTTGCACAACTATGAATTTTGCATCTTCCTCGGCATACCTTCCTCCCCTACAGTAAAGGAAAATATTCTTTAATTTAAATTATAACCTTTCAATCAAATAAATAATTACAGTACCAATTGAAACTTAATTTAGGCATTAAAACAAATAATTTTTATGAAAAAAAACAAAAAATTACCTTGATAAAATTTTGTCCAGAAGTTCTCCACCTTCACACAATCTGAAAACAAGATTTCGTAGATGTCAGCCCAAAATCAAGAATGTGTCCCAAAGCTATATATCACTCCACAATCATGTAACTGAGAACAATCAAATGATTAAATTTTTTCCACAAAGAAAAAAGCTAATGCAAAATCAAATTTTATACAATGTTAGAAAAATGATCAATTCAATACAGAACTCCCATCAGGCAGGAAACATGGAAAATTAAATTATACTAGATCCAAGAAGCTAAAAATAATCTTAAAAAAAAGAAGGCAGAATATAAGTGTACCTAACTAAACATTATAGGTTAGATAGATAGAAAGATAAGTAAAGAATACGATTCAAGAAACAGTTTTAGAAATGCTTAAACCATATTCCATATAAAAAAGTAGAACAGAAATCGAGAAAAGACATACTCCATGACTATGTACACGTTATTGGCATCCTCACATGCATCATGAAATTTGACCAGATGCTTATGGCCCGATAAAGCTTTCAATATTTTCACCTCTCTACGAACATCTTCAATTGATATTGCTGTTGTCATCTGCCAAACAGATCTTATTATAGTACAGATATATAAAGATGCATTTTCAACATACAGTCTACAGATTTTTTCCAAAACAAATTGCAGCAACAACAATCATAGGCACATACAAGATAATAGTAATTATTAACTAACAATGAGAGGAAAAGGCAAGAGAGTCAGACCATTCAACAAGCTAAGATAAAGAATATATATATATTGAAATAATTCGTGAGAGCTCACCACCATTCACTAAGATCAAGAAGCCAAATGAAATGAAAAATAAATGCATACATCCCATCATATCTACACATATTCATATACAGTGTATCTGTCTATTTGTTTAAGAAAAATCATAAAATAGCAGCAACCAAATCCATGATACCAGCTCCCCATTAATACATATTCCAGTGCTCTTCCTAGTCATATATAGTGATCAGATCATCTGAAAACAATAGTGGACTGGATCACCTGAGAGCTCATTGGGACAAAATAATTACGGCTAACTTATACAGTGCAAGGTTCAGATTATATAAACTCCCAAGTTAATATCTCAAGGAACAGCATTAGGCAAGTAAAATTTTAACTGATCTCATCTCCATTTTTGAAATCTGGTTAGTCAAGCAATAATCAGGGGATGCAGAGTTATTGAGCAGTAATTTGTGGCTACATTGACAGTGCATGCTTAGATTTAAAAGTCACCATGTTGGAATACCTCATATTCTTGTTTGATAACTCCCAAGACAAAAAGAACCAAAATTGATACTTTTCATTATTTTAGAATTCTCTTGTTAATGTTATCTTCTTTAGCAACAAAAGGACAAGCTATAAATCCCAATTGACATAATAGAAATAAGGGGAGTATTATATTAACATTTTGAGCAGGTAGAACTTTCCAATAAAGTCCCGAATATTTTAAATATTTTTCTTCTGCCACATATAATTGGATCCTATAGACCTTGCCCTTCCAAATTCAATCCACATAAGAACAAGTGAACCAAGATAGCAGACAACTGGAAAACCAATTTATGTGCAGGCATCCATTACTGTATCTCTTATATCAGAAAAGTAAGCGTAAATCGTAGAACTTAAAAACCCTACTTAAAACCTCAAGCCATAGTACTATCCCTGTTTGCTCCTTTTTTTGTGTCTAACCAGTGCTTCTGCTACAAAATAGAACTAAAAATTATAACACAAAGCACCAATTGAAGTGGATCAAATTGTGTAACCCATATAAAATACAAAGTTCACAACAGAAAGACACGTACAATATGAAAAGAATGAGACGCATCTTAAGCCAATCGAGACGATCAAAACGACAGTTTATGTAGTAGCATTGTATTCTGTACCTTCGATTTCGATATGATTTTCACAGCAACGGACTGATCCTTAAGCTCGCCCTTTTTGCCTCTCGCCGAGCAAGTATGACCAAAATGCCCTCGCCCTATCTCTTTCCCAAGCTCGTACTTAGCTCCGAAATTCTTGCTGTAGCCAAAGCTCTTGTCCAGAGCTCGTTCCGGCTCGGCTCCGCGCTCCTCGGGGATCGGGCCCTCCTTCGGCTTGGCGCCGTGGCCGAGCCGCTTCGCCAGCGACGCCTTGATGTGCTTCGCCGGAGACGGCGGCGGGAAAGGCCGCCGGAAGAACCTTCTCGGAGTCGACGAACCCCTCGCCGGTGACGGAGAAACTCCGCCGGGGAGCGGGCTCGCGGACACGCCGTGCGGATACGGGCTTGGCCACGGGCTCGGGTGAGAGGACCGAGCCGGCGTATTCTTCACCGTCGGCACGTTGACTACGCCGTTACTCCCGCTTCCCGACGGTAACGGCGTCTGAGGCCGATCGTCAGACGCCGCGGTAATAGTAGTTATGGTCGTGTCATTCTCGGTTGTTGGATTGGTCTTGCCGTAGCACTGCCCCATCCCGAAAGCTTGCTCCGGCACTGAATCAGATCACGACGAAGTCAAAGTCTACACATCGGACGGATCTGATTCTCACCGGAGAGACAGAGAGAGATCTGCGGCGAGAAAACGATAAAGGAAGAGAATTTGAGTCAGAGAGAGGGACAGAGGAGAGAAAAGTCTGTTTAGAAACAAAGACGAGTGTGACAGAGGGAGAGAGAGAGGCGAAAAGAGTTGGGGAGCTATAAACTGCGTGCTGTACAAGAAGAGAGGAAATTCCCGATCGTCCGATTCGCAGTGATCAGAAATGGTAAGTAAGAATCAGGACGCTATGACCCTTCCAAGAGGGTATGGAGATATGATCACAGCCATTGGTTTCCCACAATGAGAGGTATTTGGAAACGGTAATGGTCCTCTACAGAGTACAGCAGTCGTCTCGTCTCTCACTCTCTAACACTTTTCTAATCTCTCTCTCTCTCTCTTTGCGTAACAAGTTCTTTTCGTTTTGTCTTTTGCTACTTTTTTTTTTTTTGGCAAGTGACTTTTGCTACTTTTCCTGCGTTATTGAAATTTCTCAACTAAAAAATAGTTAAAACGGATGAGGGTGGGTTGTAATCCAGCAAGCTCCGGTGCACGCATTGAATGGCTTTCAAAGTTATTAAATGTGCTGACGGAGATAGGGTTATTTTCGGTAGTTCAGAGGGAGAATACGAAAATGCCCTTTTTTTTTAGAGGCTTGACACGTGGCGCAAACTAAGTGTAGTAGAAGTAGAAGTGTATAGTGGGGCTGTAGGCCATGGACTTGGTAGTATGTCGAAAAGTTGTCAAAGAGGATTTGAGAGAATCAGAGCTGACGAACATGAACGAACAGCCTGGTCCGAAGGTTCGAATTAGGAGGGGGTTGGGTGTGAGTCAGATGATGAGTGGATCCGAGGTGGCGCTCTCTTAGCCCTGCGATTCTATTGTCTCTACCGCTTGATCTTCCTAATTGATTTACGTCGATATAAGGGGGTAGATCAATTCAATCTATGCAATTAATGACAGTCTTCTCTTACCGTACCTGTTTCACATTTTCCTGTTATAATTATGGAAAATAATCTTATCTAATATATCAGCATAATAAATCATCTTATCAATGAGTACAGTTGGTGGCTCAGACTGACCCAAAAAAAAAACTAATTTTGGTATAATATCCTACTTGAAATGTAGATCGGTCATATTAAATTTTACAATTTATAACGATGCATTCTTTAAAACTTCTATATGACGTACCAATGTAAATACCATATATATACTGTTAAATAGTGTAAAATCTAATTTGAATTGTTGTTTTTGGCCATTTCACTTAAAATGAAGATTATCATGTTTCCTAACTAGACAATCACTTTCAGCAACTTTATCTTCTACTTAAAATACATATGGTGCTTTTTGTTTAGCTACTTTTAGGGAAACACTATAGTTTTATACATTTTATGATGGGATAAATGCATTTTTGGTCCTTGTAGTTTGGAGTTTTTACAAATAGTTCCCTAAGTTAAACAAATTGATTAATCAATTATTGAGATAAGCAAAAAATAAAAAATTAATCTTTGCCGTTAGAAAATTTGACATAGTCCATTAATGTGCTAACAATCTTGATGGCCTTGAGGGTGATTATCCAGCCTCCCCCTCTCAGCATAGGCTAGCCAAACTACCCTCATGGTCATTGGGGATAGTTGACAGCCTAAAGTGGCAAAACAAATAAATAAAAATTGAGTGATGGCTTAACTATTCCCAATTGACATAAGAATGATTTGGCAACCCCTTCTACTCAACCTATTTCATGCTGATATAGTATGTTAATGAATTATGTCAACTTTTCTAACGATATTGACTAATTTGTTACTTTTATTTATCTAAAAAAGTGATTAAAAAAAAAACTTTTTAGTGAGCTATTTGTCAAAATCTTAAACCACATGGACAAAAAAAAAATTTATCCCTTTTTTTAAAACGTCTCTATGTTTGCTACAATCATTTCCTCACGTGGTTAAAAAAAAAATAGTTAAAGTAAATAGAAATTTTGCTGGAGATTGTATTGAAAAAGTAGTAGGTAAAGTAGAAAATGATTTTTTTTATGGACCTCCAAATTGGGTTAGAGGAACTTCATCAAACTCAATCTATAAAAATGACATGTGTCATTTAAACATGTGAGATGCACATGTTTTTTTTAATAAGATATGCTAAAATGCAACATAATGTTCATATTTGGTCCATATTCAATGAGGGAGAGAGGATTGAAATTCAATTTCAAATTTAAGTCCTCATTTTCATGTGATTGTTCATCTGACACATCACCAAAAATTGGTCAAATGTGGGCATTATATTACACTTAAATATTTCTATTTTTTAATAGCTGAACATGTTATTAAAAAAACAAACACATGTCATTTTTATAAATTGAGTTGAAGAAAATTCCTCCAACTCAGTTTAGAAAAAAAACACTATATCATTTTTTTTATTAATTAAAATGCATAACATTACTGAGATGCTAACCCAAAACAACATTTTATGATTAAGCCTTTTCTTTTTATTTATGATAAAATTTTATTCTAGATTTATCTCAACTCCGGCATGTTAGAGTATATCTTAGAGTTCAAAAAGAATAGTTGCAAATGAAGACTATTACTGACTTACTTCTTCTATAAATAGATTAGTTAGGTAATAGTATTTAATTATAACTAGACTTCAATCAACCCAATATAATAGTCTTTAACCGTAAGTATTACTATTGAACTCTATGATATACTCTTATATAGTCAACCCTTGCCATTGAACTACTACTCAAATTAAAGCAATTCAAGATTATGATCAATAAGTATTTAGAAAATATCGATCGATGTGTATACAAATTTAAGGAATAGGATCCAGTCCAGTTGAACTGGACTAGACAGTATCCAGTTAATGGCCTAAATTATCTTAGAAAGATCCTAGGGCTATAAATAAGACACATGCCCATTTAATATAAATAATAATAAAATATTATTTAGTGTTTAAAAATAAATAAAAATAAAAATATTAAAATATTAAAAACTATTTTTAAAAAACCCAAGGTGGTACCAGCCCATAAGGTGGCGGACCACCAATGGCCCAAACTAAAAAAAAAATCGTTGGCCGTTGGAGGTGGCCGATCTAGGGCGGCCGAAGCCACCCCATGGCCATTGGGGGTGGTGCCACCCCCAATGGCCCAAACTATAAAAAAAAAAAAAAAAATCGTTGGCCGATGGGGTAGCCGGACCACCCCCAATGGCCATGGGGTGGCTTGGCCGCCTAGATCGAGCGATCTAGGGTGGCCAAGCCATACCTGGCAGCCGAGGTGGTTGCCACCCTTATGGGCCAACCACCTCGGTTTTTTAAAAATATTTTTTAATATTTTTATATTTTTATTTTTATTTATTTTAAAACAATAAATAACATTTTATTATTATTTATATTAAATGGACATGTGTTTTATTTACAGCCCTAGGATCTTTCTAAAATAATGTAGGCCATTAACTGGATACTGTCCAGTTCATTTTGAACTGGACTAGATCCTATTCCCAAATTTAAGGGGTTATTATTAAAATTTAAAAAAGTTAAGAGCATGTTTGGAATTGTGTTTGAGAAATAAAGCTTTTAAATAATAGTAAAAAAAAACGTTTTTTAGCAAAAACTTTATTTTAAAGATTCTGCCAAAAGTATGTTTTGACAATTTTTAAGTTTTTTGTACAATTAAAAATGCTTTCAATTTTTTTTATCAAACAAGTACTTGTTTCTTCTAACGAACTTTTTGAACGTATGCACATCAAAATAATAATAATAATTAAAACCTACTCATCCTACATTTATAATAATAATAATAATAATAATAATAATAATTAAAAAAAAATTATTAATCCTAAACTGAAAAGCACGGTCAAATGAAAACATGGTGAAAGTAGAAGCAACCTACAAATGATGTCATACCATAGGCTGGGGTCAAATGGTAACTATTTTTAATATATTTAAAGGTGATTTATGGATATAAAAAGAGGTTTACTTTTTAATATGTATTGATTAAAGTTGTATGCATTGAGCTTGCAAACTTACAGAGCAATTTTTCCGTCTTTTCAACTATTTTGCATTTTTCGTTGCTAGGGTTGACACTCTTATATATATATATATATATATATATATATATATATATATATATATATCTCAATAATTCTATTGTTATTCGTTTTTTTTTTAGAGTCCCTTAGGTGCAGACAATCTGCAAAAGACATCTTTTACAACATCAAATTAAAATATGCCACATCATACAAGTATACAAACTCAAATACAATGAGTAACACCGGATCCTTCAAAAAATCAAACAAATCAACTCTCCCAACTTTTGTCTTTGAGAACTTCCTGCTGCCAACCTTCAACTCCACTGCCCAGCGTCACCGGCCAGCCTGTTTCCGGCCACCCTGAAGTCGCCGTCTAGCCCAATGTCACCGTCCACTACCCAAAGTCGCTGTCCACTGCCCAAAATCGCCATCCACTACCTAAAGTTGCCGGACGCGTGGGTCTCGCCAGACCCAGGCATGGGCGGCGAGGACCGGCGCAAGCAAGCTCCGGCGAACCACAATCTTCTCTCTTGCCCGCATGGGTCTAGAGAATGGGAGCTCCGGCAAACCACAATTTTCTCTCTCTTCTGCTGGCGTGGGTCTAGAGAATGGCATGGGTCTTGTGGGTGTCGCCAGACCCAGTCATGGGCGGCGAGGACCGGCGCGAGCGAGCTTCGGCGAACAACATCATGGCTCCTCCGCCCCTTCCCCTTCTCTTTTCCATGATTTCCTCTCTCTTCCGCCGGAGATCCGGCCGCCTAGCACCACATCCGATGGAAAACTCGAAAAACCCACAAAACCCAGCTTAAAAAACCCATTTTAATGCCCAAAATTCGTTTACAATGCCACAAAAATAGTTTCTAATGCCACTAAAATCGTTTATAATACCACAAAAATCGTTTTTGGATTCAAATCTAAAACCTAGAAGGGGAAGGTTAACCCTTAAAGGATTTTATCATCCTAACGCCGGAAAAATGACTCCGTCACTGGAGAAGATGACTCCACGGCGATGTTGGGCAGAGGCGGCGTTGGACAATGATGGGCGGTGATGGCTTTGGTTTGTGGCTTTGATCTCTATATAGGCAGTACTGTAGCTTTGTATGTGAGTTCAAAATCAGGTGAATGTGTTACTATTTTTTTAGTTTGTAACTTGTATATGTGGCAGTACCTTATTGGATGCTGTAAAAGGTGTGTTTTGCAAATTGTCTGCATTCAAGGTTTTTTCTTCTTTTTTTTAAGAAACCAACTTTAATTGTTTCTTCAGTATCTTTTTATAATATACAGTTAACCCTTTTTTCTCCCGCTTTTTTCCCCCTTTTTGGTTCTCTCTCTTTCTCTTCATTTCTTGTATACTACACTTAATTTTTGGCTCAAAATCTAATTGAAAAATGTTTACAAATATTAATCTTTATATCGGAATTAAGTCTATTAATTAACTAATAATTATAATAATTAATAGATAAACTAACAAGTTAGAAAGGTCAAATATAACAGGCGTTACCACTATATATGCATGCATCAGGTGGGTTCAAATTTATTCAGCAAATATTGATGAAAATACCCATGAGTCTTGACCAAGGTACCAACCAATCATATTAAGTCTTGTACGTATGGCATTGTACTTGTGTTTCTAAACTGCCGGCCCTTCTTGTTGATTATTTCCAATTAGACCAGGCTTCAAACATGTGCTTAGTTTCGTTTGTGATTAACTTACAATGACTTGACTTTACACCGTTATTTTTCAACCTATAAAACATCGATTTTTGTTTTACAGTTTAATAGGGGTTATCTCTATAGAGTGGTCTAGGTTTGTTCGTGACGCTTGAGACGTTGAATAGAGGCTTGTAAATACAAATTTGTGTATACTTATACTTACAATTGTTTGCACTTAGAGGCTCTAGTTTGTATTGATGATAAAAAGTGACATTGAAATATTTAGTTTTTTTTTTTTGGTATACTTATGCTGTGAAATTCGTGTGAATGGTCTGTAATATACTAGAAACGTAGAAAACATGAAGAGAAGGTATCTACTAGAAGAATAATAGTGGAGAGATTTCATATGTTCTCCATTGACGAAAACTGGGGGACATTTTGTTATGCCTTTGCGAGTGTTGGGGGAGTCATCCTCAACAAAGAGACTGATTTCCAAACTTTTGGAATGTCAAGGGTTGAAAACTGTAATGATTTTGTGTAACATTAACCCATGCTAAATTAGGATTAAGGTCACCTTAATTAGTGTCTAGTTGTGTTTACAATAGAGTTGAATTAGTTACAAATCCCAAAAAGGGAAAAATCTGATATTTTAAACAGTTAAAAGTAATTTTTATACAAAAACCATCCAGATGAAAAAATAGGAAAGGGGTTTGGTCAGGGGTGAATCTACATTAGTCCTTGGGGGTTCGACAATCCCAAAATTTTTAAAAGAACCCTATAAAAATAATTTTTATATCATGGTCTTAATTTTTCACCCCCATATATATGACATGTCTACTTTTCTACCGAAGTATTCCAAAAATGTTAATTAATTACTCAATATTAATATAATACCCTTTTGTATTGTCCCGGATTGTCTAGAATTAATGGTCCAAAACAACTAATTAGGAGCCTGGAACACATTACACAACCAATATATATTGCCAATTTGCTCAGGCGTTTTACTCGAGTGGACTTGGGCTATTATTTCTCCACCCAACTTGGACCAACTGACCAATCAATGGCGGGCTGATAATAACGGACATTTAGACTTGGGCTCATCCTAACGTTAGAACACATGAGAATCAATGCGCGCAAGAGCTGGCATAGGATGTTCCACTGTCCCTAAATGTCATTTATTTCGGCAACTGAAGACTAAATAATAATAATAATAAAAAATTATCGGAAAAAGTATGCACGCATGCCCAGTCCCCACGAACTATTATTATTATTATTATCATTATTGGAATATTATCAACTGTAGCAATGTCATTTTCAACCTATAAAAAACTTGTAAGGTACTCCTTTTGGCCCGCCTAAAAAGACAAAAATGTCTATAGACTTTTCTAAAAAATATAAAATAATCTTATAAAATTGAAAAACGAGGAAAAAATAAGTAGTTGACCACGGCAAACCAATAGCAGTATTGTGGATCTCTCGCCACATATATATATTTATTTATTTGAAATTTTGTTATTAAGGGTATTTTCATCATTTAAAAAGACATTGTAAATTTTTGATAGTTCAGAAAAACATTGCTATGCAATCAATAATTAAAAGAAACATTACAAATTGGATGTTAATTAAAAGAAGGTATGTATACCTTTTTCCAAAAAATGTGCATGAGCAAGAGCTAATTTGTTATTGATGCAAAACGCTTAAGAAAATTAAATATTGTAAAAGAAAAAATAAACAATTTTGAGTCTATTAAATTTGTACATAAATATTGGAAAAACATTTTTTTTAGACTTTTTTTTTTTACACGTCCATACAACGGGGGAGAAATGAAGGAGGATTATTCAATCCAATGACCTCCAATTTGGTTCATGAAGCATGGTCTCCTGTCAAGGTACTCCTTGGGGACTAGAGATGTTACTTCTCTCATGAGGAAGTATATATAATAAAACATTTTTATGCCAAAACATTGAGGACAAAAAAAAAAAAAAAAAAAGAAAAGAGAAAGAAAAGGTTGCCAAACCCTAGCGACAGCGTTCTGCATCAATTACCCTGGAAAAAATGTCTTAAGTTGTCAAAGCTTAAAATTTTAATTCAGTGTCGTTGTCAAGGAGGTGTGGAAAGCTAATTAAGCAGATCCACTTAATTGGTTGAGCAGACTAAAACTTAAAATATGTCTAATATCTTAAGGTTTAAGCTATATATTGGATTCGTTAAGAAGCCCATTCAAACCTACTGTTACTCTTCTAGTGGGCAGTTTTGTTAAGCCAATATATATAATATATATGATTAATATGAAGATTTTACCTAATCTCTGGACTGATTATTCTTAGAGTAGCTTGAAAGGAAACCATAAGAACTGGTCCAGATTACGCCACACCTCCTTTCCCATTCGTTTTTTTGCATGAGATGGCAGTCGATCGTCTCGTCCAGGATGCCTATAAATTATAATCCTTTACAAGCAAGCATATAATATTCAAAGGAGTTGGTGGAGTGTTTGGATCATAATCATCATCATTATTCAATCACGCGTGCAAGAAAAAAGCCCCTAGCTAGCTCAGCTTCGTATATATATATATAGATATATACTGATCCAGCCTCCAGGCTATAGATTAGTTATACCACGTTTTGTTTTAATATATATGGAGTGTTCGTTTGCATGCAACAACTACCACATGCAGTAACAGAACTGCTCAAAATGGCAGATGAAAAGGGCCATGTATCTCTTTCAGGAGCATCGAAATCAGCCGCTGCGTATTTACCATCCATGCAGATTTCGTCTCTCATACTTCCACATTACGACTCCCTCCAAATATATGTGCTTACTCTTCATGGCTAATATTAGATTAATATCATTAATTAATCATAATTCAATCAATTTTATTAATCGAGACGTATTCTTTAACTTTAATTTACTAATTACATGTTGGGTTCACAAATTAAATAAAAAATTATTAATCCTTATATCTCGTATAATTTAGAACTAAAAATGGGTATTATGAGGTAAAGCACACAACTAAAATCTTGTTCGAGCTACAAAAGAAGAAGAATTAAAATGGTGAGACATCGTTAATAAACAATCTTAATTGATATCATATGTGACCCTGTGATGCTCGTCGTGGCAGCAGGCAAGACGTGACCTATCAAAAGAAGCCATAATTTGGGACCATCTTTGAGAGCCAATTAAAAACTCGTCGGATCCACATCGTGCGGTGGCATAGTAAGGACAGATAGCTTCCTTTGCATGACATTGAGATACATCAGCACGTTCACGTGTCGCAGCCACACATTACAACCTCTGGCTCTAGCTAGCTACAACGTGTATCAAACCTTAATTACTCTGACTCATAGCTTAACCGAGTTCAATTAATTATAAGGATAAAGTTTATTTATTTATTTATTTTCAATTAAAAATGCATATAAAAACAAAAAGAAAAGAAAGAATAATGGAGGCCTGAGTTGCTGAGATGGACGAGCTAGCTAGGTAGCATGGGTATATTTGTGACACTCAAAATGTTGTATTTGATAAGAACGACAAGGAGGGAAAGTGCGTAGAATGGGAGCAAAAAAGGCAGCACCCCATGTGGCCACGTGAATCCTTCCTGTGAGTTGTGACAGAAACATTTGAACTGTCACTTGGCACGTGATCAGAGCGTGTGATCAGTAATTTTTAATTAGTTAAAAATTCCAGCAAAGATTTGCAGAAAATTTTAATTCAGAGCGAAGAAGCAAAAAGGCATTTAAGAGGCTGTAGCGGTAGGGGGGTAGATAAATGAATTGATGAAAATTGATGAAGCGAAAGTAGCTGAGTTGGATTGGGGTACCATTGTCGACTCCATGGGATGTCCAAATTAATTCGACTCCCTTGCACAAAATAAAAACACTTGAGTTTTAAGCTATATTTGTCTCTTCCGGACGGGTGGGGGCGAGTATCGGGGTATACTCTATTTCCATCATTAAAAAGTTGAGGATTTCACATCATTAAAAAAAAATTTGTAGTGATTTAGGAATCCTATGAGTAATTGTAAAGAAAGATGCTTCTAAAATTGTAACATAAATGTTTTGTTGGAGTGGATATAACCAATTGAGTAATGATATTAAAACAATGCTGAATAGTCTTCTGTCATGGTTTGTAGGACATTCTAAAATGAAAGCTAATAAAGAAGCTCAATCTCTCTTTACCAATTTTTAAAAAGAGTGTGGACGGATGAAAATTTTGTTTTTTATTTCAAAATATTGTATTTAATAAGAAAGAAATTCCACCTAGAGTGTCAATTAACGTAGGGCAGTGGACAGGAATTGACTAATAAATAACATTTAGCTCTTAATGAACTTCATTACCTCCCGTATATATAAATAATATGTTTAACACTTTGACCACAGTATTTGATTAAAGAAAGAATTAGCTGCAGATATTCCAAAACATACAGTCCTACACTCATTCTCATGTGGGGCATCTTAATTTCTCCCAGAGAGATCGAGAGGCAGAGCCCCACCTGAATCTTCCCCCATCTCTCACTCACGCAACAGGAAGAACACAAACAAAAACTGGAAGAGAGGTGTCTCCATCGCCATACCATCCCAACCCATTTTGCCACCATCATTTATCTTTTTCATCAATTCCCAAGCAACCAACGCCCCAGTACTTTGTAGTTGATAAATCACTGTTTATTTCTTTTAATTAAAACAAAATAAATAAATAACAGAGAATTTAATTATCCTACTTATAGAAAGAAGCCGTGGATTTAATTATTTTATTAATAAATTAACAACCACCAACTTTTCCCTCTAATATTTATTTATTCCATGCGTTTCCCACATTGTTTTTACGCTGCAGCTCCTGCTTCTCGGTCGTCCACACCGCGCCACCTTGTTTTATCGCTTAAAACAGCAACACTCTCACCCGGTATCTATTTCTTCCGTTAAAAATTGAGCAATGACTCGGCTATTTCGATCCAAATCTTGCGGACTCGTGGGACTGACTGAGTTCAACCCGGACCCTGTGAGTCCATTTTACAACAACGAGGACGAGCAAGAAGACGAGGAAGAGGAAGATGAACTACTTGAGGACGAGGATTACGGTGACGATGTTTTGGTCGAACCCATCTCGACCACCCCGTTCATAACTCCGGGGTCGAGGACTGGTGCTGAAAATAGTGAAGGTCGACAACATTGTAATGGCGCTCAGTTTCCAGTGCTGGATATTTTGGTCGCGGCGCTGAGGAAGTCGCTGCTGGTGACATGTAGTGTGGAGAGGGAGGATGTTTCTTCCATGGACATTAGCTGGCCGACGGAAGTGAGGCATGTTTCGCATGTGACTTTTGATAGGTTCAATGGCTTTCTGGGGTTGCCCACTGAGCTTGAGCCTGAGCTTCCCCAAAGGGTGCCTAGCGCCAGGTGAGATTCTTAATTATTGATTATCACTTTCACTGTCTACGAATTTTAGGTATACGTGATTGGATTTGGTAATTATTAGTTAATTAATGGTAGAATTTTGGACCCTTGGATTGTGATGAGGTTTTTATTTGATTGGACATCCATATTGGTATTATGTAATTTTGTTGGTTGTTCAAACAGATACTAAACAAGACTATTTAACTGAGAACAAATTTCAATCCTAAATCCATTTTGTGAACTTCTGTATACTTTCGTTGGCTTTTCAAGATGAGAAGGAAAAGTAGAGGATTTTTGGCATTTTTTGGGTGATGTACTTGTGAATCTGCAACATCCAATTTTTGGGATTTCCTCTTTTAAAAAGTAGTAGTGCTTGTCGAACACTTGTGGGCAAAAACCATACTGTAATTCAATTATGTTGGCGATATCCAATTTTGTTAGTTGTTCAAACAGATGCTTGTCTGTGTTTGGAGGAATGCTTAACCATAAGATGGTTGCTAATTGTAGAATTGGGGCCTTTTGGGGAGAGCTCGGAAACTAAACATTTATTTTGGCTTTAAAATTAGCACAAACGAGGTTGCTAATCTCCATCTTCAAGTTAGACGCTTATGTTAAATGTAGAGGGATTTATGTAGAAAAGGTACTTGGATAAAGGCAAATTTATACAATAAAGAAAAAGGTGATATTACTTTTTTCAAAATAGTTCAGATTTCTAACTAGAAAAGGGAAATATATATTCCTTTGTTTGGATGATAGGAGTGGAAGAAATCATCTTTATTATGAGATTGTTTTCCTTTTAGGGAGAAAAGTTTTTAGAGGAAAATTTAGAAGATGAGATATATAGGGGTGAGGATTTTGGGCATGATTGTTCCTGCATTTTAATTTTTAACGTCCTAATAACCAGTGTCCTTGGCATATCTTAGTCTCTGCCTTTGTTTTACCTCCTGATAAACTGCTTTTGGTTGAAGTGGTTCATACTTTGACAACAGGAAATCACATGGAAATTCCTTTTAATGTGGTTCAGTTACAGTGGTTCTAAGATGTTAATTATACCATTTGGCGTGTTCATTTTGTGTTGGGAAAGATTGTTTATTCTGCTCTGTTTTAAGGTTGTAATTTTCCTGACACAATCTTTTATAGATTTTGTCAATCTATTTTGTTTCCCCGTGATCACATTGAAGTCAACAAATTCCTATTGGTGGATCTTGGTGGTTGTATATTTGAATTTTAGAAGCCATTCTTATGTTCAAGGGTTTTAATCTCAACCTTATCATTGCTTTATACTGATCAGCATTTTCCACATCATCTTATTTGACTAGTTTGACACACTATTCTTTTATTGTACAGTGTAAGTGTTTTTGGAGTTTCTGCAAAGTCGATGCAGTGTTCATATGACGCCAGAGGGAATAGTGTTCCAACAATTCTTCTTATGATGCAAAAGAGACTGTATTCAGAAGGAGGCCTAAGTGTATGTTCTATTTTTAGTATGAATTTGTTCATATACATATTAAAATGCTACTTGTTATTTTATTTTGAAAATTTTGAGTTATTTCTGTCTTGTCACGCTTGAAGGCCGAAGGAATATTCCGCATAAATGCTGAGAATAGCCAAGAAGAAAATGTTCGAGACCACCTAAACAAAGGTGTAGTGCCTCATGGAATTGATGTTCATTGCTTAGCAGGCTTGATAAAGGTATGTATATTGGATGTCGTGTTAGTTAGAATCCACCTATTAAATGTGCACGAGCAGAAAGCAATGTAGTTGGGGAGAGGCTATATGTTCAGATTGGTACAGGAATTGCAATTGTCTCTTCAAACTCTCAATTGCCAATTTGTCAATTCCATATAATTTCTTTTCTCCTATTGTTAAAATCCTAGTTGTTCTAGGTTTGGAAATCTTAGTCATTTCTTCAAGGATTGTAAATTGTTGTTACAATGACCGCACACATTGAACGTGGTGTAGGCGGAACCACTTCCAACATTTAAGTTAGTGAAAGTGGATTTGATAAATTGTATCAGCAAAAGTGAAAAGCGAGAAAATTTGCAAGACTAGCGTGCTTGTGACATGGTTCGTTTTACCTTTTGTAGAGGTTGCCCGTCCTTAGTTGGTAAGTGGGTTTGATAAGGCAAGTACCGACAGGCACAGGAATCCACATTGAAGCCTGGGCTGGGTCTAGGCCTTTCTACATTCTGAATACTCTATAAATCTTTAGGATTCGGGTAATCCTAATTTATTTCTTCTAAGATTAGGAATTATCATCCACTAGGATTGTGAGTCCTATTCTTTCTATGTTTGTCAATCTAGTTTTTATATTTCTTCTTGCCACCTGTGAATGTAGACAATCTTGCTGAAACAAAATTAAATTCTTTTTGTCTTGATTCTTGATTTTCTTCTTATTTAGTATTCCTTCTCTTCTACATGTTTCGTGATTTATAATAACTATGCTCATCAACTTGACAATTATGTGAAACAAACTATCCAAAATTCTGTTTGTTCTCTGCATTTAGTGAAGAATTGTATTCTATCTTTAATATTTTCTTTTGTGAAAGCAAAAAAAAAAAAGAAGAGTTAAATGTTAATCAAGCCCCAACCATCCTGTATTGAGCTGTGGTCAACTTTGGGTGCAAAGTTCTGATCGTTGTAAATTTTGATAATTGAAAGGTTTTTAATAACAAGATGGCTGCAAGTTTTGCGTTTCAAACATTACCGGATGAGGGCCCTAATAATTTTGTTATCAACTTGCAAACTGGAAACCCTTAATTTTTAAAGGTTTCAAGTGTAATCTTAAGTTCTTTCCTACATTTAGGTAGTACTTTATAGTTTTCAAAGCTTAATGCCTGCCTTTTTCTTTTTTTTTTTCTTTTTTTCTTCTTCTTCTTTCTCACATTCTAATGAGTGTTCCCACCCCACAATGATTCCCTGTAGGCATGGCTTAGGGAACTTCCAACAGGGGTGCTTGATTCTGTCACACCAGAACAGGTGTTGCACTGTAATACAGAGGATGATTGCGTTGAACTCATAAAATTACTACCTCCAACAGAAGCTGCCTTGCTTGACTGGGCCGTCAATTTAATGGCAGACGTTGTGCAGCATGAACAGTTCAACAAGATGAATGCACGCAATATCGCCATGGTTTTTGCACCCAACATGACTCAGGTTTGATAACTATTTATTTATTTATTTTTTAGTAAGTAAAATTTTGGATTAGTGATTTCCACTTTGTGAAACATGATTTGCTGCCAATTGAACTACTCCTCGGGGTTGGTTTGATAACATTTTCTAAATGTTGTTTCTTTTCTACAAGATGTTTCCAGTTAGTTGCTAAATTGCATTTAGCCTCTAATGCTATGGAACTTCTCTTGCTTTTAAAGGAATGAAATTTTGAGTTTTTGAATGCATCATCAATTGATAGCCAAGTTTAATGGATTTTACTGTCACAAAACTGACCTGTTCAAGTCATTTTGTTTGTCAACTAGTTATCATCCTTCACGGCAATCACAGAGAAGTTGTGTTGTTAAATGGGTGGCTGTCTGGCTGATATACATAAATGGGTTCATTACATTAAAATTTCTCTATGTTCTTTAGATGGGACTTAGCGACCTATGGTCTTGCAACAATTTGCAACTGTAATTGTAATGAGAAATGGAGTTCTATTTGTTTGCAAACACATATAACGTCATATGTGAACTTAAAAAGTGATCCTTCTCTCTCCTTGATGCAGATGGCTGATCCGTTGACTGCATTGATTCATGCAGTGCAAGTTATGAACTTTCTTAAGACACTCATTCTCAAGACCATACGAGAAAGAGAGAAATCAGTTGACCAGGATAGGCGGCTCTCTTCATATTCAGATTTTCCCAGCCACAATGATGACCCAATTTCTTCAAATTTGGGCAGGGAAGCATTAAGTGAGCAACCTTCAAATACCTGTGCCACCCATGGACGTACCAACAGTAACTTCTTGAGGACTACCACTTTGAACAGACTGGAGTCCGACACCATGGAGAAACTTTGGAGCTTTGAAAAGAGTAGTAATGGGGAAGAGGAACTTGAATACATGTCCGGTGACAACTCACCTACTTATGAAATGGGAGATTTAGAAAATGGAAGTAGAAGCGGATATGATTCCGGTGACTGGCTAAATTTTAGAAAAGGAGTGCGAAAGCTATGTAGGCATCCCGTGTTCCAATTGAATAAGCCAGCTAAGAAGAATGGAAGTCTTGGAATTGTAAATACTAGAGGAGGAGGTGGAGAAACTTGGGCTTAGAATGGTTCCTGCCTTTTGAGGTAGTTTGCATGTTGTTAGGCTCTCGTTTGTGTAACATTGGTAATGGCATAGATGTCTGTGTCTTGTTTTGTAGTAAGATCTCTGCAGGTACTAACTAAAGCTATAGCCTAATCGACAGTGATTTCTGAGGGGAGCCTCGCCTTGTATGATATATGTATAGACTTTTTGTATCCTTTATAACAATGTCAAAGGTTTGATCATTGATGGAAGTGCGAAGATGATGCTGCTTGAGATGCAAGAAACTCTGAATTTAACGATGGAGATGCAGAAGAAGGATGATGAGAAGTAGAATGTCTAGTATGTTGGATTGTTATTCTGTACACCCATAATCATGCATGGTAAATAAACCAAAGAAGCTTATATGTGGCGATGTACATCCGTCCCCGTCTAGACAAAAGTGATTGACTACAAACTATAGATAATTATGCTACTGCACGTCTAGAACATCATCCAAATGTAATTGACTTGCCACACAGAAAGAGGCTGAACACAATTTGGGGCCATCCAAAGACTCTGCACGGCAAAACAATTATCAAACAGGCCCAATTTTCACAGCCCAGTACTCACCACCTTGATCGGCTAATTTAAAATTATCTTGAGCCCAAATCTTCTCAAAGCTAGAATGCTTTGAAAGTTTTTAGATATGCTAATTTTCGTGTACAAGTTTTAGTAAAATGGGCCGTTACTCATTTTGTGTTTGATAGCATTCTCTTAGGATCCCCCCATTCTCTCTTCCATTATGATCAAGAATGGAAAAGATCCTCCCTCTTCAATTAGGATATATATATATATATATATCAAGAAACAAACTTTGCTCCTTCAATAATCCATCACATTTTTTATTTTCTTTTTATTTTTATGTATACTATTGTGTACGGCGAAAGATTTTCATTTTAAAGAAATATAGAATATCTTAAGAATTATAGATCGAGAATCTTGGTCATTAATTAAACAAATATTTCAGCGTTTTTATTAGAGCACGTGACCTCGATCGATTCCTAATAGTTATCTTTGGTTTCAAATGAGCCAAGCCAGTCCTTTCATTTCAGAATGATTGGCATAAGATACAGCAAATTAAAATATTTCAATTTATTGGAGATATGCTTAATTATCACGTAAAAAAACCATTGTTAATAGCTCAAGCTATCGTGACCCACAGTTTTTGTCTTTGATTTATTTTATATTTAATCTTAAATAAATAATTAAGGTAACGTTTCAATTGTGGGTCACAGTAGCCTTTGTAAGTTGTTACTAAAATATAAACAAATGGTAGCTTTCGGGAGAGAAAACTATTATATATATCTCTATGAAATATTCCTTTAATATTTAAATAGGCTGAAAAATATTCGTTTCTGTTTAATTAATTGTTATATATATTATTAATACTTAATTCTCCAAATTCTTAAATTGGTATGAACAAACCCTCCCCCACTTCACTACTTCTAATTATCGATAAATATGAATATATGATATGGTTTCCATCATTGTCATCTGAGCTGAGCTGTTTATGTTTTTTAAGAGTAATTATTTTTTGCTTCCATAAACTACAGTTTTTTGACACTTTTCTCCATTTCGTCAGTCAAAGAGATTAAAACTAATGATCGATAGAGAGATAATTTTTTTTTCCATTTTTGCCCCCACTTCAAATCATTAAATGACACTTATACCCTCCTAAAATGGAGGCAAAAATAGGAAAAAAAAAAAAAATTCTCTGCTGACCATCCCTTTGACTGACAAAAAAGAAAAAAATGTCATAAGTCTTAAGATGATAGTTTGATGGGATCAAATGTCATAGTTGGTAGTTCATAAAAAAAATATATCAATGCGTTATAGTTCATGGGACAAAAGATAATTACTCCTATTTTTTAAGCATCGAAGTTTTTAAATTGGTCCATGACATTTCATTTAATTAATTAATTAGTTTTATTTTCTCTCTCTCTCTCGCTTTCTCTAGCTCCGCGTGCGTGCGTACGTGTTAGATAAGATTAGATTAAAATAGCCAACGTGACGTTGGAAGTTGCAGCCCTTTGCTCCACATGGAATTAATATTGCAATATTCTAGCATTTCAAATCACGTGCTTAATTAATTCTTTTTCAGCAGGCTATTGTTTTCAACCTTTTAACTTGTTCTACTTTGATAATTGTCCTTCATTTGTGATTTACCATTTCATACCCGCCGCCCCGTGGGTGGGTGGTGGCCGGTAGTGGTGGTGTTGGTGGGGGAGGGAATATGACTTCCCAAAGTTAAAAACATTTTCTTTCCTATTTTATGTTTCTTCAATCCCTCCTCTCTTTTTTCTTTTCTTTTCCCACAACCACTATTCTCAATTAAGGAGGAAAAAACAATTGATGGTAGAGTTGATGAAAGAGAGGCAAGATTAGATTAGAGCCGGGGAGGAATGGCTTTGATACTCAGCACCTCAATTTAGTTTTATTAAATAAAATTGTTCCATTACTTATTTATTTGCTTTGTGTATTGGACATAAATTTTCTCGAAATATCTTTTAATCTATTTAAAATAATATCAAGTGTCTATAAACATTTATAACGTACATTAAATTTTTAAGGTCAATAATTATAATTTACTAACTTATACTAACGTTTTAAATATTTATAGATATTTAGTACTATTTTAAATAAATTGAAAAATAAAATTTCAAATTGATTTGAAAAAAATTTCCATCCTCATGTCTTTTAAGTAAATAAAATAGTCAGTACTGCCGAAGATGTTCTCATATGGGAAGTTGTCTCCAACTGGTCTCCAACTGGTTTCCAAACAGTTGTGCAAGCCATTTATTGCACTTATGAGGCATCCTTTGGTTAGGTGTTTGATTGCCAATAATTTGATGGACAGTGGCATTTATGCAAACCCCACAGTTTTAATAACCTGTTTGTCAATAATTTGATTTACTGTAAGAGTGGGGAGAAGATTGCAATATTTCTTATTCCTGGGCTCTTACTACCAGGATGTGCTGCAAAAGCAAGGTTTTATAGCCTCTAATAAGAGGTTGACACATCATTTAAATTCACCAAATTTGTTAGTCATGAATATGCTGGATCTGGATCTTATATAAATAAATAAATAAAATAAACAAAAATGCTCCACCAAGCCCAAAAAGAACCCACCACATCCACAATCCAACTTTGTTGCCGGATTCTGTTGAAAGCCACTGCCAAAAGCCACATGTACATGCCACCGCACCGCCCAAGCCCATCCCACGACAAAAAATAAATAATAAATAAAAATCACCCGACCCACACGGCCACAACCCATTACTGCTTTGTAACCACCACAAAACTGCCGTCTCACCGCCGTGAACCATCACCAGTTTGAGCCTAGAACACCACCCCACGGACAAAACAACCACTTTGCCGTCAAAGGCCACCTTCCAAACATCTTATCAGTCTCCTGTGCAGTAGACAACGAGCTTGTGGAGCATGGCCAGAGATGAGATCGGAGATGACATATGTGATTGAGATGAGATCGAATCTTGGACTCCCCAAGCCCAAAAAGTCATCATTTTTGGCCAAACCAACAAAGATCTGGCCGCCCCATCGCTAAGTATGGAGCGCTGCCGTCAAATGCCATCTCCCAAGCTTTTTATTGGCTTATTGTGTCGTTGAAACCTATCGGAACTGCAACCCACAACTATGAACCATCACCAACTCGAGTAGGGCACCAAAGCAGCAGACAACGAATGCAACTAGAGATAAGATCGGAGACGACAAATAATAGTGGAGACGACATCAGAAGCTAACCACAGCCTCATCCTTTTTTATGTTGAAAGGAAAAAGAGAAATAAGTTTTTTTTTTTTTTTTTATCATTAGATTCAGTATATTCATTCTTATTATTTGTAGTGTATTTAGCTTATTTGAATGTTGTAAAATATTGGTTTTATTCTCCCTGATCCAGATATTCTCCTCCTTCTTCATATACAATATGCATTGGGTTCGGTAAATAAAGAAGGAAATCACAAAGAAATTTTTTCTTTTTTCTTTTTTTCAAAAAATAATTAATTCAACGACAATGCCTTTGCTACTTGTCAGAATGCAATGTACGAATATAGCTCTCACAATAATATCCTTTGCAACTTGATGAAAGATATCTGCATTTACAATAATTTATTGTACGAACAGTAAATAATTTGAACAATTAAACAATAAATAAGAAAAGGGTTATATAAAATTCAGATGTTCAAATAAATGGATGGACAAGCTAATTTATTGGTACGTAGATATAAGTTTTGTATTAACTTTTCTATATTTATTGTACGAACTACTATTCATCTAAATAATAAAATTGTTAAAATTTCTACTGATTTGATATACAATGGGCGAATAAGCGAAATGCCTCCAAATCAAATGAATTAAAGAGGAGTTAAGACAATTTCATCCTCTCATTCATTTGTACATGAGAGAATCATACTTGATGGCCTTAATTTGTGTCCCAGTCCCATTCATGACATGTTTGAGTCATGTTCAAGAACCTTAAAGTCATTAAGTGAGAAATAGAAAGAGGGAGACAAGACAAAAGAAATGAAAAAAACATTTACCACCTTCTGGTTTCCCCATTTTATATTATATATATTAATAGCAATTGAAAATGGGAGATCCAATAATAAGCAATTGCTCCAATGTAATCTAGAATTGTAGGTCGTAGGTACTAGAATTAGACATGGAAGTTTTAAGAAAAGCTTGATCTAATCATGCATCTGACCAAAAATGTCAATTATAAGCAGCATTATCGAATGTCAAATCCTGCCATTAATCTTATTTTTTTCATTTAGGGCACTCTTTTTATGTTGCCGTTTTATGTTAGCCATGAAAATGACATTCGAATTTATAATATTATTACATGTACATGCTATGCAAGTTGCAATTGCATCATATAATATTATTTTTGTGTATAGCATGACTCGTGTATAACTTAGCCAAAAAAGATAAAAAGTATAAATGAAAAGACAGGCAATTATTAATTGCTCGCTAATTACTAATGGTACTAATTGTTAACTACTTTTGAAGGTGGTTGAGAAAAATCGCTAACCATAATCAATTGCATGGACTTTTTCATTAATTTTAACCTAACATTCATCATCGAATCCCCCACCCACCTCCAAAACCAACTAAAACGGTGACTCCGATAGTTTTGTTAGTAGTTTTAGCAATGAATATTTTTGTTTGTGAGGTATTTTGTTAAGACAATGAAAATTATTTTGTATGAAACGTTATATTATGTTTTAGTATTTCAAGCCAAAATATCTACTTCTTATTGAAGGATGCAAAACATTCAATTTACAGCACAACCCAATTGAACCACGTTAATGGGTCTTCACCCACCTTAAACTTCTTAAAAAAAACTTCTAATGTATATGTTTTTATAAATATTTTCCTTGCAAAATTTAATCTTTACTCCATCCACATTCTTTTAAAAAGTTTTGTCCCCCCTTCCCATCATCATTATACAGACAATAATTATTGATGTGCATGGCGGACATTTTATATACATGTCTAATTTTTCATGGCATATCAACCTCATAAAATCAAAATAAATAAAGACATTTATTCCATATATAATAAAAATAATAAAATGATGGAAAATATTATAGTTTGTGTAATACATTTATAGCATCATTTTTTCTTCTTCTTAAATTGTACATATATAAGAATAACATATGATAACCGGCCTATCTTGCTAGCATATGAAGATACGTGTACAAATATTGTCTGCAATATCAGTAACAATAAAATAAGAAATACCATTATGGTACTGTTAATTTGAATTATTAAATTAAAATACTTGATGATTTAGACAAAACTGAAATTTGAAAAATAATCCAAAGATTAAATTTGTATTTTGACCTAATCTTTATTCACAAAAATTTTGTGTATTTGCATATTGAAAAAAGGTTGTATGACAAGACAATAATATAAAACTAAATAGGTTAATCTTAATCCGACTTATTTAATCAAACGTGTCAAATCTATCAATTATATATAATTCATTTATTTCGTATTGAGTTTATTGATAATGTTACAAAATAACAACCTTAAATATGACATATCAAATTTACGTCATATCCAAATTCTGACTCATGTTAAAAATTGTCCATTATATTTTGGATGTCAAAGAAAAGATGTGATTCGTATCATACGGAATATTAATCTACTGATTTTTTTTCGTAATAAATGGTATGTACCTTATACAAAGACATGTATCCACCTTTTTGTTTTGGGCAGAGCATAACAAATGCTGTCGGGAGAGCCACCCCCTCCCCATTGTTTGGAATTTGTCATTCATATATATGGTATCTTCTTCGATCTACTTTTTGTCTTTATTTTCCATATTCTCCAGCAAACTGTAAATCAACAAACTTGGCAAAACAAAAACCAGAAAATTCACCAAATGGTCTTAATTTTCTATTTTTTATTTTTTTTAAAAAGCATATATAGTTAAAATACATATCTTTCGGCCTAAAAATTAGTTTATACCAAAATTAAATTTAGCCTTTTAATATTAATACTTTTGCCCCTCCGAATAAATAAACAAATAATAATTTTTTATTCTGTCCATCCATGATTGTCATGCTCCCCCATTTCTAACATCCATTAAATGTAATGATTAATGTGCATATTATGCAAATGGGCATCACTGCCATCTAACAAAGAAATGTGGTTCTTTCAAAAAAACAAACCAAAGAAATGTGGTTGAAGCATTAATGTACTCATGGCGCGGAACGACCCCCTAGCCAAGGGTGGTCCAAAAAATAAAAATTAGTTTTTGCCTCAAACTAAATATTCTAATTCTGATGGGTGGCTTGGCATTGAAGGTACATTGTCGTATGAGGGGTCTACAGGCTTACAGGTCTCATCAATAACCTTTGATGGCTTCCTTTGCCCATCCCCCATGAAATTTGATGGCTCCGTTTGCAACTTGTACACTTTTTCTTTAACGACACCAACTTTCTGAATACGACAATTCAGAAGCCGCAACTAATCGCCATAAAAAAAATGTTCAAGTGAAGACATTTCATGGCCCTGTAGAATTGCGTGCTTATTAAAGATGATGAAGACTTTGCACCCAAGTACTGTTGCATTAAGTAAATATAAATGCATATATAGGACAAAACTTATATAGACATACAGCCCTATATATGTTTAAGAAAATGATAAATGCATAATTTAAGTTAAACTTTGACTAAACTTTTTTATTAAGTTTTTTTTAAAAAAAAACTGATATGGAGGAGAGAGAGCCTTCAACTAAAGAAAGAGAAAATTTGGCTTAAAAATTGAGCCTAAGTTGAACTTAAATTGTGCCTGTATCAAACCTCGTATGTTTATTATCAAAATGCTATATATAGCCTTAATTCCCGACACAAAAGTCAATTAAAAGTAGTAGTGAATGCAAATTACAGCTTAATTATTTCGCATGCATGGTTTGTTTCATCCTTGTAATTTCAAAGAGATTGAGAACTTGAGACACTTAATTGATCATTATTTAAATTTTTTTTATGGATAAAGGTTGCGTTTGATAACCTTTTTTAAGATGTGTTTTAATTAAAAACTGTTTTGATGTGATATAAAAGTGAAATAAGTTTTGAATTAATTGTAAGAAAAGTTGTTTATTAATGTTTGATCAATTTTTTAGGTAAAAATGAAAAAGAAAAGAGAAAAAGAAAAAGGTAACCAAGCATCGCATATTAGTTTGCCGAAAACGTTTTGAGTGCATTTGTGTGCCTATACATAGGCTTTAAGCCTTAAAAGGTCAAAATGTCTAATCTCTTTACAAGAAATTTGGTTTTTACTAACAATTTTGATAATAACTTTTATAAGGTGTTGGCACAAACCATGACCTTTGTGCCCTCTAATAAGAACGTAACAAATCAGCATGGAATATCATAACAAAAATAAGAATAAACACCTAATTTGTTTTCTTCAAGTCCTAATATGCGTTAAAACAAAAGATCTTTTAAAATAAACTTTTCCTATTTTTCTTACATAAACCCACTGCCAGCCATTAGACTCGCCACCGGGCTGGCCCAAACCACGCCGGTGCTCTTTCTCTCTCTTACTGGCGGCAGAGAAGAAAATTTCTGACTCTGGTGCTCCCTCTCCCGCTCACCCTCTCTCTCAAACACCGGCAATAGAAAAAATTTATGTATGCGGCATCTTTGTTTTTCTCTCACCTTCTTACACATATTTTCACAAATTCTTAAACTGAAAAAATTTCTGTCAACGAAAAACAATTCAAGCTGACGAGCATAAGCAAAAGGTTGGAATTTGCATTTAAAGAGCTTGAGAAGAAGGTTACTTAGCATGAAAAGTCAGTCAATGAAAAAAGGGCCACCGAATAATCTCCAGATGGGCTTTCTACATGTGTTTCGGGCAATAGTGTGATTTTATAGTGTATACATAAGTATTCGGCACAAAAGTCTTAATTTGTGTCAAGACCTTATAGAAGTTATTTTTAACGAATTTTAACAACTTGTCCTTATTAATAAGACGTTGTAGTTGTTCTACCAAGAAAAGCTATCAGCGACAACTCTATTACTGTCGCTCATAATGACATATGAATGACGACTTTCATTGTTACTATTAATATTGTTTGATGTCGTTACAAATAATGTAAAAACCTAAGCTGATACATCATACATGCTAATTTTTTTCTTTGTGATTCATGTATGTCCAGTGAGGCGCCATCTATGCAAGTTAATTACAACGATGGGCATGTGAGATGTCCATGACAATTTGGTGACTCGTTTTTCTTTTGGAGATGGGCATGTGAGATGTCCATGACAATTTGGTGACTCGTTTTTCTTTTGGAGATGGCCACGATTTCTAGCTAGCTAGGGTTCTCTAGAAAGCTGTGGAGATTTATCGATGGAAGCTCTTCATGCATGGTGGTTGTCTGGTTGAGGTGGCAGTATCAAAGTTTCTGGCTGAGTATAGGCATCGCCCACAACCATGTCATAACAACAAACGAGGCTATATTTATATATATTTATATATATAAATATAGCCTCTTGGATGCAAATTCCAAACTTTACGTTTAAGCTGTTGCTTTTTAAGGCTTAAAAGCGTGTTTGGTATATAATAGTTTTAGACAATAGAATTTTTGTTGTAAAAAATCTAACAAAAAGCTTTTTAGAATAAACTTTACTTTCAAGTATTTGGGCAAATTACAATCACTGTTTTTCCGTCTCGTACTTACATTTTATTTTTTTCATTTTTTTCTACGGAAATAAGGAGTGAGTACAGAGAATTAAAATACCAAAAAATAGGTGAGCATTCCAACAAAAAATAAATAAAAAATTACAGTGCTACAAATACAAACAAATAGTAGGTAATTGACTAATTGGTAAAAAATGACATGATCTTTTCTGAAAAGACCGTTGAAAGCAGTTTATGAACTAAAGCCAAGAGACACAAGGAAGGGGAAAGCACCACTCCCGAGCCTCCTCAAGTAAGCAACCGACAAAACACCCAAAAGGATGCCGGGAAAAAAAAAGGAAGGCATTTAAGGTTAATTTTCGAAAAGGATCCGTGGCAGATGAGTACCGATCATTGATAGAAACAATCTTCGCAATAGGATTAAAATACCAAAACACCAGGAGATAACATCCCAAAAATACCTAACCGAAAGCATAAACAAACAACAAATTATAGATAGCTTACATAATAATAAAGTACAAAGAAAATAAACAACACATAAACAAAAAGCCAACAAACAACAGTTTTGGTGGCAGCAAGCCGCAACGGAGGTCACTAACGGTCGGACGAACGCTGCGTGCCGATGCATGTGATCGACATGTAGGTCCGTGAGATCTACACTGCAATGTGTGGGGACCAGGCGGCGGAGTGTGGGCGGCTAGAGGAGGCAGGGAGGTCAATATGGTAATTTTGTAAGCCAAGCTGTAATTTCATGACATCTTTTCCACAACGTGTAAAAATTAGGAGAAAGTTACGTCTACTGCCCCACCCCCAATTCCAAAGAAAATAGAGAGAGAGAGAGAGAGAGAGAGAGTATATGCAGTGCAGAGGTGGAGTTCAAAACAAATCAATCAATTTCAGGAGTTAATACTCTTTCATACGTAACAAATTGATAATATATTTTCTTTTCAAGAAAAAAAAAATGATGATCACATGTATCTTTTACAAGATTGTCATCAAAAGCTTGCGTCATTTTTTCACTTAAAGTTGTGTTGAGCAAATAACTTAAAAAATAGAGTAGACTCAAATTGTAATAAATTTGGTTGATGTAAAAATATATATATATGAAAAGTAAAAAAAAATTATTTTATTTTTTTATTTAAATAGTAATAAAAAATTATTAGTATAATGTAAAAAATATTAAAATAATTTTTTTAAATTTTTTAGTCCAATCCGGTCCAATCATTTGACAAACAGAGCAAAATTTTTGTGGGTAAACTTACGCACACCAACAAACGAAAGGAGGAATTCCTACCACATTACTTATTGGAGGTAATAATGCCATTTGGCCCAGACGACAATACATCATATCAAACTAAAAAAATTAAACATCATATCAGGAGTCATATGAACCTATGTTGTACACTTGTACGTGTATGTGACAGAAGGAATCTTAGAAAAAATGTTGTTTTTTTGACAGTTTAGAGCTTGATTATGTGTACAATTTTATGCCTTTTTGGTCCAAGCTGGTGCAATTATGTGTAATTATTTGCTTACTATTGAAGTACAACGTCTTAAGAATTCAACTTGAAAGAGAAAATTAAAGGATACACTTATAATTTTGACAGAATATACAGCACACCAATCAATCCTATGCACTGTTGTGGCCATTTGTACTTTGGATCTGGCTTGGGTGGTAAAAAAATGTTGTAGTTATTTTAATTATTTAGATTTAATTTCATTATTACTCTCGCATAAAAAAATAAATAAAATTAAATATAAACAATTTAAATGTGCCATAGTTTTTTTACAACATCTAATCCAAATTTTTGTGCTTTCTGTATCTAAAAATAATAATCTTCTTGCTAATTTCATCCATGGTCCTCAAACTTTTAGGGGTTCAAATTATAATCGATTGGGTCAAATAAGATAGATAAATCATTGAGTTCAAAGACGCATGATTGTGTATTTTTAGGCTAGTTCAAAGACCATCAATTTACACTTTTTCTTAATTATTCATTTCATCAAGGAACAAAAACAATTTATGATTCCTCAAATAATTCATTATTTGAAAGAAAAAAAAAATATTATCGAACACCCATAATAATGTTTAATTTAAACCAAAATTTAATATATCTAGGGGATTTCTTACATTCTATTACGTTGCCCTTATCATCCATGAATTTCTTATGGTGTTGAGTTCTTCAATATGGCCATAACAATTTATTAATATCTAACCATTCATGAAATACTCTTACTCACATTAAGAATACGACACATGAATCATAGTGGTAGAAAAATATATTTTGAAGTAGACTTACTGTTATGTATACATTCAGCAAAATATTAATTTGAATAACCAACCACCTCCAAATGGACAGTGTATCGAATATCATATACAAATAGGATCATAAAGATAACTTTACTCCCACTAACCTTAAGTTATATATATTAATCAACAAGGTTCTCAATAAAACCGTATGAGCTAATAATCTTCTGAAATTTTATATATCATTGATAGGAAACTCGTAATTTTTGCAAGCCTTCTAACTTTTGTCATTCATCCATATTTGCTCAAGCGAAATAAAGAACTTTAGTAACAAGAACTTGAAATAAATTTTGTAGAGAGGTGTTTTCTAACATATGACCAATAATGCCTTGTAGTATGCTGTATACCCTCTATTTGTAGGTCATGTAGAGGTCATCAATTAAATTTTTTACTTAATTAATACTTAGCCTCTAATATCGAACATTTGTAATTGTGTTTAATTCAAGCCACAATAAATATGTGCGGCATATAAGCCACAATTTTAATACTTCTAGGGAATTCCTTACTATTTACAGTAATATATAGGATCAATCGATTATCAATTAGTCACTGTATACTAATAGGATGCCATCATATCATGTGTCATTATAATGAATCAATTATTAGTTATTAGTTGTAAGACTCGTATCGTGAATGTACTATATATAAATTGACTGATTTAAATGTTGAATCACAAAAGTTAACCTTCTATGATTGTTTACCTTCTTAACATTCTATAATACTATAATATTTCTATATTACGTTTCTAACATCTTAACAAGAATCATTTTTATTAGTCTTCCTTCTAGTATTACTCATTGAAAACATATTTGTCATGATTGTTATAGTATGAGTAGATCATATAGTTAATAGAATAATGAATTTACCAATAAAATCTTTTGTTCTAAATAATCAAAAATAAATTGGTTGCAAGGAATCAGGTCATAATCTTGAACCCGAAAACAAGAAATTAAAATAAATAAATAAATAAGCCCGCCGTTATATTTTGTGGCATCCCAACTTCCCTTGGCCCATATTAGGATAAACAAAGATGCATTCCCTTCAAATTTAAGAAATGATTTAGGTTTCTGAAGTAATTTCAACTTAATGTTTCCATTATTGGGGACCATATATGGACCACATATCGCTACTTGCTGTGTTTCAAAGTATAACAGATATTTACACTATTAGGACTTAAAATTTAGGAGAGAAATAAGAACAATGAAGATAGACTTGGGGAATTAAGGTGGTTCGGCCTATGGCCTACATCCGCACATCAAAGCTTTTTTTGCTACAACTTTCCTTGATATATTTGATGGTGTACAATACTCTATTTATAGAAAAAGAGTATGAATGTTACAAACATTTCTACTTCTACATTAACATCAATAAACTTAATGTATCATTTGTAACTCTTGTCACTTTAGTTTTTGTAACTCGACTCTTGAGTTAAACTTTTGACTCTTGAGTTTTTTGTCTTTTGAGTTATTGTAACCCTTGTCTCAATACGCCCCCGCAAATCTAACGATAGATCACGTATGTTAAGATTTGATCTTGAAAACCAAAGGGTTGAGAAATAGCTTCTATAGCCTGAATTGGAACATCGGCTGCTATGACCGAAATTTGGACTTTGGCAACTCTTGACCGGCATCGGCTACTATGGCCGTACTTGAACATCGGCAACTTTTTGGTCGGCATCGGTTACTTTGACTGAAATTTTAACATCGTAGAATTTTTGGTCGGCATCAGCTACTATGGCCGGAACTAGGATGATAAGGATGCTTTGACGGTGAAAATGTCTTCAACCCGATGGTCACTCATTAAGGAAGAGTGATTGAGAAGAAAAAAAAAATCACAAGATCGATAATTGGTGTTAGCCTATAGCTTTGATACCATATTAGAACTTAAAATTTAGGAGAGAAAATAAGAACAAGAAAAATAGATTCGGAGAATTAAGGTGGTTCAGCCTATGACCTACATCCACACATCAAAGCCTTTTCTTGGCTACATCTTTCCTTGATATATTTGATGGTGTACAATACTCTATTTACAGATAAAGAGTATGAATGTTACAAGCATTTCTACTTCTACATTAACATCAATAAACTTAATGTATAATTTGTAACTCTTGTCACTTGATTTTTTGTAACTCGGTTCTTGACTTATTGTAACTTTTGACTTTTGAGTTCTTTGTCTTTTGAGTTATTGTAACTCTTGTCTTAATATACATAAGTCTTGTATAATTTAATAAAGTAAAAATTAATTTTTAATAAATAATATTACTCCTTAACAAATAATTTTTTTTCTTTTAAATGAAGCAAAAATGAAACAAGGAGATTTATGAGGTTTAAAAAGGAAGATCGTAAAAGTAGAGGAAAGAGAGTACATGGTACACACAATAATAATAACAATAACAATTGCAAATATCAAAGTTCATTCAGGCATTCATGTGAGCAGATGACCCCACAAGGGCCACAGTGCCCCACCAGGCATCACTCACTGGGCCTCTCGCTTTCGTTTCACGTGCCAATATGGTGACCACCCGATTAACTTATTTATCGACACCATGGGCCCCACCTTAGCCACCAAACTTCACCTCCTTATTTTATCCTTCCTCACTCCTCAGTTCTCCCACCCCCGACCTTTTTCGGATTCTCTCTCTCTCGCTGTCACTGTTCAGTGCAAAGCATTTACTCCTCCTTTTTTGGTGCAAACATTTCTGTCCTCTTTCTGCCAATTAGTGTTTATTTAATATTTTTGGCTGGTCGAGCCCCTGCCCAACCCATAAAAGAAACCATCTTTCCTCACACCTTTCTGCACAACAAAACCATGGAAGAAATCATAATCTCTCCCTCCTCCTCTTCCTCCCTAGTATCTTTCCCCAAGAAACCCCACCATCAACCCTTCAACAAAGGCTCCAATTCGTTGTCCAAAGCCAACCCGAGTGGTGGACTTACGCCATTTTCTGGCAATCCGCTAACGACGACAATGGCAACCTCTTCTTGGCCTGGGGCGACGGCCACTTCCAAGGCACCAAAGACACGTCCCCTAAGCTCTCCCACATCAACACCCACCACCCCATGTCACTCCTACATTCCGAAAGAAGAAAATTCATGAGGGATATCCAATCCATCATCACCGAAAACCACCACGACATCGACAACATGTCCTTAAACGCCGACGTCACCGACGCCGAATGGTTCTATGTCATGTCGTTAACCCGCTCTTTCTCCGCCAGGCGACGGCGTGCTCGGCAAGGCCTTTAGTACTAATTCTCTGGTCTGGCTTACCGGCGGCCATGAACTTCAGTTCTACAGCTGTGAGAGAGCTAAAGAAGCTCAAATGCACGGGATTGAGACTTTGGTCTGTATCCCAACATCCAGCGGGATTCTCGAAATGGGTTCTCAGGAGATTATCAGAGATAACTGGGGTTTAGTCCAACAGGCCAAGTCTTTATTCGGGTCGGATCTTATTGGCTTAGTACCCAAGCAACCGAACCCGAGTTCCGGGCCGATGCAATTTCTCGACCGAAACATTTCTTTCGCGGATATCGGCATAATTGCCGGCGTACAAGAAGAGGATAATTCTCAAGAAGAGAAAAAGAAGAAGAAAGATTGCTTCAAAGGAGCGCAATCTTCATACGTGGACTCGGAGCACTCCGATTCCGACTGTCCGCTAATCGCCGTGAACATAGAGAAAAGAACTCCCAAGAAAAGAGGGAGAAAACCAGGGCTCGGCCGCGACACGCCGTTGAACCACGTCGAGGCGGAGCGGCAGCGGCGGGAGAAGCTGAACCACCGCTTCTACGCTCTGCGCGCCGTGGTGCCCAACGTGTCGAGGATGGACAAGGCGTCGTTGCTCTCCGACGCGGTCTCCTACATCAACGAGCTGAAGACGAAGATCGATGAGCTGGAGTCGCAGCTCCAAAGAGAGTCTAAGAAGGTGAAGCTTGAAATGGCCGATACCATGGACAACCAAAGCACCACCACCTCCGTCGACCAAGCCAGGCCCAGCTCCGGCGGGTTGTCGCTGGAGGTGGAGATCAAGATTGTAGGACTCGATGCGATGATTAGGGTTCAATCGGAGAATGTTAATTACCCGTCGGCACGGTTAATGGGTGCTCTACGTGACCTGGAGTTGCAAATCCACCATGCCAGCATGTCGTGCGTGAACGAGCTCATTCTTCAGGATGTTGTGGTGAGGGTTCCTGAGGATTGAGAACCGAAGAGGGTCTTAAAACTGCTCTTCTTAGAAGATTGGAGCAGTAAGATTAACTAATTTCCTCTTGGATTATATGTTATTTTAAGATGCAAATATTGCTTAATTTTTGTTTCTTTCCCCCCCTTTTTTTTTCACTTTACTTTGCACCGCAAATTTATGTAATTACCGAAGTAATTGCTAGCTGCTTATTATTATTATTATTTAGTTTCATAATTATGTTGCAAGTATATTGTTTTGCTCAATAGAAAGGCAAAAATATTTGAGAAGTTCTTGAATTTTAACCTTTTATCAAATCTCTCCTTAGGGTTTAAAACACATCAAATTATTCTTTAAGCCATGCGCCTACGTGTCGTTAAATCAGCAATTAACGGTGATTGGACCTCAAACAAACAAAAAAATTGGATTATTTACTGTTCACTCAAATAATTTCCTTTATAGAGACATAACATATAGTTATCGGCCTACATGTCGTTAAATCATCAATTAACAGTGATTGGACCTCAAACAAACAAAAAAATTGGATTATCTACGGTTCACTCAAATAATTTCCTTTATAGAGACATAACATATAGTTATCGGCCTACGTGTCGTTAAATCAACAATTAATGGTGATTGGACCTCAAACAAATAAAAAAAATTGGATTATTTACTGTTCACTTGATTATAAATATGATAATCAACTGAATCATGACTCCGGTCCATTTCCTTGTGCAAAAACAAAATAGATCCTCTCCGCTAATTTTTCCTAATAGAAGTGTGATCAGGAATTAATTTGTAGAAGAAGAGATGGAGATGGTTTGGTGTGGATGTTCCCCACGTTGATGGCACATAAGGACCAGGAAAATGATGCAAAACGATTTTGCGTGTCAGAAACAAGACTTGATAGTCTTGATTAATATCCATGCACATTTATTTATGGTCTGATTATTGTAATCTATAGATTTAGAGTATTGCTACTATTTATTTTTTGTCTTTTTAAAAATAATGTAATTTTTAAAATTATTATTAAATTTATAATTAATTATTACTAAATTTTGATCAAATAATAATTTTAAAATTACATTATTTTTATAAAGATAAAAAATAATATAAAAGACTTCTAAAATTAATTAAAATTTACGTTAAAATATATGCGCGGTGAAAAGGGAAGGTGTTTTTGTATGTGTCTGCGTCCTTGCCAAAAATATCATGATCGGTTTTGTGGATGAAATCGAAAGTGGGGAAAGGATGGGTATGGGTCCTATGGGACAAGGGAATCTCGTACCTCCACCACTATCAACTACTAATTATAAAGAGGACTTAAAAAATGTGATTTTTATGCACATAATTTAAGGTTATTTTTGTGTGGGGTAAGAATATTTAAGATATGCATATATAGGTGAAAAACCAGTAGAATTCCAACGAAGAAAAAGTGAAAACAATGGAATAGCGGACGAGATGGATGTGGATAACCTAGTCATTTTGTCAGCTTGGAAGAACAAAAAATAAAATAAAATTGTAACGTCTACCGCTTCTCATTCATTCAACATATTACGTTTGGATTAGACCAGTCCGACAGAATATGAAAAAGGAGGTTCTTTACGCTTATAGGAAATACTTTATATGTTTGGGATTAGATTTAAAAAATATAGTTTTTAAGTCTAAAAATGCTTTTTAACAAAAACTTTAAAAGTACGTTTTAGTCATTTTTAATTTTTTTGGACTATTAAAAGCGGTTTTTTAATACCAAATTAGTACCTTTTTTTCTTCAAATAGATTTTTTGAATGTTAAACATACTTTTAAGTTTTTCAAACGCACAGTCTTAATTTTCTTAAATTTTCAGTGCTTTTACATTAATTATCCCTTTAAACTTTGAAAACTCTCGATTTAGTGTATGCAAAATGGCACCCTTACCATTAGGGTCGAGAGTTAAATCAGATGAATTACATGTAAAATGTCCTTTATTCCATTGTATTTTTTAAAATTATTTTCAAATAGTAAACATTATTATTTATTTTTTTAAAGACATGGAACCCACAACCTAACATCAATTTTTGTTTTTTTTTTTAAAAAAAAAAATTTAAAAGATTGATATTTTGGTGTCCTTTGTTAGGATTTAACAGATGAGTGACATACAAATTGAATCCAAGAAGATGATTATAAAAAGGCTAAAATTTTTAAAGAGTTTAAGTGAAATTTTGTTTAGTAGACAAAGAAAAAAGAAATCTATTATTCAAATTAGGGGTGTTAAGAGAGTAAGCTGCTCGCGAACGAGCTTAGGCTCGGTTCTCATAAACTTGGCTCGTGTTTGACTCGAATATTAAATGAAGCGTTTCGTGAACACGAATCTTAGCTCGAATATTAAATGAAATAACAAGCTCGACTCGACTCAATTAAGCTTGTGAGCAACTCATATAAGGTTTAAATTGATAGTTGTTCACATAATTGCTTGTATTAATATTAAAAATTGATGATTTTTTTCTTTTAATAGCATCCTTTTATTATAAAATGATGCATATCTTCTTTCTTCGAAACTAAGTATTTTGTTGTCTTGACTCAGACTCCATACTCGACTAGCGAGACTAAGTAAATACTCATATACAAGTTAGTTTATTGAGCCATTTAAGAGTATTTGAAGATTAAATTCATAATAATTAAATTAAATTAAATTAAATATAAGAGCCAGCTCATGAATTGGCTCGACTTATTATGAACTCGTGCTTGAGTAAAATTTAAACAAGCTGAACCCAAACGAGAAAAGTTCGCTCAAACTCAACTCGTTTATACTCCTAGTTCCAATCCCCCTCAAACCATGCAATGCATGCATATAGCATGTAAGCGAGTTTTAATAGTAAATTTTATCCATCCACACCATATGTTCAGAAATTACTATGAGTGTTGGTCACATTAGAAAATATAAAGAGTGCTTAATATAAGTGACCTTAGCCCATTGCTTGAGGCTTTTACAGATATGTATATTAACATTTTATATTGAATTTATTTAAAAGAGATTACATATATAATAATTGAACTTAACTCAAAAGCCTGCTTATGGGCTGTTGTGTTCAATATGTATATTAATGTATTCTTATATAAACTCCATATCGCTTTATCTCCCAACAAATGGTATGAGCCACGTGCTACTTTTTCCGATCTAAAATCATTTTTAGAGTTGTGTTTGAAAAATAGAATTTTTAAGTTATTAAAAAGTACATTTGGACTATTTTTAGCCTATTTGACTCATAAAAGCGTTTACAATATTTTTATTGAACATATATCTTTTTATGAACATTTTAAATATTAAATGAATTTTTAAATTTTTTAAACGCACACTCAAATATGCTTTAAGATATATATATATATATATATTAAAAAGTAAAAGGTTTTACAAAATAAACCCTTTGTCTCGCTTTTATGAAGCACGTGGTGACTGCAGCTAAAGAGTTACTTCCTCGTACTGTACATAGGTAAACTTTGTGTTGTACATCAAAGACGTCATCAATTAGCTCATCCTCCTCCTACCACATATCTTAATTCTTTTTACTCTTCTTTTATATAATTCATCTTTATTTTTGACCGTGCTGTATTAACCTAGCTTGGTAGGGCACATGGAAAAGAACACCCAAAAAAAAAAAAAGAGAAAAAACTTTGTACGCCGTACGATAAAAAGAAAATCAATACTAGCAAGCAAGTGGGATTGATCAGTGCACGTCATACTCGCAGCAAAATACAATAACGACAGGTCCGTGTTCCGACGACACGTTTACTGCAGCTACACGTGTTTTGCATGTTGAACTCTCTTTTTTTTAATGTTTTAATGCTTTTTTCTTTGCTTTGTCTTTCTTCTTGTTTTTTTTTCAATGGTTTTTTTATGGTTGCTGAGTGCTGACTAATAACATTAAGAAATTGTTTCAATGGTTTTTTTATGGTTGCTTAGTGCTGACTAATAACATTAACAAATTGACTACCCATGTACGACATGTTACTTTTTGGTTCTACTTAATTGTCACGTGACCATATAGGGCTGTAATACGGAACGTGGGCAGCAGCTAGCATATCACCCGATTGTTGAGATCCACATGTTTAATATATGCAGGGTCGTTAAGATTCATGAACGCTTCAAAATCGTGGTAATCGTATATGAATTTTAAGCGACAATGAATTTTAAATGGTGGGCTAAGATTACTTGATTAATGTTGAGTCGTTGAAACTAGAAGTAGTGATTCGTGTTCACATGTTGAGTTTCGATTGTATTGATCAATTATAATGTTACTTATTTAATTAAACGGATTTTATCCTACAACTATAATCGGCTAATTGCATATTGAGCTCTTGTCAGGTTTGTAGATTGTATAAAAAATGATCAGTCCTAAATATCGCACGTTAAGTTCAAATCATGTCATGACATTGGTATAAGACTATATAGGTAAACTCTAATACGATTCATTTAATTAGAGTTGACCTCTTAACTCTAATATACTGATTTCATGTTGGATTTGCATCCGATTCATGAAATCATATAAAAAATTATCACTCCTAATTGACATAAAAAAATCATGGGAAAAAAGAAGAGAAAATTAATCACACGGAAGCAAAGTGATTGGAAAGTCAATGAGTTAGGAAGATGTTTATAAGAAAACAAATCATTTGTTGCTTGTGTCAACATCCAACCTCAAAAGAATAGCAATTACCCCAACATAAATAGGTCCACCGTCCACCCATATAAGCTTGTAAACATCATACTTAATCCGTACTTGGTTGGGCTGATAATTAGATGGATTCATGGGTTTGAGTATATCTGTGTACGATAGTCTATTGGGCTAGAATCTGAGCCTTTGTGAGAAGAGAAAGGGGAATTGGGTCACTCTGATCTTTTGTAGAATTAAAACAGGCTTTTATTATCATATGGATCTGGTAAGGAATACAGTAGCCTTAATTCTTGAGAAGGTGAGGCACACAACTGTCCTTTTTCTTTAATCATTTGGCCCAACTCCTAAGGCCTTTTGATCGAAACTGGCAGGAAGTTTTTTCTTTTATGCTTAGAATTTTTGGAACAAACAAGTCATACCACCAGCAGACACAAGGTTCTAGTCTTCTAGAGGTTGTTCGACCACCCCGTGGTTCTGCCATGGTGCCCGATCGCTTTAATCTATTCAATTGGTGCATAAAACTATGGGCTGATGTATTTATATTTTGACGTTCGTCTTTTGCACTGAGATTTCTTGTTCCCCGCATATATATCATGGTCCGGTGCCCGTATGCACTTGAAAATAAGCAATAAATATGTAGTTTGTGTAACGCACACAAGGGGTGTCAAAAAATATTGGGGACCGGTGGGTTGGAAAAAATAAAAAATTGGGAACCCCGATTTCAGTCTCAATTTTTGATAACCGTTACAAACCAAAACTAGGTTAACTAGGTCCTGATTACGCGGTTCCGGTTGCCCAAAACCAATAACCGGGTTCCGGTTCTTGGTTTTGGCTAATAACCGAGAATCGGGATTTGATTGACACCCCTAATGCACACCCACCGACAAAGTGTGGGGGTTGCAATCTACACATGTCCCAGCCCGGTAACCTCCCTCCTCTAGTGAAGGAGTGGGTGGGTGACTTATCCATGCCCAATGTAGGTTGGTGGGGTGGCCACAACCTCCCTCGTTCTCCTTTGTTTTTCTTTTTTCATCGTCACGTGTCAAATTGAAGTGACATTTATACTAGTTGAGCTATTTTATTGGATCTGATAGTATCATATGCCTCTACGTTTCACAATTTTTATCTCGACTAAATGATTAATCGTCCCTCACCTTTAGAGAGAAAAAAAAAAAGAAGGAAAAAGAATATACCGAGTGTTTTCTTGAGATGAGGTAGAACGACATGAGGAAAGGTTTTGGCCCCAAGGATGATGAGCAGAGTAGTCACGCAGCGCTACTTTTCCACGAACGTGAATTGGATGTGCAATGTTTCCTTCGTTCAAATTGACTAATTTGGCACATTATATTTTCAAGAGACCAACTGTTTTTTCTAAGAATTGACAAATCAAATCGTAAAATATGTAGTTTGTTCAATGAATTTAATTCTTATGTAGCGTCAGGCAATCACAAGGCTGACATCCGCCGCTCAGAAAAATAAAAAATAAAAAATTCCCGTACAATTTCCTTGTTGATTAAGACCGTAGGCCAACATTTCCAACACGCAGGACGTAGCTAAAAGAACCATCAAACAGAAAGTTAAAATAAGTTTATTATTTTCTCTTGGGCTCAGCCAATATAACCACCGAGAAAGCAACAATAATCATATGTATGAAACAAAAGGAATGCTTCTACAATGTGACCTTTCTGGTAAGCTGTCTCTAATTTGCTGCTAAACTCCATTATTAATTTCTTATTCAAACACTAATAAGTTAATGACCTCAAAACAATTCTGTATAGTTAATAGTAGGATCTACCCAAAATTCATGCACACTTGTATATATATATTGACTCCATTAACAATACAGTATAATATAATTGTGTCAGTCCATAAAAAATAATGTTAAAAATTATATTTTTATTTTATTTTTTTATAAAATAAAAACATAATTTCTAACATAATTATTGTATATGTGGAAGCTAAGTTGAATCGATAACCCAATGTTGGCCATCCAGTTTGATTTTGAGGCCGTGAATTCGAGCAAACAAATTGACTGCCCTCCGAACTCCTCTGTCATCTGCTGAGGTGAAATAATCGTGACCAAAAATTACCCCACCGGGTCTTAAAACCCGGTAAGCCCGGTTTATATCAGACCACGCCGACAAAAAGTCATGACCCGCGTCGACTTCGATCAAATCACCGTACACGCCCCACTCGCAAAGCTTGACGAGAGCCGACACGCTCGGAAACGGCAGGGGTAAAACCGACTCGCTTGCGTTTTTGGAAACCAAGTTCTGCATGAATTGGGACATCAACAAAACCTCGCCGTTTATCATCTGAATGTCCTTGAACCGGTCCCGGAACCCGGGCCAGCCGCGGAAATCGTCGATGCAAAGGATCTGGGTGTCGAGGCCGAGTTCGCGAGTCAACCCGGCCATGTGAATCGCCGACGCGCCTAGAAACGAGCCCACCTCAATGATGATGCGGGGTTTGACTTTTTGGATTAGGTGGTCGAAGACTGCGCCGGTTGAGCCCCACCCTTTGATCCTCTGGTGGCGTAGGAGGGAGCTAACGTGCGCTGGGGGGAACCCCTCGAAGGGCGAGGTCCCGTTGTAGACCCGCTGGAGAATAGTTTGGCGGACGAGTTCGGCGGGGAGCGGGTTGGCGCAGTGAGACGTGACTCGAAAGTTATCGAGTTGGGAGGGCAGGTTTGTGAGTTCGTTGATGGTGGGGGTTGGGTTGGAGGGGAGAGGGGTGGCGGAAGGGGAGGATAGGTAACCCAAGGTGTAGGTTAGCAAGAGGAGGGTAAAGAACGCTGTGGGTTTTACTAGTTTCAAGGCCACGGAAACGAGTCTCTTTTGGTGGTTGTGTTGCTCTTCTTTCATGTTTGAGTGTTTGGGCTTCTACACAATTCTTGGGTTTTCAAAAAGAGAACAAGTACGTGTAGACTGTGTAGTATATATATGGAGACGATGATGTCTGGGTTCTTGGTTTCTGTATCAAAATCTTCACAGAGAGAGAGAGAGAGAGAGAGAGAGAGGAATCAACTATGGCTTTGACATGACACGTATCAATGGACGCAGTGAATAAAAGGAATCAGGAGACGTTTGAAAAGAGGATGAAGAAGATGAAGAGGATGTGGTTGAGTGGGGTTGCGTATTTATGACTCAGATGGGGAAATGAAAACGATTGAAAGAACAAATTTGTCATGGGATTTATTGATTTAAGCCTTTTTCTTTTCCTTTCTAATATCGTGGGATTGAAGTAGACATACCGACAAGGCCTGGCCCAGGGTCAGCTACGGCCCACGGCTGGCCTTGGACTAGTGTTTCAGATTTTAAAAAAAAAAAAAAAAATACAAGGGGAATTATTTCAGGTCATCTTGCAAAATATTGAAGTTTAATACACTAAATTTAAAAAATAATGACAAAAGTAATGAGAATTTTCTAAATATTTTTAAAAAAGAGGCTTGCTATTCCTCAAACTCTGGTCTCTACAACTATTTTTTAAATTCACAATAGAATATGTCTTAGACGTGCTTGTGTAGTTGATGTGGTAATTTGTTGACCAAAATATCAATAATAAAATTAACCACTCGCAATAGAACGAATCCCGTAAGATATGGCTATATTGAGGGTGTCGAATCTCAAGGACTGTAAGGGTTTTGCTATTAAATTCAAAGAACGAAGTTTAACCTAATTAAGGAATGAGATTGATTGTTTGTGAAATTAAATTGCATGAATGTAAATGCAAAATTAGAAGTAAATGTATGAGAGAGAGAAGTAAGGTACCGACTTCACCACAATCTGCACAACAATGGTAACCGTATTTAATTTCAGAAACTCAGAATATGCATGTTATAAAAGAACAAAAAAATACAATATCAAGGGATAAGGATAATCTATCTTCGGTTGGCACGGATCGTCCACCTAACCACTAAGATGCGGCACGACCCGTCTTCACTAGACATAAACTATAAAATCCCTTAATACGTTTCATACAATTAATGGAATAGCATAACCCATCTTTGGTTGGCACGGATCGTCTACCTAAGTTACACTAAACTAGGGTGTAGTACGACTCATCTTCCCTAGGTATGACCTATCTTAATCCTATTAATCATATGTTTATTAAAACCATTGCATAACCATCAATCTAATAATCACAAAAAATAAGGTTTATTTGAGTTCAATACAGGCAAAATAATTTCTAAGACAAGAATAGAATTTTACAAATATTAAATTGCATTGAATAACAATTGCATTGAATATTAAGAACAGAAATCTAAAGTTGCAATCTTTACAATTATGCAATCAACATACATAAATTGAATTAAATGAGATCAAATACAATCACCATTGTGCTTGGAAAGGGTTTACATCAGTACCCCACTAAGGGGGTTTAGCCGCTCATGATCTTTTAAGCTCCACACACAAGTTCTGAATTTCACTCCCGAAAAACGGCTCTCTTTTACAATGTTTAAGGGCCTATTTATAGGGACTAGAAAACCCTAGAAACCCTAAAACCCTAATTATAGTCGTAGGTTAGTCTCCCAGTCCAATTGGGAGACTGAAAATCAAGATTCACTATCAAAAAGGGTGATTTCCGTGTTCTGCACGCCTGAATGCGAACGTTCACAGGATTTGGGCGATCGTTCGCAGTGTGATTGTTCACAAGATTTGGGTGATCGTTCACAGTGCAATCGTTCACAAGCTTTGGGCGATTGTTCACAGGATCGTTTACAGGTACAGAATGATGTCAATTTGTCCCTTTTAGCCCGATTTCTAATAGAATTCTTGCATTTGACCTTGAAACACTAAAACAACGCAAAATCAAACAAATAACAATGCTAAGGAATTAACATATGCGAGTAAAAGGGCTTAAATGTGCAATATTCGGCGCTTATCAGTAGTCATGTCTATTGTATATAAAATATCAATAATTATTGAATTATTTACAACTTTAAAATCAAATTTACATCATCAGCACCTTATCTTGAAATTAAATATCAATTCTTGAATTATTTACAACTTAAAATCAAATTTACATCATCAGCACCTTAATGTTCAATAGAAAACCTTTAGTCATATGCCTTAATCATTGAGGTTTCTTCGCCTTAGATTTTATTTACTGTTATTGATTCACTACTCAAACTTCAATCGCTAGCCTCATTGACTTATTATTATTATTATTTTATCTTGTACTCAACATTTTTTTTTTTTTTTCTTTTGGAAGTTCTGATTCTTCTTATATTTCTTTGGAAAATGATTCTCTGATTTGAAAAATGATTCCTCTTTTTTTTAGACTCTTCATAATTACCTTCGGAGAATTCTTTAATATTTCTTTTTTCTTTTCCTCTCTTTTTCTTTTTTCTCCCTCAAAGCTTTGTTAACTGATGAGTCTTGGGAAAGGATGTTTCAATGGGACAAAAGTGAAAACGGGTTTTGTACTTTAAAAAGTATTTTATATTTTTAATGCTTGCTAATATTTTTTGTTTTGAAAAGTAAAATAAAATAAAAGATTGAAAACAAAAAGTTTAACAAATCCGAGCCCTTGTAAATTCTGCAACCCTTTTCCATTATCATTAGTTATTTTTTATTTTCACAGTAAAACATACATCACATAAACACGAAATAGAAAGGTAATTCATTCCAGCTACCACTGAACCACATTCTTCCAACTATGTTCTGCACATTTGCAAATGTTTGAAAAACCAAACACCAAATAGACTAATTGTAACCATTCTACTTAAATACTACCATAATAAACATGCCTACTGAAAATCATATAAAAGGCCTAGACGATAAAAATCATATGCACTCCTTCAAATATGACTGACCCTGTCAATGCATTATTGAGACCCAAGACAGCTAATAATACTAAGAGGATGATTATATTTTCAGAAGTCAAACTTAGGAAGATTATATTTTCAGAAGGCGAACTCTCACCCTTGTGATTGAGATTTTCTTCAGGTCACTCAAACACAATCATTGATTAATGATTGGTGACTATGCAAAACCAACTGCAAATACGACTTTCCCCATCTGCCTTCAATGCCAATTGCCGGACAGAATTCATCCCTAACAACCAAATTAAAATCGGGGTCCACGCCACCGCCTCAGGAGATTTGCAGACAGATACTCTACGCCCCACCCACCAACAAATAAAACAAAAGAAGTTCCATAGGATCGCAAACTGAAAGGCTCTGCAAATAATTGTTAAGTCAAAACTTGATGTATTTTGCATGCAGAGTCACAGATAATATAAAGGTCAAAACCAAACAAAAACTTGGATGAAATCTCAAGTCTGGAAGACCCTTGCATGCCCTTGTATGTTTTTTAAAATTGACAGATGCGGAAGTAGAGACCACATGCTTCCACCTCTCTTCCCCTAACGACTAAGATTGTCTTGTCTGACCACATGTTTCATCTGTCTGCTGATGCTAGAATCCGTTGCACGCAATTTGCAAAGACTCTTACAATGTAACTTCACCTACCTAACCTAATAAAAACTACAAGGGAAACTTTTGCTAATTCCCTCAATCTGCTAAAGATCATCAAAGCGTACCACCCTACTCTAACAGACACCTACTATCAACAGCCACATGTATTCATGCGGAATGGCAAATAAAAACCATGTTACTTTGCTTCCTCTGACCCCTTCAAGTAAGAAGATTCTCCATCACCACTGCCATGCCCAGCAGCTGAGCTTCCCTGGCCATCAGCACCAGCTGCCCCAACTTCAGAGCCGTCTTGCTTGCTTCCTCCACGTACATCATTTACAGAAGGTGGACCACCACTGCCGCCTCCAAGAGCAGTCTCAGTATGCATGGGATGCAAGCCATTGTTGGCCCCTCCAGCTCTCAGTGCCATTTGCCCTTGAATGGCCTGTTGGTGCTGCTGGTGCAGCTGTTGCTGTTGATCCTGTATCTGATGTGGGTTATTAAATTGTAATGGCATCTTTGGGGGGAAAATACCTGGTTGCTGAGCCATTGCTGCTGCCTGTGGGTGTTGCATGTAATATCCTCCTTGTTGCAGTGCAGGGTGCGGGGCCATCTGCAAGTGTTTGACAACACATATGAGCAAGTTGTGTGCAATATGATGAATTAGGAAAAGAATAATCATGCCTACAGTCACCTGGGGAGGCATTGTTGGTGCTTGTGGTTGAGCATCAGCAATTGCAGCTAGATACATCAAATTCTTTTGAAGCTGAGCTTGGTACCTAAACCATCAAATGATATGGTATATCATATGTATGCTGCACTCCAACACACACAGCACAGAAAAAAATTGCCATATACCGACACTAGTTTTTCAAATATATGAATACAAAGTCATGACCAATCAAGCTATAATCCAGAATTGGGAAAATGATAAAAGTGAAAAACAATTTAGCTTTCAATAAATTTTATGATGTGAAAAGAAAAATAACAATGTCAAAAAACATAAAACTTTTCAAGGGCTGCCTAGACCAATTTTGGAGGGTGCTGGAAGTACTTTTGAAGTGAAATCTTGAATTGAGCTTTAAACTGAATAAGATCGGCAGGTTAATTTGATTTGGTGGTGAGGTGGAGGTTGTGCTGATGGCACGGGATCAGCACGTGGTAGCTAAGGTGAAACCAGTTTTTATGACTGAGCTGAATGGAGAACAATGATGACCAAATTCCAAAACACTTTTATGTTTTGTGTTGGGACATCATTAATGTTATCGGCATCCATTACTTTCTGTACTTTTCAGTAAAATACCTATTAAGAACATTTTTTTTTCCCAAGTAACAAACCAATCTTATTAAAATACCTGTTAAGAACATAAGAAGCCAAAAACTGAAATAATTCCCTGACTGTGGCGTGCTTAGTCCACCATCAGTAAAACAGCACAGCACCCCCTTTCATATCAATGGGAGAAGAGATTTTCTAAAAAGCATAATCTTCCTATGCGAACCAGATTCTCTCTCTAGTCCCATTTACTGCAGATGAAAATGACCAATCCAACAACCATATGAAAGAGAAACAACCTTTCATCCCATGGATAAGTATCCCGGCTAATGTTTTCAAAAAAACAATGCAAGGTTGCTCAAAACGTAAGGATAAGTGAAGCAGTAAAAAGGATAGGTTAACCATTTTGGAAGACCCAGAATCAATTATTTGTACTATAAATTGATATTTCTAACAATCCAAAACTGGCATTTAACCTCAAAAGCCCAAACAATTAAAACCCTGGTGATGTAGAACACACACATACATGCAAAGAGAGAGAGAGAGAAAGAGGTTGCTTACTGGGCACATTCAGCAAGTTTTCCAAGGTTTTGATTGTCTAATATCGCCAGAATCAATTTTTTGTTCTCATCAAGGTACTGCACAAATCATAAAAAGATAACGTTGGACAATTAAAATCTTCATGCCACTGCCAGCACGTACATCAGTACATAATATGATTTCCCACAGTAGGAAGTGAAAATCAAAGGTAATGTACAAAATAGAATTGCTGAATGATCAACCCATGCAAGTCAAAAGAGTTCTAATAGAAAAACAAACACTCTTTTTTAATGAAGCCATTCTAAAGTCAACACTACATAAAATGACTTCTTCTTTCTTTTCTTTTTATTTTTTTTATTTTATAAATAAGTGATTCATTGAAAAGAGCAGAGAGACACAGCCCTAGTACACAAGAAGTATACAAAGAAAAGCCTCACCGAAGGCAAAAAGAGGAACATAAAATGACATTTTGGGGCGCACAGCACACATAAATGAGCACCATTGCACACCTTTTTCACAAATCATGAAATATTCCATGACTATTGACTGAAAATCACGTCAAGTAGCATGTATTTCCATTAACTAGGTTCCTATAGAAGCATCTGCTGACCTTTAGAAGAAATTATCACAAATCTGATTTTAAAAAAAGCAGGCTCAAATGCAATTTTCAATTATGATGGAATGGCGTGTGCGATCAGCTAAATTGACAGGTATTCAATCATACAATTAAACAGAATTAGAACCCAGGGCCCATGAGAATTTCATCAATTTTGTTTGGGTAAATGATCACACATACTACCCCGATACCATCCTAGTAATACACTGAAGAGCCTTCAAGATACCTATCAACGTTAGCATTACAGTTTTCTAGATTATTTAACTACAGCTGTCCCATATCCAACCTTTAGTACTGACTTTGAAACTGGTACTGCTTTAAACCTCGCTAGACTCTAGTAAATAATTATCAACATCATCAAAGTCTCTTCTAATGACTTTAGATGAAATTCCTCTTTCAACAAAATGGACATGTCAGGTGATAATAGAGAGATTTTACTCCCCCATTATCTCCTTTTAATTCAACGGGTGGGGTGAGCCCTCTGCACAGGATCATAAATGATGCATTCTGCAAGGGTCCCATGTAGGATCGCACAGGACCCAGCTTGTTAGAATATAAATTAATCTAGTAGACAGTAGGTGAAGAAAAATGGGCCATAACCATACCAACATCCACATACCATGGGACACATACTCAAACTCTGGTACAAGCATCTCTAAATTTCTGTTAAGAATCATCTCATTTTTCACATAAACTAAGGGAAAAAGACAATTAACAAGACTTAATATTGTAACTCATGTATTTTTTTGTGCATTGTTGTTAAAAGCTCAAGGCGCACTTGTGCACAAAGGCATTATGGAGTCAAAGTGAAAAGTGCAAACATGCCTAATCAGAATAATGTGTATTTTCTAAATGCAATGGAGAAAAAGATTCATAATCTAAAATTAAAAATATATATCAAAATAGTGATTTATTTGTATTATAGCAGTTAGAGCATTGTCCAATTGCTTGAAGGTTGTAGGTACAAAACTGTAAATCCTAAGCAGGCCGTTTAATTTTAATAATCTATACAAATAAATTTGAATAAAATTATCAATGGGAGCAGCAAAATAATAAAAAAACCAAATGAAATTTGAACATAACACTAGATATTATTATCTTGTAATTTACAAAAATATTCCCTTACTAGAGTATAATGATCAAATCCAAGCACATGATTATACAAAATCATAACCAAAAAGTCCTTAAAAATAGTGTATCACTAGTGCAGAGTCATTCTTAATTGGTTGCTGACTAATGTCTACAACTATATATATTTTGATTGAAAAAAACACTATTTTATGATTCAGACATTTAAAAATCCGTACTCTTTTTCCACTTTCCCTGTGCCTCATTGGATGTCCTTTGCTTTAAGATGAAAAGTGTTTTTCTCTTTGTGCTTTATAAATTCTGTTCCAGTGTCAATTTTGGTTTGTCTATTGGAATGGAAAATACCGATACCAAATCATTTTCCCTTATGTTTCGGATATACCACCATATATGCATATAAGTTGGTATATTTATAAATACAAAACAATTTCATCTAACAACATACTTTGCATATATGTTTTTATAAGTAAAACAAATATGGATAAACATACTTTGCATATATGTTGCAATAACATAGCCTATAGAACCATATAATTAATCGCAGGAAAGACAGTGAGGGTATACCTAGCCATCAATCAGCAAATGTATAGATAAACATTAAACACCAGAGCCATAGGTCAGATGAAATAGATTCAAGAAAGTATGACATTTCATCGCAAATATTTATCTCGAATTGGCCATTCTATTATCTAATTAGGCTTCTAACTTTCTAGTCAATAGTTCACTGCCAAATACTAATATTTCTTGTTAGATATAGCAAATATCAAACCACTAGTAGTTCCTATTTTCCAACATCTCTGGCATAAAAATTATGACATCTTCATCCCTTTAGATGTTAAAACATGTAGAAAAAAATCAAATTAAAGTTGGAAATTCATAGAGAGCAATATACCAGAGCTTCAAGAAAGTGAAAGAAGCACTAAATCTCACAAACATAAAGATAAAGGAAACAAAAAGTGGAAACGCCCTAATTTGATTTTAAAAACTCATATTAAACCTTTTAAAACTTATTCTGCAGAAAAATACAATATATATATATAAAAGATATTCACCATTTTTAGTTGACAGCGTAACTGACAAATATGATTGTGCCTGATTTTGCCATGAATTATTTTGTTATCGGTCAAGAAGGCACATGATTTTCTTGTTCATTTTTCTCCTTCTAGTTAGCTTAGTGTTTTTTCTTGCATCTTTCCTGTATACCTAAGAGCACCTTACGCTTTTAATGATATTTCACTTACTTATTTATTTATTTTTTAAAAGGCACATATTCATACTATATATAGAATGTACTGCATCTTTCATACAAGACACAGCCCATAGCTATGATCACAAGAAAAGTATACAAAAGAAGCAATCACTCTATTGGGGTAAAAAATCTAAAAAGTTAACAAAATCTACGAGATTAGACAATGAGAAGTTAGGAACAAAAGTAACAATCCAATCTAAAAGGGAGCTCAAGAAAGAGGCTTTTAATTGCAGCCCGTAAGACTCACGGTCCTCAAAAAGACGTCTATTTCTCTCTCCAAATGCTCCACATAAGTAAAGGACTACTTTCCAGATGGCCTTTGTGGATTGTCTCTACCCTTGCATCTTCCGACATTGAAGTAGCTCTAGAATATTGTCTGACATGACCCACGGGACTCCAAATAAAATGAGAACCAAGTGCCATAACTCGCTAGTAAACTCGCAATTGAGAAAGTGGTTTGTGATCTCCTCACTCTTCTTAAAAGGACAACAACAATTGACATGGGCAAGACCCCATCTCTTAAGGTTGTCAATTGTAAGGATTTTACCCAAAGTTGATGTCCAAGTGAAGAAGGAAATACAAGGTGGAACCTCCACCTTCCAACGCTCTTCAAAGGAAAAGGGGAAAACTCTCTAGATTGTAAGGTATTACTCTTCACTTCAAATTTGTGACTATGTGCTGGACACCATAGCATTTTATCTCTCTCTCTCTCTCAGAGAGGTTTTCAAAGAGTATAATCAACCGAGGAATGCAACAAGAGATTGAAGCTCCAATCCTACACCGCTCTAAAAAAACTTGGGTTCCAATGGACATAAGAGCTGGAAGAGTCTGAGTAATCCGACATAAAGCATCTTTGTCATGAGCTATAGAGAAAAGTTCTTGGGACTAGGGACTTGAGAGTTGCTTCTCAACACCACACGTCCTGCTAGAAATGAAGGTGAGATCCACCCCCTACTCTATAGATGACCATGTTCGAAAAACACCCTCAACCATTTCTAATATTTCTTCAAAGACCACACCATATGGCGCTCAAGTTTCCTCATAACACCAACCTCCTCTCTGGATCCGTACTTCTCAATAATCACCTCCATAATGAATTTTCTTCATGAGCAAATCTCCAAAGCTATTTACCCAGTAAAGCTTGGTTAAACAACCTGAGATTTTTCACACCCAAACCTGAGCAAACAGTCATCCAGTTTACTAGATATATGTTTCATGTATAAAAACTTTTTGACAGTAACAGCCTAATTAGCAATTGCTAACTTTTGGGAACCAACCATACTAATACAACATTACCCAGGGAAGCACTGGCTTTTGTGCCCCTCACATTATGAAACCTCAAAACTAATAACTTGCCACAGTCTTATCCCATGTACCGTTCTCTTTAGATTGTCGATCAATTTGGATAAGATTAGATGTAGTTGAGGAAAGTGTAGCATCCGAGAGAAAGTTCTCTGACGATAATCAGGGACTCTATCTTAGAACATTTTACGCATAGGTCTTAACTATTAAAAGGAGTAAAATAGGCATGCCACAATCAATTATATCACACTTACATCAAAAACTATATTCTTGACATTTTTTTGTTAACTTATTTCTTGCTAAATTAAGCATAGCAAAAAAATAAAAATAAAAATCCCATCTCCCCAACGCATATACCCTTCCCAAAACTCAACAAACACAACCATTAATCCAAATAAACCATCAAAACCATAAACCAAAACTGTCAAACAAAAAACCCCACAAACATAAATTAGTCTCTAACCGTTGCGGGGCGCAAGTGAAAGAGCAAAGCAGGTAGAAGAGGTACCTTCTGAATCTGCTCGGTCGTGATATTTGTGGGTGGAAACGATGGCATCATAGGGATCATTTGCGGTGGCTGCTGCATCTTTTTGTCCCTTTTTTCTTCCTTGAAACTGACACAAAACCCTAGTCCTAGCTACCACCCCAACAAAAATAAAAACCCCAAATAAAGCCCCGGATTTACCAATTTCGATATTAGAGCTAGAGAGAGAATAGTACCTGATGAGTAGGTGGTGACTGGTGAGTGTTTGTGAAGGTTTCTGAATCTAGAAAGAGGATTTAGGAGATGAGATCTTTTGGATATGGGCGAGGTTTATGAATTTTTCCTCTTTTTTATTTATTTGTTTGTTTTTACCAAACTCACACGCTATCCAGAAAATAGCAGACCAGATTTGGTATTTGACCTTTTAAAGAGAAAAGACAAACTAATGCTACTCTGAGGTTGAATTGCTCCGATGCGCTCACTCCTCTCCAATTAACCAATAGATTTACGCCACGTTGTGCTTAACTGATCATCTCCATACATTTAGCTTAACAGCATAACTTACGATTCAGTTCAGTTGTACTGTCAGTGAAAAATACTTTCATTCGTCTGGCGTCACTTTTAGTATAATTACTCTTGTGTCGCTCCGTCGCTCGTCTTACAGGGCCGAGATTATGCCTATTAAAGCGGATATTATTAGTTTAAATTTTTTTTTTTTGTAGACATATAAAAGAGGGGTTAAATACTTTTTTTTTTGAGAATGAATCACAATGCATTAGAAAAAAGCTTCAGTGGTTACAATATCATGAATACAAGGAGGACACTCCTCATACCATAATCTCTCCTCACCAAAAAACAGAGCATATTTTGCAAGCGTATGAGCAACCTCATTTGCTGTGCGTTTTACATGGCTAACTTTCCAGCGTTGTACCTGTTGTAGTAATATCTTTGCATCATTTATAAAAGAGCCATATCTCCCCCAAGAGGATTCCTCCTGGTTTAGTGCTTGAACTATTTCCATTGAGTCCCCTTCCAAGATAATTTCAGAAAAACCGAATCTCACACAGATTTCAACCATCTGCCAAGCTGCAATTGCTTCGGCAGTAGTAGGGTCAGTGATGAACTTTCGGGATGAGACAAATGCAACACAGACCGTTCCACAGAAATCGCGCCCCACAACCCCTATTCCCATCTGCTGCCCCTCCTTATCGATTGCGGCATCCCAGTTCAATTTCAGAATTCCAAATGGAGGTTTCACCCACCTCTGTATCTCTGAATTCACCGTGGATGAATTTTTTAAGTTTCTACCAGCTTCTGCCTTAGAGTGGGCCTCTAGTTGATCACGGGCAAGACAGAGTAGCGCTGCAGGGGTTTGAAATACACCTTCGAAGACCCATCTGTTTCGACGCAGCCATAACAGCCTTGCAATCACAACCACTAGTTTCAGTTGTTCTTCTGCCAGACGTGATCTCAGTACTTCTAGAATAATGACAAAATTCTCAGTTGAAGCTACACATTTGTGAATAGATTTTAAACACTCAACCCAGACATCTTGTGCAGCAATACACGTCCAAATCACATGCCCAGCAGTCTCACTTTCTCTCCCACAAAGAGGACACAGTGGGTCAGAAATTATTTTTTTTCTATGGAGATTTGCTCGGGTAGGCAGAATTTCATTGCAAGCTTGCCAAAGGAATGTCTTTACCACTGGAGATCCATTTATACCCCATATATGTTTCCATTGTTGTTGAATGAGAGAAGGATTTGAGCAACTCCCATGCATAGATACCCAATTATCCTTGGCCATATGATAACCACTTTTAACTGAGAATAGGCCATTTTTTGTTCCCCCCCATACCAATTTATCAGTCTGTCTTCCTGGACATATTGGAATGCTACACACAATTTCTGCCTCTTCTTTAATAAAGATCTCCTGTATAAGGGATATGTTCCACCATCTAGAATCTCTGTCAATTAGTTCACTTACAAGTGCCTCATTGTTAAGCCTTCTCACTGGCGACTGGATCATATTAGTGGTAGGAACTGGTATCCAACGATCTTTCCAGACTTTGATCGAAGTACCATCACCCACTCTCCAAAGTAAACCTCTGTGTAAAAGTTTCTTTCCAGCCCAAATACTTCGCCAAGCATAAGATGGTTTGTAACCCAATTCAGCTTGAAGAAAAGTACCCCCGGATAATATTTTTCTTTAAAAACTTGAGCCACTAGAGAATGTGGATTTTGTAATAATCTCCATCCCTGCTTTGCTAACAAAGCAAGGTTAAAACACTCCAAATCTCTATAACCCATTCCGCCTCTTTCCTTCGACCTCCCTAAACGTTCCCAACTCATCCATGCTATACGCCCATCATTCCCCTTATGTCCCCACCAAAATTTAGCCATCATGGAGTTTATATCTGAGCAGAGTTTTTTGGGTAGCTGGAAAACACTCATAGTGTATGTAGGTATGGCTTGAACCACGGCTTTTAATAGAACCTCCTTCCCCGCTTGTGATAAGAATTTTTCCTTCCACCCATTTATGCGTTGCCAAATTCTGTCTTTTATACCCATAAAAGCCTCCATTCTGGATCTACCCACAAGAGATGGGAGACCCAAATACTTCTCATACCTCCTAGTAGAATGAATACCAGCTATAGAAAGAATATGATTCTTTGCTCCCTCTTTAGTATTTCTACTGAAAAATATCGAAGTTTTGGTTCTGTTTAGCTTCTGCCCTGATGCTTTCTCATACAATTCTAAAACCTCTTGTATCCGAATCCATTCAAAGATATTGGCCTTGCAAAAAAGGAGACTATCATCTGCGAAAAACAGGTGATTTAGTCTAATTCCCCCCCGGGTAATTGGTAGTCCGGTTATCCTCCCAGCAGCTTCAGCCCTTTGTAATAAGAAACTCAAACCTTCTGCACATAGGATAAAAAAATAAGGGGATAGAGGGTCCCCTTGTCTGATTCCCCTAGATGGGATAATGTTCCCATAAGGCTTTCCATGAACCAAAACAGAATATTTAACTGTTCTAACACAAATCATCAACAACCGGATCATTTTTTCAGCAAACCCCAATTTCCTCAATATGGATTCCAGAAAATTCCATTCTACCCGATCATACGCCTTACTCATATCTAACTTTAAAGCCATATAACCCTCCCGACCCTTCATTCTCCCATCCATAGTATGCATGGCCTCAAAAGCCACAAGAACATTATCAGTGATTAATCTCCCAGGAATGAATGCACTTTGATTATAAGAGATCACATGAGGAAGCACCTTTTTCAGCCTATTTGCAAGAACCTTGGAGATGAGCTTGTAAATAACGTTACAAAGACTAATAGGTCTAAAATCAGTCACACAAAGGGAATTTTTCAGTTTGGGTATGAGAGCAATGTACGTCGCATTAATGCCAATGTCAAAAATCTCAAAATTCAGGAAGCTCAAAACCGTGTTACATACCTCAACCTTGACCGTATCCCATGCTTTTTGGAAAAAACAGGCTGAAAAACCATCTGGCCCAGGTGATTTAAGCGGATGCATCTGTTTAAGAGCGATCGCCACTTCCTCCATCGTAAATTCTCGCATTAGCATAAGGTTCATATCATTTGAAACCCGTGCCTCCAACCCATGAAGACATTCATCTACTTCACCAGGCTCCCCAGCCGAGAATAATTGCTGGAAATAGTTGGCAAAGCTTGCCCAATTTCATGCTGTTTTTTCCATTCTCCCCCGTTTTCATCAACAATTTTTCCTATTCGATTTACACGTCTCCTGTGGTTAGCCCATGCATGAAAGAAAGGAGTATTACGGTCTCCTTGGTTATACCAACTTTGCTTACCCCGTTGCTTCCACTTCATATCCTCACTCTCAAGCAAGGCTTCAATATCACTCTTAAGAGCCTGGGCAGCCCCTGAGTTATAATCATTTTCATTTTCCTGCAATTTTTCGAGCTGTTTTGTTTTTTCCTTTAAGGCCTTCTCAGCGTCTCGAAATTTCCTACTACTCCACCGAGTTAGCAAATTTTGACAATGAGCAAGTCTTTGAGGTGCTGGAAAAATTCCAGCTCCTCCAAATTCTGGTGTTCCCTCCATACTCCACGCCTCCTTAATAACCCCTAAACATTCCTCATCAGCCAACCATTTTGCTTCAAATTTAAAATTCTTAGAAAAACAGGTATGTGATTCATAGGCTTCAAAAGTATGCAGCAGTAATGGATTGTGATCAGAAGTTATGGTCGGTATAATACGCACCTCTCTGTTCTGAAATGTCCCACACCAAGCTTGATTTGCTACAGCACGGTCTAGTCTCTCTTTCATGAAGGTGTTATCATGGTGTCCATTACTCCATGTGAATTTAGATCCAAGAAACCCCAAATCACTCAGCCCACAATCTTCCAATACATTTCGGAATAAATTCATCCGCCTCACGTCGATGTGCCCCTCCACTCTTCTCACGTTGATTAACTATCTCGTTAAAATCTCCAACTACCATCCATGCTCCAGGACAAAGAGTTTTTAAATGAGCTAGAAGATCCCAAGATTCATGTCTTTTATGGGGAAGTGGATGACCATAGAAACAAGTAAGAAACCACTGATTTTCCCTTTCGGTTGCCTTCAAAACAGCATTAATGTGACGCCTAGTGTAATTTTGGATTTCCAAATCATCTGAGTCTTTCCATAGAAGAGCTAGACCTCCACTACGTCCCACTGGATCAACCACAAAAAGCCCTTCAAACCCAATCTTAACTCTGATCCCCTCCATCTTATTTCTTCTACTCTTTGTTTCCATAAGAAACAAGAGAGTACTTAATTACTTATTATGATTTTACTTTTTTAATTTTTTCTTTTTAGGGTTTGGTTTTTATCACAGAATGTCCTTGTAGTTTTGATAAATAACCAAATTGATTATTTCATCCGTTGAGCGTTAGTTAACTTAACGGAAATGATACTTGCACTAATTAAATATTGTCACGTGTCATGTAATTATTAATTTTTTTTAAAAGAAACAAAAAATTTGGGGTAATTTTTTTTTTTTAGAATATATATATTTTTTAACAAAAAATTGGGTGGAGCTAAGGGCCAAGCTACCCCCAACTTCTTTGGGCAAAACTTAAGAGCCAACGGCCAGGCCACCCCAACTTTTTTAATCCTTGAGAGCCCTCCGCTCATGGTGATAGTGGTAGCCAAGCTTTTTGACTTTTTTCTACCAACAAATACATCCCTCCCTCACAACTTTGCTCCCACCCATCTCTTCTCTAATGGGTATTCTTCAATTGCCTTTACTATCATTATCTTGGGTGTTGATTTTTATTTTTGATTTCTTCAGTTCAAACCAAATTGGGGGTGGTTTCGGCCACCCCCAATTTTTTTTTCTTTGTTTGTTAAATTTTGTTTGAAAAAATATATATTTTTAATTTTTTTGTTTAAAATAAAAATAAAAAATAAATTACATAACACGTGTTAAGATTTAATTAGTTTACGTGTCATTTCCGTTAGTCAACTAACAGTCAATGGATGAAATGACTAACTTGGTCATTTATCAAAACCACAAGGACCCTCTGTGATAAAAATCAAACCCTAAGAAGAAAAAAATAAAAAAGTGAAACCCTAAGGAGTAATTAGGTATTTAACAAAAAAAAAAAATATTGCGTCACTTCAATAATTATGTGGCTCCTAAATCAAAATTCAATAATAATTCTCTTAAATTTAATTATAATTTTAAAAGATACATTTAATTTATAACAACTCTACAAATTTTAGGATGACTTATAAGTTATAACATTACTCTACGACTATTTTAAAACATTTACATCTAAATCTCTATTTTAATTATTTTATTTATCCAACAATTATAGGTTTAAAATGAGACGAAAGAAAATCAATTGAATAAGAAATTAATTTTTTTAATTTATTAATATACTGTTGTGCAGTAAATTTGTTAACCACAGTAACAACGAGCATAATCTAGTAAGTAATGCTATAAGTTTATTTTGTTTTACTCTTGTATTCTTTTAAGGATGATGTAATATTAAAATTACAATTAACTTTGTAATTGATCACCATTAAATTGTAATCAAATGGTAATTTTAAAATCTATATATATTTTTTTAGGGATTAAATATCTTATAAATCGATGAGTTGCCAAAACTGAAAGCTCCCTGAGTTTTTTTTTTTTTTCTTTTTCTTGGCTAGTTGAAAAAATAAATAAATCCCCACCATTATATTTTTCTAAGATTTTTAACGCCCATTAATCCCAAACAAAATGCACTATTTTTCCATGTCAGCATATTAGTTTAATTTAAAAAAAATAAAAAATAAAAATTTAAGGGCACCCCTACCCTTGGGGTGGCTTGCGGCCACCCCATAGAGATTGAGGGTGGTTGGAAGTTACGGCCACCCCTTCAATTTTTTATTTATATTTAATTTTTAAATTAAATTAATAAAAAATAATAATATGTTGACATGGCAAAATAGTGCATTTTGTTTGGACTAACAGGCGTTAAAAAATTTGGAGATTCATTTGTTTTTTCGATTAACAAAATAGTAAAAATTCAAAAAAATAAAATAAAATAAAAAACTTAAGAAGTTTTGAGTTTTGCCTCGTTAACTCGGGGTTTATACGATATTTACAATTTTTTAAAATACATGAAAAGAACTCTTAGAATTGCCCGTGAGGGTGTTTGGTAAATAACACCACCACCTATGGTACTGTTTACATTTAAAATAAATAAAAAATAAAAATAATGATTGATATAAGAAAATTAAAAAGTAATATTGAAAAGTAAAAAAATTTATTTCTTAATGATTTTTTTATTTGAATAGTAGTAAAAAATAAATAAAGTAATATAAAAAGTAAATAATGTAGAGGGTGTTTGTTAACAAACAACACAGTCTCTCATGTTACTTTTTCATTATACTGTTTATTTATTAAAAAAAATGATTAATATTGGAAAATAAAAAAGTGATATTAGAAAGAAGAAAAATTTGTTTTATAATAATTTTTTTTATTATAATAGTAAATGGTATAATATAAAAAGTGAAAGATTTAATATGTTTTTTTTGAAAAAAAATAAAGTAAATAGTATTATAAAATATGTTGTAATGCCGTAACATAGAAGTGAAAATATTTTAGATGTTAATTAAAAAAAAAAAAATAGTACAGTCAAATGTGGTGTTAGTTAAACAAACTATGCCCGATTCTAGCATGCTCTAAACTCGAGCGAATTTCTTTTGCGTGGGACTGTGGGAATACGGCATCTAAACTGAGTTACTTCTAGTTCGAGTCTCCTACCCAGACTCCAGTCCATCCTCGCCAGGGCCGTATTTTCCTTCGAAATTACGACCAAATTCGCCTTGCCCTAATTTCTCGCAAGTCCGAGCCTTCGTCCTGCTGATACTGCCAAACAGAGAAATTCCTGACCAAATCCAGTCGAAGAACAAATAAAAACCTGGCTGCGGATATTTGGAAACGCATATTCCCACCCCTTCGAGCCAGACGAGCCGTCCCAGTCATCTCCCAAATCGGGATAGGCCGGCGTTCCACTCCCAGAATGGACATAAACCTGTTCAAGTTCTGCTCGGGCCTCAAAGTCCTGGGCTACTTCATGATCCTCCTAGTCGTCTCAATTGTCGCCGTCTCGTACTACGCCGTTGTGGTGCTCACCTGGGGCCCGCAGTTGCTTCGCGGCGGGATCCACTCGTTTCTGGCCTTCTCTGTACTCTTTCTCTTCCATGTTCTGGTAGTTCATCCGTAACTTAGTTTTGTTTTTTGATTGAATTGCACGGAAAAATCTGGTTCAATAAATTTCTTGGAATGCTTAGCTTGGATTTAGAATTGGCCCAATTGGGTACAGTGGCTTTGTATATTTTGGATTCTGAGAAAATCACATCATATTATGTAATTAAGCTGACTCCTTTATTTATTTGCAGCTTATCCTGTTAACATGGAGTTACTTCATGGTAGTGTTTAAGAATCCTGGTTCTGTGCCTGAAAATTGGAGAGCTGTAACAGAGGAGGATAATATGGAGGCTGGTAGCACTATGGCATCGTCTCATCATGTTGAACCCGAGACTTTTGCTTCTTCAGATGGACTGGAAAGAAAACGGGTAGGCTATTGTAGTCAATGCCAAAATGGCAAGCCACCACGTTGTCATCATTGCTCAATTTGTAAGCCAACCTGCTTTTTAATGTGGCTCATGTGTTTCTATTATGCTTGTATTTTCAGCATCTATTGTTTCTTTTCCCCTGCACTTTCTGAGGATTTTGTTGGTCTTACGCTTTTTATATTTCTTGGAAAGATAATAGTGTATTTCTCGAATTGCTTCATTCCTCTACATCTTCTGGCTTCACCACTCCGGGATTTTGCTATAGCCCTTTGTTCAAATGCAGTTTACAGCAAGATGCGAATCACATCTAGATTTTGTAACTCTTTCTATTTGTAGGCCAAAGATGTGTTCTGAAGATGGATCACCATTGTGTTTGGGTGGTGAATTGTGTTGGAGCATGCAACTATAAGTTTTTTCTTCTTTTCTTGGTAAAGCCATATTCTTTTTCCATATGTATTAGTAGCTAAATATGCCAGCATTTCTTGTATTCATCTTTGATAATAAGAGCCAGTGAATTGGTTGTAACACCAAGTCCACGATTTGAATAAGCAGGATAGCACCCAAGTAGGTCTCCTCAGCAATGTGTCTAGAAGTAGGAGTACTTTGGGTAGCATTGCATAGGAAATGATTGCAATGGCTCACAAAAGAAAAAGAGAGAAAAAAGAAAAGAAAAGGAAATGAATGAATGGCCTCTATTTTTGCAGCTTATCTTAAATGTCTTCTTAAGATGTAGGAATATAAGTATGGGACAGGGGTCTTTTGCCCCAAAGAAGAATGACTGCCCATGGTTATTGGAATATACTTTGTAACTCTTAAGAAGAAAAACCGTGGAGTACTTGGAACTTTGAAGATTTTTGCAAACCTATTTGAGATGTCTTATTTGAGGTCTTGAAAGTGAATTCATCCCCAGAATTTTTTGAATTTCAACCTAATTATACACTTAAACCTTTTGAATTTTGATATCAAGACATCAATTCAGGATAAAATATTGTAACTCATACTTATCAAAAAAATAAAACTATTGTAACTCATTTTAAGTTTATCAGAAGAAAATACATTGGTTCATTCTTGAAGTTGCTTTGAAACAGGTCTTAAAATCAAAATTAAATAGTATATTAAACAAATAATGAGTACAAGAAGATTAATGAACTTAAAATGAAATGTATAATAATGTAAGATCTTTTAAGACTTTTGTACCATTGAAGATCTTTGGCTTGCCATTTTTAATATTAAATTTTTGTAATTTAATTATTTTAAATTAATTCTGTTGCTGCTGATTATAGTATTTTTCTTTAAATAACTAAAAATGCTTAAATGGAGCCTCTTCTCAATTTTGTAACTATTACTTGAAGGGTTCAATAGACCTTGTTACTATGACATCAATAAACTTGACTGAATTATGGTGGTTCTGAAATTCTGAAAGAAGAGTTAAGTTGTAATACTTATACCTTCGAAGTAAGCATAGAAGGTTTACCAAAAGCAAGTAAAGAGAGAGGGGCTGGGGGGGCGGGGGGTGGTGGGAAGGATGACTAGCCTTTTTTTTTTTTTTTTTAAATTACTGGCTTACTTTTTCCTTCTCTTATGTTTCCCTTGATAGCTTTATACATTCCTTGAGACGACAATGGATACCCTAGTTTTGCTGCCTAGTTTTATTGGATTCTTTAGTGAAGCCAAGAATCATTCTAACTCTCCTGGCAATCTGGCAATCTTGTTTTTGGCATTTGGTAAGTGTTCAGCCTGAAATCTTCTTTTGTTACTCTTTCAATCTCCATGCTTTAGTTCTGCTTTCTCATTGTTTCCATGTTCCTTACAGATTGTGTACCTTAAATCTTGATGCAGTTCTAAATTTAGCCTTTGCGCTGAGTCTTCTTTGTTTCATAGTCATGCATGCATCTCTTGTGTCAAGCAATACCACGTCAGTAGAGGTAATAAACACAATGTTTACTTTCTGTTTTCCAGATTTTGGTTATGTAAATTCGCTCTTGCACTCTTATAACTATGTTAGTCTCTGACATTTCACTGTGACCTGCCATATATTTGTTCTTGGAATGTGCTACAAACTCTGGCAGTTATTTTAAGCTATAACTGCTAATAAATGACTTCAATTCCCCCCAAAAAAAAAAAAAACCCAGCTACATGTTGGAGGAGTATAGCTGACCAAAGTTTGCTTAAAACGCATTGGCTATCACTCAGTAACTTCCAAAATAAACTCATTTTTATAATTTCAAAAGTTTTCTCTCACCTAATGAAAACAACCGCTGCCTGCTCTGATGGTTAAGACCTCAGTTAAATATCATATTTAATCATCTTAAAACAATGTTTCAGGTTTATGAGAAGAAAAAATCTGTCCGGTGGAGGTATGATGTGGGCAGGAAGAATAATTTTGAGCAGGTGAGACCTAGTTGGATGTGCCCTCTGGAATCTCTTCTTTCTTTATTTTGTATGGACACAAAAAAATTGGGAAAAATTGCTTGTGATAAATGATTTTATAGGCTTCCCAGGTAGATAATACCCTGATACCAAAGTTTCTGCCCTTTTTTTTTTTATAAGAAAAAGGGGGTTAGGGGGGAATAACATACTGGGCCACTTTTAGAAGAAAATATATCGTGAATTTGAAAGAGTAGGTTTTTCCAAAATAAGAATGGTTGAGATGGAGAGACATCGCAAGTGACATTATATCCTATTTAAAGGGTCTTCATATAAAGAATCGTTGATCACAGTGGGAATGTAACTCTTAAGAAATATCATACAAAGAAAATAAGAGTAAAAAAATTGTAGCCAACGTGTTTTCTTGAAAACATTTTGACTTGCTAATTCCGAGGACTGAGATTGTTGTTTATTGTTCTTCTACAAGAAATCACTTTAAAGCCTTTGTCCAAGCAAATTACGAGTTGATAGCAAATAGTGTAACTATCAATAATAAAATCGAGTTGCCTGTGGAATTTTTATTGGTCTCATTTCATTATGGTGTGATCTTTTTCTATCTTAAAGGTTTTTGGCACAAAAAGGGCACTATGGTTGTTACCAGTGTTTTCGAAAGAGGATCTGGACAAGATACCGGCACTTCAGGGCCTTGAATTCCCGACACGTTCAGATGTTGAGGCTTGAGGCTTCGTGAGCTTACAATTTATTATTATTATTATTTTTATCTCATTCTGGGCAGCGTAGCTTTTTTGGTATTTACTACATGACGTTTGTAACATCGGCCCTGGAAAATTGTGTTATGATGTGTTATATTTAGTCCCTTTTTATAATCTTGATCAGCATGTGTAATATATTTGGCCCAGTCATGGATATTCATTTTACAGGGGTCATCTAACAGGCGACATTTTTTTATTTTATTTTATTTATTTATTTGGATTTGTGGATATGAAGTGCACAAATATTGGGAGCACCTCGCCTTTCATTTGAAACTCTCTAATTTCCTTTCATTTTTATTTAAAAGGAAAAATGCTTCAGAGGTCTATGAAGTATGACTTTTTATCATTTCACTTCCTAGAGTTTAAATTTTATTGATTTATTCTCAAAAGTTCTAATTTTTATCGTATAGATCTTTTCGTCACTTCTTGTCAAATTTCTAACGGCGTTGCATATTCTCTTTAATAAAAAGAAAAAAGAAAAAAGAAAAGTAATTATAAATATAAATACTAAAAGAAAAAATCAAAGGTGAGAGTAGACACATGCAGACATGGGCGTGGCCGCTTGAGTCACCCATCGATAAGGATGATCGACACGGCCACCCAAAGCGTGGAGGTGGCTTGCATGGGCACCCGCTCACCCCTCTAGGGTGTCCCTCATGGCCACCCTTGTCTCTGATTTTTATTTTTATTTTAATATAAATAATTTTATTTAAAATTTCATTTTATTTATTAAAAGATATGTATTACCTTTTGATTGGGTATGAAGTGGCAACACTATTAGAAATTTAACGGAATGATCAATTTGATAACAATTGGAATGTTAGGGAGTATAAATCAATAAAATTTTAATTTTAGGGAGTGAGTTGATAAAAAGTCATACCTTTGGAGCATCTTTCCCTTATTTAAATGAAAAACACTTAAATCCAAAAATCATTATTTTGCTGCATAATAAACAACTCTTCTTTCCATAAGAATTATATTTGTATTTAAAGCCCTTAGAGCATTCGCATTGGACTAAGTTGTGCGTATGCTTGATAACTCTAAGTTTGAGGGGAAACTGATATTCTCCACTTTAAATGAAGTGGAGAGGAACCATTTAGGCAAAATGGTGGGATATAATTGTCATTCTTTTAAAAAATGAGGATAATCTTGTCTCAATTTTTACACATTTTTTATTAAATGACTCCTCTTCATTTCTAAGTTGAGGAGGGTGGTATGCTTGACAGCCCTAAATTGAAGAGACGGTACACTTGGCAACCTTAGTTTTGTGGTTGATATTGGATGCAAAAATATTGCCTCATCTGTACTTGCTTGTGCTTGTGTGTGATGCTTCCAAGAGTTAAGGATATTATTGTGAGATACTACATGCACTTTTAAGTGTATATTTTTTGATACGGTAGTAAAAATCATCATTAGTTGCAAAATTTAATGATGATTTTCATTACCACTCTCTAAGAGTGTATATATACTTGGAGTGCATGTAGCATTTATCTATTATTAATGGTAATGCGAGATTTATTTAAATTGTATTTGTTTTTTGATATTTGGTGCCACTTAAAATAATAATCAAACCAACAAAAAAAATTTGTTTGACCAAAAAAACTTATTTATTTTGGAAAATAGTTTCAATTTTTAAATTTCGTAAACTATTTTTTGAGTTTAGGATTCTTATTTTTAAAACTGCTAGGCCTTCGCCAGAAGTTGCTAGAAGTTGCCGGCTATTTTTGGCTATTGCTCAATTTTTGTATAAGTCAAAATAATAATAATAATAATAATTTTTTCTCGTTGAAAATTTTTACCGACAGAAAATACTTTACATCAAGGTTGGAAAAAACGCAATCTAGTGTGAGATTCATTCGGTTCTACTGACGTGGCATTTGAACGGGAGGGAAGCAGCTGCCATCGATCTGTTTTATCCACGTGTATTTATCTCTGTCTCTAATCTCTATCACTTAATCTGGTGCAATCGCGTGAAGGGTTTTGTTTTGTTATTTTTCTGGAAAGCCACGTCACCTCTTGAGAATAAAAGGTTGGAAGGTAGAGCTAGGTTTAATATTATTCGGAACCATAGAAGCTGGGGAAGGCAGCATTCTTGCCTTGACTAACCTCCCTTAATATCATGGCATTCACTTAATCTGATAACCTTTTTCTGTTATAATATTGATTAAATATTCGCAAATTGATCCCCATCATCTCATCGCAATATTTTAAACCAGTAAAAACTAAAGAAACTGAAAAAAATAATATTGATTTAAAGTTAGATAAACTACACCGTACCCCACCAACCAACTAATAAGTAATAATCAGTCTGCACCTTCGCAAATCAGATGAATTTCTTCTAAATTATCGCTCATGATGATGCAGCACAAGAATCTACCCATAAACTCTCATTCAAATGGCATCTTTTTCATTCAGAAGAATAAATACTAATTATTAGTATTTTGATATATATATATATATATAAAACACAGAACACCCCTCATATAATTTCTTCAACCCGTTTATACATTTGTCATGTATTTTAGTATATAAAAGAAGTACTACATAATTTTTTTTTTTAAAATAAAACTATTAAAAAGCATGCATTTCTCACTTGAATTGAGAAAATTTCCTTGGACTCAGATGGGAGGAGGTCTGAGAATGAAAACATGAATGGTCACCATCCAATATTATTCATCATCGATCATCTCTCAGGGTCGTCACAGACCGAGTCACTTGGTGGACGAACGGGCTGACTCGCCATCGGAAGGGCGCCGACCACGTCGGAGCTACATATGTCGGAAACAAAGATGGAGAACCAAACAAGAAGCGGCGTAAGAAGCAGAATGAGACCGAAGGGCACCATCCAGAGTTGACTGTTTGTTGAGTGGTACTCGTACTCCCACCATCCCAGTGTTAAACCCCCTATCATGCTCACCATCAACGACCATGAGTTATAAACTATGCATGTCTTCAATCTGATCTCTTGGTTTTCCTTGTGATCATGATCTCCCGCTTCCTTAAGTAGACCCATCAAAATTTTGCCCTGAAATTAAGTTTTCAAATAAGAGAATTAGGCTAAAAAAAGCTGTAATTAATATGTAGAAAAAGAAGACAAGTGACGAGAAGAGGTGTGGAAAATACAGGTGGGCGGTGTACGTTAATGGTGGAAGAGGTATATAAGGGAAGGGAGCTACGAGGAAAGAGACCCATGACTGATGCTTTGGATTTTGCAAGCCATACAAGTAATAAGTGTAATTGAGGAAGCTTGAGACGTGCCTTTTGATCAAAGTTGTTATTTGTTAAAGCCTATGTATATATAGAGAAGAAAAACATTACGTCTCAGATTTTGAGACTTGTTATTGATGGAGGCATCTGGGGTAGATTTTGTTTGTTTTTTTTTTTTTATATATATATATATATATATATATATGCAATGAAATGAATTGGAGTAGGTTCGGATAACTAGTGGACGATACACAAGATGTTCTTAATTTAATGCATAGTTGGCAAATTGGCTACGTTAGAAACGCTGCAAACTCTGTTGCATTGGTTTAGCCAAAGTAGGATGAAAGAAGTTCCTAATTGTATTTATGATATTGCTTTATTAGAAAAATTATTTTTGTGTAAAAAGACCAGAATTCTTTTGAATGGCTCTTCAATTCATTCACACTGTGCACAAAGAGCAAAATTGTTGTCTGTGTCTTACTCTCTTTTTCATGCACACAAAACAAATATGTTTTATGGGATAAAGAAGTTGGCAACATCACTTTTGTTCTAGTAGCTAGTTGGAGAAGGAAAAAAACCAAGAGCATCGATCTCAGGGTTCTTCTTTTAGGTGGCAATTAAAAAAAAATCACATGTGAAATCATTCTTTTCTATCAAACAAGAGTGAGTGATGCTAATTAGTGGGTGTGGTTAACATCATGTAGCCTCACTTAAATTAAAGCCACCAAATTAACAAATTTTGACCTTGGCTTAAATTTCATTAAACTTAATTAATAGTGTAAATCTTCTTGAGATCCCTTCGTTAATTAAAGTCCCTAAAGGCAAATTACACAATACTGCTAAGCATTTGCTTCAAGTAGAGTATAGAACCTGAATACCATAGTAATACCTTGCTTGAAAAATACGGAAGATAGTAACAATAAATTAATAGAGTAAAAAAAAAAAAGAGAGAGAGAGAAAGAAAGGGGCGTGGTTTATGAAAGTTTTTTGTTTTTTTTTAGTATTGATGATTTTGTTAGTTTAGTTATAATATTAGTTATATAGTTTTAACGATAAATGACTGGTTAGTTAAGTTAATGGTTAATGGGAGCTGAGTTAGCTAGTTTAGTTAGTATTAAATGGATAGTTAGTTTAATTAGTATTAAATGCCTAGTTTGTTTGAGTAATATTATAAGGCTTCTTATAGTTTTTTCTATATTCATTCCAAATGTGATGTGGCTTTTGAAATTACCGTTGAATTTGAGATGATTCTAGGAAGACTCTAAGAAGACTTATAGCATTACCCAATTTGTTTAATTAGAAGGTTAGATAATTAGAGGTTAAAGTCGACAATTAGTTAGTAGGTGTTGGGAAGATGTATGTGTTGGACAGATATTAGCTACAAACGAGTTTGTTGCTAATTTCTGTCTCTATTTAATCATATTAGATAAATTAGAGACCAACAATATAAAGGTAAACATCATTCTGAATTTCAGAAATTAGAAATGAAAATGATTTGTCTAGCTATATATATATAAGTTCAGATCAGCTTTATTATTAAAATAATATTACAATAAAACCATTTTCCCTTTGAGAATTGCTAATATATTAGCTAGGTTCACATTATAAAAATAAATTAACTAATTAATATTAAGATGATTTCAACTTCAAGCGTTATTACTCAGTAGACTACGTACATTAGTGAAAACTTTTAATTGACATGTTTTTCTTTTTAGTTCAAAGACACATATGCATAAAAGCCGATCGATGCTTTTTTTTCTCAAGTGTATATGATTTTTGATGTTTATGTTTTCTACCTACTTGACCTTATTGCAGAGTATTCTTATTTATAATGAACAGTGAACACATAGTTAATAAATGTATAGTTATCAATAATAAAACAGAAATCTATTTGTACTCAACTATCTAAGACTTTGATGTTTGATGAACTTCTTCTTCTTGGTGTTTGTCTCTTGCTTGGAGTGTATGTGCTTTGAGAATTTGAGCTGCTTGTGATGCTTCATCTTTATCTGATTCTAATAAAGTGGACTTTCATGAATTTGCCAGTATATGAAACAAACAAATAATTAGATTAATGCCATGGCCAGCTAAATATGGTCTAATTACTTTTACAAAAAGTAATCATTTACTTAATATTTTAATACTTTTCATACATTATTTTAAACTATCTCTTAATAAGTGAGGTCTAACAGATAAAATATTTAATTAAAATTGGATGAATTGTGAAGTCAAAGTTCAAAATCATGATCTCCATTTCTGAAATAATCATATTAAATCTCCAAAAAATAAAAATATTTATTTTATAGTTATAATTGCCTTTGCAGGCCCCCAATAGCTGGATATATAGGATGACCCTGTCCGGTTGGCTCCTGCATCTTGTATTCATATAACACACCCATTTTTCTTATTAATTGGAAAGATGATTAATTAATTGATATTCACGCACCTCGACAGGTTTTAGATATACCTAGGAATGATGGGGTGTTCTACTATTTGTGTAATACGAAAAAATTAAGAAAACTATTAGTAACAATATCAATTAAACCCCTAAAAAATTAACATAATAACATCCAAACCACCATTTACTATTGATTAGCTTATTGTTGAAATATATATATATCCCCTATAATATGGGAAAGCTTAGCCAATGCATCACTTGACGTGTGACGCACGTATGACTTGTTTTTTACTTAAACCACTCAAATTAGAGTTAGATTTTTTATTTTAAAGAAGAAGAAAAAAAAAGGTTAAAAGGATGATTGAACTACCTCTTAACCATGAAATGGTGATTCGGTTACCTTCCAAACCACCCCCACAAGACTACGAGCGTAGTTTGACTATCTTTGAAACTGATTAAAGGGTAATTAAAGTTAAATCTACCTCAAAACTGGTTAGGGGATAATTCGGTGGCTAGTGAGGAGTGGTCTGACTATCCCTTATCGACTACAGGGATGATTCGACAACTCCAACATCTATAAGGGAATAATTTGACAGCTTTAACACTGATAAGGGGGTGGCCAACTTTTTTTTCTTTCTTTTTTATTCTTTAATAAATTTAAAAGATAATTTTGGTTGTTTAAGTAAACAATGAGCACATATGCGTCATGTGTAGTATATTCAATTCCGTCTATTTTAATGCCATATATTCATGAAGAGTGTAACATGCATTGAAGTAGAAGTTGAAAGTGGTCAAATTTTTTACTTTTCACTTAGAAATATATATATATTTTTGAGATGTACTGAAAAATATTTATTTTGGAACAGATGATTTTTTTTTTCCCCTGTATTTATGAAATGCTTGGGGTGGCCCAATAGAAGACAGCAAATCTGGGCTACTAGCACAAACAAAGCCTGAGCCTCAACGAAGCCCAAGCTTCTTAATGGGCTATTCGAATTGATCCAATCCAAGCCCAAAAAATTTCTTCAACATCCCCTTGACGAGTTGACGTGTGTTAACGTTTTAAATAATTTACAAAATATATATCATAAATAATATTAGTGGTATGACAATAACATTCTTTAGGTTATATTTTAGGAACACGTGGATCTGTCTGTTGGAAACTACAGGATAGGTCACATTCTAATTACACGCTACTTGTCAGTGACACATGGGGAAAAAATCTCTCCCACTGGCCACTCATACTGCGTGCACAAAGTTCCACTCTTCCCACGTCAACGTACGTAACAGGATAAGTCTTTCGGGCATTCAAGGAAATACCAATAATGCTTCTTAATTTGGACGTTCTCAATTATTGAGCCATGCGATGAGTATGTATGGACCGGACCATAAACAAACAAAAGCCATGTCTTTTGCAAAATGCCCTGTGGCCTTTCGCCATGCTCACAATTACACCATGGTCCTTACTTGTCCGGATTTCTTAGTCGAATAAGGATACTTCAATTTATTGTAAATCACACTTAATAAAACATAGATTATTAGTTCAAATTTTTCTTCTTTCTTTTCTTATGTGAATATGAAAGAAAAAAAGTACTATATATTGGACATGTTAGTTTTTTTTTTTTTCTTAAAATTAATATGGTGTGATCCTCCAAGAGAACAAGTTTTAATGAAAGAGAACACATTTTTTTTTATAATTATTATTTTGGATGAACACGCCACATTAGTTCTTTTTTATTATTATTTTTAAATAAGAAATTTATTTGACATATAACATAATTTTTTTTTTATTTGGCCACCTATATTCATGATATCTCCCTGTTAAAGCCGATTATGAGTTGGATCGAAGTAAATATAACTCATCCATGTTTGCTATTGAATAATATTATTATTTTTTTAATTTTTATATATTTTACAGCCCTAATATATCAGTTTTATTTTATTTTATTTTCAAGAACTAATTTAAGGTTTTAAGTGGTTTGATTTGGAGTAGTAAAAATAAATTGGGATGTTGCTTTAGATAAAAGAACAGGTAATGTGGGTCTAGGTATCATAACTAGGGACTATGAGGAGTGGGTTTTAGCCATGCAATGTTCAACTTGTTGTAAACACATATACAATGCAGCGACAGTTGAAATGCTAGCTGTATGGAAGGCGGTGGTCCTAGAAGTTCAATTGGGAGTAATCTAGGTAGAGTTGGAAGGAGACACTATGGAGGTGGTCCGAGGAATCAATTGTGCCAGTCACTGTTTGGGGCGCGAAGGACCAATATTAAATGATATAAAGATCATTCTTCAGAATTTCAACATATGAAAGATTACTCATACCAACATGGGACAAATAGTGGGCTACTCATAATTTAGCTAGGTTGGCTTTATCTGTTTGGGGGATCATATTTGATTTGAAAATTTTTCTTCATCTGTGCAGGAAATTGTATGTGTGAAACAAGTCCAAATTATGGATTAATAATAATAGCTTGATTTTATCTTTAAAAAAGGAAAAAGATTTTTTTTTTTTTTTGTCCTGAAAAGAAAAAAAGATTTGATTGTATAGAGTGGGGGTTGTTTTAGGAAAAAGGATATAGGTAATTATTAATACGCAATTGGCCCAAAGATATCCGCAGCCACGAGAACATGCGAAATTTTTTTCATTGGGTCGAGACCACACGTCCAAATCTGGTTCAATTGGACCCACATCATTATCCTGTGGGCCCCACGCGTTCTCTCTCAACAAAAAAACGCGCACAAACTTCTTCTTCTACTTCTCCTCCCCCTCCCAATCCATTAACTCTTTCAAACAGAAACACGCAAATCTCGTGCGAACATTTCGGTTACACAAGCAGTAGCGTCATATCTCTCAGAGCCAACGGGGGCGACTCAGGTTATTTCCAACAGTTTGATCGGAAGGCGGGGGAGAAGATGAGCGCCAAGAAGACGCCGGCGACGAGGACACGTGTCGGGAGGTACGAGCTGGGTAGAACCCTGGGTGAGGGTAGCTTTGCCAAGGTCAAGTTCGCCAAGAATGTCGAGACCGGTGACAACGTTGCCATCAAAATCCTCGACCGCGACCAAGTCTTCCGTCACAAGATGGTGGAACATGTAACGGATTGTTCTCTTATTCTTCTTCTTCTTTAAGAGTTATGATTATTTGTTTTCTAGTTGAGTGCCACGAGCCACACATGGTGGTCTTTGTTTAAGCTTTTAATAAGTCTTTGTTTAAGCTTTTAATAATTGATTATGTATCAAATGGATACTCTGTTGACTCTTCGTTAACTGATATAATAGTTTATTATGTGCTTCGTAACGTTAAAATACTGTTGTATTAAATTGATTATAATTAACTACTTTGACACCTTGTTGATTCTTATTTTTGCAGCTAAAAAGAGAAATTTCGACAATGAAGCTGATCAAACACCCAAATGTTATTAAAATTTTTGAGGTAACAGAAGTCTCTTGAATTTTTCCTCTTTTTTTCCTTTAATTTTTGCAAAAGAGGATCATTCTGGTATGTTTTGTTTTCACAATTTGTAGTATAGTTCAAATAAATGTGTAGGATTGTACAGCTTGGGAAATTGAATGGCAACTTTTCTGCCCAATTGGTTGTTTATCTTGTACATAATCTGGCAAGAATTCTATGAGGTGGCAAGAATTCCATGATGAAATGAGTGGGTTCTGGACCCTTAGATCTTGGTTTTGACTCTCTCCCCCTCTTTGATGCTAACTGATAATTACTTTTGTTGTGAGTTTCATGATCATGAACTTAAAATTTTGTCAAATCTCTAAGAAAGCATTTAAGCACGTGTTCCATTAATGGGTTAAGCATTGTCATCTATAACATAAACCATTTCTGTTTGGGGAAGGCCATGGATAGAGCAGAACATATAACTTATACATAAAAAGCACAATCACACAAATGTAGGCAGACACGTGTGTGTATCTCTTCTGTTCCAGACATCATAGATTACATCCTAAGCTAAAAGCTGTCAATATGTAGTGTGCTCTGAGTTGCATATCAGTAAGATGCTATTAATGTTTATGGTTTAATTTATATGTCCAATGTGCTAATGCATAGGTTATGGCAAGCAAATCAAAGATCTACATCGTTCTCGAATTTGTTGGTGGTGGTGAGCTCTTTGACCAAATAGTAAGAAACTGAACTCTATACTTGGACTATACTATACATAAATTCATTCTAATCGTCATTTGTGGTCATATTCCCATGTTTCTTTGTTGTGTTCATGTATGTCTAATAACCGGTCAGTGGGTATTATTCTTCTATTTGTACAAAACAGTTTCCCTTACTGCTTTTTGATTCTCAGGCCAAATATGGAAGACTTAAAGAGGATGACGCCGGGAGATATTTCCAGCAGCTCATTAATGCTGTGGATTATTGCCACAGTAGAGGCGTCTACCACAGAGATTTGAAGGTTTAACATGCTTCCTTACCTTTCCACTAGAGTTCTTACTTAGAGTGTTCCCAACTTCCCAGGAATAATCTTTTTCTTTCTTTGGCAACTAATTCAGCTAGGTTATGTTTGATTATTGGTGTACTATTTTTCATCTTTTACAGCCTGAGAATCTTCTTTTGGATTCATTTGGTGTTCTTAAAGTTTCAGATTTTGGATTGAGTGCATTCTCACAGCAAGTACGGGTGAGTGGTTATCAACTATTTTCAGTATCCTAAAGGCATACTTCATGTAGTAGTAGCTTTTTCTGGATAGGTTGGTTTTGAATTCCAGTATCAGAGTTACTGATATATTTGAAGTCACCTAATCAATGACATCATTTAATAAAAGTGGTTGCCAACATCAGCAAACTCAGAGGTTTAATTTCTAGTGAAGAGGGGTGTCTTGTGGTTGGAGTGAATTTTAAACCTTCTTTCCGCTTTGCACTTTTTATTTTCCCCATTTATTTATAGAAGAAGAACCTTTTGGTGGTGTACTTTATGAAACCTTTCTCATATATCATTCTTTTTCCTTAAAAGTTAGAAAACATAATGCAGTATAAATTAAGTTGGCATCTTTCTTTGTTTCTGCATTAACTGCAATTGCCTACTTTCTCATATGAATCATGTCAAAGGCCTGTTCTCTCTGAAATCTAACTATATAGAATAATTCATGAGTACTGGAAATTTGTCATCGAGGACCAACTCCTGTAAGAATATAGTACATGTGCCATTCACATGATTGCAAAAGAAAGGAATTATCTCAGGAGTGCGAGTTAGGTTTGGTTGAGGAGGGAGTTTGGTACAGGTCATAAACATTTGTGAATGAGAAAACCAATAAAGTACATATCTCGATTTTTGTTTAGTTCATTTTAGTGAAGCTGGCAAGATCTAGGGCATAGATAAAGCTCAACTTTTGATTGTGCCTATTTAGGCTACACTTTTACTGTGCTTTGAAATCATCTTCTTGACTACAAAGAGGGAAAGAGGCTATGTTAGGTTTTTATTATTATTATTATTTAAACTACATTTAAACTTCTAGTAGCACTGCTTCAATCATGTTCGGGGAGTCCACATAAGACTTGGTTTTGATATTTATTATTTTTTTAGTCTCAGAATTGGATTGCTTTAACTAAACTGTTATTAGCTCAATTATACTCGGATACTTTCTACTTTTACTGAGTCAATTGACTACCTATTAAGTTGATTTACCCACAGCTGCAAGCAAGTTGAGTTTTGGGTGCTAGTTTTAGCTTTGGAGTTGCTCTAAGATTTTGTGACCACTCTCATAGTTTGTTATTCTGTGATAAAAATATGGAAAATATCATGTCTTTAGTGTTTTCCAATGTTTTTTTTTTACATTAACATCTATTACTGTACCCTTATTATAAACGTTCAGTATGGATCATGTCTCATCTGAATAGAGGGCTTACCCTTTTGTTTTTGTTAGTGGAAATTGTATTACTTATTCCAAATAAGATTGGAAAATCTTTTTGGGGGCATTATACAAAATCAAGGCAGACCTTAGTTACATTCTTCTTACTGCAGGAGGATGGGCTGCTTCACACTACCTGTGGAACCCCAAACTATGTTGCTCCCGAGGTATCTACCTACAAGTTTATGAACACAACAGAATGACTTAGTGCATCTCCGTGTTTGATTTCTTGCATGTGACATTCTGTATCAGGTGCTAAATGATAAAGGTTATGATGGTACAGCATCTGATGTTTGGTCTTGTGGGGTCATTCTCTTTGTGCTTATGGCTGGGTACTTGCCATTTGATGAACCAAATCTCATGGCTTTGTATCGAAAAGTAAGTCTTTATATTTTGCATGGTCTTTTCATATGAGGAGAATCTTATTAAACACATAAGTTTGATATATATTTCAGATTTGCAAGGCTGATTTCACATTTCCATCATACTTTTCATCCGGTGCAAAAAAATTGATAAAGCGTGTTCTTGATCCAAACCCTCTTACAGTGAGCTCCAAACCCTTTTATAATTCAAAATTTGTGAAGTAGATTCTATTTCTGTGCCTTCTTTTCCTGAGTTGTATGGAACAGCATGATCTGATTAGCAAGGGTATATTAATTGGTGGTGCTTTATTTTAGCGGATAACGATCCCTGAAATCTTAGAAGATGAATGGTTCAAGAAATGGTACAAGCCAGCATACTCAGAAGAGGAGCAAAATGTAAATCTTGATGATGTAGATGCTGTATTCAATGACTCGGAGGTAAGACAATTTAAATACAATTTGTCTCAGTCAAGATGTCTGGTTACTGTGCCAGTTATGTGACTTTTCATACGGATTATTTTACTGTCGACATATAGTGGGACTGATAGAATGTCCTTGTACCACCCGTGAATATTCACTCTGGAAAATATTATGCTTTCTTCCCATGGTATTATAAACTAATAATCTAGTCAATCTGAAATGTAAATATGAGGCCAAGTTCCACCTGAAATCTTTTACATGTATGTTCATTGTGCAGGAACATCTTGTTACAGAAAGGAAGGAGAGACCTGTTTCCATGAATGCTTTTGAACTTATATCTAGGTCCTCGAGTTTTAATCTTGAAAATTTGTTTGAGAAGCAGAAGGTATGTATATAAGATTTCTGTGTCTTCTGTTAATGAATATTTCATTATTAGCATTTAGGGAAGTGTTGTTTACATCTTTTGCATCTTAATACTTGTGAATCTTTTTCTTTTCTTGGGATAAGTCATAAGTGTCTGATGAAGCATATGAGCTCTCTCTCTCTCTCTCTCTCTCAACTGCGTGTGTAGGTGCATCCTGTCATTCCCTTTTGTGTTTGTTAGTTTCCCGGCTCTGGTTTTCCAATTCTTCTTCAGTTTTCTGATTGTTTGGTTCTGGGTTGATGGAGATGGTTATTTCAAGATGCATTTAAGTTGAATCCAATTCCTTTGAGTTTGTTTGTGAGGAGGGAGTCTCGGTGTTACAGGGGTATGAAAGAAGTAGAGGTTTGGTTCATTCAGTTTCACTGGGCAATACCAGTGTATCGTGGTTGTTGGACACCACGAGAACTTTGCTTCAACTAGAACATTCTAAGGAATTTGTGAAGTCCTGGAGGGTGGGGATAAAGTCCTGGAGGCTTTGTGATTATCCCCGAAAGTAGAAGAGGTAGTGGCTGGTTGGGCTTCACTCTAGATGTGCGTAGGTTCCTTGATGCTTTCTGGTTGTCATAAGGTAGTGGTAAGGAACGACGACCAGGGGTTGCCTTAGATGGGATGACAACATATTGCTTGGCAGAGAATTCTTCGGCGCATGTATCGTGTAAATCGATTGCTGTGGTTGACAAGCAGAGGTCTTGGCCAAGGCCCAAGCAGAGTAGAGGCAGCTTTGCTTGTCTTGACGTTATAGTACCTTTGAGCGCCAACGGTTTGGATATGTACGAGGTAAGGAACACTGAGGTTGCCCTTTTTCCGCCAGTCTTGTTTGTACTTGAGAGGGTGTGCATGGCATTATGCGTGGGGTAAACACCTGATCAACTCCTTCACTGTGGTATTGTGAGAGACCTGTGGAATATGGTGTTTTACATGTTTGGAGTAGAGTGGATTATACCCAAACGGGTGGTGAAGCTCTTAGCATGCTGAAAAGGAACATTTTGTCAGAATTATTTAAACATCATTTGGAATGTATTCCTTATTTGATGTGGTGCATTTGAAGAGAAAGAAATGCTATATGTTTCAAAGATTGGGAGAAGATGAGTTCAGAGCTACAACTTTGTTTTCTTAAATCACTCTTTGAGTGGATCTATGTTAATGCCCTTCTCAATATCTCCATCTTCGTAGATTTTTGTGCTCTCTTTCATCATTTTTGATCTTGTTGGGTGTTCTTCTCTTATATATGTCTTCTGTATTTGGGTTGTGGCCTTTACATGTTTAATGAATTTGCTTTTCCTATATATAAAATTATTATTAGCATTTTGCGAAATTGATATATCTCCCTTCCAAAGTTTTGGAAGATTGAAATTTCAATGGTGCACCATGTTGGTGCCTTGGGATTACCACAGTGACTTTTCCAATCAAGAGCTTGTGTAGGCTTAAAACCCATAGTTCTGATCTAATTTAATCTAGCCACTAGTTCAATCATTTGAATTTCAGGTAGCCTGGTAGTACATTATTTTTTTCAAGGTTTATAGCACTCTGTGTTGATTTATATTAGATTTGTTATTGATAGCTGTTATAGCTGGCTAATGATCCTCGGATTAATTTATAAATTTAATTCTGTAGGGTCTTGTGAAGCGAGAAACCCGTTTTACTTCCCAGTGCCCTGCAAATGAAATTATGTCTAAAATTGAGGAAACTGCAAAGCCTCTTGGCTTTAATGTTAACAAGCGAAACTACAAGGTAATGATTCTCACGTTAGACATATTTATTGCATTTTCTTTATTTTATTTGCTATTTTTTGCCCACGTATCTCATTGAAAGCTAAGTGTTTGATGTTCAAAAATTCGTATTTATATGTTTTTCTTAATTTCCAACCATTCCAGATGAAGTTGAAAGGTGACAAAACTGGAAGGAAAGGGCACCTTTCTGTAGCAACTGAGGTATTGAGTTTATAGCTCGGTTGATGTAATTAGAAACATTAGAGGCTGCTGCTAATAATTTTGAATTCTTTTATGTCACTGTTAATTTTCAATTTTATGGTACCCTATCAAATACTTTTGAAATTGATTCCTTTTCAATTTCAGGTGTTTGAGGTGGCTCCATCCCTGCACATGGTAGAGCTCCGAAAAACTGGTGGCGACACATTGGAGTTTCACAAGGCACGCCAACTTCTTCTTTTTTTTTTTTTTTTATATATTTTTCCTTGGCTTTATTTTGTTGCTCAGAAAGTGTAGGAAAATAAAGGAAGTAAAATAATTTTTGAATCTTTATTTTCATCTTTAAAATCCCTGACAGCTACAGGCTTAATTTTCCTCTGTTTTCTCTAAATTAAGTAGAATGTTGATGCAAAAAATATTCCAAGGGCTAAGTTTTGGTATTTGTTGTTTTGGTTGTCAATGCTCTGATCACATGGCAGTTCTACAAAAGTTTCTCGTCTGGATTGAAAGATATAATGTGGAACACCGAAGAAAATACTGAAAAGGATTAAAGTAATCTCTCTCCTCTCTCTCCTCCTCCTCCTCCTCCTCTGTTATGAATAACATTTTTCATCGAATATGCCTGTGCAGGTCATTTTATGAAATAGCATTTTGACATGGAAGACATTGATGTTTGGAGAAAGTAGAAACATGCATGTGTCCACTACTGTCGTTTGAAAAGATCCTTGGTGGGCAATGTGAAACCACGCCAGAATTAGGTGTTTGCTCTTCTGTTTTCTTTTTAATTATTTCGATGAATTCAAACCATTCATTGATAGTTCATAAGATTGCACAAGTGAGAAAGCCTCAACTTATTGCAATAGAAAAATAATCATTGTAACTGCCGAAATTTTGGTAGCCAAATCCCAAATTATAATGTAGCCATACTTATTAATCTTAAGTTGGAAAAAGGATGACTTTGCTTCTTGAATGAACAAATATTGTCACCAAAAAGAGTTTGATGACATGGAAAATTATTCTTATCAACACAACTTAGTAGAGCCAATGAATAGTTGAGATTGTCACATCAGCATTGTTAGATAAAAATATGATTTTTAGCATTATTCAAAATTATATATGGTTTATTACAAATATTAGGTTGGTGATGTTAATTTTTATAAATAATTTATCTAATTATTATAAAATATGAATAATAATAATTATTATTTCTTTTTTTGGAACAAAATTATGTTTTATTGATAAAATCATTGATCAATCAGTGCAATTTGCTCCTTGACTTCAATATGATAGATACAGTTTAGGATTTTTTTTCAAGCCAAACACCATCTATGACACTTAATGGTTTCTCCAACCAAGATATGAGCTGTTGAATTTGTGTTTGTTTTTTTTTTAAAACATGTTCAATCCTTTTCTTTTTTCTTTTAAAAGAAAAAAATTTTCTATTATCATTGGAAAAATATCAGAAGATGGAGCAAAAACTTCAACTACAATCAATAAGATAGAGTTAATTGCCCCATCAAAATAACATCACTGATAAAATCTGGAATTTGACCCTCCATATTCTATCATTGACATTAAGAATGGCCTTCTTTGCCAGCTGATGTGTTGCCTCATTTGCTTCACGTTTTACATAAACACACTTACATCTTGAAAGCCTTTGCAACGAATGTCGTGTCTTCTAATAGATGTTCAAATCGACTCCATCTGCTCATAGTTGAATTCATAGCATCCATCACCTGTTTTGCATCACCCTCAAACATTAAATTTTGGGTGGCAATATCTCTACAAAGGCCCATTGCAAAAAACAAAGTTATAGCTTCCACTGTTGTCGGCTCAAGCAAACCTTCTCTTGTTTTGCTTATTGCTGCAATAACTCCACCTTTTTCGTCCCTGATAATTACACCAATCCCCATCCAACCAGAAGAGCTATCTATAGCTACATCCCAATTAGCCTTATATCAACCAATTGGTAGGAGCTTCCCACTTTTCTCCTTGTTCAATCCTATAACTTCGCAAAAGACAGGTTCTCTCTTTAATACATTTTACTATATGTCCAAATTTGCTCCAATTTTTGTTTCCCACTTTGCCCGCATTTACAGTTTGCAAGGCATTTCCCTCTACAATTATATCATAGAAAATATATATATATATATATATATATATATAATTAACTAATGAATAGTATATATTTACGAAAGAATATAAACAATAACAATATCATTTTATATAAACGATGAGTTGGTTAATTGAATGGCCATGAGCGAAGTTCGAAAAATAAATGAACAAAATTTAAACATATCATTTAATTCAACAATAAATTTGAGCTCAAACCAACTAAATTTAAATATTCAATAATACCTGAAGATGTGAGGATTGAGGAAGCCGTAGGGCAAACAAAGTTGGTGGCGGAGACGTGAGAACTGAGAAGAATAATGGGAATTCGAGGATGTGTTTGGTGGCGGAGAATAGGTGTTTTTTTTTTGACATGTCCACGCCAAGGGTAAGGGGAGGGGGGATTGAACTTGTGACCTCCGCTTCATAAGGCGTGGTTCATATCCGATTGAGCTACCACTTGGGGACAGGAGAATATGTGTTATATGGGGATCTATTATTAGTTGTCGGATAGAATTTGTTAAGCTGATAATATTGGACCACCAAACAGCGCGTATTGTGCGTGTGCATATGAAGTTGATGATATTAATATATGATTATGCTTAATTTCTAGAGGGACCAACACAAGGAAATCAGTTTCTGGTTAGCTTTTTATGGAAGGAATTGGCCTACATATGATTAAACATATATAATGCAAATTCATTTACTATATTAATTAATTCGCCTCTCTCTCAACTGTATCCACCTCTGATCTGCCCATGCATTAATCTGCCTCCTAATTACGTAACTTTTGGATAATATTTTTCCACACCCAATATTACAAGCAACCCAAAACCTAACCCCATCATTATACACACATCCCAAGCACCCAAGCCGGCCAGCTTACATGTTGCAACTCTTAAATTCTCAATCCTTAATTTCCTCATAATCTCCTCCCAATCATTGGGGGATGGATATGGATATGATCAGTTAGTAAACATTTCTGCATCACCTTAATTTCTATCCCCATTTCAGCAATCTATTCCCTGTTGATGGAGACTGAGATCGACAATCCCCCACTGCATGCCTTCCATAGTATGAACTTATCCATCTCCCGGCCACTACAATTATAATTAATTTTATGTAAAAATTAATTATATTTTTACAGTAAAAAATGAAAACCCAAATTAAAAATCACATGAAGAAGAAGTAACAACCATGAGATGAGAATATAGTGAGTTTAAGCCGCGTTTAAGATGAAAACAAATTACTTTGCGCTACTTCTGTGTTACAAATTACGTTTTTTCATTTATTTTTCGTTTGATATAGGAAAAGTGATGCAGCGTGACTTAGTGGACTGCAACGAAGAACAACAAATATGCAGCGGATAGATAATCTAAGTACTTTCTAGCATTTTGAAGGAAAAAGATGAATAAACTCAACTCTGAGTATTCTCATTAATCATATATTTATAGCCCAAGACTCATAAGCCTAATAAAACACAAATTAAAGACTCTTAAAACTCTAAACTTAATAAAACATAAAATAAAGACTAACAAAGAAACCTAATTCAAATATAAGACTGAAAGATAAGATAGATATAATGACGAGAGTTTCGATCTACATCATCCTTCCCAGGTTGGAGAGAATTCGCCCTTGAATTCACATCCTCATCATCAAAGTTTGTAAGGGTTAGTTTTCACCCTACACCATTCTCCCCCCGTTGGAGAGAATTCATCCACGAATTTCACTGGTTCTTTCCACGATCCTTTGGATGCCCAACCAATCCATTATATCTCGTACTTCTTAACATCAAAGCAACTTGATGCTGAACCATAAACAATTTGCAAACCTTCATAACATAACTTCGAGTATTATATTTGAAGTAATTCACACCAATTTCCTCCACCATGCTAACACCAACGTCAAGATTTTGTTTAGGAAAAGTTGATAGAAAAGTTTCAATCCCAAGAAAATCAACATAATTAATTTTCTCAAGACCCCATTGAAAATTTTCACTCTTTAGACTTTTTCAAACATAAGGTGAACATCATTCTCTTCAACGATATTTATGGTATCAAGAACTAAGTTTACCTCCTCCAATAGATTCTCTTCATCGAGATAAATGTCATAGATTGGTAGAAATGTCCAATCTACCGATAAATCTTCATCAATTAATTTGGTTGCGACCAAAGAAACTCATCGATTTTCAGGCACCTCCTTGAAGTCTCTCACCTCTTTAATTGCCGCTACCCGATCCAGGAATTCTTCGGGTTGTAAATCCCTTTGGAATTTTGGAATACTGAGTTTGAACCCATTCACCCACCAAATGGCATGAGCTTGCATGGTATTGATGTCCATGCGTTCGGCACTCCACATATTGGTTTATGGATCCATTCCCATTGTGACCACCCATGTTGGATAATTGGGTAGTGAGGGCTTTGATTTGATCCCCCAAAATTGTGAATTGCTCCTCCATGTGTCGTCGATGTTCAACGATAAATTTGTCTTTTCGCTCCTGTGTACCACGGTCTTAGTTGACAACGACGAATGTTCGGACCATCCATGTTGGCTAATTGATCGGTTAGGAACCCATGTTGGGTGCGCGTATGCCCCTTCTTAGGCGCGGTTAGACCACCAAACCTCTCCTCCATGTGCCGCAAACAAATTGCCAATTGCTCCTTACGTGGTGTCTTCGTATGCACGCACACTTCGTTCATGTCTGCTAAACGGTTGCTCCTCCCCATTCATGGAAAATAACCTGAGTTCTGATACCAATTGATGCAGTGTGACTTAGTGAGCTACAGCGAAGAACAACAAATATGCAGATGATAGATAATTTAGATCTTGAGATTATCAATAATTTAAGAACTTTTATTGAAAATTTAGATACTCTTTAGCATTTTTAAGGAAAAAGATGAATAAATAAACAACAACTGCTTTACTGTAGGCTCTAAGCATATATTTATAGTCCAAGATTCCTAAACCTAATAAAACATAAATTAAAGACTCTCAAAACCCTAAACCTAATAAAACATAAAATAAAGACTAACAAACAAACCTAATTCAAATATAAGACTGAAAGATAAAATAGATAAAATGATGAAAATTTCAATCTACATCAAAAAGTAAGCTCTAAATTTCAAATTTTAAGGTTATGATTATATGCTTGTACTTGTTTAGGGTTAGAATGGTAATGAGATGTATAGCAAAATGCTGAAAAAGATAAAATTTAGAGGGTACGCAGGGCCAAAAAAAATGTGGGTAGGGGCCAATTTTTAATTTTTCTAGCTTAGGTAAGGGCCAGAGACTTGAAAATCTAAAATTTGACCTTAATTTTTTTTTCCTCAAAAATTGAGGGAGAGTTGTAGAAATCACTTAATTTATTGTGGCATCTTTTTCGTCTGTTCCATGCGTTTTAATCGATTATATAATATCAAGTTAGTTATAATAAAAAAATTATTTTCCTACTTTTTGAAAGGACAAAAATACTCCCCTACTACTATAACTAATTGTATTATCCAATTGAGAATCCTAATTCATCAGCGACACCACTACCATCAGTTGCAATCGAAGTCATTTTCTCATCTCATCCTTTCATCATTAACGATGAAAGTACGGCAGGAAAGAAAATTTTCTGCAGAAAATATTGGACCATTAATATTGTGTCGATCAATTTTCTAAAGTACTGAAGAGGCCACCTTAAGATCGTGGCCTTCAATTGTTTTGGTCAACAACCAAGTGCCTGAATGGCCTTTAGAGGCCACCGACCGGCCTAGCTACGGTTGAACTTGAATCTGGAGATTCACCAACACCTGCCAAAACACACACATTCTTACACACACCGCCACCTCTTTCTTCGTCGACTCACTCCGCACGCGCTTGCTTCCACAGACATTCTTGTCTGGGTGCCCTTTTTTGAACTCGATCGATCGACCCAAGTCTTTAGATTTGGCTCGAACCGATCTAGTTTGATCATCCCCTCCCCCACCTTGCTCTGGCCCAATTTCACTGCTTACACCAGAATCCAACATTCCAACATCACTCAATTATTATTGTTGGTCACTTTAAAGCTAATATGGTGCGGTCCCTTTTAGCATTTAGTGCATGAAAATTAATTTTTAACTAATTAGAGAACTACATCCAAGTGAGTGATGAAAAGAGGGGAGCTAGCTGGCATACGCCATAACATTTATTGAGCATTCCGTTGTACATCTCGTTACCTTTTTAACCCTATACAATCACAATTCACAAATTAATTGCATTAAAATTTTGAAATTTAGAGCAGCATTGGGTTTCTACATTCTTATTGTTACTTCTTTTTCATGTGATTTTTAATTTGGGTCTTTTATTTAATCATTTATTTTCCTTCTAGTTTATGTTTTTCCAAATGAAAGGTTTTCAAGTCTGAAATTTATGTATCCATCGAAGTCGGAAGTAACAGTCTATGCAATATTGGTGTACAATAAGACGACACTCTTATCTTTTTTTTTTTTTTTTTTTTTTATGATATGTCCGCACAAGAGAGAGGAGGGCAGAGATGGAGGGAGGGGGGACCGGCTGGGGCCATGGTCCCCCCTCCTCATTTCCTCAAAAAGTTTTTTTAAGGAGTAAAAAAAATAATAATAATACTAGTCTTCACCAAAAATAAATTGATAGGTCCGGTCCCTCTCCAAAAAAATTTATGTGTTTTTTGTTGTTATTTTGATGAGTTTTTATAACTAATGCCATTGAGAAATCTCTAGTTTTTCTTTGAATTTTGTTCTACCCAATGAATTTCAAGTTTAAAATCATAATGATTTGAGTAATTTTTTATTATGTCGAATTTGGGAGAATTTTAGTAAGAAGTTAAATTCCTAAAATTAATTTGAGGCTTTTGTGTGTAATGAATTTCTATGCATGATTTAAGATCCGGGTTGTTAGTTTAATAGGTTGAAAGCTTCAATTTCACTATTATTAATAATATGGATATAAACACTAATTTGTCTAATATGAATTAAATTAAACTCAATTCCTCATTGTATTTAAGTACCATTGATTGGAAAAATATGACATAATTTTAAACTCAATTCCTCATTGTATTTAAGTACCATTGATTGGAAAAATAAGAAAAAAAAAATAGAAAAATGTACCTGTTCATTACACATTGCCAAAAAAAAAAAAAAAAATTGCTTTGGTCTCCTCTCATAAAACTTTATGGCTCCATCCTTGGAGAAGAAGAATTCGAACTACTAACATTTACTTTATTAGATATAATCTCAACCAATTGAACAATATCTTTAAACACCAACACTCTATCTGGATGACATGACAATGAAGGAAGAATGATAATGTGAACGGACATGGAGCTCACGGGTCAACATGCCTGCTCCCTCATGTCTTATTTGCTTTAATTTCGGGCCTAGTTACGACTCACATCTTTATTTAATTCCCTCTCTTTTTACCTATTCGATCAATATCTTGTTATTAATTACAATTTGCTTTCCCATCGAACACCGACAATATTATTAGTATATTGGCTTGCCTAGCTGAACCCAGACTCTACTCGAGTCGGCAAGAATTGATATAACCCTTGCCCTAGCCGTTTCCCTTTTCTGTACATTTAAGAGGAGCTAGCCTTGGCTCTATGAGTTGTCCGGAAGCAAACAGGTGCATGTAACACGTGCCGAGTGATAATTTGGTAATTCCACTCATCCATTTCGTACGTGTTATCTATCATATATATATTAATGTACTAGTGTTGGGTAGTGCAATATATGCGTAATTGATAGGTGGGCATACAGCAGTTAGCAGCTACGCAGCTGTCCTTCTTTGACCTCGCCTCCGGTCTCCATTTATTGTTCCTTGATGGCAAGTCACCTACATCACCAACCAGCTCCCTTCTCTTTCTTCCACACTTTAACCTCCTACTTCAGACGTAATCTTCCATTGTCCTTTCACCTAATTCACATGCACATGCACATCAGCACATGGACATGGATGGCTAGATCTCCATAATTCTCATTCTCATTTTTCCTTTAATTTGCTTGTGAGATATGTCATGACCAATGCAAATGAAAAGGAAGGAAACCCACTTACCCCCCAAAGACGAACACAAGAGAGGCCGGGGAAAACCTCCAAAAAATTCTCATCGATCCCATCATCAACCGCACTGTTTAATTAGCAACATTTACACAAAACTAGATGTTTTCTTCTTTCTTCTTTTCTAATATTAATTCCTGCGCGCGGTGGTTGAGCTATCTACATACCTTTTCTTCTAACTACTTCCCATTTATTCTAGTCTAAAATTCCAACTTTTTATTTTTTGCAGTTAATTGATGTTGATGTCCTGCTTCTCAACATCTGGGTTAAATCTCTCAACCAACTAATTTTAACTGTGCAAAACGTGTAGGGATTGCCTTCAATTCAGCATTTGTTTTCCTAGCTGTTATAGCTCAGCTTCTCGACGACTTTTGTTTATAAATAAACAAGACCCATCTAGTTCAAGAACCCCAAAAAGAAAAAAAAAAGAAAAGAAAGAACATAAAAAGAGAGATCTTTCTAGCTAGAGATATTTCCAATTAGGAAGCAAAATGGACAGTATAGAGATGGATAAGGAGAGGATAACGGCGGAAATGGCTTTTAAAGACTCGTCCTCCGCCGTTATCAAAATCCGGCAACGTTTGCCGAATTTCTTACAGTCTGTGAAGCTCAAGTACGTCAAATTAGGGTATGGCTACTCATGTAACCCTGCCACTATACTCATGTTTCTTGTAATTTTGCCTCTCGCACTATCCCTAGTGCTTCAGCTCGCCGGTCTAAAGCTGGACCGGGTTTCTGAGTTATGGATGAACCGGAGAGTTTGGCTCGAATTCGATAACCTCAACGCCGCCACACGAACCGCTGCTTCCGCTTTGCTGCTTGTTCTTTTCGGCCTCTGCTGGGCCAAGCGCAAAAGGCCGGTTTATCTCGTAGACTTTTCCTGTTACAAACCGGAGGACGAACGGAAAGTGACGGGGGAATTTTTCTTGAAGATGACTGAAGATAGCGGCGCATTCGAGGAGGACAGTATCGGGTTTCAGAGACGAATTACGTCCCGGTCCGGCCTTGGAGACGAGACGTATCTACCGAAAGGAATTACGTCCAGACCGCCGAGCCTGAGCATGCAAGAGGCACGGTCCGAGGCGGAGGCCGTCATGTTCGGTGCATTGGATGCGCTTTTTGAGAAAACAGGCGTTCAACCAAAAGATATCGGAATCCTTATTGTGAACTGTAGCTTATTCAATCCAACCCCCTCACTCTCCTCCATGATTGTCAACCACTACAAGCTTCGAACCGACATTAAGAACTACAACCTCGGCGGCATGGGTTGCAGCGCCGGCCTTATATCCGTCGACCTGGCAAAGGATCTCCTTAACGCAAACCCCAACACCTACGCCATCGTCGTCAGCACCGAAAACACCACTCTCAATTGGTACTTCGGCAATGACCGCTCAATGTTATTATGCAACTGCATATTCCGCATGGGGGCTGCGGCGGTGCTCTTATCGAGCCGGGCACAGGATCGGGCCCGGTCCAAGTACGAGCTCGTTCACACCGTTCGAACCCACAAAGGCGCCGACGACAAAAATTACAACTGTGTCTATCAGAGAGAGGATGATAAAGGAACCGTTGGGGTTTCGCTTGCTCGGGAACTAATGGCGGTGGCCGGAGACGCATTGAAAACGAATATCACGACTCTGGGCCCTTTGGTTCTCCCGTTTTCTGAGCAATTCATGTTCTTCGTCACGTTGGTGAGGAAGAAGATCCTGAAAGCTAAGGTGAAGCCGTATATACCCAACTTCAAGCTGGCTTTCGAGCACTTCTGCATACACGCAGGCGGGAGGGCGGTGCTGGACGAGCTTCAGAAGAACTTGCAGCTCAGCGGCTGGCACATGGAGCCGTCCAGGATGACGCTGCACCGGTTCGGGAACACCTCGAGTAGCTCGCTGTGGTACGAGCTAGCGTACACGGAGGCGAAGGGCCGGGTCTGCGAGGGCGACCGCGTCTGGCAGATTGCATTCGGGTCGGGTTTCAAGTGTAACAGCGCGGTTTGGAGGGCTCTCAGGCCGATTCCTGTTGGTGACTTCCGAGGTAACCCCTGGGTCGACTCAATCGATAGGTACCCGGTTGAGGTTCCTGGCGAGAAGGATGTCCACGTATCGTAGTCTGAGTGGAGGAGGATATAGAGTACACGTGGTGTTATATATCTGGCTGCTGTATTTTTTTTTTTTTAACCCTCTCTCTCTTCTTTCTTTCTTTTTATATTTCGTGGGTACTAAGGAGTGATTATAATGAGTAATGAAATATATTGCCATATGATTTAGTTTTATTCGAGTGGACTGGTAATCTACTAAATAATACTTTTTTATTTATTTATTATTATTAACTAAATAAAAGGGAGATTATGAAGTGATTAATTAGAGCTAAGAACGCAAGTTAAGAGTTAACCGGTAATCAATGATTATTTAATTCAGCGGCATGAGAAAAAAAGTGCAACAGGCTTTTTCTTTGTTTGATCATCTACGTATAAAAATAATAATGTTTGATTCGTATGAAATCATAAATTTTAATTTTCATCAAGGTTTTAAGGAAGGTAAAGTTCATTGCTTTTATTCTCTCTATAGGTAAGGCTCCGCTGCCGTTTAATAGACTCTCATTTCCTCGAGTTTTGATATGGATGTAGGACACGTGTAAGGGAGGGGGGATCCAAAGGCTAATATCATGCCAAATCAATCACCATTTTCTGAAGCCAACTCCAACCAACAACGTAAACATAAAACAAGTCCTCTAAAAAGTAGCTCTAGTTGACCTTGGAGTTCATTTTCCCAACGGTTGTGCACTTGAGTTCATTTTCGCTCTTTCACTTTTAAGTGCATATTCTATGACGTGATGTGAAAGAATATCATTAGACCTAAAATTTAAAGGTGATATTTACAAGGTCTTAAGAGTAGGTATTTTTTTGTTTTTTTAATTATAATATGACATAAGGGTGGAGAGGCGTAAGAATATTTGAATTGAACTGTCTCTTGACATCTGTTAATACGTGATTTTCATCAAATTGAGTTGTCTCTTGAGATTGCACCCAATAATATTTTGTAAAGAGCAAATTGAAAAAAAAAATCTTAAATTATTATTGCCGTAACGCCCTCAAATATTTATATGATTATAAATACTTTTGGAGTGCTACTACACCTAGACAATAATTACACAATGAAAGTGTGAATTAAGGACAGCATAAAATGTTTTCATCGAAAAATATTTTTCAACGAAATAAAAAATAATTTTTCATAAAATATTTTCAGTATTTAGGTCATAAAGAATACGGAAAATGATCGACAATGGAAAATGGTTAATGGATTCTGACAACCTCCGGTAGAGATCCCGTAGTTTGTGGATAAATTTAAACTTGGAAAAATGGTTTAAGAAATTTAAAAACAAAAATTATTTTTCAAAATTAAAGAAACTTTTTTGGTCAAACTGAGACTATAATTTTTAATCGTACCAAATATTAAAAAATACAAATTTTCTTTCAAAAAATATATATTTTACGCCAAAACAACCAAAGCCTAAATCATCAATTGGATGTTGTAGGGGTAATCTCACTATTCTTTTTTTTTTCTAAATCTCACTATTCAATTACCTAAGGGATATTCTCTTTTTCATTCTCTCAATTCCATCTCCTCACCATCTCCTCTCACATGTGGGGAGATGGGTACAGTGCCACCTTCAATTTGGGAATAATTGTTGCTAATATTAGGTGTAGATTTAGATGTTGACTTTCTGTAGTTATTTTCGTCTGCCATTTGCCTGAAATTTAGGCATAGGAGTTGGTCTTTCCTTTTATGGTGAGTCAGGTTGCTCATTACGTTTTCTTTTTGTCAATCTTTTTTTATTTTTTTATTAACAATCTTCTTGTCTTTCTATTGGGTTTAGAGAAATCTTATGGCTTTAAACTTTCAGGCTCTTGGCAATAGGTTTGAGGATCTTCACTGTTCACTTGGGTGTGAAGTCAAACTAGTTATTTGTTTTTAGTATTATATTTTCTCTCGTTATTGAGAAGCTTCCCGATCTTTTAGAGTAATGTGAGTGTGAGACCTACAAATCACTTTACAAATCTTTTATAATATTTTAACGTGTGATTGGAGCCAAGTTATAACAGTTTACAAAGCTGAATTTGTGGATATGATCATGGATTCACTTTAGCGATTGATTTCTTGTTATTAGAAGTAGCATTTCGTGCAAGCAAGTTATATCCATGAGTAGAGTTTGTCAATGTTCCAACCATTGTGCACATGCTGCAATAAAAGAATCATTGGGAAAAAGTCCAGCTTTTGATCAACCTTTCCCTTTGAAGATTAGGACCTCAGCAAGCTTCCTGTTCAACAAGTTTTTGTTTCACCTCAACACTCATTTACAATCGAAATTTTTCACTTTGACGATTAGAACCTGCAGGCAAGCTTCCAGCTCAAGATGTATTTGGAAATAAGTTATTGTGAAAGTTCAACACTCATTTACAGTGTAAATAAAAGCCTTTCTATCATCATCTTCCTTTTTTTTTTTTTTTTTTTTTTTTTCTGAAGAAAAATTGTCCCCTGGCTATTAAAAGGATCAAAATCTACCTGCTCACTGGAGAGAGCTTTTTCAGAGTTTTAAACAAATACCAACCATCATGCTTGTCTGTAGAGATCTGGAGAGCTAGAATCTTGCAAATTTCAGTTTTCTTAACTAGTGACCCCTAGAAGACTAAAACAATGGAAAAAGTTGCGGTCTTCAATCATAAGGTAGAGACGCCATGGACCAATTGATTCACCTAAAATCACAAAACATTAGTAATAATGGTCCCCTCCAGAAGCTGCAACACTGAAAACTCTGGATGCAGAATTTCTGACTCGTACAGCAGCCTGAAACTATTGAAACATCTATTAGTTTCATATCAAAAAGACTGGTCAGTTTTTTCCCCCCTAAGCAGACTGATAAGTTTTTATTACAAAGGCACTGATCCTCTTTACTTATTTATTTCATTCAAACTTCTGTTTCGCAGCTGAGAAGACGCGGGATATAATTAGCAGAGCAGCTTTAACACATACCTATACCTCTATATTCTCCACAACCAAATTGTATAGAACTAAGCATGATGTTCACAATGTGAAAACAGCAACACTAATCACGCTCTACCTCCTAGTAACCACTTTTGAAATTGTAATAGGAGATCTGTTTGTATCAACCTAAAGCATTGTGACCCATGCATCCAAGTTTCCACCCTCATTTAGAAAAATGCACCCACTGGACATGATCATATTTGACATTTAGAATATCCAATTGTGGCAGCCAATAAATAGGGAAACCAAAATGAAGAAACTATGGTGGACATGTATTCGCAATGGGTGGCATGTATTCTATGGCTCTAGCAACAAAGGCAACATTTTTCAGCAATGTGTCAACAAAAAATTCAAATAAATATATAAGAAATAAACGCTCAACTGTCAATCATCACCTACCAACACTTAAGTTTTAGGATACCTCACTTCCTAATTTCAACTTTTCTTTTTTTTTTGTTGTTGCATGAGATACCTCAATACCATGAAAAAAAACATCTTATAAAACCACTAAAGGAAAGAATATTTCTAGATTTCACCTCTAACTAAATTGTAGTGGAATATAATATTTCTCTTGAATTATTCAAAAGCAACCATCACATTCACATTTTATCTCATTTCAGTTTCTAATTCAAAGCCATTAATGGAAAGAACACTTATAATACTACTACAGGAATTTGAAAAATTTTCTATTGAATGGTATATAACATACAATGACAACCAACAATAAAAGAAAAGAGAAATTATCTTCTTTTTTGGGGCGGGGATGTGTATTTCGTTTGATGTGACCAAAAAAGTCTCACCTGCCACAATTATCCTCTACCACTAATAGGGTCGATACCTCCTGCCACGATTGCCTTCATCACTACTGCTACCTCCTGCTCGACCTGGTGGGCCACTTGGAGCATTGCTCCGATCAATTCTACGAGGCTGATGAGGTGGCATCTGTACACCTGGCTGCTGACTGCACAAAAGCCAAAGTAAAAAACGAAATTGTTTAAAATCATAAAAGAATGTGTTTAAAATATTGGAATAATTACAAAGTTTGTTTGTTTGTTTTTTTTTTTTAAATAATAAAATAAACACCACTTTTCAAATTAATGCAACTTACAGAACATAGCCAATTCGGCCATCCGGTAAAACCATTGGAACCATGTGCATTCCTGCTGGCATTGGACCCCTACCATATATCACTGGCTGTTCATGCGTGCAAATCATGAGATAATATTCAATCAGTTCAGAAACTATGTGAAAAAACATACAAACCCATGCAAGTACCTGCTGAAAACCAGTAGCAACACCATATCCAGACCCTAGAGAGCCATATGGATTACCAGCAAAACCACCATACCCAGAATGTGGAAGATGGTTTGGATGAGGCACAGCATTACCGGGATAAGAACCTTCAAATTTTTTATCAGCCTGTGGCTTAGCAAGTACAACCTCCAAAACTTGGCCTGTAGTTCGAATTCCTTTGAACAAATTACTGGTGGAATCATAACAAATACAAATACCAAAAGGAAAAAAGTTTCAAAGCATAACACATTAAATATCTCAGATTTTTTTAGTCTTCACAATTACATCTAATAAGACAAACAAATAAATATGGAGTAAATGAAACTTTGAGATTGAAACTAACATCAGTACGCAAAGGTTGCAATTGTTGTTATTTCTCATTACAATATTCACTATTCAGACCTAGGCAACAACAGCATGAATGCATGATAATGGCAGTCACTAAATTTTCTGCCTTTTCCTCTGCTGTAAGAAAGTACAAATTTATTACTTTCCTAATTTGTTCTTTATGAAAAGAATAATCAAGTAACAGCAAACACTAAAGATATTTAATAGAGTGATGAGATAGTCCATATATCTAATCATTACAATTATGAGCCAATTTCATGACAGCATCGCATTCTTCATCTTATGATGTAATGCACCCTTCATTTATGTTGATTTTTATGTCCTAGCATACCCTAAAGATATTTTACCTATGATTTCAAAGTCTAAAGTTGTCATTTCTTTATTTTTCAAAATTAAAGGTCAGTTTGGAAGGTCTTAAACTCAGTCCAGACAATATTGACCCTTTTCATTATGGAGTCAAGTAAGCATCAGCTGCATGTATGTATGTTATAAGACAGAAATCCCATCATGGGTTAAACAAACAATAAGTAGGTTTAACATGCGTTAAAGAAGGTTGTCTGGTGCATCTTTGAGTTTTCCCAAACCCACACCCAAAGATGTGTTGGAAAAGTACCATCAATTTCGTATTTCTCTGTATCTTTAACAGCCTTCAATGCGCTTGACCTTTCAGCATAATGGATGAACCCAAAATCCCGTTTGCCACCAGCTTTTCCAGGTGGCATAACCACTTTTGTCACTTCCCCATGGCGCTGAAACAGTTCCTTCAGTTTTTCGGTACTAGTGTTCTCCGGAATGTTTTTGACATAAAGAGCCTTAACCTGAGAATGCCAAAACAAATAATACAGTTTTGTAAGCCCAGAACATTATATTTGTCATGTAATGATACAACGAAAGGCAGAACATGGTCTCTGCAACTTTTGTAGAGGATGTAGCAATTATAACTCTTTAACTCCACAGAGTAGAAACAACTATAAACCATAGATTTCTCCCCTAGAGTATGCAAGCAGTTTCAAGAAGTACAAGTTATGTCTTACATGGGCTAACACACCAACAAAATTTCAAAGTTTAGGTATCAATATTTCATCAAGTAAACATTTTGGCAAATATCACTAAAACACAATCCATTGAAGAAGCACTTACGATCAAGATATCTAGGTATTGTCTGAAACTTAAGGACCAGGTTAACTAGATCAAGCCATCCTTACGAGTGAGTTAAGTGTATTAGCATGGTGACAGATACAGCCAATCCATTCTTAGACTCTCCTAAAGATCCCTTAAGTCATTTGCATACTTTCAAGCATGTATTATACTGTAACCACATAGAAGTCCACAAGTAAAACTTGAAATACCATTAAGAACATTCTCGTTAGCACCAGCAAACTTACTAGCCAAAATAACTTAAAAAAAAAAAAATCACATTTCTCTATTTTAGCTATCCACTTTTTTCAAAGCACCTACATCAAGCTCAACATTTTAGCCATCCACTTTCACTATTCTATTTAAATATTTTTTTTCAAAGATTTAATTTAATTTTCTCCAACCATCATATCTTTGGATTTGAAAATTATGCAACATAGAAACTAAACTCAATTCTTTCCTAATACCCATTCGGCCGAAGCTCCAATCAAACCAGAAGAATCAAAGCCAAAATTGTTTCTCAACACCAATCCGGTTTGAAGCTTACAACAACCAGAAAATCGGGAAGAAAAAAAAACCTTCTTCCCAACACCCATTCGGTTGATTACCAATCGAGAAATCAAAATCTCCATTCACCCATTTTTGGCCAAAACAAGAAATTGCAGTAAGAACGCAACTTTCAAACAACTAAAGGACAGCCACCAAAACTCTAACCAAATTTTCAAGAAAACCAACACCCAATTGGTTGCAGAGAAAACCCAAAGAGAAGATTGAAACACCCACCTAAAATTTCTCCTTCAAGCCAAAAATCAATCCCCATAACTCATCTGGCCTTTCGGCCATATCAAACCTACCCACACACTTTCATTCTCAAATAAACCTCAAACAGTATTGGAACGGACTTATCCAAGGAGCAAAAGTCTTCACACAATAAACCACCGGCTAAAGGAGTCCAACTAAAAGTTTTAACTTTTCAAAAAAAAAAAAAAGTCCAACTCAAAGTTGAATAGTAAACAATTGCCTCATAACTCGCCCAGCTCTCCCTTATTTCATGAACAACCAACGTCCAACTTTTAGCATTTTGACTAGGCTGCTGTGAATACTCTAAGTGAAGGAAAAGGATGGGAATAAAAAAATTGATATAGCGATTTGAATCATCAGATGCTATTGTATACCTACCAACATAAGATGAACATTAATAAAGTAAAGAGTCGTAACAGCAGTTGTCAACTAACCAATTCAACAAGCTTGCTATAAACAAAAATCCATATTAGTGAGTCACCATTAGGGCCACTAGTTCTCACAACCAAAATATCCTAGTCTCATGCAATCTTCAACACTACTTTCTTTTTTTATTGGTAAGTTACACACGCATTCGGTGGGACTTGAACCCACGACCTCACCCTCCACCTAGCTACAAAGGGAGGAAGTACCATTTGAGCTAAAGCTACATTGGTCAAACAATGAACCTATTTTATTTCGAGCATCATCCCATGGACCTTGCTTATATCTAACAGGAACTTAGATGCAAGAAAGATCAATTAGTTTCTATAGGCTTACATCAATGGACATAGAGGTGAATATAATGGAGTAGGACCAATTGTGCTATCTTTTTATGATAAATTTAGGATTAAAAATTTTGATTTCAAAACTTACAAATTTTTAATCTGAAGCACACAATAAATAACTTGTATAGAGGATCTTATTGACCTACACAGCCTCTCCCCCCCTCCCAAGGAAAAAAGAAGAAGAAAAAAGTGTTTCATCGAGCATTTTAATGCCTGTTTGAAGTTAAAGCATTTTAAGAATGCTTTTAAGGAATTTGGATTGATCAACATTAACCGATTTACCTGAGCAGCAGCAGAATGATCTGGTGCACTCTTTGGATCAGCCCAGGTGACGGTTGGGGTATTGCCATCCAACTTGAACTTTGCATTTGCCATTTTCTGCCTTGAATAATCGGCACAAGCATTATTGTAATACAAAACGAAAGCAAAACCACGATTTCTGGTTGAATTTTGAGGATCCTGAAAATAAATGAAGCAATGTTCAATGTTGTTTACAAGGTAAGCATTTAGGACTATCCAATCTTATGGTGAGTCCAAATCAATATTCAATTTGAAGTCCAACCTTTATGAGCTCAATGTTTTCAACTCCAGGACCAACCTCCTCAATGACTTTTCTAAACTCATCCTCTGTCCAGCTCTTTGGGACATTACCAATGAATAATCTGTGCTTAGTTTCAGACAGCGAACACCTTAAGTTTTTACCCTGTAGTGATAAAGGATATCAAAAAAAAAAGTCTAGCAAAATGACAATAGATTTTTAAAAATCACCATGATTACCTTGAATTCTTTGTTATGTAACTCTTCAATGGCCTTCTGTGCAACCTCTTTTGTTTTAAATGCTATGAAAGCATAACCCTTGGCATCACCAGTGTCCTTATCTTTCATCAATCTTACCTAAAAAGCAAAAACCCTCATTAAAAACTACCAAAAAAAGATTCACAAGCATAAGAGGATACAGTCCAACCTCAAGAACTTCGCCTATTGCCTCACAAAAATCCCTCAAATCTTCTTCCAGGGTATCTCGAGGAAGTCCACCAATGAAGACTTCAGACCCATGGGGAGGAAGGGCAAGAAGTTCGGAGTGCTTCTCCTTCTCATCTTCATCAACTGAAGCGGCAGGCTTTTCTTCATCTTCCACGGATTCAGAGGCAATGTGGTTTCTTTTCTCTTCTGGCGATTTATCTTTCTCACTAGCAACAGTAATAGAGTCCTCATGTACTTCTTCAGCATTCTCTTCAACATTTTCATATCCACCTCCATCTACTCCATCATCATCTATTTGTTCTTCAACATCATCATCTTCTATTTGTTCTTCAACATCATCATCCATCTCTTCCATATAATTGTCTTCATCAAGATCCACCCGCTCTTCAACTTCTGTGCCTTCAGCCATAGCTCCTTCACGTCCTATGCTTTGTCATCCACATAAGAATTTGCAAAAGCCACATAAGAATTTGCAGGCTTTCATGGCATTTGCGAAGGGTACAAATTTGCACAATGTTCGTAATAATGATAATCGCAGGAAGCAAATAGGAATCTAAGGCCAAGAAGATTGTCACAATCAAAAAAGGATTTCATGGTAGTTTTGGGGCTGGAGGCCAGCAGAAATGCAATCCCAGTAAAACTTAAAAGGATCATGTAAGACAAGAGTGAATTTCATCAAGTTCCCCTAATGCAATTATGAGCGAAATCACCATTTGGTTGCTACAACTGCAACTCCAGCTTCACTTTATTAAATCCAAGCATGGCAACCAATTTATGAGCAAACTAAGCCTAAACTAGAAAGACGACATATAAAGGGATCCTTCTTTTTTTTTTTTTAAATTTTTTTTATCAAAACGGGCATCAGGATAACCAACAAGCATAGTTCAGTCAAAAGATTTTTAATATGCCCACATCCAGACAACTAATGTAATTGGATGAAAGAAAAAGAAAGTGACATAAAAAAATCAGCCTAAATGTATGCATTCGCACTAAAGAGACTAACCCATCTAAAAATAAGTTGGAAGGAGTAAAGAGCTCAGTCAAGGAACCCAGAAATGCAAATCTTCGAATAAATAGCGCAACGCAGTTTACAATCATTGCAATAAAAATAAAATGCAATCAGAATGCAAAAATCAAGAAGCTAAATCTCAAGCCCTATTGGGGAAGAATACTCACATATAGTATAAGAGATATCAAATCCAAAAGCAGAAATAGAAATGAAGGGCTTGTGGAGGAAGACCCAGTGAACAAAACCCACAAAATGATAATATTTTCTGAGACCATAGACGAAGAGATAGTAGATGGGAGATTTGTAGGGTTTGAGCAGTGAAAAAAGAGCAGAAGCGAAACAAGAATACATGGGGGGGGCAATTTTGGCAAACAAAAATCAAAGCCGAAAATGAAAGGAACAGAAAGTGAGAGTTATGCATACCAGTGGGGTTGAGATTTGGTTTTTGCTTTTGTTATGTTTGCTTTGGTTTCTCTTTGCGTTGAGAGAGAGAGAGGGAGGCTGGAGGTGGGTGTAGCCGTGCGCTGCGTGTGGGTGGGTTTTATGATTTATCCGACGAGCACGAGACTCCCAAATGGGTTCCTTTTTCATTTCCAGAAGCCCACGAGCAAGGATCTAGAGCGAACATGGTTTAGTCCTCACCTTGAAGTTCTATCCACTCATATTTTGCCACGTCATTCCATTAGATTTTCTCATTGCAATTTTTCTTGCAACCGTTGTTGCAGAGTCTAAGCAATATTCTCCGTGTTTGGTACGCACGTGCATGGGCAATCCTTTTAACCTTGAAATACCCAAATGTCGAAAGGCCCAAGGCCCAACTAAAGGCCCCTCAGCCATATACATGGGTCCCCTTTTTCTTGACCTTTGCCACCTATCTAATTGTGCCCACTTGCTGACTAAGGACGAAAAACCTTTACTACAAAAGGTAAAGCGGTCCACATTACTAGTACACTAGTACACAAATTTTCCCACATTTCTTGCTAACTTAGCCCTCGGAAGTGGTTCCACGTTACCTCCGTCATGCTGCATTTATGATCACTCTATCAACCATTGGCATCGTTTGTGAGGACAACATTTCTAACAAAGTTGTTTTCTGTTTGCTTTGCAAGAAAACGTGGGAAAATAATAGAGAAAATTTTGTTAACCGTATGCAAAGTCCTCAACTTCACCATTGATTTTTCACCTTTTTTCTTCTTTGAGCTCTGTTTGGTTTTTGAGAACATTAAAAATGTTAAGCCCAAACCAATTTGTGGGTGTCGAAATAAGGCCATGCACCAAAAAAAAGAAAACTTTGAATCTTTGAGGAGTTGTACGTTTGCCAATCGACCAAAAAAAAATGCCTCATATTATTTATCTCAAATTTAATTCTAACATTCTTACTTTTATATTACATTAGTCATTTTTTACTATTATTTAAATAAATAAATAAATTATTATAAAATAAATATAAAAAATTATTTTTTCATATTAAACATTTTTTTTTTTTTTTTCATATTAATCAAATCATGATACAATTCTATTCCAGTAAACAAATAAAGTCCAATGCCAAATAGCAGTCCCAGAGTTTCTGCCAACTGTAATCCCACCACCTTGTAAATGGTGTTTTGCTTGGGAAGAGAAAGAGAGCCAAAAGACATGCAAAGGAAAGGACGATTGTCATGTCCGTGTGAACGTCAGCGCTATTTCTAGGTTTGGGCGGGATTGGAAAAAAAAAAAAAAAAAAAAAAAAGAAAGGATTTTCGTTGTTTAATAATAAAAAATTCAAAATACGATAATATTTCATTTATAAAAAACTGTTAGCATCCTTTACAATAAACGAGGCTAAAGTCACAGTATATCTCCGTCGTGGGTGGTGATCTCGCAATCTCTTTGGCTTCAAAATAATCAAAAGTTCACTTTTGTTATTTTAACGAGCTCTTTGCGATCTCATATTTTCAATCTCTCTAGTTTAACAATTCACTTTCACTATTTGATTAAAATATTATTTTCACTTTCCTTCTTTACTTTATTTTCATTAAAATATTATTTTTCACTTTCCTAAAAGAACAACAACGTGGATGCTTCAAACACGGTCGGTGTTTGGGTCTTCGATCTTTTAAGGATGAAGGTGATTTGGAAGTTCAAGAGCAACGTCTCAAAGGTCTCGCTTCTACTTGTAATCTGCACCTTGGGTCACCAGTCGCCGATGCCGAAGTGGATGCTCTCCGGAGGAATGGATGGAGATGTTGGGTTGCTAGAGTGGACCGTGGTTGGTAGGTGTGGGTCTTTTAAGGCTTTTCTTTTTTCCATTTTGATCTACTGCATTTCTTCTCACTTCAATGTTTTGCAACTTTCTTAAATTGATGAGATGTCTTATTAGAATTGGATGCTTCATTGATGGGAGGAGCTCCATGGCCTGACCATAGAGCTCTCTTAATCAAATCATGATTTTTGGCCCTTTTCAGTAAACAAATAAGTCCAATGCCAAAAAAAAAAGTCCCAGAGTTTCTGCCAACTGTAATCCCACCACCTTGTAAATGGAGTGTTTAATGAATGAAGAGGGAATAGTAATTGTTAAGTTTGAAGTTTTACTGTTCATAATGTTAACTTTTTTGTTAAAATAAAGAGGCTAAAAAGTATGGTTTTTAACCCTTTTTGTTAAATTGGCTCTTCAAACTAACAAAAAAATGAGTTTGAAGAGCCTGCAGTGAGTGCTCTTATACAGTAAACAATGTAACAATATACTATATTCTTGTGGTTTAGAAACAAACGATGATAATTAAGGTTAGTATTGTTAGTAACAAAACGACATCATCATTTTAACAAAAATATAATATACCAAACAACGCCAAGCGCTAGTTCTCTCGTTGTAACATGTTGTGAAGAGACATGGTTGCATCTGTTGTATTTAGAAACTTTATGCTCCCTCAACACCTTCACGAGAGAAAATCACCATTTGCAAGACCCATAAAATATCACGTTACATCACCCATCAAATATCACCTTACCTTATATCACAAATGCCTTTTGTCTATATATATATTTTTTTAACAAAGGAAGAACTTCATTTCATTAAACAAAACGTAAAACCATCTAGAGCCAGGATACTCTAAATAAAAAGAGCTGAAAGCTCTAGATTAACAATAACAGAAATACAATCCAGAATTTCTTTTAACCAAGTCCTATCCAACTGATTCCTAACAGCATATTTAGCAAGCCCATGTGCTGCCTGGTTCCCTTCTCGCTTTGTATGCCCAATTATCCAGGTCCTATGAGAATTAAGCACAAACCTCGTATCTTCTACAATCTATCAGTGAGCACTATAATTTGAAACCATAGACCGAATATCCTGCACCACAATCAACGAGTTTCCTTCAAGTATGACATCTTGAAATCCTACATCCTGAGAAAACTCGACAACCCATAATGCTCCCAACGCCTCGGCCACAATTGGTGAGTGCAAAGAATTGTAAAACTTACTCTAAGTAGTAAGAGGAAACCCATGATAATCCCTGACAATAATACCAACCCCAAGCACTTGGTTGTAGTGTCTAGTGCCACATCCCAATTGATTGTATATCTCCCAAAAGGTGGAGCTTTCCACTTCACAGGACCTTCTTCTACTCCATGTGGTAACCATTCGTGTACATTATGGACTCCACCGAAAGTTGTAAGTAAAGTTTTAGCCTCTTGAACCAACTAGTTAGGATGAGCAAATACTCCCTTATGCATTACACTGTTTCGCCTCATCCAAATTGTTTTTGGATAAAACAGCAACTAGGCAAACATTAGCAACACAACACCGAGACCAAATACCTTTAAAAATCTCCCTGAAGGGCCCGAAGCATACTCCATCCACTCAAGCTTTCTGTATGGATCTTCGTTGAGAGGAACCCCAAACATCACGTGAAGATGGGCACTCCCACAAAATATGCCCCACCGATTCAATAACTTGATAGCATAATGGGCAACTACCATTCTGTACGATACTCATTTTTAATAGATTATCTTTTGTAGGAAGAATATTGTGACAAGCCCTCCATAAAAAAACTTTTGTCAAATTAGGCACGCCCAAACTCCACAATACTTTCCATATGCTTGTTTGCTCAGTAACAAGAGAACCCTCCCCACTTTGAGGTAACCCCTTTTCTTTCTCCAAATGGTAGGCACTACGAACAGTAAACAAACTCGACTTGGTTGCTCTCCAGACTAGTTTATCCGGACTGCTATACCTACTCAACGATAAATTCCCAATCACCTCAGATTCCTCAGCCCAAAAAATTCTTCCAATAAGCTCCTTATTCCATTCACCCGTTGACGGATCCATTAAGTTAGAAACCAAAAGCATATTCTACCAATTCTCTACATGGGGATTGGACCTTGAAGGTGGATGGACATGGAAGCCATTTATCTTGTGCCATATATGAACAGAGTTACCATTCCCAATTCGCCAACACAAACCATCTAAGAAAAGCTCCTTTGCTGGCATAAGACTCCTCCATGCATAAGATGGATGGCTACCCAATTTGGCCTTTTGGATGGAAACCCTTGGAAAGTATTTAGCTCTCAAAATACAACCCACCAAGCTATCTGGCTCTTGAACCAATCTCCACCACTGCTTAGCTAACAAAGCTTTGTTGAAAGCCACAAGGTCACGGAAACCCATACCGCCTTTGTCTTTTGCAAATCCCATTCGCTCCCAACTCATCCAGTGAATCTTCTTATCATTTGCTTTGTGCCCCCACCAAAACTTTTGCATAATTGAATTTAACTCTCTACACAAAGTTGTTGGAAGCAAGAAAATGCTCATGCTATAAGTGGGAATAGCTTGAACTACTACTTTAAGTAAAATCTCCTTGCCAACCTGCGATAAGAATTTAACCTTCCAATCCAGTACTTTACCCCTCACCTGGTCAATAATACTTTGGAATTCTCGAATACGAGACTTTCCAACAAGAGCTGGTAAACCAAGATATTTATCATACCTTTGTGTGGCTGGGATTCCAAACAAATGAAGAATATATCTCCTATCCTTCTGGCTCGTGTTTCTACTGAAAAAGATCGAAGTCTTGTCCTTATTCAGTCATTGCCCGATCCTTTTTCATAGTTCTCCAACAATGCAATCAAAGTCACCCAATCCTCTGCACAAGCCCCACAAAACAGCAGACTATCATCTGCAAAAAAATAAATGATTAATCTTCGGACCCCCTCGAGATGTAGGAACACCCGGTAAGGCACCCAATCCAGCTACATGATGAAGCTGAGAACTTAGCACCTCAGCACAAAGAATAAATAAATAGGGAGAAAGAGGATTTCCTTGGCTCGTGTTTCTACTAAAAAAGATCAAAGTCTTGTCCTTATTCAGCCATTGCCCCGATCCTTTTTCATAGTTCTCCAACAATGCAATCAAAGTCACCCAATCGTCTCGCATAAGCCCTACAAAACAACAGACTATCATCTGCAAAAAATAAATGATTAATCTTCGACCCCCCTAGATGTAGGAACACCCGGTAAGGCACCCAATCCAATGCATGATGAAGCTGAGAACTTAGCACCTTAGCACAAAGAATAAATAAATTGGGAGAAAGATGATCTCTCTACCTCAGTCCCCTAGATGGCTGAATAGAACCCATCGGCTCACCATTAACAATCATCAAATACTGACTGTAATACATTGCATGATTAAAAAGATCCATCGGCTATCAAAAGCACATTCTCTGCATAACAACTTCTAAAACCCCATTCAACCCTATCATATGCCTTGCTCATATCCAGTTTCAACGCCATATAACCAACTTTTCCCCACATCCTCGCATGCATGGTGTGCAACGTTTCATACGCCACAAGAATATTATCCGAAATCAAACGCCTTGGAATAAAGGCACTTTGATTTTTTGATATAATACAAGGGAGAATCAATTTCAATCTATTTGCCAAGACTTTTGATAAAATCTTGTAAAACACGTTACATAAGCTTATAGGGCGAAAATCAGAAACCTTGGTTGGATTATTCATCTTTGGAATGAGCACTATATGTGTAGCATTTATAGACTCATCCAACCAACCAATATTAAAAAAAGATAAAGTAGTAGTACAAACCTCCTGCCCTACTCCTTCCTAATTATCTTGAAAAAAGCAAATAGGAAAACCATCGGCCTAGAAGCTTTAAAAGAGGCCATTTAAGAAAGAGCCATACTAACCTCCTCCGACGTGAATTCCCCTAGAAGCTGCTCATTCATTTAAGAAGAAACCTTGCAAGAGACGGATGCAATGCTATCCTCAATGCACGCAGGTGCAGTAGATGTGAAGATGCTTTGAAAGTACTTCGTGAATGCCTCCTGAACCGCTTACTTCTAGAGTGGAATAGGTTCGGCCCTCAATATCTTGCACCGTGGTAATCATAGTTTTCCTCTTCGTTGTGTTGCACTTGCATAAAAAAATTTGTGTTTTTATCACCCAATTGCAACCAATGCTCCTTTGCCCTTTGCCGCCATTTCAACTCATCCTGTTCCAGAATCTCATCCACCTCAGTTTGTAAACCCCGTATAGCTTCCATGTCAAGCACAACCTCCGCAGCCTGTAAATTCTGTAATGCTATGGTCTTTCCCTATAGTGCAGCCTCTGAGTAATGAGGTTGACAATGTTTTCAAAGGAAGCGTCCACGTTTTTATTCTCTAATTTTGCCCGAACAACACCCCAAGCATCCCTTGAGGCAGATTTAACTCTCCATACTTTATGAATGACCTCCGAACCAGCCCATTTTTTTGTCAACCCGTTTCATAGTGGAATCGCTGGTGCCCACCTCTACAAAAATTGCCAAAACCTACAAAAGAAAGAAGCAACGGTGCATGGTTTGAAGAACGTGTTGCCAAAATGCACACTTGTTGTGTTGGAAATAAATCACACCTGAGTTTGCCATAGTTGGTCTAATCTTTCCTTGATAAAAGAGACCCTTCATAGCGATTACACCACGTGAAAGCAAGACCCGAGAACCTAAGGTCTAGCAAGTGACAACAGTTGACCATATCTTGAAAATTCTTCATTTGTCATTGTGGTCTAGCAGCAGCCTCAAACTTCTCAGAATCACATAATATCTCATTAAAATCACCTAAGCACAACCAAGCAGAAGGGGACATTGTGTTTAGATGTCGGAGAATATCCCAACCCTCATTTCTTTTCCATGGCACCGGGTGTCTATAGAACCTTGTAAATTTTCACAAACGATTTCTTACATCCGGTCCAACTATGGCATTAATATAACGGCAACTAAAATTTTGGATTTTCACCAACAACGTATCATTCCAAACCACCGCTCCTACCAACACTATCCACCCCAAAGACATTCCTAAACCTAATTTTTACACGAATCTTCTCCAAACACTTTGACATCATTTTAGTTTCCATTATGAAAACTAAACCGGGTCTCTTTTCCTTCACCAAGCAGCAAAGATCACGAACTGACCGGTGGTTCTCAAGCTCCCGGCAGTTCCAACTAATGATACTCATGAAGATTGGCGGGGCTTAACAACCATTGCCACAGATTTGTCCTCTCCTAGAATACCCACTGCAGTCACTATACAGCCCCTTTTCTTGTTCTTTGGTTGTTCTCTAGTATGAACCAACTCCTCTGCCTTCCGTCTCCCAGAAGTACTTGCACATTGCTGCTCCACTAGAGTGATCCCTCCATTTCCTCGTGCCTTTTTCTTCCAGGTTCCATTCTTTGATGGCAAAACTAATGCATTACCACCCTGTTGGCCAATATCAATGTTCTCCTTTCCTACTCCCTTCATTTTCCCCACCACAGAAGATGGAGTCATTGAATTTGAAGATTTAGATGGCTTACTATCACCAAGAGTGATTTTAGGAATGGCTACCCCTGTAACATTGCAATCTTCGCAAGATGGTATATAGTTTCCAATATTGTCATGCCTCTGTGAGTGACTACCATCAGAAAGCAGTAAGTTATTTCCTTCATAGACTCCATCATTAATTTTTCCACCAAAATCACCTACAACCTCATTCTCCATCACATGCAATGTGGTCCCACCCTGGACCAGATTAGTAAGCTTCTTTCCCAACACATTCGGTTGCCAAGTAGCATTTACAATTCTTGCATGAGGCCCTAACTATACGTTCACAGTTGCATGGGAGACCTCTGCATGGATGTTACCACTAAATTTTCACCACCAGTCTTCGCACCCTCAATAATCATATGGGAAGAACTCCTTGCTGGATCCTTCTCAACTATATCCTCTAGATGCCTATAATTGTTGGACCAATTCATTCCAACATGCCTCCAGTTGGGCACCCGAGCCTCACTTTCCGCATAGTCACCTCCACCTCGATCCTCCTGCAATCCATCCATGGTTTTGGTGACCCAACACGCAACTATGGCCCAAACTGATCATCAACCTCCTTGTCATGTATTTTCCTAGACCCCTCAACATATAGCCCTCCCTACCATGAAAAATCACACCACATTTGAAACAAAACCTTGGTATCTTCTCATACTGAAAAGAGATCCAGATTGTGTGATCTTATACTTCAACATTCTATCCCTCACTAATGGCTTCCTTAAATTCACATGAATCCGAACACGAAGAAATTCCCCCCAACCCACACCCTCCTCATTCGTATCAACCTCTTCCACCCAACCCATAGCAGCCCCTAACTTGAACCCCATCTTTGTTCCTATACACGCCAATGGAAGATCATACATCCGTACCTAAAACTCCGCAGTATCAAAAGCCAATTGAGAAGGTGGAGTCAACCCATCAAATTATTCCATAGCAAACAAATTTCCTTCAAAATTCCATGGGCGTCCCTCAAAAACTCGGGAAAGATCCCAAGAGTACTCAAATTCCACCATAAAGAGATTCGGACCAATAACCTTAAATGATACAAACCCCATTGGTTTCCAACCTCTAATTAAAGTTTTCCTAATAGCGTCTTTCCCCACAATTCTATCTATCAATAATTTACCCACCAAGTAAGTATGCCCCTTAAGAACAAATGCTTCCAAGGATTCCTCAGTTGCCTCCACCCCAGAATCTTCCTCCTCGCAGTGGCGGAGGGACACAGGGGCGACCTGGGGATAGGTGCCCCTGGAAAAAAGAAAAAAAAGTAATTTTCTGGAAAATTTTGTTATCGCACCTGGTAACAAAATTCCCTTAAAAAAAAAAAGAAAAAAGAAAAAAGGAGAGAGAAAACTCCTCCAGGCTGGCTTCATTCCAACGCTGAACAAAAGCCAAAAAAAAAAAGTCTTACCCTAACTTCCTAAGTCAACAATCAACAAGAAAAGGAAAAAGAACTGCTGCAGCAGAGTCTCATGCCTCTTAATGAAAAGTTCTTCAAGAATCAAGACGGTGACTCGGTGCGATGCATAGACAAGCCAAATTTCTACTGTGACTCAAGACTCTTAAAATATATCATCATTCCTCTCCTACTCTCCAGTTGTATTGTATATTTCATATTTAGTTTCTTAGAACTTAGAAGTTTGAAAATTGAGGATTGAGGAAGATAACAAATATTTTATTTTTAATTTTTTTGGTTTGTTGCACCCATTACTCAGTTCATTGTATTTGTATTGTTAATTTTTAATTATTAAAACAAGACTTCAATAATAAAAATTGTTAAAACAAGACTTCGTAACAAAATGAAAGATGAATTTCTTGGAAATAATTTACTTGTTTACATTGAAAGGGAAATTGTTAAAAGCTTCGATTCAAATTTGATACTTGATGATTTTGTTTTTCAAAGACCGCGTAGAATGCACTTTTAGGTATGTACTTTGTATTTTGTATTTTCCTTTACTTTTGTACTAGTGCTTACATGATAACTAATATATCAATTTAACATATATTTATGAAGTCAAATAAATATACTTTTGTGATATATATTGTAGTATAATTTTTTTTATTGTATTTACCATATTGTAATAAAAATATAATATATAAAAAGAATAAAAAAATTATTTTATCATTATATTTTATTATTTTATTGACGTTCTGGTAAAATGAATTTTTGGATCCGCCACTGCTTCTCCGTGAGGGAGAACTTACCCCATAGTTTTGCAAGTTCTTCTGCCATCAATGATCGAGAAAAAGCCACCCCTCCTCTGTTTTTCAACAGAAAAATGACAAGAGAAAAAGCAAACCGCCACACAATAACCACCCCTCCTCTATGTTTCAAAAGAAATCTACTAGAGAGGAAAAAACTCACAACCACAGAGTTCCGTAAACCGCTACAGAGCCCTTGACAACCGCTCCAACTGCTGCCTTTTGTCTATATATAAACTTTAGTAAAAGAACAAAATAGAAATAAATTTAAAAAAAAAAAAAAAGGTGAGGGCCATGGCCCATATATGGCCAATACCGTGAAAGTAAAAGAAGTGATCATTAATTCTTAATTCTTCTACAAAGTCAAACTAGTACACACACTTGCATCTCTATATACTTTGCCTGGCCTACAATAATAGCCCTTGCTTGGAGCACAATGAAAGTCTTGCGAGCAAATGCACAACCCTTCTAATGCACAACCCTCCATAGCAATAGTCACCCAATTTCTTAATCCAAAAACTTGGTTCGTCCAATCACTAGAGAAGAGCCCAAATGGATCGTAAACCTCCTTAACTTTCAAAATCTCTTTCGCCTCATTGTACTTGTTGATTGCTCCAAGGAATGCCACATTCCGATTCTTCCCCCAATGAGGCAATGCCGCATACTTGAAAACCGCAAGTTGCTCAATTTCTTCCAGTACGTCTTCATAAAGCCTAGGAGTCGTGGGGTCTTTGCTTCGATAATAAGTTATATCAAAATCCACTGCATCTTCTTGCTTCCCCAAGTAAGCACTTGAAGCCTTAACATAGCGCATGAGGATTCCGTTATAAAGTTCTACGCCACACAATGCTTTAGGCTCCAATTCTATTAGCTTTTGGACATCTTGGATGAAGCTCTTAGCCTTGGACAAGCCAATACTAAATGCTGTTTGGTGAAAGAACTCACCCTTCACTCTGGGGTCCCACGCACACGCAGTAATCAATGCATTATTACTACTATCTAGGCAGCTTCCGGATGATTGAAGGCGGTTGTGATATCCAATAACAGGATAGCCCGTGAAGAAAATACCTATATTACTCCCAAATCAAAGAGAGAAATGATTGGTGTTAATAATTTGCTTATATTTCTTTACAAATTTAATAAATTATTCAATAAATTTGTGGGTCAACAATACCATCGTTAGTTAAACCATAGGCAGTAGTCGTGAGTGTAAATATAATTGCTTTAGCGCCAATGCACTTCCCTTCAGCTTCACTGCTAGATTCTTGAAACTCCTCTGTTTAAACATTTAGAAAACACCATGTGATGATGATCAAGACCATTTCATTTTGGCTATAGCCTATAGAAGTAGGTGAAGTGGCTAAAATTACCTGTGGTTCTAACGGCGTCCAGTTCTACTGAAAGTGTAGAGCGAAATGGCGTAAAATCGTATAAACCATTGCCTGACATGTTTGTGGAGACGCGATCATCGAGTCGATAGACTGCCTTGCGTTGACTTGGGTACCAAGTTATATCTGCAAACTCATGTGAATTGCCAAAACTTGCCACTTCATCTCCCAGGTCTGAATCATCCTTCGTCAAGTAGGTGATGGATCGCTTGAAGAGGGGTTGTAGTTTTAGAGTGACCTGCAAAATCGGAGGTTGTCATTTTCAAGAGATCTTTTTCTCTGGCATTTCAATAAGGAGATCTTTCTTTCTCTCTTTTCATAACCAACACCCCACCCCCCCCTCCACCAACCAAAAACCAAAAAAAAAACCTATTCTCCACCCTCCAGCTATAAGAGGTTTTCTCATGCCGCAAGTATTTTAGCAAAATAAAATAAATATGTAGCATAATAAAGTCTATCTAAACTATTTGCTTGCCAAGTACTACCCCACGTCCCTTTCCCTTGTCCCTTTGCCTTAATTAAGTAGTTTTTTTTTTTTTTTAAGTGATTGATATGAAGATTCACTCAAAACATAGCATATTAGTTGGTGTGAAATTAATGTAAAGAATAATAGTATTCTAGAATAGCCGAGCTCAAGTAGGGAATGCACAAGTTTATGGGCTCACCTAGAGCATGCCCACCACAAAAGGTGTAATGCGCCACAATATTTTTTACATTATGGTTCAAAGTGTTGAGAAATAGTCACACATTTTTCGTGAACAAGACCTTGTGCATGTTTACAAATAATGGGCAACTCTCTCCTATAGAATCGGTTTTATAAAATGAGTTAGGCTCACAAAATTCTTTATGGTATCAAAACTTATCACAAGGCGAATGAGGCCTACGTTACTTACGCCATGACAAAGACCAAAGAAAAAACTGGTATGCATGTGAGGGAGTGTATTGATGAATAATCTCACATTGTCCGTAGACAAAACCTTGTGCATGTTTATAATTAATGAACAACTCTCTCTATAAAACCAAATTTATGAGATGAGCTAGACTAATAAATATCTTCACAAAGGAGCTTACAATCGATGGATCGTGGATGGGGTTCATCCAATTTTTTAGTTTTTTAGTTGCCTAGGCAATACGTCAAAATTAAAGGACCTCACCTAATTTCTTGTATGTTATTCTATATTTTCATTTATTTAATTCCCTAAGTAATACGTTTAGTGAGTCACTTTCATGAATTAATATGGGCAAACAACTAGCAGAAGTTAAAGAAAGGACCGAAATTAAATCAAGAGATGTCATTTATCCCTTACGTTGTATGTCAACTTCTATGAAGAAATTAAACGGAGACTTAAAAGAAACACAATTAATCTATGTTGTTTCCTTTCAAGGATGTTTTTGTTCTTATCCATGCACCTTCCTAGCTCTTAGTAACGTTTGTTTGTTTGACCTTTACATATTCAGTACTTTTTATCTTGTTACATTATTACTCAACAAAATAAAAAATAAAAGTTGGTTTTATGATATGGCTCATATTAGCTAAAAATTGCTAATATGAGCCATTTTTATTGTTTAACAGATTAAGTTCAAAGTATAAGTATGCATAACAATCTCTTTCTTATTTAATGTGGTACAATGTTAAATTATTTTATTATTTCTCACCATCCCTCAGTCTCATCTCATGATTCTTCCTCTCTAGCTCACTTCAAAACAACTTGACCCATTGCCATACAATCTTTAAATGGTTAAAGTACTAATTAAATGATTAAATTTATTAATTTTCATTTGCTTAAACTTTAAAAAAATTAGTAATTTAACATGATATCTATGCAAACGTACTGATTTCAAACTTCATCTCATACATTACCTTCCATTTCAATTAAAATATTTCAGGGAGATATTAAATTTATCCATTAATACAATTAACTTAAGCTTTGAAAGTTGTCCACGGCCACGTGCACCCCCCTCTCACCAAATCGAAGCCCAACGGACCCATTTTTCAATCGTCACAAAACCATCCCCCAAAGGCCAGCAACCGCGCAGGACGGCTACCCAATAACCCAAACAAGCCCCGAGGCTGACGGCCACCCTTTTGTATAGGATGCTTGAGTCTCTCAGGTTGGACTAGAGATTATTGATAAGAGTATATGATAATTAAGGATAGAATAGAAGTGGAAACCATACCTGTGAAATAACTCCAAGAACTCCAAGTGAAACTTTAGCTGCATTAAAAGCTTCGTCTCCATCATTGAGACTCCGAGTCTTAGCATATCCATCTTCAGGCTTTCCTGGACTAACAATCCGAAGTTCCACGACATAATCATGGACCGAGCTCCCCTTGCCCCACAATGTGCTACCGTGCGCACCCGTTCCCAAGAGGCCACCAATTGTCAAGCCCCACCAATATGGAGCATAAGGCAAGGCTAGCCCAGCCTTGGCAGCCTCACTGATCAGCTGCTTCAATGTCACGCCGCTCTCCACGGTCATCGTCATGGCTTCAACATCAATTTCCAAGATATGGTCGAGGTACTTGGTGCTTATTAGCAGCCCATCTTGGCCGTCAGGGCAAACCAACTTGGGAATGCTGTGTGAATAACGGGTAACCACCTTCATTTTCCTTCTCTCCCTGGTTGCTGTTGCTACCACTGAAATGAGTTCTTCCTCTGTGGACGGGTACGCCACCTCAGCTGCTCCACACACGCTCCGATCAGGAAATATACCGTAGGCGTTTGTGATCGTGCAATTTGTATTCTTTGATGAACATTTGACGGGGTCCTCTGGAGGGGTACAACTCACAATAAAGATTAAAAGAAAGAGATAGCCGGATCGGAGAATCGGCCGGAATACAATTTCTTTTGAGCTTATGAATGCCATGGATGGGAGTTTTGCAGGTGCTATAGTTTGTCGTGCAGATTGTTGCACATATAGGCTTGCAGGGGTATATATATAAATAGCGGTGTAGCTTAAAGCCTATTTTTAGGATATTTTGAAGACATGGTCTCTACGGGGTTTTTCATTTTTTTTATTCCTTTAGAAGGGTTAGCACGTATGCGACGGGCAACTTCAACAATCAAAACGTGCTGCGCGTCAGATTTGGTGACTTGCTTTCTTCCTCAACTTTACCTTGAGTTTCAAACAATTATGATTTTTTTTACATTATTTTACATCTCACACTTTTTGACTTTGTTTTTTACCACGCGTTTGCATGTCTCTTCTTACTGAGCTTATTCTAAAAGCCTTAAAAAGGAGCCTCTTGTTGTTGGAAAAAAACAAACAAGCCACCTTCGGTGATAAGATAGAGCAGCAGCAACTTTAGTCGCAGTGGGAAAGAGAAGAAAAGCTGAAAGTTGCCGAAAAAGAAGAGCAGCTTGGTTTGAGAGAGAGAGGTACACCATTGATGTGTTTTGAGTTATCTTCACGTTTGGAGTGCTACAAGCTTTGAGAATTTTAGAGAAGCTTCCACTTTTGTAGTTTTTATTTTTATTTTTTATATTTTTTTATGAGTAATATTTTGGTGTGTTTGAACTTTTGGTCTTGAGATGTTTTGTTTGTAGGAATATTTGTATTATATTTTTTTGATAGTGAATTTAGAGTGTCTAGGGTTGGGCCATGAGGTCCTCTTCATTAGAACATTGAAAGACCTTTCCTAATATGAGAGGACTGAGAAGGATGCACCTCTTTTGTACCGAGAGACTCGGTAAAATAGACATGTTAGTATCAAGTTGAATCACTTAAATTTTGAAAATTTTAATATTATATATAATTATGTTATTTTTTTCTATTTAACATTTTTTTACTTCTTTGATAATCTTGGAACTTGCATTTGTTACAACAGGTTTATAGGTGACAAAAAAATGAAGATAAATAATCAAACAAAAATGCAGTAGCAATGGCTAGCTCTTCCCCCACAAAAGTCCTAATAAAACTGATTTCTCTCTTATTATTTTTAATTTTTAGGTTCCGTTTACTTTGACATAAAATAATTTTCATAAGAAAATATTTTTAGAAATTACTTTTCTTAAAAATATTTTTTACCAATAACATTTTTTGACGTTTATCATCGCACCAAAAATATATATTTTTTATTTTTGGTAATATTGGAAGGCCGGGAGACATGAAAATTGGGTTCATTGCAATGTTTGTGATAACAATGGCTACTGGGGTCTACTATGTAATCGGTAGTTTGACGTCAGTGTCAGGTTAATTATCGTCATGGAGTCATGTCATTGGTACTAAGCGTGTTCTTATAGGTCCCATTAGTGAATCCAGTTGCAGAAAAAATCATAGAATTGGAAAGAAAATATTGGGATATGAGTACACAAAGAAAAGTGCATTAATTTACTATAGATGAGAGTGAAGGTAGTACTGTAGAGAGAATGGAGAATGAAGTGAAAGAGAGAGAGAGAGGAAGCTGGTGAAGTTTGTGAGGTTGGTATTAAAGAGAAGATTGGAGTGAAGGAGATGGTTTGGGTGGGTCTCATTCAAGTTCAGTTGGATCTCGAGTAGGTTCTGATGGGGTCTTGAGCAGGTCTTGGACAAGTCTCGATCAAGTTTTGGGCGAGTTTCGAGCAAGTCTCAGCGAGGTCCTGGGCGGGTGTTGACAGGATCCGTCGTTTTGAAAATGAGATGCTCAAAGTCGAAGAATGGTTTATGGTTTTCCATTTTCCAAAAATTAAAGAAGGATTTTCGGTCAAAAGGAAAATATTTTTCGTTGACTATTTTACATCACAGTAAACACCGTAAAATGAGAAAATCATTTTCTGAAAACCATTATATATATATATATATATATAAGGAAAACTTCACTGAAGACTTTCAAACTCTTTTTTTTTTTTTTGGACATGTCCACACAAGAGGGAGGAGGAGGATTCGAACTAATGATCTCCGCTTCATTAGGCATGATCCTACCCGATTAAACTATCTCTTGGAGACGACCCCCAATTTTCTACTGGTTCAAATACCCTTTTAAACTTAAAAAACTCTCAATTTAGTATCCTGAAATTTCAATTACTCTCAATTTTGACCCCTCCGTTAGATTTTAAATATTACATGACGTTTATACCCCTGAATTTTGTATAAAATTTTAACTTTCAAAACATTTTTTGTATTTAAAAAAAAATAAAAATCATGGATATTTTGGGTTTTTTTTTTTTTTTTTTAATGGCTGAAATTAACAGATTGGTCCCAATTGAGAGCAATTAAAAGTTCAGGGGACTAAATTCAAAGTTTTTAAAGTTTAAGGGAATATTTCAAAACGGATAAAGTTTTTGAATTTGTAGTGAAGTTTTCCTATAGAGAGATGCTGCTGTTCTGTCATGGCAAAAAGACTTACTTTTTTGCCACCAATAAAAAATTGACACCTCATCTTATTAAGACAAATGCACACACTAAAAATAAAATCAAAACACCCAATCATTTAATCACCCAACCAAATCAACCCAAAGAGTCACTTCATCGCCGCCACCTCCGGCGAGCGCGCGCCACCGCCTTCTCCGCAACTTTCCGCTAAAAAAAAAGTTCCGCCACTGGGGTGGCACTAATCCACCCCTACGCCGAGGAGAGATCCGCCACTAATGGCCCTTTTGTCTCCTGCAACCAAAAAAATCCGATTAACCCAAAAAATCCGGCCTACAAACTCGTTTCTAATGCCTCAAAACTAAAACTTAGGAGGAAAAGTTAACCCTTTTGGGATTTTATCATCCTAAAACCAAGAAAAAACCAGACCCACGGCCGATGAGACCCACCATGGGTCTCGATGTGATCATCGACTTTATTGCGGTGAGTCGCCGCGAGGTGTCTGGGTAGAGTGACGGCGAGGGACAGCGACAGTGAGGTGAGGTTGCGAGACCCACGGCCGAAAAAAAAAAAAAAAAACACACAAACCGTGGGTCTCCGGCGAGACCTAGCGAGATCCGGCGAGGCGAGCGCTGGCGAGACCTCTGCGTGGTTCCTTCTTCTTTCTCTTTTTTTCTTCCTTCTTCCTTCTTCTTTCTCTTTTCTTTCTTCTTTGATCGGCTACTGCATGGTTCAAAATGGTTTTGTGTATTTTTTTCTCTTTAGCTGAGGTGTCAACCAATGAGTGGTGGGCAAAAAAGCCTACCTTTTTGCACAATCCGAATTGAAGTTATTCTCTTTCCTATATATATATATATAATGAGCATTAATTATTATATATATAGTTGGTAAGAAAAATGAGCATTAATTATTGCAAACCAGATTGTACGGGTCGTCGTGGCAAGTAGTCAGAGTTTCTTTAACTTGAAATCATTGAGTTTTTGTTCCTTAATATTGGGTGTTCAACTAAGTTAATTTCTCCACACGCCACAATCTTGAGAGGCAAGGAGAGATCAGATCGGGATCCCCTCCCATTGAGGGTTCAATTGGAGATTCTCCAATTGGATTTGAACCGTCCAATTTGATTCAACACACTAAAACATGCCACGTGTCCCACTATAATTAAATAATAAAATATTATTTAATTTTTAAAAAGAATATAAAAATTAAAAAAAATTTATAAAATAATATGGGTGGCCAAACACCCAAATGGGGTGGCCGGACACCCCATCTAAGCCATGGGGGTGGCTTCGGCCACCCCCAAGGGCTGGTTGGGGGTGGTCGAGCCACCCCTTAGGGCCAGTTGGGGGTGGCTAGGCCACCCCCTAGGGCCAGGGGTGGCCTAGCTACCCCCTAGGACCACAGGGGGTGGTTCAGCCACCTCCTGGGGCCAAAACCCAAAAATAACCCAAAAAATATTTGTGGGTTTTGGCCATGTAGGTGGTTCGCCACCCCTGGCCTATGGGTGGCCAAGCCACCCCAAGGCGATTGAGGGGTGGTCGAGCCACCCCTAGAGGTGGCTCGACCACCCCCTAGGGCCAAAACCCACAAATATTTTTTGGGTTATTTTTGGGTTTTGGCCCTAGGGGGTGGCCAAAGCCACCCCCAAGGCTCTAATGGGGTGGCCGGCCACCCCATTTGGGTGTCCAGCCACTGATATTATTTTATAAATTTTATAAATTTTTTATTATTTTTATTTTTCTTTTCTTTTCAAAAATTAAATGATATTTTATTATTTAATTATAGTAAAACACATGGCATGTTTTAGTGCATTGATCAAAATAAACGGTCCAGATTCTCCAATCTTCCCCTCAATTGGAGATCGGAGGGGATCGTGGTCCAGGAGAGATCACGGTTCCACTTACATCCTTTTAACTGTATGTGATGATTCAATAACAGTGATAACGAGGGGACGAAGTTAGGTATATTGCGTACAAGCTGTTGCAGGCAGCACAGCTTCGCATAGCGTCTCTTGTGGCCACCTCAAAAGCATTTCTGACATCAGATACACGAACTTCTTTGAGAGCATTGAGAGACAAGTTCCACAAACTTCGTACAAGAGTTTTTTTCGTTGTGTTTACTGCAAGAAAACACAAAGAAAGCCTACCGGTGGAGCTAGATTGGCGGAGGTTTGGGCTCAAACTTTTTTTTAGTAAGTAAGGATCAATATGCAGAATATTAAATTTAAATGAGAGATAAATTAACAGAGTTAAGATTCGATTTTAGGATCTTTGACTCTGATACCATATTAAATTACTTGGATAATTTCACTTAACCCCCTTGAACTTACGCGCCTTTTGCAAACACCCCCCCCCCAAAGTTCAAAAACTCTCATTTTGATGTACCAAACTTCTAATTGCTTTCAATTTGCCCCTTCCGTTAAGATTTTCTGTGAAATCCTAACGGGTTCAGCCAAAATTACTTATTTATCCTTCACTCCAAACCTACGTCATTTTGGGCTTCAAAACTACATAGTTTTGGGCCTCAAAATGACGTCGTTTTGGTCATTTTACCATTAATTTTTTTTTTTGCTTTTTTAAAAAGGAAAAATATTATAAAATTAAAAACAAGGGGGTGAAGGAAATGTAGGTGGCTTGGCCAAAAATGGGGTGGCCGCCAATTTTTTTTGGCCAATGGCTAGAACCACCCCCTAGGGCTGGTCTGGGGGTGACCACCCCCAAAAGCCAAAAAAAAAAAAAAAGGGTATGGGTTTTGGCCTTTTGGGGGTGGCCGGACCACCCCCTTGGCCATGGGGTGGTTGAGCCACCCTTGGTTAAAATGGGGTGGCACCAGCCACCCCCCTTGGCCAAGCCACCCCCTGATTTCCTTTCCCTCCCCATTTTTTGTTTTGGGGTGGCGGACCAGATCGGGCAGAGATGGCTCCAGCCACCCCTAGGAAATGGGTACCCTGCCACCCCCGATTTCCTTAAATTTTATAATATTTTTCATTTTTTAAAAAAAATTAATGGTAAAATGACCAAAACGACATCATTTTGAAGCCCAAAACTGTGTAGTTTTGAAGCTCAAAATGACGTAGTTTTGGAGCGAGGGATAAATGGGTAATTTTGTTGAATCAGTTAAGATTTCATAGAGAATCCTAACGGAAGGGGAAAATTGAAACAAATAAGAGTTTGGTACACCAAAGTGAGAGTTTTTGAACTTTTGGAGAGTGTTTGCAAAAGACGCGTAAGTTCAGGGGGGTTAAGTGAAATTATCCCTATAGTTATCTTAAAAGTTTTAAATAAATTTAATCACTTAATCATTACTTTAACAAGAAGATCAACCAACACCATAACTTATTTAAGGTGAGAGCCGTGATGTTGGGAAAATTAGTAATTAATTGGCAACCAATTCCCCATCAGTCCTTTATGTGAAAGACAAAGTTTAGAAAGAAAACACAAAAGAACACATACCAATCACACACGTACACAAAAGAGTTTACGTGGTTCGACAATATGCCTATGTCCATGTGGCGTGATCCGGTCTCCTTCTTTACTATTGAGAAATATTAAGTACAATGGTACAAGCCTGAACCACTCAAGTTTAATATCCCAAACCCAAGCCCTTAACCTCTTGTATATCCCACTCAACTGTCTCTTTCAAATACCCAGTAAAGAACTACTCTACACTCCTGAACCTTTTGTATATCCCACTTAACTGTCCCTTTTAAATACCCAGTAAAGAACTACTCTACACTTTGTAAATGCCACAAAGTGCTTTTACTGATTTGGATTTTCCAAATCATCTCAACTAGGGGTGTAAACGAGCCGAGCCGAGCCCGAGCCCGAGCCTAGGTTGTTCGGGCTCGGCTCGTTTATTATTGGGCCAGGCTCGAGCTCGAGTCGAGCCTGGTTTCGCTGCTTGAGCTCGGCTCGATAAGGTTGGAATCGAGCTCGAGCTCGAGCCCTCAAGCTAAGAACCCTAAATCAGAATCAGAAATCAACGATATAGAACCCTAAATCAGAATCATTCAACTTAAAAACAAACAAAATCTATCACAATAAACAAACAAAATCTATCGCAGAGCTTACCATGAGAGTGAGAGCACGAAAGGCGCAGATCGTGTTTTTTAGATCTGGGTTTTCACTGGGAGCACCGGAGAGGGACTGAGAGAGCGAGAGAGAGTGATTGCGTGAGAAGAGACTAGAACGAAGAGAGAGAGTGACCGGAGGCAGGCCGTCGTGAGAACAAGAGAGAGAGAGTGAGTGATGCAATTGATGCGTGAATGGGGAAAGAAGAAAAAGATGAACAAATTACAAAAGAGGTTTGCAAAAGATATTTTGGGACAAAGGAGAATGTGTATGGTAGAGATGAGAGACACATGGCAGCTGGCTACATGGGCTAATGGTAGTGGCGGATCCAGGAATTTCATCTATAGGGGGCATATTTTTCTTAATGAATACAAAAAATATAGTTGGACAAAAATATAACTAACGACATAAGTGAATAAATTCAACAAAAATGTAATTATGTTCTAAAACATATATGTAATTATGTGTACTATTGTAAGCCCCAACATCACCTTCAATCTTCTTTCTTTTTTCAATTACTAAAACCTTCAGTAACAAACGAGTCTCACCCTGCTTGTTTTCCAATGTCCGGTTTGAAGAGATAACAATATAAGCAATATGCAGCATTTTTTAAAATGCTATACTCCAACCATTTATATTCTTTGAACCATATGGATTAAAACGACGCATTATTTTTCCAAATTCTTTTCTTGGAAAATCATGGTTAAAGGGTTGACAAGGTCTTTTTATAGAAATGCTATTCGTATTTGGTCTCCATCACTAGAATGATAATCACACATTTTTTTCTTAAGCTAGGATCTCCTAGCAAATTTGTTAAATCTACTTCAACGAGGTCGTTTATAATTTGATTCTAGCTCAATAGAATCATTGTTTTTCTTCATAATCTCGACAACTACAAATTATATATTTATACAACTAAAATATGAAACAAAACTATATAAATTGTAAATAATTAAATATAAAACGATTATCAAAAATATGCTGAATTAATAGTAATATAAATTTAATTATATATTTACAATTTTACATACCTCAATTTTTCATTGAAGTTATTATTAGGAATAGTTGAATAGGTTGAATCACGAATCCTAATTCCTAAATAATAAATTAGCAATATAATATTAAAACAATTAAATTAAAAGAATAATTTAAATTTAAGTCTAAACATTCAATTACATATTTACATACCTTAATTTTCTTTGAAGATGAAAAGAGAAAAAAATTGAGGCTTAGTTTAGCCACTTTTGTTTTAAGTGCAAGTTGACGACTAAACCTTTAGAAAATTGAGGATTTTGAAGGAGAAATCCTTCCTTTGTTTTACTACTACCGGCGACGGAAAGTAAAGGCTTTGAGCCTTTTTTTTTTTGTTTTTTTTTTTGACAGCCAGCCTTTTATGCCATTTTTTTCTTATAAAAAAAAATGAAAAGCTGCTCAATGCCTTCTTTTTTTTTTTTTTTTCCATGGACCCACCCCCACAGCCCACTACTATTGCCTATTGGTCTCAACTCTCATACTCTCACTTAATAAAACTCACCGTTTAGATAAAAACACTGTTCATCATCTTCCTTCTTAAGTTTTTCTGCAGCCTTTGAAAATTTGAAAATTGATGTTTTTAATTTTTTTTCAAATTTCAATTTATTAAGGGGCATAATATGGCTTAAACATGAGGGTAGAGGGCATAATCATAGTTGAGAGAGGGCATAAGAAGGGCAATTTTTTTTTTTTACCATGATAAGGGGGATTTTTAGGAGTTGAGGGTGGGCATATGCCCACCCTCGACCCCCCCAGATCCGCCTGGATGGGCATAAAAGGCCAAAGACGCGTTTTAATATATATATATTATATATATATATGTATATACATATTAAAAGGTGCCATATATTATACTTATTTACTTTAATATATATATACTTGTTTTATATATATATACTTATAATTTTAATATATATATTTATTTAACATAAATAATTATTATAATTTTAATACATATATCTTGAGGATTCACGAGCTTAGCCGAATTTGAAGGCTCGCTTGTTTATTATTCGAGCTCAGAATCGGTGTTCACAAAGTGCTTCATTTAATATTCGAGTCGTCTGAGTCCGAGGCTTATCTTGGCCAGAGCCAGGCTTAGCTTGCCACCCTAATCTCAACCAAGGACTACATGTCCTTTTATAGACGCTTAATTACAAAAAATAGGAGAACAATTTAAATCCAATTACTGCAAGGAAAATGAAACCATCATGAATACAAAGTCTTTTCCATGATAAAAATAAACTTTGCAGCCCACATGTTTATCTACATGTTTTCTCAAAAATCCAATTCAAGTTGTTATTGAACTCATTTTTAAAACTAACCTTATCCTCTTATAGATAAATAGAACTTGAGTCCACCAACTTCAATATTTTATTTTCCAGCAATTATTTTCATACTTGTTAACAATTTGAGTCATTATCAACAACCTCCACCTTGACGAAAAATTTGACAACTTTCACCTGAGACCTAGATCCACATCTTGACCGATGCCCATCCCCACACCTAGAATTTGGTACAAAACACTGCCTACATAATAGTCATAATTCTACAAAAATTATCATCTCCACCATAAAGAGCACATGCACTTGGAATTAAACTATTCTAAAATTGTTATGAGTGCACTTGTGAGTGTTGTGTCCCACATTGAGAAAATATAAAAGAAAATAGTGCTTAATATATCTTAGTGGACCTTAGCCCATTAGCTTAGGTTTTTGGGCTAAAGTTGTGTTCAATTATATATATTAATGTATTATTGGTAAAAACTCCATAATCGCTTTAATCTCCCAACAAATGGTATCAGAGCCATGGTTACTTTCTTGAGATGGGTGTTTGGATGCGTCGGGTTTAGAGTTGTGTCAGCCATCCACAACTTTTGATGTGAGACACTCTTGGAATGTAGAAAGACTCACAAGCGATGAGAGTTTGGTCAATGTAAAAAGACTCACAAGTGAGGGGGGGATTTTTGTGAGTGCACTTGTGAGTGTTGTGTCCCACCTTGAGAAAATATAAAAGAAATGAGTGCTTAATATATCTAAGTGAACTTTAGCCCATTAGATTAAGCTTTTGGATTAGAATTGTATTCAATTATGTATATTAATGTCCGTAATCAAATTCAATCACCGTGAGACACTTGAGGAACTGGTTGTCCAATAAATTGTCGCAGTAGTATTATAAGGAGTGTAAGTTTTATTATTCTTTGTAGTCATTTCTCCTATAGTGGTGTCAATCTCCCTAATGAGTTTTTTTCAATCGGTAAAATTAATGTTTTCCTCCCCGTCAACAAAAAGTTGTGTTTAATATATTATAAACCGTTGTGTGTTGATTTATTCTGCTGCAAGTTTGTACGTGGTCAAAACTGTGAGTTGGCTAAAACCCCCTTTCACAGAAGGAGGTTGAGAAGTTTGTGGGAAGTTATCGGATTTGCCAAGTGTCCAAGGGAACAAACACTAATGTGGGATTTTACATGCCACCTCTTATTCCGGATTAATCATTGACCAGCTTAATTATAACATCATAAAAAATTAATTAACTAATAATTACGTTACGGTTTGTCTGACCGCCCCATATCATTTACTCACTAATGATATCTACAACAGAGAAATACCAGAGTAATTCTAATGCATCATAACTTAATATCTACCGTCTGAGACCTTTCATCAAGTTGAATACAAAAGTATTACAAACCAAGTCTAAGAAACTTTCAAGTAGCATAAGTAGTCTAAATATTTTTCATCGAAAAACTGTTCAACGGGTACAGATCGATCATTAATTATGTGGAATTAGGGAAAGATATATAACTACGTACGTACTACCTAGGGAATCGAATAAAGTAAAAAGATAAAATAAATCTTTACAAGTCTACAACTTACATAGACAACACGAAAACAACACCTTCGTGAATTGGATTAATTGTGTCACAAAGTGGACTTGAAGTGCAAATTGGACTTTCAGGTGGTCTCCATGCTTGTACGACTTGCTTCTTAACCATCAGAAGTGGTTCACATTACCTCCGTCATGCTGCATGTATGATCACTATATATCAAACATTGGCATCGTTTGTGAGGATAACATTTCTAACGAAGTTGTTTTCTGTTTGCTTTGCAAGAAAATGAGGGAAAATAATAGAGAAAATTTTGTTAACCGTATGCAAAGTCCTCAACTTCACCATTGATTTTTCACCTCTTTTTTCTTCTTTGTGCTGTGTTTGGTTTTTGAGAACATTAAAAATGTTTAAGCCCAAACCAATTTTTGGGTGTCGAAATAAGGCTATGCACCAAAAAGAAGAAAACTTGAATCTTTGAGGAGTTGTACATTTGCCAATGGACCAAAAAAACGCCTCATATTATTTATCTCAAATTTTATTTACTTTCAACATTCTTATTTTTTATATCACATCAATTACTTTTTATTATTATTTAAATAAAAAATCACTATAAAATAAAAATTAAAAAAAAAATTATTTTTTCATATTAAACATTTTACTTTTTTTTTTTCCCATATTAATCAAATCATGATACAATTCTAGTCCAGTAAACAAACAAATTCCAATGCCAAATAGTCCCAGAGTTTCTGCCAACTGTAATCCCCCATAAATGGTGTTTGCTTGGGAAGAGAAAAGAAAGCCAAAAGGGACACACTAAGGAAAGGACGATTGTCATGTCTGTGTGAACGTGAGCGCTATTTCTAGGTTTAAACTTTAACAAAAACCTAGCGCTATGTCTGTGTGAACGACATCAACATTTTAACAAAAGATAATATACCAAACAACGCCAAGCGCTGGTTTTCTCGTTGTAACATGTTGTGAAGAGATATGGTTGCATCTGTTGTGTTTAGACACTTTATGCTCCCTCAACACCTTCACGGGAGAAAATCACCATTTGCAAGACCCATAAGATATCACGTTACATCACCCATCAAATATCACCTTACCTTATATCACAAATGCCTTTTGTCTATATATAAACTTTAGTAAGAAAACAAATTAAATAAAGTAAATTAAAAAAAGGGTGAGGGACATGGCCAATATATGGCCAATACCGTGAAGTAAAAGAAGTGATCATTAATTCTCTATTAATTCTTCTACAAAGTCAAACTAGTACACACTCTTGCATCTCTATATACTTTGCCTGGCCTACAATAATAGCCCTTGCTTGGAGCACAATGAAAGTCTTGCGAGCAAATGCACAACCCTTCTAATGCACAACCCTCCATAGCAATAGTCACCCAATTTCTTAATCCAAAAACTTGGTTTGTCCACTCGCTAGAGAAGAGCCCAAATGGATCGTAAACCTCCCTAACTTTCAAAAACTCTCTCGCCTTTTTGTACTTGTTGATTGCTCCATGGAATGCCACATTCCGATTTTTCCCCCAATGAGGCAATGCTGCATACTTGAAAAGCGCCAGCTGCTCAATTTCTTCTACTACATCTTCATACAGCCTAGGAGTCATGGGATCTTTGCTTCGATAGTAAGTGATATCAAAATCCACCGCATCTTCTTGCTTGCCCAAGTAAGCACTCGAAGCCTTAACATAGCGCATGATGATTCCATTATAAAGCTCCACGCCACACATTGCTTTAGGCTCCAATTCTATTAGCTTTTGAACATCTTGGATGAAGCTCTTAGCCTCGGATAAGCCAATGCTAAACGCGGTTTGGTGAAAGAACTCACCCTTGATTCTGGGGTCCCATGCACACGCAGTAATCAACGCATCCTCAGGACTATCTAGGCAGGTTCCAGATGATTGAAGGCGGTTGTTATATCCAATAATAGGATACCCCGTAAAAATAATACCTATTAATTCAATGATCATTACGTTAGTCAAAATCAAATTTAGTTCAAAAGTTGGTTAAAAATATATATATAGTAAAAAAGAAGAAAACTGCAATATATATTACCGTCGTTGGTTAAACCATAAGCAGTAGTCACGAATGTAGATGTAATTGTTTCAGAAGCGATGCACTTCCCGTCAGCATCATTACTGGATTCTTGAAACTCCTCTATTAAACATTTAGAAACCAACTTGGGATCAAATTAAATTACCATTATATTTTGGCTATAGCTGGAGAAGTGACAAATGATTACCTGAGCTTCTGACAACGGCTAGTTCTAATGAAAGTGTAGGGCGAAATGGCGTGAAATCATATAAACCATTGCCTGGGGTGTTTGTGGAGACACGGTCGTCGATTCGATAGACCGCCTTGCGTTGACTAGGGTACCAAGTTATATCTGCAAACTCATGTGAATTGCCAAAACTTGCCACTTCATCTCCCAGGTCTGAATCCTCCTTTGTCATGTATGTGATGGATCGCTTGAAAAGGGGTTGTAGTTTTAGAGTGACCTGCAAAGAAATGATAAAGAGCAAATATATTTATAAGTTAATGACGATTTTTTTTTTTTGTGTGTGTGTGTAAAATGAACCCAAAAAATAATAATAATAAAAAAGAGTTGGGAAAAGTTTGGTTCCTAAACGTATTTAGCGAGAGGCATCCACATCCGGTCCTTCGAACACTTTTTTTTTTTTTTTTTCAAATTTCAAAGAACCACACCTTAAAATCACCCTACACCTAATTCTTTCTCATACTTTATATTTTACTTTATTAATTACTTTCTTTAAACCTAATTAAAAACTCTTTCTAGCTACTCTCATTTCTCTCCAAAAGCCTCAAAAGATTGAATATTTTAATGGAGTAAATAATAAAGTAAAGAAAGAATTAAAGTATAATATTTTTCAAAATAGAAAAAGTAGGGTTCTTTTTAAAAACATAAATGCTTATATATTACATGGTAGTTGAAAATTATCTTTAAATTTAAAATTTAATAGTAATTTTTATTGTCACCAACACTTAGAAGTTTTGAGAATATATATGAATGTGTATAACATTTATCTTTTAAAAACATGAATGAGTACTATGAGTTTGTTTGATAAATGCTTTTGGCATGGCAAAGGCATCCCCACTTTTTCATTTTTTCAATATTCTCTCACTTTTTACATTACATCAATCACCTTTTATTATTAAAATAAAAAATTATTACAAAATAATTTTTTTTAAAATTTTTTTATACCAAATATTCTTACTTTTTCTTTCATGTCAATTAACTTTATTATTTGCCATTTCAAAACGTTGATCAAATGGACCAATATCATTTCTCCTTTTAAAAATCAGATACAAATGCTTTGACGTTAGATAGACTAAGAAATCTTGTGGATTCTAACACGAACAAATCGCCAAGCATTAATTACCTTGCCCTTTTATTTAAGGTGGTGTTCGGCAAACTACATGGGAAACACAGCATTGTAGCCCATGGAACTGTAGCTTTTACGGTTTATATTTTTTTAAAAAAATTAATGATTGATATGAGAAAATGAAAAAGCAGTATTGGAGGTGAAAAATTTTGTTTTATAGTAATTTTTTTTATTTAAATAATAAATGATGTGATATAAAAAGTGAATAATTTGATATGTTTTTATTTTAAAAAAAATGAAATGAATAGTATAATGGAATGTGGGAAAATGTGAGGGAAAGGGAGAGTGGTTGCCGAACAAGCTAGGCCTAAGTTTGTGAACGTGGCACGAATTGTGATGCTTGACTTGAGTGATCTGCAAGTAGAGAAAACCATACCTGAGAAATAACTCCAAGAACTCCAAGTGAAACTTTAGCTGCATTAAAAGCTTCGTCGCCATCGTTGAGCCTCCGAGTCTTAGCATACCCATCTTCAGGCCCCCCTGGGCTAACAATCCGAAGCTCCACAACATAATCATGGACGGAGCTCCCCTTGCCCCACAATGTGCTGCCATGGGCACCCGTGCTCAACAGGCCACCAATTGTCACGCCCCACCAGTACGGCGCGTAAGGCAAAGCCAGCCCGGCGTTGGCAGCCTCATTGATCAGCTGCCTCAATGTCACGCCGCTCTCCACAGTCATCGTCATGGCTTCAGCATCAATTTCCAAGATATGGTCCAGGTACTTGGTGCTTATTAGCAGCCCATCTTGGCCGTCGGGGCAAATCAGCTTGGGAATGCTGTGCGAATACCGTGTAGCCACCTTCATTTTCCTTCTCTCCCTGGTTGCCGTTGCTACCACTGAAATGATTTCTTCCTCTGTGGACGGGTACGCCACCTCGGCTGCTCCACACACGCTTCGATCAGGAAATACACCGTAGGCGTTTGTGATCGTGCAATTTGTATTCTCTGATGAACATTTGATGGGGTCCTCTGGCGGGCTACAACTAACTATAAATATTAACAGAAACACACACCCAGATCGGAGAATCGGCCGGAATACTACAATTTCTTTTGAGCTTATGAATTCCATGGATGGGAGTTTTGCTGGTGCTTTTTACTGCTAGTTTGTGTATGTTGCACATATAAATAGACGGTGCCATACATAGCAAGGAACCTAGATGTAGGATGCTGTGAAATATCTCTGCTTATATAGATACATTAATAATGGTGGGGAGTCGATATTTATTATTTAAGGAGTTGCCAGTTTTGAATCCCAAAAGTAGATGGAATAGAAAAAAGACAAAATGCTCGTTAGCATTAAAGCGTTTTGCAGACGAGTTTATCGAAGGAGGCGGCTAGCTTGGTTTCATTTTGTACGGTCCGGTAGGATAAAGATGGAAGTGGATTTTGTTTATCTTAAATAATTATATATGGAAAGAAAGAAAGAAAGAAAAACGACCATTCGAAAGTCGAAACCAGATTGTAATTGGGTCCTCGTCGAAAGTGGTCATGGTTTGTTCAACTTGAAAGCATTCTCCATGACTGTCACAACCTTGAGAGGGTTTCAATCTTGCAGGTTGCAGCTTTTGACTGGAAATTGCTCTGCAGTTACAAGAGTGATAAATAACCAGTTGACGAGGTAGCATGGGAGGTCCTGTTTAGGAACTGCACCATGCGTCCATGGTCCATACCGTGTGCCGAAAATGTATCATGCATGTTTTTTATTTTATTTTATTTTGTCTTTTATATTATACTCTATCACAAAACATTTAGAATTATTTTTCTTTTTTAATGTCATATTAAAATATAAAGCTAAATGTAAAATTGGTCACTGTGGTTGACATAAATTACAAATCATTTTTTTGTGGTATAAAAAATAATTTATACGTCTATGTAGTTGCCATAAACTATAAATCACTTCTTATGGTATAAAAATAATTTATAGGTCCTTAAGGTATGGCAAAATAATAGTTTACTCCATGAAATCAATTTTCGTTAAGTAACTCAACAAAATCTATCACTATGTCACGTCATACCAATAAAAACGAGATATGCGTTATTATTAATTTATGACTTTCAAAAATGATAATTAGAATGTTTCACATCATTTTAATTATAACGCCAACTAAGATTACACATCCACATATCATACGGCTACAATAAATTAACATAATTTCTTATATCTCCAAAATTTTAATTACCCCGTGCGTAACTTTGTCAGCCGCTTCACAAAATGTGACAATCAAATTCTCGCAAAATACTTTCAAATCGTAGCGAGAAAGATGAAAATAAGGGAGAATTATACATAGAGTAAAATTTTGAGGATAAAAGAGATTATGTTAATTTATTATAGCAATATAACATGATAAAATAACAGATTATGTTAAGTTACTTATCGAAATTGATTTTAATAAGTAAACTATTATTTTGGCCTATCCTGAAGACCTATAAATTATTTTTAATATCACTAAGAGTGATTTATAATTTAGGTCAATTACAAGAATATATAATTTATTTGTTATACTATAAGGAGTGATTTGTAATTTAGGCCAATCATATGAATCAAATTTTACATTTATCCTTAAAATATTTAAAAACAAAAAATACACTCATTACTACACATTAACACCATTTCTTTTTTTTCTTTTTGGACCTATTTAATCTCATAACTTGAGTCATGATGTATCTTATATTGCATTTGGCGAATACAAACAAATCATTCATGCATATGTAAAATCAAAAACAAAAATCATCATTATTTCTGAGTTTTGGCTCCACGCAAAACATTGAAACCCTTCAGCTAATGCGTGAGCTGTTAGATTCCTTTCTGTTTTGTTAGGAGAAATCATTGCTTATGATCAGTTCTTTAATTTAGTTTGTAATCTGCAAAAAAAATAATTAAAAAACAAAATCTTTTAAGACAGATGAATGTCGTGTTCATAGTGGACCGTAGACGAAGGGATTTGTCAAAGGTGCCATCATTACAGATCATTTTCACCCATCTGTATGCAAGAATGCAATTAAATGACAATGGTCGGGAAGTTGTGATTATCTTGTACGCGCGAAATTCGCTGTCGGTAGCCTATTCAGTATTCAATATAATGTCGTCACAGTTTGTCAAAGGACTTGAAAAATTGAGCTGGCAGTATTAAATTTGATTGATGTACGGAAAATATATTCTCTATGAAAAAGTGAAAACAAAAATTATTTTGTATTAATTTTTTTATTTAAATAATAATAAAAAATAATTAATATGATATAAAAAGTAAAAATATTGAAATTAAATTTGAATAAAATAATTGATTTTTTTTTTTTTTAGTCTTTTCCCAAACGCAGCCCATTATTTTTGGATTCTCTTTTTAAAGACTTCTTTGGATAATAAGCTTGCAGGGGCCTACGCATGGCAAATTGGAATTATGATTTTTTATAATTTATTTGAATTGAATAATATTCAATTATATTGAAATGATATTTTTGTTAGTTTAAAAAGTAAAAGATAAAAATACATTTTTAATATAACTAACTATTTATTATATCGTTCAAATGAAATTAAGAGAATCCTATTCTAACAAATCGGGCCTCAGAGTCAGGGGTGTTTCAGAGAAAATGTTTGGCTTGCACCATTAATTTTCTCCAATTTTTCACCACCCAAATGAAATATATAGAAATGCACAATTCACAGCAGTTAGAGCATCCGTATTGAGCTCTTTAAATTTAATTTAAAGAGTCACTTTTAACATGAATCAAATATCAAACTTTCTATATTTTTCTCTACTTTGGTTAAATTAAAGTTAAATTTGGTATTTGACTTTGATCAGCAATGCTCTCAAAATATCAAAAAAGTGAAAGTTATTTAATTTTTTAAGCTTATATATTCATTTTTCTCTCTCTCTATCATCTATCAAGAGCCAGAAATGAATTTTAAAAAAATAAAAGTAATATTTAACTAATGTAGAGGATAATATAATAAGTTTAATGTTTGATTCATTTTAAGCTACTCTCTAAATTTAAGAAGTATTTTTTCTTCAAATTTAAGCTCGGATGCTCTTAGAGCTTCAATTTCAGAGTGACCATTCGCTATAGAAGCCTTGAATCTTGAAGAACTCACTTCACATAAGTTCATCCCCCAAGATAACAAATCCTAGTTTGCCTTTAATACTAACAAAATCTATTAAATTAGTTGACGGAATTTTACTAGCTATAAGAACTATTTTTATTTTTTTTAGGCATACTTCATGTACCTTTAAGTTTATTTTAATGCTACAAGAAATTAATTGTAAATTAATCAGCTAAACGACGGAGGAGTAATTTTACATTTTCCCCAAAATATAACTTTCATTGATTTTTGTCATCGGGTACATATATAGCATTATACAGGCTACGTACTTAATTATTCTAGTGATCATGAAAGACAACCACCAACTAGCTAAAAGTCAACATAACGGATAAAGATAGAACAATACCAGTCTAAAACAACTAATGCTACTACGAAAACACCATTGTCTTGATAGCTAGTGATATTCATGATCACAACCAATCTTCTTGCAAATGGAATTGAAGTGTGAAACAACCCCTCTAGTAAATAAACAAAACTAAATGGCTACTGGACAACTGCCAACTAATGGGAATTAATTGCCACCATTTATTTCTACAATTCAATATGCTTCTCAGAATTCAAACGAGTACAAACCCTTGCATCTTCGTATACTTTGCCTGGTCTACAATAGTAGTCCTTGCTTGGAGCACAATGAGTGTCTTTTGAGCAGACACACAACCCTTCGAGTGCACAACCCTTCTTATCTATACTCAACCCATTATTTAATCCAAGAATTTGGTTTGTCCACTCACTAGAGAAGAGCCCTAACGGATCATAAACTTGCTTCACCTTCAAGAACTTTTTGGCATTTCTGTACTTGTTGATTGCTCCATTGAATGCAAGATTTCGATTCTTCCCCCAATGAGGCAATGCCGCATACTTGAAAACCGCAAGTTGCTCAATTTCTTCCAGTACGTCTTCATAAAGCCTAGGAGTCGTGGGGTCTTTGCTTCGATAATAAGTTATATCAAAATCCACAGCATCTTCTTGCTTCCCCAAGTAAGCACTTGAAGCCTTAACATAGCGCATGAGGATTCCGTTATAAAGTTCTACGCCACACAATGCTTTAGGCTCCAATTCTATTAGCTTTTGGACATCTTGGATGAAGCTCTTAGCCTTGGACAAGCCAATACTAAATGTTGTTTGGTGAAAGAACTCACCCTTCACTCTGGGGTCCCATGCACACGCAGTAATCAATGCATTATTACTACTATCTAGGCAGCTTCCGGATGATTGAAGGCGGTTGTGATATCCAATAACAGGATAGCCCGTGAAGAAAATACCTATATTACTCCAAAATCAAAGAGAGAAATGATTGGTGTTAGTAATTTGCTCATATTTCTTTACAAATTTAATAAATCAATCAATAAATTTGTGGGTCAACAATACCGTCGTTAGTTAAACCATAGGCAGTAGTCGTGAGTGTAAATATAATCGCTTTAGCGCCAATGCACTTCCCTTCAGCTTCACTGCTAGATTCTTGAAACTCCTCTGTTTAAACATTTAGAAAACACCATGTGATGATGATCAAGACCATTTCATTTTGGCTATAGCCTATAGAAGTAGGTGAAGTGGCTATAATTACCTGTGGTTCTGACGGCGTCCAGTTCTACTGAAAGTGTAGAGCGAAATGGCGTAAATTCGTATAAACCATTGCCTGACGTGTTTGTGGAGACGCGATCATCGAGTCGATAGACTGCCTTGCGTTGACTAGGGTACCATGTTATATCTGCAAACTCATGTGAATTGCCAAAACTTGCCACTTCATCTCCCAGGTCTGAATCATCCTTCGTCAAGTAGGTGATGGATCGCTTGAAGAGGGGTTGTAGTTTTAGAGTGACCTGCAAAATCGGAGGTTGTCGTTTTCAAGAGATCTTTTTCTCTGGCATTTCAATAAGGTGATCTTTCTCTCTTTTCATAACCCCAAACACCCCACCCCGGCCCAAAAACGAAAAAAAAAAAACCTATTCCTCCACCCTACAGCTATAATGAGGTTTTCTCATGCCGTAAATATTTTAGCAAAATAAAATAAATATGTAGTATAATATAGTAAAGTCTATCTAAACTATTTGCTTGCCAAGTACTCCCCCATGTCCCTTTCCCTTGTCCCTTTGCCTTAAGTAGGTTCTTTTGTTTTTTAAAGTGATTGATATGAAATTTCACTCAAAACATAGCATATTAGTTGGTGTGAAATTGATGTAAAGAGTAGTAGTATTCTAGAAGATCCGAGCTCAAGTAGGGGTTGTACAAGTTTATGGGCTCAACTAGAGCATGCCTACCATAAAAGGTGTAATGCACTACAATATTTTTTACATTATGGTTCAAAGTGTTGAGGAATAATCTCACATTGCTTATGGACAAAACCTTGTGCATGCTTACAAATAATGGGCAACTCTCCTATAAAATCGGTTTTATAAGATGAGTTAGGCCTATACAATTCTTCATGGTATCAGAACTTACCACAAGGCGAATAAGGCCTACGCTACTTATCCCGTGACAAAGACTAGAGAAAAAACTGTTATGCACGTGAAGGAGTGTATTAAGGAATAATCTCACATTATCCGTGACAAGACCTTGTACATGTTTATAAATAATGAACAACTATCTCCTATAAAACCAATTTTATGAGATAAGTTAGACTAATAAATATCTTCACAAAGGAGCTTCTTTTTTCTTTCTTTTTTCCTCTAATTGAATGAGGGAAAAGGCTACAGGGATCTTCACAAAGGAGCATACAATCGATGGATCGTGGATGGGGTTCATCCAATTTTTTTTAGTTGCCTAGGTAATAGTCAAAATTAAAGGACCTCACCTAATTTCTTGTATGTTATTCTATATTTTCATTTATTTAATTCCCTAAGTAATACGTTTAGTGAGTCACTTTCATGTATTAATTTGGGCAAACAACTAGCAGAAGTTAAAGAAAGGACCGAAATTCAATCAAGAGATGCATGTCATTTATCCATTACCTTGTATGTCAACTTCTACGAAGAAATTAAATGGAGACTTAAAAGAAACACAAATCTATGTTGTTTCCTTTCAAGGATGTTTTTGTTCTTATCCATGCACCTTCCTAGCTCTGAGTAACGTTTGCTTGTTTGTCTAGAAGGAAACTTTAAAAAAAATTAAAAATTAAAAATTTATGAAAAATATATAACTGTTTTTCCTTCTAGTTGAATCTCCATGTTTTTGGAATGCTTCAAATCTAATTGAGCACCAAATAAATCTAGCTAGGTTAAAAGAAAAGGCTCAAAGTGGCAGAATGGGGCTTGGGCATCTATCAATGTAATAACTTGACCTTTACATATTCAGTACTTTTTATCTTGTTACATTATTACTCAACAAAATAAAAAATAAAAGCTGGTTTTATGATATGGCTCATATTAGCTAAAAATTGCTAATATGAGCCATTTTTATTGTTTAACAGATTAACTTCAAAGTATAAGTATAGTATGCATAACAATCTCTTCTTATTTAATGTAGTACAATGTTAAATTATTAGGAAACTTTACTTACCCTCCTTGATGTTTGGCCACTTTTGTAGATAGATATCTCCCAAATGTTTAAAACCTTTCATTTAGATGTATCAAATTTTGGTTTTCTCTTACTTTATCCCTTTTGTACATAAAATTTTAATGAAAATGTCAATTTTACCCCTAACTCCAAAACTATCCTGACTGATTCCAAAATTACAACACCCACCTAGCCCAAAACGACATTGTTTTGGGCATTAATTTTTTTTAAAAAAAAAGATAAAAAAAAGATGAAAATCGATGGTGGCTCCAACCACCCCCACCGCCGGTTTGGGGGTGGTCGAACCACCCCCATGCCCAAAGGAGTGGTCCGGTCACCCCCAAAAGCCCAAAACCCATTTTTTCCTTTTTTTTTTTTTTTTGGGCCTCCAGCCACTCCCTTTGGGCATGGGGGTGGTTGACCACCCCCAGACTAAGCCAGCCCCCAATTTTCATCTCTCTTTTTTTTTTTTCAATTTTCATCTTTAAAAAAAATGATGGCAAAAATGACTTGTTTTGGGCTGGGTAGGTATTGTAATTTTGGAATCATCAAGGGTAAAATCGGTATTTTTTGTACGAAATTGGCAAAGTGAGAGAAAATCAAAGTTTGATATACCTAAGTGAGAAGTTTTGAATTGGTATCTCAAAAATTGAAGTTATCCTCTAATTCTTCCTCTCTAGCTCACTTCAAAACAGCTAAACCCATTGCCATACAACCTTTAAACGGTTAAAATACTAATTAAATGATTAAATTTATTTATTTTTATTTGCTTAAACTTTTAAGAAAAATAGTGATTTAACATAATATCTAGGCAAACGTATTGAGTTCAAACTTTACCTCACGCATTTACCTTCCATTTCAATTAAAATATTTCATGTGAGATATTAAATTCATCCATTACAATTAACTTTAGCTTTGGAAGTTGTCCACGACCACGTGCACCCCCTCTCACCAAATCGAAGCCCAACCGGACCCATATTTCAATCGTCACAAAACCATCCCTCAAAGGCCAGCAACCGCGCAGGACGGCTACCCAAACAATCCCCGAGGCTGACGGCCACCCTCTTGTATAGGATGCTTGCGTCTCGCAGGTTGGACTAGAGATTACTGATAGAGTATATGATAATTAAGGATAGGATAGAAGTGGAAACCATACCTGTGAAATAACTCCAAGAACTCCAAGTGAAACTTTAGCTGCATTAAAAGCTTCGTCTCCATCATTGAGACTCCGAGTCTTAGCATATCCATCTTCAGGCTTTCCTGGACTAACAATCCGAAGTTCCACGACATAATCATGGACCGAGCTCCTTGCCCCACAATGTGCTACCGTGCGCACCCTGTTCCCAAGAGGCCACCAATTGTCAAGCCCCACCAATATGGAGCATAAGGCAAGGCTAGCCCAGCCTTGGCAGCCTCACTGATCAGCTGCTTCAATGTCACGCCGCTCTCCACGGTCATCGTCATGGCTTCAACATCAATTTCCAAGATATGGTCGAGGTACTTGGTGCTTATTAGCAGCCCATCTTGGCCGTCAGGGCAAACCAACTTGGGAATGCTGTGTGAATAACGGGTAACCACCTTCATTTTCCTTCTCTCCCTGGTTGCTGTTGCTACCACTGAAATGAGTTCTTCCTCTGTGGACGGGTACGCCACCTCAGCTGCTCCACACACGCTTCGATCAGGAAATATACCGTAGGCGTTTGTGATCGTGCAATTTGTATTCTTTGATGAACATTTGACGGGGTCATCTGGGGGGGTACAACTCACAATAAAGATTAAAAGAAAGAGACAGCCGGATCGGAGAATCGGCCGGAATACAATTTCTTTTGAGCTTATGAATGCCATGGATGGGAGTTCTGCAGGTGCTATAGTTTGTCGTGCAGATTGTTGCACATATAGGCTTGCAGGGGTATATATATAAATAGCAGTGTAGCTTAGAGCCTAGTTTTAGGATGCTTTGAAGACATGGTCTCTATGGGGTTTTTCATTTTTTTTATTCCTTTAGAAGGGTTAGCAACTTAGCACGCATGTGACGGGCAACTTCAACAATCAAAACGTGCTACGCGCGGTAAAATGTGGAGATTTTGTCAGATTTGGTGACTTGCTTTCTTCCTCAACTTTACCGTGAGTTTCAAACAATTATGATTTCTTTTACATTATTTTACATCTCACACTTTTGACTTAGGTTTTAAGGTTTTACCACACCTTTTTGACTTTGTTTTTTACCACGCGTTTGCATGTCTCTTCTTATTGAGCTTATTCTAAAAGCTTTAAAAAGGAGCCTCTTGTTGTTGGAAAAAAACAAACAAGCCATCTTCGATCGGTGATAAGATAGAGCAGCAGCAACTTTAGTCGCAGTGGGAAAGAGAAGAAAAGCTGAAAGTTGCCGAAAAAGAAGAGCAGCTTGGTTTGAGAGAGAGAGGTACATCATTGATGTGTTTTGAGTTATCTTCACGTTTGGAGTGCTACAAGCTTTAAGAATTTTAGAGAAGCTTCCACTTTTGTAGTTTTTATTTTTTATTTTTATATTTTTTTATGAGTAATATTTTGTGTGTTTGAACTTTTGGTTTTGAGTTGTTTTGTTTGTAAGAATATTTGTATTATATTTTTTTGATAGTGAATTTCGAGTGTCTAGGGTTGGGCCAAGAGGGTCCTCTTTCATCATAGCATTGATAAGACCTTTTCCTAATATGAAAGAATTGAGAAGACGCACCTCTTGTGTATTGAGAGACTCGGTAAAATAGACATGTCAATATGAAGTCGAACCACTTAAATTTTGAAAATTTTAATATTATATATAATTGTTATTTTTATTTTTTTTTTACCTATTCAACACTTTTTTACTTCTTTGTTAATCTTGGAACTTGCATTTGTTACAACAGGTTTAAAGGTGACGAAAAAAATGAAGATAAATAATCAAACAAAAATGTGTTAGCAATAGCTAGCTCTTCCCTACAAAAGCCCTAGTAAAACTGATTTCTCTTTCTATTTTTAATTTTTAGACTCCATTTACTTCGACGTAAAATGGTTTTTGCGGAAAAATATTTTTAGAGAAGTTATTTTTTTCAAAATATTTTCTATCAATAACATTTTTTGGCATTTACCACGCACGACGATTTTTTTTTATTTTTTGGTAATATTGGAAGGCCGGGAGACATGAAAATTGGGTTCATTGCAATGTTTGTGATAACAATGGCTATTGGGGTCTACTATGTAATCAGTAGGTATGTTGGTATCAAGTAAATTATCGTCATGGAGTCATGTCATTGGTACTAGCGTGTTCTTATTGGTCCCATTAGTGAATCCAGTTGCAGAAAAAATCATAGAATTGGAAAGAAAATATTGGGATATGAGTACACAAAGAAAAGTGTTATCATTTTGCTATAGATGAGAGTGAAGGTAGTACTGTAGAGAAAATGGATAATGAAGTGAAAGAGAGAGAGGAAGCTGGTGAAGTTTGTGAGGTTAGTATTAAAGAGAAGATTGGAGTTAAGGTGATGGTTCGCGCCGGTTTCGTTCAAGTTCAGTTGGGTCCAGGCAAGTCTTGGTGGGGTCCTGAGCAAGTCCGGGGTAGGTTCCGGTTAAGTTTCGGGCGAGTTCTGAGTAAGTCCTGGCAAGGTCTTGAGCGAGTGTTGGCAGGGTCCATCGTTTTGAGAATAAGATGCTCAAAGTCAAAAAAATGGTTTACTGTTTTCAAAATCATAAACCATTTTCCAAAAATTAAAGAAGAATTTTAGGTCAAAAGAAAATATTATCCATTAACCACTATTTTACATCGCAGTAAACACCATAAAATGAGAAAATTATTTTTTGAAAACTATTTTACGTCAAAGTAAACAGAGCCTAATTTTTAATATTTTGTATGGTCCGGTTGGATAAAAGGTGGAAGTGGATTTGGTTTATCTTATTATGGTTTGAAGACATATATATATATATATATATATAAAGGAAACTTCACTGAAAACTCCCGAACTTCTACACGTTTTGAAATATTCTCTAAACTTAAAAATTCTCAATTTAATCTCCTGAAGTTTCAATTGCTCTCAATTTAGATCTCTCTGTTAGATTTTAAATATTACATGGCGTTTATACCCCTGAATTTTGTATAAAATTTTAACTTTCAAAACATTTTTTTATTTTTTAAAAAATAAAAATCAGAATATTTTAGTATTTTGATATTTTAATAACTAAAATTAACGGATGGGTCTAAATTGAGAGTAATTAAAAGTTTAGAGACTAAATTCAAAATTTTTAAAGTTTAAGAAATATTTCAAAATAGATGAAAGTTATGAGATTTTTAATGAAATTTCCCTATATATATAATGAGCATTAATTATTATATATATAGTTGGTAAGAAAAATGAGCATTAATTATTGCAAACCAGATTGTACGGGTCGTCGTGGCAAGTAGTCAGAATTTCTTTAACTTGAAATCATGGAGTTTTTGTTGCTTAATATTGGGTGTTCAACCAGGTTAACTTCTCCACACGTCACAATCTTGAGAGGCAAGGAGAGATCACGGTTCCACTTACAGCTTTTTAACTGTATGTGATGATACAATTGCAGTGACAACGAGGGGACGAAGTTAGATATATTGCGTACAATGTGTTGCAGCCAGCACAGCTCCGCATAGGGTCTCTTGCGGCCACCTCAAAAGCACTTCTGACATCAGACACACGAACTTCATTGAGAGACATGTTCCACAAACTTCGTACAAGAGTGTTTTTCGTTGTGTTTACTACAAGAAAACACAAAGAAAGCCTACGGTGGGGATCAGTTTAAACTTCTTTTTAATAAGTAAAAGTCAATACATGGAATATTAAATATATGTGAGAGGTGAATTTACGAAATCAAGATTCGATTTGAGAACTTTGACTCTAGTATTATATTAAATTATTAATTATCTTAAAAGTTTGAGATAAATTTAATTATTTAATTATTACTTTAACAAAAAGACCAATCAACACGTACGGTGACTTATCAAAGGTGAGAGTCGTGAGACACTTGAGGAGCTGGTTGTCCAATAAATTGTCATATTAATTAGAATTATAAGGAGTGTTAGTTTTATTATTCTTTGGAGTCATTTCTTCTATAGTGGTGTCAATCTCGCTAATGAGGTTTTTTCAATTGGTACAATGTTTTCCTCCTCGTCAACATAAAGTTGTGTTTAATATATTATAAACCGTTGTGTGTTGATTTATTCTGCTGCAAGTTTGTACGTGGTCAAAATTGTGAATTGGCTAAAACCCCCTTTCACATAAGGAGGTTGAGAAGTTTGCGAGAATTAGTTATCGAATTAACTAGTAACTAACGTCACGTGGAAGTTCTTGGAGAATTAGGAGTGGCAAAGACCCTCTATTCATGTGGAAGTTCTTGGACCGCTTCAAAGGTCTCTAGATGTGACAATTCTCGGGCACACTTAATTGCAAAATGGGCCGCTTCCCACCTAGTGTTTGGAAGTGTTCCCAAAAACTCTCATTTCCTTTCGGCTTTGAGAATTAGGAATGACAAAGACCCTTGCTTGTAATTTGTTTTTTGTGTTTTGTTTGTCTCCCTCTTCTTTTCCCAAAGTTGCTTAAAAAAAAAAAAACCACCGTCATGGTTTGCCTCCCCATATCATTTACCAAAGTCTATAGCGAAACATGTTAAGATAGCCACTAATTACATCTACAACCGAGAAATATCAGAGTAATTCTAATGCATCATAACATAAATATCTACCGTCTGAGACCGGTCATCAAATTGAATACAAAAATATTACAAACCAAGTCTAAGAAACTTTCAAGTACCATGAGTCTAAACTAAATACCCCAAATTGAAAGAACAACGTAAAATAAAGATGGTTGAACAAAGTCAATAATGGGGTTTCGAATACTTTTCATCGAAAAATTGTTAAACGGGACAGATCGATCATTAATTACGTGGAATTAGGGAAAGATAACTACGTACGTACTACCTAGAGAATCGAACAACACGAAAACAACACCTAGGAGAACTTATATACGGGTCTTCCTTCTTTACAAGTCTAGAACTTACATAGACAACACGAAAACAACACCTTCGTGGATTGGGTTAATTGTGTCACAAAGTAGACTTGAAGTGCAAATTGGACTTTCAGGTGGGGTCTCCATGCTTGTACGACTTGCTTCTTATATAATTATTAGCAAACTTATTAGCAAACAAAAAGCCATAAAATAATAGACATCATGAAAATTCCATTGAAAGTTAAGACATTAAAATATTAATTTTTAGCACCTCCAGGCTCTAGCTGACACATTGAACATGGAGAGGTTATAAACTTATAGATGATCCAAATATATATGGGGCTTGCAGTATGGTATTTTAGCATCTTTGACACATCGAATAATTCAATGATGGGGTCCAGTTCTCATCTGCCAGATCTGCATAGGAAAAGAAATATATAAATTTATATATATACTCAGAACCTCAATAATTTGGTGAAAAACTTAAGTTGACAGGGCAAAATTATGGCACATCGTTGTTTTAGATAAAAAAAATATTTTGGAATTTACTAATAATTAAAACCTTTTTTTTTTTTTTTTACGTTCGCAAGAGGGAGGAGATTCGATCTAGTGACATTCACTTTATTAGGCATGATTTTAGCTGATTGAGCTACTTATTGGAGACAAGAACCCATATATAGATGAGCGTAATAAACATCCGGAAGTGAGATAAACTAAATTATTATTTAGTTAAATGGTTTCTTATTAAATGTGAAATATTCTAAATGGGGTTAATTAATAGGAAGGAATGCATCAAGTGAGTGGATTAAGTTGCCGTTTTATCCATCAAATGCACAGGATAATGACGGTAAACAAGGAAGACCCATATATATATACTCTTTATATCTTCTCAGAATTGAGGTAACTCTTAGAATTATTATCGAATGAAAAAATAATTCAAAGAGAAAGGCCCATAAATTTTGTAATAGTTTGAGCAAACAATGTAAAAAACATTTGGTGGGGAAAGTGGAGTAACTAATTAAATTAATCAGGCATCACCAAAACATGCAGCAACAAGAAAACAAAAGAAAGAACAATATTCAAAATCTGATCCTAAGACATGCAACAAGAAACCAAAAGCATATAAAAATAGATTAAAACAACACTTTCAACCAACATCCAAGCATCGATCCCGGCGAGAATTTTGATCCCCCTTATCTTTTTCGCCATTCGTTCTCATACTTTACATTAATTCTTTATATAAAAAATCCCCACTTCAATTAAAAAATTATTTTCAATTTAATACAGAAAAATTGTAGCGCACACAGATTTATAACTTGTGTAGAAGATGGGAAAGCCTTATTTTTCAGCAATAAAAATATAAATTAATGCCCTATTCAATTAGAATAAAAAAATTTTAAAAAAAAAATGCAAAGTGGTGTAGTGGGTTCATAGAATTAACAATCACAATAGTTACAACTCTTTCCAAAACCAAATTTTGACCCCCACTTGCTGCAGAAACTTTTGGAGCTTTTGTGGCAGCAAATTTCTCTCGGATGTACGTTGATGACTGCTTCAAACTTTCTTTAATTATGCCCTCAGTTAGTTTATTACGCTTATCTATTTTTAATAAATTCCAAAATATTTTAATCTAAAACAACATATATATTGCCATAACCTTGAACTTTTCACCACCAATAATACATATTTTTCACCAAATTGTTTTTTCTTTTGTCAACTTCCTATGCAAATCTGGCAGACGAGAAAATAGACTGCGTCTGCGAATTATTCAACGTGTCAAATTAATTAATTAGGTGTTCAAATACTGCAACCCACCTAATACCCATAGATTTGGATCTCCTTAATTACTCAACGTGTCAAATTAAGGTGCTAAAAATTAATATTTTATTTTATTTTTCTTTTTGTGAATTTTCAGTGTAATATTCGTGATCGATCGATCATGCAGATCGAATACGACCGAATACAGATCAGTTTATCTATATATCTACAGCCATGTTATAATTAATAATCTTTTATTAATTTTATTTTCTTTTGTTTGCTGGCTTATTATAATAAACAGCAAGTCATACAAGTTACAAGTATATATGATGGAGACCATGCATGCACCCGAAAGTCCATCTGCACGTGGAAGTCCAATTTGCACGTACAAGGATTAATCGATCCGAATTCAATAAGAAGAGCTTCTTTTAGCTACATTTAGCTATTTTTGCCATTTTTTTCTACTCCAACAGAATAACTTCATATTAACTATTATACCTTAACTGTTACAATGAATAACTATAAATAGCTATTCATGGTAGGCTGTAGCACATTAGATTGAATATAATATTATTTAATTTAATATTATTTCTAGTATAATATAATATTATTTTTAATATTGATTTTTTTTTTTTGGTATTCGATCTTCTCATTTTCTCTCAAACCCTTTATTAGTTATATTACATATATTTATTTTTTGTTATTATTAATGATTTTTATATATGTGATTGTTTTTCCTTTAATTAAGTGTTGACAATAATATAATAAAAAAAGAATAAGAAATAATATTTTAAAGCAAGTAGCCAATGGAATAAAGAATCTGTTGGAGTTGACATCAAAGAATGGGTAGCTAAAATAAATAATTGTATTTTTTAACTAGGTAGAATACCTCTTAATGCTGAAAATGCTCTTAGCAACACAAGTTTGGCCAACTCACGAAGGAGTGTATTTCGGAAGATCTAATCACAATTGTTCTAAAATAATTGATATAACATGAATTTTCTTCTTCAAACATTGTTGTTTACCAAATTCATGTAATCCGTTGTTTTATAATTACAAGTTGCATGAGGGTTATCTTGGATTATTTTAGGTTAAATGTTCCTCATTAAGCTTACGAAATCCACGTACAAGAGCTATCTTCTTCAAATTAAAATTGGATAGTCAAATCGATTTCGTGATGTTTCCTCTTTAATTTGAAGTGCAATGAATCTTATAAAAGGCGAAGTTCACTGCATGGATTAAAATATATATATATATATATATATATATATATATATATATATATAGAGTGCATTACACGTAACATTCTTTTGAAAGAATATTAATATTACACGTAACTTGTTAAAATAACTGCACGTTATTTTGTATTTTCTCGATTAGGACTTTTTCAGCTTTATCGTGTTTATTTTTTCTTCTTCTATATATTATGTCCCTAGTTGGGTAGTTGAATATCCATTGTTTGAAGAAGAAATTTTGTAATCCGTTATTTTAGAACAAGTAACGTGTTAATTATCTTAGGTTTAATTTGACTTGTATCGCAAAGTGGGCTTGTTATCGATTATTTTAGGGAAAGTACATGGAAATTATTTTTTGAAACTAAAGAAGTATTTTTTGTCAAGCTAATTAAAAATATTTTTGATTCACCAAACATCGACAAAATACGAAAAACAGTTTACACCAAAACAAACAGATCCTTAGCCGCAAGCGTGAAATAATATCTCATGTAAAACTCAAAAGAATGACTCGTGAGGCATTTAATACTAAGGCTGCTTTGATAAAGCCTAACAAAAGGTTAGACCTCTTTACTAGAAAATGATCATCTTCATTTCAAATGAAATGGAGTATCCATTTAGTGCATTTAAGAGGGCAATATTGTATTTATTTTTTTAGGGGCAAATTTTTTAAATAAGTTTATCCTCCTAAATGCACTAAATGGATACTCTCCATTTCATTTGAAATTGAGAGGATCCGTTTCCGCTTGCTAACCTCATCATGGGTAGTAATCCACATTAATTTTTTTTTTTCAAAGTTCATTTTCATTCAAAGCATGTAAATCTCATGCTAATATGCCTTGATATCTATAAACATATTTAAACTTGTAGGTTTGATTATCACAATGAAATCATGCTAATAATACATAATATTAATTATGAAATATGTAAAACATTTTAACTGTTAGTCAGTAAATCTGTACTTAAAACTCTTTATTATATCCTAATTAATATGCTGTGCCAATATGCTTCCACCATTGTCTGCATTTCATTATAACTATATGTTAGGTTTCAGGCTTATCTAGAAACCTAAAATGTTACTTGAACCCTAACTATCCTCCTTTCCTCTTTAAAAGGTCTTAAATTTTCTGATATGGGCAGTCCCGGTCGATTGGATTGCAGCCGCTTAGCGACCTAAGCTCTCTATTTTATTTTTCTTGGTTGAACAATATTCAATTGGTTATCAACCAAGACTCTAAGGTATATCTTTTACTCTTAGCTCAAATTGGACTTCGGTCGAAGCTTTCGGGTAAAATTCCGATAGTTAGATGATTGACTAAAAATCCTTAAAATTGTTAAAAAAAAAGGGGGGTGGTAAAATAACGAAAATATCTAAAGTTTAGAAACTAAATTTACATTAAAAAAAAAATCAACAAAATAAACCTTAGGATCATTGAATCACCCCCAACGCCTGGAGGGTATGGCGAACCACCCCCAGTTCGGTGGTTTGGCCACCCAAAAAATGGGTATTCATGTCATTACATAATTATGGTATTCTAAAATCTGCCTTATGTTTGATAATTTAGGCATATGTATGTGTTAATTTTGGTGCAGAAAAACAGTGCAATTGTAGGAGCAATTACGGGTGTGGCACTGGTGGTCCGGCGCGCTGCTTACATCTGACGACTCTTCCCATGAGCAGATTGTGCAAAGGGCGATTACTGGAGTAGCAAATTTTGACCATTGCAAATCTTCTTACCGGGATATTTAAAGTGGTGATAGGGTGATACGACACCAAAGAAGTTTACGTTACCTTCTGTTTGGTTTGATATGACATTGTTTGAACCTGTCTAAGAATGTTTTGTCTAGGACTTCCTATGAATTGGTAATTTCCCTTGATCATTATCATCAAGAAATGTAAAGGTTTTGGGCCTATGGCCCATTTATGTTCTCGTTCATTCTGGTTGATTGCCCAAGCAAGAATAAATCTTTATTTTATAAATGTTTCTCTTGGCCTAGATGTCCTAATGAGCCATTCTTTCACATTTGGGGTGAAAATATGAGTAATGTTGAAAAGATTGAATCTAAAGGTTTTGGGCCAATGGCCCATTTATGTTCTCGTTCATTGTGGTTGATTTTACCCAAGCAAGAATAAATCTTTATTTTATAATTGTTTCTCATGGCCTAGATGTCCCAATGAGCCATTCTTACACATTTGGGGTGAAAATATGAGTAATGTTGATAAGATTGAATCAATGCGTTATCAGTCATATTTGATAATAACGTATCAGCAATAATTGAAAAGTCGTTGCTAATAACCTTTCTCAATAAGACAATCGTGACAACTTTTTGTCGTCGCTGATGACCGAATTTTTTGTAGTGGTATAAGTAGCTACAACTTACGAAGTGTGAAGTGTATAAGATATAAATACTAACCTCTACGAGTTTTGAGTGCATAATTGTGTACATGCATATATGTATAATTGTATATAAACATAGCATGTTTATTGTATATAAATTTCAGTGTACACTTGATTGCATGCCCACATAATACGCTAATAAGTACAAATAGTAATGCTACGTATCATTCTTTTTACCGGATTAATGATTATGTTTACCAGATTAATGATTCTGAGGTCCAATTTCCATTCTACTCACATATAATATGTTAATATACATTGGTAAAATGAGTTGCGTTCACGATCATTAACCGAGTCGAGATTTGAGTCAAGTTTAGACGAGTATACCGTGTTTAATAATCGAACTCAACTTTGTGTCCACAATCCATTCATTTATTGAATGAACCGGATTCAAATCTCTATCTGAACCGAGCCCGTTATTTTCTCTTAAGAGCTCTAGTTAGAAGAACAGTATCCCAGTGTTGAGGGTCACCAAAAAGTCCTCAATTTTATCTTCAACTTGACAACATATATATATATATATATGAAAGAAAAATAAAAGGGGAATAAAAATACCATTTTTTCTTGTTGAAATAAAAATAACTCTTGAATCATACGACTACGGACTACCTATCCAATACTCAGTACTCACTCTATTTCCTAAATCAGATCCCGACTACCTCTGGATCTTTTTACTTCTCTGGTCAGACCAACATATTTCTCACACACAAATTAAAATTGAAAACCTAACAAGTTGCAACTTCTGAAGCCTGTGCTTAAAAAGTTCATAATGAAAACCTGACAAGTTATTTGCCATAATTTATCATCAATATTGACCATTAATCACCTCAACCACCTTCTAAGGTCACTGGTTGAAGAAGGAGAAATCTCACCGCCAAGACTATCAGTGCAGCATGAGGAATAGTTGGACTGACGCTCCATCCCAAAATGTGTTCCAGCAACACTCTTAAAGCTTGGACTCCTCAAGTTATGCCCATGACCTCCATACCCGATTCCCAAACCATAAGGGTCCGGTGCCGGGAACGAAAGCCGCTTCTTCGCGGCTGACCCAACTCGCTCCTTCTCCGGTGTTAAGGGCCTCTGCCTTGGGCGCTCTGAGACCGTACACGAGCCTTAGCAGACTCGGTTGCGGCCATGTAATTAGGCAATGTAGCACAACCAGTGACACCACTACTTGTTCCACCCCTGCCAGGTTGATTCAGGGTACCATTGTAACAATAGTTGGACCTTAAGCTTGGTGTTTGAGATGTATTGTAGTTTCTATCTTCTCTAGAGCAATGAGGGCTCGCAGACCGGACTTGGACAGGCCGGGTTTTCGATGGTGAGGGTGTGGCAGGGGAGTGATGCGGGTGCAGATTTTGGTGGAATCTGTGGAGCGGGGAACTGGGTCTTTGTTGTTGGTGTTGGTGATGCTGATTCTGATTAGGCCTCCGGAAAGTAGGAGCTAAGTATGAGTAAGGCTGGGAGGTATCCATTTCCACGGTTTTGATGGGGTCTCTTTGATCAGTTGAGGCTCTTCCCCGGGAATCCCACGGCTTCGTGGCCATCCAACGGTCGAGCCATTTCGGTCTCTCTTCGAGCTCGTCTTCATTACCAATTGATGGGCTCCTGCCAGTCCTCCAAATCTATGATGGGGATTGAAAGTTAGAAAAAAAGAAGCTCACGGATATGACAAAACTAAAACAGAGGCCACCGAAACAGAGTAAGAGCCGCAGTAGTGGATAAGATAAAACCTGTTGAGAAAAGGAGTGAGACAAGGTCTTGTCACGCTTCATCGCAGTTTCTTTTCTGTGCTGCAACATGGCTTTCACTTCTTCAACTGTGTGGGGGCGTTCATCCCAATCATCTGCTACACTACTTCCTCTCTTGACTGTAATTACCCACCCAAAAAAAAAAAAAACCAACTTGAGCCGTTGCAGCTTAACAGTGTCAAAAGGTTTCTGTTTGATTGACATTTGGGAAGCAGGAAAAGGGCTTAATGGATTTTACCATCATTCTGCTTCTAAAAAGCAAGAAAAGTAACTTTGCCTTCGGATCAAACCAAACTTACAATCGATTTTCTTTCCGAAATGTCTTGAAGATACTGCGACTCCCAAACGCTATTTGTGTCGCTGAATGTGGATTTTCTGGTGCCGTCATGGGAGAGCCTCATGCGTTGGTCAAGCACCCTAGCCTGCACCCGGACCAGCGCTTGCATGCACCTAAGAGTCATCTTTGCTTGCTTTCTAACATTATGACCTCTCACCAAAGCCTGCAACTTCACCAGCCCCTTAAGCGCACGGAGCGCTCTCCTCGCCTACACCAACACACGGTCATACACTGTCGCACAACGCGAAATGGCTAAATACTCTTTCTTCTTATAGAAAACACAAGGTAGATCTGTTGATCTTTGGCTTACCAAATACCCTCTAAAAGCTGTCTGGATAACAACGGCAGCAGAGTGCTCTTTGGCATGATTAGTAGGCCTGGTCAGCCGAGCCACCTCCACCGCCGCCTGGGCAGTGGCCATTGCAGCCTCGGCAGTGGCCACCGCAACCGCAAGCGCTTGCTTTCGCTCCGCAGCCGCCTTCGCTGCCGACTCATGGTTAGTCGATGCAGCAGCGGCCTTTGTAGAGGTTTGCTGTGGCTCCGTTTCTTGGTTTGTGGGCTTCCTGAATATCCATCTTCGCTTCTCTCTCTTCTGCGGGAGGACGGATAAAGATCATGATTTGCAAAGTTAAGGAAACAAATCAAGAAGCGAAAGAACGTTCATTAATAAACAAAAATAGAGATTAATAACAGTTTCACACCTTTTCTTCATCCTCTTTAGTGGGGGATCTGAAAGCCCTTTTGACAGCAGTCAACCATGAGCTACCTCCCTTCTTCCCCATCAAAAGATGAGGTAAAATCCAAGCTGCATTTACAGCGAATCGGCTAAAATAGATGACAAAGACCAGAGAACTTTCAGGGTAAAGATGATCCGGTCTTGTGTTACCTCTTTAACCGTGCATGTGTTCGGAGGCGTGTGAGAGAGAGAGGGAGAGAAAAATAATAATTATAATAATAATGCAAGTGAGGGTGAAGCATCAGGCTCTGACGGATAAACTGTAGTGGTGAGCTGGGAGAGAATCTACTGCATCTGTTCTTGGTAATGGTAAACGTAGCGCCAAGCTTCCATGAGATTAGATCGTACGCTCCCAGCTCATGTCATCCAAACTCTGCTCAAAAGTTACTCAATTTTTATTATACTTCCTTACCAAAGTTTTTTTAAAAAAAATTGTAATTTCTAAGAAATTATTGTGATGTAGAAAATACCAACATTTCCTTTTGTTAATTTGATTTAAAGGGTATTTTTTGTTATTAATTTGAAAAAATATTTTGGGAAGACGGTGACATGCGGTGTCAGGGTGTGTACGTGAACAGCTTTACTTATCGAGTGAGGGTGAAATCGAGGAGCTTGGAAGCCACGAGAGCACGTTGGGTGCACATGAACCCAAGCCCCAAATGCCCTTTTTTCTTTTTCTCAACAATAATGTGATTCCTCACTTTATGTTCAGAAACAATTGCGCACCCGGCACCCCTCATGGCTATCACGTGCTGGCAGCAGCTGATGGACCATGGCGGTCCTCAATCTGATCAAAGTTTAGTCGGCAGGTGGCTGCATTGACTATTTAGTCAATGCCAGGAGGCCTCGTTGGATGCCTCGTGGCTTTCGCGATATCGAAGACTGGTCAAACTGTGCTGATTCCCTTGATCTTGTTTTTAAGTTGGTGATCTCATTTCCGATACCACAACAAAATTATAGATCTTGGACAGAGTTCTTCTGTACTTAAATCTTTGACCAGGCCAATCTTTGGGTTAATTCTTTGGCAAAGTTTAAGTGCAGATCCATTAATGAGGTTTGCGTTGACTTAATTAAATAGATTACCAAGCCCACCAAGTATAATTAGTAATTTTTATTTTTCGGTATTATTCTGAGTGATACGAATTGTTTAATGATTAGCGATTTAGTATAGCATGATTTCACGCTCGTTATCTTTTTTTACCCGTATAAACATTCAAATTTTATAGTTATTGATTAATTTGAGGATAGATGAGGATTCGGACAAGTAGCTCTACTAAGTTGATATTTGAAGAGTCTGACCCGCTCTTAAGTGCCTTTTGTATGATACCTTTTTGAGATTTTTTAGAATGTATTATCAATTTTACGATAAACCTTTGATGGACAGGTAATTTTGCATGTGTTAGATTATGGTTATTGATTTAAGATTTGTTCTACAATCAAATTATATTTGACTTGGACGTTGTTATGAGATCAAGACTTTTGATGATCATCTCTATATTATGAAGCTTTATTAGTTACTATGGTATTGATATTATTGTGGATGTGTTGGTAGTTATCAAATCAAACACAAGACACTTAAAATAAAAACTATATAAATATATATATTTTTTATTATGAGTGATACATGTCATGGTTTTTATTGGCTTTGAAGTAACACGGTGATATAATCATTAAGTTTTTATGGAATTTTATTGTAATGAGTAATTTGTTAGAGGGATTTGGCTTACATGCTGTAATTTAAGGTTAAAAGGAAGACTTATATCTTTATTGTGCCATTTAAATGATGTGACTCTTAAATTAACTATTGAATTTGTAATAAATTAATATTAAATTTAGATCAAATAAGAATTTTTGAAATCATGTTAGTTTTTGAATGACACAAGAAAGACATAAGCCTTCCTTTTAGCGTTATTCAATTTTGTTATTTGTGCGTACTCCAAAGAGCTCTTCGACCATTTAATATGACAAAGAGTTTATTATAAATCAAATAACCCAAATTGATTGATTTTATATTTTTCCCTTCCTCCGTTTGTTTCGGTGTAGATTATATATATATATATATATAGTTTATGTATTTTTTGATGATTGAAATAATAGTAAAATTGTAACATATATAGGGGAAACTTCACTTATCCTTTAAACTTTCTTGGTTTTTGTAGACACATTCTCAATGTTAAAAAACTCTCACTTAGGTATATCAAATTTTGATTTTCTCTCACTTTGTCCATTCCGTATAGAAAATCATTCGCAATGCCAATTTTAACCCTGACTCCAAAACTACACAGTTCCTAAAACGATATGATTTTAGTTTTGAGTCATAGATAAAATTGGTATTCCGTTAAGATTTTCTGTACAGAATGAGCAAAGTGAGAGAAAACAAAACTTTGATGTACTTAAGTGAGAGGTTTTGAATGTTTGAGGTATTTGTAAAAGTGACAAAAGTTAAGGAGAATAAGTAAAGTTTCCCCATATATGTATTTTGGTACTGGGTATTCAAAGCTTTGTTCCAACTAATCTCGATGGTGCACAGGCCCTCGGCAATAAGCTTTCCGCAAATACATATCGGTTAATTCAAGAGTCGAACCCTTAGTCCAATGACCTTAAGAAGCAATTTTATAAAACCCTTTTTTTTAGTTTAAATTTCTTATTTTTAACCTGATAGACCATTGCTGGAAGTCTCCAATGGTTTTCTAACATTCTGAATGACTGTACGAGTATATTTTATAAAAAATGTTTTTCATATTTTCAAGTATTTGTTAGGATCGAAATAATAGTCAAATTAAAAATATTTTTAGTTAAAAAAAAAAGTTTTGAAAAATGGTTTATGATTTTAAGTTTTGTTTTTCAAGTTTTAGTTTCTCGGTTTCTCCTTCTTAAACTGTCGGACTACCGCCGGAAGTCACCAACTGTTTTCCGACTTCGTTAGTTTTCTATACGAGGCAAATATTAAAAAATATTTTTTATAATAAATAATTTTGTTAACAAATATATATATAATTTTTTGTTTCTATTTGCTAACAAATAATATTTGGCTTCATAACAAATGAAACTAAATCTTAATTGAATGAGATCAAGAAGTGAAGTTAACCAAACAAAGTTCACGACGTCACCTTTATGATATCACTGCTCTTTCAAATCAAAACAAACTCCAAATCACTTTTAACTAACATAGCCTATATATTCGATTATTTTCCCTTTCCTTGTACGACTCTATTTAAATCGTTAACTCCAATTTTTGGTAAATATTATTTCCATGTAATCAATAATTATATTTATAAGACGTGCACATGAACCGACTGTTATAGCCCATTGGGTTCTAATTGTCGATGGGAGGCTTGGGAGCGAAGAGAATGTGCTTCCTTAACCTAATTGGCTAATTTCACCGTTTATTTGCTGTTTCTTTGTCCCCAGTTAAAAATTAATTTCGGAAAAGAGTAGAGACTGAGAGAGATGAAAGGGTCTAAAATGAGGAAGTATAAGAGAATGCAAAGGATTAACAAAGAGGCTGAAGCAGAGGATTGGTGTTTCGTTTGCAAAGATGGTGGGGAGCTTATCATCTGCGATTACGGGTGAGTGTTTTTTGGCCTTTTCCTTCATTTTTTTTGGGTTTCTTGTTGCTATTTCTGAAAAAAGCTTTCGATTTTAGTATGCGTATTCATGAAGAGGGTGGGACGGGAACTGTCTTGTCCTGGGCGACACATGTTTGTTCTTTGGAATACGACAACTTTCTCTTTGTTCTCAGTCATAACTAGCTTTTCCTTTCATCGTTTTTTATTCTCTCTCTCTCTCTCTCTCTCTCTCTCTATGAATGAAATGCTATACACCATTTTGTTGATGTGCAACAATGGAGTCATTGTTTAAAAAAAAATAAAAATCATAGGCAAATTGAAAGTGGATAAAAAATTTGACCGTGCAAGTGAGATAAAGATTTGGTGTAAAAAGCCTGATGAAAAAGATAGGGATTGTTTAGAAATACCCAACCATAATTTATTAGTTTAACCCACCTTTGTCAATGTCTTCAATATAACCAAAAAAGAGAGGAACTTTGAAAATTATATTAGTTGGGTGTTAAGGTGAAAGAGGCACAAGTAGTTCATCTTTTGGCAGAGCAAAGAGCGACTGGTAATGCCTGAATTGCCACTATTTTCATTCTGGCTGGTTGATTTTGTTTTGGCTGGCACATTTGATTTATGTTTTTTTTATTTTTTATTTTTATTTAATCTTTAATTTTTAATTTTGTACCCTTGTTGGGATTAAGGGCAATTATGTATTTTTGGATTTCGGCTTTGAATAGTGGATTAGCCAAATCAGGGACCACATGTGCACATGTTTGCACTATTTAATAACTTTTTTTTTTTTTTTTGGGTGGAGTCTTTTGTAATGTTGCATTCGCTGTCCCTCACTATTATGTGAAGGATGGAAGATAGTGTGATTGGTGGGAACAATGGCCACTCTCCTCTTATTTTTATTTTTTTATCTAAATCAAAAAAGAAAAGAAAAACAACGAATAGTTCCCTTTTAGAAAGGAAAGAAAGGGGATTGGCTCCCCTTTCTTTAAAACCATTTTATTATCTTCCATTTTGATATAGATGTAAGACGTGCACATGTAATGGGTCTAATAGGATTCATATAATAATAGTTGGTAGGATCCATAAAATAGTTGGATTTTTTTAGTTGGTTAGTAGGCTTAGCTGATTGGATTCTGTTAGTTGGTTGGTGGGCTGAGTGTAAATAACTGAATGAGTCTATATAAAGAGCCCAGTTTAGTGATAAAGATATGGAAGAAGAATAATCAAGTTTGTTTCATTTCTTTGTAAGAGGAGGCTGAGCACTCGAATCACTCAATACATTTTCAATACAGATATTACAATTCCTTCATATCTATCATTCCATTTAACCAACCTTATCTTCTACAGTTCACAAATACAAACTGGAATATAAAAGTTACAGATTTACAATAAACCTGTGACAAGTGGTATCATAGACCAAGATTCAGGTTGATAAAAACAAGTTTTGTTTGATAATGGCGGAAGATGCAAGGAGTTCTCAAAAGACAGAATCTGTGGCATTGTTACAGAAAGACCAAGATGAGTTCAAGATAGAAATCTTGAAGAGTAAAGCAGAATTTCAAGAAGCAATTCGCAAAAGCCAAGTAGATTTTAAAGAAGCACTCCAGAAAAGTCAAGAAGCCTTGCAGCAAGTGCAGTAGATGTCAGTTTCAAATCAGAGGTTGGAAGAAGTGATCAGAGCCAACAAGAGCTTCCCAAATTTGATGTGCATAATCTTTTGGCTTGGAATACAAGATACACCAATTTTACTGACTAGAATAGTTTTGTGAAAGCAATGCAAATTCATTTTGGACAAAGTTTATATGATAAACCTATGGAATCTTTAATAAGGTTGAAACAAATATGTTATGTGGAGGAGTGCAAAACCCAGTTTCATCCTTTTGATTTAACGCTGAATTTTGATGGGAGGGTTGACTTGAGAAGTGGGTACAATCAAATTAGAATGAGTGATGATGAATGGAAGACTGCATTCAAGACACCAACTGGGCTTGATTGAGAAATGTAAGTTGTTGAAGAACAACTTGAACAACTACCAAAAGTGCAATGAGATGGTATTGAAGATGTGCTTGATGTCAAAAAGTAAATTGACTTCGAACTAGTGAAAGTAAATTGATAGTTGAATAGGTGTTGAAGAAAATTGATCATGAGTTGTATGCTGAAACAACCAAGGTTTTCTCGTCGAAGCGAAGTTTTTTCAAACTCGTAATGATTGATGCAGGAACATTTAATCCCAAAACAAAGATAGCCCTCTAGTCTATTTTTTCTAATCCATTAGCTATCTTTAGACCAATATTTTATTATCATTTTGTGCTTTATAATATTATGTTTTTAGTATTTTAAAAAGATTATGTGACTACCATGTGATGTTTAATGAAGTTGGATGGTTAAAATTTATTTGTTCTATGAAAGATGAAGAGCTAGGATTTTGGGGTTACTAAAGGCTATTATAGTATTAAGTAGTCTCTTTTGAGACATTGTATGCAACATTTGTCTCTAATATATGATGTTAGTTTTTAGAAATTGGTTTCATTTGAACGTTGGTTGTAAATCAATTTCATCACCCAAGTGTTTTGGTGTGAAAAAGATGGGTCTTTGCATATTCTAGTGTAAGAAGTCACTTGGTTGTCCAATAGAAGTGTTGATGTCCCTTGTTATGAAGACTTTGAAGAACAACCAGTGTTAGAGGTCATATAGAAGTGTTGGCGTAGATTCAAGAGCACTAGTTTAATAACAGTGTCACTTAAACGTCAAAAAGAAGTGCTATTGTTGGAGATCTGAGGGCACCAGTTTAACGAAACTTAGATGTCAGATAGAAGTGTTGACGTCGTGGAGGTTCGAAAGCACCTGTTTGACTTCACTTAGACGCCAAATAGAAAATATGACATCATGGAGGTTCGAGAGCACCTGTTTGGCAATGCCTCTTGAACTTTAGATAGAAGTGCTGATGTTGCTTGCCAATGTTAGAAAAGTTAGCGATGAAACCTCAACTGAAGTGCTGACGTCAAAAAGGATCTCATGATGCCATGGGGAATTCTGCACTTAAAAAAATCCAAACTTTTAGACATTGAGCTGACCTTATCCCTTCATTCTCCATTGTTGTATCTAGAGAGTTTTGTATAAAGCTTTATGATTTTCCACTCTTGGAGCTAGTTCTCTCAAACCACACCATGCACAACCTACAACCGCAAAGAGGTTTACTGGTGGGTTGGTAAAGGAGAGGCACTCGTAGATGGTTGGCTATTGGGGAGCTGGAGTAGAGACATGCGGGGAACGGATCTTCCTACTGTTGGTCTTAATATTTTACAAGGTGTTGTAAGTTTACTTTGTGTGTAGTTAGTTCTTCTACATTATAGTAATATCTTCGTTTTGGCTGCTCTGAAGTGATTTTACCTTTGAGGTTCTCTAAGGGTTTCCACGTACCAAAATTCTTGTGTTGATTTTATGGTTGTGGGGTGGTTGTGTTGGGGTTGGAACCCAGTTATTAGTTTTTAGGGTTAAATATTTTATCAGTACCTAGGTTTGTACTTTTTTATTCTAGGTGGTTCTAAAACAGTAACAAATGGTACTTGAGTTATGGGAAAAAAACCAACTTAGTACCTTTGTGAAGTTCCGTTACACCATCACACATGTCACCATATAAAAATGCCATGTGTATTAAAAAAAAAAAACTAAACCTAAAAAAATAATAATAATAAAAAATTGAGAAATTCATGGGGTGGCCGGCCACCCCATTTTGGCCAATGCCACCCCCATTTTGGTCATTGGGGGTGTTTGAGCTATCCCCAAGTCCGGTTTGGGGGTGGCTCCTTGCGGCCGGCCTGGGGGTGGGTGGTTCGGCCACCCTTAATGGCCACCCCATTTTTGCCATTTCGAAGCCCCCCCAGGCTGGCCGTAGCCACCCCATGGCCTCTGGCCCCAAGGCCTTTACAAGAAATTTTCAATTTTTTATTATTTTTTAAGACACGTGGCATTTCTCTGTGACTGAAATGCGGCATTCCATTAGTTTGGACTAACATAACCTAACATAGGTACTAAGTTAGCCTTTTCTTGTAAGTCAAGATACTATTTGTGACTATTTTGGAACCTTAGGTAGGAAAAAATAAAGAACTGCAAACCTAGGTACTAATAAAGTATTTAACCTTAGTTTTCATATGAAATTTCAGGTCCGAGTTCTTGGATTCTTTGGAGCTTAGAAGTTTATCTTTTATTGTTCCAACTTCAATCTTATATTCTTCTCTTGCTTTAATCTTGTTTATTGCTGGAGTTTCTTCTTAAACCTTTTTGTAAGCGTTAATTTGCTTAAAAGGTGTCATCTTTGGCTGGTTCATATCAGATCTACTCTAGATTTGGGTTCTCCTTGTCGTATCAAATGAGTATTTTGTCAATGGAGGTTTTCTACTAGTGTTCAGCTTAACATAGTTCATTTTTTGGGAAAATAATATAAGCTTCAGGTTTGGAATTTCCTTTCTGGCATTACTATAGGTCTGTAGTGATGGTGACTTTCTTCTTATTTTCTAAAGAATCTGCTGAGCCTACTCAGATATATCTTTGGAGAGTACCTCCTACTGCTGAAACTTGAACACATGCATTCCCGAATCTAACTTCTAATTATTCATATGTATCTTATACATCTTGCAGTAATTCATCATGTCTGGAAGGATCATTTTCTCTTCATTTGATTGTGCTTTGTGCATAAGTTTCTCAAGTATGGGGTTGTCATCATTAAGAAACTTGTAAAGCTTGGTTGATCTGTCAGCAACTAGGCTTCATGACGAGCTTGGCCCTTTTATGTACAGTTGAAAATTTATGATATGTTTCTGTGAAATGGAACCATTGTTGAATAACTTCATCATCTTGATCCATTACTATAAGTGTACGTTTCTTTGTGCTACTTATGGCATTCTATACAAACATAAATGATAATATTCAATGGCTTAGTATAGAGCATTATCTATGTTACTTCTTTAATGTATCTGTTCATTGCAGGGATTGTCTAAAAGTTTATCATCCTGGATGCGTGGGAAATGATGTTTCATTTTTTGAGACTAGAGAATCCTGGACATGCAGTAAGCCATATTTCAACTATGATATATTTGGGTTTGGTCTATATTGTCATTTCTGTGAAAATCGTTGTTTATCAAGTATGGTGTGAACTTGGTAAATCTAGCATGCATGAATGCTTGCAATCCATCACTTGTTATATGATTATATTGCATAAGATCAAGCAAGATTTTAGTAAATTTAATGATCATGTTTAACATGTTTTAACCCATCTTGCTGATAGAACTGCACTATATGCTGAAGCTTCCAATTATCCACTGAACTCGACTTATCCCATTTTACATTCTTATCTCACTGCAATTTTAGGTCATTGTTCTTTTCAATCTTATGCAAAATGATTTAAGTGATATTCTTTTACATCTCAGATTGTCATTCATGCTTAATATGCCATAAATCTCCAAAGTTCCATTGCTTGTGCTGTCCAAACTCCGTATGCAAACGTTGCATCGATGCTGCTGAGTTTGCACCTGCTAGTGGGAAGAATGGATTCTGCTGTGAGTGTTTGAAGCTTGTTCTACTTGCAGAAGAAAACATCGAATATGACTCTGATGGGGTATGTGCAGTAATCTTACGAGCTTAGTATGAAAGATACAGATTTCTGCTTGAATGCATTCTTTTTCACTCCTAAAATGGGGGTTGTGGTTCCCGATACTCTGTAGAGAATATGACCCCGTCAACTTTTTAGAGCACTAAACTTTCAAATTGGTGTCTACGTTTTAGGGACATGCACAGTTGGTTCGGTTTGGTGTTTTGGAGAAAATGCACACCAAACCAACATAGTCTGTTTTGTGGATTAAAAAAAACAAAAAACTAGCAATTGACCGATGGATATGTGTAACTTCATCGTACTGGGGATGTATTGGTCAATCGGTTTTGGCGTGGGTTACTCGGTGAGAAATTGAGGGGGAGAATTGAGAGCATACTGGGTGGCATAGTGACTGGTTGAGTGCAATGCTGCTGCAAGGGGCGGCTCAATATAAATTGGGGCCTAAGGTGAACGGTTTGGACAAGACCTTTTTAATTTCAATATATTGATATAATAAAATTTTATATCATACAAAATATAACAAAGTTATCTAAAAAATCATTCTTCTTGCTTCTTGATATGCAAAAATACCAATTAAATTTATGTGTTCAAGTTTCTTGAATATATCATTTTTAATGGAGAACATGATAATTCATTTAATATTTTTGTGACATAGTCAATTGTAAATAGGATTGTATCAATTTTAGTTTAACAATTCTTTCTACAGAAGCTACTATTGTGGGTATTATCAAATAATATTCTATAAGTAATGTGTGCTTTTGAAAATGAATATAATTTTTTTATATATAGGCCAGTGTTTCAATTAGAATATTTGTTCCTATTTGTAGAACTTCTTTGAATAATTTTAGTTTTGAGAATAAATCTAGACCATCAACGTAAGAATATACACCATGTTTTAGAAAATTCTAAAGGTTAAGACAATATTTTTTCAAACTATTATCATTTAAAGAAAATTTATTAAAATTAAATAAAAAAAACAAAATGCATATGAAACCTACGTGGAAGTGAAGAAATAGCTTGATCTACTTTGTATATGAAACAGCCAATTCTAAAAGATTCTTTAGCTCATTGTGCTATCTTGTTATCAATATTTTTATCATATTGTTACTTTCTACTAATTATTTCACAAAATAGAGGTTCTTGCAATTTCTTTAGATGAAACCAAGGGAAAAATACATTTTACCTCCCTGATACTCATCGTTTTTCACTTTTACCTCCAAAGTTTAAAATGTGACACTTAACCCCTCCAAACTTTCAAATTGTGGCAATTTAACTCATTTGGCCTTTTTATTTCCAAAATGCCCTCATCACTTTTTTTTTTAAAAAAAAAAATCCAAAAGAAAGAAGAAAAAACCAAAAAAATATATAAATATATGCTGGGGTGGCTGAACCACCCCATAGGTGGTGGCCGGCCACCTCGTTTGGCCCGGGGTGGTTTGGCCACCCCCAGGCCAGCTGGTCTGGGTGGCGAACCACCCCAAGGGCTGTTGTGAGTCATTTTCAAATGGGTGCCACGGTTGTGGTGGACCAACCTGGCCCGCTCGACCCACCGCAAGAACTGGAGTGCGTTGAACGCTGTGACCGAATCAGGAACTGGGTTTGGATTCTGATCGACAGAGGAGATTGAGTCATCGGTGGAGGTGAAGAAGTGGATGAGATTGAGTGTGGAAGGGTTTGAGGTTTTGGTAATGTTAGGAAAAACCCTAGAGGTCCATCGATAGGGTTTAGACGCAGAAATGTAAGCCAAGGGCAGCCGACCCACCCCTTGGGCCACTGGGGTGGTTCGCTGCCTCAGATGACGGGGTGGTTCGACCACCCCCCGGCCAAACGGGATGGCCGGCCATCCTATTTGGTTTTTGAATTTTTTTTTTTTTTTAAAAAAAAAAAATGTGATGAGGGCATTTTGAGAATAAAAAGGCCAAATGGGTTAAATTGCCACAGTTTGAAAGTTTGGAAGAGTTACATGTCACATTTTAAACTTTGGAGGCAAAAGTGAAAATCAGTAGATACTTCAGGGGGATAAAATGTATTTTCCCCTGAAACCAAAATATCTTTAAATCCATTTCTTTATTAATCTTTAAATAAGCTAATTGTTAGAGATAAAAAATCTATTCTCTATGTGAGTGGATTTTTTAGAAATGAATCTAAGTTATACCTTTAACCATCTCTCTCACGTGTCTTAAATAATTAAATTGTCTCTTAGCCTTCTATTTCACATGGCAAAGATGGCTTTTACCTTCTCTTGATTTTAACTTTTTTTTTTCTTAGCAAAATTCCTTCTTGACAGCAAGAGGCCGCACTTGGTAATCATCTCTTGATTTTTTTCTAATGCAATTTGACCGTTATAGATGCCTTTCTTGCTTCATATTCATTTAATCCTATATTTTTTTTTCCTTAATTACACGCTGACATTGAAAAGCAAAATAGCAAAAGACATTTAAGGTATGTTATGATCTAACCTTGTTAGATAATTAACTTTCAGTTGCCTTCATTAAATTAAAGATGCTAATTTTAGGGGATTTTATTTCTTTAGGGCGCATTTTAATGCTATTTTATAGGGGGCCTTGTTTCTTGGGAGGCCTAAGACAACCCGCCTTAATTGCCCAGCCATCTATCTGGCCTGACCATTACTGAGTGATTGAGTTGCTGAGAGAGACTTCATAGCATAGCGTTTAGATAGTTAAGCAAAGGGTTTTACTGTTATATAAGAAAGATGACAAAATCTTTGGTAGGTCACTAAGTAGAGTTGATTGAATTTGTGGTTATGTCTCTAGATCTTTTTTTCTTTTTTGGATCAAATGAGCATACAATTATGTTAACTTTTGTTTCTTCTTCAACTCTATGGTTGTTGATTTTCAGGGCAAGATAGACTTTAAAGACAGAGATACATATGAGGGCCTGTTCAAGGAATATTGGGAAATCATAAAGGAAAAAGAAGGCCTGACTTTGGATGATGTCTATACTGCGAAAGCCAAGATGAAGAAGGGTGAAAATTCCTGGAGTAGTTCTGGTTCCAAGATGTTGGGTGGTGATGAAAAAGAAGATGAACTCATAATATCTGATTGTGATTTGGATGATATGGAAGAATACAAGCCATTGCGGAAACGGAGGTTGTCCAAGGTGATGGATTTTATAGGTTGGGGATCAAAACCTCTCATTGAATTCCTCAAATCCCTTGGGAAAGACATAACCAAACGGTTATCACAATATGATGTTGATTGTATGATTGCTGAATACATTCGAGAAAACAACCTTGGAGACCCAGAAAATAAGAAGAGGGTTGTTTGTGATGAAAAGCTGCACTCTCTTTTCAGAAAGAAATCAGTATTTAAGAACCGGATATATAAGCTTTTGGGTACCCATTTTGCTGAGAATTTGGTGCAATTAGAGGAGGAATTTGAGGATAAAGATGAAAGCAGTTTTAGAGACGAAAATGAAAATCTTGAGGTATCATGTAAGAAACAGAGAACGTTGAGCACAGATAAAAACTCTCCAGAAGTTGAAGTTGAAAGTTTTGTCCAGCGGACCGGTTATGCATCTATGGTTGCCAAGAACGTAAATCTTGTCTACTTACAGAGAAGCTTAGTGGAGGAGTTATTGAAGCACCATGAAAGTTTTGAAGAAAAAGTAGTTGGAAGTTTTGTAAAAGTCAAAACAGACACCCGTGATTATCTGCAGAAAACTTCTCACCAGCTTTTGCAAGTTACAGGTAATTTTTACAAGGCAAAATGACTGCTGGCATTGTGTTAATTTTTTAGATTAGAGTTTAGATTAATTTTGATTCTTTATGAAATAGACCTTGTTGCACTAACATGAACCAAGAGTAATGCTTTTTGGTAGAATGCTACACAATTACTTAGGAGAGCATAACAGTTAAAATCAACCCTTAATTTTTAGGTTTTTTTACAGGTGCTCATCCAAGGGCTAATATTCACTGCAACATCATCAAATTGTATGGCAGTCGTATAGTAGTCAACGAAATAACAGAACCATGATATTTCAATAACTAATAATGTTTTTTTCTCTCCCTCCAATTGCTTTTACCCTGTCAGGCATAAAAGAAGCCTCATCATCTGGTAAAATCCACAGTGAAATTCTCCTGCAAGCTGCCTGTGTACCTGCAGACATTTGCATTTCCATGCTGTCTGATTCTGACTTCACTGAGGTAACTAAATTGTTTGGGAGGTTTTTCATTTTAAATGATGAAGCAAAAACTTTTTGAAATATTGATCAATTCAAAATGAGCTCAATTGGTGATTTTTGTAGTATCAATCAGAGAATATATTAGGAATGGCCATTTGTGTATTCTAAAATCTGTTCCATTGCACTGTTATTTCTGGCATTAAATAGAGTATCATGTTTGGAATTTGGTCCTTTCGTTGCAATTACCCTCCACAATTTTTGTGTTACTAACTGTGTAGTGTTGTATGCAGGAGGAATGTGAAGATCTGCGGCAAAAAGTGAATAGTGGCCAGCTCAGAAAACCTACTGTTGTATGTAGTAATGACTAGTGCTTATGTTGATATGACCGTTCTACCTCTTTAACATATGCTTCTTCTTTTTTTTTTTCTTTTTTTTTTTTTTTTAAGTAAGCGGTCTTTGCAAAGATTCTTATGTGAAAAGGTTACAAAAGAAACACCAAGAAATGATTTATCCAGAAGGGCAAATTTCTTCTAAAGAACATTGTAGAAAATTCCTCCGCGTGGTTATTCTACTGTGAAGTGAATTTTAAAGTACTTGGCTAGAATAAAATTGCATCTACTGGCATAGTTTCTGAAGGTCTTTGATGCCTTTTCCAATGAGAAAGAACTTTGTATATACTGAAAAACGTTATGGTTCCTTTTGAAACCATGTCATGGAAGAAATGGGTTATTTTTAGATGAGAAAAGTTATGAAAAGTCATCTTTATTCTCACAACATATGTTTTGCAACGACTTAGATATGATGGAAATTTCTTCTCTCCTTTTTTCTTCAAAAGCCAAAGAACCATCTCCTTTTTTGTCTGAACTTACTTCCTCAATCATATCCTTAAAAGGAAATATTCAGTAATAATGCTTCAAACTTGATAAGAATTTGTCACTCTCTTTGTAGCTCCTAATCTCAGCTTGCCATTCCTGGCTTCTTGTGTAAATGCTCTTCATGTCAATTACATAACTGTGTGGAAAAATTACTTGGATAATTGCATGCCATTAATGCCCATTCGTTAACTGTGCAAAATAGTTACCTAGATAATTATGCTTGTGTTAAAATGTGCATGAGTTAATTGCAGAAACTATGTCAAAATGAAGGTAAATATCCACACCCATTACAGAAATAATCATGACGGTATTAAGTTGAGCATGAGTTAATTATCAAGCCAAAAAAAAAAAAAGGTCCAAAGCTGATGACTTTGTGGATCTTGCTGGACAATTAGAATTTGTGGATGCCTTTTAATGCTGAGACTGTCGTTGTGGCTATCATCTCATAATATTTTTCCTGTTGTGATTCTCATGTAGTCATTATTCTGAGTAAATTTTTTATAATTTACAGGGATCCTGAATCAGAAATTCATCCCAAAGATTGATGCAAGCTTTAATTATGTTTGCCTCACTTATTCTTAGACAGAATCTTGTCTAGGTCCTTCCGTTGTATTACTCTTTAACTAGATTAGCAGTAAGATATTATATTTACTAGTTCTCTTCATTTGTACACCACGGGGGCTTTGTTTGTACTTCTTGACATAGTCTAAAAAGCTCTTCTATCAGAAATTTGTTATGCATCTCACTTTACAGCTGCTAGATGATTGTCAAATGTTCTGGTCATCTTTCTTTGTTGCTCTGTCTTCAATAGATTAATGATAGTCATATAGAGAATCAAAATCTGAACCAGAATATGTTGTTTTACAGGTGGAGCTTGAAGATAAGGCCAGAATTCTGCATGCTGATATCACAAAGCATGTATGTTGTCTGATTCAATTATAATAGTAAAAATACATTGTGGTTCGTCTAGGCTAAAATACATTTATGCTTGAATAAATTTTGAATTGTTCCAATTTGGTGGTTCCAATTTGTGCAATACCAATCCTGAAGTTTTCATTTGTTTTTAATTTATTGCCTCAATACAATACTGTACGTTATAACTGTTAAACATCACATGAATTACACCAGACTGAAATGACATGATATTGGTGCAAATAGTTAATAAGAAATTAAAAAAGATTAAAAGAACAGAAATAAACCAAGAAAAAAAAATCCATTCTTTTTACTTTTTTTTTTTCCTTTCTTCTTTTGATTATTCAAATGATCTTTATCACGATATTGTATTGTGCTAGATTTTCTCTTTTGAAAACTCAAATGAATGTAAACATGCCAATACCACGTCATTTTAAAATCAAGGGCGGGGTCACATGACCTTTTAATGTGTCCATGGTTAATGGTGTTAAATAAAGGACATAATTGAAAATAAATTGAAACTTCAGGATTGACATTACCAAATTAAAACTTCAGGAAACCAAATTTACAACCTGAACTTTGGAGGAACAAATATCTATTTTACCATAATGATATACTATATAGCTTCCCTTGTACTTACCATTAAAAAGTAGCTGTAATCATTAAAAGTTTATCTTTAGGATTCAAGCAGTTGCACACACGAAATTAGTGCTTTGGAAGCCAATGAACTTGTATTGAAATGATACCTTCGCTTCCTATGTAAAGGGATGGTAGCCGGGATTGTTAGTTTAAGACATTGACTTTGTATGGTTATCTAAATAAAGTTCTTGGATTGGAATGAAAGCTTGCTCCCGGGAAATTGCAAGAAGAAAGAAGAAAAGAATAACTGTGTAGATATAGTATGAAATAATCTTAACGACCCATGTGGCGCTCTCTGCCCCATTGTAATGTCGCAATGGTTCTGAAATTGATTAACAATTTGGTGGCCAGAAGTATGCAAGTCTTGGAAGAGGGTCCCTAAAATATGTACCGGAAAGAAAGGGAAAAAGTATACTTCAGCTTAGTAAATCTTTAGTTATTGTTGATGATGCTCATGACACAAACAAATCATTTGCTTCTATAGTTTTATCTAACGCTATTGGAAACAGTTTATCCATACAACATTGTTAATAGCGTTCAAAATGTTGCATCTTTTACATGTATGTGTTTATTTCTTTATGTAGTTTTTTGATTTGGCGTCTTCTACTCTTTTCAAAACAATTTATTTTACTGCTTGCGCTTCATTTTCTGATCCTTTTGCATTTTACTCACATTTTTTTAGAGGATTGAGAGAGAGCTGGTTGCATTACAAAATCACATTGATCGGGCAAATGAGAAGGGCAGGAGAAGAGAATATCCTTCCATGGTTTATGATCTGTAAAATAGAGTGAGGATTGCTATCACATACAGGATTCTAATTCCACTATACTTTCCTACCCAAGGTGAAATCTTCTGATGAAAAAATGTTCTAAAATTTCATGAAACGAAACCAAGACTTCAAATTACAATTATTTTTCTTGCACTATCTTATTCCTATCTGTCTATTTGTGTGGTCATGTTAAATGGAATGAACTTGGGGGGATGGCTTTTCAAGAGATTAAACTATTACTGTTCATATGTCATTTCTTTTTGCCCATTTGTTTTGCTTGCGTAGTCCTGTGTCTCTGTTTTTTCATGCCATGTGAATCTCTGTAGCTGTGGACCTTAACAAGCTGTGTGTTAAACATTATCTCAATTTCTAGACCTGAGAGAATTGCTCAAAACGCCCTCAGAGCAGGAAAGATTGTTAAATCAGGCGCCAAAGGTTGTTGCAGAGGTTGTCGAGCTCAAAGCCGCTTCTAGAGATTTGGATGCCAACACGGAAATATGTCCTTCCTCACCACAATCGATCCTTGTGTGGAATCCCAAAACTCCTACTACTTGAATTGAAAAATTAAGGTTGGTGGTAGAAATTTTGTTAATAGGGTTTTAGTCAAGGCAAGTTGACTGCTAAAAGTTGAAGATGGTTTTTTGTTTTAATTGTCATTAGCAAGTCAGGTTACATATTCAAGTTTGTGCAAAATACAATGTTTCAGACACAGCCTGTTAGCTTCTTATCTTGATCTTTTCCAGTTTTGGAGGATGTCTTTCCAAGTTTGTTGTCTTCTTCTTTCTCTTGTATGGTGACCACAAGTTATTTTATATATATATATATATATATATACGTGGCTATTTGAGTAACTACTACTACTAGTATATTATATATAACTATAGTATAAATAAATGACATGTAACTATGTAAAGGCATATTATCATAAATAAATTCAAGCTCATGTCAAAAAAATAAATAAATAAATTCAAGCAGGCAGGCCCAGGCCCAGGCTGGGGCTGGGGCTGGGGCTGGATGCTTATCATTTTGTTAGAGGGCCCTTAGGCCCGTATTGGAGAAAGACATGGGCTACTGTATCAGGGCACATTCTTGAAGGCCCAAAATGGATTGTATGGTTTCCAAGCCATTGCCCTAGGTTACTAATCAGTCCAGAAATGCCCTTTTTCCCCTTCAAAGATTCATGGCTGACCCTGTATAAAAAATATAATATTTCCGCATTATATAATGATTACTCACTCCAATGGATATATGTATATTCAGCAAGAAAACAGTTTGTTTTCATTAGCCAGTTGCATGCCGCGACGTCTTTATCCATTATGAGATGGTCCAACCAGAATAAAAAAAAATAATATTTTATCGGATCTTATGGGAATAAAGTCATAAATTGTAGTTTAAAGATAAGACCACATATAAGTGATCATGTACGTACGAAAGAGTAATCAAATAATGGTAGCTAGATCGGTCAACAGCAAGAGCCAAGAGCCAAGAGGCATGTAGTGCCCACACATCCTCGGACTATAGCTAGCTAGTAATCGAACTTACATAGTGCAGCTCCGAGCAAACAGGGATTATGTTTGCTACTTAATTAGTAGGATTGCAACATATTGGTCGTATTAATTAACTCACTAATTAATAAATAAGACATGCATGCACCCAAAATTAATCATATTGGAATTAGCTGTACATTGGTCTGTTCCAAAATTATATTCCCGTTAATCTCCATTGAGACAAAAATGCGGCTTTAGAATCTTTTGACTTGACTTCATGCATGAACCCCACTTAGCACTTGTACTCCAAAACAAAACCCCCTCCCCAAAAAAAAAAAAAAAAAGCATAGTAAAGTTATATTTACACTCCATGCCAGTAAACTAGTACAGTACTGCTCATAAGAAAAGATCGAGGCCAGGGGACAATGCTTTGGGGCGTTCGAAGGTGGTAAATTTGTGGTGAGCCCTAGGTAAATTATTCTATGCATGAATTGGCGCGGGGAAAGTGAAAAAATTTGCACCATGCAATATGCATGCAGGGTAATTAATTAAAGGATTTTATTAGAGGTGATCGAAGATCGATATTCGATCAGGGCCCAGAAATGAAAGCGAAAAACCCTGAATTGGGTGAAAATGATTGTGAAAGCAAATGATGATGAGAATAATAATTATTATTATTATTAGTTGAAAAATGAGAAGAAAGAAAAATGGTAAAGATAGGAGAATCTGAAGGTTGGGTTATCACAGTAGGTATAGCTAGGGTTTGTAGGGTAAAGGGTGTCTCCTCTCTCGACTTTGGAATAAACCTCATGTTTTGTTGTTGCCTGGAAGTTAGCGAAAAGAGAATATATGTCTTAACATATGATAATTAAAATTCAAAGAAAAAAGGCCACCTTTTGATCCCATCAAATATCCTTTTTGAGATTATGATTCTTTTGGCCTTGTTTTTCAAAAAGGAATAGCTTCTGAAACTAACCCCTTCAATTAATCTACAAATAAACACCCTTCAATGTGCCCTATTTCGATCATAGATGTAACACTTTGCCCGCATCTGGCCTCCTTCCCCCCCCACCCCCCCGACCCCACCCGCACCAACCGTGATTAGTTCACTAAAGTTTAACCTTTGTATGGGCTTGGAAAAACATCATGGCTAGCTCATCCATCGACAGCAACCATGGCTCCAAAAGTCCTGGCCAACAACCATTTTATGCCTGGAGAGCATGATGGCATTGGCATACGTACTCTCTCTCTCTCTCTCTCAGAAGCCAAGCCAGTTGTTATGTATGTGTGTTGGAGTTTGTCGGCTAATCCCGTTACCCAGCATTTTGGCTGCATCTTCCAATTCTGGCTAGCTAGCAACCTCTTGTTTCCCACGGCATCAAAACGGATCATAAGTGCTATTAATATCAATTCAATTGTAATTATAATTAATGGTATTAATTTCACAAGCATGTTAATTAATTTTTTTTTTTGGGGTTGTGGGGTCCCTGCTCGCATCATGCTTGGATAATTGTTGACTACCATATCCCCTCTACGCCCCCACCAAAAGAAAAGAGAGGAAAAAAACGACAAAAAAAGAAAAGAAAAGGTAATCCTGTTGCTGAAATAACTATGCGGTGATTCCGATTTAAAGCACCTTGATCAATAATTGGAATCTTTTAAATATGTAGGTAATTTAGCAACATCAACTCGTACTAGTACATCAAGAGAATAAATTAAAGGCTGGCCTAGCTACACTTAATGAGATGTCCTAGATCGATAGGCATGTAGTTGAGAGCAAATATATGAATGATTAATTAAGTCTCATATCAAGTTTTCATCACAACAAAATAAGTGGTTTATCTTAGATTACTGTCTATCTCAACGTACACTTCAAATGGATAAGAAATGGTTAATTTAATCATTTCATATATGTAAACCAAGAGTCTTTAGCAAAGGAAAATGTGAGGACCACATCATCTCTAAAAAATCGTAAGGCCCATACTTAGATTACTGTCGATCTCAACGTACACTTCAAACGGATAAGAAGTGGTTAATTTAATCATTTCATAAATGTAAACCAAGAGTCTCTAACAAAGGAAAATGTGAGGACCACATCATCTCTAAAAATCTGTAAGGACCATACATCCTTCCGTTAGTCAAAGAGTCACCTTCATGGTATTAGAGCTTGAAAAGATTAAAAACAAGAATGCTTTTATTGGATACAATACACTGATACATTAAGAGAATTTATACACATACAAGTGCGATATAGAAGAAGAGAGTGAATTGTCATTTATACAAAATTAAATAGATCCTTTTAATGGACGCAGACTTGATTCTTTCTATGAATGTAACTCTTTGACTAATGTGAGGATGTATGGTCCTTATGGTTTGCTAGAGATGATGTGGTCTTCACATTCCTTTGCTAGAGACTCTTGGTTTACAATATATACATATATATATTCTAATAGGCTCTTCAAAACATGAAATATTTAATTGAAATGAGATGTGAACAACGGATATAATTAAAGTTTGAACTCAAGACCTTTATTCTAATAACATATTAAAATTAGGTGATCAATGTCCCAATAAATTTAATCAACATATATCTAATTAATTAACTTGAAAATTTTCATATATAAGCAATTAATTGTATGTTTTTCAAGTGAGTGGTGTCAAAACCTAGCTAGCTAATAGTAGAATGTGACAAGGTGGATGATGGTGATCGATGATTCCCTATTACAGTTGAATTAAGCAGGAAGGCGCCTTAAAGGTTGAAGCTTGATGATAAAAGCATTCTCTTCACGTACATATTTTCATCTGTAAAGATGCAAAGTGCAGCTACAAATGATGTGATTCTAAAACTAGCAAAGTGATTAGACATGAGATCGACGTGATTTTTTCTTTTTAGAATGGCAAAACCTCATGATGAGGAGGTCCATCGTGGAGTATTAATGTCCATTGATTAACGTTGCTTACTAATTGGGTGGGAAACGTACCGAGAGCTTTTAGGAAGTATGAGATCTCATGAGTAGAGCTATAGATGAAGGCTAGCTATGAGGAGAAGATGAAATTCTTTATAGAAGAAATAAATTTTTGAGTTTGTGGAACTTCTTAAAGGCAAAAAGGCATTGAAGAACGAATGAAATTAATTAGTTTAAGCTGAAGATGGTGAAAAGCTAGCAAAGGACGAAGCTTGATTTGTGGCAAAGAGGGATTCTATCAAAGACAAGGTATTCATATTGATATATATGTTTTTTCTACAGTTGTACAAATAAGCTCCTTGGATCTCGAGCTTGAGCTAGCTTTGTGCCACAGATCCCAAGGAATTGAGTTTGGAAAATGCTCCTCCCGGGAAGATTGTTGAGAGTGCAGGGAATTACCATGATCTAGACCACGCTGGATTAGAGACAATCTAATGAGCTTTTTGGATTGCTTTTGATGACTATTAATCATGTTAATGATATATATACATAAGAATTATTCTTATTGTACGTTCTACTTGAATTTCGAAAATGTACTATTAAGTACATTGGGAGTTATCTTTTCTTAATTGGCCGATGCAAACAAGGGAGAGAGTAGGGTTTTGCAAAGAAAAATTGAGATTTTTCTCTAGCTAGGAGGCAAAGCCTCAAGTGTTGTGACCAAGAGCACGAGCTTGTAGGAGATCTCCTAGTGGTACTGATTTTGCTAGGTTTGTGGTATTTTGATGTGAGATCAATTATTTGTTCCTAGAGATCGAGGTGATGATAATCTTATGTTAATTACCTAATTCACTATGAACTCATGTTACGAACATAAAGTTATATAGTCTCTATTTCATTAATTACATTAATGGATTGATCAAATTCATTCTATGATTTTTCTTTCATACTGAAGAGTTTTGCACCTCTCAACCAGAAAATAAAAATTAATTCCTTAACCAGGCATTAATGAAAACCTATATAACTCCTGAGAATAAGGTGTTGCTCTCTACTAGTCAATGGTAGAGTGACTAGAGTAAGATAATTCATATTGGCAATGATGCTAAAATTTTTTGAAGGGTGTTGAATGGTAACTTGCATAAGTAGGAGAGAAGTTTTTTTTTTTTTTTTGGGGTGCCGTGTGGAACTTGGGTAGAAAAACAGGAAAAAAAAATTAAAAATTAAAAAGCTTTGGGGGTGCTGTAGCTCTGCCACTACTCCTAGTCGACCAAGTGATCGAAAAACATACCCATCGATTGAAGATCAAAAAGCCCGAAATGTGTCTTAAAGACAACCTTATCATTCAAAAGATAAATACATAAATCTTGTGCGTATGTTCATCATTGAAAGAGATAAAATATATTTGACCATTTAGGTAGGAAGTAAAGAGAGGTTAACATATATACTATTTCTAATATCATGAATTCTGTCCCCAATAAGTAGATCAATTGACTGGAACCACACATAATGAAGCGGAAATTACTAGTTCGAATTCTCCCCCCCTCTTATGCAGACATGTCAAAAAAAAATCATGAATTTCAGGGCTCTTTTTGGCATCTTTATAGCCTATTTAGGATTGTGTTTGAGAAATAGAACTTTTAAGTTAAAAAATGATTTTAGGCAAAAGCTTAATTTTTAAGTTTTTGTCAAAAGTGCGTTTTAACTATTTTTAGGCTTTTTGGACCCTAAAGTGTTTTTAATTTTTTTGACAAAGGAATACTTTTTTCTTCAAATGGATTTTTTGAATATTAAAGGCACTTTTAGAGCCTTCAAACACAATCCCAAACATGCCCTTAATAATTTTCTTGGTTTGATTTATGTTAATGCAGTCCACACACACACATATATATATATATATATCAAAAAGATAATAAAATTTAATTTTTTTAAGACCCCATCATTTACTAACCTTATGATTTCATGGAGAAAGCTTGACTTTATGGACCACGTTTACATTTAATGTTAATTGCCTTTGCCTTCATTGGTTGGAAGTGATTGTCAAAACCATGTGCAGATGATGGTCACAACACACAACATTGCTAATTGAGTGGATCACCGGAGGTCTCACCTGGGGTCGAATTCGGTCGGACAACTAGTGGTGTCTACTATTATATTGAATATGCACATAAAATATATATACTAAATTAGACAAATTGAAACAAATATATATATATATATAATGGATATTTCAAATTCATCATGAATAAGGGTAACTCAATTAATTAAGAAACAAAAAATTATTTAGAGAATCTCGATCTCAGGTTTAATTTACTTCTTCTTCAAAAGAAGCAAATTAATTAACGGTTTCATTCAAGGTTAATTACGAGAGTCATGTATATATATATATATATATATATATAATGGGCTATGGCTCTCATCATATATAACTTCTTTTTTTTCAATGAAAAAAATTAATAATAATAAGAGTTTAATTTGCTTGTGAAAGAAAAGTAAAAGAAAAATAAAAAGCGATGAAGAAAAAGAGAGGTGGCCACTGGTCGGCCAGAAAGACTTTAAATGTGAGGGTGACGATACACGGCGAGCTAGCGAGGGTCGTAATCCGATAGCATGGAAGAGTACGTAAGGGATTTGGTATCCCACGGTTGGTGCGCGCCCGCCGTGGTCTCGCTATAGAATCCCGCTATTTTGTTGGGTTTCATGAGTTTTCGTCCCACGTATTATCTGAAAATCAAATTTAGGAAATTAAATTCGTGAATAATAATAATAATAATAATAATGGACCTATCAATCATCTTCAACATTTAACATGCTGCTCTATATATTTTGTTGGGTTTCATGAGTTTTCGTCCCATATACGTATTATCTGAAAATTAAATTTAGGAAATTAAATTCGTGAATAATAATAATAATAATGGACCTATCAATCATCCTCAACATTTAACATACTCCTCTATATATTTTGTTGGGTTTCATGAGTTTTCGTCCCATATACGTATTATCTGAAAATTAAATTTAGGAAATTAAATTCGTGAATAATAATAATAATAATGGACCTATCAATCATCCTCAACATTTAACATACTCCTCTATATATTTTGTTGGGTTTCATGAGTTTTCGTCCCACGTACGTACGTATAATCTGAAAATCAAATTTAGGAAATTAAATTCGTGAATAATAATAATAATAATAATAATAATAATGGACCTAGCTATCAATCATCCTCAACATTTAACATGCTCCTCTATATATTTTGTTGGGTTTCATGAGTTTTTGTCCCACTGTACGTATTATCTGAAAATCAAATTTAAGAAATTAAATTCGTGAATAATAATAATAATAATAATAATAATAATAATAATAATAATAATAATAATGGACCTATCAATCATCGTCAACGTTTAACATACTCCTCTATATATTTTGGATTTATTTCTAATTTGTTTGCTGGTTGATGATGTGACCAGGTCAATACTGATCAACAATAGGGGCCGTTTCTATTTTTCTTCTAATTAAGTGGTCAGTAGGGTTTAGCGTTTATGCACCAAATATGTAAAACGACGCGTCTCCACAAAATTCCAGCGTCCCATATTATTATCCTTGGACCAACCCCTCCATGCTTGTATATATATGTATAACTATGATGATAATGATGTCAAAACTCAACCATTTTCCCTATTTTTTTTTTTTTAAATAATTTGAAGCTCTGACGACAGATTTATGCAAAAAGTAGGTAAGAAAGGGAGATCAAAATGATTGTCTCTCTAACGGTAAAAATTTGTGTCTCCCTGAGGAGGTAAAACGCATTAACTAGAATCCAGATTTTATTTTATTTTATTCATTTTTAATTTCCTTTGATAATATGTGGTGGGACTAAAATAGCTAGGAAAAAGAACAAAAACCAAACTGCTGTCGACTAATATTTAATGATCAGAGCCCGGATTTAATTACAGAAATAATACGTGTGAACTTGTTTAATTTGTTCGTTGACAATATAGCATCGTCCTTAATTTGCATTGACTCTTCCATGCCCATGCTATGGCAATTACGTTTGAATACTTCGATCACCTTCAACTTTTGCGAAAAGTATCTTGCAAAGAGAATTAATATATATATATATATATATATATATATATATATATAAGATAAATTAAACTATATATTTTATTTATGTTCATAATTGAGAAATAATAGATAGAGATATTGCAGGTTATACTATATATAAAGAAAATATTAGCTGATGTAGCTATTGAGTTTGAAAATTCTGATTTAATTAGACCCAGTACGAACTTGTTAATTAATTAATCACATAATTCCAATCTAGCAAATATTCAAGCACCACATATTAAAATACCAAAATAAAATTAATATAGAGATTTTGATAACAAAATTAAAAACCAAAAAGAGTTATTATAAAATTTCATGATGCAAAAAAAAAAATGCACAACTTGTCCCACCTTATATTTCTTAAACATCCGCCTCAAGCACGTGTAACCTTATTATAATTTAAATTTATAGTACAATTAACATCAACACTTGAGAAAGTTTACTTCTATTTAGTGCTCGAAAGTTTGATTTAGCTTTGTGTTAAATTATTACTTATTATTGATAAGAATTATTAGATTTAATCATTTAATTTGATATTCTAACGATACTCTCTTTTACGCATAGGTTCAAATTTTCTTTTAACAAGTGGAGCCCAATATATTGAATATTTTAATTGAAATTGGAGTAACTATGAAGTCAAGGTTTGAACTTAACCTATATATACTCTGTTATATATAGTATTAAATTGCAAATTATCCTAAAAAATTAAACTATATAATAGAGGAGAGCTAAGGGGGTTGGCGAAATTAATCACCTTTTGTACACAACCAAAGACATACGAAAAAAAAATAAAGAAAGAAAACTTTACTTATCCCCTTGAAGCATCACATATTTTACAATATAATACCACCAAATTATCAAAAGTTACAACATGGGTGTTTCATTTTTAAGTCCCTTTTCATTTTTCCATACCATTAAGGTTTGTGTCAACATAAAAAGGTTAATATATAGCTAAAATATCTTTGATACCACCACAAAATTTACACAAAGACAAATTTATCCTTAATTAAAAAACTAAACAAGGCCCAGATCGTGGCCGTGGTGGGTCAGTCCAGACATACTATTCACATTATATACATATATAAAAATTAAAAGCGACTGAAAAATGAAATACCAACTTTACAACTTTTTAGAAAAGGGTGAAAGTGGAAGAAGCAGCATGTAGCGATGCGGGAAACATTGTTCATATCAAGTTTCTTTTCAGTTTGGTGGACGAATTGTTAGGTGCAACATTTCCTTGAGCCACCAACGAGTCGACTCGGTGAATTTGCACATCGACCTGTCATTTTGCTTTATTGTTTCCCCTCCGACGAGACAAATATGCAACGCTTGCGTTTCTCTTTGATTCTCTTTTGACTTCATTAAAGCAGGACTGTACAACCTCTCTCTCTCTCTCTCTCTCTCTCTCTCAGAGTATTTGATAGCCATGCATGTTTGCGGAGCCCATGTTCTGCATTTTTTAGTCATAGTGCATGATGGACCAGCTAGCCGAGCCACGGGCTCGCTCAAGCAAAACCGACAAACCACGTGACCAAAAAGATAATCGATAATTAAGCACAAGACCACCTTGATGATCTTTGAGGATAAAGAGAAGAAAAAAAAGGCATGATTATGATTGCAGTTAGAAAAGAGAATCGAAGCCACCCAGAGATTGTCCAGGCTTCTAGACGGAACTTTGATTAATGGTAGACATAGTGATTAACCGAAGATAATGATTGAAAGTGCCACCCCATCTAAAACGCCTTCACCTTTATTTATCATGTACTAGTAATATTATCACAAATATATAACTGCCTCTAATAATAAGCCTCTGACTTCAAGATCGAACTATATTATATATTATAACACATATGTTATATATATATATATATATATATATATATATATATGGATAGAGAGAGAGAGAGAGAGAAGGTTATTCTGTTATACCGGAGCATTCGGCACATGGCATAGTTGGTCGGACGATGATTGAGCAAAACTCCAGAGGTCGATTTCGCTGTTGTAGTCCTGATGGGTGGGATGGTAGGATCTGTTTGAAGATGATATTGATGAAGATGATCGAAGGGTGGGAAATTGGAGTTGATGATCAGTAGGCGGGCAGTAAGCCATGGTGGGGTCAGTACTAAAGCCTGTTTGGCCATTCAGCTGAGAAGCTACAAGCCTGTCAAGGGCAGCCCAGTTGGTGAGGGCAGCTGATGATGATGACTCCATTTGATAACCGGCTAGGGCTTCATTTTCAGTAATCATATGATGATCTGGATTAATGGGTTGATAATAATTTTGGCAGCTGGTGGAGCTTGGGCTCTCTAGGCTTGGAAGCTTCATGAATGACGTCTCATGGTACCCATTTTTCACGCCGGTGTCTATCTGCCGGAGAAGTCTTCCGCTCCTTTTTCCCTCCTTCTCTTCCATGTATTCTATTATTTGCTCCAAGGCTGCTCCCCCATTACATGAATCAAACATCTGGCTTCTTGTTTCTCCAGTCATGGATGAAGTGCTGACAGGGCTGTCTAGGGTTTTGTGGTAATTTTTCTTCTTGAATATGCGGCACACCACCCACCCCTCTTCCTGACTTGCCTCTCCCATAGCATTGGAGATCTTAAATACAATTACCAATATTACTTTTGATCAGTGCCACTGCCATGACAGTTAATTATTTCAAAACAAAAGAAGGAAAAAAAAAATGGCTTACATTGGTGTCAGTGATGTTGTCGTCAAGCCTATATTCGTGCATGATCCAATCGGATTTTAGCCCATGGGGTGCTCGGCCTTTGTAGAACACTAGAGTCTTCCTCATTCCGATCCGCCTGCAATTGCTATGTATAACTTTATCACGGCCGGTGGCTTTCCAGAATCCGGCAGCGGTTGCACGATTGGTGCGTGTCCCGGTGGGATACTTCTTGTCTTTGTGGCTAAAGAAGTACCAATCGTTTTGAGGGGTGGTGCCTATTTTACACACCTCTGCAAGAAAAAAAGATTGAACTAATTAATTAGCATATATATGTTATATATTAAGAATATGTTCCTGACAAAATGACATGTACAAATTAGAGTGCTGAGGCCTAATTACCTTGTATATCCCATGGCTCGAGCTTATTGAGATCAACATCACGAATAACATCTAGGTCAATCTTCTCATACGAAACCTTCTTCCTCAAATAGTATTGCAGGAGCTCCTCTTCAGTTGGATGAAATCGGAACCCAGGAGGGACTTGGGATTGTCCATTTACTGATATACTCATGTTTTCTGGCATTCGGATGATGAAAAAAGGTTCAGGCTGCACACACAAAGATAGAATTCGAAAAAGGGTACAAGAATGCAAAAGAATTTCTAAGATAAAGCACACTCAGAGCTAAGGTACACAAGATATATATTTATATATATATATATATATTATCTAGAGGAATTTGCAAGGATTAACAAGTTGCTGTACCAAATGAGTATGTATAGAGGACTATATATATGTGTGTTTAGGACATAAAGGGCCAAATATACATAATAAATTAAAGCTTTGTTCTCATCAGGCACACATTGTCATATTTCTGTAAAGAAAAAAGTGGGGTTAGTTTTACTATGCTACGAGAGTAGCCACCTACCTACAAAGATGGAGAAAGGGTACTGTTTTTGGCTGATTGTTTGGGGTCCATGTACGTGGTTAATTAGAAATTAGAATAGTGGGTAAATTATATTTTACAATAATCTCAAAATCAACAAATTAAAAGAGGGTAAATAATAATATCTTCTATTCATTTTTGAGTAATTCTAGAAGTTGCAATAATATCTATATATATATATATATATATATATATATGGAGGGTCCATGCACAAAAAGTATATATATAAATAAATATGAAGGGTCCATGCACAAAAGTGTTGGGCAACTAGGACTGTGAGGGTGCACACCAACATCCATAACTACGACCCCCGACCTTAAAATCTCCATAGAAAAGCACCTGTTAAACAACCCTGGGCCACTTTCAGTGTCTCTTGCAACCACCACCGCAACAATAAAAAGATGATGGGGTAGGGATTGCGCTTTCATAGCCCGTTAGATGGGAAGAAAAATACGTGATGGATGGGAACAAGTGAGATTGACATTTCGCTCGGGAATGCGATCCGTGGGTTCTTGTTCTGTTTTCTTTATCTCAACCTTTGTTCTTTGTTCTTTGTTTTGGTTAAAAAAAGAAGATCCAATTGCCATGTGGCAATTGATCATATGGGATTGCTATACGGTCATTATATATATGCTCGTCTCTCTCAATACCGTTTCTATTACTTCATAACCTGCACCTTAATTTTTTATTTACTTTTTTGTACTTTAGCTCTCTTAAATTATATGATTCGTTATTGAGTAGCAATCAGTTTATGTCCTACCACATTGGCACAAAAGGACCACCCACTAAAAGATAACTCAATTTTGGGTGTACGTGAATCTGCCTAGTTTAAGTATCTCAATGTTTTTATAGTCTATTCATGGTATCTCATTTCATTTATTACAAGATAGTTACAAGTAATCAAAATACAAATAAAAGATAGTGACAAGTATTCAAATACAAATTAGATCTAAGATCATGATAAGATATCCTACCCCATACATTGACTCTTTCGTCAGTTTATTTGAAATGTTTTTATCCTCAATTGGTCCAATATATACGCCCCCTCAAACTCGCGGTGACGAACAAATGCTGAGATTTGACTTAAAAAAATGAGAAATGTTGAGAAACAAGGGGTAAATTTAATTAGTCAATTTCTATATGCTTCATAAGATAAGTTGCACCGATATTATCAGTGTAATATGGGTGCTTGTGGGAGAGAGAGAGAGAGAGATTCACTGAGATTGAATCCTCACAAGCTTTGCTGCAACATTAATTAGTCAATGCTTTGTATTCGGATTCTGTACTGTACCTAGATAATATCAATTGTTTCTTTGAACTCTATTAAAGCAAATTTGGTCCAATTAATAGGAACACACAATAGCTAGAAGTAGATCTTCTATCATCTGGACACTACTCATTTTTACATAAAATAATTTTGATTAGTTGTTATATATACCTTCCCCTCTCCATGGATATCGAAAAAAAAAAAAAAGTACAGAGTAGTATACTAAATATATTTATTCTATGTATTATACTTTTTTAAACGGTTCATGTTTAATTTCAAATTTTGTTTATAAAAAATTATTAAATTAAATTATAACCATTGAAATAATTATATACGTGCCGTACGAATTTTTATTTTATTATTAATACAGCATCCAAGTCCTTCCTTACACTGTATTTCCTTTTTTAGAATTTGCTGTTTGTTGATAACTCTTGCGCGTACAATTGAATGGCTTAAATAAGTCAATTGAGTAGCGCGTTATCACGCCCCGGCCGACCACCCGTCAAGTGGTAACCAAGATAAGCGAAAAAGTGGTAAGATAACGACATGGTAACCAAGATCGTAAATTTTTTGGTCACGGTTGATAGGGTCAAGTTAAAGTCTAAATTTAACAGAAATTAAGTCTAATTTTCAACCCTTATATAATAATAATAATAATATATTTTTTGCTTAAATATTAGTCTGTTTAGAGTATTAAGTCTAATTTTCCACCCTTATAATAATAATAATAATAATAATATATATATATTTTTTTGGGCCGTGCTTAAATATTAGTCTGTTTAGAGTATTGGAGACTTTTACATAATTAATTAGGTCGGGGAATAATAGCTTCTACGATATTGGCCAATTTTTCAAGCCCCTTACGTCACAATTCTTTCATCAGGCTCTCGTAAAAAGCATTGAAAATGCAGGTATGTTTGCTCATTTTCCACAAATAATACATCTGTTAAGTGAATTTGACGCTTAACGTCACTACTCTTCTAATAAAGTACTTTACCCACCAAACAGTCGTTGAGTGAATGAAAGTTGGCTAAATCATGGCCAACTTCGTCAAAATTGCCAAAAGTTCAAAGTATATATATATATATATTATATTTTCCACAAATCTCAGTAATTTTTCATATAAGATACAATAAAATGGAGCATATATATCAATTAATCAATCAAGAAATTAATATGAGTCATACCAACAACAGCGAGCCCTTAAGAACGAACAGATAAATCATTTCTTATTCATTTATGGAATAACTCATGATTTAATATGTTATCAAAGTAAATTTCCTAATTTCAAACTCTATCTTTGTCATTGAACCTCTATTTTAGTTAAATTTTAATGTCACGTGTTGGGCCTCATTCAAAATGTTTTAACAATATATATATTTAATGAACTTCATTGAGAAGCTTCCAAATAATGTAAATGATGTAGGAGTTTGGACCGTTTGGTTGAAATCCAAATATATAATATATGTTTCTAACATTTCACTTTCTCTATGCCCTCAGCAGCAGTGGTACATATGTATTTCGTTAGGAAAAGTATCGCCAGAGGTCTCAGGACTAATTAACTATAATTTTCAAGCCCCCCATCTGAATAATTCCTTGACGCTAATTAATCATCATTATTCTGGCTGATTAATGACATAGCAACGACTTTATACTTTAGTTAATAACCGGCACGGGGTAATTTGGTGCCCATATCTTTTTTTTTCTTTTTTGTGGTTGGTGTTGCAGAAACTAATTAATTTTGTTAATTAAATAAATAATTAAGTAAAAGATCTTCATATATATATAACAATGTATAATGACTGATATATGTAATCTTGACAACCTGTGTGATTATATTAAATTATCTTTGACGACACAAAGACCAAGTTCTGCATATCAACAAAAGCATGCATTAAGATATGATGAAAACAAAGTGCATATATGGCACAGATTTTGAATTCTCTAAGATGCATTTTCTGATTTAAAGGGACCTATATATATATATATATATATAGAACACCTAGAAAGACGTGGAAGTTTGCATGGGAAGCAATCATATAGGTGGCCATATTATGGTAAGGGTGGTCGTAGACCGAAGTGGTGAAATGTCAACATATATATACATATATAGTGTCACAGCAAATTAGATTGGATACCATTGATGCTATTGCTATCTGAGAGTAGCTAGACTCCTGTACGACCTATATATATATATATATTACACATGCAGACACCGATACTTTTTTTTTTTTGGGTGTCTTTTTCACCAATATTTTACTCCACATGCATTCTCGATGCCTCTCAAAAAGAACGGTGGTAGATAATCCTGTTTTTGGGTAAAATATTATCGCTAATATTTATGGCAATAATTTGAGTTGACGTGAGTGGAATATTGGATATATCAAATAGTAAAATTAGGTCTCCCTTTTCCCTTTCCCGTACCAGCATGATGTTGGTACGAGGATATTAAGTAAAATCTCTGCAGTTAATTTTTGGAATGACATAATGCAGAAAAACCAACTCAGATTTGTATTATAGTTAAAAATAATAGTGGAAGTTATATATAATAGTTAAGAGTCCTATTTATCCATTTATATAGTCCAATTTTACCTACCTAGCTAGCTAGTACCCTTTTCTTTTTGTCACCAATTAATCTTACATATATAGTACTGGTATACAATCAATGTGGACTTAATCTATATATGTCTGTTTTGACATAAAATAATTTTATCATTTTTTAATGTTTGGTACAAGAATATATATATATATATATATATATATATTAGTCAATAGAAAATAATATATATAGCAAGTTTTTCAATATTGTAAAGTGAAAAGTGACTTGTACGTGCATCGCGAGAAAGCGTAACCTATTTTCGGAGCTTGTCTTCTTCTTACCAAACCCCTCCAACTCCAAACAACATAATATTCTTGCTAGTTTTCAGAAAGTTATATATATAAATATAACCTTGCTTTTAGCAGCAATAGTTGATCGAGGTGGCCTGGTAAATATGATATATACGACAATAATTTGATATGATATGACTGGATTGGATATGTGAAATAGCTAGGTGGAAAATGTCAAGGTTAAGGGTATATATATATTAATATATAATAAATATAGGTAATTTTTTTTGTTAATTAGCCAGATAGCTAGAACTTGACTATGACAGGGCATCCTCATCTTATTTCTTCTCGATCCCTCTTTTAACAAGTTTAATTAGAGCACGTTTTTCTACATGAGAGTATATGAGTATGACAAAATTATCAAACCGATCAATAGAGAAAATTGTTACTGATCGATAAACTCTTGTCTATCTCTTTACACGTGCCAATGCAATAATATTGCAAAGTCGATGAAAAACAGTTGAAGAGCGTGAGACACATTTCGTGTGTCCCATCAAATGTAATGCTAAGACATAGTATTGGCCGGGGAGACTTCACAGCAGCTGCCGAGAAGCTGCGCTAGCTAGCTGTCTTGGGACCTTTTTTGCATTTTTCCTTAGGTCACGAACACCATAATTCTTCTCATATGGTACATTCTATTCTACCAACTCTTAAGATTTCACACTTAGCTGGTTAAAAAAAAAGGTTTAATTTCATATATATCCGACTTGTTAAACTGATGATTAAGTTATTAAATTTACTTATTTCTATCAGCTTAGGGATAACTGGTCATTTAACATGGCATCAAATCCAAAGGTCATGGGATCCAAGGGAGTTTAAGCCCACACATGAGTGGAAGTGTTAAACTAATGATTAAGTGATTAAATTTATTTATTCCTATCAGCTTAAGCTCTTGAGATAATTGATAATTTAACATGACTAATTATTTTCGTAAAAGATTTGATTAGTTGTTATAGTGCTTAACAAATTTGCTAAACACTGTATTAATGTTTTAACGATTAATACATAAATTAAATTAGTAAAAAATCAATCTATTCTCTCTTCTCTAAAAATAAAATATAAAAACTCAGGCATTGGTACTAATTAATATTCCACGCTTATAATCAATGTGGCTGACGCTTGCTTTCCCTCCTCAAAACTTTACCAGTAGAATTCCCATGTTTTTTGCTAATTAAGTTCACCAATAATCTATTTCGTCACATATATACAGCCACGAATTTCGGACATTAATATCATTCACGATACATATGTATGAGACAACCTAAAATGATCATGATTGGCACATTATAAACAAATGTGGGCGGACGATTAGTGGTGGTAGTCTAGAGGTCTCACAAAAACTCTCAAGTGGTCATTGGACAATTAAGCACTAGGTCATAGGTTTCAATACCGTATTACTGAGAATTTCCACACAAGCTTGATTTTTTTTTTTTTTTTTGATATGTCCACGTAAAGATATGGGGAAGAAGGATTCGAACTTGTGACTTCCGCTTCATAAGGTGTGATTCACAGCCGATTGAGCTACCTCTTAGGGCCTACAAACTTGATTAATACTATTGTTAGTCAGTTTAACTCATGTCATAATGGGCAGGGCTGAGTCAGATTATGGCTCAATTGTGCTTGAGAAAGTGCCTATGGTTTTCTAGTGTATGTCTAGGCCCTGATCTTATCATTAATTCTAAGCAAATAGGTGTTATTGTAGTCATGCCTAGCAATATGAAGTCGTTGCCACAAGTAGTGTTTGACAAGTCTAATTGATCATTAGAAGAAGACAAAATTTGAAAAATATGATCTTTAGAAAAAAGAAGAATTTTTAAAATCATGACTGTTAGTGTTGATGCAATTGTCATGCCTTATAGCTCCTGACCATAGGTTAGTGACTTCCTGAAAGTCGTTGTTCGATAGCTCATTCGAACGGGTCTCTTTAGTTGAAGCCTCGGCTGCACTGCGTGTCAGAAGAGAAGGCTAAAGCTGAATCCCAGAGAGCTTCATCTACAATTGTTTGTAGTCGTCTACAACTTCATTTGTAGCCGTGAGGACGAGATTAGTTGTAGAAGTCTAAATTGACTTAACCTCTATTTACCATTAGGGTTAGAGTTTGGGGGGTTGTAAATACATGCTTAAAGCCCTAAGAACGTAGCTTTTGATTGTTATTAAGTTTTTTTCAACAAGAAAGCTCATAATTGAGTTTCTTCATTATTTTCCTTCAAATGCTAGAGTCTATATATCTAGAGTTTGAAGGAAAATAATGAAATTTCTTAAATCTTTGATAGACACAAGATTTAAACGATATTTATCCATTCTTCTTGCTATTTGTCTTTGCAATCCACGACGTTACATTGCATCAATTATGGTTATGATTCAATGGGATATTGAGTGAGTGGGCCCCCACATGGCCCATTACAGTTAGAAAATGACAAAATTTCAAAAACATGATTGTTGGAGAAATAATATTTAAATGAAATAGTGAAATTAGATAGCTAAAATGCTTTAGAAAAAATTGAAAAATGGATAGTTAAAATAAAAAATAAAAAAATGTAATCCTTTAACTTAAGTTTAGCTAAACATTTTTTGAGCACGTTGTGAATGCTATTACTCAAAGTTATGATTTTGAGAATAACTTCTCTTGATCGTGGCAGAAAACATGAGTTTTCTGCCACCTAATAGAAGAAAGACACATCAGCAAAAGAATAAAAATTACACAAAAATTGCTTACAACAAAAGCACCAGATTTTGAGCTTCAACAAGAACACCCTCCACCCAAACCAGACGCTACTCCACCCGGCCCAAATTTTCCACTTCAGCGGTGGCCGCGCCCTTGACCGGCTCGACATGCCCACGCCGCCCACCTAGCTCCACCAAGCACATGCCGCTCCCACCGCCCAGATTCGATCCCCACGCCCACCTGATTCACCATCGCTGCTCTGGCTGAGGAATCAAAAAATATCCTCCATCGCTGCTCGGCCAAGATATGATGGGAGGCCGACCGGCCATGTGGTGGGGGTGGCGGCCTTGACCACTCCCGAACCACGGGTGGCCTGCAGCCTCCCAGAGGCCTGGGTGCCCACTGCCACCCTCCGGCCTAGATTTGTGGCGCGCCCGGCCATCCTCCACTTGTGGCTGCTCTCGTGACCCAGCTCTTTCCCTTCACCTACTCTCATATATGGTTGGGTGTTTTGTTCCTACTTTAAGTTTTTGCATTTTTTTCTTAGTGAATGACGTGTCACGTGTTGATTGGTGGGCAACAAACCCATAATTTTTGCCAAGACCGTATAGCAGTTGCTCCCTATGATTTTTTGTTCTTTCTTAAATTTTCTTCTCTTCCGTTGAAAAGATAGTCGTCAATTGCTCGACGCCGTTTTTGTTTTCTGGTTTTTGATTGTGCTTTTTCACCCTTCTCTTATTTACTTTTCCATTATATATGGATCCCACTTCCCAGGTGTTTAATTTCTTCATGATAACAACGTAGCACTTGCATTTGTTGCTTTCCCACCTTTAACAAATAAAAAAAACAAAAAAAAACAAAAAAGACCAAAATTGGATTAAAAAATGTTATTTAGAACATTTATTCCTTTTCTTCATAAATCTAAATATAAAATACCAGAAGGGCCGGAATAATTGACCTTTTCCTTTGATAAGAACAAGTGAACAACGCATAGATCAAAGCTTTTCACGTATGAAGCACAAAATAAATAAATAAATGAGAAGTAATTCTCACAAAAATTGCATGGCCAGCTACTCCATATGCTGGTCTATTTATAGAGATATGGAAGGGACCCAAAGGAGACACAAAATCTAAATCCAATAGGCTTATAGATGTGTGCGTGTGTGTAAAACCCCTTCAAGTCCTATTAATTATAATTATGTCACTATAAAATTAATTATAGTTGTAGTCTAAGATTTATATTGTATTAAAGCCTGAAAATAAAACACTTCATGATGAGATATATATCGATCCATAGATGAACATCATACGTACTTTAATCTTTTGAGTCACAATTTAATCACATGACAATCTATAATACTTTATAAAAGAATCAAATCCCGGGGATATCTATTAATGTTTCTTGATTGAATATCAATTTTAGAGGGGGGGGGGGGGGGGGGAACCTCTATATATTGTAATTGTTGGATGTGAGCATATAGATGTACTTTAATTTTTTTCAACGGTCCATATATATAATTTCACCCGCTCCTTATCATGAAAAACTTGAAATTAACCGGCAAAAAGGGGATGTATGAATTAATGTTGTTGGGTAGGGAAAGTGGATAGTTAACTTGTGATTGTAACACTACTATTAATATTGTTTTTTTGTGGGCTCTAAAATTTGTTGCATATATATGCAGATAAATTTTTTGGCACGTTAATGGGACGTCATAGTTTTCTAATCACATATGTAGGTACGTATATATATATAGGTGTACGGGTAGCTAGGCATCTTCTAGTACCGATCGATGATCTTTTGGTTAAAGTTGTGAAACATTATAATTAATTAGGTTCCTTTATATAATTAAGGCGGTGGGGAAGTATTGTCGCTAGCTATATATATAATTATTGTGTGATAATTAAGTTATATATTTAAGACTAATTTTCATTTTTATCTCAATTACAGGCTAAGAAGTAAGTAGACTAGATTAATGGGGACGAAGATCGATCACAGTCAGTCGCACTCTGAATGTTTACATGCAGAAAGGGTGACTCGAAGAATGATTTATATTGATTGCTATTGAGAATTGTTGAGAAATGAGATTAATACATTTGTCTTTGTTGAATATGATATCACGCTTTATGTTCTTTTATTACATATATATTAGTAAATATTTAGTTAATTTGATTAAGTATTTTAGCTATTTATTTTTACTACTTCATTTAAAATGTTATTTTCTTATCTATTTTTACTATTTCCAAATAGGATAGAGAATAAAATTTTTTATGAATTAATTTAACTAATACATTGTTGAGTTAGTTGGTCAAATCTTTAGTCTGAATATATAGCTAGCATAATTGTGAGTTTAACAGTAGCATGCTCAATTTAGAGTTTGTTTGATCTTGTGATTTTCCATATCAAAAGTTCTAAAAAAATACTGTGAAAATTAAAGTGTTTCGATCATATGAAAGTAAACACTTTAATTTTCACAGTATTTTTTTAGAACTTTTGAAAATGTGAAAAAAAAAATCTACATTTTCAAATTGTAGGCAATTGTGTGCATTTTAAAAAGCACATGATTTAAAGTCCAAACGTTATTTTATTAAATGTTTAACGACATTTAAAAAAAAAAAAGAGTTTTACTTTTTAAATTACGTGTTTTTTAAAGCAATAAATTCAAACGGACCCTTAGACCATCAATCACATAGGTCACACTATAGCGGTGGCTTAGATGGCGGGTCAAACAACACCTCTATTTAAAATTATTAAAAAGAAAAAGAATAAAAGTTGACAAGCTTTTTGAGGTGCATATATACCCTTTTAAAGAAGGGCTCCCCCATATATTCTGTGAATGTTTGCTTGTTTGCCACATGCTGCGACCAACCTGATAATTATTTTCTATGCGGTGGATATGTCGGAGTGGGCGGTAAATTTATTGTACCAACAACCTCAATAATTTTTTACTTTAGTATCGCACGGTTGGCAGAATCGTCAGAATAGGTCGATCGATCGATAGCGATGCAGAGTCAGGGACCACCTTTGATGTTACGGCAGTGGTGGTTTTGGCTTTTTGGAGTAGTTCTAACATGCTGCTAAAAGCCATGATTCTTGCAAGTATTCTTGCTTCTTGCTTCCTGTCTTTTCTATGCCTATTGTTGATGCAGTAATTCTTCCTTTCAAGAAAGAAAAGGGGCATGGAATTTAAAGTTGATCGTTTTTTCGGGCCACTTTTCGTCAATCCTTTTGCCCAAAATGAAACGTAGACCGTAGCTAGCTAGCACTTGTGTCACATCTCGATCTCAACCTTGCTTTGCTTCCATGCCATGGCATGCACAGTCGAGTTCTTCGTGCCTGGCCAAGCACTATACATATGTTCATACGATTACTTGAATCAAATATGAATATTCTTGTTGTTAGAAAAATAAACTGTACATGCAATAGATAGATTCAAAATAGTGTGTCAGTTGTATTGAAATTTGTTGTTCCATGCGAATTTTTTAGTGATATATAGTTCGATCTTTTTCCTCGAGAGTAGAGTATATATACCACTTGAATAATACTCAAACACGCTGATAAAGAGATTAATGCATTCTTGATAGATATACATTCTCTCACATTTCTGTTATACATAGTGGGAAAACTTTAGTTATTTAATGTTCTTCAACTTTCATCGTTTTTACGATCAACTTATTGTTTAAAGTTTAAAAAATCTTAATTTAGTGTATGAAAACCTCACAGTTCTGGCATTAATTAATATATATACATTCCTGTAAATTTTAAAACCACAAGCCAAACGTTGCATGCCAGAACTATAAAACAAAATTTAAAGCAACCCTCCATTCAACAATAGCAGTAGAATATTTGCCAACTGATTACTGAATATGACACGCGTTCATATAAAAAATAAATAAAAGAAAACGTTTACGGCACCCCATGCACACACACTCATATATATATATATATATATATATATATATGTGCTAGCTAGTATTCATTATAACTTGAAACCAAAGATACTTTAATTTCACACTAAAAATTTGTGATGAGGAACTCGTTGAATTTCCGATAAAATCTGGTAGTCAAAATATTGGTTGAAGCGCAAACATCAAGTCCCCCCAAGAGAGTACTAGAGAGTTCAAATTAAATTAATCCATGCTTTTTTATTCTTCTTTTCTTTGAGAGTAGTGATAGATATAAGAGCTGGCCTTATTTTATTAATAATATTATAATTTTAAATATTCTAATATTAAAATAAGACCAGCGTGAGTACTGTTTACTCACGTTGTCCTTATATCTATCACTACTCTTTCTTTGATATAATTGCACGAGTAATTGAGAGCTACTAATTATTAATTATTATTATTAATGTTGAATACCGAGATACATATATACCATGACATCATCAAACAACACAACAATTAGGCCTTGTTTGTTAAACCTTACTACATTTCCTCATATTTCATCACACTATTCACTTCATTTTTTTTAAAAAAAAAAAATCAGCATAAAAACATTCTCACTTTTATATTACATAATTCACTTTTTATATCACTTCATTTACTTTTTACTACTATTCAAAAAATATATATATTATTACAAAACAAAATTTTTCACTTTTCAATATTACTTTTTCATTTTCCTATATCAATCATTATTTTTATTTTTAATCTTTTTTAAATGCAAACAGTACCGTTGTTTTTGTCAGCTTAATAATTTGGATGTGTGCATTGCATGTTGTAGATCGAGGCTTCTATGAACGATCGAGATTTAATTTTAATATTTCTAATGTTACATATCGATGCATTGCCCAGTACTTGTACGTACGTTAGATATATGCCGGACAAAAATGCATAATTACGTTAGAACAAACATTTAATTTATTACATGTATAGTAGCACGTACAGATCAACTACAATGTCTAGTAGGGTTATGTATAGTCTATAGATCATGGAGAGATCTCTAGATGATAATTAAAGAAGGAGACTAGGAATTTTTATGGCCAGCTAGCGATCGATCCTGTGAAGGGATTTTTTTTTTTTTTTTTTAGGTTTCTTTTGCATAGCATTAATGATATTTTTGCTTTTTGTAAGTTTTGTTACCATCCTTTTGAAGGGGCCTTTTTTAGATAATTTATGGATTTAAGTACCAAGTTAATTAGGAGTAATTCTAAAATTTTATCTTAAATTCTTGTAAGAAAGATGTGACTACTAAAATTATCATTTGATCAAAATTTAATAATGATTAATTACAAGTCTAATGATGATTTTAATAGTCATATCATTATTGGATAGACTTAAAAAAGACACAAGAATAACTTGTAATTGATTAATTAATGACATACAAATATATGTATATATTTAATGATGTCGTATCAAGAAAAGGATTCTAATATATATATATATATATATATATATTTGTCAAAGCAGCTTTCACAGATTAAAGTGATTATCATGATCAGGCAATTATTCCAAACTGATTTCTTCACATTGTCACGCATTGGGAGAACCATTAGATTCCGAGGGGTCGGTGGATAAAGATGAAATGAGAGAAGATTCCCTTGTGGTTGGTAATAAAGCTTTCTCTAATTAATTAGGTAAATCAAAGTTTGACTACAGTCTACCGATGAAATGAGAGAAGACCACCCCCCCCCCCCCCCCCGGGATCTAGAGCTGCTTAATTAAATAATGTCTTAAATGACAATCCTGTCTTCTGTTAATGACGTTCTAACCTTTAGATAAAGAAAGAGTAGTAGTCACAGTTTAATAATGTTCTAAGGAGAAAAATAAAGTACTTTTTGATAATAAAAAAACAAACAAAACAAACTTATTATCATACTTAATTTTGTTGTAATAACCTTATATGATTGAGTAATGCTACATATTACAGTTTCATTTTACTCCATTCCACTTAGCTAATGTAGTAGTACCCATTAGTCATTGGAAATACAAATAAATACCCAATGGCTGATCATGGGCTCATTAAGATGGGGTGTAGCATGTAGTATATATTACTCTAGAAGAATATAATGACCTAAAAACTAGGGGTAATTATCTTTTGACCCCATGAACTACAGTATCTTGGCATTTTTTTATAAACTACAAACTATGACACTTGATCCCATCAAACTACCATCTTATGATGTTTTTCCTCTTTTCATAAGTCAAATAAGTTAAAATTAACGGTCAACGGTCATGTGACTTGCATATGCCATTTTAATTTTTTTTCCTTTCACTTTTGCCCTCACTTTAAATCAATAAAATGATGTTTATACCTTCTAAACCTTAATCCAACACATGAAAAAAAATTGGAAGTGAGGGTAAAAGTGGAAGGAAAAAAAATTTAAAATGTTACATGCAAGTCACATGATTGTTGACCGTTAATTTTAATCTCTTTGACTAACGGAAACCAATTATAACCACAAACCGATAACCGATAACCACTAACCAATTTGGTAGTCGGATATTAAAACCGACTAGGGTAGGAAAACGTGGTTATAACTTATAACCGCCTTTATTTATATATAATAATATAAATATATATGTTAAATCTTTATTTTAATAAACTATTAAATAAAACATCCAAAAGAATGCCATTTTGGTGTTAAATATATAAATTTGAGATTTATCTTTTTAATTTTTTAATTTGAATTTGGATTAATAGAATTGTGCTATGATTTTTTAGCCATGTTTTTGGGCTAGAATTTATATGGCCAGTGTATATATACGTACATGGATTTTGCTTCTTTATTATAGGGGCGGGCTCCGCTTAGATTTTTTCTTGTGTGCCGATCGATCGATTGTCAAGATCTCAATTAGATTTTGTCTTGTATATCTACTACTATGCCATCTTCTTGGATCCATTCGATCCATCCACGTACACCCATACTATTCGAAAATAAATTAAATAATTTAATTTTTTTTATTAATTTAAAAAAAATAGAATAAATATTACATGATTTAACATGACATGAGAATCTAGTCCTGAATCTTAATTAAGAGATTGAAAGCTTCAATTCTTCAATTGAAGACAAAACCTTATTTTTCGTTCTTGTTGCACAGGCGTTGTCTCACTAATAACTTTTTCGGATTATTTTTTAAAATGCTCGTCTCAAGCATTTTTGTCGGTCGGAAAACATGCAAGATATTATCCACGGCTACTTATTCCAAAAGCTTAGTTAAGCTGATAGGAAGTGGCCGGTGAATATTTAATTTATATCTTAACATTCTGGCATCTTCAGTCAAGACCTTCTTCTTTGATACGATATTAAATAATCACTTTTCACAAAAGTTTAAAGCTAATAGGATAACACCACTTTCTATATCATCATTCGGAGGTTCTACATCCCCCCCAGCTGGTGAAAGGTGGTGTGGCCCCCATCCCGTTGTGTTGCATGCCTCCTTCACACAGAAATGGTCCTTTTTTCGTTCTTCCCTCACCTCTCACACTAGCTTTCATGAACTTCTTTTTTTCTTTTTGTTCGTTTCTCAAGAAAACTATATATATACCCGATAAAATTAATTTAAATAATAATGTTTCAATTACAAAATGGTTGTGGCTATTGATCAATTACGTGACCAACTATATCACACATCTACTCTTCCCCACATAATGTTATTGATCCAGGGCAGAATTAGATACTTGTGTTTGGGGAGCAAAATTCTAAAAAAAATAAATTAAGGAGTCAAAAATTAAATTAAATTACATATATATATTAGAACAACCCTGGAATTGGGTTCCGCCCCTATCTCGATCGATACAACATTTTCTACTTTATATGATCACCATAAACTTTCATCACACACACACACACATATATATATATATATATATATATATATATTTGCAAAAAGAGAAGTTAAAAACTAATTAATTACTACTAAGTAAATCAATATATATACGTGCTTGTATATAAAGACACTGTTAAGCTCTACGATTAACAATGTAATTAACTAATTTGTTTGTATTAAATAAACCAAGATACGAATCTGAGACCCTGCTCCCTCCCCCCTCCCACACTCCCCCTTTCTAATTTCTCCCTCCTCTTCTACCTGTTTTCCTTTATTTTCTTTGTGTTTTTTAAGTGTTTTCATCCATATGCAGCAACTTTGACTACTTTCGTCTACCCTTTAAGGTGCTGTGCCGCCCATTTCCTCTGTCCATTTTACCAAGTGTCAACGCTGACCAGTGCTCATCATCTCCTCCATTCCAGTCGTTGTTGTTTTTTATGGTTGTATTTCTTATTTTGTTCACCACGTGTCAATGCTGGCCAATGCCTATCATCTCCTCCACTCCAATCGCCTTTTTTTTTTCTAAATTGTATTTCTTGTTTTGTTTGTTTTGAATAAGAGTTTTTTTTTTTTTCTAGATCTGCTCTTGTGAGAGATATACGAGGAGAATTATGTAGTTTCCTAACCGTTTTGGGTTGAGGAGGAGTAGATTTGTGCTTTTTCTGTTGTTTTCTGTGGGGGCTAGGTTTTCTCTATTTTTTATTTTCTGTAATTTTGTTTGAATAATGATTGTTCAGATCTTTGGGTTGTAGATGTGATCTGTTTCCTAACTCTTGGGCTTAAGAGGATGAGTTTTGACTTGGGTATTCTGCTTTGAAGGTCGAGAAAGATGAGCTACTTATGCATTGAGTTAAACCAGTCTAAAACAGATATGATATTACAACTAAAAATTAGTTATGAGTTAGCGAATATTGTTGTCATAAATAAGTTTTTAATTTTGATTTTTATCTAAGTATCTATGACTTGTAATTCTGTAGCTTTGGTTATGCTTTTCTCAGAACTTTTTGCTCTATAATGTAAGAGCGTTTATACTCATAAATATTTTTCAATGAAACTAGAATGATTTTTTCCTTTTAAAAAAAAATGTAATTAATTAAGCATTATAGGGCGACAAAATAAGTGACATAAATACTGCCAAAACACTCGTCATAGACTTTTTTCTAGGTTCCTGCATTGATCATTAATTTTGGACCATTCTATTCGTCTCAGTACGATTCCTTAATGATAAAGAAGAAACTTTTGGTTGGCAATAAACAAGTTATTTGCATGATTGCATCCATGGGCACTACTACTACCGCTGAAACCTTTAACGACAGCGATAATACGTCTAATATATAATTATGAATAATATATATATTCATGCATGGAAATTAAGCTTAAATCGTGTTTAACATGGCGAATATTTAACGTCTAAATGGAGAAGAATCTTAGGGCCCCAGAACCGGACTAAAGTCCAAATATATTTTCAACTTTCAACTTGGTTTCTAAAAGGAACACGTTTTCACGAAGGAATTGTGTACATATGAAAAAAATGTGTTCTGTTGTTCTAGACCTACATAATAAAATTTCATTAATTATCCTAATCCTTAGCTAATCCTAAGAATTAAATCATTTAGTTATGACTACTATGTCAGAATTGTGAGATTTTTGCAAAATAATATATGAATTTTTTTTTTTTTAGTTTGGCGTCTGGCCCTAGACCGGCCATTGGGGGTGGCTTCCCCAGTTAAAATGGGGTGATTTGGCCACCCCCTATGGCCAAGATAGGGTGGCTTACCATCCCTTATTTTTTTTTAACTTAAATAATATTTTTTATTATTTTTTGTTAGTAAGACATGTATCTCATTTGTGGCTCTAAGATTTATAAGTATCATTAATTGGATATTCTCTAATTTATTTTGGACTGGTGAGGGTCCTATTTCGGACTACCACGTTAATATTGTTGAACAAAAGATTGAGTAATTATTTAAGCCCACTTGTTCAAACAGAATGAGCTTGAATAATGAATATCATCAGTTCATTTGAGCCGAAAGGACAGCTTTTGGCCCACTTACCCAAGCTAATGTTGCCCCTCCCTTACTCCTCGCAGTCTTGGCCCACTGACCCAAGATAAAGACTCTGCAGTACTGGACTCCTCTTTATCGACTAGTTACTCAGCCTCTTTTCTTTCTTTTTTTCCCACATCTATGGCTATTCTACTTTGTTTATGCTTAGACTAGCTCGTCTTCTTCTTCATTGTGTAAGTACGAGTAGTTTGTTGTTTTCTATTAAAGTTTTGCCTATCGTGGTGTTCTATAAAGCCAGCAAAAAAATTAGGTTGACATTAATATAACATTTTTATATTTATATAAATATAAGATATAAGACTCTTTAATCATGACATACTCTTTAAAAGGGACATTGCATATTGGGCTCAAAGAGGCCCAAGGTTTGCCATATTATGAAGAGGCTACGGCTAGTGAATGTTGTTTTTTCCCTCTCCCTTCTGAGGGATTCAAAGGGAGGCCCAAACAGGCCCATTTTTGGCCATATTATGACCTCGGCTTGAACCAGCAGCTGGTGTCAACAATCAGATTTGAATATCATATTAAAAAGAAAAAAATGTCAGAGACTCAGAGTTAATAACTTTCTATAATTTCCTTTTTTTCTTTCTTTTCAATGTAGAGGAAAGAAAAAGGGGAAATTATAAGAAAATAAAGGCGACCGAGCTTTAGTGAGAACTGTTAGAAATGAGTTAAATAAATAACCCGACTTGATATCGCTAACAATAACTATTAAATAGACATGAAAAGATTATAATTCTAGTGTTTGGGTTACACTGCTTTACCATCAATTGTAGTTAAGGCTCTATATATATGATAAAACTGTTGCAAGAGATAACATATATATTACAAATATAATTAAATCCAAATTACAAATGGTTTATCGATCACAACTAATGCTATCCTTATCTAGTTATCTTCACTTGAATGTATGTTTGAATTCTTGATAACTAATAACTCTCTAACAATATACCTTCAAATCCTAGTTGTATCTTCTTGATTGACTAATTGAGGGATAATTTTGCAAGTCTTGCTCCTGAAAATTATGATTATTTTCAATTCATTTGAATTATATAGTATTCAGTTAGTTATAGTTGAGGGATATTTTTATCTACTTAAAATATTAAAAAAATAAAAATAACTCTCTAATATAATTAAGTAAATATTATTCGATTCAAATAAATGAGCATTGCTGCTCCTAATTGTCCCAGGGGTGTAGGTCTAAATTACTAGGCTAGCCGCTAGCTAGGGAATCATGACACCATGCCTTGGGCTTCGTCCAGCAATGTGAAGCCTAATTAAACATTTTTTGACTGCTACATATATATATGATTGCGCGTGCGTATAATTAATTTGTACGTAAAAGCAAGCTTAATGCCTCCAAAGCAATTGCTTGACCAGGCGGTGACAATATATAACTTAGGAAAGTTACTGTGACCCAAAAATGTAGAGTACTACTACTATATATATATATATATATATATATATATATCTATATATGCCTCAACAGGCTTCGTTGGGGCAGGAAATTTGGATTTGTTTCAGTTTAGACTTGGCTTGGTACAAAGCTTAGGTCTTGTAAAGGAGTCAATGACTTAAAACTATATGCGCGTTCATATGGAGGATGCTTAAAAGCAAAGTGATCTATCGATATCACTTGATTATAGTCATTTTTCTTTGGCGGCTTCATTTAGTTACCTATATATGTATGAATCAAGATCTAAAAATTTGTATACACCTAATTAAAATTTTAATTAAACCATGTTGGACACTTAGGATCTTAAGTCATAACATAGCTATACTATCAAAAATCTAATAGGAAATGAATTTAAAGAATGGAACTTTAATTAGCATCGAGGCGGATGGTTGGGCCACGGTAGATGGGAAATGATAGAAATTTTCTCCAACATGTTCTGATAAATGCCAAGTATCATCTTTTACATATTTTCTTTGATATTCTTAACCATTATTTTTGTCATTTCACTAACTTAGGAAGCCGAATATTAATTTTTCAGAAATTCAAACATATTGAATGATACTTGTTTATTCCCAGCTAATTTAAAGGTAATTTGTGTCCGATGAGAAATGTGGTCTCACAAAATCTTAACGGTTCCCGCCAAACTTCCTACCTATTATTTCATCTCACGTTTAATCGTACATTAATCGTCAAAAAAAAAAAAAAAGGTTCATTTAACTACCAATTATTAATTATATATTAACATATATATTAAGTAAAGTCGTCAAATTTAGCTAAAATTTCTCATTTTCTAGGGTAGAGTTTCCTTCACACTGCATCAGGTTGCTATCGTACATGAATTAACATTAAAATGAAATAGAAAAAAAAAATATTAATTACTTCACATCCGATCCGACGATCCCTTCCAACTACTGGACAGGCTCCACTGATCTGAATTAGCCGCCGAGGGGACCCCACTACCGCACTTGGCGACTGTCCTCACGCTCTCTATCAACGCCTCGGTGCGAGCCTCCTGCGACAAGATCTCCGACAGCTGCTCAGGGCTAATCACCAGCTTCACCTTCCACACGCCGGTGCTATTATACCTCGGAACAACTTCCGGGTCGGAGAACCGCTTCATGATCCCTTGGTTGTCGCAAGACATGCGGTACGGCGTCGCTGCAATGGACGACAAAGAAGACATGTCACTGTTAATGGCGGCGGCCTTGTCGGATTGCTTGGACGTGGAGCTGTTAACGTTGTTGGACTTGTAGGGGTTGAGAGGGAGGAGATAGTATAGCTGTCCGACGTGGAGGTCTTCGTTGTGGAGGAGAGGCTGTGCAAAGATGTCTCGGCTTCGGAATATGCCGTGGCCGGGGAACTCGTTGGTTATGCATTCGGCGGTGATGGGTGCATAGAGCTCCATGATGCCGCCATTGGAGGTCACCACCTTCACCATCTCTTCCATCGCTCCAAACCCTTTAAACATACAATTCCCCATGGATAATCTAACCAACAATCTTTCCTGAAAAAGGAATATTTACAAGATTGTGATGAAGAAACATAAATAGGAGACGACAGCCGATAGGGTTGAGAAGGATGTTTCTCGAGGGTTTCGTTAGCGTCAGCCCATTCTGACCAGCCGACACAAGTATTCCTTTCCTCGCAATCTAAAAAAATCCTACGTATGGAGTTTTATATTTAAGGTTGTGGATCCATCTTTTCTGTACTAGGATGGTACACGGGACCATTGATAATAATGGACGTTGTTTAAGCCCCGTTGATGTGGCCAGGTGGAATCAGAGGTGATATAATATAACGGTAGAAATTATAAGGTACAGTACGCAGAGGTCAACGAGTTGGGAGGGTGGATGAGAATTTGACCGTGTTGGCGGATTATAATCATCATGGAGATGATGGTCAATCACACCATCATGCGTCCACGCCTTTTTAGCTTTGCTTTATAAAGTGGACCCACTTTTGGCGGGCTGTGGCCTAAAAGGAGAGAAAAATTGGATTTTGAGGACTGTGGGGCCTATTGATTTCTTGGTGCATCTGTATACATGGCAGAACTACAGTGTAATACGACAAACACGATGCCGTTTACTCGTCCTGGGGGTTGGGGCGGGGAAATTAGGATTCTTTTCGTCATTTCAATCCATTTCGGTTAATAATATCTAGTTAGTTATATTAAAATATTTTTATTCTCGCACAAAAATAAAAAAAAATAAAATCACTCATTCAATGTTATCTAATTTATTAAAAAATCTTATCTTCAAATTTATCTTATGTATTTAAATCTGAAGATATTATTTTAATTTTTTTTTTTCTGACATGTTCACACAGAGGAAGAGAGAAGAGAAAATTCGGACTTGTGATCTCCGCTTCAATATTTTTGGAATTGAGGAATTGGAAACCTAATAGAATAAGGTAGTGGCTGATAAGGAGAGGAAGAAGTAATATGAATGGCAATGAAAGCGCACCAAATTCATATATCTCGAATCTCTTGGATGCCAAATCCTGTACAATTGTTCATGGATTTATAAGCAATAGTCTTTTGCATGCAGATCCCCTCAAATACTTAAAAGGGTACATTTAATTCTTTAAATTATGGTCGATCATTTTGTATTAAAATGATAAAATTCTTTAATCACTTTATTATTATTATAAGGTTGGAATTTAGATGAGGTGGGTTTGGCCGTTGTCGTAATTAATATTGTTGCTGTCCCCTTGATACTTATAGCCCTACTTAGAACTTTCGGTGATACTCAAATTCATTTTGAATCTTCTTCCTTCGTAATCATGACCGACATGAGAATAATACTAAATTGGCAGAGACGTTTCAGGATGTTTGGTAACAATTTGTACAACGTCGGATTAATTACCGTTTTAAGTGCATGACAAAAAGGAGTTAAATTGCTATGATGAAAAGTACTTTTTAAAACATGATCATTCCCTACAAGATGGTCATGCTTTGGAGCTACAAAGTTAGACAACACTAATGATACCTGTTTTAGTTTAGACTCAAATTTACTTGCTCGGCTATGAGTTGATTGAATTGGGAGGAGCTTGGCCTCAGCCAAGCCCTCTGATATGCTAAATTAATCATTGTCGAATTAATACACCAACAAATATTGCTGGGGTTAATCTCGTCTTTTTGTAAGTTGTATCTATTCATGTTTTTTTTTTTTTTTTGACCTACAATGTTGTGTGCAATTTTTTTTTTCTTTCTATTTTTTTATATTTGGTACGACAAGAAATCGTGGTCGATCTGAAAATATTTTCTATTGATGAGGAAAACCTTCTTTGACTTCTCTAAAATAGTTTTATTTTTTAAAATGTAAACCATTTTTTTCGAGTTTAAGTTTTTGACTCTCAAATTGAAGGAGTCTGTTAGGCTATTATAGAAAGCTGTTAGAGTTCACCATACCACTACCAGAAGTTTTTGAACCACTGCTAGAGTTTTCCAAAATCTACTGCTGGTCATCGGTTGATGAGACTAAAGGTTGTTGAAAGTTTTCAGGTGTTTTTCATTGTCGCTCATTTTTTATATGAGCCAAACACTGAAAAAAAAATTTTAGGTCTTCATATTTTTTTAACAAAAAAATGATTTCGTTGAACGGAGCATAAAGTGAACCTGATTGACGAAATATATTCAATTTTCAGGTAAGCCTAACTAGAACAAACTAATCCATGCTCTATTATTTATTTATTTATTTTTCCTTTTTGTCAAAGTCAATTGTTTCTTGATCTTAGTAGTTAGTTGAACTCGTGAAATCTTTTGCAGGCCAGGATGGATGAGAGTTTGAATCCCAATTGCATAAAAACAGAGGAATCTAAGAAAGAAAAAAAAATTACCTCGATCTCATAATTATGTAGTTCACAAGAGAAATAGGTCTCCAATAAAATAAACGACAAAAGAAAAGGAGTACCGGTTGCTTCCGGCCATTTAAGTTGGTGTATTATATCTTGGCTTCAATGGCTTGGCTAAGTGGCTTCCATCTGCTAATTAATACCTTTGAGGCCAGCTGGGATACTTCAAACTACAATCACCTTTCTCGCTTTCATTACCCAATAACAGCATGGCAATTGGCAAATGATGTAGCTAGCTAGGATTGAGAGTCGGCGTCGCCATATATTGTTCGAAATTCTGTTGAGTGCTAGAATCTATTTTTAAGAATAGAAATTCCGCTTGGGAGTCTTTTCTACAATAATTGAGTGGATCCTAGCTAATTTCTTCCTTATGATATTGTAAATCTTATCCGACGAGGATATAGTTTTAGTTCTAGTTTTAGGTTTTTTTTTTTTTTTTGGTCGTGAATCATAATTATCTTAGTTGTTGTTGTGGTAAGAAAAGGCTGTTAACCCCAACCTCTCTCTAGTTCCTCTCCGGTGAGACCCAGAAGGGGGCATCCCTTTTTTTTTTTTTTTCTTTTATGTTTTTTGCTATGGTTTGGTTTTGGAACTTAGAGCAGCGTCCAAATAATTCAGTAACAATAGTAGTCGTCTCTTACACCTTGTCTTTTGACTTTTTCTCGTGCTTGAATTTCAAAGATATTTTGCTGAGAAACTTAGATCGACTCCTTGTGTTGCCAATCTACTCTTTTGTTGTTGACCCAAGCCTATACCCACTACACGCTTCTCCTCGGTGCCATTGTGCCCTGTAGACACTGGCTTTTTCTCTCTTCTTTTTGACACGTGCGGATATGGTTCATTTGAGCCGGATGTGGATTGCTTGCGCTTTGCGTGTGAGCCTTAAGCACCGATTTTTCTCTGCTATTTTCTTGTTGGATCTTGCCATTAATACTGGTTTTCTTTCTTATTTTCTTGTTTTGTTGTGTTATCGTGGCCTTTGTGTTGAGGGAGATAGTTTCAATGTGAGGGGTTTGTCTCATGATCGGCCGGCTCAATAAAACTTGTTTCTTTAGGAATAAGACTTACCCATGTATTCAAATTTAGCCTACCCTTCAAATGAAGTGTACTCATAAATTAGACTGGAGAAAGTAGATACATTTTTTATTATTAGATTTTTAGTGTATTTACAATATTGTACTTTCATAACTTTTGACTATATTTTTCTTAACTTTTGCTATATTTTTCTGTAAGTCTTGTTGTTTTCTTTTTTCTTCTTCTTCTTTTTTTGGCATATAAATAAAGCATGTATCGAATTGCAAACGGGCACCCTATTGTTTGACAGTCTTATATCGAAGAGGAAGAGGGCTTTTGGTATCATTAGACATTAATTACAGGTTGAATACGGAATATAACGCCTCTAAATTTGAGTGGCGACATTATTTATTGTGGGCTAATTAATTAATGGGCTTTCATCACCAATGAGGTAGTTATGGTATTTCAGACAAGCGCGAGTTGGGAAAATCGTGTAATTAAGTGTATCTCAGAATATGATCCGATGAGCCCGTTCCTCTTACTCAAGGGAGTTAAAATTGTTCAAAGAAAATAAAATAAAATAAATTTGTTTTTAACAGAATTTTGTGTTTTCAACTACTTTTTTTGAGAAAACACAAAAATATGCAAAGTTGATTTCTTACTTATTAAAATTTAAAAATGTTTTTCGTGCAGCTACTGGATCTTAATGGATGAGAGGGGTGGCCGCATGGCCACCTCTGACCTATTGGAATAGCCATACAATCGCTCTTGACTTATTAAGGTGATTATCTCTCTTTATTGTTGGGGGTAATCGTGCAACTACCTTTTTATTTTTATTTTTAATCTTATCGACCCTTACGTATAGGAGAAAAAATTAAGCCTTTTTAAAAAATTATTATTATTATTTTGTTATGAGAGAGTGAAATCTACAGAAAAGTATAAAAAGTGTATTGTTTTGTGTTTAAAAGGTGATTTTTTTTATTAAATATTTTGAGGAAAAAATGTTTTTTTGGTTTTCAAAAGAAAAATTACTAGTTTTTTTTTTTTTTTTAATGTGTCCACATAAGGCAAAGGGAAGAAGTACTCGAACTAATGACATTGCACATAGTCGATTGAGCTACACCCATGAAAACAGAGAAAAGACTTATCGAAACAATTAACATAGTCCACAGCTGGTAATCACTATCTCCTTAAATTATAGATTGAAAATATTAGAGGAATGTAATAAGGGCCGGCTCAATGGGTAGGCGACTTAGGTCGTCGCCTAGGGCCCCCAAATAATAAGGCTAAACAAATTTTAATAAGGCCCTACAAAATTTTAATAATCAAGGCAACAAAAAAAAAAAAAGTAATTTTTTTTTAATAAGGCCCAAAATTTTTTAAAAAAATTTAAGGCCTCTAATAATAGCAGATAAGTCATAAGGCCCAATTTAATAAGGACCAACATAAAAATAAATAATTCAAAAGGAAAAAAAAAAATCTTTAACCAAAGTCTTTGTCTCTTTAGTGGAATTTTGATAATGAAATATTATTAAAAAAATATCACCAACGAGACCATAGCCTAATAAAGCGAAGGTCACTAGTTCGAATCCTCCCCCTCTTGTGCGGACATGTCAAAAAAAAAAACGATCACCAACGTTATTGTCTCTTATCGATGGAATTAAACATTAAAAGAATAATAAAAATTTACAATCCAAAGACATGCATATTGATATTACTATAGATCAATTAGAAAGTTTTATTTCTTATTTTAAAACTTATAGAGAAACAGAATTTGCATCGACTATGATTTCATCTCAAGAGATTGTAACCATAATAGAAATAGAACATGTTATTTGTGAAAAAATACTTGTAATTCGTAGAAATAAACAATTTAATAAGAATGCTAATGACCAGACAACACAATATGCTAAAGAAAATTGATTACTTCTTATATATAATAAATCAAGCTATTTCTTCAATTCAAAATAGGTTTGAACAATTTCGAATATACAAAAATATTTTTGGTTTTTTTATTTAATTTTAAGAAATTAAAATCACTATATGATGATAGTTTGCAAAATAAATGTCTTAATCTAGAAGATTTCCTAAAACATGATATTGATGGTTTAGATTTATTTTCAGAACTAATTAAAAGTTTTAAAAGAAATTTTACAAAATAAAAGAAAGTGCTCCAATTGACATATTAAATTGTATAAAAAAACTTGATTCTTTTTCAAATGTATGTATCACTTATTAAATTTTATTGACAATACTGTTACAATTGCTTATGTAGAAATAAGTTTTTCAGTCCCCAAGTGGTAGCTCAATCGACTGTGAACCACGTCTTATGAAGAGGAGGTCACAAGTTCGAATCCCCCCTCCCCCTATCTTTGTGTGGACATGTCAAAAAAAAAAAAATTTCAAAATTAAAATTGATAAAATCCTATATAAGATAAACAATGTGAGAGATTAAATGAATTAGCCATATTATCAATTGAAAAAAAAAAAAAAAAGATGTTAGAAAATCTTGAATATAAAAATGTAATAAGTACAAAAGTGAGAAGAATAATTTTTAAATAAAAATATAATATTAATTTTGATTTATATATATATATATATATATATTTTTTTTACTTAAAAAAAAGGCTCAATTTCAAAGGTTCATCGAAGACCCTAAAATACATTGAGCCGCCCTGCGTGTAATTGGGATGTTTCTCAAGAAGTCAAAATGATATTTTCGACGAATTCTTAGTTAGTATTTTTTTTGACATGTAAGAATAAAAACGAGTAGAGGGGCATTCCGAGAATTGAACTCGGGACCTCTCGCACCCTAAGCGAGAATCATACCACTAGACCAAATGCCCTTTCTTCTTAATTAGTATTTAGTTGCACGGCCATCCGGCCCATTCCCATCCCGAAATATTGCCTACCATGCTTTAATTAATTATTAAATTAATTAAAGCATGATATCTGACGACTGATATCATAACGTTAGACCAGTTTTTCAATTTTTCATCATCAAATTCTTGGCAGATATTGCAGACCCTATAAAATAAATATGCAGAAATATACCGATTAGTTTTAGTATAATCTAGGGATCGAAGTGCGACCACCTTCAAATGCATGAGGCACGTTATAACTACTATATGACTGGTTGTTATTAAAAAAAAAAAAAAAAACCATATGACTGGTTGTTAATTAATTAAGATAAATTTTTTCTAAGCAGTTCATAGAATATGATTATTTTCAGTTTAAATGAACTAAGGGCATTCACAATGGAAGAGCTATTTTTTATGTAAAATAACTCCCCAAAACTCAATTTATTTAATTTAGCTAATGACTTTTTAAGGACCTCATACATCGGATTAATTATATTTTTATCTATATAATTTCATTTTCATTTTTTTTATTTTTTATAATGATTGTATTTTTTTTAAGTATCTTATTTTTCAACTTTTGAGAAAAAAGTGATGTGGAGAGAGAAATAATATGAGAAAATTTTGGAAAAAATAATATGTGAAAGAGAAATAGTATGAGAAAATTTTGAAAAAAATATAAAATAGTTGAGAGAAACAATAAAAAAATGGAGGGAATAAAATTTTGGGAGAGATAGTGGGAGAAAAAAAAGACTTGGAAAGAAAATTTAGGAAAATAGCTATTTGAATAATGTCGCTACATGTAGTTTTTTTTTTTTTGCTCATTTAATAAAATATCTATTCTACATTTTTTTTAGCCTCTCGTATTTTATCAATTTAAAGAGTTATTTTAGATAAAAATATTATTTAACTTATCCAATGTGAATACTTTAAATAACGTTTAATTAGTTATTTTTACTTTTTAAGGAGACAAAGTACCATTATATCATAACTAATTAGATATATCACGTTTATTTAACCCAGAAATCGAAGATCCTAATTCTGTATGTAAATGATTGACAAAGATTTTTCTTTCAAACTGCTATACGTCACCTTTAATGCTAAACCGTGTGTTTTTTGTGGGCCGCTTCTGTATTTAATGCAGACGTTGGATTTCAGCGGTTTTTCATGTGACCCGAGGAGACCCAGATCCACTTATTTTTAGCCGGAGAGATTCAGGAAGTGGAGATCGGAGAAATAATGGGGAATTGGTTTGGGAGGAAAAAGGTGGTGCACCCACTCCCACAGGAGTCACCGAGTTGTTTGAGAGTCAAGGTGCGAATGACCAAAACGCAGCTCCGGGAGCTGATGAATTTGAGCAGAGGTGACTCCGAGCTCGGCCGCTTGATTCTGCAGGAATGCATGGAGGGCAGGTTAAGTGCTCGTGTTTGGCCGCAGGAGAGGTTTAGTCCCCGGCGAAGATAGTGATGATAATTGGAAGGTATCAAAATATATAAGATCATGTATGTGTTCAACGTTTTTCTTCGTTTATGTTTGTGTAGAGAGATTTAGCATCGGCAAACCGGGAATTAAGTCGAAAAAAAGTATTTCAATTCTGTGTTGATCGTGATTATATCATGTGATTTATGTTGATTGTATTAATTACCTGATCGAGCTGCATGTGTATGGTGAAAAAGTTTGTAATATTAACGAAGCTTGCAGAAGGCTATGGACCTATATATGTTCCTATGGTGGTCTTCTTCGTTTTCCTCTGAAAAGGAAAGGAAAAACAGAAGGCTCTTCGTAGCAAATTAGTTTGAAGGAAAAAAATTTATTGGATATAATTTGTATCATTTCTCCCTCTTCACAATTGCAAAGCTTGAAACATCCACTCGGATTTTGTTTAAGTGCTGTGAGAAAAATTATAGCAAATTTTTGTAGCCGATTCCACGTTTCAATTGTGTTCTAAATTGCTACTGGGTTGATGTGTTAGTGTCTGTATAGTTCTTGAAATTTATTTTTTTAGCAAGAGTTGATTATGGTAACTCATATATATTCTTTCATATATAAAGAATAATATCGAAATACTAGTGGTTGGTTCACGATACAAGCAAGGTATTTTGGGATTCTCTAAGATACGTATGCTGCACTATCTCCTGTGAACGTATATATGCATTTTATCGAATCACGTAAATCTGTGTCTCATTTCAAATGAAATGGATAGTATCTATTTTATGGTTATGATTTAAAGTTAGTGCATTTAATAGTGTATCTGAAGTTAATGTTAACACGTTTTTTTACAAAAATTGATATTATGTACGCTACTGGTTGCACGAATTTTAAATTCTAACAATGAAATAAATGCTATTCATTTTATTATTTAAAATAAGAAAAGAACATTATCATGTAGAATGAGAAAGAAATGAAAGTGTAGAACATGACAATATTGCTGATTGTGAAATTATATGGGGGAGGAGAAGGAGGAGGAATATGATTGGGCTTTCATTGGCCCAACTTGAGGGATGTATTCAAAATGATCGAGGTCCAGTCTTTCACAGCCTCACTAAAATATTCCATGTATTATTTTGGTTGTTTGTTTATTATTTATTCATTATTAAGGTTTTTGGCACATGACAATTGACAATTTCTCCCTAAGAAAAACCAAACTAATTTAAAACGTATCAATCCGAACTTTTGATGGCAACTAAGCAGCAGTAAAAAACCCGGGTCTAATTATATTCTGCTGATCGACGTGACATTCATAGGATATTATTAATTATATTAATACATTCATATTATGTTGACATGACATTAAGATTAGCCTTTGAATTTTTCAATTGTTTGGCAAGAATTTAATTAACGATGACAGATTTGAACTGCCAGCTAACTCATCCCTCGCGCATTGATTAGTGGTGCATGTACGTGCATTTCTCTTAAACAAAAATATATTCTCTTTAAAATAACAATAAAAAATAGTTGAAAAAAAAATTTAAAGCATTAAAGACTTTTTTTCTCTTTTTTTGTGGGCAATTGGAAAGGGAGTATCAAATTAGGAAACCCGGCAACGGGGTAAATATATATAAGAAAAGTTAGCACATACATTTATTTTAAACTATTATCTAATTGATAATTTTTTTTATATAAATTACTGAAAAGTTATTAATATCTCTAGATAATAAAAATATTCTTTATAAAATTAAAATTAAATATTATTAAAAAAATTAAAATTAAAAAACATAAATATATATAACTGAGGCCATCAATCATATCATCAAAATATCCTTCTGCGTATTGTATCAATGGACTCTGTGCCAATCCCATGTGGGCGTCTCTTTTCTAGTAATAAACACACAATCAATCAAGAAAATGAAGAAAGAGGACAAGATGTGATGCGTATAATTTATATACTTTCCTCAAACTATCACTCAATTGACAATGTTCTCTAAATTATTAAACAATTGAAAATGCCTCCCCTAAGGTCATCAAAAAGACAAAAGTGATTATAATTTTTTTTAATATGACAAAAAGTCAAAAATACTCCAATAAATTTTTTAAAAAAAAAACTTTTTTTTTTAAAAAAATAAAATTTCACACCCTAATTTTTTTTTAAAAAATATATTTTATTTTATTAAGGGTATTTTCTTCATTCGAAGAAGCACTGTTAATTTTTTGTAGTTTAAAGGAAAACATTGTTGCAATTAAAAGTTTGTAGAGACAATGTCAATTAGGTGTGGTAATTTGAAAAGAGTATGTGAATTATTTCCTATTTTTCACTTATATATTAAAAAAAGGTCATTTTTTAATTTTTATTTTGAAATAAATGTTGACAACTTTTTGATAGTTTGAATTTAAAGAAACATTATACAAGTAAAAAAAAAAATGCTACACATACCAAAAAAAATTCAAAATTTGCAAATGGTATTTCATAATCCTATGTAATATATTATTTTGAAAAATATGTCACCATCTCATGAGATTATAACACATCATTTGATTAGTAAATTTGGAAGGAAAAAAAAATTGTGAAATATAGCATTCCTCTTAAAAATTTACAGAAGACTTTTGACAGTTTAAAAGATTATCCAACTTTTTGTTTACATATATATTTGAAATTAATTTTGATAATTTGGGGGCATATATTGCAGAAGAGTACTGTTTGGGCACGTGTTTTGAGGGGAAATGCGAGTCAAAGGATATGCAATTAGTGAGGACTGAGGAAGCAGGCAGAAAATAGTGGCAGAACGGCAGGTGCCTCCGGCAGCGTACCAGTGGCACTGATTTTAGTGATTAGTCCAAATACAAAGGTAAATGCAAGTCCAAGGAAACATGTCGGCCCACGTTGGTGTTGCTCTAACAAGAAAGAAAGTAAGAAACCTCTCTCTCTCTCTCTCTCTCTCTCGGTCTCTCTGTCACTGATCGGATCACATGCATGGCCGACCACTCCACTCCAACATAGAATATCCTTTTTACTACGCCGTTGGATTTCTTTCAAGACACAATCCAATGGATGGTGTATGTTAGTTTTGTAAAACGGGGTTGTGAGGGCAATAATGGAAGGGATGGAATGGGGAAGGGCTGGGCATGTGCTGGTTCTGACCGGTTCCTGTTTTTGCAGCCTTCATGTGGATAGTACGACACACTCCTCCACTCTCCAAACTTTGCTTTTTCCCTTTCGTGGACTTTCTCACGACTCTCCTTCTCTCAGCTCGATCGGCTTCCTCGTCCTCAACTTCAAGCCATCACCCCCCTCATCAACTTTGCTCGCCATATTTTTCTTCTTCTTCTTCTTCTTTTATTTTTAAGGTTTTACACGAGTTTTCATGGACCCATCTCCATCTCCATCTCCATCTCATCTGGAATTCTTTTATAAAACATGGTTCATGGACAACAGCCAAGGTATCATATTAACATGGTATATATAAGAGAAAATGTGTTAAGTTCAAATTTTTGTATTCGTTATTAAATTTATATCATCTAATTAGATATGTAGGTCTTGGTGTCTCGGGTGAGGAACAATTGACGATGTGTGCAAAATGGACGAGCAATTTGAAGAACAAGTTGGTGCACAAATCAGAGCACTGTTTGACCAATCTGACACCATGGGCGTTGCTAGCAGTCATTATCGTCAATCAAATCCGCATTTCGTGGATGAAGATGACAAATTTGCCGTTAAAGAGGCACGATTTCAATGGAAAGAATTGAAGACAGACTTGATACATGGAATCAGTTGCAAGCCACCATGGTTTGAAATATTTTTTTTATAAGGGGGTAATCGGTAGTATTTGGGTAGTTGGGCCCTAGCCATATTAAAAACTAAAAGGCCAATTGGCTCCTTGAAAAACGCTTAACCAACTCCAAGGACTTGTTTATCACAATTTATGCGGAATTAGTACTATTAAACAATAGACAATTCAATCATCAAAATATTTAAAGCAATAAAAAGGTAGACACAAATATTTTGGTTATAAAAAGGAAACCTTTTAGAAATAGATCTAAAAGTAAAACCTTTACAAGGTAGCCAAACTTAGAAAATCACTATAAAAAATTATCCAAAAATTACAGACATTATGAACATTTACAACTCTTTGCAAGACCCTGGCTTTGTAAGATCAACAAGCTTACAATTTGTTTCCTTGCTCACAATCTTCTTCAACATGATTCTCTTTTATCGGATTATTTCGATAGACTTCTCAACTGTAGATTTATCAAAGGAATAACTACAACTCTAAAAGATTCAATTTAACTCTTATTACATATGATCTCTCTTAGCACAGCCTCCGACGAATTCTCTGGGGTGAAAATTCGTACCTCTCTATTTCTATAGAGATGTATTTATAATAGCCTTACAATCCCTATACTTAGGACACAGTTTGAAATCATTTTAAAACTATTATAGGTACAGGTGTCTTGGTAGGTTAAGTGTCTGTCCGGATAGGGCCTTGTGAGCAAGCAAAAATGAGCTTGTTGGAATTGGTATTCGGACACCCTAGCATCATGTCCAGACACCCCCATCAGATGACATTCCGTTGGACCTTATTAACAGCTTCGATTGATTAGTGTTTGTAGTTCAATTAAGCTGAAATTTTGCAAAGATGTACATGACACATGAATCCTCATTGTGAATGGTGAAGATTGGATTCTAAACATTCTATATTAGTATTTCAACCCGTGGATAGTAGCATCTGCATTTTGGAACCAAATTAAGCCAACAATAAAACTAACACCCCTAATTCCTATATATAAGACAAAGCATGGCAAACTAATTAATTCCAAGTTCCAACTACATTGTAATACTTTCTATAGGAAGCTTAGCAAAATGCAGAGGTATATGGCCGGCGCAGCATGTGAAGCATAAGCACCCTTGCAATCTAAAGAAATAATGAAGAAAAACTAGTGATAGTCGTCTAGGATATGGTCTCCCTTGCTTGGCTGCATTATTGCCTGCAAATAAAACCAATTGATATTCAATATATTGTCACTCTTAGCAAAATTAGGGGAGATTGATGTATACAGTTGTAATTACCTATTAATTAATGTCACTAAACTGCTCATTGTTAATATTGTAGTTACTAGTTATAACATTTTGCATCAACAAATTAGTACATTTGACTCCTATCAAATATAGCAATGAAAGCTATAAGTGAGACACACTTCAAATGAAACGATTAGACAAAAGAGATTATTTTGGACAAATAAGTTTACCTTAGGCTTTATGATAATTTTAGTGCCCAAAAATAATTTTGGAAAACCTGCAAATCCTAAAAATTAGATAAGTAGTTTTTTTTTGCAAAAAAAAAATAAAAAAAATGATAGTAAGAAAAAGAGTGGAATCAGCAAAAGTGCAGTCAAAAAGTTTTTAAGCGCCACCCACCTCCCTTCCAAATTTCCAATCTTCCATGGCAACTAGGCAAGCCATATCTCCTTGGACTTGGAAGCTGATTTGACGCATTCCTTAGTCTAAAGCTGCAAATCCAACTTCATGGCCTTCTTTAACCGCTTCCCTAGAGTTATAGGTTATTAGGATTTTCGCATCTTTTTAATTTATTTTGATAGATAAATTAAAGTTTCACCTAACTATTTTACTTGGACACATGGACAGCCTGTGCATCTATCATGGGTTAACACTTAACTGCAGACAGGAAACTCGTACAAGCAAATTAAACTTGCTTTCCGCACGTGGATAGCAATTACCAAGCAAAGTGACCAAGTATTTACTTCAATGATTTAACCCAACATAAATTTATCCAATTAAGTATGTCACCCTTTCCTAAAAGACATTAGTAGATGAAACATTTTAACCGAAATGAGAAGACATTAATTGAACATAAGCTTCCTGAAAGACATTTGTCGTCCATTGTGCATGACAAATGAGCATAGACTAATACAACCCTAAATATGCTTGATTAGCTTTAATTTCTAACTCAATTATAACGTAATTTACATATAAAACTTATAACACCGAGTTATCCTTAAACTAAAGATCACGACTTATAAAGTGAATGCTACTAATTCGAATTTTTATCCTTTTGTGCACATATACAAACTATCAAAAATATTAGTTAACTACTATATTAGATTTGACCATTAATTTGAATGGAATTAAGTCTAAAAGTGAAATAGTTTAGGAGGGAGGGACAAAGTATAAATTACCCTTGGAATTATAAATGGTAAAACTTGAATTACAACATGACATCCAGTACTCCCACATAGCAATTGTTTTAGTACTACAACAAACGAAAGCACCATTTAGAACAAGAAGAAAACTTTCCTCTTTGCAGCATGTCCATAAAACAAATACACACGTACGCATATTCTATATTCTCTTTGCCGGCCAGCAAAACAATCTTGTTTTTTCCCTGATAAACAAGAAAAATATATTTAAAGGTCGATTTAATTATAAATTATTAAGCTAAGCTTTCTTAGTTGGAGCTCCAAAAGGCACTCACATACAGGCAGATAATTAAAAGGATGTTAATGATTAATGTCCATAAACCTATTAATCTATTGCCATTCAGTTGACCTCAGATGAGGCTGGCCATGGAGGTTGAAGTCACAAAGACCTGTGATAATTATAGACTTCAGGTGCTTTCATCCTAATATCCTCAAAATCTCCTACTCTGACATGTAACCGAAAGGGAACTTATATAAGCTTTGTCTTCACATATTTCAGTTCAGCTTGTCTTCACACTACATATCGCAAATGATAGCTTGCATACCAAACTTGCATTTGCGTGTGACATGTTATTTTTCTTGATCATAAGGGTGATTTAGCAATCTCAATTCAACCTTTGAAAGTGGCTTAAAATTAATCAAATCCTTTCTTTGATTATATATAGGGTGGTTCAACCACCTTCAATAGAGTTAAAATAGGTTATCCACCACCTTAGTGGGGATGGTGATATTGATGGTAGTGGCCATGAGGCTGGTGAGGTGATAAAAGTTGGCGTAGAGAGTGAGAGTGAAAAAATTTGCAAGCTTTAAATATATATATAGAATGATGTGGCATAATTTGAGCTGTTAATTTATATATATATACCCTAGACATTGAACCCAATCTGGATCCGGTAACAGATAAGGTACATGGTCAGCTGTCAGTGTCAGCTTCTTTTTGAAAAGGTTGAAGGAGCTCTATTTTTTTTCACACAGGAAACATTTTCCCGCACCCACTATCCGAAGCCCAGCTGCCTGGTGGCAATAGCCGCCAATGGAGCCGACAAATTAACGAAGTGGAAAAGGGTATGAATAAACAAACAAGCAAGCAAAACCAGAAGAGAAAGTGGTAACAAATATGTATAGAGAATTACTACACAATATTTTTAAACAAAAAAAGAGGGAAAATGATGATTATAATAAATTAAAAAAAAAAAAAGAGACGTTTGACCGATCTCTTCCGTTGTGTGGTAGCTAGCGACAGTCATGATTCGGTTTCAGTGTTTAAATTTATGTATGGTGGAGATCTAATTAGTAATTAGTAATTACCCTCTCTGTCTCTCTCTCTCCTCATCCCTTTTGGCCATTATCGATGCCGCTTACCACGCTTCCCACTTGTTTTTTTCATTTTAATCAATAAATATTGCTCTGCTTTTCTTATTATTTTTCTTAATTACCAAAAAAACAATTATATACAAACGTCAAATGGGTGCCCGTAAACCAAGTCCCCACCCACCTGGATCTCCGAAAAGACAATGTTACCCCTCAGTGTAATAATGCATTGTCTCTTATTATCTTTTTTTTTGAAAGGCATTGTCTCTTATTATCTGAGACACGTATTGGGACCAGTAAGGAAAACACATGGACCCGTTTTTGACAAATTTGGAAAGCCGGTGGATGATGAGTTGGTGAAGGTCCGATGTTGACGTTGGACTGTTGGAGGACAGTGGCAGTGCTCCAGCCTCCAGTTGAAGTAATTATATGCATTTATCTATTTATTTTTTATGAATGAGTTGCCCACAAGATAGAATTATTAATTAAACAAGATTAATTAGTATAAATTATGTTATGATAATCACATGTTCATACTTATCTAATTATGAGTTTTTTTTAATTTTTTTTTTATATGTTCACACAAGAATGGGGGAAAGAAGTCGTGCTAGCCAGCCTACCCGAGTCCTACCAGCATCCAACTCCTTTTCATTTTTTTTTTTAAATAGGGCTAATGTGGCATGGTTGAGTCCACGCCACATCAGCCCTAGTTGAACACTAGTACGCCGGCAATAATTACTCGGGGGAGTCGTGCTAGCTGGCCTACTAGAGTCCTACTAGCGTCAAACTCCTTTTCATTTTTTTTTTTTTGATGTGGTGTGGTTGAGTCCACGCCACATCAGCCCTAATTGGATACTGGTAGAACTCTGGTAGGCCAGCAATAATTACTCGGGGGAGAGGGATTTGAACTAATGACCTTCATTTCATTAGGTATTATCTTAACTGATTGAACTACCTTTTAAAAACTCCAATAAGGAGTACTTTTCTCCAAAGAGTTGTAGCCTTGTAGGAGTTTATCTCCAATTTTCTGTTGTTTTAATTTTTCTATTTAAACTAGTGAGTGATTAGTAAAATTAAAGATAATTAATCTCAAATTTTTAATTTAGATTTCCTCATGATCTAAGTAAGGTTTAGATTATTTTAAAACCTAACCGTCTATCTCTTTAGATCGCTCATATATATATATATATATATATATATATATATATATATATATATATCTTTTTAGCTGTTTCAGTCTGTGGAGCTCATATTGTTAAGGCCTTTGAATTTACTTGTATTTTCAATTTGTTGTTTGCATAGTCTTATTTTTGTTGAAAATGTGTAATGTATAGTTTTCAATAAAAATTTCTAAGATTGCTTTATTTATATTTAAATTTTATTAATTTTTCTATTGAAAAATTAAAAAATGCCCTTATTGAGCTTGAGTCAATCAAGTACTCAATATGGACTCAACTTGAGATCTCTGTGAGCCCAAGCCAAATCTAGAAATTGAACACTTGAAAGGGCTCGACTTGACTATAGAGACTTTAATGCACAGTCCTAGAGCTGTAATTGAGCTTAGCCGAATCAAGCTTTAAAAATTTCAAGACTGGCTCACTTACGAAGGTTTTTATTCGAGCCAAGTTATAAAATATGTGTTCAAGTTCGGCTAGTTTAAAATTTGGGTGAACTCGAGCTCTCAAGCTCGAGTTTGTTGAGAATGCAATTTGACTCGAGCCGGGCTCAACTCGAGATAAGATATTAAATTCTTTAATATATGATTTGAGTAGAGTTCAAACCCAAATTTTAAAACAACATCTAGACATTTATCTATAGTATAAATAAATATTAAGTAATTTATATTACTTATATTACTTAATTATTAATGTACATACTTAAATTTATATAACTAATTTTAGTAATAAATTAATATATATTTATATATATATATATACAATGTATATAAATGAGCTAACGAATCGGATAAACCAATTGGTAGAGCTTTAAACGAGCTATACTCATGAGCTCTTATCGAGTTTTTTCGAGTGAGTCTGGTATGTATTATTTTCTAATTGAACAGGTTTCTACAGTATTAGCCTGAGTTGAGTTAAATCGGGTGAATATCGAGCAGGATGTCGAATGAACCGATTACAGGCCTAAATGCACCACATAAAAGAAAGGGCAATTTGGGGTTTTTGAGGACCCTAAATCAAAGGATGACCCGCCTTGGGTTAATAATCGAAACCTGGGGTGCTCCTAGAATTGCTCTCCTAATCCTTTTACCCTCAATTTTTTGAAAAATGAGGATTTAGAAGATTGTGCCAGAAAGTTCTGGCCCACCAAACATAACCATCGTTTACCCTGTTTCCCTGTACTGTTTCGGTTAAGGGGAATTGCTGTAGCTGCAGCCTGCAGGAAGAAGGAAGTCGAACGGAACCAAACACACAGCGTGTGCATGAGTGGTGTGTATAAAGGCATCATATCTCAGAGCCCCACCAGACGCCATAAACAGAGGAGGCAGGCAATATCAGGAAAGGAGAGGAAATGGAAGGTTGAATACAGCGAAGCAGGTGTTCTATGGAGCAGACCCACCTCCCAAAAGAATATATTATTATTATTATTATTATTATTATTATTATTATTAACATGAATAATTTAGTATCGGAGAGAAAGTGGTGATACAGCAAAAAAGGTTGGTCTTCGGTCTTTAATATACATTTCAATGGACACCCTCTCTATGCCTACCGTTGTCGTGGGTGCCCACTAGCATCTTTTTTGTCTTCTACTTTTCCTCGTCTCTTTGTTTATAATCTCCCTCTCTCTCTCAATCTGCGAGTAATATTAATTGCGTATATAAATGTTTTCTTTGGGGGTTTTCTTTTTCTTTCTCTTTTCTCATTCCCTTCCTTTCCACCCTCAACAGTAATGATTTTCTCGTTACGGGTATCGTTGTTGAGGAATCTGAGGAGTTGTTGTTGTGGCTGTGTGGGAAAAAAAGTGGCAGTTAATGGCCTCTAAAAGAACATGACGTTAGAAGAAAGAAGAACAACAAGAAGCAGTATCACAAGTGCACGAGTGTTTGTGATTTCATTGATGTGATCTCCAGAAAACAAATTCTCTCTTTCTGGCCTTATTTACCAAAATCTTCTTCCTTTTTTTATTTTAACCCTCTCTCTCTCTCTCTCTCTCTCTCTCTATATATATATATATATATTTGGGTTGTGGGGATTGTTTGGTTTTGTTCTTGGTTTTCCTTCTTATTCTTTTGTCTTGCTTTTATTTGGGGGGGTTTGCCACTTTTGCTTCGCTTCTTTTCTGTGTGTGATATTTTCCATGTCTCAACAAAGGCAATTTCAGATGGGGGGTGGTAACAATCCGGGGCAGTACAATGACACAACTTTAACCAAAATCTTTGTTGGAGGGTTGGCTTGGGAGACTCAAAGGGATACAATGAGAAGATATTTTGAGCAGTTTGGAGACATCCTGGAGGCTGTTGTTATCACAGATAAAAACACTGGGAGATCCAAGGGTTACGGTTTTGTAAGCCCATTTTCCTTTCATTTAGATTCATTAGTTTTCCAATGCCATTTTTCTTTTGTTTCTTTCATTTGTATCTATGATTTTCAAAAAAGGGGTCTTTTTTTTTTGGGTTTCCTAGGTTACATTTAAGGATCCAGAGGCAGCCATGAGAGCATGCCAAAACCCATCTCCCGTGATTGATGGAAGGAGAGCAAACTGCAATCTTGCATCTCTTGGTGCTCAGAAGACACGTCCACCAACTCCTCAACATGGTCTCCATCTTTCTCTCTTTTTTTCCCTGCTCTGTTATAATCAGATAGACATTTCCAATGTAAAGTTTCTATGTTAAGGTTAATGATCCTTAAGTATTCATCTGACATGGAATGATGAGACATTTGGAAAATGAACAATGTTGGACTATACCTTTCAACTCTGCACATGCATTTTCCATTCTCCAAAATGTGGTTTCCTTTAATCCAGCTCATTTTTCATTCTAGTCTCTGTTTTCAACCCAAGCAACTTTTTTATTATATGACTCTAAATGGCATAGGATACAAAGAAAATTTAATTTCATTTTGCAATGGACTTTCAGGTTCGGGCCGGTTTAGACCAGCAACTGGCTTGGTTGCTCCACCTGCTTACCATGGCGCATATTACCATCAACCAACTGGTCAATACACATTTCCTTATTCAGCTTATGGGTAAGCCAGAAAGGATCATAGGGACAAATCTTAGGCTAATGCTTTGTTCTTTTAATCTGTTCCTTATTTCCTTTCTCTCTCTTTTCAGGTACACTGGCTATTCCCATGATGCAATGTATCCCACGGTTAGTACAATGTGTATGCATACATGACAAAGCTATATAGTACTAATTCTATTGCATTGCTTGATTTTTGAGTTTGATGGCATTATCCCAGAACTATTACAGTGTTTATGGGGGTCAGCAATCCTCTCCTTACTACGCCGCCACTGGGGCGGCAGGGCCGCCGGGGATGTTCCACAATTTGTACCCATACTATGCACAATATGCTCAAACTAGCCAGCAGGCTCATGGTTTTGGAGTTCAATATCCTGGCCAAGTGGTGCAGTACCCATATTTACCTCAGCCCTATGGCTCCACTGGAATACTTTCTCTTCCTTCTTCAATGCCAATGCAAACTTCAAGCGCAGGTAATTGATTAGTTCATAGCTTGGAATACATTAGTGTGAATGATAAAGCAGAGAATTGATGACATGCAAAATGCAACAGGTGCAACAGCAACAGCAACAGCTTCACAAGCCTCCGGAGCAGCTTCTGAACAGAATTCATCAACTTAATGTCTTCTTACAAGACTAACAATATGGACAAAAGGGTTAAAAGCATCGTCACAAGCAGAAAAGAGAGAAAAAAGTGAATAAGAAAAGAAGAATATCAAGTTACTTATTCAAAAGAGGATGCCTGAAGGAGAAGGAATCCAAGAATCCTGCAGCATGAGATGATTCATTCATGGAACAGGCATATAGGGACATGTCAAAAGCTTGTTCCACTAACAACAGTCTTTGTTTCTTTGTCAAATTCATGCCCAGTTTGGGTTTAGGACAATAGATTAATTAGGAGAAGAATTCCATATTCATTTCATGTATTAGCATAAGGTAGAAACTGAAAAATGGCTTTGGATTCTACCTTATCAGACTAATTGCTAGATGGCGATGTCTCGGACGCAGAGAGCATCCGATGACATAAAACTTCTTTTGTTTTCTTTTGTTTATATTGGCAGGTCAATGGGTTCTAAAGATTTATTTCATATCTTTGAACCCCGATTGGTTGGTCAAGATGAAAAGGCGAGCTGGGATAGCTCAGCCATTTAACTTGTAATTTTTTTCTTTCTTTAATTTCATGATTGCTACTTTTTAAGATAGGATTAGTTGGGACAAGAAGATTTATCTTGTTTCTTTTTCTTACAAACAAATCATCTTTCGCTTTCAGTCGCCATTCTTTACTTCTTGTGATTCTTCTTTTGCATAGTCACATCGGTGGAGCACTGTAGAATGTGCTTAGAATCCAAGGGGATCTCACAACGGGGTCAATGGCAGATGTCCTTTTTCTGTCTATAAAGTTGGGCATGCGGATCTTGCAGCATATTTATGCTTCTGATTCTTCAAATTCAATGTGATAATGGTGGGAGATATAATTATATCACATTTATACCACTTTTGCTCCTACTTGCCTGTGAAAGGACACTTACCATTTTATATATATATAAAACACTTTCAAGCTTGTATTTAACTCAAGAATAAGTATGCCATTCCCTGTACTTGTTTTAGAGTTTGGTGAAGAAGAGCTAGACGGTGAGCTATTTCATTAGTTTTTCTTTTAATATGCCTTACAAACCATGACTGAAAACCATTCAAAATAGTTTTTATATGTTAAATCAATTGGTCATACCGACTCATAACAACTTTCTTGCTGCAAAGCATACACAATTTTCAAAGCAACTCTCTCTATTATTATTTATTGGATCCTCAAATCTCTATAAAATTCTACTGACTTTCATGTTATCACAGCATTAGTTAGTTCAAAGGTATTCAACTTTTACCTTCTAAACCCTAAATCCACATTCATTGAATAATAACAATATCCCATCATCCTAAAGATTCTCGCCACCATGGACATGGTTATGGAAAAGAATGGGAGTGATGTTAACATAAGTTTTACTATCATTAATTTGTTACCCCGCATAAGAGCATGCAGCATCAAAATAGAGAGAAGATACCCTCTAGATTTTTAAGGTAAATTTCGTATAGAGTTTGACTTGTCTTAGCTTTGAATCCAAAAACAAGCTTCTATCAATCTTTAGGTTTTATTACTTTGGCTGCTATTTCTTAACAAGTAAATAGATCAATAAAGCTGTTTTATTCTTTGAAAAATATTCAAAGTCTCAATTTGATATTTGAAGTTTAAAGAAATCAAATCAAATCCCAAACAATCTAAAAAATCATAATAAAGCATTTTTGTTAAATGACTAACAGAGAAATTGGTGACAACATTTATAATTTCTTATATTACATATATTTGTTACAAATTTTGTTGTAATAATCAATAAAATCTAAAAATTTAAGAATTTTTTAATTAACATGGCCATGAACAAATATAAATATCCATGTGGCAGAAGCCATTTAGTCAAATTTGATTTGTCAATATTTTGTGTCACATCTCACGAAAAAAATAACCTAATTACAACCTTTTAGACCAATTGAACTATTGATTGAAAGTTTTTTTTTTTTCTGAAAATGCAAGCTTTTAAACTTCATAGAACAACTTGAAACTTAATATATTTTTCAATACTAAAAAGTGTTTACCCATACTCAACTAGCATAAAAAAATTCCCTTAATTATTATCAGACACTATGCAATTGAAAAGGAAGAATATGAGTACAAATGTTTCACCGTTACAACTACTACAACATGAACAACCAAGTGAAAAGCTAATTAAATCTCTCAAAGCACAGATCAATGTCAGCAATGTTGGAGCATATGGATGCTACCAACGAGTTCCATACACAAAGATCTGGCTGCATACCCTGGCTAATCATCTCCTCCAACCACATAACAGCTTCGTAATGCCTGCCCACAGAGCAAAGACCTCTGATAAGTACATTGTAAGTGTCAACACAAGGCCAATATGATTTAATTAACATCTTCTCCAAAATTTTACTTGCTTCAAGATATCTTCTTTCACAACATAGCCCATCAACTAAAATGCCATAGGTTTCCTTGTCTGCAATGCAACCAACCTGGCTAGCCATATTCTTCAAATACCCAACAGCATGGGCTGATTTCCTTTCATTACACAGCCCTCTTAGGACAATATTATAAACTTTAGCATTGGGTACACAATTACCCTTGACCATTTCCTCTTCAATTACCTTTACTGCTTCATCAGCATTCCCTTCCCTACATAATGCTCCTACTTTTGCTTCATAAATCAAGTATGATGCCCTAAAGCCTCTTTCTTGCATTTCAGTAAGCACTTTGTTGGCCTCATCAATCTTACCTTCATTGTAAAGATCAATAGCCATAGCACTATAACTAGCCAAACTGGGAATCCCACCTCTGACCAAAGCTTCATTAATCAAACGCTTGGCGCCTTCCATATCTTCACCAGTACTACACCGATTGAGATCAAGATGGTGACAAAACCGGCTAGGAGCCTTCAGCCCCTTCCTTAAAATCTTACTGAGAATTTCCACAGCCCTTTCAACTTGCCCATCATCACATAAAGCATCTAACAAGATTCTGTAGATTACAATATCCTCACCGCTACCTTTTTGAGAGATCCTCCAAAACATTGAATACAACAAATGAGTAGCGTCATTCAGCCTCCCATCTTCACACAACCCTTTCATTAAAATTAGATGGCTTTCCCTATTAGGACAGCAACCTTGATTATTCATCTCTAGGAAAATATGCAATGCAAGATCAGAACGATTCTGCCTGCATAGAGCATCCATGAGCAAGTTCAAGGACTGAATCCGAGACTTCACTTCCCACCCATAAGAGCTCTCTAAGAACAAGCGATGAGCAGCTTCAAGCTTAGTTTCATTCACCATTATCTGCAGAAGGGTGTTGAAAGAATTTGTCTTATTCATGCAGTTGAACTGAGGAATGCTTTTAAAAAGAGAAACCGCTTCATCTAGCAATCCAGCTTTCGCATAGGTTTTGATTGCATTAACAAAGACTGAATCCTTGCACTCACATGAGTCTTCTTTCATTTTATCAATCACCTCTTTCATCTCACTGATTTTGCCTGCATTTCCGAGGATGCCAATCATGGTGGCATAGACTGGACCATTGTGACAGTATTTGGGGTACTTGCGTTTGGCTTCCTTGAAGATTTGGAGTGCTGTTAAGGGGTTTTTCTGGTTCCGTATAATCTGAGAAAGTTGTGTGGGTGTCAAAAGCCTCGGCCATCTCACAGTCATGGTGTCTCAACATTCGCACATAACTGAAACAATAAGTCCTCAGTTTAAGCAAATAAGCTGGCACTGAACAACAAATATAATCAGCTGCCCGAAACAGACATTATATACAAAAGCCAACGTAATGCCTGGCCCTAAAATGCAAGGGCGAAAGTAAATTTTTTTCACAATTAACCACAAGACGCTACCACTATATCATTAAACAATTAATAAACCTGCAATAAATTTTTGCTTTTAAATTGACTTTATAAACATATCTATAAAACTAACCAGAACTTCTATATCATTATTCAATAACATTACATCACAAAATACAATCACCAAGTAGAAGACAAAAACATGCCGCACTTGGCATCTAAACAAGACAAATAGAGACTGACTCAGTTTAAGTCAGTGCCTCAACAGCTAACAACTCGAAATATTCCCTTCGACAACATCTAAGCTCGCATGCGATCTACGAAAACAGGCGTCAATTACCTGCTGCAATCAAAAGCAACGTCTATGCGATAGTGGGGTCACCACAATAACACATGTGGATGTATGAGTCCACATTTCTCATAAAGTCTAAGAGCCACTGAACATTTATAATTGAGCCATCTTTTTTACTCACTAGTTCACTTTAACCTTTTAACCATCTTATTTCTTTATTTGTCCATTCCTCAATTACATTTTATACTTATTTATTTTGTTTTAGTCCTCGTCACATTCGGCTATGGCAGCAAGAGAGAGCCAACAATCTCAACAAAATACCCAATTAACCATCACTATAGGCATCCCTCAATTCGTCCATCACAGTAAGGTTAACCAATAGAAACACCTAAAAAATCCATAACAGAAATCCCCAAACTCCAAATCATCAACATAAACCCCAAACAACCAACAAGCCTAATAGCAGAAATCCACTTACTGAAAACTTAAGCAACTGAAAACAACCTTACCCTTGATGCGTAAGCCTCAAATCTCCATCTCCAAGCCACACACGGTGATTCCGGTGCAGACTACTACCCATACCACGCCGGTGGCTCCACGGCTGCGCAGGACAGGAAACGGGGAGGACTGGGCCCCTCACGCGATTCTCTCTCAATCGTCTCTTTTCTCCGCTTGTCTCTCCCTCGTTTTCAACTCTCTCTCTCTCTCATTCTGTTAGTCTGGTCCAAAGCAAGAAACAGGGGAGAAGGAGACGAGCGTGGGACAAAGAAGGGGTAAAAGGGGCCTGATTTCGTGTAGAAAGAAGGGCATTGCCCTTCGTTCACAGCATACCCAAGTACTGCGCTAGGCCAAATTTCGCATTTTGGCAAAATAGCAAACAGTTAACGCGCAGTGCCACCAAAGCTAAATAATTGTAATACAAGACTACTAATCGATTAATATGGCGACAAAGCTTTTTTTTTTTTTTTTAAAAAAACCTTTAAGTATTTAATTCGAAATAAGTTATTTAGGATTTTTTTTAGTAAATGTATATGGAAAAATAAATATAAAGTAGGCGTCAGCGCTGATGGGTCCGACGACTTACGAGCAAGGTTCAATTTATCTGGGCCTAGCCCAAACAAATCACAATGGGCTGCCTAAGGAATCATTACAGCCCATTCGCTCCCCCTCTTGAATAAAACCCCTTCACTTCCATCTTTAAATCTGAAACCCTAGAATTGCTTTGGAGGCGCCGTAGCAGCGAAGTGCACCGAGAGTCTTAGAGCGCTTCTACCCTCAGGTTAGAACTTCTCAATTTTTCCTCGCTTCTCAAATTCTAGATCTCATTTTGATTGTTTTCCAAGAATTGCAGTTGATTGAATCGTAGGCTTCTATCGTATTCATGCTGTTTCTTTCCGTTTCATTTTCTTGGATAACAGTAGCAATCTATTGTGTTGTTATAGTGAGAAACGATGTCGATTTCTGAGCAAGCTTGCGTTTACGCTATTTTGATCCTCCATGACGATGGTATTCCCGTCAATGTATCCTTTCCATTGAATCTTAATATTCTCTATTTTTAAGCTAATGCTTGATTTTATTAGCCTGACGCATAATGGATCTCTAAGAAGTGTGATTTTTTGCGGTTTATCAGTCTTTTTTTGGTTTGATTGCTCTTTATTAGGAACTGATGAAGGAATGGAGGAAAATGTTATGTGTGTTGCCCGTTAGTTTGGGGGTGCTTGCTGATAAAGTAGTAGAAATGAAAAATGTAATGCTTTGAATATAGACAAATATTTTCTTTTCATTGATAAGAATGGAAAAGTGATTTATGAGTCGCCTTAAGACAAATTAATTGTTTTATGTTGAGTTGTGGTTTCATTATCTTAGTTCCATTTATAAGAAAAGTTGTGATTGGAAAGTTACCCGATTAGTTAATTTCTCAAGGCATAACATTTTCATTCAATTTCCTCTTTTAATGAGTAATATGGCATGTATGCAATATGTTTTGGGAAGATGTGTTTTTCCTTGAGTCATTGGTCATAGGCGGACAAGATTGCCACCCTGGTGAAAGCAGCAAATGTGAATGTTGAATCTTATTGGCCATCCTTGTTTGCTAAGCTTGTTGAGAAGAAGAACATTGATGATCTCATATTGAATGCTGCGTCTGGTGGTGGTGGTGCTGCAGTTGCTGTTGCTCCATCAGCTGGAGGCGGTGGTGGTGGTGCTGCTGCTGCCGCTCCTCCACCTGAGGAGAAGAAGGTGAATAATTCTCTTTGAGTTGGTTTTTGATGTTGTTAAGATTGGTGCTCTGGGCTTTTGAGTTATCTGATTGTTGTGTCTGTTTTGTGATATACAGGAAGAAGCAAAGGAAGAGAGTGATGATGATATGGGGTTCAGTTTGTTTGATTAGGAGCTCCTTTGATTATGATTTTGTCCTATGCTCGTGTAGTACTTTTCAAGGGTGGTTACCTTATGGATCTAGTAGAACTTATTTAAGTTAATTTCATATATTGGTATTCATGAAGGATGAAGTAGTTGGAAGTCTTGTTTTTGCTAATTGTGTGAGCTTTCGGATATATTGCAAGTCTTTTCAGACATTTGGTGCCTCTGCTGTCAGTTCTTGAATTTTTTTGCTTTTAAGTATGCGATATATCTAACAAGTTGCTCTAGCATATATTCCTGGTATTTGACTTGTTTCAATATGTTTTAGAAGGCTTTTGCTGCCTATGCTTCTTCTGAAAAAAGAAAAAAGAAAAAAGAAAATAGAAAGAGAATTTACACAAGGTACTGCAAATGTGAGAGTTCTCCGTCTGTTAGGCTCACTGAGCTGGAATGGAATTGAGCAATGGTTTTAGGAATTGCTATATTATTTCTCCAAGTTACATGTCCGGCATAAGACATGTTATTACACACTGTTTGGCCAGCATTACGTTCCAAAATAACTTGATACTCCCAAAACGATTTTTGGTGAGAATAACAACGAATCAGGCAAGCTTTTTTAGACTACTACAAGTAGAACATCTTGTGTGTTAGTTTTTGGAATGCTTTCTGCTGTCGTCCGAGGTTTATTTGGAGAAACACAAGTTTGATTTATCATAGGTCGATATTCTCAGGGGGTCGCAACGTTTTCCTTGGCGAGGGGAGCTATTTCCTCTCCTTCTATACCAGATTCACTTCCATCGACCCCCAAACTCAGCAGCACTTTCTCCCACTTCTTAGCGGGTTCCTGCGCCAATACAACATAATTATCAGATTAAGAAGCAGGCATATTTTCTTTAGGCCTTTAGGCCTTGAATCAACAACAAAACAAAGAAAAGAAAGTCTTCATTGCAGCAGCTTCCTGCGATGGAGGTTTTTCACCCCGGCAACCCACCTTCCAGGAGAGCTCTTGCGCCATGCAATTCTTTATAATCTCGGTGAAAGCTGTAGTTCCATAGGTTGTGAGGGCCCTTTTCACCGTTGTAGCCACAGCAGTCACATCCGCAGGATCCACAGCATCACACTGCAAGATCATTGGTTAGAATTTATGTTCGTCTGGCACCAAAATTCAAATCAAACTTTTGATGTTGCCGTCTAGAAGCACAGGAAAGAAATGAGTTTATATATGCATTACTTCAACATTGAAGCCTCCCATCTGAAATCCAGTGAAACCTTCTTTAACAGTATCAACCAATCCACCAGTTGAGGCGACAATAGGTACCTGCACAAGATGGTCAATTTGGTTAGGGTAAAGTATTGATTAATTGACTAAATTTACTATTTCTATTAAGTTTAAAACAAGCTAAGGAGAAGTTTTGATCGTACAGTTCCGTAACGCATGGCATGTAATTGAATTAGACCGCAGGGCTCAAATCTGCTAGGAACCAATATAAAATCAGCACCAGCAATGATCATATGAGCCAGGGGAACATTGAATTTTGCCACTCCTCGGGCCTTGTCAGGATATATTGTCTCCAGCTGTTCAAGCTGCTTCTCCATCGGTTTTTTACCAGTCCCCTAAAAGAATATATGACAGGTAGCAGCTCACAATAATGCACAGACCCGTTTTTGTGTATGTGAGAAAAATAAATTCCTAGCCTAATACTTACAAGGACGATTATTTGAACATTCTCTCTGATAAAATGTGGAATGGCTGCTACAAGAATATCTGAACCTTTCTGCTCTTCAAGCCTACCAATAAAGCCTATAACGGGGATGTTTCTATCCACTGGCAATCCCACTTCTGCTTGGAGGGCTTCCTTCAACAGAGGCTTGGCATCCGTCACCTGTGAAGGAATGCCAAATTTGAGAAATATTGGCAAATAAAGCAGCAGGGAGGTTTAAACAATGGCGGATATCATGAGCATAGTTGGAAGATTCTTACAGTTGAAGCATCATATTTGACGCCTACATATTTGTCGGTCAACGGATTCCATTCTTGGACATCCATGCCATTCACAATACCTGTAATGCCAGTTTTGCGAAGGATGTTATCCAATTCCACTCCTTTTTCAACGCCAGAGACAAGTTCTTGGGCATAGTATGGGCTGACAGTCAAAACCCTGTCTGATTCTAAAATTCCAGCTTTCATCCAATTAATTTTCCTACCCTTAACTGGTTTTTCGTACCTGCAATCAAAGTCGTTATTTTTGTCATATAGAAATTAATCATATACAATTATTTCATACTGATCAGCAGATCATCAAAATCATTACCCATCAATAAATTCAAAAGAGCTTTTGAATTCATCTGGGAGACTGAGAAGTGAGAAGTCTGTGAAGGCAAATCTGCCCTGGTAAGCAATGTTGTGAATGCAGAAGGCAACCTGGACAATTGACAAAGCAGAAATCCATGCTTTTGAGTAAACGTTGGCTGACCAGAATTCTTACGTTAGATAATTCCAGACAGGCAAACAAGGTACGTACTCTGGCACTTTCATATATGCCTTTGGGCTTGTACAATGTTTTCAGGTAGCAAGGGATCAGGGCAGTGTGCCAATCGTTGGCAATGAACACAACATCTTCACCTGCACGCATGAATTGTCGGTGGCAAATAAGTGAAATATTTGATCAAAATGAGAGGTGAATGATAGAAACAATGTTCAAATTTAGGATCTTTGTTCTAATATCATGTTGAATCACTGCTTTTTCCAAAAAGTATAAACTTGACAGGAAGTGATGGATTTAATCACTACTGTTCATACCATATGGTCCGGAGAAATATTTGCTGCTGTTAAGATTCAGAACCCTTGGTGCTTCTAGAGCTGCCTAGAAGACAAAAAAAAAAAAAAAAAAGGTCATAAATTTGGGAACTGAAACCAGAGAGTAAATATAACTAAGGTTGGATACACTTGAACATGATAAACTAAAGAGAGGAAAAACAATCAATATAGAGACGATGGACCTGGCATAGAAGGCTGAATCGAACTTGATTGTCCTTGTAATCGTCTCCAGCAGCGGGCCCATAAATTTTGGATTTAGTTTTCCCCCACACCTTTATGTCATCCAGCGTATGTTAATCAGTTTGACTCTCTACGAGCCTGAAGCAAGATGAGAAATGATCATGGAATGGATGAACCAACCTTTTCAAGAAACAATGGGTGATCCACAAAAACGCGATCAACTCCTCTTTTGTAGCAATGGTAGAAGCGGACCTTTTCCTTTTGATCTCCCACTTTAAGCTACATGTCAAATGGAAAATTGCTATTAGAGTAAATCGGAGTACTCTTCGAGCTTCTATTCGAACAAGATAGAGATAATCTAATTTTAAGAATACGAAGGTTTTAACTTTTAAGAGAAACAAGAGAGAGAATTTTACGTTCAGCAACATATATGTAATTTTGCAATTGCTAATCTAATTAACCGCCATAATTTCTAATCAAATATTCATTCAAATCTAAAAGTTGATTTTACTAACGGTAACGTAAATCTAATTGTTGGATCTACCTTAGAAGAATTCTACGATTTAAATCAAACCATTATAACCATGACCGTCTAAAAAATGGCTCTTCTTGTAAGGCTGTTTAAAACATTCCCAAACCTCAAAGTAGCTATATATATATACATCCTCGTTTTGAAATTGTGTAACAAAATTCTCCTGGAAAGAAATGAAATGTAGTAGACTGGAATATACCTCAACTATAACATCTGTATCCCATGCATCTTTGTACTGGTCATAACGAGGAGAGACTGTCATCACACGATGCCCATTGGCCTGGCGAGATGAAGGATTGATTGTAGTGAGAATACAAGCCAGTTAATCATATCATTCAATGCATTTATCTGCGAGAGAAAGAATGAGACGAAAGAGATAAACACAAAGCTGACCGCCATTGCAGGTGGCAGACCTCCAAGAACATCTCCAAGTCCACCAGTTTTGCTCCAGGGACCGACTTCGGTCCCAACAAATACCAAATTCATCCCACTTCCACAAACTATGATTCCTGAACTCCTCGCATTCCTACTCTTAAATGTTTTATAACTTGTAGCCTGCCTGGCAGCTACTTTTCCCATGATTTTGACACGCAGCTCATCCACTTGGTTCAAGGGTCTTAACCCTTCGTGAGCCGTGGCATACTTCAACATTCGTCCATGTTTTGTTTTAGACTCTGCTCCAGAAATTACTCCATAGTTGACTAGTGACCTTGTTGATGCAAAGTTTGAAGCAGCCACAGTGGCCATTGCTGATATTTCCTTCTGCTAAAAGAATGACAACAGAAATATAGATGTAACCCATTGATGCTCATATATAGAGACATAACTATGAAGGAGTTAATAAGAACCCACTTGCTGAAAAAGCTCAAGTGTAGTGTAGGCACAATATGGCTGTTCTACAGTCTACCTATATTGTACCACATGTAATTTTCTTGGAAGATGAAAAATTGGTGACAATGGAAGCTAGGATATCAAATGAAATGCTGAAGGAGCAGGTTAATTATAGTAGAAAGCAATGAAGTTGAGTTGAGAGATGCTTACATTGACTTATCAGACTCCTATAAGCTGCAGTGGAGTACTACTGGCCACCAAGAATGAATTCTGCAGATGCCCGAGATCGAGCTGCCATTTGTAGTGCCACTTCAATTCCCACCTCAGGATTTGTTTGCGGCTTACAAATCGCAAGAGACGAGAGCCGTGGGATGAGACAGTCTGGTGGTGGAATATGCTGAAAGCACTTGTTTGCATTCGTTACGTTACTGTCTTCTTCTAGACCAGAGTCCACAGAGTGATGCCCAAGATTACCTGAATTATTGAGCTTAAAGGAACGGAACTCTCTCCTCAAATTTTCAATTGTGTCCTCAGGATTTTCATGCCTTAAGAGTCACAGATATGTAATTACAAACAGTAATATACATACACACACATGTGAAAAGGATAAAACGCTAATTAGTAGGATAATTCTCGTGGCTATTATCATTTCTAGCTGTGATGGAACCCCACCACACTCACAGAACATAGCTTTCGTTGGACTTTCCCTCCCTGTTCTATTCTTTTTTATCTTTTGTCATTTACGATATATATGAAACAAGCAAATGCGAGCGAGGCAGAGATGGCTCAGCAATATAACCAATGAACTTTTCAATGTTATCAATAATTGTTTAAGGTCGCGGCTATTCATGAAGCAAGTGATCAGCTAGCTGGAATAAGGGTTTTTGTCTCACTTTTATGATGAATTATTATTAATTTTTTATTTAATTGTGAGTTTACAGTCACGAAACACATTTTTGTTTGAATATATAGTTTAGAGAAATGCTATTTTTCCATTCATCTCCATTCATATATTTTTAAAATTTGTCATTGGATATATAGGACGTACATGCTAAAGATCTAATAGTAAATTTGAAATAGAGATGAATGACGTCCATATTTTATAATGCTAATCTGACAAGTTGGTCTTTATATGGCTCTCACAAAATCAAAGCTTATATATGAATGGCAAGTTGTGGAGAAAAATACAATTTTCATTTATTTTATTATTTTTTGAAATATTAAATTCATATGTATATGAAAATTCAAGAGTCATTTATGAAGCTAGAAAAAAATTAAATAATAGTTGTTGAAATGTTCGCACCGACATTTTGTTCTTTGTTTTGTTTTTCCATCAAAAAGCGGGCGTATGGGCCGAGGCCCATATGTTTGTGTTTTTAGATTTCAAATCAAAGTAAACGATTTTCGTTAGGGCCCATAAAAAAAACTACTGAACCAGTTGACCCGGTTGGAGAAAAGACCCAAAAGGCGCCTTCTTCGTGAACCATGGTGGTGACTGGTGATCTAATGGAGGTGAAACACCTTCCTGAAACAAAAGGCAACAACAATACGCCATGACCAAGAGTCTCACAACCACCGAATTTCCACCTTCGACAATGGAACTCGACCTCGACGCCTTCCTTAACTCTCCCCTCACTAGCGATGACGACGATGACGACAACGAGAACCCCAACTCTGTACCTCACCGCACCATCGACGAAATCCTCAACGCCTCCGATTCCTCCACGTCATCTTCACCCCCTACCTCCCCGCAGTCCATTCATATACGCGCCGCAGATCCCAAACAAGAAGTCTCTCGGTCCGTTAACGACGCCGTCTCAGTCTCCTTTCCTAAAGTCCCCTCTGAGTCTTCAATCTCCGAAACCCTAACGGTTCAGTCCAAACCAGGCTCCTTCGCTCGGGTCAGGCCCGGCGGTGGGTTCTCGGACGACACGCTTCGGAGGGCGTTGCCGTCTCTGTTTGGCGGGGTCAGACCGAACGCGAAGCCTGGGGCAGCGCTGGCTGCGGCGGCGGCGGCGTCGAGGGCTCTGCCGACCCCGCACGCAGCGGCGATAAAGTCGAGGAGGGCCGCGATCTCCCATGTGGTTTCGGATGGATCGGAATCTGCGGATGGAATTCGTGATGAGAAAATGGGCGACTTTCAATCTGCTGAGGTTTCGACTCTTTCGAGAGGTAATGAGGTTTTGGAGGGTGTAAAAGATGAGGGTTTTGGAGAGGTTTCTCATGTTGAAGAGGTCGAGAGCGAAGCGGAAAATATGGCTCAAGTGGATGGATTAAGGGTTAGTGATAACGTCGAAGAATTGGCGGAAACAAGCACTTCAATTTCAAATTCCATTGTTGAACCGGTGAATGTTGATGAGGACGCGAGCAATGCAAATCTAGATGAGAATGCTTGTGTGGTGGACGAGAAAAATTCTGAAGTTTTGGATGCTGATGATTCAGAAGACAAGGGCGGTCATTCTTTGGACGAATTTCATGAGAAACGGAAGTTTGAGGAGGACTCGACAATGGAGGCCTTGGAAACACGGGATTTGGGGAAAGAAATGCATGGTTTGAAAGATGACGAGGATACGAGTTCATTATCTGATATTACTGAGCTTGTGGAGGAGAGAATTGGGCAGTTGGAGAGTAGGAGAATCACTAAAAGAGCGGAACAGAAATCACGGGCTTCGATGAAGCCGCTGGAGTTAGCTGAGGAGCTTGAAAAGAAGAATGCTTCCACTGGCTTGCATTGGGAGGAGGGTGCAGCTGCTCAGCCAATGAGGCTTGAGGGCGTCCGGAGGGGGTCGACCACGTTGGGATACTTTGATATTGAGTCGGATAATACTATCACACGGACCATTTCTTCTCATCTATGCAGGAGAGATTATGGTTCCCCTCAAGTCTTGGCTGTTCATACTAGTTATATTGCAGTCGGAATGTCAAAAGGGGTCATTTTAGTCGTGCCCAGTAAATATTCCTGTTATAATCCTGACCACATGGACGCAAAGGTTGCTTTTTTACCTCAATTCATTTATATTGCTCTTACTTATTAGTCTTTAATGTTCCTTCAGGATTCTGTGTTTCTTTGTGCTATTGATTCTTGCTCTGGTTGAAACTTGAATAGATTTCGTGAAATATATTTTGGGTGTAATTGAAATCGAGGAAGAATGAGCTGTTGCCCCCTTTAAAATGATAGTAAGTAGCCAATTCTTTGTGTCATATTTACAAAATTGGAGAAAGTGCTAAAATGCTATTTAATATCAACTGAATTGCTTGCTTCTCTTTCCAAAATGCCCCCATTAATTTCACACGAAAGAATGTGCATACTTGATTCTGTACAGGATGACTTCAATGCATAGATATCTTCATATTACTAAAAGGAAACATAATGTAGATATGTATACTTAGCATGAGTGTATTCTGTAAGGATGACTTCAATGCATAAATAGGTTGATATTACAAAAGGAACATCATGTAGTGGTATGATAAAAAATTTTGGAGTTCATACTTTTTATTTTTTTAAGTAATCAAATTATCATTAAAAGCATAACCTAGTTACACAAGAAGTATACACGAAAAACCTCTATCTAAACCATGTAAAAGAATCTAACATCGTTTCTCAAAAAAAAAAAAAAGAATCTAACATCGAACATCCCTTTGTTTGAAGGGGCCCATCAAAGCTTGTCTTCTCCTTACTGTTTTATTCTATAAGAATACAAGAAATTGAAAAACGAAGCCAAGACATCCATCTCCCAATTGTGAGCTACTCTAATAAAGCTTACATTCTAGTGATGGGAACTACTAGAAATATCCAAATGAAATGCAACCGAAGCATCCTTTACATAAGCAATGCTATATAAATCTGGAAAAAGCTTTCTTAAAGGCCCTTTCCCCACACCACACTTCATCCAAAAATCTGATCTTGGAGTCATTCACTAGCTCAAATCTGGTGTGACTATGAAACGTCCTCCAACCCTTCCTGATATTCTTTCATAGCCACCCCATATGGCCCGGGAGGCTCAATAAAACACCACCAACCCCAAATAATTGCCAAATTTAGACTCCATAACTCTCTACCATGTCTCTCTCTCATGCACATAGTGCCATAACGACTTCCCTAAAAGAGTATGATTGAACAACCTCAAATTCCAAACCTCCAACCTTCCATCAGATATTGGAGAGAACTAACCTAGTGATATTTGAACTCTTCACCTATCCCACCCCATATGAAATCTTGTTAGAGCTTCTCTATGCAATTTGCCACGCCAACAGGAAGAGGGAGGAGAGACATGACGTAAGTAGGTAAATTGGAAATGGTGCTCGAACATGTTATGCAAGGAATCTTCCTATTTATGGGAATTCCAGTATGCAAAACATCTGCCTGTGTAGTGAAATTATGAAACTTGCTAGTACATTTCTCCCTTTTATTTCATTTGTTGGATTAGTTATGATAGAAACTTATCAAAAAAAAAAAAAGTTATTATAGAAATAGTTAACTTTACTCAACAAACTATGATGTTTATGTTCCAGACATTGATGCTTGGTGTGCAAGGGGATCGATCACTTGCCTCTGTAACTTCCATGTGCTTCAATCAGCAAGGAGACCTGCTCTTAGCTGGTTATGGTGATGGTCATATTACTGTTTGGGACATACAGAGATCATCAGCTGCAAAGGTTATTACTGGAGAGCATACATCACCAATAGTACATACATTGTTTCTGGGTCAGGATTCTCAGGTTACTCGTCAATTTAAAGCAGTTACTGGTGATAGTAAGGGTCTAGTTCTGTTGCATGCTTTCTCAGTGGTTCCCTTACTCAATAGGTTCACCATCAAAACCCAGGTAAAACGTTAGTCTGCTTTAATATGTGATTTATGATTTCTACCATCATGTATTATATGCTTATGAGTTGATATCCTACCCAAACCAATGATCATATTATTGCTTGAAATAGTGTCTCCTTGACGGACAAAAAACTGGAATTGTGCTATCAGCTTCACCACTCCTTTTTGACGAATTCTCTGGAGTTGCTTCCCTGTCCTCTCAGGGAAACAATGCAGTTTCTTCCAGTAGTCTTGGTAGTATGGTGGGAGGCGTAGTTGGCGGAGATGCAGGCTGGAAACTCTTTAATGAAGCCTCTTCTTTAGTTGAAGAAGGTGTGGTCATATTTGTCACCCATCAAACTGCTCTGGTGGTATGAAGCCCTCAGATGATTGCGCAAATTCCATGTACCTTTTTCTTGTGAATTGATCTCTTCTTCGTTGTGGGTATATCTTTTCTTTGTTACAGGTAAGGCTCACCCCAACTTTGGAAGTCTATGCTCAACTTTCTAAGCCGGATGGGGTTCGTGAGGGTGCTATGCCTTATACTGCATGGAAATGCATGACACAATCACGCGATTCACCTGCTGGTATGCATTAACCAAGTCTCTTGAACTTCATATTGAGATCTTTGATCTTTCTAATATTTGAATTTGTTACAGAAAATATGCCTGTGGAAGCAGCAGAGAGAGTTTCCTTGCTCGCAATTGCTTGGGATCGTAAAGTTCAGGTTGCAAAGTTAGTCAAATCTGAGCTAAAAGTATATGGGAAATGGTCTGTTGACAGTCCAGTTCTAGGTCTGGCTTGGTTGGATGATCAGGTACATTTTCTTCTGTTCATTTGTCTTGTTTTGTATATCGACAACATAATTCAGGCTACTTGTTTTGGTTTGGTGATTCTTTGCCTAGTAAATAATTGTGCATTCTCTGTACTTAGTATTTGATTAGTTTTCTCCATATAAATATGAAGATAAGGGTTTTATACTTGTCCAGATGCTGGTGGTGCTCACATTAACTGGACAGCTCTGTTTGTTCACTAAGGATGGAACTGTGATTCACCAAACAAGATTTTCTGTGGATGGCTCTGGAGGAGATGATCTTGTTGCATATCATACTCACTTCATCAATATCTTTGGAAACCCTGAGAAAGCTTATCACAATTGTATAGCTGTAAGAGGTGCTTCTGTATATGTACTTGGACCTATGCATCTTGTTGTTTGTCGCCTTCTTCCATGGAAGGAACGGATTCAGGTTCTGAAGAAAGCAGGTGACTGGATGGGTGCGCTTAACATGGCGATGACACTTTATGATGGCCAAGCTCATGGTGTTATTGACCTCCCTAGAAGCTTGGATGCTGTACAGGAGGCCATAATGTCGTACCTGGTAGAGTTGCTTTTGTCATATGTAGATGAAGTATTTTCCTATATTTCGGTGGCATTTTGCAACCAAATTGAAAAGGTGGAACAGCTGGAAAACCCAAATAGTAGAAGCAGTTCTGTGCACTCTGAAATAAAAGAGCAATACACTCGCGTGGGTGGAGTTGCTGTGGAATTCTGTGTTCATATCAAGAGGACTGACATTCTTTTTGATGAAATTTTCTCCAAGTTTGTGGCTGTTCAACAGACAGGTATAATCACACCTATATTTCTTCTTGCGTTAAATGCTTCAATTAGAATGAAGTTTTGATATCTGGGTTGGTATCCAATTTTAAGTGCAATATTATGGTAACTCAATCTGTGATAATCATAACACTAAACTCCAAGCATAGAAATTTTTTTAGGAATTCTTTTAACTTGAATGGGTTCTAATTGCTTGGACAGTCAGATTACTATAGTCTGGCAACAAGACATGTTTGGATGTTTGGGGGAAGATGATCAATTGCGAGAGAATGCTTAGCAAGCTTTCCTTGTTATGGAACTTTTTATAATGTTATTTATATTTTACATTTGCCTTTTTAAGTTTGAGTTTGTTATTTAAAGGGATGACCAGGATATGAATTTCTCTTCTAGCACCTTGAGAGTGATTGAATCCATAACTTTTTGATAGTATGAGACTAGGTTGTGGGAATGGTATTTCCTTCTCTTTGGGATCCTTCCTTTCTTCAAATGGAATGAGCAGAGATAGAATACCGATTTCCTAAATTCCTGTGTATTCTTCCATATTTTTGTTGTCGCATACAGTAATTTATCCATTTTACTCATAAAAAAAAAATCCATTTAGCAGCCTTTAATAGCTACTCTTGCACTGATTTGCCTTTCATTACAACTTTTAGACACATTTTTGGAGCTTTTGGAGCCATATATTTTGAGGGATATGCTTGGATCTCTACCACCTGAGGTATTGCTTGATATCCAATTGTTCAGCCACATTGGCAGCTTAATCATACATTATGATATTTCTTTTTCCTTCTCTTTGGCAAGATTATGCAAGCACTTGTAGAGCATTATAGCAGCAAGGGGTGGTTACAGCGAGTTGAACAATGCGTCCTTCACATGGATATCTCTTCCTTGGATTTCAATCAGGTCTTACTCTCAAAATCTTTGTTAATTGTTTTCCTTGTTGAACTAAATTTATTTGTTATGATGTATTGACTTGAATTATTTTGTTATCATGAAGGTTGTCAGGTTATGTAGGGAGCACGGATTATATGGTGCTTTGGTTTATCTCTTCAATAAAGGATTGAATGATTTTAGGGCTCCTTTAGAGGAGCTGTTTGTGGTATTGCGAAATAGTCTAAAGGAAAGTGCTGCTGCCCTTGGGTATGTTGTGTTGATATGTTTCATGTATATTCTAATTTATTGAATATGGAAGGTGTTATAGGGTTTAGGGTTTGCATGAAAAGAGAATAGAAGAAGGGACTCAATAATCACGATGCCCTCCTCCCCTCACACTATATATATAGATATATAGTAACTTTGAATACAAAGACCAAAATACCCATATAACTTATTAACCCTAATACTCTTCTCTAACACTCCCCCTCAAGTTGGAGCATATATATCATATAAGCCTAGCTTGGAACAAATAAACTCTAACTTCTTTTGACACAATGATTTTGTAAACATATCCGCTAGCTGATCTCTGTGTAGATATATCTCCGTTGAGTATCTTCAGATGTGTTTCTCTATCATTATTTGCTCTTCATGGTTTTTTTCATCTTTTTCTCATTTGAGTTAAGTTTTTTTTCTTGTATACTTCTTGTGTACGTGGGTTGTGTTTTTTCGCTTTTTCAATGATATTTCGGTTACTTATTTTTTTTTTAAAAAAATGGTTATAGTATGTGTAGTCCTCCGTGGAAACTTGTTTGTTGAGAAAGCATATAAAAGATACTTATTCTGGCTAGTTTGTATCTCAATTGTGCCTTAGTGAAGTTTTATTCATGCATGCAACATGCTATTCAGAGGTTACATTTAAAGAAATTCCTTTTTGTTTTGCTTTTATTTTCTAAACCATGAACAAAAACTGTCAAATAGGGTATGAAAACATGAGTGTTTTAGTAGTGGTTGGTAGTGTAAACATTTACTGGGAATTAAAAAAATACTATAAAAAATTTGAGGAAAAGGTAGTTTAACTTTTGATTGAATAAAACATGTGGCATACGACTATGATAGCATATCTTGGAGATATGTTACTTTATTCTAGTATGGTAGTAATAGAATTACAAAAATTATCTTCAGAGAGTTATGGAATTGGATGGATTGATCGAAATATAACTATATTCATATTTATACTGTTATTTATGTTTTTGGCTCCTTATAATTAGATTTCTGACTTCTCATGATTAGTTTTCTATTACCACTTTGAAGTAGTCACCTTTTCCTTTTGTTCTTGCTAACAGGTATAGGATGCTTGTTTATCTGAAATACTGCTTTTCAGGTCTTGCTTTCCCGCCAGGTGAGTATTTATTGTTGTTGGAATTTTTCAATCTGTTCTGCAAGTAAATGTGAAAATGGCTCTATGGATCTTTCATTTTCCTACAAATAAGGGTTGGTAATTGAGTTTAGTCTAGAACTTTCTAGATGTTTGTAAGTGTCTTGGGTTTATTTTCTTTGAATTTAAAGTAGTCTTTTATTGGGTTTTAGTAGGTCTTTTGTTTACTAGTCAAATTAGGAGTCTTAGTCATAACAGGTTAAATTGTTGATGAGTATACATAACTATGCTTTATCATACTTAAAGAATTGAGAGATTTCGATAATGGAATATTGAGTTTAGAGTGTTTAGCAAGCTGGCCTAGTGTTCTTTTATTTTTTTTTCAAAACGTGTGGTTTTTAAGTACTAATATCAGTGTCCATATTAATCATGCTAGTAATAGCCATGGTACAGCCTGATACCAGTATTACGACTTCATTAACAAATGTTTTTGTTGCAACTTAATATTCATAAATGGGGGACCCGTCAACTTTCTTCATTCTGTATGCATAAGACCTTAAATTACTTCAAAATGGTGGTGTTAATATTCCAGCCTTAATTCCCATGATATGATTAACCTTGAAGCTTGTCCTTGTTATGGGATAGTGAGCATTTGAGTGTCGAAAAGTGACCTGTTCTCTTGCGAAACTGTTAACTGTAGTGCCTGGTCTCTAGATTTTGCACTGGATTTCAGTGTTATGGAATGAGTATGAGGCATTCATGCAGGAGTATCTTGCTTCTTTCTATAATGTACATGTTTTGAAGCTGTAGCACTTGTACAGCTTCATTTCAATGTGTGTGGGATGGAACTGATTTAGAAACATTGAAGCCAAAAGTTTGCCTTTTGCAGGACAAGGAACTCTGCCCACTACACGCTTGCCATCACTTAGGGCCGAACTTCTACAATTTCTACTAGAAAAATCTGATGCCCTGAACTCACAAGCAGTTTCAAGCTTATCATCTGGAGGAGCATACCTGAACCTGTATCATCTCTTACAGTTAGATACTGAAGCTACTTTAGATGTTCTGAGATGTGCTTTTGTAGAAGATGAAATCCCAAAACCCAACTTTTCATTGCGTGATTCAGCAGATGAAAATATGGAGGTGAAAAAAGAAGATGATAATGGCTGTAAAAATTCATTGGTCCAAGATACCTTGAATGCTCTTGTTCATATTCTTAATAGGGACATCTTCCAAACAGAGAGGTCTGGTAGCGAAGATGTCATGGGATCAGTTGAAGAGTGGCCTTCAAAGAAAGACATAGGTCATATATATGAGTTTATAGCATACTATGTTGCATGTAGAAGAGCTGATGTCTCAAAAAGTGTACTGAGTCAGATTTTAGAGTATTTAACATCACAGAATACTTTTTCACCTAGTGTTTCCACACATCATATAATTTCAAAAAGAAGAGAGAAGCAGGTGCTTGCCCTTCTAGAAGTAGTTCCTGAGACTGACTGGAATGATTCTCATGTGTTAGATCTATGTGAGAAAGCACAATTTTACCAGGTATGTTTACATATACTTCTTATGATGTTTTGCCTGGGAGCATATTGCCACAATCTATAAATTCTTTGTTTCTGTTGCCTGTAATATCAGCTCTATTGTAATTTTGTAGGTTTGTGGCTTAATTCATAGTATCAGACACCAGTGTCTTGCTGCATTGGATAGCTACATGAAAGATGTAGATGAACCCATTCATGCATTCTCCTTTATCAACAAAACATTATTACAGCTGAGTGACAGTGAACGTGCTGTTTTTCAATCAGCAGTCATTTCTCGGATACCGGAGCTGGTTGACTTAAGCAGGTAGTGTTTTTTATTGTTCAAGTTATCTGTGGGTCTAAATGGTAACCAGGATCTTTTGTTGCTCAGGAATTTATTTATTCTGCATTTGATCTCATGCATTCCTGATCCTTTGCAGAGAGGGTTCGTTCTTCTTGGTCATTGATCATTTCAACAAAGAAGCTTCACATATCCTGTCTGAACTTCACTCTCATCCACGAAGCCTTTTCCTCTATTTAAAAACAGTCATTGAGGTTCACTTATCTGGCACCCTCAAATTTTCTTATTTAAGACAAGATGATTTTATGGATTCTTCTGATGTAAGAAGGTTAAAGGATCAGTCTAGAGGACTTGAGCTCTACATGGAGAAAATCTCCGATTTCCCCAAGTTCCTGCGTAATAATCCGGTTGAAGTGACTGATGATATGATTGAACTTTATCTGGAGGTGAGCATTTGTAAACTGTATCTGAATTTCAAGTATGAAATGATTGAGGTTGTGTTTGGAATTTGCATTTGGATTTATGGTTTGCATTTGCAATGCAGAGATTCAAAAGCATTTGGAAACCCATTGTATACATAGAAGTATTTCAAATCCAGAATTTTAAGTTTCTTATTTGGATACTTTACATGCTTTGAATTTGAATTTGAAATCTCTCTTCCTTCAAACTTGCACCAGTGAATATTTAACGTAAGTAACTTATGTTAACATAACCAGTGTATACTTTCTTGTGTACTTAGAGGCGCTTTGTGCTTTTTTTGTTATATACAACATTACTTATAAAAAATAAAAATTTGCTGAAGAAGGTGTTGCCCTGTGCACTCCTTGGTGGCTTGGTGCAATAGTCACTGATAATAATCAGGCAAAAAAAGGTGCTCTACAGAAGAAGGAAAAAAAAAAGTGAAGAAGAAAAAACAAGCTTTCATCCCAGATTAAGTTAAGTATCAATTGCTCTGCATTCACCCACTTAGTCCTCCATATGCCCAAGCCTATTTCCCCAAACTTAAATTCTTCCTAGTAACAGCCCAAGCCGTGAACATCACTCTTATCCAAAGACTGAGTTGGTGAACGACTCCGGTAAGGGTGACACTGAGTCTAGGATGAGAAGATGCTGCAATTTTCTCACCTTAACAAAAGCCAGACGAGAACACGGGTTTCAAGTGAAATCTTGTGGTTGTTTCTTTTTGTTTGAAAGGGATTTCTGAAATTAATGAAAAGGGGTTTGAGGGCAAAATCAAAACATGTATTGGTTTCATTTCCTTTGACACTCTGATTTTCTTGCTCTCCAGACAACCCTAATGAGATAAATCTAGCATACATATGGAACTGATTGATGTAAGTGTTATGGTTTGGCTTTGGGGTTTGGGGGTTGGAGAAAGAGAGAGATTCAGGAGTGAAGAGCCACAGTAATGGAGTCATAATAGGTCCATGTGGAAGCTTTGGTTGATTTGTCAAATTGTGACAGGTAGATGTCAGATGTAATCTGAACGCAGCTAATTTTGTGTTCTAATATCCTGGGAGGTTTTGATCAAAATCAAAATCAATATATCTTTTTCAAAATGACCTAACAAAGGCTTTGGATTTGGGGTGTCAAACCCAAATCTGCTCTATGCAAATCCACTTATCCAAGCAAGGCATGAAAGTTCTCTTTCCCCAACCTAAAATGAATATATGCTCGTTCAGTCTTATCCTTTGGTTTTTGATGCTCTTGTTATTTAGTAAAGTGCTCTTTCCTACTCCTGCACACCCACCACCACAAAAGATATTATTTGCTCAGCTGTTCCCTTTCTTTTTCAGTGATTGGGGTGGCAATAAAAATCTTGTTTTTATCACTCTGCTCATTCTTACATACATTTTCTAGACTAAGCTGACTCTGTGCCAGAAAGCATGGTCATTGTTATGGCCTTCTTAATGTTCTTACTTTCCTTTTAGTTAATTCTCATTGATTTTCTGGTAGCACTATATTGGGTGATAGCACCTCAGATGCTAAATGTTTTGCATTTTTGCAGCTATTATGTCAATATGAACCTGATTCAGTTCTCAAATTCCTGGAGACATTTGATAGCTATCGTGTGGAGCACTGTTTACGCCTGTGCCAGGAATATGGGATTATAGATGCTGCTGCATTCTTATTAGAAAGGGTTGGTGATGTGGGGAGTGCTCTTTTACTTACACTTTCAGGCCTTGATAGCAAATTTGTTGAGCTTGATACTGCCTTGGGAGGTTTAGTTTCTAATGGTGCTTCAAGTTCTGCTGCTGGTAGAGAGGATTTCTGCACTGTCTTACATATGAAGGAGGTCTGTAGATATGACTTTTAATCAGATAATATCTTTAAGCTTCTTGTGTATGCATGTATGATTCTTGTAAACCTTCATATTGATTCTGGTATTTTTCTTACAGGTGAATGCTATATACAATATATTGAATGCCTGTATTGGATTGTGCCAGCGGAACACCCCTCGTTACCCTGAGGAGTCGGAGACACTTTGGTTCAGATTACTGGACTCGTAAGTTTAACATCAATCTTTCTTTTGCTTTCTTGCTTATGTTAGATCTTTCTATAGGTGTTTTTCATTGCAAGATCGTCAGATCAGTATGTAATTATCCATTATAGCAGTTTGTCTTATACTGATTACTTGATTCTCATGATTAAATGATATCATTCCATGGCAACACCCTTATTATTTTCTTTAAGAACAAAAGATAGAGAAAAAATCATATTTTTTCGATGATCATATAGTTTTGGGGGACATAAAAGTTCTATAAACTGTTATTTTCTCTATTCCTGTGGTTAAAAAGTGGCAGAAACTCCTAGTAGGCTTCGGTTCCTCTCTCTTGCTTCCTGGATTTAATTTAATTCCTTTTCTGTTAATGCCTAAGCACTCAGTAGTTTCACTTGTTTGTTCTCACGCTAACAACTTTTCTGCTCTTTGAAAGTTGCTGTATATGTAATTCGTCTTAGGAGGAAGTTATTATATTCTGAAGAATTAATATTCATACCTGTGCAATTTTGTTCCAGTGCTAGTTATTCACTCAAATTCATTGCAGGTTTTGTGACCCTCTAATGGATTCATATGGTGATGAAATGGTGTCTGGAGGAGAAAATCATGTTCAAATGCTACCACCTGAATCATCAGCCTCACATGAGGATGAAGAGGCAGGCATAGTTAAGTGGAGAATCTCAAAATCCCATAGAGGGGCTCATATCTTGAGAAAATTGTTCTCTCGGTTCATCAAAGAGATTGTCGAGGGAATGATAGGATATGTTCGCCTCCCAACTATCATGTCGAAACTCCTCTCTGATAATGGCAGCCAGGAGTTTGGTGATTTTAAACTTACCATATTGGGCATGCTTGGAATATATGGCTTTGAAAGACGAATTCTGGTAATTTGTGTTTTGAGCTGATGATGTGCTTTAGTCATATGGTCTGGCTTATTTATCCTTGTGTGGCATGAATTCATGTACCATGAATTACTTTTGCATCTTTGTTGAGGTTTAAGCATGCCAACAGGCATAAAGTTAAAAAGGTTCATGTGAATTTTGAGTTCTTTACTATGATCCTGTAAAGGAGTTTTAGTCATGAATAAATTTGCATTCCACCTTTGGGAATTTAATGTCTCCTCATAGTTAATGCTATGAATTTGGAAGTCTTGTATCTAATTCTGACCAAAGGTTGGATGGCATGTTACACATAGTATTTCTGCTGTGTAGAAGCAAGCAGCAAAGTTTGCATCATTGCTTCGGGTTTTAGATACAAGTAAAGCTAGCTTGTAGCCATGCTCATTCACCCTGGTCCTCAAATTAGTGACATTTTAACTCGACTGGAATATCTAATCAACATTTGCATTATCAATTCTTGACCTTCTAGTGGATGAATGACTGTTCTCTTTCCTAAAATTAGATGCAACGGTGTTTTAGTCAACTGTGATTATGATTTATACCAAAGTGGTATTTTTCTTATTGATTTAAATTACTTATGTTGTTCTTTTAGGATACTGCCAAATCCTTAATAGAGGATGATACATTCTATACCATGAGCTTACTCAAGAAGGGGGCCTCTCATGCATATGCACCACGGAGTTTTATATGTTGTATATGTAATTGCCTGTTCATGAAGGACTCTTCTTCCTTTAGCATTCGAGTTTTTAATTGTGGCCATGCAACTCATCTCCAATGCGAAGTTCCAGAAAATGAGGCAACAAGTAGAGGCACCTCATCTGGATGCCCGATTTGTATGCCGAAGAAGAAATCTCAGAAAGCAAAAAATAAATCGATTCTTCCTGACAATGGTTTAGTGAGTAAATTTTCGTCCAGACCCCAACAAGCACGTGGAACTAATATTCTACACCTGCATGAAAGCGATGCATCAGAGAATCACTATGGGCTTCAGCCAATTTCACGGGTAAAGTACATTATGTTTTCATGTAGTTATGGTTATCATTTGTGTTTCCTGGACTTTACAGACATTGAAAATTAATCGAAGGTGAACTAAATGCTGCAGTTTGAGATCTTGGCTAGTTTGCAGAAAGACCAGAGACTAGCCCAGATAGAAAACATCCCCCAGTTGAGGCTTGCACCGCCGGCCGTGTATCATGAAAGAGTGAAGAAAGGAACGGATATTTTTACTGGAGAAAGTAGCAATGGCCTTGCAAAAATAGAGAAACCAGGCAAAATCAGGCAACTGAGGGAGCTAAGAGTGAAGGGATCATCTCGGTTCCCTTTAAAATCAAGTATATTTGGTGAGTTTAGTTATTAATTCTATTTAGTGTTGCTAAATTTTTGTGATGCTGTTCAATTCTAACACATGGGGAAACACTTCTTTAGGCAAGCAGAAGAGCAGCAAGCGGTAATGCGAGCGTCGTGTATTTATAGAGCACTAACAATACTGGAGATGATGAAAACCATGTTGGCTGAGTTTTTGACTTATCTTTCTTCCTCCTTTTTTGTTTTTTGTTGTTGTATATTTTCATATTTGATCTGTGTTGATATTATTAACTTTATATTATAAGTACTATGTAAGTAGAATAACGTGTATGTCGAATAATTGGAAGGTATTTATAACGAAATTGAAGTAGATTCAAGCGATTAATGAAGGAAGCATTTTCTTTAGAATGTTTTATTGAATTCCTGGTGTTTTCTGTAGATTTTATGAAAATCCAAATAAGTAGAAGCTATGAGATTATAGTTTTAACGTGCGAGTAGAGTTTAATGAATTTGTAAAATGAATCTGAGAAGCATCGGAAATTGAAGAAGATATCAATCAAAATAAGAGGGAAATGGGCCATTTTGAACAACAAAACAGCAATTGGAATGGGTACCAAATGAGTAGAGAAAATTAAGCAAAATAGAAAGGGAAGAAGGGGTTGAAAGAAATCTACGAAAACTGTGAGTCAGAGATAATATCAAAACTCGATAAATTAGGGCCCTACCGGGTTCGAACCGGTGACCTCTTGATCTGCAGTCAAATGCTCTACCACTGAGCTAAGGACCCAAGTCGGTGCTAATGCGTTTATATTTATTTAATTAAACAATATCATAAAATTGATAGCGACCTTCATCCTATCTGGTGGCCAAGTGCCAAGCCTGAAACTCATCTGTCCACACGATCACAACACATTTTTTTTTAAAAAAAAAAACAAATTGCAGATTTTAAGGCCACTTCAAATTAAGTAACTTAACTCCCAGATAATAATTCACCAACAACTTATGGTATATTTGAACAATATATACATTTCCCTTCAAGAGTGGGCACATGAAGTGCCTTGCCTCATAGGATTTTTCATCATTACAAAGCAGATATATAATGTAATTAACTAGTTTGTTGATGTTTGAATTCCTTAATCTCCTAATTCACCTCCACTATTTTGGTGAGCAATAGACAATATTATAGGGCAAGTTCCATACAATCTGAACCCAATAAACGAACATAAATTACCATCCCTAATAAGTAATAAGCAGTCACAATTCACAAATGTGCCGAGAACGTATCCGACTTCTCAAAGCAACAGCTGTGTAGGGCTTCGTTGGCTTCGCAGGAGCACGCTTAGAACTGGAAGTGGTGGTTGGTTTGTTGGTTGGAGTTTGTTGGCTTACTTACTGCCTTCGTTCCCCTTAATTTCCTCTTATATTTTCCATCGTTGGAAAATATAATTTTTTTAAAAAAAAAAAGAAAGAAAGAAAGAAGGAAAGAAAAAAATCCTTCCCAACGCTCCAGGCGGTTAGTTCCACACTTCCCTCCCTCGTTTCCTCCGCCCCCTTCAATCCTTCCCTTCCCTTTTTATTCTTCTCCTCTCTCCCCCACTCTTCCCCCACTTTCCATCGATCGGCTTCCTCTCCATTTTCTCTGCTCCCAAACAAATCCCAACTCGTAGAGGAAGGGAAACGATAATGTCGTTCACGTCGACGACCAAGTTCGTGCAGCCCCTCCCTCTGAACACCACCTCCGCCAGATCCAATGACCACAAGCCTTTCTTCGACCCTTTCAAGCCCACCTCTTTTCTCGGATCCACAAACAAGCTTCGCTTCACTTCTCTTGCCAAGTCCCATCAGGCTAATCTCCACCGTCGATCTGCTGTGGCCGCCGTGTCCGAGGTAGTCAAGGAGAAGAAGCCCAAATCCAGCACCAATCTGGTGAGAATTCAATGCTGCAATCACATGAAATTCAATCTGAGTGAAGGAAAATAATTTTTTTAAGTATTAGTTTTGAAGTGGTTCCTGCTGAGTTTTATTAGTATTTGCCAGCTGAGAATGCCCTATTGGAACTATTTTATTCATTTGGGGGAGACTAATTTCATATTTTGGAACCAAAATAACTGAGATCATGCTATTGAATTTTCCTTGTTAGTATTTTTTTAATTTAATTTTTATTTTTGACTGACACTGATTTGTGTCTTAACCTGATAGTATTTGAGAAATTTTTGTTATCTATCCTTCGCATTAGATTTTAACAGCTAAATGGGCTTAACATATGAGTCGTTCTCTTTTACTGGAATGCTTTTTCGTGCACGTATTTTCTGGTGAGACTAAAAATGTCTCTGATTTCTTGCTTTTGCTTCATTGGGTCTTCAGCTGATCACTAAAGACGAAGGCTTGGTGCTCTATGAAGATATGATATTAGGCAGAGCTTTTGAAGACATGTGTGCCCAGATGTATTACAGGGGAAAAATGTTTGGTTTCGTACACCTCTACAATGGCCAAGAGGCCGTGTCAACTGGGTTTATCAAGCTTTTGAAGAAGGAAGATTCTGTGGTCAGTACATACCGGGATCACGTACATGCCCTGAGCAAAGGGGTCCCTGCTCGTGCTGTGATGAGTGAGCTCTTTGGAAAGACCACTGGATGTTGCCGAGGCCAGGGTGGTTCGATGCACATGTTCTCGAAAGAGCATAATGTGCTTGGTGGGTTCGCCTTCATTGGTGAAGGGATTCCGGTGGCCACAGGTGCAGCGTTCACCAGCAAGTATAGGAGGGAGGTATTGCAAGAGGCAGATTGTGATCATGTGACAGTGGCATTTTTCGGAGATGGGACTTGTAACAATGGCCAGTTCTTCGAGTGTTTGAACATGGCAGCTTTGTGGAAATTGCCGATTGTGTTTGTCGTGGAGAACAACCTATGGGCTATTGGGATGTCACATTTGAGGGCTACTTCGGATCCAGAGATTTGGAAGAAGGGACCCGCATTTGGGATGCCCGGTGTTCATGTTGATGGCATGGATGTTTTGAAAGTTAGGGATGTGGCAAAGGAGGCAATTGGAAGGGCTAGGAGAGGAGAAGGGCCAACGTTGGTGGAATGTGAAACATATAGGTTTAGAGGACACTCATTGGCTGATCCTGATGAGCTTCGTGACCCTGGTGAGAATTTGACTTTTGTTTTCCTCTTTTGCATATTTGCTTTCCCTTTTTGGTGAGTAGCGTATTTACTTTCATTTATTCTAGAATGTGATTATGCTTTTGCAAATTCTCCGTTTTAATAGCTAGTTTCATTTATTGACTCTTTTCCATTGTTTGACTTCTGTGTTTCTTAGTTTTTTAAGGAATGACGCCACCCCATCCTTGGTTGTATGTGACATTGTTTTGGAAATTTTTTATATTCTGATGTTAAATCACCTGTGTTGGATTACAGATGCAAGGATTTTTAGTGTGGCTGTTTAAATGCTAGATAGCGAAGCTAATTCTTTAGCTGGATGGGCTAGGCAGTCATTTACTTTGATAGAAGAAGCATGTCAAGTGCAATTTTATTATTATTTTGGGTCAAAAGTTAGGATGATCGTGTTTTTGGTTTTTAGGGCATGAGCTGATATCATTTTATTAGGAACATTTTTTTCCTGTAAAGAAGAAACCTTTGGAGTTGATGATAATATAGGCCCTGTGGCTTTTGCATTGTTTTCTTTATTACTATACATAACCTTATAATTTCGGCTGTCATGAGTTGCAGGCTGTTATAGTTATACTTTGAATTACTTTTGCATATTAGGCCTTTTGATTTGCAGAGTATGTGCTATATATTAATATAAACTGGATGATTACTTAAAGATGACCTCTAATTTCTTTGTGGTTCTATTTTGGCAGCTGAGAAGGCACGCTATGCTGCTAGAGATCCTGTGACAGCTTTGAAGAAATATATGATTGAGAGTAATTTATCGAGTGAAGCAGAGTTAAAGGCCATAGAGAAGAAGATAGATGAGGTGGTTGAGGAGGCTGTTGAGTTTGCAGATGAGAGCCCTCATCCAGGTCGCAGTCAGCTATTGGAGAATGTGTTTGCAGATCCAAAAGGTTTTGGAATTGGACCTGATGGGCGATATAGATGTGAGGATCCCAAATTCACTGAAGGCACTGCTCATGTGTAACTTTTCAATCTACTTGTGACTTTTCAGTTCATGGATGCGTGGTTTATATTTACCTCTACTCAACTTATGATAATGTGTCAGCTTTTCTGATGTAAGCAGGATTTGCTCTTTAGGTTGCATTATGTTCTCAAATTTTGCACATCAGGGTCCCGTTTATATGTTATTTTGTTTTAGTTGGTGGTTTTTCTTTTTTTTTTTAACCTGTATGAAGAAGTCTAAAGGATGATAAAAGCTTCTGGGGCATTATGCTGATCAGGAATGTGTGGATGAAGATCCCTTTGTTATACCATGCGGACCACCACATGGACCAAAGTTGATGTGCTCCCGAGTAACACATATTGGCACTCCTAATTTATTCATAGTTTTACTTTATCCACATCCAACATCTCTATTAATATTTGGCTCCATTCAGAATTTCCAACATAAAAGTTATCCAACGTTTACTATCCAGCAGAAGTTAATGACTCTTTAGGCCCTCTTCAAATTATTGCCATGAGACTGGTGCCATCGAATTCTACCAGAGTTCTCTGGCTTTTCATTATTTAACCAGGATACTGACAAATTGAAAAAGGTTATTTTTTATCCCATTTAATAGAGAAATTATAAAAATTATTCTCTCAACTATCTTTCAACCATATCTCTATAGTGAATGGGTAAATCTACCATTGGATTTTTGTACGACCTACATGAGTCCACAAATCAATGGTAGATCCATTAGATTTGCAAAAAAAGATGGTTGAAAGAATAATGTGTAGCATATTTTCATTAGATTTGTAAAAAAATATGGTTGAAAGAATGATGTGAAGCATATCTCTATTATATGTATCTATAAGCTTATATCGTAAAATGTTTTGTTTTCCTAGAGCAATTAAAAGGAAAGGAGAAGCGGAGAATTACATCAAATGACAAAAACAAAAACAATATATGGGTGTGATAGCTTTTGTTGAGCTAGTACAATGCTGAAAAAACCTAAAATCTATTGTGCCCAATGAGTTCTTTGCCTAGAAGCCAAGAGAGGGGCCGCCTTAAATGACGGTTTAAATGGATAGTCTATAGGTGGATTTGTCTGAAATAGCACATGCTGCAACAACAAATAGCCTTGCAGACAACATTAGGAAGATAAGTACAGGGGATGGCTGAACTGAAGCTACCGAAGAGGAGCACCACCGTGGTGTCTAGTGAGAGAGGTACTTATCAGAATAGGCTTGGTGGATACCATATTTGAATCTACAACTGGATTTGGGACTCTCCATAGGCAAAAAGAATGTACTATCAATAGAGATCTAATGAGGAAGGAGAGGAGAAGCTAAAGATTCACTACATAAGCAAAAATGTAGTGGTGGAGGCGGCATGTGCATCACACGCGTGCTAGGGCAGCATGTGATGAGCACGTGCAGGGCAATGGTAGTCGTTGGAAGCAGTGGATACTAGTAAATTTGAGGGCGTCTTGTCTGAGAAATGGCCTGTAGAAAAGAAGGGTAATGGGTTGAGGAAGAAAACAACTCTTTTTAATTTATAAGGAACATTTTACATTTGTCCTCCGATCCATATTGAATACAACTCTTTTTAATGCCATCGCTCTTTTCTAAGGCAGAAATAAAATTACCCCATAATGGTAGATAGGATTGGATAGACATTAGAGGGATCAATTTCAAGAAAAATCAGGGGCTCCTCTTCTCGCCACTTCTCGCGGACAAAGCCAAAAGGCAAAGAGCAAGTGTTATTAAAACTCACCCTCGGATCACAATCAGTCCCATCAAAGAAAGGTAAGAACCAGTCTCGCTAAAGAATACAAAACAGTATGCTTTTATTCTCATAGATACTGATCTTCTTCTTCTTCTTAACGAGTAAGAACAAATACAACAGCTGGAAGGTTCCTTCTGTTCATGGCCTCTTTGATTCTTCTTCAGCTCAGGAGACTCTAAAAATTCGAATTTCCACAAATCTTGACTTGAATTATATATGGACCCCCTCCACTTCAGGACGTTTCTCTACTTCTTTAGCCTACCAGTTCATCAACGACTTTGGCTCTGAAGATGTCTCCTCATCCATTATGTCTAGCTTCTAGAAGTCTATTTGGAAACTGAATTTAAATGATCGGCTCAAGCTATTCTTGTGGAAAATCGTTGGAATATTCTTCCAACCTAGGAGCACCTGGGACAACTGCTATCTGCTGTATCAACCCATTTGTGTCCTCTCTGTAAAGTGGCGGCTGATTCCCTGACACACCTATTCTTTAAGTGCATCTTTGTGCGTGTTGTTTGGTGCTAGTCTTTCTAGCCTATGGACTCCATAGCTTTCCGTTTCTCTTCTATGACAGACTGGATTAGATCAATCACCTCTTCAAGCAGTTTTCTTGGCATACCTCCAACGGATCAACATAAATTCCAAATTTTTGCTACTGTGGCTTGCGATATTTTATGGTTCTATAGGAACAAAGCTTTCCATGATGGTGCCTCCTTTGATGCTAGATTTGTGTCAAGGCACATTAATAAAATCACAATTGAATCTTATCAGCTTGGCATTCCTCCTCTCCCATTCAAGTAGAAAAATGGATGCTTCTTCTCAACTGGGTCAAGATCAATTTTGATACTACCATCAGGGACTCTTTTTCAGCACAGACAGCGATTTGTCATAACTCGAATGGTCACATTATTCATTCGCTCTCCCAGATTAGTCCTCCCTATTCCCCCAATGAAGGAGAGGCTATGGCTACTCTTCTGGCTATCTCCTTAGCTAACTCTCTCCAGCTTGATTGCTTCATTATTGAAGGCAATTCTGAAGTGGTAATTCAAGCTCTCCAAAATCCAAATTGCATTAGAGATTGGAGGATCTCTTCCCTCATTTTAGACTCTTTAGATAATATTCCTTCTATTTCCTTTTGAAAGCTAGAAAGATTAATAGAAGTGCAAACTTATGTGCTCATTCAGTGACGTTGGGTCATAGTCGGATCTCATTCTGACAACATTCCCTCTTCTTCTTTATCCCTTATACTCAATTCTCCTACTAGTGGAGATCCTTCTTTCACTTGTTTATTGTAATTTTGGTTTTGTTGTCGGTTGTTTCACAATGTACTTATAAAAAAAAAATAAAAAAGAACAAATACAAACAAACATAAAAAATATTGAAAATTATAGAACTCAAAATACAAAATATTAAAAAGAAAATCTAATATTGACAGATTTGGAGGGAATCCTTGAATGGAAGCGAAAAGATAATCGAAAAAAGCTGCCAGCCAAATTGGTTATGGCGGCTCATGGTAGACGGTGTGAGTGTATTTCCACTAAATATATGTTGTGTGCGCGCAAGATCATATGTATATATATGATTTCATTAAAAATAGTAATTAAAATTGCATTATAAGGGCATTTTAAGAAATTTGGTTACAATATGATATCATTTACCAATGTATTGCAATGAAACAAAGTAATACATTTTCGGTGTTCTATTTCAACATTACAACCATTACAACCAAACTCAAGAATAGGAATAGCTATTCTATTCTATTTCATATTCTTCCATTCTCATAATAGCTATTCCTTTTTCTAATAGAATGGCTATTCCACGTACCAAACATGCCGGAAGAATAAAAGAATAAGAAGGGAGAGTGGGGACTAGACAGATGAGAATTACAACTTAAGAGCAGCAATTGCTTCAGGTTTAAAATCAACCCGGAGACCCAACACTCGCCTAACCTCAGCTGGGGTTAATCTCCAGGTCATAGGTCCTGAGTTCTCACCCCAGAAATCAAGAATCTCAGAGACCTTCTCCAAGTTGAGGATTGTTGCCATTTGAGTAAGACGGGCGAACTTATCCCTAACAGTCCTCTGAGTCATGCCAGAAAAATGGCTTACCAATGCCCTTGCATCTCTGTCGAGTTGAAGGCCTCCAAGCTGACTGAACCTTTTCTGCATCATTATCACTTCCAGCCTCTTAACAATGAAGTCAATGACCAAATGAACAAATGAGTCATAGTTGTTGGCGGTCATTAATGGCTGAAGCCATGCCACATTTGTCTCAACAGCATGAAGAAGTCTCTGCACCCATGGGTCATTCACCTCATTATCTGCGTATTCAGCCTCTGACAGCTCGTAGCTGATCGTTGCTACAGTATCTAATACCGGACGGATTCGGGGCGTTACAGTTGCCACAAGCTGTTCCATACCAGCATTCAGAGCTTGCTTGAAAGTGTTGCACATATCACTCAATTCAGACAAACACGATTTCACTTTTTCTCTATCAGCTGGTGCAGGGAATATCTGAAAGAGATGATTCGAATGAAAACAGGAATAATTTATACCAACAAGTTAAGAAGCTAATCAGGTGTATAGTCACACTGGATAATGAGTCATGACTAACACATAAATATATAAAAATGTCAAGGAGGAAGCATGAGAGAAGTGTAAGTATAGAATGCATCAAGTTCTAGTTCAACTGATTGTCACAGTTTTGACAACAACAAAAAAAGGGAAAATCAAGTTTTTTTTTAATCAAAATAATATCTAGCCTTGTTTGTAAATTTCGAACTGTTCAATGTTTGATTACAGATCCACACATGTTCATGAAGGTTATCATTTGGATGTGCAAATCATGTAGTAAATTAGTAAAATATTGTTCTGTTGTGCCAAAACAAGACTGAATTTCCTAAATCTTTGATTCATCTCTTTTTCTTCAACCTATCTAATTTGTTTCATCTACTGATATATTACAGAAAATATCCCATTGTACAGGGAGAGAAACTGGACTTGCATGGGTGCGAAAGGTGATATGCAATAAACCATAATCAAGTTGAGAAACACGAGGCATAGAGTAAAAGAATAGTCCTGTTTCAATCGTTCAAACAAAACCACAAGGTAACTGAGTATGCCACTCACCTCAGCACATTGCTCTTCGATCTCGTGTTTAAGCTTCAGAACATACTCGCTGCTAACATCCATGTTATTCAAAGCCGTAGCGATCTCTGTGCCGGTCTTCTGCACGCCGACACCACCCAAGAACAGCCTGGCGCCGAGGTTGGGCTCTCTCATCTTCTGCTGCAAAGCTTCATGATACTCGTTGCTCAACAAACTACTCGCACCGCTCAATACCGCCACCACGGAGCTGATATTGGATGTGGATATGGCCCTCCGCAAGCAACTCTGCAAAACATAGAAGACGTCGTCGACCATGGAAGTGGTCAAGCTGTCCGGCACGTGCTCGTCGATCGTGATTGCCTTCCTCACATTCTCCACCATAAAGAAGCCCTCCAGAATCACATAGAACCCGGTAATCTCTTGCAGTACCTTGCTAAGACTTCCACTCCTGAAGGCCTTTGTGGCCCGCGGAAGCAACTCTGGATCAACGGAGCTCAGGCCCTTAATCTTCGACACCATGAATTGGGTATAATCCTCGCCCAATTGCATCAAGGATAGTATCTCTTCCAAGTACAATTCGATCTCCCTCGGGTCCGGACCTTCTGATCCTCCTCCCACAGCGAGCAAATTCTTATTTTGCGCATTGATCTCCGACGACAAGCGGCCCAACTTCCGGAACTCCATGTACTTCTTCACGATCAACGAACCTCGCGAGTCGCACTCCTCCTGGAGCTCACAAATCCCGTAAACGATCCCGTCCTCGCCGCAGAGACCTCTCAGAATCTCGTCGTTCTCTTCGATTGCTAAGACTACGTCCTTGAACAGATTCGTCAAGCAGGCGATGAAATTCACTTGGCTGCTCTGGTCGTTATGATTATTGCTTTTTTGCTCCATTAACTCCACCATGTGCTCGAACTCCAGCCTCGCCCTCATTGCGATTACCTTCTTCAGGTAACCAACGTAGACCTGCAGTCCCTCTTCCTCCAATCCCAGCGGCGAATAGATCTGTATGAAGCGCAAGATCGTCTTGTGGTCGCGTTGATCCACGGCTGCCGACAGCTTCTTGCGCACGATGCCTTCTAGTTGGTGCTTGGCGGCGAACATCTGGTCCCTCTGATCGGATCCGGAGTCCTTGTACTTGGCGTCGATCTGGATGAAGGTCTGGACGTACTTGGCGGCCGACTCGAAGTCCTCCGTCTCTAGGGCCTTCCTGACGCCGTCGATGCAGTTGGAGCGGTCGACGATGGCGTCAATGCGGAGGAGGGTGGAGTTGACGCGGGACTGCGCAAGGTCAAGCTCGCGGACCTTGCGGCTGACCTGGTCGGCTAGGTCGCAGGTAGACGACACATTGGCCAGCATGTGCTCGGCGTCCGCGGCCACGATGTCTAGAACCTCGGCGGACTTCTGGAGGTGGACAAGCTGCTTGTCGAGGTCGGAGCGCTGCGAGAGGAGGTTGTCCAGGTCCAGGTCCATGGCCCGCTGGTACGCTATGCACTCGTGGAGGAGCCGGGTCATGGCCCCGACGTCCGTGAGGCTCCGAATGCGCTCCAGCGCCTCCACAGACCCGAAATTCATCGACATCGAGGAGTTCGTTACGTCGTCGTCGTCCGATTCCATTACGGCACCGGTCGATCCGTTCGGCGCTGACCCCATTTCCTTGAGATCTCTGTGTCTCTCTTCTTAGGTAACCACCACAACGCTGGCGGTTCGGTTAGAGCTCTCAAAGAAAATTGTGCTATTTATATCGACCCGCTTGTGTTTTGGGAGCTCCGACCCGGGTTTAAAAAAATAAACTTGCTATAGTGCTACTCTCTATATTCTCTAATCTGATCCAAATTGAACGGCTGGGTATCACTGTGACGAAGCTATGGCGAGCACTTGCATCGTTGGTTTATTAACCCCCTCATCCTCTACGTCTTTGGTTTCCATCAGAGCCGGAGCTAGTGGCGGTACAGTGAAACGGTTCGTTTCGTGTTCGTGCTCTTTTTTCCCTTCCTCCAACGAGTTCGGCTACCCGAGGATCCCGTGCTCTTCGGCGTTGGAGCCTATTGCCAGAGCTAGGGTTTCGGGAGTTTTGGGCGTTGTAAGCGAAGCGGAAGCAGTGGTCGCGAAGGGAAGTAATGGTAATGTGGACTACGAGAACGACGACGTCTTGGAGCAGGAATGGAAGAAGCAGACCAAACCGTGTGAGCTCTACGTGTGTAATCTCCCCACGAGTTGCGGCATTGTAGAGCTGCTTGAAATGCTTAAGCCTTTTGGAACTGTACTGTCTGTCGAGGTACGACTTGCTTCATACTGTGTGAACAGATAATGAAAGATGATTTGAGTAAATTTCCTCTCTGCCTTGATTGAGGCTTTTGTGTATTATTTATGTATGGATTATCTTGATCTTCTATATCCGATTGCATCATTATCTTGTTGAGTTGATTTTGTTTTATCAACATTATCCTCAATACATACCAATTGGTTCATACTAGAATTTAAAGTAGACTTTAGGTTAGACAAATACATAAGTACTTGGAATAATTCAGCAGAAATTCGGAAAAAATTGGTCCTGTTGCATGGAGAGGATGACTTTTCTTAGTAATTTCTTAGCAGTTCAGCTAAAATTCAGAGTAAATGATTTTTAATGTTGAATTATTTGAGAATTTGGAGATAAGTGAGATGTCTATTCCTTAAAAAAAACGAAGGAAAATTAATTTTAGAGAATAGGAGGCATGGAAAAGCACTGGATATTTTATGCAGTGCTGATTTGATCTGGTTGCAGATTTCCCGGAATGCTGAGACCGGTCTAAGTCGGGGATGTGGTTTTGTGACAATGAGTTCAGTAAATGAAGCAAAACTTGCAATTGCTGCGTTGGATGGATCTGTGAGTGTGAATTGGAACTACTTACCCTCTATATTGATTTCATTCTTCTCTTTGTATTTCCATTGAAATTGATCACTCTTTTTATGTAAAGGATGTTGGCGGCCGAGAAATGCGGGTTAGATTTTCAGTTGATATGAATCCTAGGAGGAGGAATCCTGAGGCATTGAATTCAGCGCCCAAGAAAGAGAGAGTATATGAAAGTCCTCACAAGTTATATGTGGGCAATCTTCCCCGAGATGTTAAACCTGAATATTTGAGGGATCATTTTAGCCAATTTGGGACTTTGCTTAGCGCAAGAGTGTTGCATGATCAAAAAGCAGGAAAAAACCGTTGTTATGGGTTTCTCTCCTTTTCTTCACCTGCAGAACGTGATGCAGCTATATCTTTAAATGGAACAGTTGAGTCCTCTTCTACCACGACTGAATCTTGTTTCTTTTTTCATGTCATTTTGTGTCTCTCTTACCTACTTCATCTCTTTTTTTTCTTTTTTGGATGTGTATACATGTATCTTACCTACTTCATCTCACGTGTAGGAGTTCCTTGGTAGAACAATAGTAGTTAGAGAAGGCGTAGAAAGGACCAAGCCCTAACTGAAGTTTTGCTTGCTGCATACATCCTATATTGAGGATTCTTCTGATAGAAATCAGATAGTTTGGAGCACCCTTTCTTGGTGAGATATTTAGGCAGGATGGGTAAGTTTCCCAATGCGCACAAAATTCAAAGTTTGGATACTCTTTCAAGTTTTGTTGTATGTCAACTTCACATTAGCAATGCCAGTGGGTTATTCTGGTGATAGTGGTTGGTCTACTTAAGTGAATTTTAGCCCCTGAACTAGCTTGACTAGTGGTGTATGGGATATCATGTTGTCAGATATCCGTACAGCGATGGCTTGGTTACTGGACTACCACTGATTCTAAGCTCAATGTATCCCCTTTTTTTTGGCAACTTTTTTCTTATGTGCTACTTAACGGCAATTTCAATTTTGAAGTGGACCTTTGGCCCTAGGATGTAGATAGAGTCACAGAAATGTGAGTATCGCTATTTGTTGTTATATTTATTTGAGTCTACTGGTTATTGGTTTAGTTCAACCTTCAAACTTCAAAATGCAAACGTATTCAAATCATGACTATTTTCCATATGCAATGACTTAATTTAGGCAGGATTATCTTACTCTTGAAGTTGATTTTAATTGCTGATGGACCATAGATGCATCACATAGGAGAACAATTGATGCTACCTGATATTGATTTCAAAATTCTTGATTTTTGTTTGTGAGGTTAAATGAATCTCAGCTGCTCAACTTTTCCTACAAATGACTAACATAGTAGTCTAAATTCTTCATTGTTCAATTTGGCATTCTTAAAATTAGACTAAAACTAGGATAAAGTTTAGGATAAACTTGATCTTAAACACAAACTGTAGTCTTTGCTTGCTACTTATACTATAGTTAATATACCTAAGTGGACTCAAGCTCATTAGCTTAGGTTTTTGACTAGAGTGGTAGTTCTAGTAATTTAGTTGAATAAACAAAGTGCTGAGAATCTTTTTGTGTTAGATAGGTTGGCATCAAGTGTGAATGGATTTCTTTGTTTTTTGGTGATTGTCTGTGTGAGTTTGATTGCTTTTACATAACCTTGATACTGAAAAGAATGTATTCTTCCAACATTGCACACATCAATTTGTTATTAAACCAATTTCTTTTGTGTGGCTTGTCTCTATGACATCATTTCCTTACAATTAAGATTTGCAGTCCAAGATACGAAGTATTTTCTTTAATTTTTGGTGATTGTCTGTGTGAGTTTGATTGCTTCTACATAAACCAATTCCTTTTGTGTGGCTTGTCTCAATTATAGCAGCATTTCCCTACAATTAAGATTCGCAGTCCATGATAAGAATGAGTTCCTTATATCAAGAGACGCTGGAGCCTGGAAAGGATTAACCTATTATGGGCGTTTGTATTTTCTTTGTTATTTTTAAGTTGGAAAGTGGAATCAAGATATGGATTTAATCTTTTCAAGACATTAAAATAGGTTCATCACTTAATAGGGGGTTAGCGGTACAATTTTGCCTTCAATAACCGCGTGGCGATTATAGTTGTGATCCATTCCATAATATTCTGAAAAAAAAAAAAATCAAAATCAAAAGGAATGCACACGTGTTAATGAATCTCGAAAAATACAAGTCACGTGTCAAAGCTGTCACAGCAGGCAATTTCAACCTTATATACTATTCATCATCAAAGCTAATTAATGATATGATAAGCGGGTAAAAATAAGCCATGTGTCTGCCTTTTGGGGTAGATGACCCCACCCGCCAATTGGCTCTGCTTGGTAAAGGCCTTACTTGCCCTTTTTATTTTAGTTAATATTGATTGATTCAAAGAAGAAAAAAAAAGGTTGTCTACAAGGTGGTTTAATCGGCTGGGATCACGTTTCATAAAGCGGAGGTTACTAGTTTGAATCTCCTTCCCCCTTTTGTGTGGACATGTCAAAAAAAAAAAAAAAATGTTTTGTATAAAAAAATTTATTTTGTAGTTATTTTTTTTATTCGAATGGTAAAAATAGTAATTGATGTGATAAGAAGTAAGAATGTTGGAAGTTAAATTTTTTGAGAAATACCATTTGGCCCTTTGCCAAACAGAGCCATTTATTTAAGTTGACTATGGGCCGTTGATAAATGCTTTTGATGGCCATTTCAGACAATGAAAGTCAAATTATGATCATTTTCATTGAACCGGATAATATCCAGTTTGTTATAGTTGAAGGATATTTTTGTCTCCTCAAAAAGTGAAAAGACAAAAATATATTTCTATATTTCTATATAACTAATTAGATATTATTTTTAACTGGAGATTATCATGTTCCGTAAAAGTCTCCTAGTGAAACAAATATCATTTTGTTTTTTGTTTATCTTTAACTGGAATATTAATTATTTTACTTAGAAAGGCCATTTATAAGTAGACCAATAAATTGATATAAGACAAATAATATAATTGCTTCACTCAATTCAAGTGAAATTTTTTGTTCAATTAAAAGAATGGCGAAGTTGTAGGTTTTAGGGATGTGCAAAAACCTGCCACACTTGATAATTCGACCCAACACTGGCTGTTTTCGATCTATATAGGTTGGTTTATGACAAAAACAAGTTGGATGAAATCAAATTGAACACTCATGTGGATTTCCAATGAAGTCCTACCCGCCCGAATAGTTTTATATTTAAACAAATCAATTGCAAGATTCATTTTTCCTTAAGTCTCTTTGAAATCCTTTCATTTTTCCTTCGGCCTTCACATCTTTGTTTTTGACAAAAATGAGTCATCTTCGATTCAATCTTAGTAGGACTCTTACATTTTAGAAATAAAAGCATCTTGAAAATCATTTCTATTTAAGGTGTGTTGAAGGTTTTTTCAATGAGAGCTCTTACTATCAGGTCCATCCTGATAACACCCTTTTGTAGCATTCAATTATTATGTGACACATCATCAATTTTTTTAAAAAAACAAAAAAAAGTGATAATAACCATACCAAATTAAAATGAGAAAAAGAAAAATAAAAAACCCCTAGTCGGTGAGACCTAGGCCAGATCCACGCCGTGTGTCTAAGCGACACCCACGACCCAACCTTGGGTCAATCTCTCCAGCCACTTTTCTATCAAATCCAACCTCAAAACTCGAAAGGCTCTTCGTCTCCGCCCCAAAAGCTCTCTTCTCTCTCCTAAGAGAAGATTTTTTTCGTTGGGTTCCTTCCACCTCCCAGTGAGGTTCTTCCACTCTCTATGGTTCGTCGAGGGAGGGGGAGACTTCTTCTCCTTCCTCCCTCTTCCCTCCGCCTAGTGTGTGGCCATCCTCACCCCTCTCCGTCAGCCGTTTCTCTTTTCCCTCTCTTTTTCCCCGAGCTCAGTGTTGTTGTTCACCGTCTAGGGTCCGCTCCACCTTGCCTAGTCGCCTCCTCGGCCTTTTCCACCCCTGCCGTCGCGTCGTTCCGGTTCTGGTGGTGCTCGATTCGATTTTTCAAGCCCGATCTATCGACCTTCGTTCCTCCACAACTGACGCGCCACCAGGTCTTCCCCATCGTCAGCTACCGTCGATGCCTTCACCCGTTCAACCACCACGCCGCCGCGTGGTATGCAGCCTTGCGTGAATCTCACGCAGCGCGTGGATCTCACGCTCCTGCGCGTGTATCTCACGCGCCGTCGTGTCCACCTTGAGTTGGTGCAGTGGCTCTCCCGCCAACCTCCGTCGCTCATCCTCCTCTTTGCTTTCGGTGGGCTTTTACTTTTTAATTTCCTTTGTATTGTTATTTTTTGTATTTGTATTTTATTTGTATTTTGTGGTGTAATCTCCCTGCCATGTTGTGGTTTGATCTGAGGAAGAGATTGTTGTTGGTGGTAATCCTTGGCTTCCTTTGGTTCTTTGTAGTGCTTGCTTTGCATTATCATTTCAACGTGATGGTTGTTTTACCGCGCCGGACTCTTCACGGAGTTTCTTTGCATTTACACATGCTGACACTGGAATAGGCCCAGCTTACTTATGATTCTTTTTGAATCACTGGCAAATACCATTGCCTGCTGTTCAATCATTTGGGACCGGATCCAGTATTTGTCCTTATATTTGCACTACTTATTATCATTTGGGTTTGTTGTTGGGGAGCCCACCCCATGTTTGTTTTCAGGATCTCTCACTTTTTTTTCTGTTTGGATCAGAAGTGGGAAAGATCATTCCCTGTAGCCCTTTCCTTATTTGCTTAGAAAAAAAAAACCTCAAAACTCGATTTTAATGTTTCAAAACTCAATTTTGAATTCAAAATTAAATCCTAAAAGGGAAGGTTAACCCGTTTCTAATGCCGCATGCCATGACCTAGCCCTGGTTCTGGTTCTCTCTCACAATCTCTATGTATCTCTTTCTCTCACTCACAACATCTCTCTTTCTCTATTAAGGGAGAAGAGTTTTCGGCAGATAGGTAAAGGTAACAAAGAAAAAGAAGAAAACCTTTAAAATCTAGTGTTTTAGGTAATAGTTTAGTTTTGTGTTTTAGGTGATGTGTCTTAATTCAATTGGTTGTTGCAAAAGGCCATACTTTTTGCAGCCGAACTAGATATGAGGTTTTTTCTTTTTCAAATGTTTCCAACTTTGTCAGAGTTGGTGTGCAACCCTAATAAACTAAGACTTAATTCATTTGAATTGTAATCTATAAGAGTAATTCAGTCAATTAAGTTTCTTATTATTCTTACACCTATGATTATGATTTTATACATATATATATATATATATATATATATTCAGTTTTACTTTTTAGATATATACTTGATTTTGAAATGATTGCGTAAGGGTGGCGTGTATTTGACTCATGAATAATCATGATGATTAACAACAGCTTAACCTTTTTATTTTTATTTTTATTTTTTTCTTTTAAGAATGCTTGTTTTTGTGGTTGTGGTCGTGCAAGCAAGAATAGCATAACTTAGGAACACAGGGGGCCCATGCGATCAATAGCCAATTAAGTGATTAACTAACTAGACAGATATACATAGATTAATGATAATATATCATATCACTATTTTATTATGTTAACGGAGCATTATTAATTTATTTTTAAATTAATATTGATTAAAAATGAAAAAATCAAAAACAAAAAGAAGCAAAAAAACAAAAGTTATGTTATATATCATTTTTCCAATATTTTTATAAGTAAAAGATAAAATGAAGATTACTTTTTATTATTTCTATAAAAGAAATGGTAATACAGGAATTAATGAAAAAATTGGGAGTCAAAAACAAGCAAAAGGACCTTAAAAAAGAAGAAGAAAAAAGTCTTGGCATATAAATTTTTTTTTTTTTTATGTCTAAAATTTTAAACTTAATGGCCTTCTACTTTATTATATGTAATCCAATTAAGCTACTCTTAATGCCACAAGTTCAAAAGGCATAAAGGCAAAAACCAAGATCCCTTCACTGTTCCACGTGTCAATCTTTCAACCACAGATAAGGATCGCGCTGTCTCGCAACGCTTTCGTGGCACTCTCATCAGGAGGAAAAATATCTTCCCTCGAAAGGCCAAAACCCACAATTCCCCACCACGTGTCCCTCCGGTGGGCCCCAAGAAGACAATCTCATCACCACCACCACTTATCTCAGAGAGAAAAAAATCAAAAACAGTGGCCCAAATCCGTCCACGTCAGCGTCACAACCAGAAGCCAATGACGGCCCACCTTTTGATCCGCCCTCCTCAAGATATTTTCCCCGGTTTTCGCGGCTGTAAGTAAATGGTGATGATTAGAAATTTCAAAGGCGGATTAGTTTGCTCTAAAACTAGGCAGAGCGTCAGATATTTGTCAGCAGCAGGATAGATTTTGTAACCGTAACCGTAGCATTTTTTTTGTTGCTTCGCCTTTGCTTGCTCATGCTATTACAGAGCTACTGTTGCTTGGTGGAAGCTGTGAGAAATTAGGGTTTTGTTTGTGCTTTCTGCGTTTCGATTTGCTTTGTTTGGTGGTGTTTAGGGTGTACGAGAATGGGTGAAGCGGTGTTGAGCGGTGGGGAGGGCATGGAGCTGGACAAGAAGGACGGGGCAGGGGAGGTGGTGAGGTGGGAGAGGTTGAGGGTTCTGCTGGTCGAAGCCGACTATTCCACTCGTCAGATCATCGCTGCGCTTCTCCGGAAATGCAGTTACAGAGGTCAGTTCCTCTGGCTCTGACTCTAATATCTCTTTCTTTGATTCGTTTGATTGGTTGAATTTTGTATTTGGTTTTTGTGCATTTTCCACGGTTTTGTTTTGTTTTGTTTGTTTTTTTTAATTTCATTTAAAATGGCCTTTTTTCGAAAGATAACAGAGGAAAAAAGTTTTTTATTTTATTATTTTTGTGATGCGAATTTTGTTTGTTTTGTTTTAGAAGTTGGTGGTGTATTGTATTAGATTTTTATTATTTGATGGCATTTTATTGTTCAAGCATGACTAGTCTTTATCCTGCTTAAGCGATGACTTCACCGGTGGATTGGTGTGACAAGTATGATCAAGAATTGGGCGAGTTTCTTTTTTGTTTGGGAAGAAGTTCTGTCACGGTGAGATTGCAAGCCTAGCTTGTTCGTTGAATGGGTAGTGAACTTACTATGTACACATTTTGGGGGATTTGTGCGTTTCCATCTTTTCGAAGGTCCAGTGGCCTCTGTATAGGTTAATTGAAGGGTGTAGTAGGAGTGCAGGATGTTCGAATGAAACACCTGTAGGATAATTTAAATTTCATGTATAGATGGGTAGATTAAACACTTCCTTGGCCTTCTTTTCTACACCATTACAGTACTAAAATTCAAAGAATTACCAATTATGGTTTAGGAAGGAGCAACTCTAGAGTTAAGGTTAAGGAGGGCTGGTTTAGATATGAAAAGCTCGAGAAAGAAAAAATTTCTACATCCTTTGTTTTGCTAACTCAACCCTCTTCACTTACCATCCCCTTGGAGCTTCCACCTACTTGGCACATCCAGCTGCTATATATAGGGGATTAAGCTCTAGAAGACTACAATTAAAGAGAGAAACACAGGTTTTCTGCATGTCCACATAGAAGCTTCATTATCTTATAATTATGGCTTGCCCAACAAGATATGGGTCAGTCTCATAGGAACAATATCATGTACCTCATTATCAGTGTGTCTAATTTCCATGGGAACAAGGCATCACTAGTAAATGGTGGCTATAGTATCATTGATTTGGCCAATTTTAATAGCTGCATCACAGAAGTGAGGGTTGTTATGATGTCAGACACCTCCAGAGCTCTAATTAAGGTGATTGTTGTAAGTTCTCTTGTTGATCTACTTTTCTCCATGGGTCACTAGAGTTCAAGTTGCCTTGCTGTCAGTGCATCAGTTTTATGAGTAGGCCTTGGTGTTGTAACACTTTGGTCATATATTGGGAAAACTAGTAGCCCACATAGAGTGGGTGATTATAAAGACACTCATGGATGTTAGAATAAAAAAAGTTCACGCCACATGTCACAATATTAAAGTACTTTTAAGAGTAATTTGATATATATATATATATATATATATATATATATGATTGGTGGCTATATGGAAGAAAAAGGTTAAAAGAAGGTGTCATTCATTTATATCAAAATAGAGAAGGGCACAGGTACTCCATATAATAAAATAATCCTTCCAATTGTAAGAAGATGGTATAAATTACTGGATTTTATCAAAAATGACTGCACCAATTGTGCCCATAAGATAACAAATTTTTTTTTTTTTTTGGGTACTAGTAAGATAACAATTTGAATATGCATGTTATTGACTTATGGTTGTTCTTTTGCAATTCGACATGTGACAAGAGACAGCAGTTAGTCCAAACAGTTTTTTTTTTTTTGGTATGTCTTATATCGAAGGGGGCATAAAGGCTTCTTAAAGGAGTCAACAATGGGCCAGGACTGACAATGAACCAAACTTCAAAAGGGGCCAAAGTCTCATATTTGCTTACTTACTAGATAAAATTGACATTTACAAGTGATTTTTGAAAAGCTCCAAATTGACTAGTATTTTTGGGGGTGATAACGCAGATATGGCTAGCACTTTTACCTAAATCGTTACATAACTTGCATGTGTGATTTTATTTATTATTATTGTCAATGATGGAAACACATATTTGCACATTTTCAAGGTCACCCATGGTGTGTATATATAAAACAAAGCGTGCCCCTTCAGGTGTTTGTGTTACATATGGTGGAGGTTAAAATTTGTGCCTTATATCTATGCTTTTTTTTTTTTTTTTTGAACAAAAATTTGTTCACAATTCTGCAAAATTTGGCTTTAGCTCATCGCATGTTTTTACCTGCTGCTGAGGCTTCAGTGAACCAACTTACGTCAGTTCCTCTTTCTCTGTGAAAATTATATCTCACTTGATTTCTACTTTCTTTTGAACACCAAATTTTATTTTATATACTTATCCTTCAAGCAAGGCAATGGTAGGTATTACATCTTCACTTTTGGCAAATCAGAGTTTTGGAACTCAACATATACTCTATGTATTAAACAGTTGCAGCAGTTGCTGATGGACTAAAGGCATGGGAGACGCTAAAGGGGAGACCTCATAGCATAGATCTCGTATTGACTGAAGTGGAATTGCCGTCAATATCTGGATTTGCACTTCTTTCTTTAGTCATGGAGCATGACGTTTGCAAAAATATTCCTGTTATAAGTACGTCAGATTGAACAAACTGTTGCCTTATTTGATTCTCTTGATCTTAAATTGGGCGTGAAGCTAAAGGTGCTAACATTTATTCTCATGGCCATACAGTGATGTCTTCGCATGATTCAATTGGAATGGTATTGAAATGCATGTTAAAAGGTGCAGCTGACTTTCTCATAAAGCCCGTTAGGAAGAATGAGCTGAGGAACCTTTGGCAGCATGTATGGAGAAGGCACACTGTATGTTTCTATCCTTAAACTTTTCTTCTGCTTATTTGTTGGATTTGTTCTGTTTCTTTGTTTCATTAGAGCATAGAAATCACATTTAAATGCAACCTTTTTTCTGTTAATTTTTTAAACAGTTGGCTGGTCGGCATGTTCCTCAAAACATAGCTGTTCCACAGCAAAAAGTTGAAGGCACTTCTGAAAATAATGCATCAAGCAGTCATTCAAGTGAATGTGTGGCTTCTACACACAGAAAAAACGAATGCAGTGAGAAAGGGAGTGATGCCCAAGTATGTACCTTTTCATCTTGTACCCATTCTCATAAAAATGTTAAATAATATGTATGTTGCGACTTGTGAGAGAAGTATTATTTTCATATGCATATTTATGCTAGCTTCTATAACTTTCTCAGAAGTCAGTCTCCTCTGAATGTGGTACCTAAAGAAAGTAAACACAGATTGAGAATTTCCCATTTGAATTGCTAACCATCAAGTGTGTTTTGCCCCTTCCCTTTATCTGGCCCATGGATTGTATGGTTCACATGAAAAGAAACAAGTTATTAGAATAGTGTATACAGGATTCATGTAACAATGCATATGTAAACATGAAGTTTCACTTAGAGACTGCATTGTTTGCCACTTGTGCAGAGCTCTTGTACAACACCTTACATGGAAGCTGAGAGTGCAGACATGCAAAATATGCAGGGTCTTTCTCAGATGAAGTGTGGGAGTGCTTCAAATTTGAGCAATACTGACATGGAGAAGCATGGAGAGTGTACTAAGTTGGATCAGGAATCAGTTTTGCCTGAGAGTGAAAATGGAGGTCTGTCATATTATCTTGTTTGGCTGTCTTCTTTCTTTTCTAGATTTTTTTTTCTACCATATGGTTAGAATCAACAATGGGGAAATCTGACAAGCTAATTACTGCAGAGAAATCAAAAAGATTGGGATCAGAGATTTCTCCCTACAAAGAGGCCAATAACTCAACTCTTTTGAGATTGGAGGAAGACCACGCTTGTGCTGAAACAATGAGTCAAAATGAGGGTGTGCAAGCAGAAACTAATAGAGGCTATGCTAATATTGCTAGTGAGATTCACAGCTGTGATGATGAACCTTCTAATGGAGCTATTGACTTGATTGGCACATTTGATAATCACCCAAGGTGCACTGATGGGAACTCTAGTTATAAAGATGGTGGCACAAAAAAGTTTGAATTTGTTCCACATTTGGAACTTTCATTGAGAAGAACTTGCCCAAGCAGCTCAAATTACCAAGGGACTGATGAAAGGCATACCCTGATCCATTCTAATGCATCTGCATTTTCATGGTGAGTTATTTGGGTTAAAACAAAACTTAATACAAGTGGATTTTTTTTTCCTCAAAGATCAATCGGGAGGCAAGAAGACACCCAGTTCATCCCCTTCCTTTTTTCAATTATTTTCCTCCTTTTTTTTTCCCTTCTCTTTGGTTAAAACAATTTCTGTTGAGTACTAATGAATTACGATAATGTTCTCCAAAGTTAGAAATTAGCTGTTGGTGTAGTGTTTATGGCAGCAGCAAAGGAGGTATGATAGAGATGGTTGTGATTTTGGTGAGTGGTAGTAGTGAGACATAGATTACTAGAAGACCCTCCTAACACTTGCACTGGAAGGATCACGGGATTGTATTTAGCACCTAGAAGAACCGATGGAGACTTTTCTAGATAAAGAGTTGTGTTTTTAATTGTATTTATTATGTTTCTATTAGATACAGTAGGTACATGCTAAAGACTCATTACTGACATCTGGTTTCTGGTGGGCGTACTACCAACAGGACTAGTGTTAATGGAAGCCTTTCACATACTTTTTAAACATTAATAACAAGCTAAAGAAACCCATATAAATATTATTGAAGTCACTGAATTTTTGTCAATGATGATCTTGACAAAGCTTGTGAATGACAAAATCAATCTCAATCACTGTATATAAATCTCCTTTCCAAGTTGCATGAATTTTGAGTGAAAAGTAGTTGTAAGATTAGATCATTGAATTTCTGATCAAACCAAAGCTCCTGTCTGCAGGTATAACAGTTGTAAGACGCTGCAGCCCCTTCTACCAACACTGTCTGGCAATTGTTCTAAGTTGAAGGAGGGTGCAAGTAAATCCTATGAACTGTCATCAAATCAGCTCTCTGGAAGTACCAATGGCACTTTTCTCCAAGCTAGTGCCACATTGAGTAATAGTCAGGAAAATATGCCCACTTTGGTCATTGGTCAATCTGGACAAGATGAACTACAGTTTCCAAGTCATCAGCTTGGGACGATACCTGTCCCAGGAAACAGTCCTTTTTTCCCATCCATGCTTTATACTCAATCTGGTCTACCCCCTGTGTGGAGTCCCAAACCCGCCTGTGAGCGAGATCACTCTCCCTTTCCTTCAAGTGCCTCAGTTCAATCCAATCCTGAAATTCCCAACTCAGAACTAGGTTATCACCAATCTGATGAGACTACCAACAATTCCATTCATCAAGCTGTGCATGAGGAGAGCGATTTGGAGCATGTGGAGGAAATTAAAGATGGTTTTACTGCTGCTGGTCAGAATACCACTAGTAGCTTATGCTATGGTACTGTAGATCACACTACTGCATATGGGAGCAGTTCCACTAGGAGAGATGAGACTGCCACTGCCACTGCCCCTGAGAGTTGGAATGAAAGTGGTCTTTCTGTTCATGATGTATCTAGAGGGATGGACTCACTTCGCGCTACCCAGAGGGAAGCTGCTCTCACAAAGTTCCGACTAAAGCGGAAAGATCGATGCTTTGAGAAAAAGGTAAACAAATGCTTCTATTTTGTTACTCTAGTTTGGATTCATGACCCCATCTATAGAAATTCTGGTTTTATGTTGATGTTAATGGCTGCTCCATTACAACTAAACTAGCTCATAACCCGTCCTATGTGCGGGATTCTTCATTATAATTTAGTTTTAAAATTTAAACGCACCTTAAGAATTTAATATGCATTTATGTTTATAGACATTTGTATGATATTTCCTCCAAACTGGTTTGGAGAAAATTTCTATCATTTTCCTTATACTTTTCATTATAGGCTAAAAAATAGGTATAAAAATATATCTCATCTCTTTAACTTAAAAACATTTAAAGTTATACACCAATACATAACTAAACATAGTGGCACAAAGTTACACAAAACATTGAGTTGTTTAAAATGAAAATAATAGCAAGATGAAAGCCTGTGGATTTTGATTATCAAAGCATTAGTTTCATATGTTATTTGTGCTATGCCTATCCTATTTGAATGCAAATAAAAATTCATATAAGTCTAAACATTTTTTAAAAAATACAAAGCAAACTAAACAAAAAAATATATATTTTTTAAAACAAAATCTTTCACTAAACATTTAATGCAAACAAATCAATTCTCACATGAGGTTCAATGCTTAATATTTTTTAAAGTTTCAAAAGTATTTATGTTCCTTCTATGCTTAACAATCACATAGTTTTTTTGTCTTGTTTTGCTTTCAAAAGCAAAAAAAACACTTTTAAAATGGTCAAAAATGGAGTAGATCACATAAACGAAAAAAAAAAATCCTGTAAAATATAAGATCATTTATTTTAGTTTAATCTATATACATTAAGACATGTTTAATCTTTGTTCCCATAAGTATATATGATTTAAAATGAAAAGTATTAAGAAAAAAAATAGCAAGAACAATACATGGATTATAATATAAAAAATTAGTAAGAATATTTAATATTGTTAGTGTGATATCGATAATATTTCAATACTAATCAAACGCATATGATTTTAAATATTTGAAATAAAAATACAGTGAAAATAAACAATTTTTTAAATGAAAATTTGTTCCCATAGCCATAGGTATGGATGGTTTAAAATGAAAAGTATAAAGAAAAAAAAAATAACAAAAAGAATATATAGATTCTAATTATCAAAGTACATAAAACATAAACATCCAACAAAGCAACACATTTTTTGATTAAATAGAAACCAATTAACGTCAAATTCAACCACCATAAAAGCACAAAAAAATGCATGACATGGCTAATTTGTTTAGAATTAATCCATGCAATACCTACATAACTGATTTTATTTTATTTTTATTATTATTATCAAGGAAAAGTCTATATACCCCCCTCAAACTATCATCAAATTGACACATTACCCCCCAAACTTTCAATTGTGACAATGTCCTCTCCAAACTATCAAAAATTGTCAATATCCCCCAATGATGAAACTATTAACTATCCTCGATAAAATATATATATATTAAAACTTCTAAAAAAAACATAAAAATAAAAAAACAATTAAATTTTTTTAAAAAAAAATCATTGTATAAGAAAAAAAATTAAAAAATTTCAATTTTTTTATAAAAATTTATCTATTTTGTTTTATAACCTTTTTAAATAAAAATTTCTGTTTTTTTTTAAATAACAATTTTCGTGTAAGAAAATAAAATTTTCGTTTTCGTAAAAAATGAAAATAAAAATTCTTTTAAATAAAAATTTCCATTTAAAAAAATTGTTTAAAAAATAATTTTTTGTTTTTATATATATACGAAGATGTTTTTATGGTTTTTTATTTTTTATTTTTAAATTCTCTGTATAGGTATTTTTTTTCTATATATGGATTCTATTTATGGTTTTTTAATTAATGTACTAATACATATAAATATTGATTCTATATATGGGTTTTTAACTGAACGGATTAATATATATTAAATGAGAAATAATAGAGGCCGGTGTCCGGATTAATATATTTTATTTAAAGGACCGGTTCACTACTTAAAAGAAATAATTTTATTTATATTATTTGTTTCTTTATTTGATTTGGTATTAATAATACTTAATTTATTGAATAATTGATATATGAAAAGATCTTGAAATATAATTATACTAATTAATGACTGGTTTTACCTAAAAAACCGGTTAAAAAATTATGCCTTAAAAAATCGGTTTATCCTTTAAAATAAATGGGTTCATGCCACATGTTGCAATTCTAGATTATCTTTAAAGAGTGATTCGGCTTATATATATATATATATATATATATATGATGTGAGCTAGTTCTTCCACAATCTGTGCTGCTACCCTAATTCCTTTTCTGTTGTCCGGACAAAGTTGCTATACCAATGATTCTTGGTCCTGCACTAAGCTGCATCAGTAGTTTGAAATAGCTCCGAAACTCCAGTTCTAAGTCATTCAGCAGATCCCATGAAACCTAGATTCAGAGACCAATCATGCCTGAGCCGCTTAGAATGATACACGACTTTAGTTGTGTGTGGTGATGAGAATATGAAAATCACACTAATCTTTATAAAGGTATTCTCTTTTCTTAAACGTTGATATTCTTGGACAGGTCCGATATCAGAGCCGGAAGAGATTGGCAGAGCAACGTCCTCGAGTGAAAGGACAGTTTGTACGCCAGGTGTAGAGTCTGATCCTCCAGTTGGTGATGCCAATGACGGTCTTCATTATTGCTTGTTCAATCTGAGTTCTCACACTTACCCGATGAACATTGATTAAACTGTAGCTACAAAAGAGTACTTGATTGTCTGACGTGGTGTCTCTTGTATTGCTAGCCGAAGAGAATCGGGGGCTGATATGGAGAGAGCTGAATCGTTAGTCTCTTTTAGTGTTCACAGGGTTTTGACTGTAACTTTACATTAACTGAAAAGGTCGTTTTGTAATCATGCAGTGGGGTTTCCCGAGTTTTTGATATCACCTCCTGTAAATATGTTTGCATGCTCACCGGACAACGGAGTGGTGTAGAGAAGACAGGTTTAATTGTACTATAATTTGTATTGACAGGTTATGCTAGTTGATATTTGAGAGGTATAGTGCAGTTTGCTATGAAAAGATCTTTGCTTTGCATCTTCTCATCTGCTTCAGCGTAAAAAAAAGGTGTTTTTTTCCCCTGTTCATTGCTGCAACCTCTAGCGTTCGAGTTCTTTTCATTTGTTAGCAAGGACGTAGCAAAATAAGGAAAGAAAGAAATGTGATGTACCTCAATTATTATGTAATTTATATCTTCCTTGGCGTCCATTTCTCATCTCGTTGATTGAATAAGGGAGAAGGAGAGAAAGAAAGGGAAGTGGAAAAAGGTAGGGGTGGCAATTTGTGTTTGAGTTCGAGATGTGTAGAAGACTATATAAATTAATTTTAACTCAACCTATCTAATTAAATTTCTAAAATTTTTTAGTTCTAACTTTTTAATTTTGTTATTGGGTTTGAATGTTATATCAAAAACTGTTTGTCATTATATTGTATGTCAGATTTAAGTTAGGTCGAAGCGTGAATATAAGATTATATAAGTTAAATTTAACCTGTTTTATTTAAATAAATGGGTTACATTCCTCGACCACGCATATTTACCACTTCTTAACGTACACTTGTTGACTTGCATAATGAAATAAAATCATTTTCTTTAGAAATATTTTTTTAGTAAACAAAGTTAAAGTGCATTGTTTTCCCCTTGGAACATAAAAACATTTATTTCTATTAAACAAAGTTTCGCACTTTCTGGCTTCTGCAAGCAAAATCTTTCTGTAAAAATGTCCCCGGACCCCATTACTGTGAGGCAAACAACAGATCGAAACAGTACTGCTGGAGCTTTCTTTTTTTCTTTCTTGGTTCCTTCGTAGGCGGCTCTGGACTCGATCGTGACGAAATCATCTTCACTGTGCAGGCGAACAGAAAGTAAAGAGAAGTTTTTTTCACACAGAAAGCAAGAGATGCATGGAAGTCGGACGTGTAAAAGCATGTATCCAACGCGTGCTTGGCAACTCGGGGGCCCAGTTGAAATAAGCCGTACTGGGATGGTGACGAGACATATATATATATATATAGAGAGAGAGAGAGAGAGAGAGAGTCCAAACAGGGGGGAAAAAGCATGTGTAAAAAGGGCCACCTATTCCTCTCATGCGGTGATCGACTGTTGGGTGGTGGACTATGGCTTATCCAATACATGTCGGTGAGTGAACCTCATTGCAATGCCTTCACCATATAGCTTTATCCACACAATCACACTCAGTAATAAAGCATTCCCTTCTCAACTACGTCTCTTCCCTCTCAGACTGCTCATGCACCCTGTTTCTCTTTTTCCTTCTCAATTTGTTCGTTGAAATGTTTTGTAAGGATTTTTTTTTTTTTTTAAATTGTTTGACAATTTTTGGTAGTTTAGATGAACATAATTGTCTCGATCAAAAGTTTGAAAAGAACATGCATTATCAATTAAATAACAGTTTAATTGAGAGATATATATAGACTTTCTCATAAAAGATAAAATAAAAATTAAGGATCGATTTTTACTGTCCGGCCACATCATCCAATTATATGTGACAATCCTATAATAAATCATTATACTTACAACCGAAGGAAAATCAATAATCAAGTCCAAAATCCATAATTGGAGACAAAGGTCATTGAAGAAGAAAAAACCAAGAAATGAATGTTGCAATCTCTGAAACTTTTGTGCTTTGCCTAATTTATTTTTATATATACATTGGATAAAGCCATGGACGGCTTTCAATGGGTTCCCTTTTTCAATCTCTTTTTGTTGTTGTTTGCATTGCTTTTCCAATCTTTAGACCAGCTGACAAACAAAGGAAAAAATTAAAAAAAAAAAAAAAATTGAAGATAAAAATAATAAAATAAAATAAAGCTAAAAAGAAAAAGGAAATAAAAATAGAGAAACAATTATTTTTGAAGAAAAAAAATAATAAAGCAAACAGCCGTTGTCCATTGATGTAATAATTAATTAAATTAAATGAGAAAAATACAGCTTTAGTTTCAAGTAACCAATTCTCTCTTCCTTTTTTGTTCCATTTGTCCCACAGATTCTTCAGCTTCTCTCTCAACTTTTTCCCTTATTCACTCGCCACCATCTTCCCACCCCCCCATCGCCAACTTTCCCTTTCACCTTCTTTGTGCTCTCTCTCTCTCTCTCTCGTTTCTTAGTGTTCTGAAAATTCACAGCATGGGCTTTCCACAGAAAGACTCGCGCCAAGCTGTCTGCTCATGCATCACTATCTTTCTCCTCCTAATCGGTGTAACAGCGCTCACCCTTTGGCTAGTCTACCGCCCCCACAAGCCGCAGTTCAAGGTCGTCGGCGCCGCCATCTACGAGATCAACACCTCGGCGCCCCCCCTCATCTCCATCGCCATGCAGTTCACCCTTGTCACAAGAAACCCCAACAAGCGCGTGTCCATTTACTATGACAGGCTCTCTGCCTTTGTGTCCTACAGAGACCAAGCCATCACGCCCCAGGTGATGCTGCCTCCGCTCTTTCACGGGAGGCACAGCACCGTCGTAGTTTCGCCTTTGGTCGGCGGCGGGGCGGTGCCGGTGTCGATGGAGGTGGCGAATGGGCTGGTGGAGGATGAGGCGTATGGGGTGGTGGGATTGAGGCTTGCTTTGTTGGGGAGGCTGAGGTGGAAGGCTGGCGCTATTAGGACGGGGCATTATGGGGTTTATGTGAAATGTGACGTCTTGGTGGGCTTGAAGAAGGGCTTTGTCGGTCAGGTGCCGTTGCTTGGATCTCCGGGATGCAAAGTGGATATTTGAAGATCAATTATATATATATATATATATAATTATAGTTGCCGCTATTCTAATTTTCTTTTATTTCCTTTTTTTCTCCCTTTGGGCCATGCATCAAATATATGTTTTCCATATATATATGAATGAAGCTTTCTACTTCTTCTTCTTCTTTCTCTTTTTCCCACCCCCATGACAGCTTCATCTCTGCAATTCATTCTGATCAACCGATTGCTTTAAGATATTGGGTTTGGCGTTTTGTTGGTAGTCATGTGCATGGCCACAAGGCACCAAAAACTATTGACGCATGGCTATCCATGCAGCGAATTAGGTCCCGGTGGGGGTGTAGATGGTAATTAAGGTAAAAAAAAATAAACTTTTGCCTCCACTTTCCACTCTTTTATGCTTCCACTTGAAAAAGTAAGACACTCTGTTTACTTTCCATTCCCCCACGAAGTTATAAGGACTCTTGTAGAAACTTCCTTTTTTATTATTATTATTATTTAATTTACGTGCCGTATACGTACAGTAGAAAGAGCACTCCAATGATCTCATCCATCGATTGTGTACGTAGTTTATGATTTTAAAATCAACTCAGAAAAAGAAAAAAAGAAAAAGCAGTAGATTTTAGAATAAAACAGTGAGAAAAATGAGTGGTGTACGATGGCGTGGCCCGATCGATAATGGGCATCGCATCTATCAAGTGTTTCAGTACTATCCGTTCTCGATTCCCAGTGTCGAGTGGATGGATAGAGATCGAAGGTATCAGATTCACACCGGCCTTGATTAATTAATAAATATATAGTGGTCAATTGCTCTGCTAATTACTTAATTAATTAATTATAGTGGAGATGCTTTGGTAACAACAAAGCTTGTGAAGCAATCTTCTAAACACTCTTATGTCAGTCGGTTTCAGTCTAATCCTTTTAAACCACACCATATATATATATATATATATATATATATATATATATATCATAGCTGCAACATGTTAAAGTCATCTTAATCCTAGCTAAGGTTACACTTTAATTATGTGCTACATAAGCATCAAGGGGCACAATGCTTCATCTCTACTCGCTAATTAAGCACTAGAGGCGATTACCCGTGTCAGCGAGCCAACCTTAGCTTGTCCACTGAACACATGGTTAATACTTGTGTGCTCTCCGGATATTCATAGTCATGCCGCAATGAGAATAAGTGAACACCAAATAACATTTTTTTGGTGGTTGTGGGTCTCTTTCAACTCTAAAAGCTAACTTAAGAGGTGAAACTTTCCTTTACATTTATAAACTAACCACCAACCCCTTTCACAACCGATATGATATAAATGAAGCCAGTTTTAAATTTGAAAGTTAACCTAGGACCCAAAAAAAAAATTTGGGGAGAGACCAATTAGCAAAAAATAAAATTTGTTTACCTTAAATTTTGTTTTTTTTCCTTGTCATTTTAGGGGGACCATGGCCCCACCAGTCCCCCCTCCCCCCGGTCAACTCCACACACATAAACCTAACCTTTCATATGGTTTATCCCGATTGTATCACAAATTCGCTCAAATTAACCATGATAACCCTCTAATGAAATTCAAAATGCAAAACTCCCATGAGCAAAACACACAATAAAAACAAATAACACAAAATTCAGATCGAATACATATATATTCTTCGGTATTCTTCATCTCATTAATTATTTGAATTTTGAGTATATGCTATTACTCTTTGGATGACTGCTTCTACTGATATTTTTTCCTTATCTTCTTGTTTCTTCCGGTGTCTATTTGTCCTCTAGGTCCACCTTTCCTGTTACTGCTAAAGGGTGTCTCCTCCTTGCTCTTCAAAAGTACCCCGGCCCGATCGATCGACCAACTACTAATTAAACCAAAGTTTCTCGGTCGTCCAATAAATTTTCAAGAGAACCAAACACGTTATGTATATAGTGTCATGATGTGGGCTGGTCCTAATTTTGTGGGTCATGAAAAACAGTGTTATTCAAAAAGTAATTAAGTTGTTGAGGGGATTATCTGGATGTTTTGGCCCAATCCACAAGGCCTCTGCACCAGGCAATTATGAAGTTCATAATTTAATTGTGACAAAATAAATAAAGAAAGAAAATGAAAAGACACTTGATCAGACTAAAGGCTTATTTGGGTATGTATTTGAGAACTTTAAAAGTGCGTTTAACACCTCAAAAATTTATTTGGAAGAAAAGAAAAAAAATTTGATAAAACAAATTTAAATTGCTTTTTAAGGTTAAAAAACTTAAAAATTGACAAAACGCATTTTTAACAATAACTTAAAAATGAAGTTTTTGTCAAAAATATATATATATATATTTTAACTTAAAATTTCTATTTTTTAAACACAAATCCAAACATACGTTGTACTACTTTAAAAGGTGCCATCAACATCAACGTCCTAACGATTATGATGTTCTAATTATCAAAACCTAAATGATCATAAAATGTCAATTTTAATACTATTTAGCCTATAGTTGGTGTCGCTGATCCATCATTTCGGTTACCTTACAACGTTTGACGCTCGGCCCCTCTCTCATGAGATGTTCGTGTAGTTTTAGATAAAGGGGAATCTCCCTCTGTCTCTCTGTACCTATCGAGTCTACTCATGAGTTGTCCATGCAGTTTTATAGATAAAGAGAAAATTACTTATTTGACCCGCTAGGGTTTATAGACTTACAGTTGTACCAAAATAATGCATGGGGTAATAGTATTAAAAGTATGGTACAGATCATGGGTATGCAATATGTATAAAATAGTTCATGCCACCCGTCCCGACGAAAACCGTTAGATGCACATTATGAATTAACTAATCACCGATTGACAAGTGACATAGCCAACGACTTTTGTAGGATTACATTATTAATCCCTACTCTTTGCTTGTTTCTATTATAAAAAAATGCACCTTAATTAGTTGTTGTGCTTCCCGTGGGCGGATATATAATAAAAAGAGAACAAAGAGCGAGTGGTATTCTTCAAAACAAAAAGAGTGATTGAGTCTGACTTAAGTAATTAAGAGTTTGTTTGAGATTGTATTTGAGATGCCTAAAAGTGCTTTTAACACTTAAAAAGCTTATTTGAAAAAAAAAATATTTGTTTAATAAAAAATTTAAAAGCGCTGTTAAGAGTCCAAAAAACTTAAAAATAACCAAAATAACCACTTTTGATAAAACGTTAAAAATGAAGTTTTTGCCTAAAAACTCTTTTTGACTTAAAAGTTATATTTCTTAAATACAATTCCAAACAAGTTATAAGTAAAAAGCGTGGCAAAAAATAAATTTAACCTATGCGCACAACTGCACAACTGACCCCTCTTGATATGGTGAGAAGATGTTGCACTTTACTCATTGTGCCACGTGTCAATTGGTGATTGATTAAGACATGAATTCACATGTGCGTCTATTGATTTCGATAAAACAACTAACCATTTTAGATCGACAAGTTATCCCATGAATCTTTAAGATACTTGTTTGATACAATTAGTTTGAGACAATTGCAAAGTACCTATGAATCAAATAAGTAATTTTTCCTTCGCTAAATTATCGAAGATGAGCTCAAATCAACCAAGATATTTTTGTGCGTAAGAAATAGCTACACGTAGTTGACAAAATTAATTGGAAAAGATTAAATGCAGACCTGGTCAACCAAACATTCTCAATTATAGAAATGAGCATTCACATTAAATGCTATGTAGTAGTACTGTGTCGCCGTTTTTTTTTTTTTTAGACATGTCAACACAAGGGTAGGGAGAGGAAAAATTCGAACTTGTGAGCTTCGCTTTATAAGGTGTGGTTCACAATTGATTAAGTTACCACTTGGAGACTACTGTGTCATTGTAGAAAGTAATAAATACTGTTATAATAAATATCGTTTTAAGGGAAAGCTCAATCGGTTATGAACCATGCTTTATGAAGCAGAAGTTACTAGTTCGAATTCTCCTTTCTCTTTTCCTTATGTGCAAGGGCGAGTTTGGGGGAAAAGGGGATGACCCTGGCCTACCCCCAGTTCCTTAATATATATATATATATATAAAGGCATTTGGCCATACCCAAAAAATAAAAATATCCATCTAGTCTCTCCTCATCCAATTTCCTAAATCCGTCTCTGCTTGTGTGGACATGCAAAAAAAAAAAAGTAATAAATATCTTATATCCCATAAAAAAAAAAGAAAAAAGAAAAAATGCATGGATTGTCCCATAAATGCATGAATTTTCCATGCAAATGAAAATGATTGTAGTGAGTGTGTGTGACAAATAGACAATGATTATTATTAAACAGCATTAATTAGAGATTTACAAATAACCCTAATTAAAAGGAATAAGATCCTCTTCGGTCAAAAATGGACCGGAGAATATCCAGTTCATGGTTAGAATTTATTTTTAAAATCTTAAAGTCATAAATGAGACACACGTCCCACTAACTAAAAATAATAATAAAATATTATTTCATATTAAAAAAAATAAAAATAAAAAGATAAAAAAATAAGGGATGATTGGACCACCCTAGTTGGGAGCTGGGGGTGACCGAAGATCGGCCGGTCTAGGGTGGCTGGGGTGGTCGAAGCCACCCCCAGGCCCAACAGGGGTGGTTCGGCCACCCCCAAGGGCCAAATGATTTTTTTTTGGGGTAGCCAGACCACCCCCAAGAGCCATGGGTTGGCTTTGACCGGTTTGCGATGGCCAAAGCTACCCCCAGCCCCCAATTGGGGTGGTCTGGCTACCCTCAATGGGGTTGCCAACCACCCTTATTTTATTATTAATTTTTTTTAATATAAAATAATATTTTTTTATTATTTTTAGTTAGTGAGACATGTGTTTCATTTGTAACTTTAAGATTTCTTAAAACAAATCTTAGCTATAAACTGAATATTCTCTTGTTCAAAATGAAACAGAGAAGATATTTCTTTTCTTTTTTTTTGAAAGAAGATTGAAATATTCATTAATAACAAAAGGAGAGATCCAAAAGATCATACAAAGAGGAGATGTTGTTCCCTCCTTACAATATCACTTATACTTGGTGGGGTATCCCTCAACCAAGTAAAATCAGTGACAAGGATGATAGCCAATTTTGTGAATAATTGCAAAACATTATTGGCGTCCCCAAGAACATGTGAAAAACTAGTATTCTCCGGTCCCCATAGCTCGACCCGTATACCATCAATGAAATGTCCGAAGCTACCAATAATAATCAATGGAGTCATGGAGAGGATATTCCTTAACGGGACACAAGTACAACTATTAATAATCTTATATATATATATATAGATATATATGCAGCCTCTAGTCAATGTCAACTGCCCTAATTTATTTTATTTAAACTCAATTAATCAAAGGCTTTTTATTCCCTTCAACTACTACTAAACATAAACAGATAAACTTGATGAAGTTCGTGATACCTAAAATACCCGCGTGGCTGGCTAGGGGATTTAAGAAATTTGGTTGATAAAGACAGGTTTTGTCCCATAATTGCCCATGCTTACGCGTAATGTTTTGACCAAACACTTTGTTTAGCTAGAATCCAGGACCGGCTGGTAGGGTTAAAATGGTAATCCCGTTAGTTTTGGGGCAGGATTTTTTCAATTTAAGTCAGAGAGACAGACACACAGAGAGAGGGAGAAGCAGTGGGAGACCCTCATATTCGATACGAGAAGAAGCTCAAAGGAAGGAAGGTATCCCTCTCTTGTCGTCTGGTATGAATATTGTTCTTGTTTGTGAACATTCTATATGTTTTTTAAATCCTGTATTTAAATTCTGAAATGGGATATATGGTTTACGCTTGTTTCCAATGTTTTCTTTGAAGTGCTTCTCTCTCTCTCTTACTTGTCTATTTGATCGGTGCCTGCTTACTGCTTACACATTGAGATTTTATTGCGTATTGAGTCTCTTTGTGGATTGTGGTCTTTACTTTACCCTGGTGTTAGGCTTTTGTCGTGTATTTTGTTCAAGTGTTTTTTGATCATATACTGGTGAATCTGGTGATTAGAAATTGAAAAGGAGGAACTGAATGAGCTGGTACTTGCCTTTTCGACTCTGGGCTAATCTTTCGCCTTATGAATAGCATAGTCTGAAAAAGGTTTTTGATCCTTATCTAGTAGTGAAAAGTTGTGAAAAGTGTTCCAAATTATCAAACAAAGTAGGAGCATCTTTTAGAGCATTCCCGATGAATTAGGATCCTCTCCATTTCAAATTTCAAATGAACTGAATAATATCGAGTAATGCTATAAGATTTCTTAGAGTCTTCCTAAAGTATCCCAAATGTGATGTGAATTTTAAAATCACCAATAGATCAAAAGTCAATAAATTCACATATTAAATTCAACGGTAATTTTAAAAGCCACATTACATTTGATATGACTTTAGGAAGACTTATAGCATTACTCGGATAATATCCGTTAGTTAGTTATAAATAGAGGGATATTTTTGTTGTAAAATACCCCCACGTTGGATTAGCAAAAGAAAATGCAAAATGAATATTTGATTGGATTAGCAAAAAAAAAAGCTACATGTAGCCACACTTTATTTTTTATTGTTTTTCTCACCTATTTTCTCTTTTCCCAAAACTTTTCAGTTTTCACACTTTTGAAGGGATCATTATGAGAATATTTTTTCACAATTTTTAATAAAAAAATATTTCATATATATGATTGACATTACTATGAGAATATGGCTTTCATACTTAACGTTGGCAAATATGACATTTGAAAAATATAATCGTTGAAAAATAGAATTATTATAAAATACAACCGTTTCAAAAATGTTAGTTACAAAAATGATTATTTGAAAAATAATAATCGTTGAAAAATCATTGTATTAAACAAATTACCTTTGAAAAAATAAAGAGTGAAATATGGATTTTAGAAAAGAAATAAAGATAGAATCAATAAAGAGTAAAAAAATAATATTTAAATGATATAAATAAAAATATAGCTAATTAGATGTAGGAGGCCTTTAAAAATTCATTAGCTAAACTAGATAAAGTGAGTTTTGAGGATTTCCTCCCATGCTTTTTCTTTTATGGGAGGATTTCCCGCCCCTAAATATACTTTCTTTTTCTTTTTTTCTTTTCTTTTTGGATGAATGCTAATTTAACCTTCTCATGTGTAAAATGTTTATTTGAATATTTGAAAACTCGTTGCCCCTACAAAATTTGCTTTGATATCTGTTCTGGTTGTGACTTTATTGAATAATTAGGGGTGCTACTAATTTTTAGCAAAGCCTAGTCAGTTTTGAACTGGTCCTTAGACTTCACCTAAGCTTAGACCTATATCTTCCTCTATCCTTTTATACGTTGAAATTCTACTGTCCAAAGATATATACCTAGCTTCATTTCACTGAAACACTCAACCAGGGCTTCTTTCTTCTTTGTGAATTCTCATACAAAGGAATCAAGGCAATCGCCGGATATTTTTCTTCCGGAAGTGTAGTGGATCCTGAAACTTTTACCAACCAAAAAGTGCATCCTGAAATTTAAGTAGGTAAATTATAAAACACGAAGGGTGCTTTTGGTACGCAGAAGGGTTATTCCATTAGGAAAAAAGAATAGCCTTTATTTAGGATGGAAGAAAAATAATAAAGTAGCCTTGGTGTTAAAGTACACATATACTCTTAACACTTGTAATAGCCCTTCCCATGACCAATGAGGAAAATGACTATTACTTAAATTGAGGAATAGTTATTCCTCTCAAATTAGAAAATACTAAGGATACATTTGGTATACGGAATGACTATTAAGGATGGAAGAAGTATAATAAAATACCTTTGGTGTTAAACTATACCTATACCCTAACACCTAAAATAGTCATTCCCATGCCCCATAAGGGATTGATTATTTCAAGCTATTCCATTCCACCTTATTCCATTTCCAATAAAAGTTATTCTTCTTTTTGTTTAATGGAATGGCCGTTCTGCGTACCAAATATAACCTAAAGCTTCTATTCATGAGGTTCGCATGAAAGATCAATGAGAGGAGGATGGTTGATAGAATGATATTGGACCTGTTTTTTTCTCTGTTGCTTTAGATAATGCACCTTTCTGTCTGAAAATTTGTTTCGAAAATAACTTGCTGAAATGAGTTTATACTTCCATCTCTCCATTAACATTCTCCACTTGAAGTAATAGTTAAGAAACTGTGACAGATTTATTGCCTGTTTTGGCTGATGAGGATGATTGAATCTGGTCTTTAAGGATTTGAGCGGAACTAGGGAATGGAACTTGCTTCTCCTTATACTTCTTTGACTCAATTATTGTGTACAAGTGAAAAACTGTCTCTGGTGAACTGGTCATGGGTAATGAACAGGGGAACCTAAATTGGTATTTTGTTTGGTATCTATAGATTTAGTATGAGATCCTAACATCGCAAGACTGATTTCCTAATGTATTTGCGATTATGTTTCTAATTAAATGGGTACTATCTCATGACAACTTAACAAAGTGTTATCCCCAGCTATTTGGGTTGGCTGTATAGATGAGTCTCTCAACAAGAAATTTGCCGGCCTTAATTCCCCTGTTATATTTGTTTGAGTCAGTATTTTTTTTGTCACTTAGACCGGAAATATTATTGGACAAGCACAGTTGGCTGCAAAATGTTTCCTAAAATAACCTGTCCAGAGGTCTATCATCCTCTGAGTTAGCCTACAATGGTAAGGTCGTAAATGGTAATGCTAGCAGTTTGGATTTTATGGGTTTCACCAAATGGTCAAATCACTTCATATGAAAAAGTATGAAATAGGTAGGTCTTTAGGGAAAGCAATTTTGCATTTAATAAGTTGTAATTCACTTTTTTCTTGGCGGGTTTTGGAAATGTATAAGATTCAAGCACCTTTTGCATAATCTTGATCACATTCTTTGTTTATCTCCTTAGAAAATATTTGACAATATTGTTCAATGGTTGTGGTAATAACCAGCTCATTTATCAATTTAGAAATCTCTTGCTGATGTTCTGCTTTGAGTACATTGAGCCCTGTTTTGCTTCCGCAGAAACATGTGTTGTAACTTAAAAAAGTGGTAGGGTATTTTTTCCTTGTAACCCCACACACACTGTTATTATTTATAGAGGAGAGTTACACACTTCAATTCAACTACATCTGCTAAGAAGATAAACTTAACCCTATCTTCTAAATCAAATAGCAACAGATAAAATACCCTAACATGTGTAATTAAGTTATCAGTGATAAGATAGTCATATTGTTCTCTGTACTGTGCTCAATTTAAAACAAGCACTTTTGCTGGTCAAAGAGTGGTAGAAAAAGCACTAACTTGCTGTTTGACCAATTTCAGATAATTTAGTTACATAAAAAAATAAAGCATTCAGGATATATTTCTTTGATATTGCTTCTCATCACTGTGAATTTTCAGATGGAAGAGCAAACTTCTCAGATTATTGAAATCAGTATGGACGTCCCTACTGGAGAGGGGAGCACAGGTGGGAGTAAGTTTTGTGGGGAAGCAGCTTGTGGATTCTCTGATGCTGAATCCAACTCTAAGGATGCTAAAGAGCGATCAGCTTCGATGCGCAAGCTTTTAATGGCAGTGACACTGTGTGTTATCTTCATGAGCGTTGAAGTAGCTGGTGGCATCGAAGCCAATAGTCTTGCAATATTGACTGATGCAGCACATTTGCTTTCAGATGTTGCATCTTTTGCCATCTCCTTGTTCTCCTTATGGGCTGCTAGCTGGGAAGCCACCCCCAGGCAGTCCTACGGATTTTTTAGGGTTGAGATTCTTGGTGCTTTGGTTTCTATCCAACTCATATGGTTGCTTGCAGGGATTTTGGTATATGAAGCCATTCTTAGACTTATTCATGACACAAGTGAGGTGAATGGCTTTTTAATGTTCATTGTTGCTACATTTGGTCTAGTGGTTAATATCATCATGGTTCTGTTATTGGGCCATGATCATGGCCATGGCCATGGACATGGACATGGACATGATGACCATGGCCATGGCCATGGACATGGACATGGACATGATGACCATGGTCATGGTATTAGCCACACCCACGGAGTGACAATTTCTGCTCCTCATCAACACCATCAACATGAGGAACACCCAGAAGATGAGCATTGCCATGGTCATGAAGATCCTGCAGACCATCATGCTCATGAAGATCCTGCAGACCATCATGCTCACGAAGATCCTGCACACCATCAAGGTCATGAAGATCCTGCACACCATCATGGTCATGAAGATCATGCACACCATCATGGAAATCCTGCTGAACCACTGCTGGATAAACCAAAAAATGGACATGAACAGAAGAAGAGGAATATAAATGTACAGGGAGCGTATCTCCATGTACTTGGGGACTCCATCCAGAGTATTGGGGTAATGATTGGAGGAGCAATCATATGGTATAACCCTAAGTGGAAAATAGTTGACGTGATTTGCACCCTAATTTTTTCTGTTATCGTTTTAGGGACTACTATCAAAATGATCCGGAACATACTTGATGTCCTGATGGAGAACACACCAAGAGAGATCGATGCAACAAAGCTCGAAAGGGGGCTATTAGAAATGGATGAAGTGGTGGCCATTCATGAGCTGCATATATGGGCTATCACTGTGGGGAAGGTCCTGTTGGCTTGCCATGTCAAAATCAGGCCAGAAGCAAATGCAGACTTGGTGCTGGACAATGTGATAAATTATATCAGAAGGGAGTATAACATAAGTCATGTAACCGTACAGATAGAGCGTTAGTGGGCTCTTCACCTGGAAAATGATTATAGGGGGAAGATTTTCATGTATCTGTCTCACAATTCCAGAAGTTCCCAATTATTTCATCATATGGCTGCATATACTCTTCCTAGTAGCAGATTTTACAGTCTTCATATATGTAGTTCTTCAGGTTTTGAGCACTCCAACTGAATTTTTAGCAGCAGATTGATACCTCTCTCTCTCTCTCTCTCTCTGTGGTGGTATTACTTGAAATGGTGGGTTTTTGGTTGTAGGGTCGTTGTATATTTAGTTGTTTACTGGAAAAGATTCATCAAGCGAGTGAAGTAAGAACGCACTCTTTACTTCCATGCACCGCAGGTAATGCATAAGCAGACACAGATACGGCCCTACCACCATTTTCAGAGTGACAAAAGCAGCATCCGGCTGTGCCCGCGATAGCGTGAAATATATTCTGAAACAACTTCAACAAATAAGAACACGTCATAAACCAAACAATGGTTATTTCTCTACCGAGTTAACTCTTCTGGTATGCATGGAGCATCAGCAGAGCATTGGGGTCTACTACAAACAAGTTTCAAATCGTCACGCATGTGAGATGGGGCTCAGTTGCTCTCCATATTTGTGCATAAATGATAGGTAACCTCAGCATATATGAAGCTTGTGAAGTACTGTCGGCCTGCTTTGTTCTACAAATTGGCAACAGCATCCTCAGTACATATTTTACGTGGCGGTTGACGGGCCAGAAGAAAGCCTGAGTTGAGGATTAGGTTTCGTTGTTATTGGAAAGTTGTGAAGAGATTCCATGACCAACGACTGCAGGTGTAAAGGGTAATGGTAAGACTTGCTGTAATTTTATTACAATGTTCACATGCGCAAGAAGACAAGTCCAAGTTTCGGAATTTGTCTTGAGAAAGAGAAATGGCTCTGGTTGTGTGGCTAGAGGTGTGCAACTGTGTTTTAGAGGTATGGAGGCCACAGTTCCAAGAGATAAGATTCTTAGACATCATCAAGTGAGTTTTGGTGTTTTCAGGCAGGGGATTTTATTGGATTGAATTTGTCTTCTCTGCAAAATGTGTGTCTCATAATATCATATATATCTGTTTCTTCTACCTTTGAGTAGTTGTAAACACAAGACAAATGCACATCCTTGCTGCTTCTAAATTATGAATATGAATGGACGAGTGATCTTGCTACTACGTGTGAGAATCAAGATGATCAGCAGAGGAAAGGAAAAGAGAGAAAGAAAATTGCCTTATAGGACAGGGTACATGCATATAGAACATGTGACACACAGATTGGTCTGATAGCAACCCGAGAGACACAGTAAGAGGTGGCCCCTTCATATGGTTGTCTTTGTTAGGCCTCTCAGAAATTGTGAGTTATACAGATACCGCGCAGTAACAAGTAATGGTGACAATTCATGTAGGTGTGAAGGGCTTGGTCATGTCAAAGTACATTTAATCACCACTAAATTTGGATTGGTTCGTTTCATGTCAAAAATTATCAGCCTCAATATTATATATTAGGTTTGAATATGTTAGTTGTGTCAAAAATTGTTGATCCTAGTAACATGGTGTATAAATCCTCAAAGTTACTTTCTCTCGCTTTGAAGTTACGTTGTTAGACTAGAAAGGCTAGCTAGTGATAAGTTAGGCCATTTTCCCTATAAGAACAATATTGACTTAGTTATATATATATATATATGTGTGTGTGTGTTGTTTGTATGTGTGTGTATGTATATGGGTTAGGAACTTAGGTTAGTTATAAGAGCTAGAAGCAGAGTAGAGTGAGGATGTAAGAAATTTTTTTTTTTTTTTCTTTTAAGCAGAAAAGGTCAATTTTACAAATCGAAAAAACAAAATTGACAGAATATGTATTTTGTCCTTTCCCTTGGTGCTTACTTTCAGAGTCATGCAACTTTACTGGCATACCTCAAAGGTCAACCATCATAATAAAAGAACTTAGGATTGATTATGAAGAGATCAAATATTGGGAAATAGACATTGGATCTACATTCAAATCCCTTCATGTGCTCCTTTCCAGACAAAATTTCTGTCCCCCGACGCACTTATTGCATACCATGCCCACAACTAGCTGTTATAGGCCATATATATATACATATATATATATATATATATATATATATTATGAGTGAGAACCATCCAACAAAGACAGTTTCATATTGTTCATGGAATTTGTATTCCTACTTTGAGCTGAAAATTATATGGACCGAAAAGGGCCTTTTGAACAATTTAGTCAAGTGAGTGGGTTTTGTGTTCTAATAAAAAACTTTATGTTTAAGTAAAAGGGAATCCTACTATCATTGACTTTAAGAAACTTTCTATGAGGTTGGGCATATTATTAGGGTGTTTGTTCAAATCTCCGCAATGGAAAATCACTCACATAAGCTTGATTAGTATTAATCGTCTTAAATTTCACTGATGTTTTCATTGGACCGAGTCAAGTTATAGTTCAATTGGTCTTGAGATAATGCATACGGTTCCTATCACCGTAGTCGCCACTTTTGGACTAAATCACGCTAAGGTAGGATAAGCCACCGTTGATCGCCTCCTCTACCTTTATAATTTTTCCTTGCCTCCTCTACCTTTATAATTTTTTTCCTTTTTTTTTTAGAGAAAAAAAAAAAGAAGGTAAAAGGGAGCCCTCTAAGGCTCTAACAACCTTATGCCTTATTCTAAAGATAAGAAAAGTTTTTGAAATTCTCAATTGTAGAGGATTCCGATCTATTTCATGACACACTGTGGATGGTCATCTATAATTGAATAAAATGAATGCATCAACTAGGTTTAACTGCATCTAATTGTTAGTGGGAAAAAAAATAAAAAATAAAAAGTAAAAAGAATTTTTGGGTCTACTTGCTCATCATTTTTAAAGTAAAAACATTAACAAAGAATTTTTCTCAACACTAAACCAAAAACAAAAACTCACAACTCATTTTACCTTTACCTCATATCACACCAAATAGTCCTCTTAAATATATATATAATTCATCAAGCACCATCATTCTTTGCACCTCAATGGGAAAATGTCAACGTATACTCTATATGGAAAGCTCTATAAAATTTGATGCAAAATACTCTTTGGTAGAGTGCTACTATGAGTGCTGACATAGACCAATTTGAAGCAATTACATGTTCTATGATTTAATCTTTGTTTCGTTTGGACGAAAGTGGACAACATGTATTTCAATATTTATACCCGAATAATGAGAGGTAATTTTATAAGTAGAATCGTAACCCATGTGCAATTTCTTCAGTGTGATTAGAGAGGTAACAGTAAAGAAATGATATAAAGAAGAAAAAGGAAATGGGGAAATGGGGATGGGGATCTGTGGGAAACGGGAATGACTCATCATCAGACTGGGGAGTAGTGACACAGTCCATAGAAGGACTTTCCAAAACCTTTTCTTCTTTGCTGGTACGCCTTGAGAGAAAAGAGAAAGAGAAAGAGAAAGAAAAAAGGAGTCCCCACAACTGTCTGTCCCCGCTGCCGGACAAAACTGCCACCGCCAATAATGCTTGGGACCTTGTAAACCAGACAACCCTCTTTCTCTCTCTCTCTCTCTCTCTCTCCCCTGCAAAGTCTCACCAACTCTCTCAGTTTCAAGTATAGCTGATATTATATCTTCAAACTCAATTAAGTAATTTCCACCCTTCGTTTCTTACCACATCCTGTTCTGTTTCCATTTTCTTTACCATTGGATTACGGATTACCCCATCTTCAGTACCTCTCTAAGCCCTCTTTCTAGTTCTTGTTAACCAATGTCTGTGTGTGTGTGTGTGGATGTGAGTTCTTCAAAGCAAAAGCATTTAATATATTCCTTATAAGAGTATCTCGGTAGCAGCAGGAACAAAGGAATATATTGTGCGGTAGATATGGGGTCTCCTTCTGCTTCTTGGGGGTTACATTTATTGCAATTGTTTTCTTAGTATAATAACTATGGAATGTTGGTCACCGAGGGAGAAAGAGAGAGAATTTAAGGCAATCTTCAACAACTGTTCAGCTGAAATGGAGGGGCTCCAAGGACCTGTTACTTCCTCTGTATGTTTTTATACTAACCACCCCGTCCATTCGTACTCTTGTCTTTCTTTGCTCTTTGATTCCCTTTTTCCTGAATCCTTCTCTACAATCAAGAAACCAGCTGCATCTACTTCTCTAGAATTGCCTGTATTTAATGCATTGTGTTATTTTCCTGCAAATACAAACACATGACATGCTGTTTTCCTCTTCAACATTCTATTCTCGTCCATCAGTCCATGAAATTGTTTTTTCTTGCTTCCTTTGGGGGTTGGGTTTGAAACCCAGAAAACAAATTTTAATTTTTCTTCTTTCTTGCAGTTCTTTGGGGAACATTCAGGCGTGGCTTGTTCGGAGCAAGAATTTCTCATCACTACAGAAACCTTGAAATTTGAGGAAGAAGCACACTTTTCAACCCCGATGTTGGAGGACACGATTCCATTTCTTCAGATGCTGCAAAGCGTGGGATCCCCACACTTTTTGCCCTTCAAAGAGCCCAGTTTTCAGACACTGCTGAGACTACAGCACCTCAAGAAGCCTTGGGACATGCCTGAAATGGAAACCCAAATTCAGGCCATAGAGCTTGAGAGCTGCGTCACCCATGACATAGTAGAGCAGCAATATTCACCAGTCAAATCCGAAACCATGGACCTTCAAAACCCACCTTCGGCTTCATGTGTACCGGTCACCGGCCGGGAACGAAGAAAGCGAAAGCGGACAAGGCCGACCAAGAACAAGGAAGAAGTAGAGAGCCAGCGCATGACCCACATTGCCGTCGAACGCAACCGGCGACGGCAAATGAACGACCATCTCAACGTCCTCAAGTCCCTCATGCCCGCCTCCTATATTCAAAGGGTAATTATGACGAACAGTTTGAAGCCATTCTATTAATTAAGTTCCATTCTTTTTCAAAAGAATTGAAGGCTGTTTTATTTTTTATTTATATTTTTCATGAAAAGGGTGACCAAGCGTCAGTCATCGGAGGTGCAATAGACTTTGTGAAGGAGCTGGAGCAGCTACTCCATTCCCTTGAAGCGAAAAAGAGAACGAGAAAAAATCAAGAAGCGGGCGACGGCGGCGACTCCGCCGTGGCAGTTTCCTCCGACGGCACTCTGTTCATGTCGCCGCAATGTAGAATTGGATCGGAGGAAGGCAACTATGGGGAGGAGGTGAAGGCGGAGAACAAGTCGGACGTGGCTGAGATAGAGGTGACTGTGATTCAAACCCATGTGAACTTGAAAATTCAGAGCCGGCGGAGGCCGGGGCTGTTGCTGAAAGCCATCGTTGCACTGGAGGATCTTCGGCTCACAGTTTTGCACCTCAACATCACCTCCTCAGATTCCTCAGTTCTTTACTCTTTCAATCTCAAGGTATTATTCTGTCTTTCTAGCTTTGTCCTTTTACCCAGTCAACCAACCATTCTGACTTGAAGATCAAGCAAACAAACGGCAGACCTAGCTAGCACAAGCTCTTTTTTTTTTTTTTTCTTTTTTCCTTCATTTTACGGGTATTATTTATTTAATATTTACTAATTTTGGGTGGGTGGGTTTTGACGCAGATAGAGGACGAGTGTAAGCTAGGATCCGCTGACGAGATAGCATCCACCGTTCATCAAATATTAAGCTTCATCAACAGCAGCTGATTGTTCAAAGATTCAACACGAAAAAAAAGAGAGAGGCACCTCCAATTCCATCCCATCGTCCTCCTCCTCATCTTCTAGACTGTGCCTGTGCGTGAGTTGTATCATAGGAGAGAGAGAGGGCGCAGGCAAACACTAGCACAGAACAGATGCCTAGCTATTTTGATGTCTACTGCCCAACTCGCAAAGCTTCCCCCCCATGTTTTTAACTTTAACTAATTACAAATAAATGTCTATTTTTATTTTTATTTTTCCTTCTCATTTCTGGGTGGCAGTGGCCGTGGGTGGAGATCGATGTGTTAGGGGGCCCACCGGCCCAGCATGCTTGGGGTCCGGTTGGGGAATAGGCTTTGGCTTGAAAATTGAAATATTATCTAATGCTCATCATTACATATTACGAATCATGCATCTTTTTCTTCTTTTTTTTAATATTGACTTTTGGGAGAAGCCGTACACACTATTTTTTAGGGTAAAAGTACACAAATATAAATGTTTCATCATTATCTGCCTGTCCTTCAGCTACACTCCCTTCTTTTTTTCTTTTTTTTCTGCCCTCTTTGGGACTTACTTGGGTGCACCTCATCTCTATCCTGCTTCCAAACTAAATTATTAGTTAAGGATGTTAAGTTCACATTTTTACTATTTTTTGTGCATTTTAAATACTATTAAATTAATTGTCCTAAGGTAACGGAGAGAGAGGAGGCAAAAAGATTGGATTGGGATGGATAAGGCTTTCTAAATCATTTAATTTGAAAACAATGAGTAAGACTTGAAAGAATCTAGCTGATATAAGAGAAATATTGTTTGATTTCGTTCTCCTATCAATCACCTACAAATCTACAATAATACAAACCCACCATTAAATAGTTTATAACTTATATCAGAATGAGCTTGAAAACTTAGTTTTATAGCCTTCAATCAATAACTAAAACATAAGAAATGCACTAAAATAACTTAGATTAAAATACACTAAATTTTGGGATGATAAACTCCTTAAAAGATTAACTTTCTACTTCTAAATTTTAGTTTTGAATCCAAAAATGAATTTTTAGTCATTAGAAACCGGGTTTTGAGCATTAGAAATGGGTTTTGAGGTGGATCACAGTCGACCAAATTCGTTACTGAATTTTTTCTTTGATTTTAGTGTGGTTGTTCTCACTTTCATTTTTTGTATTTTTTTTAAATTGATGACGTATCACATAATAATTAAATGCTGTAAAATGGTTAATTTACACCGAGATGTGATAGTCTTAATAGAATACCTTAATCAATATAAAGAATGGATTTTTTTTTTTTTTTTTTGGTCTTGAAGTTCAATTAACTTTACCACTATTAATACTAGTTGTGGAAAGATGTCATGTACATAGATTAGATTAGAGGGTGTCAAATTTATCAATTTTCTTAATTTGAAGTAGTTTAGAAAATAAATAATAATTTATAATGATATATATAGTTAGAACAAGTGGTACGTACAAAGGTTGAAGCCTGAAACTTTTTTGTATTATTTCATAATTTTTAATTTGTTTTGTCGTTTTACTTTCCCTAATATCTTTTAATATATATATAATATTTATATTCCGATCCTGTTCAACGCAAGTACGACTGTTATGGAGGCCGTTTTCTACTTGTCGTCGATCAGAATTCAGAGGAGAGATTAAAGTAAACGCAGAAAGAAAAACATATCTCTCAGATCAGGTGAGACACGCATGCCACCTTCTGCCTTCTGCAACAAGGAAGCATAAGCATAGTCGAAAAAGACTCGCAGCTTAATGGTGATGGCAGGCAGATGGGTGACGTGGCATAAAATTTCCTGGGAGGGGGGGGGACCGAACCAGACCCTTGACGGGAACGGCGAAAGTCAAAGGGTGGAGCAGAGGGAGGGAGGCGGAGGGATAGGTACAACAGCAGAGTTAAGCAGAAGAAACGCACATCCCCATGTGCAAAAGGGTCTGACACGAAAAAAAAAAAAGACCCTCTTAGTCATTTTTTGGTCTTCGGGATTTCCTTTTTACAGCTTTTTTTTTTTTTTTTACTTTTTTTTTTCTTCTTTTTCTTTCAAAGCTCAGTCCCAACTCCCAATCCAACATCAATGTTTTTTTTTTTTTTTTCCTCTTCTACAACCTTCATGATAACAACCTTTTTTGTCTTTCGCATTGCCGCTACAACTTTCTCAATTCAGTTAACTGTTCTTCCAGCTTTGATGAATCAGAAATCAGAAATTACCTCCCCCCTTCTGTTTCATCCAGATTCAATTTTTGCAGACGTTTGATCCACATGCATATATAATAATAATTAGGTGGCAGTACTACTATTTCACTTTCTTCTGAGTTCTGAGCCAAATTAATTTAATCTTAATTTTCACTCTTTCGGTTAAATCAAACATACAAAGAATGGCAGACCAACCCTATTAAACCACCTAATTAACTAGATACGACTAGGCTCAACTCAATAGCACTCATTTTCTTATTGTAATATATATATGTTTAGCATACAACATGTGGTTCTAATAAAACAATATTATAGATAAAATGAAGTTCTTTCAATCAAATGTAATATACATTTTATTTATCTCTTTAAATGCTGCAATTTTAATCAGTTTCTAGTATATTTTGGTGAATCACAACTTTCTCAACTAGATAATGATATTCTAGCTTTTTTAATCTCTAATAGCTGTACATTTTCAAACTAAATTTCTTTCGCTACCTTTATTATCGGTGACAATTTTTCATAAACCATTACAAGTCTATAGAGCCGCAACCTGGTGAGTCGCAAGCTTGATAGCATTGTAGTGATCGAGAGTGTTTGGTTTAATTTATTAGCCTTTTTTTCTCTCGTATATTCACACCATATCATTAGCATAAGCTTATATTTAATCTCGCATTTCCATGCTATCACGACGCATATATAATATTAGCATTAGTTAGTTTATTTCCGTGGAGAAACATTAGCTGAATTTTATATAACACGTTTGGTGTAAGTGGGGAACTTGGAAGTCCCAACGAAAGCTCCATCAGCTGTATAGTGATAACTTTAGGCTTTAGCAGACCGGGGGTGAACAGTTGCTTTGTTTTATTCTTAGGTTTTTTTTGCTAACTTTTATTGGGGAGGTGATGTGACTATGACTACGTCTACGTCCCTCCTGCCTGCTGGACCCTGCATTAACGCGTATGGGTATCTCACCTTTATCTTCTTCTTTTTTCTTTTTCTTGTTCTTTTTTTTTTTTTTCTGCAGTAAGCATCCATGGATATTAATGGATATCTCACTTGGTGCGCTTCTTCTTATCTGCACAAAAATAAAAGGTCCATATATGGTTAATAAATTGTATTTTCACACAATAACAACACAACAACATCATCTTTGGTTGTTGTTATTGTTGTTGATATACACCTAAACCCTAAAACATGAAAGACTCTGACCGACTGACGCTAAGGTTTTGTTGCATAAATGTATGTTCCGGTCGTCTGAGCAGGTTTTGGCTTCATGGGTAAAAGCTTTTGAAAGAAAAAAACTAACGAAAGTCTTTCAAGTTCCAAAGAAGGAATGGGGGTATGATTCAGATGGCATGTATAGACTAATAGTACTAGTAGAACCACAGAGAGAGAGAGAGAGAGAGAGAGAGTCTTAAATTATTCTTAAGCTTCAAATTCCAAAGACAAATATCTGACTCCCTTTGTCTTTCTTTCAAGTCTCCACCATATATAACTAATTAAAAATATATATGTTACAAAAAACAGTGCCCAAATCCCAAATTAAAACAATCAAACAATCTCTTTTGAGTTGGAGATGGGTGATTATAGTCAATAGATATGGGGTTTTGGTCCAAATAAAGCTGACATGGTGAGAGCAATGTTAGTGGTCAGAGATTCCGATCGTAGAGCATCCGGATCTTAACAGAGTAGTGTGCCCAGAGCCAGAGATCTTCTGGGTTAAGCAGCTCGCTCATGGGTGATGGGTCCCCCCACCAAGATCTTCTTCTCAGCCCACACTCCATCCCCTGCATGATCACCGTACAATCAACGCTATCAAAGGGATCAGAATCCTATTGATCAGAAACACATACCACCATCATTTGAAGTTTGACCAACACCCTCATCAGCTCTACGACTCAATTACACTTTCTATATAACTTTCATCTCTCTTTTTCTCATTCTTATATATATATTCCAAACACAACCTATATATTCCCTTGCCCTTTAACCAGTCAAAGAAGAAAAGGGTCAAAGTTTGGGTGGACGTATGGATTTGTCAGAGACAGCAGCAGCATTTCTAAACAAAGGTCTAATCGTCCTCTTTCTTTGTTTCTTAATATAAATTATAAATGAACCCAATGCCTAAACGGTCGTGGAAGATGCGGAAAAGGTGTACGCTACTTTGCTAGCTTTCGGCTGCGTATGCTAGGTTTCTTTATTATTTTGATTATATATATATTGCAAATGTTGACGTAATAATTACATTAATATTAAGATGTTTACATTTTTTTTTGTTGACATGTTTACACAAAAGGAGGAAGGAGAGTTCGAACTAGTGATTTTCGTTTTATTAAGCGTAGTTCCAACTAATTGAACTACCTCTTAAAAACAAGATGATTACACATATATCCTATAAGTTCTATAAATGATAGATTAATAAATGAATTTAGTACCCAGTATTTGTAAAGCAACAAAATCACCCCTATCAATTAAGATGATTAATTACATTATATTTTAATTTTATATTTTTTGATAAATTAAAATAGCTCAACCCAAACCAACATTTCGTGCGTACTACTACTGCAACTGCTTAATTGATTCCTTTTCATCAACGGAAAATATAATTTCTTCAAATTATTATTATTATTAATTTTAAAAAATAAGTTTAATTTAATTATAGAAATTTTCATGAACCCACACTCTCAGCTTAAGCTTAACCCATCAACTGTCGTGAGGTGGTGCGAGATTGAAGAGCTCGTGAACCTCTCGCTAGTCCGCTTGTGGGGGATGAGGTACAGGTGGACCACACGTCCTCTATGGGCCGGCCCAATACACGGCCCAGTGGAGTGAAACTCAAATGAGGTCCATATGTTGCAAAGTTTAGTAGCTATTGAAGTTTTTTTTTTCTTTAACAGGATCCAAAGGTTGTTGGACCGTGATTTCCATATAACTGGTGTGAGTGAACGGTCACTCACCAAAATTTTTTAATATATTATATTTTTTAATTTTTTAATTTTTTAATTTTTAATTTTTTAATATACAATGTTGATGAGGCAGTGCCAACTAAAACCACGTATTTAATTTTTTGAGTATACAATGTTAATGAGGCAATGCCAACCAAACTTTGATATTTTTTTTTATTTTTTATTTTTTTTATAATGATTGATACATTGGTTTATTAAGATTGACATGCTAGTATTGTAAAATATTTGTGAGATAAAAATGTAATTTATATCAAACCAATAATTCAATGTGCATGTAGGGACTAATATGCCATATAAACATGTCCTCGTGAATTGTGACCCTACCACACTTAAAGAGTTAAAGTACTCCAGGTGGTTGTTCATATATTTTCCTTAAATTTAGAGATTTAAGCTACTTTCTATTATGTATTTAAATACATTCTATAATAACTTCAATTTTCTTTTCTTATACTATTTATATATTATTTCAAGAAAGGAGAGAGGAAACTGAAAACCTTCTTTCAAATAAAATAAGCATAAAGGAAGCTAAAGTGCTTCTCTAAATCTTGTCCCTTGGTTTAGGGAAGGGAATGAGAATCTGCTGCTGCAGGTAGGTTTTTGAATAAAAATTCTTACATTTAACTATTTAAGGAAGGGGACGAGGTTTAAAAAGTCTACTAATAGTGCTATAAAGGGACGGAGGATGGGTGGACTTGCAGCCATGTAGTCAATGTGAAATTGGAAGACATTTGGAAAGTAAAGAATTATCGTGATGTGTTTTCAAAGGATCTCTCAAGCCCTAATCGTGAAACCGAGTTTTGAATCCAAGGGCCATGTGGGCCTTGTGACGTTAAGATTAAAATAAGAAAGGGAAAACTCAAAAATATTCCCTATGCTAAGCTTCATTGATAGATAATTTGATATGGCCATGGACTTAGACTTCTTTAAAAAAAAAAAAAAAAATTGCCAATTAATTTTTAACTAGGTTTCTTTTGTTTTGATATGTTCATCCAAAGGGAAGGAAATAGGAGATTCGAACTAATAATTTTTCGTGAGATATGATTTACAGCCGATTGAGCTACTTATTGAAGACATTTAACTAGGTGTCGGTTCTTACTTATCAAACAAACCAAAGAATATAACGCGACAAGTGTGTAGGGACTAAAAATCTCATCTCATATAAACAACCCACGAGGCGCGACACTTCCAGTCTGCCACACATAGTGGGTAAGAGATGATCCAAAAATGAGATGCCTTTTTGGGAGTAGGTTTTTCCCAAGCAAGTTGAGATGCAGGGGAAGTAATTTGTCAGAAAATGCAGTGCTACAATTGGCAATCCCATGGGGTAGGGTGGCGTAGAGATATTTTGGGAGATAACATGATCAAAGGCTTTTGGAACAACACCATAAAAGGCCTATCCTGCGCCCATGTCAGCACACTATCCACATGAAATTGGAAATGAGTGGTTCTCCAGCTGCTACGTAGGAGGACGTATCTCCACTTTTCCTGGCAAATTATCACAACCCACCCACCAAAAAAACAAACGAAGGCTTACTAGATTAATTGCTTCCTTCCTCCATTTTCCTCCCTATTGGCCTCAGAAACTCTCTCACAGGACAAAAACTGTACGACCTATAGGGGTTCAGTAATCATGGCCTCAACCTCCTCCTCCACACTTACACTCTCCTCCTCATCCACCCTTGTCGATGCCAAGGCTCCTCGCCAATCGGCTGCTGCAGCGCCACAATGTGTGACACTTCCCACTCTGCCTCCACCTCCTTTGCAGTCACAGAACCGACCATGGAAGAGCACTGCTTATTGTGAGTCAATATTCATGCTTTATCTATGTTGCTACTAGCATTATGCATGCTATTAGGTTATCTTTGAAGGGTTTCTACTTAACCAACAAATTGCTATTGTTTATTGTGTGATGAGTACTGGTTTTGGTATAATTTTCTGCGTAACTGCGTTTTTGTGCATTGGGGTCAGAACCACCCGTCTTTCAAATACTACATCTGAGAATTTATAGGTAGGATGGTCATGCTCTAATTAAGTTATTGGCCAACATTCTTTCAGGCCGTAAGATTGCTCGTAATGTCATGGCCATGGCCACTGGAGAGGCACCAGCAGAAGTTGCAGCAACTGAGCTGCCAGAGATTGTCAAAACAGTTCAAGAAGCTGTAAGGATTGAGCTATCATTCTCTTTTTGTAGTGAAGGAATTTTGGTACGTTTTGTTAAATTGAATTCATGAATCGCTGATCTGTTGCTTGCGCAGTGGGACAAAGTTGAAGATAAATATGCAGTGAGTTCACTTGCAGTAGCTGGGGTGGTCGCGCTGTGGGGATCCACTGGGCTGATCTCGGTGAGGTTCTCCAAATTGCCCATTTTTACCTTATCATCATTTTCACTTGTTATTGTGTTTGTGAAAAGGTTTCTGAGAGATGTGGATCACTTGTAACAGGCAATTGATAGGCTTCCTCTTGTTCCTGGGGTTCTTGAGCTTGTAGGCATTGGCTATTCTGGGGTAAGTTGAATACGCTGCTGTTTATGCATCATACAGAGTGTTTAACCTAGAATTTCTGTGATTTTCCTCTGTTTCTTATGCATCCACCTTTCATGTCTTTCGTTGCAGTGGTTTGCATACAAGAACCTGATTTTCAAACCAGACAGGTAAGTTTCTATTTGCCATTTGGACTCTACCACTAAAAACTCGGTTCTAATGCATGATATTCTATCCTCTCTGAGAATTTTTTCATGAGACATTTTTCACTGTACATCTTTGAATTTCAGGGAAGTTTTAATACAGAAGGTAAAAGATACTTACAATGAGATAATCGGAAGCAGCTAGAGGAACACCAATAGGGAATGCTGCTGAGATGAGGTGAACGCTTGCAATTCGAAGCATATATATATCTTGCAGCATTGTCGTTAAGACCATGGATCCTTCTGTTGGCATAAGCTTCTAACCCATGTAATATGTACCTTCTCTTGAAGATACATGTAACTATTATATTATATTTCCCTTTAGTGCCAATCAATTCCTACCAATCACCTTTCTCATGTTACTTGGAAGAGCTAGAACTATTTACTGGAATAATGCACAGATTCACACGAACTTTCTTTGAAGTTTTATTTATTTGCTGGCTTTGAGATATAAAATTCACTTCATTTCAAGAGAAAGCAAGGGAGAATGAGAGAAGCTGAAGGAGCTGGAGAGACATCTGCAAACAAAGAACTAGGTTTCGAGCCAAATAATTTTTAGTGGGTTTGAACCTACTTAGAATGCAGATATGATAAAGTCACTATGATAAGCTGCAACAATTCATCAAGAATAATTAGAGTAAATGTAGTAAGTTGAGAGGATTTTGAGCATCTATGAAGTTTTATACTGCTGTCTGCAGCTGGAAAACATATGTCAATCATTGTGCATACTGAGCAAAGTATTGAACAAATAGAGTTCGCCACCTGATTTCAGCGCAAAACCCACGAATTTTATGTATAAAATAAACAAGAGTTGATGATGTCAACAGAAGCTTCACTAAGTCTTAATAGCAAGCTCTGAAGATCTGGGCGTTTATGATACTTGAAAACCGCCCAAGTTATAATAAATGCAGACGAGTTCTTGAATGAAATCTTATGGTTATTCAAAGTACAAACCCTCTCAACTCATCAACGACCGACTCCTTTCCTACCACAATCTGACTTTTACCTGATCAAACACTTCCAAAGGTGTGCACTTAATAGTTGTAAAAGACTCACTTTCTTTCTAGGTATGTAGCGTAATTGCACTACTTAGTGGCTGATTAGAGAGTTTAGAACAAAATGCCAGAGTTACGATAAAAAACAAAGAAAGCTAAAACTCATTGCATTAAAAAGAACCACAATTAAACAGGCTCCCATAACAAATCTGGGCCTTGGAAATTCCATTAACATCACAAAGTAGCCGATCATACCATTCGCATCATAGGATGCAGGTGCTGCACAATTTAACGGAAGATGTCAGGGTGTAATTAGCTTTACCAAGAATTCTTTCATGATCCGATGTTTACAAATGAAATATTCCATACTGATATCACAATACCATCAGAAACTGCATTCCTTGTCTCATCGCAGAAATTAGGCAAAACAGCTACTAGAGTATAAGCTCCCACAAAAGGAATATTCCCTATGGATGTCATAACCATATGGGTATCAAATCCTTCTAATTGAACTCCATAATCCAGGTATCATAGACATGATAATCTCATGGTTAGTTATTGAATTATGAAATAGATTAGCACCTTTTCTTAAGCAGGGAGTATTATTGACAAGAATATAATGCTGAAAAGCGTTAAAAGGATATTTAAAAAAATAAAAATCAAGGCAAATTATACTTTACTACCACCCTAGATCATCTTTGTGGCAATGTCCCTACCGAACTTTCAATTTGCATAAACATTTTGGTTCCTGTCAATCGCATGGTAGCCCCCACTTACAATAATCTTGCCAAAGTTTTCGGGTAAACCTAGAAGAGATGCAAATACCAATTTTATTTTTTTATTTTTTATTTTTTTGACATGTTTGCACAAGAGGAGGAAGAGGATTCGAACTAATGACCTGCACTTCATTAGGCGAGGTCTCAGCCGATTAAGCTACCTCTTAGGGACACAAACACCAATTTTATAAATATGCCTTTCAATCATTTTTTTCATTTCCAGTGTTTAAGATCTATTTTGGATGGCAAGAGACAAATTGAAACAATTTTCTCAAATTATGGGGTCAATCACCAATATTGAAAAGTGTTATTTGAACAAAGTCCACAGAAGTTGTTGATAGTGCTTAAAGAATATTCATAAAATTGCTACATATGCATTAGTTGGTTCTGTTTGGTACAGATCTGTATTTCATTAGTTGATTAGTCATAGGTTAACGGATTCTATTTTAAGAGTCTAAATTGTAATACGTCTTGTTTGACGTTGGTATCTTTGTAGTTTTGCTACGGATACTTCAGGGCATACCCTGTATTATAAGAGCTTTGCTCTTGATTCATGAATGAGACTAAGATGAATTTTTCCAAAATATATATATATATATATTCATAAAATGTGATTGGTGCTGACATAGCGTTCCGTTAAGTTTGGGACGGAATTTTAACCAAGGTATCATTTATGTCTTTATGAAAACCATGAGTACCTCGTGATAGAAATGAAAACTTAAGGAACAAAAAATAAAGATTTCAAACCCTAAAGAGGTTTTTGGTATTTAATCCTAATTTTTTTAGGTGAATTAGTTAAACATGATATAATTATGTACTCCATTTTCTCCGCTACCTCGCCCTTTTTTTCCACTTGCCTTTTGTCATACATAATTATCTACCGGTTTTATGGTTATCATAAGAAGTTACCATTTTATTAACTTTTACGAACTGCATAATGATATAATCCCCACCCCCAACCAAAACTTCTTATTATCTCATTATCTCACCATCAAAGCACACAATAATTTTGAGGATCTAGCTTACATGCTGTTATTGAAATAACAGCATGTAAGTTGTTAAAAAATTGAATGGTGATGATTTAGTTAAAATAATTGAAGGGTTCAGATCTGTCATAATAAATATCAATTTTCTATCTAATACTTCATTTATTTATTGACATTTATTATAATAAATCTTAACCACTTAATTACTTTTATTATTTATTATGACAAATCTTGACCATTCAATTTATAATAGCATACATGCTGTTATAACAGCATGTAAGCCAGATCTTAATTTTGAACCCTTTTTTTTTTAAATTTATTTTTCACGCAATAATTTAACTTGTTGAAAAACATAACAATACTATTTAAAGTGGAGGTCAATCGAATGAGAGCCGCGCCTCATAAAGCGATAGTCAATAATTTGAAGATCTCTCCTTCTTTCTCTTTTTTCGTGCAGACATGTCAATATATATATTAATAAAAAAAACATACATGAGGCATGACCATATTCTTCTGAATGCATGTTGACTAAATACGTTTTTTCTTTTATAAATGACAATCTACCCCTACAAATTACTACTTCTATGTCATTATGATATTATCCCTAAGAACAAACTTTAATTTCATAGAAATATTCAGGCGTAAACACAACTTTCATTTGAAAAACTAGAGGAATCCTTCAGAAACTGCATACTGATATTACAATGCCATCAGAAGCTGCATTGGTTGCGTTATCTCAGTAATTAGGCAAAAGAGCTACTAGAGTGTGTAAGCTTCTACAAAAGGTATATTCCCTATATCACCTTACTACTATATGGATGTCATCATATGATATCATTCTTATTCAACTCCATAATCCAGGTATTATAGACATCACATCTGAAACCAATGCTCTCAAATCCAGCTGCATATACCACTTGAAATAATTCATGTTGCTGCCGCTCCCTCCCTCCCAGTTTTTGAGTCATCATAAGCATATCAAGTAGGGATTTAACCTTTGCATAAGTACTAATCTCTGGACAAATTGGAAGAACTTGCACCATAGCAAGTACCTTTCCATCGTATGGAAGAGCGTTGTAGCAATTCTTCAATATCTTCACGCAGTCATCGTCGCCCCAATCATTGAGTATCCACTATCAAATATAAATAATCTCATGTTTAGTAATAGAATTGATTAATTATCACCTCTCTTAAGCATGGAGTGTTACTGACAAAGCATATAATGCTGAGAAGCATTAAAAGAATGTTGAAAAAATCAAAGGCAAATTATACTTCACCACCCTAGAGTATCATCTTCATGGCAACATTCCCACCAAACTTTCAATTTGCGCACCCTCTAAATTAGGCTAGAATGTTACAAAAATGAGAAAGATGAATAATACCCTTTTATTGCACATTCCCCCATTCTAGCAAACCAAATACCATCATGTCAAAACAACAAGCCCCACAAATTCAACCCTAGAGATAAACAGGCAGAGTTCTTTTTCTTTTCTTAATCTAAACATCATGTTATGTAGAAAAATAATAAAAAGATTATACTGCTAGGAAAAATTAATCAAGTGTCCTATATCTCATCCGTATCTTTTGAACTTCAAAAGTGTGTGACAGAAAAAAGTGACGTTACATATTAAAAGTTATTAGTCATTCTTCAAGCTCGAGGATATGAGACAACATCCTGGAGACATTGTATTTGGGAGACATTTTGGTTCCCTGCCAATTGCATGGTAACCCCTACTTACAATAATTTTGCCAAAGTATTCCAGTAAACCAAGAAGAGATACAAACACCAATTTTATAACCATGCCTTCCAATTTGTTAGAGGGGATTTCAATTATTTTTTCATTTCCAGTATTTAAGATCTATTTTGGATGGTGAGAGACAAATTGAAACAATTTTCTCAAATTATGAGGCCAATCACCAATATTGAAAAGTGTAATTTGAACAAAGTCTACAGAAATTGTTGATAGTGCTTAAAGAATATTCATAAAATGTGTAGCACCTGATCCCTGTATCCTAAAAGGGGACATCTTCGTTGCCTAGTTCCAGTAATGCCATTACAACATCAATCAGATGGGTAGTCAAACAATCATTTTGCATGCTACAAATTTATTTGCTAAATGTTTCTAAGCAAAAGATAAAAATGAGCCTTATGTCAACAATAAGAGTAACGAACAATGCCAGAAAGATACAAAATTCACCTTCAAAATTATGGCATCTCCTTTTGGAACACTTTCAAACATATCTCCAGCCACATGTTTTACACCTGCAAGATAAATTAACACCCCCTTTAATCTAGAGACTCTGTCAAATAATCGTGAACAGCTGTCTAGACTCCCAAAAGTACAACCATTCATTAGCAATTCATGTATTGATTTAGTTAACTGGATCTAGCTAATCAATCTCCAGTCTCCACAAGATTTTAGCCATCTCTCTAATAACTTAGAAACATTTTATTTTTTTGTAGCATGACATGGTACATGAGAATTGATAATATGAAGGCTACAGAGAGTCAGAGACCATCTACTTTAAACTTAGAAAAGTTTTTTTGTGGCATCTCTCCCTCCCTCTCACTCTCTCCTATCTACTTTAACATAAAAACATTGTTTGTTGGTAGCCTGACAAGGAAAATGGAAATGAAGGTTGCAGAGATCACCTACTTTAATTTAGAAACAGTTTTTTTTTTTTTTTGGCATCATACATGGGCATTGAGAATATGAAGGTTGGAGACATCAGAACAACAGAGATGTGGGGAACTGCAGTTAAAACAACTGAAGTGGGAAAACATTGGATTCACTGCATCTCCAACGAATCCCAAATTCTGATAAGGAAATTTAACGAATTCAGATATTACCATTGGGAGAAACAACACAATATCTTAAACAATATTATTTTTAAAAAATGTACTCGATGAAGAGACAACATACCAGGATAGGGCGGGGCATGTTGTATAACATGAGGCATGTCGAAATTAATGCCCTTAATATGGGGGTATTTTGAAATGATTAAGCTAAGCGCCACTCCGATTCCACCACCAACATCAACGATCTGCTTGAAGTTCTTAAAACCATCATAGGACTCGAGCATCTTCTTAACAAGTAAGGTAGTGTGGTTAAACATAGCTGTGTTGAAAACTTGACTGAACCTAGGGTTCCTGCTAGCATATTCATAGCCGTGCATTCCATGAACCCTGTTAAACGGAACTCCGCCTTCAAGAACTGCATCCTTCAGTTGAGACCTAGCATTCAATTTAACAATGAAGTTGGCTGCCATCACAAAACTTAATAAATTCTAGGAACAATTTCTGACATGGGACAGCATGGAGCATCCAGTTATGCCTTTGAGGTAGGTGTTGGACCACTATAGTAGGACATTTGACGAGCATTCCTTCACTAGATTGATAATACTAGCATGACTTCATAAAATCGCCCTTGGGGAATGGCAAAATTCTTTAACACATTTGCATAACTTGCACAATATGCCAAACATATTGTATTCAATAATTTAAGCAGGGATTTGAGGCAAAAGAACATATCTTAACTAGTCAACAAGCTTTCTCAAAAGGAAGTTTGATAGCTTAAAAACTAGAAAATAAAGGAAAATAAGCCATAAATTAGTCACTTCGTGGGGATTGAACTTTCAAATGATCACTTCAAAGGGATCAACCTCCAAACGACCTAAGAATCTTTGTATTTCTCTTTCTAATTGGCCGTACCGAAACTACATGCTTATATAGAAGAGATTACAACTTACAATGGAAATGCTATTAGTGAAAAATTAAATTAGACTATGATGCTAATAATGAGAATAATATCCTAATAATATTAGGACTTGTTTAGGATTGCGTTTGAGAAGTTTAAATGTGCTTTTAACACTCAAAAAGCCCATTTGAAAACAAAGTACTCGTCTAGGGTCCAAAATGCATAAAATGGCAAAAAAGTACTTTTAACAAAAGCTTATAAATGAAGATTTTGCCCAAAAACTTTTTTTTGACTTAAAAGATCTATTTCCCACACGCATCCAAACAGAAATCAAGGAAAATTAAGAAATGTTTGGTTTCCTGACAAAGTCCTCTGAAGATGATGATTTCGTTCGTGGGTTTTCCCTTAATAGAAGCAAATGTATTGTGGATTCAAGTAGTTTTTCTTGGAAACTTCCTCGAATTTTCCATTACAATATAAAGGAACGAAACAGAATGCATCCCACACAGATTGCGAAAAAATTGTTTCCGACTAAAATAAGTATAAGGAATCATTAAAAAGAAAAGAAAGAGGAATAAAATAATAAGACTAACCAACTATCCAAGTAAACCTTGTCATGAATCAAGGCCATCAAGGGGGCCAAGGAAACCCCATCTTGATTGCGCACGAAGTGTTTGGACACCGGAAGCAAACAGTAGGACCTATGGAAAGGATGACCATCATTGTCATCGTTATTGTCCACAGAGCAACCAAGCACGCAGTGGTAAACAAGTAGGCCGCAGATGCGTTCCAGCATGGCAGGTGCGTCGGGGTTCTTGGTGGGCATCTGGGCCGCGATCTGCGCAGCGGAGAGTGTGGCACCAGGGCCCGCATTGGCCAAGATGTCGAAAACGCCGAGTTCGATGGCTGCGTTCATGGCCATGTGCAACGCTGACCCGCACGCCAGTTCCATCGCATGGGAGAAGACTAGATTTTCTTCTTCTTTTTGTTCGCGTTGTTTGTGCGTTTCGGTCTCCACTGATTCTTGGGGATCAGCTGAAGAAGACGACGCACTGACCCGCACTTGCTCTTGTCTTTCCTTTTGCTTTTGCTTTGCCTTGAGGCGTCTGTTTTTGGCCATGGGGTTTTGGCCTTTTGCTCGGGTTGAAATGGACCTTATATAAGGGTCTTATGGAAATCCAAGGGACGTCAGAGATCAATTTCTTTTTCTTTTTTGACATGTCGGAGTAGGGAGAGGAGGGATTAGATCAATTTCTTCTTCTTAACACCTAAGAAAAACTAAAAAATATACCAAAATAACATAAATCCTAATGCAATCGGATTGCTCGAGGAAGAAAAAGAGATTAAAACAAAGACCCACGCAGTTGAACGGCTGCACTCTTCGGCAGCAGAGACCGTTTCATGAAATGGCTAGATTCCAGACCCACGCCTGGGTCTCGCTGTGGGTGGTTTTCGCCATGGATGGGGTTTCGCCGTGGGTTTTGACGTCACTGTGGGTGGGTTTCACGTGATGGGATTTCGATGTGGGTGGGTTTTGACGCGCCGTGGATGGGGTTTCGCCGTGATGGGGTTTCATGTGGGTGGGTTTTGACGCGCCGTGGATGGGGTTTCAATGTGGGTGATGGGTTTAGCGATGGGTTTCATGTGGGTGGGTTTTGACGCATACTGGGATGGGGTTTCCCGTGGATGGGGTTTCATGTGGATGGGTTTTGCGGTGGTGGGTTTTCGCCGGATGGGGTTTGTGTGGGTTTCATTGGGTGGGTTTCGACGTATTGTGGGTGGGTTTCATTGCAGGGTGGGTTTCACGCACTGTGGGTGGGTTTCGCTGTGGGTGACGCTGTAGGTGGGTCTTGAAGGGTCACGGCCGGCGAGACCTGCCGGGCCAAGGCCAGTGGCCCGACTCCACGGCCGGGCGTGTCTGCCTTTTTTTTTTTTTTTTTTTTTTTGAGTCTATTTGGTCTGCTTGCATTGCGAGGGTATTTTTGGTATTATATTTATTTTGATTTGCTGTGCCTGTGTTCATTTTTATTTTTTGTATTTCTCTTGAAGTGGTGATGTGGCACTTGGTAAGTGGGTGCTGTAAAATGAGTGATTTGCAGTGCATCCTGACCATAGGGGCTCTCATTTCTTAAACATGATTAACAAATTTTCTCCACTATCTACGCTGCCCATTTTTTTCACTTGCCTTTCTTACTTACAAAATAATAATAATAATAATAATAATAATAAATATTATTTTATTTGCAAAATTTGTCTTAATGATCAACTTAAATTACAAATCACATCCTATGACATAAAAAATAATTTATAAGTTTTGCAGTTGGCCTAAATTATAAATTATTTCATGTTGTATAAAAAATAATTTATATATTTTCAAGGTAAATTAAAATAACAGTTTACTCTCTGAAATTAATTTTTGTTAAGTAACTTTGCTATGTCATACCTAATAAACACATTAATCCTCACTGGCCTAAATGGGTGCATCATTTAGGCCGGACTTTTATGCCGAGAAATGCTACATTGAATTTCTCCCTTTAATATTTAAGTGTTTAGTTTCTAATATGACAATTGTTATGTTCGCTCGTCATTGCTACATTTTTAAATCTCATAAGCTTACTATATTTCTACACCCGAAATTCGTGTCATGCCTATATTATACTACAACTATAAGTTATATATATATATCAACGGCAGCTAACTTGAACTCGCAATTCTTATTTCAACTTCTCATAAGCATTTTTATTTAAAGGGTTCGGAAAAGAAACGATACATTTCCAAATATTACAAGCAAGCAATTATCTATGAAGAACTCCATAACCCAAAAATTACAGACAAAAGAATCATATCTGATGCCACTAAATCCTGCTTTGGTTGCCAAGGCCATGAACTCTGGTTCCGTCCTTTCCTTCCCTCCAGGGTTTTGAGTCATCATAAGCACATCCATTTGACAGTTGCTCTTCACACAAGTGCTAATCTCAGGCACAATCGGAAGAACTGCATCCACAACAATCACCTTTCCATCGTTTGGAGTTGCCTCGTAGCAGTTCTTCAGCAGCTTCAAGCACTGTTCGTCACTCCAATCATGGAGTATCCACTACAAAATGTATATATATATATATCCAAATTATAACGCCATTTCTCTTCAACTCATACACAAAAGTACACAAATCAATCAAACCCACCTTCATAAAAATGGCGTCCCCCTTAGGAACGCTTTCGAACATGTCTCCCCCGACATGTTCCACACCTGCAACACCAATTAACACCTCTCTTTATCCACATATATTTAGCTTATGAAGAACATTATATCTAAAAGAATAGCATACCAGGGTAGTGTGGGGCATGTTGAATAACATGGGGTAAGTCGAAATTAATGGCCTTGATATGGGGGTATCTGGAAGTGATCAAGTTGAGAGTGACTCCTAGACCGCCACCAACATCAACCAATTGCTTGAGTTGCTGGAAGCCTTTGTAGGAGTCAAGGATGTTCTTAATAACAATGGTAGTGTGGTTGAACATGGCTGTGTTAAAAACCTGGTTGAACCTAGGCTCCAAGCCGGGATACTCGAAGGCGTGCGTGCCATGAACCCTGTTGAATGGAATTCCTCCCTCAAGAACTGCATCTTTCAGCTGGGACCTATCAATGAATTCGGTTTAGATGCCATATTTGATTCATTTGAACACTATACAGACTACAGTCTTGGTATTATTATTTTAATCTAAGCATATATATATATACCACTCACTATTAAGGATAGCCTAGTGGAAAATTAGAAAAAAAGGATATATAGCCTAGTGGATTGGATCACTTTGCTCCACCCACTTTAAAGCCGTTAAATATTATATTATATTCTTAACAAAAGCAATTATCAAGGAGGATAATTTAAAAAAAGAAAAGAAAAAGAGAAGAATGAAGTTATAATCATGAAAAAATAATTGAGGAGGTGAGGAAAATAGAAAACAGACCAGCTATCTATGAAGACCTTATCTTGAAGCAAGGCCATGAAAGGTCCCAAAGAGACACCATCTTCGTTGCTGACAAAGTGTTTAGACATATCAGAAAGACTATAGAGCCTCTTGAAAGATCCAGAGTCATCAGCAACCACAGAGCAACACAGCAGAGAGTGGGTGGCCAGCATCCTCAGAATGCGGTCCAGCATCACGGCTGCCTCCGGGTTCTTGGTGGGCATCTGTTGTACAATCTGCGAGGGGGAGAGCTTGGCTCCAGGACCCGCTTTTGCTAGGATTTCAAAAACGCCAAGCTCGACGGCCGATTGCATGGCCATGGGCAGCACAATGGAGGTCGCCACCTGCATTGCATAGGGGAAAGTGTTCTCTTCTTGTTGATGATCAATATCCCCATCAAGAGTTTTTGAGGCCGATTTCATTAGAGAGGCCATTGTAGAAACTTGAAGCGAGTTTAATCAATGAGTATATTTATGGGCATTGAACGATTAAAGTGGTCACAGAATATGGTGCAAAAAACGTGCAATTCATTATGCTAATGGAAATACACGTGCTAAAGTGGTCACCGAATAGGGTGCAAAAAACGTGCAATTCATTATGCTAATGGAAATACACATGCTACAGATCGACTTCGACCTATGACAACGTCATTATGTGTTGGAAGGCTGAATTTTCTCACTCTCTGGGGTTCTCTCTTTTCTCTGTATTTCTGAATTGAAGTAGAAATTGGAAAACCTCATGCCACTGAATCCCTGTTGATTTTGGCTTTTGGTGTGTAAATTAATGGTCCTAGCTTGTAGCTAATTGAAGAATGGTGCTAAATGCTTCGTTAAGGCTTACTAAAGACATGGAGAATAATCTTTGCAAATTAAGCACGGTAGAAAACTATCATGTTCCAAACTTAGCATGTTTTTGGAGTTGTCTGTACGTGAGAGTGCATGTCGTTGCTGGACGTTTTGGTTTACTTGATGATTCTTCGATGTTATTGATTTGGGAGAATTATGAGTCATGACTAGGGTGTATTATTATTAATATATGTTACATTTAGCAAAGCTGTGATCTTTTATTGGGTAGCTACTGTTCATGCTTGTTTAGGATATATTTTTGAGTTACAATCCTTTTCTGAATCCTTCTAATATTTCTGTTGGGAACATAACATTGATGATGTTGATGTCGTGCATGTTTTAATTTTGTTGGAATTTTGATGATGTTAAGTTACGTAATTTTTTTTTTTTTATTATTATTTTTTAACTCTGTCTTTCATGAATGATTGCCTTTATTTGCAATTTTATGCCTTATAGGTTGATAAAAATATTGAAATAAAAAAGGCCAGCTGGTACTTCACGGCCATAGTTAGATCTTATTAACTTGAATGTAAGTTTTGACCATAGTATAATTTATTTTTATTTTATTTTTTATAACAATGTTTCTTGTTTTTTATTCATATCATAAAAATAGAGACAATGAGATTTTTTTTTTTTAACCAAACAATATCATAGATACAATGAAAAATTTCTTTCATTCAAATATGATATATACTTTTTTTAACTCTTTGAGTAACATTGTCCCAACCAGTTTCTAGATTTGCAACATATTGCAGCAGATCTAGAAACGCATCACATCCCTAACTACTGCCCACTCCATTATAATTTTCTCAACTAAACATTGATTTTCTTGCTTTATTATTTCTGCGACAAACACATTCCCAATCGTAATCCTGTTCACTGCCTCTACCATTAATGACAATTGTTCTATATGTCTCATAATTCCTCCACCATTGGACAGTGATTTGCTCTAGAAAAGACTCAGAGAGAAAATGAAAGACAGACCAAAGATCTAAGATCGCTACTCTTAAGAAACTTTGTATAAACAAAACCTTAAAAAATGACTAAAGGGAATCAAAACTAAACAAAACAAAAAACCCTTCACCTTGCAAATCTAGATGGAAGATAAACAGGAATTCATGCAGAGTCGGAGCATCACGAGAATCACCACTATATTATTCAAAAAAAGTGAAGAGTTATGTTTTCTTCCCTCCTCCTATAATGATTCTCTGGCGATAAGGATTTGGAGTTAGGCTTCAATCTTGAATATGCGCACGGTCAAGTCTGCAAGTCACATCGTCACACAGTTAATCATATATTCTAACATGATATAGTAGTCAAATTATGTGGCCGGTTATTTTTTTGCATTCATTTCTTAATGTCAAAAATCTAAACCCTTTAAAAAAAAAAAAAAAAAAATAGTAACACTATACATTCCATTCTATTCAATCTCTCTTAAGTCTTAATTTTTTATTCTAGTCTCTTTTATATATTCTTACACACACGATTAAATATTAAATCCAACTTTTCTTTATGGTCGGCAGTTGGCACATGGTTTTATATGATGTTAAGTAGGACCAGGGGGATTCTAACAATACTTCAACTTTGATTTTAGTACATCCTCTTTTGGGCGACCCCGAAGTTAAGACGTCATTGCTTACTTCAAACCCTTAATTAATTATTTAACAATTTGAAATGTTTGGTAATTGCTTTATAATTTGTTAATATAAAAAGGATAAACCATTTATTTGGTACAAAATATTTTTAAATTCTAATTTAATGTATACAAAATTCTTTTTTTAAAAAAATTCATGATAAAGTCTTCAATCAACATACAATCTAGCAATTAAGTTACCTCATCCTCATGTGACAAATTTTTTTTTGGAAGTGTTATGGCTTGAGATAACATTAATTAAAACAATAAAAGTTTATGCCATGTGGATATTTAGCCATTTGACATATGCCATTGTATTTAAAATTGTATTGTCAACAAAATGTCCATACATTTGTTTTACAAATGGCCGGGTCTAATTGTGATCTTTTAAAGTATAATTTGACAAAAAATTTATTAAGTTTTAGGGGTTAAATTAGAATTTTATATATAGTTTTTAGGGACTAAAAGAATAGATATTTGTCTTATATGTATATAAAAACAAAACAAAACAAAAATCCTGGTTTTGGTTTTCAAACACTCTACCAGTAGTATGCCACTAATTTAAAGGTTAATTAGATTGTCCTTTCGACCACGTGAATGGCAAAAGGGTTTAAATCAAGAACAAGAAAGTGAGATTTATTTAATCAAAAGAATCCCATCATCAAAAAAATGTACTTTCACCATAGGATTTAGATCCCTACTTTACATGTATACGGATATACCATGTTCTAAAAGAAAGAAAGAAAGAAAGAAAGAAGGTAATAATTTTCTTCTTCATTCATTCATGAAAAAAACATCATATCCCGAACATGACAGTTATATATAAACAACAAGTTTTTCAAAAAAAACATCATATCCCGAACATGACAGTTATATATAAACAACAAGATGCTTAATTATATATGTTTAGTAGAGAAGAAAATAGTAAGGTACTTTTCAAATTAAATAACCTATAGACTAAGTGATGCAAGACCACCATGAGGGACACGATGAACAAATTAAAGAGGCCTACACGCAAATAAATAAATAAATATATATATATATATAGAGAGAGAGAGAGAGAGAGAATGTTAAAGGCACAATATACACTCAACAAAGACCCAACTTTTCTTTAAGTGCTAGATTTTTTTTAAAAAATAAAACCACCAGTGGAAGAGAAAGAAAGCTTTAAACTATTAAATATGAGAGAAGTTTGGTATTTGTAGTGGCTGTATCACATCTCATATATATATATTTGGGAATAACATAAAAATTTAGGCAATTTAAGAAATAGTATTGTATCATGGTTTTTACATATATAGTATTGCATCATCGTGTCCCTCATGGTGGTCTTGCATCACTTAGTCTATAGGTTATTTAATTTGAAATATGTAATATGTAGTTTGACCACCTATAGTAATATGTAAATATGTAATATGTAGTTCTCTTGAAGATACATGTAAGTTGGTCAATTCCCTCATGGTGGCCTTGCATCACTTAGTCTATAGGTTATTTAATTTGAAATATGCAATACTATTTGACCACCTATAGACTAATTTACATATATAGTTTTTCTTTTTTTTTTTTTTTAAAAAAAGAAATTTCAGTTAACCAAATTGTTGTTCTTATTAAATTATAGTATTAAAATGCTCCAACACACCCTAAACTTCTAATTTTTCCCAATTCTGATCATGAAGTACCCATTCGATCACAAGGAATTAAGACAATATATATATAGCAATAAAAGGAATTTTAATTAGCACCATAACCAACGACAATATAATAGCAATATATTATTGAAATATGACATAAAAATAGACACAAGTAGCTCACACAGCTGATGAGTTTTTTTATTTTTATTTTTTATTTGAACTGTTAATTAAAAAGCACATGCATGCAGTAGCTATATATAGCTAGCGTGGCATGATGATCAAGAAAGAAGGGTGGTTTTAAACATGTCCAAGCAGGTTTGAGCATTGAGGCCCCGGTTCCAGAACTTTTGGTAGTATTCAGCATATGCAAAGCTTGTGTAGAGGGCAGGTTGATGATCATCATCGCCGTCAATCAGCTGTGGGGCTGGTCCTATCACGGCATCAGGAGATGGGCAATAGAACGTCGGGATTGAGATCCTCTCCTTCTCACAGTTCACCACCGCCCGATGGAGCACGCTCTTATACCGATCATTGCTCAGTACCTGCATTCATACGTGTATTTATAATATATATATACACACACGATTTGTTGTTCAAATTGCTTCTTAAAAATATTAACAAATATTTTAAACACAAAATACCTTTGAAAATACAAAATAATTTTCACTTTTATTTCACATCAAAATATTTTTTTCAAAAAAAAAAAAAAGGTCAAAATACGCAAACAAACAAAGCATATATAGTTCTTAGTTTCCAGAGATGTTAATTAAAGAATGAGGGTATAGTTTCAACTATAGCTGCCGCACACGGCACTATGTTGGAAAAATAGAAAGATCGAAAACAAGTAATTGACAGCCATTCGAATCAACGGCGGTCAAATCTTGATCGTTGAAAATGGCGCCAACACATGTCACAGCTTATGTCATTCAGTGGTTGTATTGATACCTACATCAGAAATTCGTATCAGGGTGACGTGATTTGAAAAATTAAGGACGTTCACATATTATTAGATTATCACAACCTTTGATCTATCTATAAGAATTTCTAAATTTGATTGGTACGTATAAGGTTTTGAAATAAATGATATTTTAATATATTTAAACACTTCTCCTACATCTCTGGAAGATGTAGCCAAAATAGTTATTGAAGAAGTACACGCATACATTTTTACTCTAACAACTAATCCTTTTATACATACTTCAACAAATTCTCTATTCTACTCTTTTTTGTTTTTTTTTAATATTCTTTAGTGTAAGAGAGCACAAAAGAAAGGAGGGAGAGAGCGGAAAAATAACTTTTTTTAAAAAAAAAAATTGTAATGTAAATAGCAAATAGGGAAGAACATGTTTTTTCCTTCGTCATAGTCAAATTTGACATTAACCGTTTTCCTTTCCAATAGAATAGCTATTATATAATTTTTCCTTTATAATATGAACAATATGTTCACACTAGAAACTTTGCTTATTATTTTTATATTTTATCTCTTTCTCTCTCTTTCTTTCTTTTACCCTCTCCTCTTTCTTTCACTCTCTCTCACACAAAATAATATTTAAAAACAATATAGAGTAAAATAGATGATTTGTTGAAGCATGTATAATTGTATATATAGACAAATAAGTTGCTAAAGTAAAAAATTTTACTTTTTCATTATCTATTTTGACTACTTCTATTAAGATGCTTTTACTGTTTACAATTTACAATAAAAATAAATAAATGTCAAAGTAGCTATATATTCTGTACACAAAACAACTTATAATAGTCAAATTTAGCTATTATGAGTAATTTGCCTATTCAGATGGAGATGATTATAAGTTGGGATAAATGGTGATTTGATTTAATTTTATGATCCTTAATCAGTTAATCTAATACAATATTAATTTATTACTCATCCCAAAACTTAAACGTATATAAGATCCTCTTCTCCCCTCTCCCATATGGAACTAATTATTTATTGAAAATAAATAAACAAACAAAGGAAGGAGAGAGAGAGATAGCATGATAGCTACTATGGCAATACGTTCAGCATAGAGAGGGAGAGAAGCATGCATGTCTACATGGCATAAGTGCAGTGAATCTATATGTAATATAATAAATCTTGTAAGAGGCATGATACATACCCAATTTTTTTGTCCAATAAATGTAATATAATAAATCTTGTAAGAAGCATGATACAAACCCAACTTTCTTGTCCAATTAATGTAATATATATAATAAATCTTGTAAAAAGCATGATACAAACTCAACTTTTTTGTCCAATAAATATCTAACTTTTGCCTTCTTTTGTAATTAAAAAAACAAAAAAAAAAAGTCTAAAGCAAACAAAATGTCACTATTATGAAGAAAAATACAATTTTTCATTTTTTTTTTTAAATACCACAAAAAAAAAAAAGATAGACCAAAAATATATATTACTACTTTAGACATTTTTTTTATTTATTTATTTTAATTATAAAAGAAGATAAAAATTAGACATTTATTAGACAAAAAAAGTTGAACCTTCAACATTTTTCATCTTGTAATAATAAAGAGGATGCCCTTCTAGTTTTATGCTATAGCTCATTCTTGCACCCGTCTCCCAACCATCTTTCTTCTTAAAATTTACTTCCAGCATGGACTCACGTGGGACCCATCTCCCCCACATGAGAGAGGAGATGGTGGGGAGATGGGTGTGGGAGAATGAAAAAGAGAATATCTCCTAGTTTTATGACTTTGTCTTCACTAGTTTCGAAAAAAGCTTGTGATGAGCCAAGTCTTTGTTCTAGATCGAAAACCTCATCAATGGGTGACAGTGATCTTGCACATGTTGGAAGTCCTACATTGCTTGGGTATTAAGGAGATGGGCCATTTATAAGGTTGAGGGTAACCCTCAACTCTTAAGCTAGCTTTTGGGTTGAGTTAGGCCCAAACCCATCTCGCACATGGTATCAGAGTCAGGCCCAATTGGCTGTGACCCAGGCCCACCGTCACCCATTTGTTGCACGTGTTGGCTTGGATGTCCTCCCGCCACACGTGAGGGGGCGTGTTGGAAGTCCTACATTGTTTGGGTATTAAGGAGATGGACCATTTATAAGGTTGAGGGTAACCCTCAACTCTTAAGCTAGTTTTTGGGTTGAGTTAGGCCCAAACCCATCTCTAACAGCACACACCGACACCCAAAGAGAAAAACAATGCATTGACCGATCCATATGATACATATATATATATATATATATATATATATATATATATAAAACTTTCTTACCTGTATTTGATCACCGATATTGACAATAAAGGTATAGGGAATGGGATTGACAGCGACCCATTTGCCATCTTTAAGGACCTGCAATCCTGGCACGTCATCCTGGAGGAGGATGGTGATGACATTAGGATCGGCATGGCCAGGTAATCCGTAGGTTAAGTCTGGTTGGGGACATGGCGGATAGTAATTGATGGCCATGTGCTGCCCATGCTTTCCCAGAGCCTTATCTATGTAATTCTTTTCCAGGCCTAAGCTTTCTGATATTGCTTCCAGCAGCCTTAGTGCTAGACCTCTTGTATTTCTACAATACTCACCAACATCTTCTCTGACAAACAAACGCGGTTGTTTAGAACAAAATGAATTAGATTTCTCAACAAGGCTATGTTTGTTTGAGCCTAAAATATTCTGTCAGTAAAATCATTTTTTAATTGAAAACATTTCTACGTTTAGTTCGTATGGAAAGTTAACGACGAGTCGACAACCGGTCATTTCCGACAGTGACAAAAAATGAACCACGAAAAAGTGTTGCAAAAAGGATAAACTCAAACTCTTAACTAGTTTACGATTTTAAAAGAATACAACTATTTTAAGAAAATTAAAAATATATATATCAACAGAAAATATTTTTGGTTTGACCTTGATTCAATCATACCAAAACATTTTACAAACGAAATCTTAAATTCTGCAATACCTAAATGACGGAGGGTTGGTAGGCCATTCCTTCATGTACTTCTCTAGAGGGTGGCAATGGAGTCTTAAGTAATCCCTCCAGCTGGACACCTGTTCAGTTCTGATGTTGAAACTAGTAGAAAGCCTCGTCGTCTTCATCGGATCATCGGAGTAACTCCGTATCCTCTCACTTTCCGGCAAATGGAAAAACTCCCTTGATACACGTAACATGTTGTCGATCACTGCTTCTGAAATTCCATGGTTTTTTGCCTATGTAAAAAAAAAAAAAAAAAAATTATGATGCAATATATCTATAGAAATTAAAGCTACTGAGAATATATATATATTTACCTGGAAGAAACCATAGTTTCGGCAGGCAACGCCTATCTGCTGGATTATATCAGAGCGGTTAGGACCATTCAGGTCTTGAAGATCGATGAGAGGAATGGCACCATCAAAAGATTCAACCTCGTGAAGATTTGGACGATCGTATGTCGGTCGGATGTAGTTCGAGGGAATATGGGCCTTGCCGGCGACAAGGTCGGATAACAGTGGTTTACTGGTAGCCATTCCGACGGCACAGTTCCTGCTTGGTTTCTATGTATCTTCTTGCAGGTTTCGTCGTGGCCCAAATTAATGGTATATATAGTAAAGCCGCGTGGTATTAGGATCCTCTCCATTTTAAAATCTCTTTATTTCTTTTATTTAGAGTATTTTGAAGGGTAATATTGTCTAAAATTTTTAATGAAGATAATATATTAAATGCATTACTCTTCAAAATACACTAAAGACAAGAAATAGATAAATTTTGAAATAGAAATAATCCTTTTCCGGTTGCATGGGGGAGTTACAGTACTTATGAAATAAATTTAAAAACAATTGCCCCAGGTTTTGTAATTTCCACCTCTGGAAAGTAATTAATTTTGCTTTATGAAAGAGATAAGACAGCAGTTATTACGTATCTATTAACCATGAGCAATATTAAATATATATAAATGACCTGGTAGTTAGTCATCACAAAGATTTTGTACTTATTTTCCTTAAATACTAAACCTTCTTCTAATGTTTTTCTAGTGTCATTTTAATTGTGATGTGATTTTTAAAATCATTAATAAATTAAAAATTAATAATAATAATTTCAAATTCAATGTTGATTTTAAAAGTTACATCACAATTGAGAGGATAACAGGAAAACACTAGAAGAGCACATAGCATTTTTCATAAAGAAATACAAGTCAATTTTTATTTTTATTTTTAATAAATTACTAGTCAAATTTTATTTCTACTAAAGTGGTGTTTTAAAAAAAAAATTAAAAAAAAATAAAAAAAGACAAATTATTCCAGTCTCATTAATTGAAGAAAGATCACGAACATAAAAGATCTTATATCGCAGAGCATAAAGCTCTGAGAAAATTATAGTCAAAGCTACGATGTTACAACATCATAGATACATGCATACAAATCTTTTATTCAAGACTTATATATGACAATATCCACTAACCTATGACTAATATTTAGTTGTAATAACCCGTATGTTCCAGATAGACCTAATCTTATACAGTTATACATAGTTTATAAAATTCTCCCTCCTCAACTCGTAGGCTAGAAAATTATTCACATCCTCAACAAAAAAGGTCAGGACCACAAAAGGAAAGTAAAGAAAATGCACAAAAGCCCGCAAAAGCACCACAGGAGGAAGGCTAGTAGATAAATTTTGTCAGAGTGCGAAAAAACCACGCACGACAGGTACCATTGGAAGCGAGTAGGGCCTTTGCGCGCGGTAGAGGGGCGCATGTTGAGGTGGGTCTAACAGAGGGACGTAGATTGAGCTTTGAACAATCCAATCTAAGAGCCCCATCAACCTTAAAAAAAGATATGACAAAAATGGTAAACGGCACATCCAACGCAATGAAGGTTAAGCATGTAACAAAAGAAAAGTAAACAAAATAAAGGGGGTGGGGAAGGGAGGGGAGTAAGAGTTGGGGAAAGGAGGAGGGAGGGGCGCACAATTTACAAAAGTTCACCCCCTCCTCCCCTAGCTGCTAACTAGACTACATTGTTGCTTTTATATCATTGATTTGTAATCTTTTCTCTGTTCTCAAGGGTAGCACAATCGGTTATAGACCATGTCTCATGAAGCGAAGATCATTAGTTTGAATCTCCCTCTTTCTTCTCTTGTGTAGACATGTAAACAAAAAAAATGTCACATCAACATTATTTATATATTAATTAAGAAGTATATAACATTTCTCCAGAGTTATATAGATAGCATTTTCCCGTGTCAGAACTCAATTAAAACTTTTCTCCTTTTTGGTGTAAAAAATCCTTTCAAGACATTCAAATTTCTGTAAGTTGTTTCAATGTCGACAGACATATTTCCCAGGCTACCCTTTCAAAGTATGAATTGTTGGAAATTTTTTCAAAATTAATTAATCATTTATATATAATTTTAATTTGAGGAATCTTTCTTTTATATATGGAAGGTGTTAATTCGTCTTGAAATAGATGAGTCAAACGTGGGAAAGAGAAAAGAAAATATTGTTCAATCTAACTGTCATTATTAGATTAAAGGATGTAATTTGATATAAAAGGTGTGATATTTGAAATCGTGTGGCCAAAATTAAATGGTTATTTATTTTGAATCAAGGTGTCTACTAATCAATAGGATTTAAGCGAAGGTTATTAGTTCGAATCTCTTTTTCTCCTCTTGTGTGTGGACATGTCAAAAATAAAATGTATAGAGGATCAGGATATATATGCATGTATGTCCAATAATTAAGAATGAATTACTAAAAATGTCATTAGATAATTTAGATTCTGTTTACTACCCCATTATCATTGTCAAATTTAAACTATCAATTGTGTCAATGACATATCCAAATGAATATTCTTGCATAAATGAAAAAATATGATAAGATTATATATATATATATTTGTGCATAATGCAACCGAGCATCGGATTAATTAATTATAGGCTTCATTGTAGTTTGGAGGCGAATTTGTTATAATTCGGTGCACATTATAATATTAAGAAAAACGACTCAATAAAGCCTTCGATTGCTATAACTTTCCTACATGTTGATTTGAAACTCAAAATTCAATACATCCGAATCAAAAAGAAAACTAACAAAAGAGAAATCTTTCTCTTATTCACATAGCTAGTACGTACCGTGGGACACAGCAAGACGTGACAACAAAAATGAAGCTTTTTGACTCTATCTTGCACAAAAGTCTTTTTCTTGCTCTCTATTCACACCGTGCGGCTCTCAAAGGCGATTTAAGAGCTACCTAAATGTGAAAAAGTGAGAGTAAGTGATAGCATTATTCGACTGCAGGGGTTTAATCAAAGTGGAAGAAGAACTTCAAATTCATTATGAAATGAATTGAAAAAGCGGTAGAAAACCAATTTGGTTAGAACTCCAACAACAAAAGAAACATTCTGGGCCTACAAATCCATTTTTTTCCAACTTCTCCTTTCCTTCCTTATAAGTGTTTCTTATCCTATCTATGATTCCATTTCACATTTCCTAACTTTGAATTTCATCAAGTTATTACCACAAATTTCCTAACAATCGAAGTCTTCTCCAACCCCCCTAATTATAATTACAAGCTATAATTAAACACTAATCAACTCTAAGCAACGATTGAGCTTGAAAACTAAAATTGGCTTAGTTAACATGCTGCTGGATTTTCTGTAGTATCCAAGAAAATAAAATACGTACCCACAATATGGGAGCCACTGCCAGAATATGTTTTTTATTTTACCAACTCCTACATCTCAAAAATGATCAAGCTAGATTTTCCTTCCTGGCTTTAATGGATTTTTCCAGCTCCTTGAGACACCCGCAAGAAGACGAGAAGTTCAGCTATATACGGAGCCAGCTTCTCGAAGCTCTAGCTAGCAGACTGGCCGGCCGCCTAGCTAGTGGGTTTTATTGTTAGCGGCCTGAAGGATTCCATGAAGGCCTATGAGTTGGCAGGAAGGCCCACTAATTTAACCCAAGCGATCGATTTGGGCTAGGTTGTATGAGGCCCATTCTTTTATTTTTTAGATTTTTATTTATTTATTTGTGACTGAGATGATGTCCACTAGAATAATTTGTCCCAGTCACGGTCCATACTCATCATCTCTCTGGGGTCAGAAAGCATGGTGGTCCTGTTTGGATTGCACTCAAGAGATGCAACGGAAAACTTTCAAGATCAGGTTTATTATTGCCCAATTAAGTAAATCCCAACAAATGTTAAGAGACTATAATATAATAGTGTATCTCTATAGGAAAAATTACTACTTTGGGAAGAAAAGGACAATTATGCGCCCCAAATTAATTATTGAGAGTAGTGGAATCATTATTTTTTGCCAAATGAATAGTTAGTTCGTTCACTCTAAAGTCTAAACCGACCATCCTCTCGATGGCCAAACTAGACAGAAGATGGTTGGATGGATCACCATGGTGGCAGAAATTTTTTTAAATTCCTTTATTTATTTTTAAATTTTCTTGATTTAAATGAACGGCCTAGAAGATATTTAGCGTGTCCTACTGATATGATTTGATGGCGTTGCCTCTTTACTTTACTGTACAAGAAGAAGACCGTCCATAGCCTGACTGCCTCGTGCTGTTTCAAACCTAACACTACCAGCTTCTAGTTCCCGACCAAACGCCACGTGCCGGTTTTGGCAACAGTCACGTTGGTCAAGCAAAGTGTGCTACAGATGATAGGGTAATAGCCAACTTTTGCCCTTTTTTTTTAATTAAAAATCAAATAAAGTCACAACTTAAATTTAATTAAAATCCATCTTTTCTTTTAAATGAAAAATAAAAAAACTGACTGCCAGTGGAAGAGAGCGAGAATCTCAAACTTAGTATTATTATAAAGAAAAATACCATTTTTTTAAAAAATACAAAATAAAAGGACCAAAAATAGATATTATTATTTCAGACATTTTTTTTAAAAATTAAAAAATAAAGCAAAATTGATTCAAAGCTGGGTCGTAATTGTGCCTTTAGCATTTTTTTCACCCGGTTTTCCGATTGCTTTAGGTTCCACGTGGGAATAGGCCCCACGCGCACAGCTGGAGGCGCTTTTACGGACTCAATCTCAGCTCAGGAATTTGTGGACGAGAATTGAAGACCAACGTCTGGCCGAAATTAATTTAAAAAAAAAAAGGAAATAGACGAAAATGGGAAAAAGTGCAAGGGAGGGCGTGAGCTGAATCAGCCACTACACCTTTGCCACTTGTCGTCTTTTCGTGAAGCAGCCCTCTCAGTGTACCCTTCGGGCGCTTCGCAGCCTCAAATAAAAGCGAAAACCTCCGTTTTTAAAAAATAAAATAAAAAAGAAGAAGAAAATATATAGTGGCTGAGATTGCTCCGTAGCCTCTACCTGTAAGTTTCTGGTGTTTTAGGTCTCAGGGAAACTCTCACTGCCTCTTCTTCTTCTTCATCTTCTTCCTTGTGGAGCTCACCTTATCTTCGCTCTCTCTCTCTCTCTCTCCGAGAAATTTGATTGTTTCCGCTTGCCAGATCAAAGTTTTAGACATTCCGATCCACCATTGCTGAAAACTATGGCTCCTCCAGCGAGTCCTCGGTGAGTTCACTCCCTATGCGTGATCCGAGTTATGTCCTGGCCTCCAGTGTTTTTCTCCACTATGGCTTTCTCGAAAGGTACTGTTTCCAATTTCTAAGTCGATTTAATTTTTCTTCTATCTGTTTGGTTGCCGAGAAATTACAGCAAAATAAGTAAAACGGTGACTGAGTTTTTTGTTTTATGCTGTTTTGGATTTGAAAAGCTCACCTCAACTGAGTTGGATAGTTATGTTTGACAGAGTTGAGGATTGAAAAATCTTACATCAGAAACTCCACTTTCTTTTGCTTTTTCTTACGGTTCCTCGGCAAGCAAACAGAGGGACAGCGTTACTGAAACGGTAGCGTACGCATATTATAAAGAAGTAGTATACTGATCAAAGTTTGTTTCTTTTCTTTTTTTACATTTCTAAAGGTTTTGGCGTATTCGGGTTCGTTTTGGTGAGGATTCTGAATAAGGAATTTTCTTTTAGTAGTTCTTTCGCAGAAGCGTCTCTCTCTGTTCCGGTGGATTCTTAAAATTTTTGAAAGGATTTTATAAATATTAATTTATTTTATAGTATAGTACAAAGTGAAGTAGTTCGGAATTGGAATGCTAAACTGCGCGCATACTATACAGAGGCGGATCTCTACCGATTGTTGTCGATTTTGTTTTTCTTTTGCAGTAGCATCAGCATATCAAATTTTGTTATTGACGACGGCGGGTTTAGTATTTATAGTATTCAAGGTGGAAAGAAACCAATGGAGGCTTTCGTTTGTTCCGTTGCTTGTTAGAGAGGATTTGAAGCAGCTGCTAGCTGTCCCGGTCCGGTAATGGACACATACTCCTCTGGGGAAGAACTGGTTATTAAGGTGATAGTAGTAGATAACTGGATGGGGGTTGGTTTAACTTTTGTTATTTTGACTGCTTGTTGAAATTGAAGTCATGTGTTAGAAGCTAAATGTGTGAATTATGAATTTCTGTGAATGGTAGACAAGAAAACCATATACAATTACAAAGCAACGGGAGCGATGGACAGAGGAGGAGCATAATAGGTTTCTAGAAGCCTTGAAGCTTTATGGACGAGCTTGGCAGCGGATCGAAGGTTTTGCTTCCCTTGTACCCTTTAACTTATTTATTTTTATATTTGCTTATTTCTGTACATATAGTCATATGCAAATTGAATTGTGTGCAATCTATGGTGCAAACGTAGGATAATTGGGAAGATGTTTTGAGTTGAATACCTTGAATATCTCCTGTTAGGAAATGCCATAAAATTCTATTGTTATGTATTTTTCTCTTACTTGGAGATTCGTTGCTGTTCTCCCTTTCGTGTTTTACTTGGTGATGCGCAGAACATATAGGAACAAAGACTGCTGTACAGATCAGAAGTCATGCACAGAAATTCTTTTCAAAGGTCAATCGCTACCTTCTCGCCTTATGCTTGTTTAAAATGTAATTTGCCTGTTGTGGACAATATTTATACTTTTGTTTATGGTTCCACTTCTGTCTTGAAGTACTGGTGATTGTTTCATTGTCTTATTATATTCCGATTAGCTCAGTTGTTGTGGATATAATTTTTTTGGTGCTCTTATTTATCTATATAGTGCATTCAGAACTATTGCAGGAGTTTTGTAAGGGGAAAGTTTTTGTTGTTGTTGTTCTTACATATGCTTGTTATGTGTAATGAGACAGACAGGGAAGGAAGAGGTAGTTCTTTCGGTGGTATTCCCCTTCTCTTTTGTCAGCACAAATTCACACACACCAATGTAAAGTTTAATTGTAAGAACAGAGTGGACGGTTGTGGGGGTGGGATGGGTTGCGCGGCCACCCCCAACAAAGGAGAGGGGGGTGGGCTGCGCAGCCACCACTAACAAGAGAAGGAAGGGGTGGGGGTGTGGTTGAGTGACCACCCCCAGTAGAGGACAAGACGGCCAACCCTAAGTTTTTCTTCTTTTTTTGGCTTTCGTTTCTATTTATGTTTTGAAAGCACATTCTCATATTTTTACTTTTCAAAAACGCATGCTTACCAAACAATTTTCTTTTATAGATCCCATTAACAGCACTTTTCAAATGTGGTCCTCACTGAAAATACTTATCAATTTTCACCTTTTCAAAAACTTTACCTAACACACACAAGTTTTTTTCCTTCGGTATCTCTTTTCCTTGTAGATTTCTTCAGTATCTCCCAGATGGTCAATGAATTAACAAAAAGGATTTTCTTATCCTTTTATGACATAGTAGCAACCTTTCTTTTTTCTTCTTTTATCCCAAGTGGTTGGGATTTATGTGTTTTTATAGGAGGGAATAATAGAGTAAGAAAGGCAGTAATGAGGATGGTACCACATCACTAGTAGGTTGCCTGTGGACCTTCACACATAGAAATGGCTTCATCCTCAGTGAAGGCTAGCCTGGTACAATCAAGGGGTCCTTATATTTTCCATTGAGAAGAAAAGATCATTTGAGAGGCCATAGAGCTATTGAGCTGGGTGCTGGTGGAAAATGATCAGCTACCAGTGAATATTTCTTTTATTAAAGGTCGAGGTGGCTTAACTATTTGGGTGTCTTAAGTATTCAAGATCTAATTCTAAGGATCGTTGGGTAACCTGAGGAGGCCCATTGGCATATGAGTTAGGCACCTTTGTCATTAGGACGTTATAAGGACCTATTTTGAAAAACAATATAGGGTGAGGTTTGGTGGTTCACAGTTTAATCTCTTTGGCGCTGAAACTTGATGGAGTGTAGCAAAAGATTGCTTTCTTGTCTTCACACAAAATTCTACTTTCTAGGTTATGAGATAATATGGTTTTTATCTCTTCTGGGAATTTCACCAAATTAAGTAGACCCTTTGTCTTAGGATTGTATCATTCACAGTTTAGTTCACGTGCACAACAAATATATAGTAGTTCATCACTTGCATAATATAATGGCTAAAATACTCTGAAGATGATATTTCTCTCTTCTCATGACGAAGGTATGATATAATGTTTTCCCATTCTAGTCAAAGGGGGGCTGGTTTGGCCAAGCAGTCAACTGCTTGGCCAAACCAGCCCCCCTTTTTTTATTTTACAGTATGTGTGCATGTGCAACCATTGTTTGGGTATGTGTTCACTAAAGTCAGAGTGCTTTGATTATAGGTTGAAAAACAATTTAATCGCATATTTAAGTTGTGAGTGCTGAATGAAGAACCCCATGATTCATCGTTACCTGATTAGAAGTGGAAGGAAATAAAATAAGAACATCATAAAACTCGGTCTATTATTTAAACTATGATATATAAAACCGCATAAATGAAGGAGATATCTTGAGGAGTATTTGTCAATTTAGGAGTCCACTAATTTTAGAAAAAAGGGGAAAATTAATGTTCTAAAATGCCATTTTTGAGAAAGTTGCTGCTGAAACTAAAAGCCAAAGGGCACCACTTAGAGAGCTTAACTATAGTTCAATTAACTACCAGTTTTGAGATGTTCATTTTAATCTTCTAGGATGTGAAGGTGGCCCACCATTACATTGAGACATCTCTTGTTTCACATGCTCCTAGTCATGGAAATTTTGAAGAATCATAAGCACTGTTACCAGTGCTGGACAAATTGGGTTATGCTTTTGTGGTATTCCGTCCTTTCTAATGTATCATGTAAATGTAAGCTTACGTGGGTAGAAGTGTTTATGAATGGTATGGCATGCCAAATACAGCTTGTATCAATGATAGTCGAAATTCATCTCCTAAGAAGTACTGTTATGGACAAGAGATATAGATGTGATGTGATGTGATAAGGGTATGGCAACCCAACAACTCTTGAAAAACTAGGTTACAATACGGTTTGGACATGTTGATTAATTAATCAATTAATGAAATAACTATTTCATGTGTATATTATATTGACTTTCTAATTAAAAGATAAATATCAATCACCAAAAAGTTAAAAAAGTATCCAAAACTAATATTCAAGCAATAGTAGATAGAAAGAAACACACATTTAGAATAGAACACAACTATCAGCCATGTTTAGCTTTCACAATAGTTGTCAAAAAATACAATATTCATAAATATTTCTATATTACATCAATCAATTTGCTATTTGGTGCTTCAAATTTTTAAAATAAAACATTTAAATCCCCTCTTCAAGTATTTGACTGAGAACATTTGAAAATATCATTTGGAAACCTGTTTGTTATTTAGAATATTTTATTTTTGGCCCCAACCGCGTCACAATTGTATCCCCACCATTTCCTAAAGTATTAAATTTTAAGATTTAATTTTCTAATTCATGTATATATTATAAGGCATGCATCAGGCCATGTTCAAACTATATCCCTGTTTGATACATGCCAAACATGGATACTTTAACCTTTGATGTATTCATGCTTCCTAGCCTTTTGGACAAAATAATAGTAACCAAAGAATTGCACATTTTACCTTGAAAGAAAATAACATAATTGTAAGTGTGTTAACCATTTTTGTCAGGGAACTATAAGAGTTTTTATTTGATAATTGTTTTACCATCTTATGCATGTAAGGAAATAGTCATACATGAATAACTTGTGTTTGGTTTGAAAGTGAATTTGGGAAAAGAGTGAGTTGGTTCTGGTATGGAAAGTCATGAAATTACAGAATTGGTTGGTGTAGGGTGCAAGGGTTGAGCCTTTGTCTTTGACCTACTTGGGATTATCTTTTAAAGCACAAAATGTGTGGAATTCTATTATTGAACAGGTTGAAAATAGATTGACTAGTTGGAAGAAACTATATCTATCTAAGGGTAGGAGGATTAGGCTTTTGACAATCACCTTGTCTAGTTTGTGTGCTTATTTCCTTTCTTTATTTACTATCCCTGTCAATGTTGCTAATAGAATTGAGAAGTTACATCAAAACAGAAGCGGGGAGGATTGAAGGGACTCTTATTTCATTTGGAAGACTCAAATGTGGTGTTCTCTCCTATTAGTAGTAGTGGGTTGGTTGTTAGGAAATTAAGTTTTTTAGTCAAATTTTATTGGAGAAGCAGCTATGGTGTAATGGTGAGGAATAGGATAAGTTGCAGAGACGTATTATTGGAGTGAAGTATGGGGTATTGTTAGGGTTGGCGGAGTTTTGTGTAGGTTAGAGGATCTCATAAGATGAGCTTGCAGACGAATATTAGACGTTGGTGTGATTTTTTTTTCATGTTTCATTGAGTTCTATAGTAGGTAATGGTAGGCGGGTTCAATTCTGTTATAATGCAGCAGGAAATGCTATTCTGACCAAGGGGCCATGTAGTCCCCAAAAATTTTAAAAAAAAAGTCTTCAATTTTTTTTTAAAGTCAGAATTTTACCCCTAAATTTTTTAATTTTGCCCCAGCCCCCCAAGGGGCCATGTAGTCCCCAAAAATTTTTTTAAAAAAAAGTCTTAAATTTTTTTTAAAAAAATTAGAATTTTACCCCTAAATTTTTTAATTTTGCCCTCTCAAACTCCAAATGCTAGTTCTGCCCCTGATTTTGACAGTAGTGGATTAGGGTATGCACTAGAACTTCCACAAATAACTCTTATCTAAGGTATGTCATGTCGCATGAGGAGAGGGATTTGAAACATTTGTTTCCGGATTTATTTCTTTTATCTCTTGTAAGGATGCTTTTGTTGCCTCTTATGTTGAAAGATTGGAAGGAGGAGGGGGGTGCTCATCATTGGAATCCTACTCTATGTGCATGCTATTCAGGACTGGGCGTTGGAGACTTGGAGTGAGTTGCTTGTTGAATTTTCTTAGGTGATGGAGAGGATAAAGTTGTGTTGGAGGTCTTCTTAGCAAAAAAGTAATTTTTGCTTTGTCTTACCATCAATAAAAGTTTATAAATGATGCTTATTTTAATAGAATAAATATATTTATTTTAGCTTATTTTAATAGAATAAATATATTTATTAAAATATTTGAACCAAGAGAGATGGGTTCAAATGTTTATTTAAAAAAATATATATTGAAAAAAAAAGAGCAAATTAAATTTAAAAAAATGTGAATTCGAATTTAAAGGTAACATACAAAGCTAAATTGATAAATGTTTTAACTTTTAGAAAAATTTCGTCTATTTTGAGATTGTAACGGAAAATTTGAGATTCGTTCTTTTTATGCAGCTTTGGTAGGGAATTCTATTAGTGATTTCCCATGGAGGAGCATATGGTGTATAGAAGTCTCATAATTTTTTTGTGTGGACATTAGCCTTGGGTAAAATCTTGACAATAGAAAATATTATCTGGTGGGGATTAATTGTGTATAGACTGGTGTTGTATGTGGAAAGATTCAGGTAATATAGTCTAGATGTTCTCTCTCTTCAGGGGATTCTATGACTAATGCCGAAGAGGGTTGTTGAATTGCTTGCTTCTTGGAAATGGAAGTTTGGCCATCATAGAAGTGAAATATGGAGTGTTATTCAACATGCTCATATGTAGTGCATTGGGAGAGAATGAAATATCTAGATGATCGATGATGTATAACATTTTTTCATATCCCTTTGGTCTTATTTGAGGATGCAGTATGACTGGATGTTGGCTCTAGGTAGCATCTTGTGTTCTTGGTTGTCTCTCTTTCTAACTTGAAGAGTGTAAAGATGGTTTAACAACTATGTGGAATGTCATTATTGAGAAGATAGAATGTCGTTTGGCTTGATGAAAGAGGATGTATTGGTCAAAGGGTGGGGGGTTACCTTGATTAAAAGTACATCATCTAATATGCCTACTTACTTCATGTCTCTTTTTCCCCTCCTAGTTGGTGTTGTCAACCACATAGAGAAGTTGTAGTGGGACATTTTGTGGGGCAGTGCCAGTGAAGAGTTCAAATTCCCTTTGGTTAATTGGTCTAAGGTTTGATCTTTGTTCTCTAAAGTAGGGTTGAGGGTCCTAATTTACTTTGTTCAGTTGAGTTCTTTGGGGAAGTGGTTTTGACGTTATGCTCATGAGCAAGAGGCCTTGTTGAGTGTGGTAGTAGATTTTGAATATGGAAGCGCGTGCGCTGGGTGGCATTCTAATGAGGTTCACGAGTCGTATGGAGTTGGGCAATGAACAAATATCATGAGGAGTTGGGAGCAGTTCTCTAGCCATACTAGATTTGAGGTCGGTGATGGCTCTAGCATTCTATTCTAACATGATGTGTGGTATGGGGATCAAGACCTTAAGGCAGCTTTTCTAACTTGTTCAGTTTGACTCGTTCTAAGGATGTTTGTGTGGCAAACCATTTGGCGCTTTCTAGTGACTCTCATCAATGTAATGTTAACCTTCTCAAAGCGGCTCATTATTAGGAGGCGGATCTCTTTACCTCGTTCTTTAATTTGTTGTACTCCCTTAGATTGAGATAGGATGGCAAAGAAAAGCTTTGCTAGGTACCTTCCAAAAGAGGGTTGTTCGATGTTAGATCATACTGCAATGTCTTTACTCCCCACAATAACACTTTTTTTCAATGGAGAATCTTAGAAAGCAGCATATAATTGTGGTTGATTGATGATGTATGTGTAAGAAAAGCGGAGAGTTAGTGAAACCACCTTTTACTCCATTGTGAGATGGCTAGTGCCCTTTGGAATACATTTTCAGCCTTGTAAGGTTGACATGGGTTATGCCTAGTCAAGGAGTAGACCTTTTTGCCTGCTTGCATTTTGGTAGGCTTTGAAACGCCGCTATGTGGAAGATGGTTCCATTGTGCCCTATGTGGTGTCTTTGGAGGGAAATAAATGATTGGTGTTTTGAAGATCGTGACACTAAAGAATTTTTTCTTGAGGATTCTTTTTATCTTTGGACAGCTGTCTTGACTGAAATTTTATTACTTTAGTGTTTTAATGTCTTATTGAATTAAGTGGAGATTTATCTTACCTGCTTTAGGATCATCAAGGCTATGTCTCAACTTTAGGATCGTAACACTAAAGAATTTTTTCTTGAGGATTCTTTTTAGCTTTGGACAGCTGTCTTGACTTAAATTTTATTACTTTAGTGTTTTATTATGTCTTATTGAATTAAGTGGAGATTTATCTTACCTGCGTTAGGATCATCAAGGCTATGTCTCAACTTTAAATTCCTATCTCATCCATTAGTAATGTTTACTTGTTATGGCTAGTCCATTCGATTTGATAGGATTGAGAATAGAGTAATTCGAATGAAGTAATTATCACCAAAGTTTCTGCTGACATCAGATATAACCAATCTGATAACATAACTTACACGAGCAATATATAATATATATGTGTATGCATGTATATATTATATATATACATATAGATGAGCAATGTATAATGTGGGTAAATGTGCAAATATTGGGGGTGTCGATGGATCTCCCCTGTTCTCATATTAGATTTCTACCATTGGTTCAATTCGTAAAGTGGCTCTTACAACTTCAGGCCAAAAGCTCACTGGGAGTCTCTTACGTCTAATTGCCGTAGTTGACTATATATGCAACCACTATCCTTTACCATGCTCCCTTCCCCTTGATTTCAACAGTTCTCGACCATGCCATGAGGTGAATATCTTATTTCATTCCATTCTTGATTACAAAAGGTCTCTTCGACATTGTTCTTCGTGCATTCATGCTAGGTACTTCTTCCCGAGCTTTGTTGTTGTTTTGGTGCTTACATTTTCAATGTATATTTTATAAGACACAATAATCGAGCTATTCAAAAGCATTTGAGTTATGCCATTAAGTTATCTTTGAGGTTGCACTGCTGCTTTTAATGTGTTGGAGGGGAATACAAATCAGGAGGTTTTGCTAACAAATTCTCCACTTTCAGTTAGAGAAGGAGGCTCTCGTTAAAGGTGTTCCTGTAGGACAAGCTCTTGAGATAGACATTCCGCCTCCTCGCCCTAAAAGGAAACCAAACAATCCTTATCCTCGAAAGACAAGCATTGGTGCTCCCACATCTCAGGTGGGAGCAAAGGATGGAAGACTTTTCACATCTGTTTCTTCTTCGCATTTTAATCAAGGACTGGACTTGGAGAAAGAACCACTTCCTGAGGTTGATATTTCGATTTTGTTCTCTTAAATTCATCCACCATTCTTATTTCATCACTCTTTTTTTTGGCCAAGAACATCACTTGTGCCTTTTGTTTTGTTAGAAACCTAGTGGAGATGAGAAAGCAACAAATGCGAAAGATAATCAGGATGAAAATTGCTCAGAAGTCTTTACCCTTTTTGAAGAAGCCAATCATTCATCTATTTCCTCTGTAAACAAAAGTTCCATACCCACTCCCGTTGCACTCAGAAATTCATCCATGTTAAGGGAATTTATCCCATCAGTGAAAGGGGCAATAACTTCAGATGACATAAATGAATCTTATGTCACTGTTGAGGTTAAAGGAAATCAGAATTCAGAGAAAGCTGATGCCAGACAGGCTGTTCAGGATACTGGCACAAGTAAAGGCTCAAAGTCAGAATATTCTAATGTTCCACATGAGAAATTGTATCAAGGTGAGAAAGCAGATGGTTTAAATTGTGCATCGCAAATGGATGAGATGCAAACCACTCAGAACTACCCAAGGCATGTCCCTGTGCATGTTCTGGATGGAAGCCAAGGAACATGTACTCAAACTCCTTCCTCAGATATGTCATTCCAGGACTCCATATTTCATCCAATGGGAGAGGTTCGTGGACATCCTAACCTGTTCACAAATCCAGCTGCATCTGCTACTACTGTACATCAAAATAACGATCCCAGATCTTCTGCTCATCAATCATTTCCGGCTTTCCATACTCCCTTTACCCCAATTTGCCATAACCAGGATGACTACCAATCATTCCTCCACATTTCCTCCACATTTTCGAGTCTTATTGTCTCTACTTTGATGCAAAATCCTGCAGCCCATGCTGCAGCAAGTTTTGCAGCTACATTTTGGCCTCCTGCAAATATGGATTCTTCTGCAGATTCTCCTGCAGGCACCCAAGGAAGTTTTCCATTGAGGCAAATGGGCTCTACTCCAAGTATGGCAGCTATTGCTGCTGCTACTGTAGCTGCTGCAACTGCATGGTGGGCAGCCCATGGACTGCTTCCCTTATGTGCTCCTCTTCATACTGCGTATGCCTGCGCTCCTGCATCCACAGCTGATCCACCAATAGATGGTCAACCCCCAAAAGCCAAAACAGAGGGAGAAAAAAATGCTCGTCAAAATCCTCCTTTACAACAACAGGACCCAGATTTTTCAGAAACTGTGCAAGCTCAACATTCAGCCTCAAAATCACCGACTCAGTTATCGTCAGACTCTGAGGAGAGTGGAGGTGCAAAGCTAAACACTGGGTTAAAAGCTACTGATAATGAGAATGCTGTAGCAGCTACTGAACTCCATGATTCAAACAAAACAAAAGGCAGAAAACAGGTAGACCGTTCCTCATGTGGTTCCAACACAACTTCGAGCAGTGACGTAGAGACAGATGCATTAGAGAAGCACGAGAAAGAGAAGGAAGAGTCTAATGAACCTGATGCAAACCATCCAGCTTCTGAGACTATTAATCGCCGCTTGAGAATTGCCAGTTACATGAATGATTCCTGGAAGGCAGTCTCTGAAGAGGTAATAGGATAATGCTCTTTGATAGTGAATCCTTTATTATATTACCCAAAGAAAAGGCATCTTTTTCTTATTGTCGTTTTTTAATGTATGGCTTCTGCATTGATTCCTACTCTTCTTGCATGATTTTATTTCTTAGGGGCGACTGGCCTTTCAAGCACTCTTCTCTAGAGAGAGACTGCCACAAAGTTTTTCTCCTCCACATGATGTGAAGAACAAGGGACATCCGACGGACAACATCAGAGTGGACGAGCAAAATGTAGATGAGAAAGATGGAAATTCATCTCCGCTATTAGACCTCAACAGCCAAGAAGGCGGGCCTTGTTCTAGCCAACAAGGAAACCCAAACCTTGGATACAGCAACAATGGGGAGGAGGGGCTGCTGACAGTAGGGCTTGGACACGGAAAGCTTAAGGCTCGCCGAACGGGATTTAAGCCATACAAAAGGTGTTCAGTAGAGGCCAAGGAAAATGGGGTTGTAAATACCATCAGTCAAGGTGAAGAGAAAGGTCCCAAGAGAATACGCTTGGAAGGAGGGGCGTCTACTTGATCTTTCACATTGCACACAATCAAAGGAAACCTTTGTTGTTGCATGTGATTTCTGATATTCCCTTATCTATATTCTGTTATGTTCCATTTAATGTCCGTCCAGCTCACGAAACTTGTCGTGTAGGTGTGTGTAGTATATTATGTCTCCAGTTGCTCATATAACTGTCTTGAACCATGACACTGCACTTGAAGACTTCCGTAAATAGACTTAGATAAAAGAATCGTTTAATACGGGCAGGCCTTGATCTGGGTCACCTTCGTCTAAAGAGTAAAGATTTGTCTGCAGCATCTATGTACCAAAAAAATCCTTTGGTCATCACATATGGATGGTGTCCCAGGAGGAGTACAAGTGAGCTAAAGCCTGTTGATTCTAGAGAACAATTAAGTAGGAAATGCTTTTAGCTCTCATTACTACTGCACCGGAATTTCGCTGATGTTAATAGATTCATTAGAAGCTTTTATATGCACTGATATCAACCATGCCTAGTTTCTTCGTCTTGCTATTCTATGATGCATTTAAATGCGCCATTGCTTTGTGTTAAGATGGATAAAAAGGTAACGACAAGCAACTAGAACCTCGTTGCCAACGCATAACTGGTTTCCAAATGACATGAATATCTTTTTTTTTTTGGCAAGTGGAAAACAAAAATCCCAACCGTACAATGTTTCTTTTGCCATTTAATCTATATTTACAATATTGTTTGTCTTGGACAAAGAATAGATAAAATATTATTTACACAAGCTCAGGCAATGGAGGCCATCCTATTACTCCCCTCCCGTTCTAGATGGCCGACAATCAATTATATATGCTTCCCTGTACATTAGACAGCTGTCAAGTATTTCCGTCATCTCGTTCCCAAAGAAAAAAGAGCTAAAAAAAAAGTTTAAAAAATTTGTACAGTTGCAGCTGACCGCGCTGCTCCAGTAATCAGATAACCATTAAAGCTGGTTTTCTAATGACTGCTGTATACAATATCTTTACTAGGGAGGAGAAGGCCGTGGCATCAGGAAGTGAGTCAGACGGGATTGCAAGTTGATAATGTATAGCTCAATTCGCTTCTTGTTAGCAGGAGTTAGTGAAAAAGGTGGATTCAGTGGCAGTGATGTTGCTTCTCCTACGATAAATGAAAGCAGAAGCCTTGCTTTAGAGTAGGATGCTGCTGCGCTACCCTTGTAATCCATTAACTCGTCAACCTGAGCAAAGGCAAAGATCTATATTCAGCCAAGTACCGATTCACTTATGGAAAGGGATTAGAGGGTTTAGGACCATTTATTTACTTACAGCACCACTAGTCCCAACTTCAAGTGCTTCTTTGTATATGATTTCCATTGCGTCTGGCATCTCAGCACCGCCTGCAATATTTTTAATGTACTATATAGTAAATTGCAAAGCCAGTTTTGCAAATGGGGAGCGACTTAAAGCATTATTACAGAGGGTCCAAGGAAGCCTAACCATCCATGTGTCTGACATGCTCCGATGCCTTCTCTGCCCGATCAAATGCAGCAATAAACCCTTGTTTTGCCCACAGGGAAACAGAAGAAGGGCTGCTAAAATCTGTAAGGTTTTCTGTGTTTGTTGACAAACCTGCAGCTTCCGAAGAAGGTATGGGTTCATTAGTGGAACTACTTGCACTTGCAGGTAATTCACCTTCTGCGGTGGAGCCCGTCCAAGAGCTGCAAATTTGAAGAGCTTTATTCCATAGAGCCAAAACGACTAGTTCAACTGATAACGATTCTTGAAAAAGTCCTGCATTATACTGCAAGCAGTAGCAAGTACCAGTCAGATGTGAAAGCTCAAAATGCATTTTAAAGCAGAGAAATGGTGCTTTCAGGATAGGAAACAATTAACACTCCCATCATGAATTCAAGTATTTTACAAAAGTTCGCCCAACAATAAAAAAATAAGAATAAACCAAGGCCAAAATTTAGCCAGACGAAGGTGAGCCGGATAGAGCATCATGAATCTTGGGGAGATGGAAAGCATGAAAGTCAAGTCACAAGCGGGAAAGACTGACCAAGGCCAACTAGCAGAGTAGTGGATAAACAAACAAATCAACGAGAGAAGCAATAGATTCCCTACTTTAACCTGCAAGAGATACTACAACTAATACAACCCAAACCTGATTAATCCCTCTGTCAAAGCTTTGTTTGAGTTCTCAACCACTAAATCCACCTCAAGCTCTAAGGGTAGAAATCCAAGCTATTTCAGCTCTCCCAAGTCTCTGGCCTCTATAACTATAAAATTGGATAATTCTACAGGTGGAACTGCGAGTCCACAGTTTAGTAAGTAAATACAACCAACCATGTTGTGTGTGTGCTTGAGGCTCTTTAAAATTTTCCCTCTTTCTTGTTAATAATGCAAGGAAAGTCCTTTTTACGAGATATAAAAAATGAGAGAAACTTTTCTGTTTTTCAAAACTTCCCAAACATGAACATATTTTAATAAATACATTATATTTTTACTGAACTAATATATCCCTTAGCTTTTTTCAAACTCCCTACCCTGTTTGACTGAAGGTGTTGAATGTCCCCCCTCATTCAACTAAAAAAAGTCGAGCAACCACCTTGCTTAACTAAGGCTTCAAATGATTGACCCAAACAGATTGGGTTTGTTGAATGTCCTCTCCCCTTCAACCAAAATGATCAAGCATGCCACTGTGCTCAATTAGGGCTCCACAAATTAACCCTATACAAATTAGGTTTGTTGAGCCACCACCACCCAGCTCAACTCTGGGCAACAAATGATTAACCACATTCGATTTAGGAACACTGAGCATACTACCCCCACTCAACACACAGTTTCAAACATATAATCCCTGATCGAAATGGTGAGCCTTGGGTAAACTTTCATATTGCAACTTTATACTTCTTTATTCAAAAGCTGCCGTTGAAAATAACTTTTAAATATACACTTTGTACTATGTATCCTTTTCATAAATCCTTCTGAAAACCTTTTCTCAACTATGTTGCAAGTATTAGAGAGAGAGAGAGAGAGAGAGAGAGAGCATTGACTCCTTATATTGCAATATATATGTATACATTGTTGTAATACCATCTCATTCATTCACGAGCACAATATCCACTAATGCCAAGAGCATCAAATAACTAACCTTTTCTTGTGATAGTTCTCCAAGAGCCTGAACATACTGATGAAACAAGTGGAGTCTAGTCGAATGATTCAATATGGTTAGTCCTTGCACTTCCCTTAATATAGATGATGCACTTGGTGCCACCAAGAGATTTGATCCATGGCTTTGTGCACTTGCTGGACAACCCAGAGAACTATCAGCCAGCTCCATTGTTGGCATTGCAACACCTAAATCCCAGTCATTTTTCCTTGAAGGACAGACAGAAACTCTGGTAGTGGATTTATCTTGCAGGGAAGTCCCAAGGTAATAAGAGAAAGCCTCCATTGAAGCAATATGAGCATTGACTAAGACATAACCTTTCTCAATAGACTCAATCGAATCAGAAACTGGATAGGCAAGAAAAAATAAGTAATTTCAAACAAAGCATGAGCATATATGGAAACATCCTAAAAAGAGAAACAGACCTTGAAGCTGCTCTGATGAACATGCGCCACCATCAACAGATTTCCTCAGCCTACCACTTGCAATATTTGGTGTAAACCCATGAACACTCTTAGTGATGGACGTATTGCCACAATCTTTCCCTTGCTTTTGTGTGTTCTGATGTACAGATGTAGTAGTTATTGCTGAGTTTCTGCTAGATAAGTTCATGTGATACCCAGAATTCAATTGCAATCTCTCATCAGAGGCAGTAGAACTGAAAATCCCAATCATTGATTTTATTGGTGGAAGTGTAGGTACTTGTTCAACCTCCACAGCTGGCCTACAGATTACAAGACAAGAGTTTTAAAACCTTAATCCCCTAAAAACCAAAACATAATGGGCTTCCAGTCAATATGAAAAAGAAATGTGCCCCAAACCAATGCCTTATAAAAATTAGAAGCTAGAGATTATAACCTGTGCTCCCCTAGGAACCCATGATTGAAGAACTGCGTGAATGTTATTCGCTCAACTGAAAATTGAAGTTCAAATAAATATGGATGTTTCAGAATGAGCTATACTGGCAAACTCTTGAGATTTATAATGATAAATAGTGGAACAATAATTTTAATTCTTGAGCAGTAAATCGTAAATAAAAATAAATGTGCACAACCCCACAGCCCCAATAACCTTCCCCACCCCCCAAAGAATCCCCTTTTCCCCAACAAAAGACATGCACAAATGAAAATCCCATCAAGAGTACCTGGGTTTTGACGTAATAGGCTCCTGCAAAGATCCACACAATCTGGATGTAGTTCTTCCAAAGCACCTTGGGGAAACCGCAGAGTTGAGTTTAAAATGTTCTGAAAAAGCTGCAATACAGAAACTAATCAGAAAAAGTATGAAATAGTACTGAAAACAAAAGCGCCCATATTGAAATCCCTCCTAGTAGCTTTATAGGCTCAATCAAATGTATAAATCTTATGATCTTTCAGATAGTAATTAATCTTATAATTTCTCAAGAAACCTGATATGGGCTATTGCCATCAAATGGTGGCTTCCCAGTCACCAGCTGGAACAATATTGCCCCAACACTCCATAAGTCAGCCTGCAGGCAGCATAATAATAAGTAAAGATAACACTGTAAAGGCACAACTACCTACAAGAAGATAAAACTGAACGTGACTCAAGTTTTACATTGCATCACCTTTGCATCATACTTCTGGTTCTGAATAATCTCTGGAGCCATGTATAATGGTGAACCACATAGGGTGTCCGCCAAGTCTTGGGGCAACAGGGACCTGGGAAACAAGTCAAGGAAACAATCAAGTGTAAATGATAATTTGATATATTTGGCATATTATCGTTTTATTTTATTTTTTGCTTAATATAAGGGACAACAGGTTTCAATTTCTGCCAGCAAACTCAATCTTCTTGAGTAATATTTTGAATGAACTAGAGTTGTCTATAGACTGTGTGCACCAAATTCGATAGACTTATTTCATATATATATCGACTTTCAGTACTTGTATGAAATATTTTTGCAAGTTACAGATCTCCAAATTGTATAGGACAAATGTTCATGAAAAATTTGGGAACTAGAAACACTGATACAAACATAATAATCTTTTATACCATATGATCACATTTAAGGCTCAAGAATGAACCAGGGGTTTAACTCGATAACTTAAAAATTTAGTGGAAATATATGACCCCAGACAAACTTTGCTGGATCCGTGTAGGCAAGGCAAACAAATTGGAATAAGTTTTTGTTGAGATCACTTATGTTAATGATGACCTTTCCATTCTAAGGAACTGCATAGATAAAAAATAAAAATCTCTTGGTTGCAGTAGAAAATGTCACATCAATGCAGAAATGCTGTTGGAAGTACTAAACTTCTTATCAAAAGAATTTTACCTTGCAAAACCGAAATCCCCAATCTTCAAAAGTGGAGTCCCTTCCCTAGTTGACAAGAGCAAATTCTGCAAATTTGAAAAAGAATCAGCAAGACTTGAACCAAACACAAAAAATGTTCAATTTGTTACCAAAATCCGGTTACCATCATAAAAAGAAATCTGCTTATGGAAATCACTTGGATTTACCAAATTGTCCCTCATGAGATATAAAGTATTAAATGATAATTAAGTTAACATTTAATACAGGGACTCGTCTACTACAAGTTAACCATAAAACAGACATCTTACTTGCGTGAGAACTTCTCACAGCCTAAATGAATAGGGGCTACAGTCCCACAAATTTATAAGGTTTGAGTCATCAGAAAACATTCTAATACGGGAGAAACATAAATGGCTAGTGCAAAGGCACTCATCGGCATGATCTCTACATTTGACTTTAAGGTATAACATCATATCAATCAAATGAGGAGATATTTGAAATTCCAGTTTGAGGAGAAGCGTAAGTACCTGCGGCTTCAAATCTCTGTGGATCAGGTGCTTTTCTTGAAGTACTTGCAATCCTGCGGCTGCAAAAGACAATCCAAATTGAACAATCAAAAGTCCAACATTGTTATTTTATTAACACATGCAAACATGGGAAATAAAATGTAGTAAGCTATTAAGAATCGATACTTTGGAACATATCCACTAGCCTATTCAGTAGTCACATCGATGTGATCGAAATTAACATCCTAAATTAGTCATAAGGCTGAGTTAGGCATATACCCTGTTGTCTAACCACTAAACCACTCACTTGGTCTAACTGAGCAGCCGAAAAAGAGTACCTTTAGGGTGAGGCACGTACCCAATTGCCTTAACATTAAAATACATGAACCGATTGTAATTCAAGCAGCCAAAAAGTAAAGTTAAGGTTGATCAATGATCATATATACCCAATTGCCTCATAAAGTGCCTCGCAACGGCCTCGGAAACTTTGCCGCCGTGGCGATGAATGTAGGCCGCAAGGTCACCACCATCGCAATACTCCAAAACAAGGTAAATTATATCATCAGCCTGCAACCAACATAACATTCACGCAGTTAATAATTGCCATGAAATGAAAGAACAATGTCTAACGCAAGCAGACCCAGGAAACCAAAAGCGAGTTATACCTTGATGACGTCGAAAAGGCGAATGATGTTTGGGTTATTGATGGTGCGGAGAATGTCAATCTCTTTGAGCAAATTCTCACTGACTTTTGGGCTAAGTTGTTTCATGTTTATCTCTTTGACAGCGACCACTGCACCCGAGTCGCGGTGCCTGGACCGCCAGACCACGGCGAAGGAACCCGACCCGATTCTCGGGCCCAGTATGTAGTTCCCTGCCAAGCGGGGATGGTATTTGGGTCCTCCAAGATCCATGTCTTCTTCTAGAAGCAACCAAATCCACCCGACCAACAGAGTTGGATCTTCCTTGTTCTCGTTCAATTGTGGGATATCAAATCAGGCGGTTCTGTTTTTGAAGGGTTTGCGGTGTTGGGTATAAGGGGGATCATTGAATTCGACAAGGATTCTGGTCTACGTTGGACTCTTAATGAATTTGTGAGGAAACGACGCCGATGTTGTTTACAGGCAGAGGGACACTACTGCTTTGGTCCTTTTTTATCATTTTGAGAAGAGAGAGAGAGAGCTGCCGGTTGCTGAGTGGATATCCAGCTTATCTAATTAATTAATTAATATCTACCCACTGGTAAATTAAAAACCACCTTTTTATTTTTTTAGTTTTTTAAGTAATGATTAATTGGTATTGTTATATTTTTTATCCTAATATAAAAATTGTTTGATAATTAATGTTGATATCACATTCTAAATTAATTGTTGAATTTCTATTTATTTATTTACTCAACAGAGGGTCAATTCAAACGTCAATTAAGAATAATTCCACATCAACCTTATCTATCTATCTAATCTATCACTTGGCTTGTATTTGTTTTCTCTATGTTTTTGGAATAGGAAAAGGAATAGGGTCACTTTCCCATTTACTTTGGGGGGGGTATGGGTCGTATGGCTAGGTAGTTCATCACCTTTATTGATGATTAGTTTTGTTATGGTCACATTAAACTCATTCATGAAAAGTCATGACTTATTGGAAGCATTTAGAAGATTAAAAAAACTAGAGGTAATTACCTTTTGCCTCATGAACTACCAACTATGACATTCGACCCTATCAAACTACTATCTTATGACATTTTTTTCCTTCCGTCAATCAAATGGGTTAAATCTAACAGTCAACTATTTTAAATTTTTTCCTTCCATTTTTGCTCTCACTTTAAATCAATAAAATGATGCTTATACCCTCATAAACTCTAATCAAAAAATCTAAAGTGAAGACAAAAATGAAAGGAAAAAAAATTTAAAATATCACATGCAAGTCATATGACCATTGACCGTTAGTTTTAACCCCTTTGACTAATAGAAAGGGGTAAAGTGTCATAATATAGTAATTTGATGAAGTCAAGTGTTATAGTTGGTAGTTCATGGGGGAAAAATGTTAAGACACTGTAATTCATAGGGACAAAAGGTAATTTACCCCTTAAAACTATTAGATCAAATATAGGTTACAAGTATTATGGAAGATACGATGAAACTAGGCAAAATCCCGGACCATTTGCAAGGTTCCCTCATGCCGTATTAAAGCTTAATATACAATGTCTAACATTGAATACATTAGATGTGATGTCCCATATTATTAGCTAGGTGTGAAAAAGATGATGTATTCCTATGGAATATGTTATTTCTAAATGGTATGAGGCATTTTGAGGTAAACTCAATAATAAAATCATGTAAGTTTGGCCCAAAATAGACAATATCATATTATTTAGGATGGAATGTTACATTAGATGTCTTGATGTTCTTGTTTAAAGTGTTTAATTCTTTCATGATATTTGTAGAGTAATTCTATAATGCTTCCTAAAGTCTTTCCAAATGTGATGTGGCTTTTAAAATCATCAATAGATCAAAAATCAATAAATTCAAATTCAACGGCAATTTTAAAAGGTCTATCATATTTATGATAACTCTAAAAAGACTCTAAGAAACCTTATAACATTACTCTCACTCTCTATATATATAGAAAGAGTAATGCTATAAACCTTCTTAGAGTATTCTCAAATGTTATGCGACTTTTAAAATCACCAAGAGATCGAAAGTTAATAAATCACATCTCAAATTTAATGATAATTTTAAAAGTCACATCACATTTAGGATGACTCTAGAAAGACTTTATAAAGCCAATGCTAGGTGTTCTTCTAGGAGTAATGATATAAGGAAAACTAGAGTCCTCCTAGAGTCATCCCAAATGTGATATGGTATTTAAAATCATTAATAGATTAAAATTCAACAATTATCATCTCAAATTGAATGGTAATTTTAAATGCCACATCACATTTGGGATGACTTTATGAATACTCTAATCCTCCTTATATCATTACTTGTTCTTCTAGTGTTCTTCCAACTGTGATGTACATTTTAAAATCACCGTTGAATTTAAATTATTATTGTTGACTTTTAATTTATTGATGATTTTAAAAATCACATCACAGTTGGGAGAACATCAAGAGAACACTAGAAGAACAACTAACATTTTTCTATATATATATAATATAAAAGTCATGACTCCAATCAGAAGCACCACAGAGTAATTAATTCTAGCTAATACATTCCAAAATGAATATAAAGTACCGAAAGTCTCGTTTAGAAAACTATTTAGAATGTACGTCCTTAGAGAAATATGAACGATGAAATCAAGCTTTGGCCACTACGTACGGGTCCTCTTGCTCGAGGCAACCTAGATTTTTTCTACTTTTGAAACTTGTTTTGATTGTGTTAGAAGGAAACTTCCTGCTAAAACTAGAAAACAAAAGGAACTAATAAATACTGACATATATATGTGGTCCATTACCATTACTCTTGTAGCTAGTTCATCACCTTTACCGGTGATTATTTTTGTTATGGTCACATTAAATTCATTCATGCGATTACATCAAATATAGGTTATGAGTATTAATATGGAAGATACAATGAAACTAGGCAAAATCCCGGACCATTTGCAAGGTTCCCTCATGCGGCATCAAAGCTTAATATACAATGCCTGACATTGAATAAATTAGTTGTGATATTCCATACTATTTGGGGTGCGCAAGAGATGATATGTTCATATGAAATATGTTATTTATAAATGGTATGAGGCTTTTTGAAATAAACTCAATAATAAAACTATGTGGTCTTGGGCCAAAATAGACAGTATCATATTATTTAGGGTTGAGTGTTATATTAGAAGTCTTGATGTTGCTGGAAAGCTTCAACCATTAATCATTTGGATTAATCTTCACAACGATTTTCATTGGCCCAATCTTGCGAGTAGCTAGTTTGTTGTATTCTCCCATGTTAACTCTATATTTGGTTTTTAATAAAATGCTTTGGCATTCAATTTGAAATCTTATGCAAATCTAATATCTAATGTCTATCTAATCTAATATTCTAATATATATATACGAGGAATGATAGAAGACACAACTTTTACCGAACTTTTCTTCTCTGTGGTTTTTTTTTTTTTAAATGTCATTATTATGATGAAAAGGACAATTTTTTTAAAAAAAATATCAACAAAAAAAAAAAAAGACCACAAAGGATGTTATTACTTTAAAAACAAATTTTTTTTTTAAATTACCACATAAAAGAAAAGTTTGGTATAAGTTGTGTCAAAAAGTTGTCTCTATCATTTCTCTATATATAATAGGGGGTTTTTAGGAGGAGAGGCTAATATTGTGACATATAGCATTCTTTTATGCTGATAACCGTCTATGTTTAAGTGTAAAACAAGCGTTTAGTTTTTTTATTTTTTATTTAAACCAAAATAAACTCTAGTGAAACCTTGTACCTTTAGTTTTGGTTTGGTTTAAAACACCATATTTCACACTTGTTTTTTCACTCAAAAACTACTTCCCCTCTTTTTCACGTTTAGAAATTTGGATTTTTTTTTTTTTTTAATTATGTTCTTCATTTGTGATGTATATTTCGGTAGTTGTTGGTGCCAATTTGATTAGGAAAATTACTCTTTTGAAATTCGAAACTAACACATTCCTTCCGTTCCCAAAACGTCAATTTTGGACTTGGTTTAAAACATCATGTTTCACACTTTCACTCAAACTCCACTTCCCCTTCCATTGAACGTAAGTTTTAGACTAAATGTTAGATTTACATTTCAAATGTAAGTTTCACTTTGAACGTTCAAATATCTGAGTCTCACCCTTGACTTCGACATATTTTTAGTCTCTTTTCCCGATCAATGGAGATTCATGAGGGTGTATTTTGTTTGTTAAATGTACGTTACTTTACATTTGCAGGCTGTGTTAAAAAATAAAAAAGAATTATAAATAAACCATTTGTTTCTTTATTTTTTGTTGTTGTGTATTCATTTTCTCTCTTTATTTTTTGTACTAACTTTTATATTATTTTTTAACTTATGTTCTAGAAAATAGTTTCATTTAAATTATATATTGAGATTTGAGAATGTCAAAACATTTACTTATTTATTTTTTTTTAAAAAAAAGGACTATTTGACAATACTTTTTTTTCTACGTGTGAATTTCATTGAAACCAAGAAATATACACAAAAAATAAATTTATTTTCTATTATATTACTATTTTTCATTTTTATGCAACAAAGACAAAAAAAAAAGACATTTAATTTATGTGATATTAATATTAATTTTAATTAAGTTTTGAAAATTGTATTTGCAGGGATCGTTGTTGAAAGATAATGGTAGATAATGCAGTAGAGAACAATAAATGATCTATTTGTTTATCTTTATTATACTTGGCTCTATGCTCCAAATTTCATTTTTTGTCATTATTGGTTGATTTAATATTTATATTATTTTTTTGCATTTGTTCTAAAATTAGATTCTTTCATGTTATTTTTTTTTATTTCTTTATTGTTTGACATGTTCGCACAAGAAGGGAGTGAAGATTTGAATTAGTTACCTTCACTTTATTAAACGTGATCCCGACCAAAACTATCTTTTATGAACAAATTCTTTCATGTTATATATGTGAAGGATGTTCAAAGAAATAATCTCTATTTGACTCTACTTTTTTCTAAACCTATGAATTTCATTGGAACCAACATAAGAAAAAAGTATAAAGAAAAAGACACTTCTTTTCTATTATAATAGTATTTTTATTTTTATTTTTTGACTTTATTTTATGTGGCTATATGTTATGTCGTTTTCATCTTTGTCCCTATTTTCTATTCTATATATATATATATATATATATATATATATATTGAAATTGGTTATTTTTTATTTTGTAAATTTTTCACTAATTTGAGGAAAATAAAAGTGAGAGAGAATTTCCTCTGACTCTTTTTTTTTTTTTTTTTTTGTCCTTATTTTCTTGTTCCAATATATGTATTATTTTTACTTTATTTTCTAAAAACAGCTTCTTATACATTATATAATCAAACGATGGCCGAAAGAAGAAAAATCCCTATTTGAATTGACTTCTTATACCTATCAATTTTATTGGAACCAAGAAAATTATATAGAAAAGAAAAATATTTTATATTATATTAGTATTTTCCATTTTCGGTTTGTTTGTCTTTACTGTATGTGGTTGTGTTCTTCCATTTCCCTTTTTGTTCCTTATTTTATTTTCTAATTTATATATTACTTTGGAGAAAATACATTTTACCCTCAGAAGTATTAACGCACTTGTATTTTGACGTTTAATGTTTAAAAAGTGATAAAAAAATCCCCACAAAGTTTCAAACGTTAACAAAAAAACCCATCCGTTTATTTTGGCCATCACTTTGGACAACCAATTCATATGCATGGGCACGTGACATTTTCAACTAAAAAGTTCAAAAATGCCCTCGGGGGTAAAGTGTAAACATAATAAAAAGCTCTTAGAAAATCATAACCGAAGTTACAAGATTACAAGTTATAGATATATACATAACAATATGATATTTAAGATTTATCTATGATATCAATATTCATGACTAAAAAAAAAAAACCTAGCATATAGCAGCATTGGTGGAAGTGAAGCAATAGCCGTGCGTGTGGAGCATGTGCAGGAGAGTGAAGCTCCCACGTTGGTGCGTGTAGGCCATGAATTGGCATGTGGTGACAGTGTTGCAACAAGAAGGGTGGCGACAAGTGGCAGAGAGGTTGGAGAAGATGGGGTAGAGGCACATCGTTGGCCTAGGAAGCTCGAAATGAACATATCAAGCTTAGATCAGACTGGATCTAAAAACCCCAAGGTGATTAGAACAAAAGAAAAGGCAACGACTGGATGAGGCGGCAAGTTGACAAGCTGAAGGGGGTGGCATTATTGCTGCTGAAACTAATGATAAGGACAAAAAATAGGAGACAAAAAATAAATAAAATAAAATAAAAAAATAATAAAGGGAGAGGGAAGAGCCGAAGAGGGGTGGGGCGCGGGGGGAGACCGGGAGAGGGAGGAGGGATCCTAAAAGAACTCACATGATAGGAAAAACTAGAAAAAGGTCGGCTCATCATTATTAATATAAAAGTTATTTTAAGATTCTGAAATGTATTTATTAAATGGGATGATACAGATGGTTATTTTGGAGACTCTGTGAGGAGAATTTTGAAGAAAATAGGGGTACAGTAAGGGTACATGAAGGATTTCTGGTTTAAGGAAAAAAAACAAAACAAATTAAGATGAACATCCTCCCAGCTTAGGGGATCAATCCTCACACAAAATTTTTGGGGAGAAGCTTTCCCAACTTCCTCCTTTTTTCTCTTAACTTCAAAACACTTGAAGCTTTCATTTTTTCTTTTTTCCTACAACCCAAAGTTCCTCCAATCTCTCTAAATCACAGGAATTGATATTGGGTGTAGTAGGAAAATTGCCTAGCGTACGTGGAAGCCTAGGATTTTGTTGCCTATAAATACTTACTATAGACAACCTAAAACAAGGCTTTGTTATATTTTATCATTTTCAATAAGAATTACTCAAAGTTTGAGTTTTTTTTTTTTTTTAAATTTATATCTTTCTCAATTCCTCGATAGATTCTTAGTTTTTGAGAAGTGTGTTAATGTGAATTGTTTAGTGTTTGTCTTTGCAAGTCTACTACATCATGCTGTATTATATGCTTGACATGAATCACATGGTGATTAGCTTTAATACCAAATTATCAATACAAATATCAAAGTATAACTCCTTAAAAGCAAACCTGTAAGAGAAAGGAGACATACCAAAACGCTTATATACATATTAATTAAGATTGTACTTAAGCATGTGACATTTAGCATCGTAACACATATCTATAGAGTCTGATTTGTAGTAATATAAATATTGAGTTACAAAAATACACACAACTTTAGTGTAGTTGATGTATGACTTCTTTGTTGACAGAAATCATTAGCAAAATCAATCACTATCGATGCGACTTTACTGCAAAGTTTATCTTGGCTGTAGGCTTCAGGGTCCAAGAACAAAGTCAATAAAGATACTTTCCCTCAATCTGAAGTATTCGTAAAGCAGCTAGTGCAAGCTCACTCCTCAGGCATCTTCCGGCCTCGGAAGTCGCAAGTACAGGAGCATGGTAATTTGTCACGATCTCATGGCTCATGGCTCATGGTGATGGGTCTTGGGAGAGATGATTTCATTCTAGTACGCCAACTTTGGCCTTGTTCAGGCCACCCATTTTGTGTCACAATTAGCATGTGATTATGCCACACGACCCGGCAAATTTTGGCATCCCAACACGAAGCTCACTCACAACAGTACCAAGAAGCTAGAGCTAGCATATTACATATACATACATATATACAAAATTGTTTTCCATTTTCACCACTTGCATGCGAGGGTGAAGCTAACTAAGCCTTATGTGAGCACAGATGCCATTTTGAGTGCCCACCACGCGTGTTCTTGGAGATTGAGGATCTTTTCTTACATGGTATATAGCAGAAGATCAGCATTTTCAAGATACATGTATATATATATGGAACACGGATTATAGATCTGACATTCCGTAATTCTCAAACTAAACAATTTTTGTTTACAATATTATATTTATATCTATCCAATCTCGAAAACCATGCAAATTTCATATAAACTAAGCCCCATGCAAGTTTTTAATAAAATAATGGTGCCTGAAATGAATTGAAATGCTCGCACATCGGCCGTGCTGATCACATAGAACACTCCATCCCATGCGGTACAAGCTGTAGCCCATTCCGCAGACCAATCTTCTCACCCTTCCCTAAATTCTATGCCCTCCTCAATGCACTACTACCTCTCTGATCTCGCCACGTTGCCATCTCCTTCTTCCTGATTGTGGGTCTCACCTGACATGGCAAACCATATGATCATCTCTTTTTGTTTGAGATAGGTGTGAGTTGTATATATCCTGCCACTCAAAATATTCAACAGGCACTACCACAGCAATATGCCCTGTTCTTCCAAATATTCTCTGCAGTCAACCCTTTCACTACAAATGCTACCTCTACTCTTTGCTTCCTGTGTTCTCCTCAGGCTTCTTAGCCAACTACCCATCTCTCACTCTCTTGCAGAACCACGACAAAATCAGCAGCTACAACCCCTTCTGCTACAAAATCACAGCGATGAAAAATGTGGGCGCTTTCATATTCCATTCCCATTTCACTTGAACACTTCATGTGGGTCTGTTTCTAATGCTTTCCATCTCTCTTGCTCTAACTCCACCACCCTTTTTCTCAACATTGGCTCTGAAAGCTATCGGCTTCTCGAATTCTTCTCTGATGGGGTACTAGTGGACTTTCCAGGTTCCTCTGCCTGTCGTCAGTATAACGATTTGCACTCCTTCAGTTTCGGTAGAAATGATTACTTTGCCGTGGCGGTTGATAATGTCATTGGCTTGTATGATTGTGAGGATTCTTCATTGTGTAAAGCGGAATGTGAAACTATTGACTTGCCTGATTGTGATGGCAGTGACAGCGTTTCCCCCGCCTGCTGCTACCCCCTCTCCGATCATAGCATATGGCATGTTGGCGATGGGTTTTCAGGATTTTCCAAATTCGGGTGTAGAGGGTTCTCGAGTTGGGCTGTCTTGAGAGGGACTATTTCAGGTAAGCGCGGAGTTAAGTTGGAATGGGCTATTCCAAGGAACTCATCCGGGGGAGCTTGTGCTGCCAATGCATACATTGTCAATGCTACAGCAGTTGAAGGAGGGGTAAGGTGCTTGTGTCAAGATGGGTTTATTGGAGATGGATTTGCGAATGGAGGCGGGTGCTTGAAGTGTGAGTAGTTCTTCAAATTGTTTTGATCATGGACAACTTTCGCAAATTCTATACATATATCCCTTTCCTTGAAATTGCCTGTGAATCAAACCATCATATGTGCTTGGTTTGTTAAAATTATCATCCACAGATCTTTCAGTGAGTATGATGTGTTTGAGTGGCTCTGAATGTGGTGATATTAAGAGAAATCTTACCACTAATTGCAGTCCCAATAAGGTTGCAGGGGTATTCTAAACTTCATGATAGAGTGTAAGTTAGATGTCAGATGTTAGCACTCATTAATAATTGGTGTATCCCACTGACATCATTATTGCATATCATAATGTTTTAGACAATGCTCATCAGTCATCATGACAGCTGCAACATACAAAAATATTTAGGATTATTTATTTTGTGATTCACTAGTGAAAGACACAAGGTCTTTCATAAGCCACAGCCAGATTATTGCTGTTGCTGCAGTACTCTGTGTCTTACTAATAAGTATCTGTATGTTGTGAGGGCCATTCTAGACTCCATTAGGAACCTAAAGCAATTTGAAATTTTTAAAAAAAGTTAATTAAATCGACTTTAATACCATGAATGAAGTACTTAGACATCTGTAGATAGGGAACCACAAACAGGATATCATCCAATTAGCATGTTCTGATTATGGCCTACCAATTGACATAATTATGGAAACAGTAAAATTATTCATCCCTCTGCTTCAAATTTACCTAACAAAATACAAGTGATATAAATCAGTTTACTGTATATAACAATAAACTAAACTAATCCATTTGACAAAAAAAAAAAAAAAATTGCTTGGGTGCAGAATCATTTGAAAGTGGACATCTTTTAATTATGCTCTACTTGCTTGAATTTGCGACATTGTTGTTGTTACTGATATTGCTAAAGACACCTCCCTGTAACTATGACATTCACATGTATTAGGCATGCCTTTGACAGCATGCATAAAGGACGGACGGGAAGCATATGGAAATGACTGCTACACCAAAAGACATGGTGAAAGGAAAGTAATAATTGTAGCCGGTACGTACTTAAGAATTACATCCTTATGTGCCTTATGATTTTCATATGAATTGTGGTTTGAAGATTTTGTTGCCTAATTTGTCAAGCACTTAATGGATAATTTAGGATAGTTCGAGGAACCCTATACCAATTAAGAGATAACATGCTATCTCTTGAACTATACTACTGGAACTCTTATGGAAATAGAACTGGAATTCTAATGAAAGTAGAAAACATCTTGCTGCTTGTTTATTCCTAGCTAGGACTCTTGGAAAGAGTCCCCATCCCCATCCCTTTGCACTCCATTAGATCCATAACAGGTATTAAAATATTTTTAGTGATTGTTCTATTAGATTTATATGAACACAAGGTTTTGGGTTTTGACTCCCATAGATCAATGGGAGAAATTGTCTTTTATTTATAAATAAACAACATGCAACTCATCAGTTCTTACTTGTTACAAATACACTTATTAAAACTCTAAACCTTAAAAAATTTCCACTACACATTACAAACTCTGCAACGTCAAGCAATTTATATCTCACGTAACTCTTCATTATTATTGCAACTCATATGACTTTTGTGTAGCCTTTTGACTCTCTTATCCTCCAAGAATTATTTTCTGTTCAGTCATCTCAACATTGTCCCTGAGAGAATAACATCATGGCATCCTGACCATGCAGGAGTTCTAGCTCCAGTTTTCATAATTGCCTCCTTGATTGCACTTTTTTGTCTACTTAAGCGACGAGTTAAGCAGAGGAAATTTGTCCCTGACCAGGATTACTTTCACAGTACCATCTCATTCCGAAAAGCTTGTAGAACTCGATTATTTACTTACAATGAGCTAGATGAGGCCACTAAAGGGTTTGAAGATGGTCAGAAACTTGTAGATGGCAGAAATGGCACAATTTATGCTGGGATTCTAGGGGAAAAATGGCATATAGGCGTGCACAAGTTACAATGTGACAATGAAAGAGACCTGCTTCAAGTCCTATCCCAAATTGAGGTTTTATCTGCTGTTCAACACAGGAATATGGCCCGCCTCCTTGGATGTTGTATCGACTCTGGCTACACCCCACTTGTGGTCTATGAGTATCCTGCAAATGGTACCTTGGAGGAACATTTACATCAAAGTAGAGAACATAATATTGGTCTTGACTGGTACAAGAGATTGCACATTGCTGCAGAAACAGCCAGTGTTCTTGCATTCCTGCAGTGTGAGATTTCTCCTCCTATCTTCCACCACTATCTCCAATCCGGTTACATCTTTTTAGACGAAGATTTTTCTGTGAAGATTGCTGGGTTTGGTCTACTTAGCTCAAGCCTTGGGAATGGTTCTAATTTGTATAACAGCTATGCAGGTTTGCATTTGCAGGAAAATGATGTTTATGATCTGGGTTTGCTGCTTCTTGAGATTATTGCAGGCACAAATCACTTGGACATGCCAACTGTAACTTTGCAAAAAATAAGGTGTGGAAGGCTGGAAGAGATTGTTGATCCACTCCTTTACTATCATGAGCAGCCGCCTTTCCGCAGAGAGCAAATAGAGATAGTTGCAGACCTTGCAACAAGATGCTTATTGTTTGGTGGAGATGGCAAACTTGGCATGATTGATGTTGCAAGGGAGCTGGTACATATTGCTAAAGAGAGCATGGATGGAGGTAGTAGAAGGGGTCCTGCACTAGAGGAAACATTTTCAAATTCCAGCCTCCTTCAAATGATATCAATGTCTCCTGACTCTATACATGTGCCTTGAATTGTTCTTTGATGATGCCGCTATTCAGCAAAAAGGCTGCCGATGTCACCTGCCAAAAACTCTGCGTGTGCGTGTGTTTTGTGTGCACTTGCACACATCTGCAACTCTGGTACATGGATTAGCAGAACCACTCAATTAATTTGAGTGCTGCTGGTCCTGTTTTGTGTGTATCACTTGCATGTATAGGCATAAGTAAGTTGTGTTTTTCCTCTTCAAGACAAAAAAGATACTAGAAATTTTTGGGTATGCATATTACAGAGAAGCTTGTCTACCTACAAATAGCTTCTTTCTTTCTAAATATTAAAATATTCAATCGACCCCAAAAAAAAAAAAGTCTGAATAAATAAAAGAGTACATAAATGATCAAATGGTAGATCTAGCTAAGTTTCCGACACACAAAGTAACGATAATGGCACGTTATTAAAGCTAGTAATTTAATCTTGGTGCCATTGGCGAATCACCTGCACAGCTTTGACCCTCTGATCATGCAAAGAAATTTGACTTAAAACGTGCAGGCAAGTGGCAACGTGGTGGGAAGAAATTGGACCCACTATAAGGAAAAAAATATATAGTTGGAAAGGGAAAGGGAAAGGAAAGGAAAAGGGAGGTACCCATCCCAACAGGCAACAAATCTCGAGGCATTGGGAATCTATTCCACATCACGTGGACTTTTTCGTCACTATTGGACAACAAACACGATACACGCATTGCCTTTTCGGCTACGAAAGGTCTTACTCGTACACTTCCTCTAGATTTTCCCGTCATATTAAAATACAAGACCAAAAAGAAAAATTTGAATCCCTTTACATTTTACATATTTATCACGCGGCACGTCCATATACGTCTTTGTATAAGATTATATATTAATTATAACTTTTTTTTAATTAAATGAATAAGATAGTTCAATCATAATTATTTAATTTTATACTAAATTTATATCGAATTTACGAATCAGGTTGAAAATTACTAATCACTATATCACATGTTGTGTCTAAATTATATTGAAATTTGTATATAAAATTATAATTTAATTTTAATTCGACATATTTAATTAAACAATTTCAACTCCTCATTTACATCTTATAAAAAAATAACACTTTCTTAAATCAAAACTCCATAAACAATTTTCAAAACCAATATCAAAATGTCGAATTTTTTTTTTTTTTGAAGCAAAAGATGTGAAGCAGGTGAAGGGGTCACCTAACTACTCTCGCAAACAGGCACGAGGCAGTGCCTGTCTCTCTCGCGCTCTACTATAAAATGCACGTTTAAGATCTCCGCCCCGTCCATATTCTCTCTCCGCCCTCTTCCAAACCATATTTCTAGGCTTCTAGCGCTGACCAACGACAATCCAAGGTATGGTTGCACTGTTTTTCACTTTACCATTGCAATAAAAGCTTTGGGTCTTTTTCTTAGATCGCATATTTGTTCATAAGGTTCTTGGGTTTATGTGCCTAGTCTTATTCATATAATCATATTGGAATATTGTCATATGTTGCACTGGGAAGTGGGAATCGTGATTGATCTTAACTTCATAAGGCTTAGTTTTTACACTCCTTTTTTTTCTAATCGCATAATGGGTTAGAGATTTATGCACATAAACATTGTGGATTGTTTTGTAGAAAAAAGTCAATGCCAATTGTATCACGTTCTTAGATTTGTTGTGTACTGAATTTATTCACTTGGGTATTAACGGTTCGATTGGATGTTGATGTCGATTATGGCTGTGACCCATCATCAACTCGTCTGATATGTTTGACGCATACACTTTCAGTCTCTCTCTCTTTTTTATGCGCTATATTTCATCTGGGTATTCCAGACCATGCCTTCCCTTACTCTTAGACATCTTTTTCTTTGTGTGTGTATATAAATTACGTAAGCATCTAATGGGTCTTCAACTCTCGTCATCATTTGAGCAATACCTCATTGAGATGTTTATATATAGTGGCCTAACTCAATATAAGATTGCAAAATGGATTCTGGCATTGCTATCTCTTGCAACTGATATAAGGGTTTGAATTGACAAACAGAGTTATAAAATTGAGGGTTTCACTTATTTTATAAAGATTGTCACGTGATATTTTTTATGTATCTTTTTAGAGATGAGTAACGAAGCAGATGGAAAAGAAGTTCAAGAAACTCATACTCAACGTCAAGTTCCCCGGTTGAATGAGAGGATCCTTTCATCTTTGTCAAGGAGATCAGTTGCTGCACATCCGTGGCATGATCTTGAGATTGGTACCTATAAACACGCCATGTTCAGTTTTCATATAAACTTTAACTTAAAATACTGATTCTGTTGCAAATAATCTTGTATGCAGGACCTGGAGCACCCAATATCTTCAACTGTGTATGTTTTGAACTCAACTTTATCATGTGAAACAGAATACATATCTTTAGAGCTAAAATTGAAAGGAATATACACATTGAGCCCTTGATTTTCAACAACCTAATTTTTCTGCAGTATTTGTACTACATAGAAAAAACAACCACATCTTCCCTCTTTTTTCGTTTTTTCTTTTTTATGAGGAAAGAGGAATATAGTAGAAGATATGAACTCGTACGTTTTTTGGGGGGGGACATACAATAGGATACATCAATCACCATCTTACCAAATATATGTGTGTGTGTGTGTGTGTGTTGAAGCCCAACCAGCATGCAAATTTCCGTTCTTTGCTGAGTCTCCAACTCTGTGCCAGGTTGCAAATATAACTTCTCCAATTAGAATCATCAAAGTAGATTCCCTGTCTTTATGATTATTCTCATGCAATTGCATTCCTTTTTTTTTGCATGGTACAAGCCAGTGGTGCGGGCTAATTTGTCGCCACCAACCCTAACTTTTTTCAGCCTTTCTCAAATTTCCAGCAGTTTTCTCTTTCCCAGCAACAATGTTCAACTTCCAAGTGGAATTATATTTCTTCAAGAAAAATTTCAGAAGTATCTGTTTGTTGAATTGCTTATTGGAATGGTACAGGTGGTTGAGATTACAAAGGGAAGTAAGGTCAAATATGAACTTGACAAGAAAACAGGACTGATTAAGGTACGAACCACAAGCACTCTGAAAATGAAGCTTTAAGTGCCAGTGCAAAGCATGTTCTTTCAGAAGCATACTTAACTAGGAAAGGTTCATGTTCTCTTCAAAATATTTCAAGTCCAATCCAGTCTAATTGCCCACAATCGTAGACAGTATACACCCTATGACACACAACCACCATTTAAGGTGGTGCAGTTCAGCTGGATGAGGACTATAAAATTTTTGGAAGGTTTCTTGAGTTGTACTTTGGAAGAGTCTTAGTCCTTCCAATTTATTACCTTGTGCTTTGCTTAGATTTTTACCGTCAATATTGTTCTTACTTTTGGAATAAATTGCTCAGGTTGATCGGGTTTTGTATTCGTCAGTGGTCTACCCTCATAACTATGGTTTCATCCCTCGTACATTGTGTGAAGACAACGATCCACTTGATGTTTTAATTCTCATGCAGGTAATTTGTTATTGTTTACTATCCATTAATTCAGTAAAAAATCTTGTTTATCAATTCTGAGTCCTGATGAACATAATGCCAAATTGCATGTTTCTTGGATCATTCTCATATCATTATTTCTTTACAACTTTCTCATTGAGTCTACAAAATTCCAATTCATTCTGCAATGTTTCGTACTACTAACTATACTATTAACTGCTATTGACAGAGATTCGTTAATATAAGAGATAAATTCCTATAATTTTACACTGTTTGCATGTTTGAGCTTCATGTTAACAAGACCATTCATAAATCCTAAACTAATCCAGTGACTTGAATAGGAGCCTGTCCTTCCAGGTTGCTTTCTCCGAGCGAGGGCCATAGGACTTATGCCTATGATTGACCAGGTACTCTTTTAAAGCGCTAAAGCAAATATATCATTTGTCACTTCTTTTTGTTAGTTTGCTAATAACTACTTTGTACTTTCAATTATAGGGAGAAAAAGATGATAAGATCATTGCAGTGTGTGCTGATGATCCAGAGTATAAGCACTATACTGACATCAAAGAGCTCGCTCCTCATCGTCTTTCTGAGATCCGCCGCTTCTTTGAAGAGTGTATCATTTTAAACCTTTACATCTGAGATTTGTTGCCCAAATTTAGATTCTTTAGTTTATTTGAGGTTTATTTATAATTAGAGAGGTTTCTTGACATATTTTACAGACAAGAAGAATGAGAACAAAGAGGTTGCAGTCAACGACTTTTTACCTTCAACAACTGCTGCTGAAGCCATCCAGTACTCGATGTAAGCCTATCCCAGACAACCATATATTTTTTTAGCTCAGATCTAATTTTAGAGATCTCTAGGACAGGAATTTTCAGTAAACTGAACATTAAACATTAGTATCATAAACAAATCATATAAGCATGTCTGTCAGTTTTCTCCTCCACATAATATGGTTGCTACAAAACTTTTTCATGATTCCACCAACTGAAGTTTGTATTTTAAATTGCAGGGACCTTTATGCTGAGTACATTCTGCAAACCTTGAGGCGATAGGCACAGAGCTGTATTCCATTGACTAGAACAAGTCCATTTTTCAGTTATCCGAAGATGCTATGAGAAACTCCATTTTTTACTTATCATAATTTGGATATTTTATGCTTTTTTATTTGATGAACCTAGTTGAGGAGGAATGATATTGGAATATTTGCATGATATGCATTGCAATTTATTCAAAATCCGTGATTCTTGTTAATAATTGTTTGAATTCGTGGCTTTAAACATGAATAAAACTGTGTAGCACTTTTCATACCCGTATTGGCCATATTTTGCCCGTGTTGATGTGTATATATAAGGAGCAATGATACGTTATAATATCCTTTTATCCTTTCAAAATTGATAATAACCTGAAAATTACCATTAAAAATGATGATTTTAAAAGTTCACATCTACTTTTAAAGGATAAAAAGTTCAATGGATAAAAAGATAATATATAGCATAACTCATTTATAAGAGGACATTAGTTGAGTCGGTATTGGTCAAATTTTCGGACACCCACCAAGAGTTGAAAGTTCCAATCCCACCGCTTACCCTTTTCCCACCAACCATTGAAAACCGATCTATGCCGACGAACTCTCAATCCGATCAATCAGGCATTTAGCAATTTACTCACCCCTTTGCACAAATAGAAACGAAGTAGACATTTTCTCCAGCTTCATAGAACTTAATTAGAAGTCCACCTGGTTCATTTCTTAGCTAATTTGCAATTTTCTTTCATAAAGTACGAAAATAAATATTGATTTAAATGCATAGAGTGAACAAAAAGGCAGATATTGCCACTTGAAAACAGCCTGCCCCCGGTCAAAAACCAATGATTAGGCATATGATAATCTGAACTGCACAAATAGCCGTTATGAGTATAAATTATTTAGAAGTTCCAAGAGAAGAGCAGCGGCAGAATCCTTGGCCTTTTTAACACTGGGCATAGGCTCTCCCACACATTCATCTGTGGCTCCTTTGTCCGTAGTATTCACCCTTACAGCAAACGTAAACCGCTTGGCATGCGCAGGGCCACCTTCGCTCACACACCTGCAAATGCAAATGCACAAAAAAACGTTTACTAATGCATCTTCAAAATGGGCAAAAAGTAGAAAAAACTATTCATCACTTGGTTACCGATAGGATGGCATAGGCCAATTTCTACGCAAGCAGATATCATTCAATGTTTGCCTCGTAAAAGTTTGGTTCCCATTCTTCTTTTTCTTCCCATTTTCATCACATTTCTCCTTGGCTTCAGCTGTTTCCTTCTCTTTCAATGCAGCGAGTGCATTTCTAGCAGCTAGTTTCTGTGCCATCTTCTTTTGTGGATTCTGAGCAATTCCTATCTGGACGCCATCAATAAAGACTTCAACAGTAGCAAAATTGCCACTTCGACTTGCTTTATATTCCAAGCCTTCTGCCTGTTGCTGACATCGTTCTTGCAGCTCCCTCACAGGATGCATTGGGAGTGTCTCTGGGGTAACCATTGGTTGCAAGAGAGGTTGAAACACCTAGAGACACACATATCGGTTCTTAACATCCCACTCCCAAAAAACAAAGAAAGAAAGAAAGACAACTAAGTTCCTTCACTGAAACTAACCGTCCAAACAACTGAAGTATCACGATCGCTGTCAAGAAAAATGGCACCAGCAATGGATTCAACAATGTCACCAAGAACTTTTGGAGCTTTACAGTCACCCAAACCAAAGGAGTTGAACCCGGGTTTTGACAATTCATCATGAACTTCTTTCACAAAGTCCCGAATCTGCAAACAGAAACCAAAAACAACATGTCATACATACGCCATAAAAGCAAGTTGCAGCCAGGCCATGCAACCCCCTTTCAAGTATAAATGAATTTGAAGGGGAATGACAAAATAAAAGAACCTGCTTTTCAAGGGCACTTGACCCATGCCGAAGGTGCAAGTGGAGACTGTGTTTGACTGCAACACGAGCAAAATTTTCATTGTTTACAGCAGCAGCTCGCAGGTCGGTCAAGCGCCCTGGGGGCAGATCAGTGTACGTGAAAAACAAATGCTTTGTTATGAGATGATCTAAGACAGCATCACCAACAAACTCCAGACGCTGATAGCAGGATACTCCAGAAGATGGTCGTGAAGCATGAGTAATAGCTTCCACCAACAGGCCCCTGTCATTAAACTTAATGTTCAAAGCTCCTTCTAAGGCATCAAAGTTTACACTTCTAAGTATGCTGTCCGGAACATTTGATGGCCTTGTCATGCACTCTATCTCATCTGCATCAAACTCTACCTGAATGCCAATCCATTTCATGAGATGATTCGCAGCATGCTTCCCACCTTCAACATAATAAACTCCAATAAGTGCTTCAACAACATCTGCAAGCGTCTTGCTGGAGAGAACTCTATATGAACTCGAGTCACTCTCAAGCTCACCATCCTCCATTTCATCATTTTCATATCCATCACTGCACTGATCCATCCCATGTTCAGTCTCAGCACGTGACCCGTCCTGATCAAAAAAGGATGATTCTCCATCCTTGGTATCCTCATCAAAGACAGGCTGTACCCCAGGAGCAGCCCAACGAGATGGAGCAAAGCGATCTGCTTGGATATATGATTGAAGTCCTTTACTCAATGCATAGTGATATAACACCATGTTACTCACCATTTGTTGTCTCATCCTAGTAAGCTGACCCTCATGTTTCTGGGGGTATTTAAGAAAAAGAAATCGACTAACCACCCATTTCAGGTAAGCATCTCCCAGAAGCTCTGCCCTTTCATAACAGAAGGTCTCTTGGCATGAAGCAGCAGTCAAGGCTTCCAAGATCTGTGAAATAAGAAACAGTTATCAGTTGAGAAGCAGTTAATAAGCATTTAAATTCAAATACTTGAGATCAGAAAATACCTTCGAAGCAGGGACGGTATAGTTTATTTTATCTTTAAGCTGAATTGCAAGCAGCATGCTTTCAACCCTCCTCATTATAGAGGGCAGTCTCTGGGCACCACGAACAAGTGACCCAGGAAGTGGGTGTACTAAGCACAGCTCAGCAGGGAGAAACACATAGTATGTTTTGTCAAGATTCTCATCAGTTTCATCTTCAGGTGCTACACAGATATAACAAGCTCCATAAGCACATTAAGCAGCAAATATCTTTAGCAACCCAAGGGCAAAAAGGAGAGCATACCTTCCTTGTGTTCAAACCGCGGGGACAGGAGATTCTTGCAATATGAGACACCCCGTCCTCTTATCAATGGTTGTTGCTTATAGATCAACTCAACTCCATACCTATTTAAAGAAAACCCAATAGCCAAATGCACCTTTTGTTGTGCAAGAAGAAAAGGAAAGCTTCTCCAATCTGTAAGGATTCATAAACTATTGTCATTTGTCAATGAGACATGTGCGGAACATATTAAAAAAGCCCCCCACACTTACAACTGACAGTAGTCAATTATATCCTTCACAGATTAAGGTTAGCTTTCCTCTTCTTCAGGCACAACTGAGGTGCAATGTGGCTAGTTGGTTGACAAATTATAATCAGGAAATTTCTGGACATTAGGGATGAGGGGGAAGGATGGATTTCTTTCTTTTTTTTTTTTTTCCAAACAAGATGGAACGAACTAAAACTTGGCAGACAATTTGAGCTTTAAATTTGTATCTTACTTTTGCTTGTAGTAATCAGCATATGAGCTGTACTCCAGAGGACCAAGATATCCTTCTTTCCTTGGGAAAGAATTCTCCGCAGTCATATCATAGCGTACCGAGTCCACATAAAACCTCTTACCCGAGTGAACAGCTGTGACAATTCTGCCTACTAAATCTTCCGCACTCATACAAGTATCAGCCAACATCAGTTTACCTTTGGTCAAATCCACATGCTTTTGCAATTCCATAGCATCCCGATTAGGAACCAGTCCAGAAGCTTTCACAACATCAAACTGTGCCACTGCTCCTCTGATTCCATAGGTGGGATGGGATTTTTGTCCAAAAGCCATCCCATTACGCAATTTCCCAAACCCATACTCCCTTCTGTCTCCACCCAGTGTCCTCTCATTTGTGCCAAGATAGACATCTGGTCGAGCTTTCTGAAGGGGATTGTTCCATGCATCTGTATTAATAATATTTTCAATCAGATCCCAGTCAATTTCTCTCATAGGATCTAAAGATTTATCGCCAACCACGGGGACAAACAAATATGCCTTTGTAGGATCCCAAGGAGTAGTGGAAGGTTCAACATCCACGTCCAGTACAATGCTCATCAATCTTACATGAAAACTCTTAAGGGAGGCCAACTGCAAACAATTCAAAGTAGGAATAGCATCAGTAGCGGACAAATAAAAGTCAAGAAAGGTCTAAACAAACAAACTCAAACAGTAATTAATTGATCAACCTGACTTTCAGTGATATCCATTAACCCCCTGAAGACAAGAGATGCCTTTGTACTCATGGTTCGAGCGACAAACAGATCCATCGACATCGATAACACCTAATGCCAGTAAATGAGGTTAGTGAACATAAAATTGATTTACCATAAAAAAAAAAAAGACACGATGAAAATAAAATACCTCTGCATCCAGCTCATTGCCAAAAAGTAATGCAAAATCTGAAACTTGAGTCAAGAACGGATCTTTTGAAGAGCCAATATTTTCACATTTAACAGCATACACATTAAGATGAAGCAATTTTGAGTCATTGCAAACATCTTTTCCAGATAGAATCCATTCTCCCTGGAAAGCCAGAGAGCGTTACACAAGTACGCATTTAAAAGACAACAATTACAGAAAAAGAAACCTCAAATATAGATGTTGGTATAATTAAATACATCATATGTGGGATAAAATAAATCCAACACACGCACAATTTCCTTAGATGTATTGAACCACACAGATTACAATACAAAGCAGTACTTGCAACAATTTCAAGTTAAAGCACCTCAGCAGTTTCACCAAATACATTATAAGTGGCTTTAATTCATATAATCACTTCACTTCCTGTGTACCTAGGTTGCGCTTTGCGCTTTTAAGGATATTTCTATTACTTATAAAAAAAAATTCATATAATCACTTCACATTCCTCCGAAGACACATTGTACATACTACATATAATTTAGTTGCTAAATCTATTGTGCCTAATGATTTTGATTCTCTAACAATTTTTCCCCTCTGGTAAAGATAATTTTTTTTTCTAGATCTTCTATTTAATTAAAAGGGAATCAACTACACATAACCTTTTAAAGTTGAAAAATACTTTGCTATTGACAGTTAAACACTATATTTAGAACTTGGAATTTGAAACTAAATAGATCAATTAGCCATGCATCAAAGATATTCTCGTTTGTAGTAGAAAATTAAGGCTATTATAACATAAAGTTTCAAAATGCTACATGGTTTGTCTTTCTGCCCCTTGGTAACCAGCAACTTATAATCATAACAATTTATGTGTTACGTTAAATGACATGAAATCAAGCTTTGACGAAATACATATATTTCCAAATTATGTACATGTCACTCTCTTAGTTATCACATACTTTTTCCTTATCTTCCTTCATTTTTTTACAAATATGGTGTTCTTAATCATATGCAATAATAAGCAATATAATACTTCTACAAGACAAGAAATATAAATACATATAACTCCACGCACAACACAATCAAAAGTCAACAACACTTTTCTCAGTTACTACAGTAATTTTTACTATAGGTAATAAGACTTATCAAAGCAAAAAAGGAATATTTGGATATGTCTCCTAAACTGAAGTATTAACATATAGCAAATATTGGTTCAGATCACGTTGTGTTCATCTTTTCTTGCTTCATATATATATATACTTTTAGTGTGTAGGTGTTTATATATATATATATATATATATATATATATATATATATATATATAAACACCCTACACACTAAAAGTGCAATTAAGGGATAATATATCATTAAAAGCGTAAGGCGCCCCCAAGTGCCGAGGAAGTATACAAAAGAGAACACATAGAAGAAAATCATGAAAATTTAGAACCAAAGGAGAATTATAAGCAAACTTCCAGTATTCATATAAACAACAAATTAGTAAATATTGGGCGCAAAAAATATGCATGAAGCTTGCAGTTATCCATTAAGTAGCTGTCACGTTCCTGTTAACATGCAAAATTCTAAGCCCAAACTAAAGGAGGCTGCAATACCAACTGTATATGCCAAATGTAAATGACCTTCTGCCAGTTTGAGGGCCAACAATTAGTGGGGGTTATCGCTTTTAATAAGATGGGATTCTTACTCATAAAAAATGAAAAAAAGAAGCCAGATGTGCTTAGGGTTCAGTAGCAAAAGAAACAAAGAGGTAGTCTTTTAAAATAAAACTGTCGGGCCACAAACATATTCATTTAAACTTTTCTTTACAACAAAAACAAAATATTTACACCGCCATGTGACATGCATTATTAAACAAACCTTAAGAATATCAGCCACGCCTTCAGGATAGAACTCTCTATGCCTAGCAGTCCCAGGGAGTGGATCTCCTTCATCTGTCTGGTCAACTTTTTCTCTTTCTTCCCCACTTCCCTTGTCTGGCAAGAGCATGTCCGTAAATGCTCCCATCTCATGGAGCTTCTTGCAAGCAGCCAAACAAACAGCCTGCACGATAGGGAGATAAATAAGCCATCTTTCTTGAAATGACTCACAAAAGGCTAAAATGATCATGACAAACTGATAGCATGCCTGCTGTGCAAGGCGCATTGAACTACAGATGGGACCCTCAAGTTTCTCAAATGGTGCATTACAAGGCAGTTGAAGCTTGCATGAATATTCAGTGGGACCCCCTGACTTTTCATGCCTCTCCATGATAAACTCAGGACGAAGTATTGAATACCTGGATAACGGAAACAAGGAAATTGAGCAAAAAATCTATCTTACTAACAAATCTAAATGTCTTGATAAACATGTAGTATGTAAATATCAATCTTAGAGCACAAGCAAAACACCTGTCACTGGGTAGTTGAGAGCAGTAGAAATGGATGAGGCCAACAGCAGAATTTAAGCTTACAACCGCACCAGTTGACTCCACCTGGTACACAGTACCCGGAGAGGTATCCGCTGAAATTAATCTTGAAACATCTTTAAGATGACTAAGGTCAGTTCTCTCTATTGCTTCTTTCCGCAAGGTCTCCTCACTATTCCTGGCATTCCTTAAGAATGCTTCATGTGACAAATTTCCCCTAGATAATACAAAAATTTACACACTTTCAAATCCACTAACATTTGAAAGATCATAAACAGATACCACAATTAGAATTAACACCAACACTGAACCTAACCCAACACAAGTAGAAAGTGAACAAGATTACCAAGAGAAAACACAGATTTGGATTTTATTTTTAAATCCACTTTTTTTTTTTTTTTTTGCCGGACTATGCTAACATTGAAAAGATTTTTTTTTTTTAAGAAAAACACACACACACACACACACAAGTACCTCTCAACCATCAGGATGTAATCAGACCCAGGCTTTCTAGCCCGGCCCCTAGATTGAATGTATGCCAAGACAGTTTTTGCAAGGTCAAAGCGAATAACAACGTTGCATTGCCGAATATCAAGTCCTTCCTCAGCAACGCTAGTGGCAACTAACAAGGTCACCTAGAAAACAAGTGCAAGAATGGAAGAGATATCCAATCATGAAAGAATTCAATTTTTATGCAAAATGAGTCAGCAAGCATTGGATTCAAAACATACACGACCATCCCGGAATTTGGCAATTGTGTCCTGCATTTGGCATGTCCGCATTTCATGACTATTGTTGTGACCTATCAAGCTTGCACATTTAATAAAACTTAGAGAAGGAAGCTCTGCAAAAACCTGCATGCTTGGCAGAAGATAACAATATCTTGAGGAACTTGAGAAACTGAATTAATAAACAAGAACACAAAACCATCTATTAACATCTCAACCTTAGGAAGAACTAAAGCAGACACAACTCGCTCAACAAAAATGATTGCACGAAAATCTTCTGTGTTCTGATAGTTGAGAAGTATTTTAATCAGTGACTGCACTTTTGGTGTCACTTTCCATCAGCAACAGCAGCTCCTATTATCACATCCACATGCTCCCCACCAGATACAACTGCAAGTACAACAGGTTAGAAGAGATATCAGTATATTTACCATTATAAACATCTGATAAATCAGAAATTCATGCAACCAAGAAGAGAAATGAAACAGCCTGACACATATGGTTGATGGTGGTCAGTCACTTGGATGACCTGGCATACATTTAAGGCTCACCTAGATGAGCTTTACATGTCCTTAAATGCTCTCCATGCATAAAATAGGACCCCAAATACATTTCAAGCACAAATTACTTCAACAATTTAACTACAATAATTCAGGATTTAATATAACCAAATTCATTAGTTTTGCCATCTTCTGATATGCCCTATACCAAAATTTGTGAAATGATTATATCATTTCTCTTTTTCTCTTGGGTGGCGGGATTTGTATAACTCAACATATGTGGGGATCAGTATAAGCTGCACAACATCTAGAATGTCTATTCTACGTAATCACCAAGAGTCAACAACCATACTCATATAACTCAACATATGTGGGGATCAGTATGAGCTGCACAACATCTAGAATGTCTATTCTACGTAATCACCGAGAGTCAACAACCATACTCACCATGACTGTCAGGAAGCTCTCCCTCCTCAATCTCATCAGCTTCAGTCCCATCCTGAGCAACATCACTTTCTGTGTCTGCAACTTTTGTATCCTTGTCAGAAGCAGCCCCCTCAGATAATTGACATTGTATGAGAGATACGATTTTGTTCAGGTAGGATTCTTGAAACTTGACATCAAGTTGGTAATTTGCCCTCTCATCATTTTGTAAAGCAGTCAAAAAAGATTGTGCAACCTGTGGAAGAATGGATATGATACAGTTGACCTGGGAAAATACAAGTAAATAGAATTGGAACAAATTGGTACCTTATAAGCACACCACTGACCCAGTTCACCTAGTGCATAATTTATAGCCCTCAGCTTTTGAATTAAATTAGCAGCCCCATCACTTTCTGTTCTTTCAGAAACACCATAGACTTGGCGCAGCTCCTCCTTGGCCCCAGCATCTCTTGCTCCCATGAACTGCCATTTACTTCTTCTAGAGCTAGATTTTGCAGCTTCTTCAACTTCAGCTTCCATTTGTTTTATCTGCTCATGAAGTGACCATAAGCTGGCTGCTTTGTCATACTCCACCACAACTTCTGAGGGCATCGGTACGTGTTTCTCCAGCTCTTTACGGTCTTTAATGGTACAAACTATCGAATCTAGTTTACTTTCCAGATTACGAATCTTTATTGCACAATCAACTTGGCTGGAAACGCCTGAGTAGAACATAATCATGAGCAACATGTTGTGGCAGACTTAACGCAATAAAAAGGAAATTGTGACTACCTACAAAACTTTATTGATAAGATGCTTCTTCTAAGACAATTAACAGCTTGAAAAGAGAAGAATAGTAGCACATTAGAACCTTATTGTCACAATTACCCTTTAAGTTAACAGGAGAAGCAGTCATTCCAAATACAATTGGTCTCTTATCCTTTGGTGTCGTGTGATAGAACTCAGACATCACTAAAGAATATGGATGTTTCTTCACTGCATGATGACACTCATCCAGAATAAGGAGATTTATCGCTTCCATTTTTATTATGCTGTGCCTTAGAATGTTCAACAGAATTTGAGCTGTCATCACTAAAACCTGCAGTGAGAAGAAACAATTGGGTGAATAAGTGTATAAGCAGGCAACACCCAGGTGACAAGACCAAAAATAATTTTCTTGATGAATAACAAGACCAATAATAATGACAGAATCAATCACAGTCACAGAACCTTCAGTTTTGGATGCAGTAACCTTTCAATGAGGAACCAATATGCCTTGGACATTTTATCCAAATTCCATAAGAGCCCATCATAACAAGAACAGAGACAGATTTAAGACATCAATCACAGCAACAAGAAGATCATAGTGAACTTTTAATATGAAAACATGCAAATACGTATTGGCATGCTAACAAAGCCAATTTAGCAGTAAAACTACAAATGCTCAGTTAGAGGTGAAGGACAGCAGATGAAATGAACTAAATTTGAACCAATTCATGAATGAATTAAATTTGAGTTCAAGTCAATTAATTTCGATGAAATGATTCAGAAATCAAATTCAATACACTTCGCTCAAGATGAAAGAATTAGTATTAGAAACAAATTGGGTTGATCTAAAAAAATCTCTCTTTTTTTTTTCTTTTCTTTTTTTTTTCCCGAATAAGCACGAATTCAGATAGATATCAAATTTAGTATTCGGGTGGGGGGAAACATAAGATGAATTGCATTGAATATGTTGAGCATACACATGTGAGTATAGAAAAGCTACAAAAATATCATAGGTGCAGTGGTTAATATAATATAATTGTGTAAAAAAACATAGGTCTAAGCTTTTGGGCTAAGTAGTGTTCCAACATATTATATTATGATCTCACTAAAAAATTCCCCAAATGTACTTATCTCCCTAACAAGTGGTATCAGAGCTAGTAACAAAGTGCAATATGGTGAATGATAATAGTGCCTTTCGCACTTTGAGTGGTGAGGAAGGTGCATGGCATGGATAAAGCCCACATAACCTGCACAAGTAATCCTATGGACAATCTATAAGATTAATAAAGCTTCTATTCAAGGGGAAGGTAGCAATGTGGTAATAGACTTACACATGAAAGAGAGATGATTGAATACACACATATGAGAGTAGAAAGATTAAGATTTACATTAGAAAGATGTCATGTGTGCGAGTGATTAATATAATACTTCTATGAGTAATATTATCATTGTAATTGTTGATAAAGTAATAATTTAAAAAAAAAAAAACAAAAGCAAAAACAAAAAAAGGCACAACTCTAGAACATTGGAATATACAAGAGAATTCCCAAAAAAGAATATCAGCCAGATAATTATCAGAGACATTTTCAACATTAAACTTGAGTGAAATTTTTATGATGGTAAGTTAGTGATGATTAGGTTATCATGTTTGTATACTGAAAATTGCTGTTAGTGGAAAGTGAGGAGAGATGAACAATATTTGAAAGAAAAAAAAAAAGGGAATTATCCTTCCAGTAATAACCTTATTGTCACGGCAGAAAACAAGGCAGCAAGATATCATATTGAACCTACAACAGGTACTGTTGAAAAATATAACGGTTTTATGGTTGACACAAGGCATACCAGATTACAATCAAACTCTCTAATCCCCTGGGAAAAATCAAATAAATTTACTTTTAACAGGACCCCAATCATTTACTCTTAATTTGGGCTGTTGATTTCACAATCTTGATTAAATCCTAACTCTAAGAGCATCACAATTAATCTCACTTGCATGGCAATAATTTTATACAGGCATATAAACTAATTTTGTCCTAAGATATTCTCTTGAAAGGCAAACCCTGGTGTACAAGAGAAACACTGAAAAAAAAAAAAGGTATCTAAATTAGAAGACAGGAGGAAAAAAAAAAGAAAGAAAGAAAGAAGAAGAAGATATCTAAACTAAATCTTTACTAAAAACCCTTTTTCTTTTTGCATATGATATGCACACCTAGACTGCTAGTATTCTACAATAGCACAACAATGCAATTTACACTGTGTCTTTAAGGTATTGTGATGAAAGAAATTTTCCTTCCATTATATTAAATCTATAGGCATTTAAAGAATAGTTTTTTTAATCAACTTTCATCTTTAGTGTGCATACTTTGCTAGTTTTCTAAAATAAGGCAACTATAACCTTTCCCCTGTATCTGGCAAACTCAAACATTACCACTAGAAAACAGCAGTCCAAAAGATTTATTTTAATAAATTACATAGGAGCCTGCAAATCGCCTTTCAATAATTGAAGCTAAAACCTTATTCAAACATAAGGAGATTTCAAATAATATATGTGAATCATATCTCACCAAAATAGAAACCTCACCTGTTTTGCTTCGAACTCACGCTGCCATCTTCGAGCATCCCAGAAATCTTGACCCATTTCACCACAATAATGGCCCACTTGGAAACCAGTTCGCTCGCGAATAACTTCTGCTTGCTGAAACAAAGCATAACCAATGACATGAATTCATTTTGTAATGGATAGACACCATCATGGTTTAGTTGCAAAACAGAACATCATCAGTCTCCAAAATAGACTACCTGATAGACTAGCGGCACTTTAGGAACTAAAAACACAGCAAGCATTTTCATATTCTTCCTTTGTAAATCATTGGAAACACTTTTCATGAGAAGAACGGCAATGAGTGTCTTCCCAGCCCCAGTTTCAAGAAAGGCTATTGTATTTTTCTTCTTTGCCTGTTCAAGAACATCCAATTGATACTGTCTAGCATGTTCTTGGGGAATTTTTTCTTTTGGTTCCTCCTCAGATTTCCTCTCCGCCCTCGCATCGGATTCCTGGATTTTTTCATTGGCCGCCTTAGCTTCTTTGTTACGGTCGGCTTCCCAAGCACCTATGCGGAAAACCATGTCACCAGAACCCGACCTATCCCTCTCCCAATAACCCTTTGCCTCTCTGTCCCTCCATTCCCTATCTCTACCATCCCTCCTATTACTGCTGTAATGTTCTCTTCTCCTACCATTATCCCTATCCCTCCTATCAATCTCATCCCAATCTCGCCCCCTCTTCCTACTCAAACATCTTTCCCAATCCTTGGGGTGATTCTGCACTCTACTCGAGTAACACCTCTCCTTCTTGTAGTTACCAATCCTAGCCCTTTTACTAAACCTCTCTTCCCCATCCGCACAACCCCGCTTCTCAACCTTTTGCACTCCATTTTCCCTCGAGGAATTATCCCCCACCAGTGGCACCACTTTCTTTTCGGTAATCTCTTTGCTAGTGCCATCGGGCGGCGGAAATGAGCCCTCAGATGGGTCGACCTGGAACCACCCATCCACGCCATTGACGGCGGAATTAGAATCAGGGAGCTGAGGTAGAGGGACGCCGCCACCGTTCTTGATGCTCTCAAGTATGTGATCGATTCCACCGAAGAAATCGCTGACAAGGCCGTCCTGATTTCCAACGCTGTCGACCGAGTCGGGAACAGGACAAGTGTCGAAATCCACGAGGTCGCAGGGTATGTCCTCGCAGGCATCGAGCCAGTAAGACGGCCTCACATCGTCCGCCGATGACGCTCGTGTCAGCTCCCCCCCAACGCTTCCTGAAACCCTAGCCTCATTCTCCATTGCACTATAATTATTATCTCTTATCTATATTTTCCTATAAAAATAGCACTAAGAAAAAGCACAAACACAGAGCAATTTTGTGTAAATATAAAAAAAAAACAAAAAACGAGAAAAGGAAATCCAAAGTCACAGACACGAAGGAAAACACTCAACAACAACAACAACAACAACAAAAGGAACACCCCTGAAAGAAGACTCCTTTTTGAGAACAGGGCAGGAAGAGAGAGAGACAGACAGACAGAGAGAGCAGAGAGCAGAGAGAAGGGGGTGGATAGACCGTACGAAACACGCAAAAAGGGTTTGAGGGTTCAACAGGTACAGCAGCAGCAACAACAACAACAACAACCACAACCCTAAACCTCAGACTTTGTATGTGATTCCTTTCGATTCCACGGTCTATCAACTCCTCCTATTCTGCTCTCTTTTTTTCTTTTTTCTTATGAACCTCACGCGTGCAAACAACCTCTACTCTACGTGCTCTGTTTTTTTCTTTTTTGCTTTTTTTTTTTTTTTTGGCTTTTCCTTTTTCTCCCTTCTTATGGAGCGCCGCTCTGCTATGTTTTCTTTCTGCTCTGCTGCTTCTTTAAGCTACTTTCCCTAGCCGATGCGCCAAGAGAACCAGCAGAGCAAAGCAATCCACCATAAAACGCTTCCGTTCGGGTGGGTTTATGTTTTTGTTTCTTTTTTTTTGTTTCTTTTTTTTTTTTTTTTCGGTTATTTTAAGGTAAAAGAGAAGAAGGGCGGTGGGTTGGAACTTGGAACAGAACAGAAGCCAGGTGAAGTCGGTTTTGTTTCGTTAGAGTTCGAGCTCCAACTGGTTTTTCCAAGGGTAACTTTTGGGAAACTCCCGGTCAGACAGCCTGAATTCGGACATACAGATTCTTTACCGCCTATCAATTTATGCCACGTCTCCTATAAAATCTTTAACCCTGCTTTTCATGGATTCGTGGGGATGGGAGGGATTGCATGGATACAATGCCTTTTTTGTGGAAGCTTTTATTTTATTTTATTTAAGATAAATGCTAAAAACTCTCATCTTTTTTTTAATATGCAACACTAAAAATTATTTTATAAATCTTAAATAAATTATTATTAAAATTTGAATTAAATAATAATGTTTAATATCATGTCAAAAAAAAATGTACTTAAAGTTATGAAAGTGTGAGCATGTACGTTGCATTTTTCTTATCTTAAAATAAACCGTATAATAATGGATAACGACTAACTATAAAAAAAAAAATTGTTTGGAGTATTTCTTGGGTGGGTTTTTGGCTGGATGGTTCGGCTACTCAAAAATTGGCTTGGGGTGGCCAAACTATTTTTACCCGTTTTGGATAGCTTGACTATGGTTAAACCATGTACCCCTAAGGCCCCTGAGGTAGTTCATCAACTGTCTCTGCTGATTTTAGAGTGATTGTATTACTTCCAAACACTTATACTAGTGTTTCAAATTTGAGAGTAGTTGCACCATTCCATGCACTTAGAATGATTCAACCACCCATAACAACCACTTTTTGTGGTCTATACTTTGTTGCGGCAAACCAAAAAAAAAAGTATTAGATCCATCTCAATCTTGAAACAACTAACACAAACATGACTACTATTTGAAAGCCCACTTGCACAGTCCCACGGAAGGGATTGAAATCCCATTTAATACCTTTTTCTTTCCATTTTTTTAACTATTCAACTCTAAATGAACGGCTCAAATTATAACGACAAATAAAATGAAACTTAAAAAAAAGAGTTCTATGGGAGATCAAGCCATCTAAAGTAAGTGATTTGCACACCCCACAAATAGTAGCTTGCCATATAAGGTAAATGGTTTGCATACCCACAAGTACGAGGTTTGGAAATTGTCAAACTGGCTCAAGAAGAATGGTCAAATCATCTGTTGAAGTGGTTGAACCATGTTTTAGGAATAGTCAAATCATCTATTTTTGGCAATTCAGTCACCAACAATGCTTCATTAAGACCATCAATTTTTTTTTTTTTCACTTTTGCACCCAATCTCCCCATCCAGTTGTTTCCTAGCTACTCTAGTCGTGGAATTGGAATCCAGCGGGAATTAGAGTGGAAAGGAAGAAAAGCGGCAAGTCGTTCAAAAGTCAAATATGGCCAGATGTGGTGGACCGTCGGATTAGATTTATTCGGGATGAGCGGCGAATAGCGAATATTTTTATCCCATCCGATCTTACTCTGTGGGACCAAAAACGCAACTGGGGTTGGTGGCCGGTGAATGGTGATGGACTGCGTTCGTCGAATATCTCCGCCTGCTTTACTTATTATTATTATTTTGTTTAGTTACTCATTAAAATTCAAATACAGTAAATTACATTTTTTTTTAAATCTCCTTAAAAAAAAGGACTCCTGGTTCTTTTTGCTCGCTTTATGCCATTAGTAGAATAATATATCTCCTATTTTTTAAATCGACAAAAATTTCTTTTAAATCAGTTTAAATAAAATATCTTTTAATTTATTTAAAATAATACTAATTAATTATAAACATTTAAAAGTCATATTAAAAAGTTATATTAAATTTAGTTTAAATTAGTAAACTGTTATTAATAGCGTTACAAATTTAATATACCTTTTAAATTATTATAGACATTTTATATTATTTTAAATAGATTTAAGGATATTTTCTTCATACTAATTTGAAGGAAATTTATATCATTTTTAAACTACATTTTGTCCCAAGGTAGCTAAAATATCTTACACCATTAATCGAAGAATAATTAGCTAGAAAAGGCTTGTATTAGAATATTTGTGACACCCACCAACAAAACTCTTAGCCTAAATTTCACTTCAACGCTTTGAGCTAATGGTAATAAACTTATTCTTCGAAAACATATTTGAGAGAAGGTCTACTCCCTACTCATCCTCCATTCTCCGCTCCTATCATCATCTTTCCCTTTGGATTTTGTTTCTTTAGTCTTCATGTTTGTAAGAGTTCTCTGACCAGATCAATAACTTCGACCTCTTTGCTATGCGTTTGTCCACCTTCCACCGTATTGTGCCATTCATCTCATTCTCGGTTGCTGCTACTATTTATTAGTTGTTTGTTTTTTTTTTTTTTGGAATAAGATGTTTATTTTCTCTAGATCTGTCCTCATGAGCGATGATGAATAATTAGGTGTGTGAGGTTATTTCTCATTGCCTGGATAGTTCAATGTGATGAGTTATCTCTCACAATCAGTTTAAATAAATGTTGTTAGGAAATTTGGCTACCTATGTCTTAGATATAGTCTGTTCGAAGCATATAAACTCTTTTAACTGTATTTGTACATGAGTTAGCGGTGGTTGAAGTCATAAATAGTACTTGATTGTATGAATTTTTGTTTGTATCTATGACTTTGTAACCTTATAGCATGTGGCAAAGCTTAATGCTTTGTGCTGTAAGAGCTTTTTGCTCTGCTATGTAAGAGTTTTATGCTCATGATCTTTAATCAATGAAATTCTTCCATTTCTGTTAAAAAAAAATAGAAAAAGAATATGTGAACAAATATTCAATAAATCTTTCTCATATATATATTCATCGAAAAAATATATTTATGTTATGACTAATTTGCCCTTGATTTATTCCTATTTGTGAATAGTCTATCTCTTATATGGATTACATATCTCAAATGATAAATTGTTGGAGAGAGTTTTCTTTTAAACTGGGTTGGAGGAACTTCTTCCAACTCAGTTGATAAAAATGACATATGTTATTTGAATATGTGAGATGCACATATTTTTTTAATAGTAAGGATAAATTTGGAATAAAACAATATTAAAAACTTATGTGCATATTACATGTTATTAAAAAAAGAGACACGTGTTATTTTTATAAACTGAATTGAAGTAAGTTCTTCCAACCCGATTTGGAGGACAACTTTGGATTGTTTTCGTTCCAAAAATAGGATCAAGTGGATCATATTTACCTAAACAGGAGTACTTAACGCAAATTACCCTTAAACCTTTTTTTTTTCCCCTTGTGGGTTTTTGTCTTTTTGAGAAGTAATGATCATGGCATATTAGACTTTAACTATTGCATGAATAGAGAAACATATGAGGGTTTTTTTTCCTTCTAAAAAAGTATTTGAAGGGTAATTTATTGCTCAACAACCCACATACTTAATTGTAATTTAGTGCTCAATTTTCAACTAACCCTTTTTTTTCAGGACTAAATGGTCAATTTTCAACATATCTTTTTTTTTAAAAAAAGAGGAGATCATAAAGTCAATTTTAACTTCTCTTTTTCCTTTTCCCCTCAGTTGAAAAAAAAAAAAAAAATGATCTTACTTTTTCTTCAACATATCATATTATCAAGTTTATCATATCCTTTTTAGCGCAAGTCTTATCAGCATTCTTTTGCATTTTATCATGTTGATAATTTGTATTTGCGTGTTGAATTCGAATTGTAATGAAATTTGAGTATAAGACTATTATATTAATCATAATTGTACTCATTAATTTAAAAAAATTTAGACTCTTATCCCTCACATGTTAAATCCGTGTCCAGTTTGCATACATACTGTATAAAAAAAAAACTGTTTAACCCTACTTTCCACTCAAATCGTACCAAGATTTCAACATCACCTTTTGGTTTTATTAAGAAATTTCTAAGAACTTTGCTTCACTCAGTGACTCATAATTCAAATTGAGTTGATTGAGGAGAAAAAACGAAAGCTTATTTTATTTTATTTTATTTCTTTGGGAGCAGTATAATATGCTTTCTTGTTGCTACCAAATTCGAATAACTTCCCTTTTCTCCTTTATAGGAATATGCTATATTATTGCAAGACAATATATGGTTCAAAAGAAAAGCTTTACAAGATATATTGGTCCTTTAAGTTGAAATTTGGTCAACTAAATCATGCTTGATTGACTTCACAAGTCAAGGAAATTGGGAAACAGATGCAATATTCTCTAGATCCTACTGATCACAAAAAATGGGGTATTATTCTCTAGGTCCCCAACTTTCATGATCAGTGTAATTGCCAAGGAAAAAAGTTGTAGGAAATAAAAGAAGAGCCTCTGATTAATTAATTAACTGATGGAAGAAGCTCTAGCTACCATGTAACAGTGTACCAATTACAATTAAGCCCATTTTTAAAAGAGTAATGTTACACTTTACACTAATTTATCATATTTATGTTACATTGTGATTTATTTTAAGAAAAATTATACTTTACCCTCCAAATTAAAGTTTTACCCCAATTTTCAATTTAGCCTCAAATGCTTGAAAATTAGCGATGTACCTTAACAAAATATCAAAAATTCGCAATGTCCGTTAGCAATTTCCGTCTAATTTGACGAAAAAAATTGCTCATGTGCGTGCGAGGCACATGTTTTTTTCTTAACTTCCCAAAATTGCCCTTTATTTTTTGAAAGAATTTCAAAAATGCCCCTAATTAAATAAACCATAATCCGAAAAATAATAATAATAATAATTTGGGGGTGGCTATGGCCAAATTGAACTCAACCGAATATATATATATATTTTTCTTTATTTTAAAAAATACAATGGGAAGCTGGCCGGCCAGCCTTTACCAACCCTAAATCCATGGGTTGAACTTCAAATTTATGTTTTTGTTAAGCTGATTTTTTTTTTTTTTGAAATTAAATGAATATGCCCTTGGGCAAAAAGGATACTATATGCCCAAAAGCAATAGAAAAAAAAAAAAAATTCCAACCCACATCATAAAAGAAAGAAGCTTACGAAACAATTCATGCTTTTCCAAGAAAAGTTGATCCTACATAATTGGACCACTATATACCCACCACTTATCTCTTTTTCTTACACATTCTCTCTCTCCAATAATAGAAGAACCTCTAATATTATCTATGCCAGCATAAGCAACAGGAGTTTCAGTTTCATATATTATTCCTTATTTATTTATTTATTTATTTGTAATCTCACTCCAGTCTCTCATCACCACTAATAGTCTAATAATTAATTATAAAATTAAGTAGCTAGCGTTCCTTCAAATTCTTCAATGTATATCGACAAAGAAAGTAATACGAATTCAGGTGTGTTTGACGTAGTGATTTTATAGATAAAAAGTATAATTTAAAAAAAAATTATAGACAATTGATCGTTTATGATTGCATTTTTAAAAAATTATGATTATAGACAATGCAGTGTTTTTTTGAAAACGCACAATTTTAAAGGCCAAATTGTAATTTTTGTCATATGTTTAACTGCGTTTTTAAAAATCATATTTTAAAATCGCATATTGTAAAATCGCTATTTCTAAATTGAACCTTTTGAAATCACAATTGCCTACATGAACCCTAAGATATATAATATTATGTAAGATAGGATTTGTTCAATGCTATACATATGTCCATGACAACCATTGAGATATTGGATCTAAGTTCATCAATTGGCTCAAATTAATGCACGAGTATCAGAAGGAGACCAGGACTACCATTAAGCTAAAACTTCAACTGGTTTACAAAAGTTAAGGAATCGATAACTTAACTTTTGAGGGTAGAAATTTTGTGAATGTGTTAATGATTATAAAACGTGTAATTATAATACATGCAATAATGATACCATCGACAAGGATCCTCTCCATTTCAATTGAGATTTAGATGATTTATTTTATAATTAAGATTTTGCTTTGTTGTATCTAATAGTGTACATTGTGTCACATCATTTAAAATTTCAAATGATGTGAAAATATATTGACCATGTGGCAACATATACACCATAATTAAATCTATGAAACTTGATTTGGACCATAAAATGAACACTTTCCATTTCACTTGAAATTGAGAGGATGATCCTAGCATGGAGTGAAATAGGATTCTTCATTAATTTCATGTTAAATGGAAATGATATATGGTTAAGATTTTGTTTTGTTGTATACAAAATAGAGAGGATTTGAAAGAGGAGATTACACCATAATCAATAAAAATAAGGGATTGATTGACAACCCCATATGTATGCTAATTAACATCTCATTATATATATTATTCATCTGTTAACTCATATATATACACACACACATGTTTTCTTCTATATTTACCTATTATATCAAGGTATTGAATCAACAAGAGATCCCGTCTGGGTCTTGTTAACTTAATGAATCTGGACAGCTCTAGGTGAAAAATATATGTCAGCAAGCTAGCATACAAAGAATTATAGTGCCATATTTAAATGCAACAAAATAAAATTTTGGTCGTAAAATAAATCATCATCAATATTTCACATACAACAAAACAAATCTTATCTTAATCTTAAAATAGACCCCTCCATTTCTGATCCTATTCCGGAGCATGATGATACATATAAACACAGTCTACTATTTAGCCCAAAGAAATGGCTCATTAATTCAGTAGCATCAAGCAAAAGAATTTTACTTAAACCCCGGCCCAACTTGAAGTGAAAAACCCTTCAATATTAGCTTTCAATGCAAAGCAGTACCCTTGAATGCAAATCAAGAATCTAATACAGCCGTCTGTTTGTTAGAGGAAAAACTTCATAAAATCATGTTAAATATTTATGATCCCAAATGGCATGATCGATCTGATGTAAAATCGTTGCCAATTACTGGTGCATTGTTTAGAAATTTGGATCATCAACCTCATAATTACTTTATTTTTCTTAATTTCTTAATTAGATGGTTGTTGGTAAATAGAACAACTAATTAACCAATATAGCTGAATCAGTTAATCCATTTGACCTGAAATTTCCCTAGCTTGTAGAGAGATGATGTCCAATAATGCCTTGAACAAAAATATTGATAAGTTTTTTGGGATTCAAAATACTAATTTCGGTAGCATATATATTGGATGATCATTATGTGTAAGAATGAGATGATATGATTGACAAGACAACCGTAGTACGTACTTAGTATGACAGTACTGCCTTTGCACTGTTAAATTAAGCAAGCATCATCAGTGGATTAATTGTGTGGTACATCTAGTAAATTTTTCAGCTTACGATCGAATACTACTGTTGCTTATGATAAAGTTTCTTTAATTCTCTCATCTGAACAGTAGACAAATCTTCAAACCATTGTTAATAAAGGAAACATTTTCCCTACTTGAGAACCATCTGCCATCAAGAAAAGCAGTATTAAAAAGATCCTCATCATTGAAACACAATGAGAAATAAGAACATTTTTGGCATTTTCTCATTTTCATGAGTTTTCTTTCTTTCTTTCTTTCTTTTATTATTATTATTATTATTATTATTTTATTTGGCTGTTCTTGTTTCCCAATAATGAAGGATCCTCTACTCAAATAAGTTAAATCATTGTCTGCAGCTTATATATGTACTCTTCTTGGTTCTCAATATATAACTAGTTGGTGAATGTTCCTTCTCCCCCAAAAATATTTGCAGAACTTTCCGAAATTGTCACTTATATATATATATATATATATAGGTGGAATCCATCACATTTTGCTTCTTTGTATGTATTATTTAAGCTTACTGTTTAATTATAGTGGCAGTACTATTTTGCATTAATTAGGTTTCTTTTTGGGCTTCCCACATGCACATATATATATATATATATATATATATATATATATATATATATACTTTCTAAAACCCTTCTTTTGTTTCACATTCCATTCTATTAATTAGTGCTTACTTCTAGCTAGAATCCTTTTACCACATTATAAACGCGTCATCTATATGTTATTTCAATGAAATTTCTTTACATTTAAGTTGGTTAAATAAGGTAAAAAGATCTTGAGGATTCTGATCATGTGATACAAGGAAATAGGATAAAGAAATTATGAGGATTCAAATATACTTTATACATGATATATCCAATATCTAAGATGAGAGCATAAGATCCAGTCTTGGAATAAAGATATATAAAATATATAGAAGAAATTAAGAAGAGATGCAATTTTATCATGAAAATATATAGACAATATAAACCCTTTGTCTGTCTTTGTAACATGGCTACAAATTGATATCAAGACTTTTTATTGGCTTAAGTACTGTGTTAAATAATAAACTTAATTTTAATAGTTTCTAAGTTTTTTCATATTCTTGAAAGTAATTAAGTAATATTTAGCGTCTCGATGAGTTTGTGTTTTAGCTTTTCAAGCATGTGGGAATTACATGGGATTCATTCCATATGTGGGTGTTACATGCCTGGATCAAGTTACATGAGAAATGCTACATACTCATCTACTATCCTACTCTTATACCATTGAGTTGATATCGTAGTTCTCATCATTCTAATGATATGTGAGTGAGATGAGAGATGAATATTTAGAATTACTTTGGTCAAGTAACATGAAATTATGCTACATGTGGGATTTACTTAGAATTTATGAAAGTGAATAAGCTAATGTTGGAAGCTATAAGGATTCTCATGTAGTCTATAAATATGTAAGCAAGTAAGTCATTTTGATCAAATTGATCATTAAAAAGACTCAAAGTCCTCTACAACTACAAGTGTTTTTTTTCTTCCCTTTCCATTCTTGCTCTCTCTCTCTCTCTCTCTCTTAGTGTGTGAGTTCTCCAATTTTAAACAAACTAATCAATCAAATCAAGCTTCTTGAATTAAAAAAAAAAAAACCCATCATTCCTGTAGAAAATGAACCAAATTATCCTTTCTTATTGCATAATGTCTTATACAGAATGAGAAGGAAACCCACGTTAATTAGTCAAGAAGAGTACTAGCTAGTACTATATTTTCTCATGCTTAATTAACACAAACATATGGTGTAGTACGTTAATTTGACCTACTTGAATCTTAATATACATACTCAGATCAACATATATAACACAATTGGATTTTGAAAGATATATATGGATATAATAAACTTGTGCCAAATTCTAATAGCTAGAGTACTACTCAAGTCTCAGGATACGAGCCTTACATTATTTGAGGAAAATCCACACTTTATTTCAATACGAAGGATCTTTTGTGCCCATATATATAGACGTCCCCCCAGCTACAGCTAGATATATAACAATGCTGCTATCTGCTCAAGAGAAAACATGAATCACCAAGGTAAAAACAAGGGTAATTAATTACTCAAATTACAATATAAGCAAATAAATAAATAGAAATCTAATCAAAAGTAGGAACAAGAATACAGATACTACCTTTCTACAGTACTGCTGCAACTTTCGGCGCATCACTGCAAAGCGTGCCTAACTAAGCAGCAGCGGCAACAGCAAGAGCATTAAACTAGGAATAGTATCATACAAAACAACACAGAGAAAAAGAGAGACACTGGATATATATGGCGCATGGCAAAGCCTAATTAACCCTAACAAATATATATGAAATTAGATTGATATTTTGTGTTTTTGTATTGTACCCAATTGAAAGATTTCAACTTTACAGTTGAAAATGGAAGCTTTAGATGATTATCTCCAATCCCTTTCAATTAATCCTTCTTTTTTTTTTCCTAGATTCAATCTCCAAGCAAATTACATATATGGGTCGAGAAACGCAAGCCTCGTGATTCACTGTGTTCTTTCTTCTTTCTTTCTTTCTCTGAATGCTCTCAGGAAAAGTCAAATGAACCTTTTCCTTTCTTTGAAAAGTCGGTTGGAATTGTCGGCTGTGCGGTGGCGGCGGCGTTGCGTAGCCTTAATTGGGGAGGCGGGATGGATGATAAGGATGGGAAATAAGGCGAGAGCGGTGCCGTTTTGACATCTGGTTCTTCCGGTATGCTACATTCCATGTTTACGCCGAATAGCCTGAGGCGTTTGGCAACAGTTTTGCCACGATGTACGGCGGGAACATGATCATCTTGATCGGCTAATTGTGGAACTGCTACAATTCGATCGTGTGGGGCCGTTGGATGATGATGATGATGATAATAAGGATGATGATATTGATAAGGATCATGTCGTGGCACCGACACGGACACCGACACAGAAGAGGGCAGGGAATAGAGTCTGGTAGCCCATCGAGGAAACGGTGGCTGATTTGGCAGCTTCAATATGGGATTCAGTGCATCGATCGGCCGGCGCCTCCAATCGATGTACAAACGGTTTTTAGCAAACTCCCCCACGCCGCGCTCAAACGAGACGATGTCGCCGGCATCGAGCTTCTTCTCCTTGACGAAGCGGCTCCACCCTTTGGTCATCACATAGCTTTGGCTGCTGTTCCAGTAAGAATATCTGAACCGCCAAGACTTGCCATTGCGATCTTCGAAGCTCAGCAGCAGCCCATTCTCGGTGGCTGCCGAGGAGGAGGCAAGGGGGAAGTACTTCTCAGCGTGCTGCTTCGGGATGACGAGGCGGTTGAGCTTCCCTACATCGCTCGGAGTCACAACCTTATCAAACATATGCTCTCTCTCAACAATTACAGCAGCAGCACCGCCGGCAGTGGTGCCATCAGCTTCATCATAATAAGCATTATTTGATAGCGAGAAATCCATGAGCTGTAGATTGCCGTCGGCTGGTGCAGCTGCTTGATCATGGGATCTGAACATCTGGGGCGGAGGAAGAAAAGCTTTGGAGTACTTACTAGAAGAGGAAGAAGAGCAAGGAAGAAAATGGAGCTGATGATCTTGTTGTTGTTGTTGTTTGTCAGAAAACCCTTTTTGTTCTCTCACAAAATTCATGATTTTAACCTCCTCCGGTCCTTATATTATTCAGGCAGGATCTCTGGAATGGAAAGACAAGCCAACGCCCCTAGAGCAAGTATTTACAAGGAAAATTACAAGGTGGGTCTGAGACATCTCAAGTTGAAATAGGTAGACAGAAGTATTTAGAAGCAAGCAAGCTAGGTAGCTAGCTAGCAAGAGCTCACCTGCAACTGCAAATACTCTTGTTTCTTGATCTAAAGATTAATGTCCTCCCAGTACACGTCCAAGATATCATGATGTTCAGTAGACAGAACAAGGGTCGGTGCCTTCTTCTTTGACCAAGAAACCCTTGAACCCTGAACAAGACAAGCCATGGACGAATCAACAAGCTGGTCAAGTTGTTGCTATTATTGACCTAATTAAGAGTATATGTAGAGAGAGAGAGAGAGAGAGAGGGAGAGAAAGGGTTGTGGTTTTACTTAGTTACCACCTCATTTCCTCCATTTTGGTTATTGTTCCAAGACTAAGAGTGGAAAGAGAAAGTTTGTACGTAGCGGGGGGATGGAGGATGCGGTTAATTTTGGGTCATGTGAAAGGAAAGATTGTCCTTTTTTCTTTTTTTTTCTGGGTACTACTTCTCTCGATCAGACCCACCTCACCCTCTTCTCTTCTAGAGGGAATTTCTTTTAATTGTGGTAAATTTGCACCCACATACAGTAGCGCAGTGATTTATTTACTTTTTTTTAATTATTATTATAGAAATAGGCCAGTTGGAAGAGAGAGAGAGAGAAGGCATGTGTTGATGTTCTAGGGTTGTAGGTTAATTAGTTAGGTTCTGAGTTTTTTGACTTTTGGTGTCATTGATTGTGTGCTGGTCCTGCTAGTGGGGAAAGCCAACTCTATTAGGAGGATCAAACTGACCGACCTGCACGCGCCTCCTTTTCCCTTCCTTCTAGTGCCAAAGATTCCTAGCTTGTATTTCAACACCCATTTAACATTTTATTTATTTCATACTTAATTAACGTACCCAATAAGTCTACTATGTCACATGTGTCATGTGTGTGTTTTGAAGAGTGATTACCGTGAGTGAACAGTAATTTATGTCGATGTTAAAAATATTATTTTTTTAAAAAATTACTGTTCATTTTTTAGAAAATGATATTTTATATTTTTTTAACACCGGCATGAGTTACTGTTTATTCACACCGGTGTTACGATAATCACTACTCATGTGCTTTATATGTATCTTGATTAGTAGACGAGTTGAAACAAATATATGTGATAATTAAACTAAATTGGTGGTCTACTAATATATATATATATGTTTGTGTGTGAGTCATCAATTGCCCAAGTCTAGACTATGATAATTAAACCAAATTGGTGGTCTTATAATATATATATATATATATATATATATATATATATGTTTGTGTGTGTGAGTCATCAATCGCCCAAGTCTAGACTAATTAATAGTTTCGTTGAAAATCACATGGAAATCCGGATGAATTTTTATTTAAATATAAAATCTAAAAGGGTACCTATGTTTGGTTGGCACGAATGGATTTAGGAATGGAACAATTGTTTCTCTTAAATAATTATTTTCATATTTGATTCCTAGAAATAAAATAGCTCTAATATATATATATATATATATATATATATATATTTAGGCACGAAATCTATTTGTATTCATCAGCCAATGCCTCAATTGAACCTTTGAGGGGTGGTCGACCATCATCCAACCCAGCCCATCTTTGACAAGCAGCTCGCCTAGTCCACCGACCACCAGCCATCGTCTAACCAAGTCCATCGTCCACCAGCGCGGGGTGGTCGGGCACTACTCAACCCAACCATTCGCCAACCACCACCCAATCATGCACACTATAGGCCATCACCTGTCTCAACCTACCATCAGCCCTATCTATTATGGTTTATTGTGAGCAACCATATTCAGCAGGCCTCCATCATTACTAGCCACTTTCTCAGGAGGCCTTCCACCGTCATGACTAGCCATTCTAAATGAAGGTAGTCAGCACCCATAGTGAAGATGACTAATGTGAATGTGAGTAGTTTTTTTTTTTTTTTTAATTAGAGAAATATAGTTTTTTGGAATATTATTTTTATAAGGGTATTTTGAGCAGGAATCCGGTTGAAATGAAATTTGATTCTATTCTAATTTTGAATTTGTGAAATTCATGTGTTGTCACAAAACAAATGAATAGGAATAGTCATTTCATTCTGGTTTTTTGTATTCTTAAGTAATCATCATTCCAATGTATCAAACATAAGCTAATTGTCTCAAAAATTTATACGTGAAGTACATAATTAATTAATTAAAATTAGGGTTAATAGACCAAATATATACTCAAACCAATTCAAATCAGAAAAAAAGAATCTGGAAGCCTAGAATTCGGGTTAGAATGATAAAGCTCGATTGTATTGATTGGGTTTCTAGCTTTCATATAGAATATAGAATAATAATAATAATAATAATATATAGTAACAATAATTCTACCGTACGTGCTACTATATATATATTGTACCAATTAAAACCAAGCTCTCCACTCTAAATATCTAATACGCACGGGTTCAAAGTAAGTGTACGTATCATATATATATATAGTCATGCCATTGCCAGGTGTAATTAATTTCCTTGCACCAACCTTTAAAGGCCTAACAACCAGCATCACTTGTTTCAACATTTTGAAGGCTGATCTTAAAGTAATACATATCTATTTTTGAATCACAAAATGTTTATATATAACATCCAGGACTTAATTTCTTACCAAGGATTAAAATTGCTGTGGCTGCATGTAATGACAAATAATGAGGCTGAAGACCAAAAAACCACGTGGGTTTGAAAAGTTTGAGATTGGCTAAGAGCAAGATATAGCCTTATATCATAATTAGATGTAGTAGATGTGTGTGTTTAACACGAAATGATCATCTCAAAATTTCTTGCATGTTTATTATCTTTCTTTGTTTCTACCTTTCCTCTCCATATTTTATTATTCTTCATAAATGTTTACAAACATATATACACTACACGTACACATGAATCAGATCCGAGGTACCAGATCCGATAACCGGCCCAAGTGGGTGATCAGCACACTCACCACATGTGTAAATAAAATTTGGGTTACCTATCAGCCGCTATCTCCGGCAACGATTCTCCATTGTGTACGACGTCTTCCACCGTCTCTTGTTGGCTTCACCAGATCGAGTTCACATCTGAATTTGGTTACACGTTACGTACACCTGAGTTGGCCTTATCCGAGCTCACCTAAGTGGTGATTTAATTAACAGTTTTATTGATAAGTGATTGGGGTTATTAATTATTACAAACCAAAGATTCATTGAGAAATCATTCTTGTGTCCCTCCAAAAAATGAGGTGACTTTTAAAATTATCATTTGATCAAAATCCAATAATAATCAATTACAAGTCTAATAGTGATTTTAAGAATCATATATATCATTATTAGATGGACACAAAATTGACTTTTAACGGTATAGATGCATGGCAGACAAGTTAGGCTAATAATTGCCTCGTTTCATAGCCCTTTAACGTGTAGTGCGTAACTAGGTAGTATTTCTTTTTTTCTTGTTTCAAGGTGCAGTAACTAGTAAGATCTACAGCATATGATGATAAATAAGTTATAACATGAAAGGGAAAGATCAGTTGAAGACAAAATACGAGTAAATGAAGGCATATGATAGCAAAGTATTTGCACAAAGACAAAACTTTGAAAAAGAAATCCAAGGCAGGCATGAATAGGTTGGGACAAAGGCAAAAAATTGAAGAACATGGCAGTAGTCATGGGTGGGATGAGTGGATCTTAGCCCTCCAGCACAGTGCAGCCCCAGGACCAAAGTAATGGGAAGTACAAGGATAAAGGCATAGGCCATGCTGTGATTGAAAGCAAAACTGGAAAAAGCTAGCATGTGAATGAGATGTGTCATGTGTGCTATGGGTTATTTATGAGCTCCCCATTCATTTATTATACATGTATATATATATATATATATGTATATATATACACACACAGGCAATTGGTAACATTCTGATGATGAGGAAATATCAAAAATGAAGTCCTGATCATGAAGAAGAGGTGCATGCATGGTGGCATATGGTGCATCCCATTCCCATGCCACTGCCAAGTGCCACCGGCCTCTCCTTAAAGCGAAGGCTATTAATTAATTATGAGAAGGGCTATTGGGGACCTCTGGCCCTCTGTTTCATCATTTATGATCAGATGAGAGCAGCTCATGCACTCCCTTTGATATACTTAAGGCTATTTTTGCGTAAAAAATTAGTGATCTTTTTGGTATTATACAGTAATTGGTAAAGCCACAGGGCTATGGCCAGGACCACTTCTTAGAGACAACCCTACCAGACTCTTGCATGCATAACCAGACACCCGATCCAGTTGGACATTATCCTGCTTCATAATTCTTGTGCTGGCCTTTTGTCTCCTTCTCTCTCTCTCTACTCTGATACCAATATCATTTCTTCACAATGCCACATGATTTCCATTTTTATACTACATTTGTTTACCATCTCACTGTTGTATAATACTGTACTATAAATAGTCACCTTCTTGATACTCCCACTAAGCCCCACTTTTTTCTTTGAATCGAGATTCATGTCCGATCCATTTAATTAAATAAATTTTGAACTGTCTTACCACTTACTCACATAGATGATCTCACATACTCCCATCAAGACACTTTTTGATTTGAATATGGATCGATGTTGTCAAGAAAACCCACTTGTCTAAATAAATTTTGGAGATAAATGCAAAATCAGTCTATGTGGTTGATTTAAATTACAAATAGCCCCTATCGTATCAAAATGAATTTAGAAGCCCTTAATTAGGGTATGCTAAAAAAAAATTAGTCCCCAAGTCAAATTTTGTAAAAATATTTAATGGATTATGTTAAGTAACATGTCAACGCCAATAAAATGACGACACTTGTTACTATTAATAAAAAAAATATAAATATATAAAACTAAAAAAATTATTATTTAAAAAAAGAAAAGAAAAGAAAGGAGTAAACCCCTAGATTAATTTTTTGTTTTATATATTTATATTTTTTTAGTAAGAGTGACATGTGTCATCATTTCGTTGGCGTTGACGTGTCACTTAACAGAAGCCGTTAAATATTTTAATAGAATTTAACTCTAGGGACTATTTTTTTTTTCTTTTTTTTGGCATACCTTAAGAACTTCTAAATTCATTTTGATACGAAATTGAACAATTTGTAATTTAAGTCGATCACAAATACTAATTTTACATATATCTAAATTTTGAGTTGTCTGTATACCTATATATTCAGACGAATGATATCTCACATGAGCTCCGGAAGGATTCTTAAAAAACAGAATATATACATGATAAGATAGACAAACGCATAAAGGCATCCCTTTGCTAATGATGGCATATAGGCAACAATCTAGGACTTGGTGGCCATAGTTGTAGGTGAGGATTAAATAATAAATTGGAAAAATGTAATGAGTGGGGGTATATTCTTCATAGTGGGGCCTTTATGTAAGGGAAGGGGGACACAAGAAAATCAAGCAGAGAGGTGAAAGGGAAGTTGATTCAATGGGGGCGTGATTACCCAAACAATTCCTTTATGAAATTTATGGGTGAGCAGTACTGGGGTGCTGCATTTGGAGCAGCAAGCATACTATTATTCAGATCCACCCCATCTCGATCCGTTTTTATCCTCCAATAAAGTTTACCCCCACACTAATAGTATCCTGTGTGCCACCACCCTTTGCACTGAGAAACAGTTGTGCCTGTCTGGCTGTGAAGTCGCTTTCCCTCTTCAAAATATGACACCCTACACATAGCTACCTCCCTCTTTCATTTTTATTTTCTCTCTTTTCTTGCTTTTCACTGCAAATATCATACGACTGCCATTAGTGTAACTTACTTATATTTATATGCCAAGCTGTAATGGAGATTACGGCCTATAGCCCATACTTTTCTTTTAGCCTTTGCTTTACAGGTTTCAAGCTTTCATGGGCCTCTTTTGTCTAAACATGTTTTGTTTCTTTGGTCGGGTCTAAATATTGTGAAAGAATTCTAGTATAGGCTATAGCTTAAACATTATTTAACTACATTAATTACTGTTGTGGTCCTCCACTTCAAACAATATTAATGCATTAATTATTAGTTTTTTTTCGTTTCTCTTGGACGTGTCTTTCGATCTTTGAACTACTCTTCAACAAGATCATAACAAGCTAGGATAAAAAAAATCTTCTTTGATAGTGTTTGGTTTTATATTGGGTAATTCAGTATATCAAAACTAAACTTAGTTGGTTGTGAGTCTAAGTTTAATGGTTAAGTCGGGACTTTAATGGGTGTTCAACTGCATGCTTAAAAGTGAAAAACAGAAGCGGCCATCTATGTAATTAAGTCAGAGTTTAAGTTAAGAGTATTTTAGTTAATATGTAGCACTACATTGGAATCATGTAGTAGTAGGTCTCTATTGCAGTAGAACACCATATCAATAAGGGGTTTATCTCCACCAATTGTAAGCCTATTTTAATGAGAAGTAATCAAAAGTTTGAGTATTGTAAATTTAACATGTATTTTGAATAAATGTGTTATCTGTTATTACACCTTGAGAGGAAAAATAATTTCATTTTGAAAATAGTTCCAGGGACAAGCTTAAGGCACCTAATATTTTAATGCTGAAATCATGCGTACTGTATAATAAATATTTGTATTTCATAATCGTCCTTAGTATGGTCTATCCGTACCCTTCCTACTTCATAGTAGGACTTGCACGTACATTTCGAGAGACCTCTCAAACAACACTAGTGCCTCCAATGAAGTACAATAGCAAGTTACCACAAGTAGCCCAGCCATATATCTGAACATTTTAACCCGTTGCGTGAACAGTACATGAGCGCTCGCTACTACAGTATGCGAGCACTTATAGACCAATCGCCAGACTATTAGACAATACCCAATCATACACTTGAGCATTTTTAACCAGTTGTGAACAGTATATGAGTGCTCGACACTGTAGTACATGAACACTCACACCTTTTCAAAACTTCTCTTGCAACACCTTTAGCTTTTTCCCCTATATAAAACCACCCCCTCTTGACCCCTCAACCTTATTTTAGCCCTTGTTACTCTCTAGAGTTGTTGTATTAATGTTGTTGTGAGCCTTGAGTGTTTCCTTGGTGTTTTTGGAAAATAATAAGAGAGTTTGAAGCCATGCATGCTATCTTTTAAGTTAATTTCTTGACCCTTCGTTTAAGCCTTTTTAATTGTTGTTGCTGATTTCCTAGTGTTACAAGTTTTAAAGATGACAAGCTCTTATACCCATCTTTTTAATGAAACCAAGAAATGCTTTCAAAAGGATTTTAAACACCTATTTGATTCATTGTGTTGTGTTTCTTTTTTTGTGATATATGTGTTTATTTTGCGCTTAGGGAGGAAAATATCAACCCATAGCCTTGGATAGAAGCCTAGGACCCATTTTAGGGGATTCTGGCCAAACCCTAGCTCCCTGGCCGAACGCTTGCTTGAGGGAGCAAGCGCTCACCCAGAGAGCGGGTTACACACCCCTTAGCCCTGTAAATGTGTACAAAGGTTTTAGTAGTCTCTTTTCGTTAGATGGAACCTTGTACAGTTCTTTAAGTACTGTTTATAACGATGAATCGTGTTTCGTTATAATAGGGATTCGTGATGTCAAAGGACTTGAGCGAGCAATTGAGGTAAGTAAACACTTACGAACACTTTTCTAAAAACGTGTGATATGTTAGTTGACTAAGCACGCGTATAATATAATCATGTCTAAATTTTTGTAATAACTTAGTAACTACCTTAATAACTGGTTGATAAGATGTATTGTATGATATAGTACATCGATACATGTGATATAATGACCATGAGCTTACTATATATAATTAATTATATGGTTAAATGTGTGTGTTATATGGGCATTGGATTCAATAGTTGTTTCATAACCGATGCAACCTCTATGGGCGATCATTAATAAGACATACATCATTAGTAGTGTGGGCTACCTAAGGTTGTATTCAGTCAAGCTACTAGTGTTATGGACAGTAGCATATAATGGTCAGGGTACCGGCATTGTGTTACAGGTCCCTTGGGACAGCGCCAACCCTACTGAGAATGGATAATATATTGGGTAGACCATATAAAATAGTTATGACCTATAAAGCAATAATTTTATGCATTAAAATACTCAAGCAATTGCCGTCGGGAGTACACCACCCTTTATCAAACTAAAAGATATTTTCAAGGTGTATTAACGAAGACAACACTCTTTTTCAATGTTTATCAAAACTGCACGTTTATTTATGTTTAATAATAATGAGTTCATGTCATACCCAATTGTGAGGCTTATTTACTAAGTCGTTAGACTTAAGCGGTTGTTACTCTTATAGGGAGCTTGATCCTAGAATACAAGAATGGTATGGTTGTCACTACATATACTGCTTAAGAAAGACCATGATGTTACCAAGTTTGCTTAATATTATTGTTAGTTGCTTTATGTCTTTAAATTGAGGATTATACTTGTTCCTCTAATGATTTATAGACTTCTCATATTTATTTCACTTTCCTATGCATTAACTCTGATGATGCTTAGAGGGGGCGATTCTCCATTTAGCCACCAGTTGGTTCAACTAGGGTAATTGCTAGTAATCCTACCAGGCTGGTTAATGCCAGTTTTGGGGGTGTTACACAAATGGTCAAATTGAAGTGGTAAATTGGAGTTTGGAAAATATGTGAAGGAGTTTAGTTGAGAATAATCTAAAGTAATGGGATCTAGCTCCACCATAGGCATGGTTTGCTTACAACTGGTTTAAGAATAGTACTACTCAGGTGAGCCCTTTTGAGATAGTGTATAAGTAGAACCCATCGAAGATATTGGATCTTGCGCCTACTCAGAAAATTGGTCGATTAAGCATCAAAGTTGATGGCATGGTAGATTATCTCCAAAGAGTTCATGACCAGGTGAAGAAATTGATAGAAGACAACAAAACCAAATGCAAAGCACACTTCGAAAGCTACAAGTGCAAGGTAACTTTTAAAGTTGGTGATCTAGTTTGGGTTGTACTTACTTGTGATTACTTTTGTGTCAGTGAGTATAATATGCTGCAAGAGAGGAAGATTGTGTTCCGTTTGGGGGTGATATTGTCGCAATTAAAAATTTGGGAGGACATTATTAATTAGGTAGTAGTTTGAGGTGGGTATGTGAACTTTATCCTTATTTATTCAAACACAACATTAAATACCATATATTGGAATCTAGAACCACATAGGCAGAAGATAAAGAAACTCTTGTAGGATATACTTTGGTATTGCCTCTAAAAGAAAACTTATGAAACAAGTTTTCTCTCAAAACTCTCAAATCTTCGCTCCTAATTGATAGGGAGAGGAACGAACCTCCTCCTCTTCCCCTATCTTGATGTTACCACCACTGACCTTCTTAGAGTGGTACTGCCTATCCTTTATTGCTTTTTTTTTTTTTTTTGAAGATTGGATCTACATATATCCATCCATCCATTCACCGTTGTCATCCATGCGACTCCACTCCACCTTCATTGGCATGCTCTCTTCCACCCTATAGCTTTGGTCCCAACGGGGGTACCACACTTGTCTACTTGGTGCGTGTAAGCTACACGCGCGTGCCACCATTATCATGGGTCTTTTATAGTAAATCCATAATCCCATAACCCTTTTTCCAAAAAGCCTTTTGGTATTTCAAATTTCTCATATCCAGATTTGAGCTTCAACATAATTCGATCCGGTTGGGCTTTAAACTTATAGTCCCAGAAGGAGATTCCGCAACAGTTATACATATTCCTCTTAGTCTCTCTAGTCTCTTTGAAAGCTGGTCAATAGGTAAGTGATCACATGGAATTCTCTTAGTAATATTCATCATGGGCCACGGCCATCACCGGCTGCATTCTTGCTCGACTTTCACTTTTGTGGTCTCCCTCTAAAATAGTTGAGATGGTAGTTACACGTACCTAGAGTGGGCTTTTTTGTTGATTTGCTTGTATTTTGTTTTCTGATTTTTATTGTTGCTGTTGTTTGTAATTCGTTTAATAATGTTGTACTTAAAAAAGAAAACCATATAATTAAGCAGGACAAAAAATGTGACTTCCCACAAATGTATGAAGAATTAAGGAGATGTAGTGATCGAGTATTCATACATGCTAGCTAGCAGCATGATCATAACGTAACATGTGAAGATGCCCTCTAGCCTCTAGCCTCTAGCTAGGTAGCCTATTGCCTATAGCTACCTAGCTACTTTCTTCGTGTGTTACGTTGCATATGGATATATATCTTAATCATGATCCTTTGTGATATCGTGGTGGTCCAACTAAACTTTGGTATACACATATATCATCCACCAAAAGAAAATAAACCACAAAATGATATTAAAAAAAAAAAAAAAGGTTTTGTAATGGTACGTACGTATCATCTGGTGGAGGTTACCGTCAAAAACTTAAAAACATAAAATTGTGGCTCAAATATGTTTTTTATTCATTTTTTTTACGCAATACAAAACACACTTTTATTTTATTATTATTATTCTCATTTTGTTGGTTTACTATTGTCAATCAACTTTTAGATTTTTTTTTAAAAGAATAATTTTTAATCCTACACTCATATTTCATTGAGATGATATGATAGTGCTTATTAACTGTTAATTGGAGCAGTCTTTATTAATAAAAAAAGAGTCAATAATCATTTGTCACATTAATTCAATAAAATAGGGGTAAAATAAGAATGTAGTATATAACATTAGTTTTAAAAAAAAAAATTCAAGAGTTTATTGACAGTGACATTAACAAATTAAGTGAAATAGTTAGGAACGGAATGATGAGGTATTGGGGGGCTAAAGCACCCCCTGTATAGATGTTTTCCCAAAATTTTAAAAAATTTGCCCTTAGAATTTTTTTAAGATTAGAATATACTCCCTCAATTTCTATTTTTTATTTTTTAATTTTTGCAACTGTAAATGTTAGTTCCGCCCTGCCCTGAGAAATAATACTGATGCGATAAAACTGTGGTTAAGAGTAATGCTATATATATTTTACGTTCTCGTCCCATCTCCATCATCATTCATCAATCCTTGATTTTTATTTTAACAAGAGCAGATGATCAGATTAACTACAACATCAAGTCATCAACCCTATAAAATAATTAAAAGTGTGATGAGAATGTATTACATAACATCTAAGCATATATATAGTTAGATGTATTGACATGCATGTTGGCATCAAAGAGAAATGAAGTGATGAATGATTCAATGTGCATGCATGTTTCAAAGCCAATAGCTTTTCTATGAAAAAGAAGGGGCCCGGCAGGCCGGCCAGTGGAAATCCACAAGTACCCCTGATGATCAGCAGATCGACTGCTGAAAAGGCACTCCATCGTCCGTCGCTTTACAGGCCTAAATTAAAATAAAATCCAACTTCTTTAAAGTAATTAGAATGGTGATCAAACCATGAGGTTTTACACCCATCCAAATCCAACTAGCTAGTTTTGATCATGCTGAGCAAGTGGGTCGTATCGTATGTGGTGGAATGGTAGTGCCCTTTACTTTTCCTCCATCACCACACATCTTTGTCCTCTCAACGTACACTTGTGAGGCAACTAAGGAACCCAACAAAATGGTAAGAGGAGCCGTCTCAAATCTTTGTTTCAAAGAAAATTACAGGCCAAGCAACTCCAAACGAAGACATTGGGCCACCCGGTCCTCCATTGCCGGCGCTGCCCTCCTAAATAATGAGGGTTGGCTCCATTGTCACATTCGGCTTAGCTTGACTCAAAAAATCATTCAGTGAGCTTCAATAAGTGTAAGGTTTAACCAATAAGACCAATAAGATTTGAACCAGTAAACTTTTAACTCCGCTTCATAATGGTCTCGACTTTATGAAGTGTAGTCGTAGCCAATTGAGTTATTATTTTAAGATTTTTTTTTGTAAGTTGGATCTTTGATCTTGTTTAGAACGATTAATTAAGGGGAAAACTTCATTTAAAACCTTTGAACTACTATGCATTTTGAGAAGACCTCATCAAATTTAAAGAATTCTTAATTTCACTCCAAAACTTTCAATTTGATGTAATATATCTCATTCCGTCAGATTTTAAATGTTAAAAGTAATTTTTACACTCCTTATTTTTTATAAATTTTAATTTTTAAAGGATAATTTGGTTTTTTAATCATTTCTATTTATGAATTGAAGTGATACAGTCACAACATATATCTAATAAAGACCAAACTTTTCTCCTACGTATCATTTAAAATATTAAAAAAAAGAACAAAATTAAATTCAAAACACTAAATTTTATTTTTTAATTTTTTAAACGACATATATAAGATATAACTTTGACATTTCTCTTAATTATTTGTAACGTTGGATCACAACACGTCTAATATGTCTCAAGTCCCGAGATTCGAGTCTATCGAGACGTGAAGAAGCAATTCTTTTACTTTTTTTTTTTGACATGAATTCTTTTACTTGTTAGGTTGTCTTTTATACTGAACACCAAAATAAGAGGAACAAAAGCGGTCAGAAAATGGAGTTTGATCTCTTTTGGTCGAAGACGAAGTAGTCATAGGTAGATGGGCCGAACCCAACTACTGGGAAGCCACTCTCTCCAGGCCTGTGTATTGCCCATACTCTCCCATCCAAAGGAAGAGTGGGAGACACATACAGATTTACAGCGGTGAACGTTTGAGAGATCGATGGAGTACCGGTGTGTCCAGTGCGGGTTTGGGATCAAAACACTGTTCGTGCAATACTCGCCCGGCAACATCCGACTCATGAAATGTGTACGAAAAAACAGATTTTCCTTTTTCTTTTTCCTCTTCCTTCTTTAAACTCCACTCTAAATGCTGCAACCGAAATTTTGATAGGAGAATTGCAGGGCGGTCGCTGATGAGTACATCGAATGTGAAACCATGGTATTGCTCATCCATATTCCATACCCTCTTAACCATTTGAGATGTTTAATGTATTTGAGTTAATTCTTTTTTATTTTTTGTGTTTTTGTTTTTGGGTTGTAGATTCTTATAATTGATTTGATTCTGCACAAGCCCAAAGCATGTAGACATCTACTCTATAACATGCTCAAGCAAGAACTTCCAAATCTCGAGGTACGAACTAATAGACTAGCCTCTCTGTTACATTTTCCATTCTTTCCCTTTTTCCAGCTAAAGGATTTTCATTTCCTAGTTTACACATGAATTGTTAATTACCCATTGTTTGTATTTACAAATACTATGATTAGCTATTATCATTGCTTGCAAGAGTTTTCTTATAGAGCAATGGGGAGTTCTTCATTTTCAGTTTATCTATTTTAATCTTATGAAGATGCTGGTCTGTTGAAAGTTTGCTAATTCTAATTATGGCTTTGTTGCTTGTTTTGACAACTTTGCAGGGTTTATTGTGGAAGTCAACTTTTGGTTATCTGTTTTTGGATGCTTGTATCCGTTGTTATCCGGATGTTTTCTTATTTCAATCTTAGGGCAGATCAATAATTAGTTAAACTCATGGTACAATATATTGAGTGCCTTAGCGATGTATCCTAGACAGGAGTCTTGTTTTAAAAAGTAGTAAGGAAGAGTGGGGTTCGTCTATGAGCTTTTCTTCATTAGTTTGGACTTGTGGAAAGGTTTGCTTGCTCACCTATATAAAGTGAATATGAATTTGATTTTCTTAACTTTCATGGGTTTGGATTTTTTATGATGTCTAACTAATGGGTTTACCATTTATGGTTTTAGATTTTGACAGATGTATTTTTGGGGAACTTTTTATTTCTTTGTACATTTCTTCTTGCAACGAAGATATTTCTGAGCAGATTACCTGGAGCCCCAAGGTAAGAATTGGTGGTACTTATTGAGTTGTTCGCTTATGTTAAGATACAGCAATTTTAAGATTGTGTGGTCCTTTTGGAACAACATTTCAGTAGGCAGTCTTAAGCCCTAATCAGTTGGGAAGCTATCTCAGTTAGATCGGTTTGATTGATGAATCAATTAGGGTTCATGAAGTAGAGAAAGAAGTGTTTTCTGAATTTGTATGATCAGTAAATATCTATGAGTTATGGTGTAAAAATTTCTAAATGTAAATAGAAGAATACAAGTTGAGTTTGTGTAACACATTCAAAGAGATAGCATATGATCACTTAGGAGGGGCATGGCCTAAAATGAGACGTATCAGAAAATGACTCTCTTAGCCAACCTTAAGTATTTGGATGAGGCACTTTCATGTTCATATTTCTATTTATGACATTATCCAAAGTCCACTGGTAGTAATATGAATTGATTTGGCTTATTCTTCTTAAATTGCAGGTACAAAGACCTTGTGCTTGCAATCTTGATCTCAAGTTACTTCAAGATATTTCTTTTTTCCATGATGGTATGATTCTCTAACATCACTCGACCATCAATATTATAGTAAATAAAACATTTTATGGATTGCGTTTGTCTTCTTATTTTGGTAAGTATTTCCACTCCCCCCCTCCCTGTGATCCTTTGTATTGCTCAGAAAAAAATGTAAGTGTTTCCACACCACAAAGAAACTATAAAAAAGTATAGGGACGACATATTCCAGAGAAAAGAAAAAGAAAAAAAAATTACAAAGACTCCTTAAATGGGAAAGAGACTGAACTGAAGTCTCATCACCAACTCAGAGTCTAAAAGAGTCACTAAGCAGACTAAAAAACCTCTTTTAAGATACCCTATGATTCCTGAAGCCACCCATTTTCATGAGTTAACTTGAGACCATGCATGGTATTGATTTTCTCCCTTACATAAGACATGATCTCTTGGATACAATACAGATACTTCTGGTCATTTCCTAAAATGTTTTGGCATTCCATTCCCTCTAGATAGCATAGACAGTTAACTTCCCTTTGAAGCTCTGTACCATCCAACTAGGGGTTTCCTCCCAACTCAGATAACTCACGGTAGGTTACATTTCTCACATAAAGAATACCAAATGCATTCAGAGAAAGGGTAAGAGAAGAAGAGGTGATATAGGTCTTCCAACCTTTGCCTGCAAAAGACACAATGAATCTCTAGGATGATAGCAAAAGAGTGCAACTTGTGCTGAGTGCTCAATTTACCTCTAATAGCTAATGAAAACACTATAACATGTTGAGTAAAAGCTCTGTGATGCCAAACTATTCTGAACCAATCTATAATGGTACCTCAGGAGCAGATGTTTTCCTAATCACTGTTCACGGAGCATTTACCATTGCAGACAATCACACTCACCATATTAGGTGTGAAATCAGTCAGAGTAGCTCCCTCTAATTCCAAACAATCCCCGGATTTATTGGTAGGTCATCTCCAATAAGAACCATTTATGATATATCCAGTTGTGACATTATCACCAAAAGCAGAATCATGGATCATTCAATTGCCAAACTGAATAATAAGTGCACTATTGTCATACCATAAGGAAATGGATGAACCATGGCTTCTATTTTCAGTTTGGTGCATAGCTGGTACATAGGATGCCCATGGCTTCTATCTTCCACACCTTGTCAAGTAAGGTCAAAAACTTGGGATGATCAACCTAAAAGGCATATTCCAACTCTAGATAACTCTACTAGCTTCACTACCACGGGAGTGATCTAAGATTCTCACAGGCAAGAATTGCACTTCAGAGCTTGTGAAAAAATTTTGCGACTCTACATTAGCAAGAATTCTGTCTAGCTTCTCATAATTGGTCCCTCTTCTCCTTTGTTATATTATAAGGTATAGAAAAAGACCACTAAACCTCAGATCATCTAACTTGGTGCTGTTGATGCAATTATTGAGTATGTTCAACCAACTAAGCAATCTCTCTTTTTTTTTTTTGATAAGTAATATGAATGTTTTATTAAAACCAACTAGGCAATCTCTGAAGTCCTCCCCAACTCTCTTATTCTGACTTCTGATAGTATTAAAGGCACCGGAATTTATCCACAGTCTCTCTCACAAACAGCAACATGAAAAACAATATCGATCCACAAAGATTCTCAGCTACTTGGGTTGTTTTCACCATACACAATGGAAGCAATACAACTCCAATTGTTACCTGCTGAATTCACTCTACAATGTATAATTTGGTTCTTGCCTTTCTTATTTTTTTGACATTCCCTGTTTCTCTATTGAGTCCTTCCCCTTGCCTTCAAGGGGATTAAAGTTAGGGGAGACGGTGGTAGGCTCAGTTATCTTCTTTAATCTGGAGGAGAGTCTCTACTCAGGGTGAGAGCAATAATATTTTCATCATCCCCATTATCTTCTCGAGCAATGACAATTACATCTGCATCCTGTTTTCTTGTTTATTCCTTTTGTTTTCTTAGTAGAGTCTCTGCTGTCTGTTTAAACTCAGTATACATCTCTAACTTTGATTAAGCATTCTACAGGTCTGGGAGTTTCCATCTTCTGTGATTTTCATCATTGATTTATTTGTTTTATCATCCAACACAATGGCAGTAAAAGGTCAGTTGTAGTTACAGTTTTTAGAAGATGATAAACCATCATTACTTTTCAGTAGTGACAATCTTGTATGTACCATTATTAATTAATTGTTATTTCATGCCTCATTGTGTTGGTGCTAGGAGGGTCTTCACATAACTAATTTAGTTTTTATTTTCTTCATTATCAATAAGTGATTACTCTAGCTGAGAATATGCTCAAGCTTTACTCTTGCTTCAGAATTCCACTAATACTTCCAAAGAACTTTAGGGTTTCTACCATTTTAGTTGGTGAGAAAAGATTTAGAAGCTAAGAAGTTGTGCATCAGAACTTTTCAAAAAGAAGTTGTGCATCAGATAGAGCTACAGAGCACAGAAGAGAGATATATATTTACCTCTTATCAAATTCTACAAGTTCATTGAGAAATGTAGGTGCTTGTGAGATTTGATTTATGGGATTGATAATAACATTAGGTGTTCATCAAAATATTTTGATGAATAGTTTAACAAACATATTGGCAATTCCTAAGGATTTTTCAGTCGAATTAAGCTCAATAATATGTGTCAACTTTCATACCTAAGTTTCTAGTCAGTTTGTTACTGGTAGTAGGTAGATGCAGATAGAACTGTGTGTTATTATATGAGTAGATATTATGCCTGCTTGTATCTGTAGGATCCCAATACATGTGTTTAAGATATATTTGCTCTAGTATCTCTCAGATTTTATTCTTTTGAGCAATGTATAACTCTAAGATGGCTACTGTATTTGAATGACAAACTTAATGAGTGTTTTGATCCCCTGACAAACCTTTGTTCTTTTCTTCTTTTTCTTCTTCTTTTTGGTTAACCAGTGATAACCGGATCAGCAATGAGTAGATGCATAGGAGCCTGCCTCAGTGCACATGCTGTTAAAGTTTTGACCTCTCAGGTGCTCTAGCTAAATGTCTTTGAGATATGCAAACTTCTTCAGTGGTTAATGCCCTAATCTGTCATTTGAAATACAGCAAAACAGAGAATAATTTATGTTTTCTCGTGTATTTATTAGTATTTTTTTTTCCTACTGATGCAGTGGCAGTGGGATTAACCGGCGTGAGTGTATTATGTAAATTTGCGGAATAGAATTTGCCTCTTATGTTATATCCACATCAAAGTTGAATTGGTCTACTGGGGCTCTGTTTAGCATTCCAATTAAAAAATTAGAATTGCTGTGTGGAATCATTTTCAATTGTGTAATCTTCTCTTAAAAAAGTAGTCGTATGCGTGATAGTTGGTAAATGTTTCCCAAATTCCATGAATAGTTCTGAATCCAATTGTAATGACATCCGAATGCCCTGAATCACAGTTATTTATTTTTCCTTATCTTTCCAACTAGAAGGGAAGGGGAAACAAAAAAGAAAAAGAAAAAAAGAAGCTTGTTTTTTACTTTTTCGACAAGTGAGTGGACCCGTGAGGAGTGAGAGGAGAGTTATAAGACCCACTTCTGCTTCTTACCGGATGAGTTCCATCGGAATATGTTGTCCATGCATGATCTCCAAATGTTCTATCACTAGGGTTAGGCCAGTGCTGCTACAATTGTGAGCACATATGTTTAGGGTTTAGGAGGCTCAGTAATTAAACGTCCAATCAAAAATTCAAAATGATGTGTGATGTGAGCCCTCTTTTAATTTTTATATAAATCTCTCTCTTTGTTCTTTTTCTTGAATGAAAAGGATATTAACAATCTAGTTTATCAAAATAGCTTGCAACAAGAAAACTTTTTAGGTAAGGCTACTTCCACCATTGCTTGAAGAGCCACAATAAGATTTTATTTTCTTAAAATGTAAAGAGAGGAAGGAACCCCAGGTATAGGGAACCCTGTGAGGTCATGGAAGTAAACCCTCATACAGAGACCAATCTCTGAAGGGCAAACAAAAGTTTGATAATTAGTGGGAGGAGCTCGTCGTATAAGATTCCTGGCAGTAGCATCTCAGACACCTATTATAGTGGAACATGTCGGGGAGAATCTGTACAATCCTGCCCCAGCATCTTCAGGTAAAAACATGGCACCAATTGCCAATCAACAAAAATGATCATGAAACAGAAACACTGCCTACTCTGGAAATCAACCAAATGTCTCTAGTGTTCAATAGCATGCATCCCTGCTCTGAATTTGAACCACTAGTAACCAAAATGAGTAAAAAAATGGCAGCTGCGAGCTGTTTGTTCCAAAATATCAAGACACAAATGTCCCAAACATCCAATGTCCTAATCAAAATGAATTCATGCAAACAACAATTGTAAACCACGCAAACATAAGAAAAACATACATCAAATTTTCCATTCGGCATTGAGATTCAAAGCATTCCCAAATCTTAAGTGACAAGTCCCCAAGAGGTAGCTCAATCGGTTGTGAACCATGCCTTATGAAGCGTAGGTCACAAGATCGAATCCCCCCTCCCCCTACCCTTGTGTCACCCTTGTGTGGACATGTCAAAAAAAAAAAAATCTTAAGTGACAACATAACTGACTAATGACAAGTGAAAAACTAGTTACACTAGGTATAGACGTTTATCACAACACAACACAAGCTACCGTGTTTCTTGTGATGAAGTGTTGAAAACATACCTGGTAAGAGTAGCATTTCTCAGGTGAAATGCGCAGAAAAAACTTTTAGGTGAAGTCACCAGTTCCCATATAACACCAGTTCCCGGATAACGACCATAAACAAAAAAAGACCTACTAATGCATTTAAACAATACACGGAGGGTGGACTAGAATCATGGCGTGGTAGAGATGTCTCTTGGAAAGTGAAATAACCCTTTCGATCGCTGCCAACTGAGTCACTTGATGTTGACTTCGAACTCTTATCCGCATTGGTGCGTTGAGCCATTTTCAGCCCTTTGTCAGAGTCTGTAATGGACTTTTCCTTCGTCTGAATCGGATGGACAATGGTACTGTCTCTTGTAGCATCTTTGGCCTGCAATAGGAAATCATATAGAGTTGAAATGGCATGGCATATAAATGTCTTGAAAATAAATTTTGCTTCCATTTGAGAACATCTTAGAGGACACAGGCTTCTGTTCATGTTGTCTATGCTGCAGCTCAAAATTTCTCTCACCTTGTCTTCCAATTCTGCTTTGCGCAAACTGTTTCTTCCCTGGGCAGCTCTCTGTCCCACAGAGTGGCGGGATCTTCGTGGATGTTGAGGTGTGAAGGTTCTTACTTTTGGAGGAGATTCTGATCCGACACTTCCAATGCGAATGATCCTATTAGATGTAGCATCAAGTCTCAAGGAACCATTATGAAGGAAACCATTTCTTCCTTCTCTGAGCTGGCCATGGTTTGGAGAGGAAGAGGATACACTTCCAAATGGAATTTCAACCGTATGCATTTGCGGTTGTTGTTTTGGAACTACATGCTTATTAGATAAGATTGAAGTTCCCACAAAAGTTTCAAACTGTAACATATACAAACGAAAGAACAAGTTAATTTTCCAACTGACCAAATGACCAAAGTCCAAAAACAAGTACAATTTCTGAAAAGCCTACAGTGACAGAAATGCAGCAAATAATGAGGTGATTGACCTTTGCAAAACGTCTACAGAGCTCAAAATTTCATTTAACCAGAAGATTTTTCAAGTATCTATAGGAAAATATCATAAAAACATTGTAATAATGTGCATCCATGTGATGCATGCTATTATAATGCTGCTGGTGATATTCTCTTACAGATTATTATAATCTATAGGAAAACATCATAAATAGCATTGCAATAATGTCCATCCATGGGATGCAGACTAATATAATGCTGCTGATGATATTCTCCTATAAATTAGAACTATGGTTCACTGGCTATTAGAGAATATTTTCTCCAATAGCTATTGGAGAAAATATGTTTACCCCTGTTTGAGCTGTGTCAGTGTCTGTGTCACTGCTCAATCCACCATCGGCATAGTACACCTTTGTCAATGGCTCCGGTGCCCTGGAGTCCCTGTGATGAATAATTTCTTCATGGGAGTATTCATCCTGATCAACAAGAATTGAATTCAAGAACTCATCATCTTCCTCTTCATTAGCGTAAGGCTGAAATAGCCTCCTATTGTGTTCATCATTGTGGCTATTGGTAACATCAGTATCCAAGAAAGAGAACCCTGGAGGATCGTATTCTTGAAATTGCAGCGAGGAAGATAATTCATAATCATGTGGCTGAAAGGTCCGCTCAAAGATTAATCCCAGGTTTGGTTCTGGCTGATTATATACCTGAATTAAGAATCATAAACAAGCAGGTTTCAATTCCAAATATGCTTCTCATGGTCCATATGAAAGATTTTATATGGAAAATGTCCACAAGGCATGCTCCTTACCTCTTGAATTGTATCATCAAACGGAATTTCAAAATCAGAGGCAGTATAGCTGCTTGCCTCACCTTCATCACAGGTTGACACATTAGTCTTCCCATCTATTTTTTCCTTTAAGCGACAGAGGACAAAGGACCTCTGCACAAATTGGAGAACAAATCAACAAAGCAAAAAAAAAAAAACAAAAACAAAAACAAAATTCAAAACATCAGAACCAGAAGCATATAGCCTAAACTCTATCTAATCACATCAACGGCTGTTTAAGATGAATCAGCAGGCATCAAGTGGCAATAATATACTTTATCTGTTCAAGAAAAGGTTAGTTTTTAGAGATAAAAACAAAGGTCACAATTTCTTCTAGTGAACAATAATGATGAAACACAGCAAGTTTGCCAGGTAACTGGAGAACATCCTTAGCAAAGAAGGCCTTGAAGTTTATGCCTTTATGGTAACTCACAATTCCAAAACCAATTCCATGAATGTGATTAGTAAGTGCCTAATATGAATACACAACTTCTCCAACTGTCTTTTAATGGAATTCAAATAATAGAACTGTAACACTAACATCCATGCTGGTTACAAGAACTCATTGAATTGCAACAAGAGAGCTCTGTTATCAATGAATAGAGCATGTTCCTAATTGCATACATGTCCACACCCACCAGTATAATGATTTTGTCTTGTAGACTTGTAGTACTACATTTTTCTTGGCTAACATGTGGGTCTCACCAATAAAGACAAGGGGAATAGTTAAATCACCAATTATCCCAAAACCTTACACTTCTAAAAAATGATAAATCAATCAATATTCTAAGATTATTCTCCCTCACGTATAAGCTCAAACTCCCAGAACTTGAACATGTGAACTATTTAATTGAAAATAAGAGATAAACAATGCAAACAAAATTCACAGTTAGGACCTTTAGCTCTCGTACCATGTATAATTATAAATCACCGTTTACCTCAAAACGTTAAGTTGATAGGAAATGATAAATTCAATCATTTAATAATCATTACATTGCAGCATAGTTCAAACATAACATAATAAAACGTGGAAAACAGGGGAATGTATATGTATGCCTACCACAAACTGGTGATGAGAAGTGGCAGCTAGGTGATACTCGTGAATGACCCAATGGGTCCTGACCCCATTAGGAACACGACCTTTATAGAAGACCAGAGTCTTCTTTGTAGCAATCACGTTATTGGTGCTTCCAGCCTTGACCTTCCGATCCCTACCGGTGACTTTCCAGTAGCCGGACTTCGTCGCCCTGTTCGTCCGGTTACTGTTGGGGTACTTGAAATCACGGGGACAGAAGAAGAACCATTCATGGTCATCTGACTTGATCACCGATTTCCCTACACAAGCATGCACATGAAGAGCCTTCATCACAAAAGCACAATCCCCATTTTACCAAGAAATTAATTGAACATAGTAATCTATATGAAAGGATGAAACGTACCAGGCAAGTCCCAAGGCTCACACTCCCCATTTTACCAAGAAATTAATTGAACACAGTAATCTATATGAATGGATGAAACGTACCAGGCAAGTCCCAAGGCTCAAACTTGCAGACATCGACTTCAGCGATTTCGCTAACCTGGGAATCCTGGCCGAGCATTTTGCGCTTCAGGTAGTGGTTGACGAGTTCTTCATCGGTTGGGTGGAATCTGTATCCCACCGGCATCGACTCCATTCTTGTACTGCTCATCATCTCTTGTTAACTTCAACTTCTCCTCAACAACAGAAAATAGAAAACAGAGAACCTCAAGAAGAACAAGTAACAGAAAGATGTATATGTATCTATGTCTGGTTTTTCGGGAACATTTTTTTTCTGTTAATAATCAGCAGAGGTGGTGTTTTGGGAGGAGTTGTGAAGAGGGAAAAACCAATATACTCAGTCATGCATTGACTTGAGTTGATCGTAGTCTTTGGCTTAGTTAGGAAGCTACTCCCATGGCAGAGAGAGAGAGTTTGGGATTGGTCGTGACATGTATTAGCAGTGCTTCTATAATGACAATTTACGTGGATCCCACACTCCTCAAACCGTGTCTTATGGTTGTCCGTACACCTTGGGAATGTTCTAGATTCATTGCTGTATTCTACTCCTCAGAATAACTTCTACGAGCTTGTGATGTTAACTCTCTTATCTTTTTGTGAAATCAGGATTCCAAGTAATTCTTTCAAAATTTGAGAGTAGAATTCTAAGGGATCTTAACCTTTTTATTGACACTGGCGCTATATATATATATATATATATATATATATATTTTTTAAAAAGTTTTTTATTCGTCTGACGTAGCATGCGCCACGTCACCAGCATGTATACTGTTTATGCACGCCGGTGTCCACTATATCATTACTCCAATGAGAGATTAACATCTCAATTTACTACAAGTTAAAAAAAAATAAAAAAATAAAAACACTCAATCATATCCAAATTTATTAAACTGAGGTGTCACTCTATTATCGGAAGGCACAAAAGATAGTGTCACTTTATTATTTGAAGGCACAAAAGAGTAGGTTTGTACCTCTCTTTACTCATAGTCCTCTTACAAGAATTATTAGACAATTTATAGTTTTTTAAAAAAAATTATAAAACTCGGTTTTATTTAGTAATTAGGCAATATGAAACTTAGTATTCATAACTATATTTATAAATCACAAACTCCATGTGAGTAATTGCTCATTTTTTCAATATAAGAATAAGGGTCTGTTTGGTTTGTAAAATAGACCCTTGAAATATAATTGTTATTCCTATAAAATAATTATTCTTTTGTTTGTTGAGAGTCTATTCTTAATAATAAGTTATTATGTACGAATCACTAATCTCTTACACATTAGAGGAATAGCTATTCCTGAATGAATTGACAACATTTTTCTAAAGAAACCAAATTTTTTTTTCTTCCAAAATTTTCTTTTAACCCTTAAATTTGTTTTTATTAAAAAAAAAAAGAAGGAAAACCCTAGAATTGTAGGGGGTAGCCGGCCACTCATTACAGTACCTCGGAGACTTGGAGCATGTTGGGGTGGGCCCCCGAGGTGCCCCAAGGGTGGTGTGACCACCCCTAGGTCTTGCAACGGATGGCCGGCCCCCCAATGGGGTTGACGGCTACCCCTGCATTTCTAGATCTTTCATTTTTTTTATAAAAATAAAAAATGATGGAATTTTTGGTAATTTTAGTTCAGTTCCTATTGGAATACATATGTTGTTATCAAACTAAAAAATATGAATAACTATTTCATTTTACTTTTGTCTATCCCCAATAATAGTTATTTCTTTTCCCAACGGAAAACCCAATATGCAAACCAAATGAAACTTAACGTGTTCCTTACAAACTCACATAATGTTTTCTGCTTTGTCTTTTTTTTTTTTTCAAAATAAAAAAATGTTAACAACCAATTCAAACACAAAACATTCTTTAAAATACAAACAATTTTCACATATTTATCACATTAAAATACATTTTATAAATAAAAAAAAAAATCACCTCTAAATCACAATAATAAGCAAAGCCTCAATTTGTAAGAATACATTAATCGTCTTGGACATACATATAATTATAGTATTGTCCTCATCGTCCAAACAAAAAGGTGAACAATAATTTGAAAGCCACTAGCAAAGTTTGACGTGACTTGTCACATTTCAACAATCTTCCTTGGCCCTTCTTATGACTATTCCAACTATAACTTCCTCGTCCCTTCCTAAATTCTTTGAATGAAAAGAATATTTATTTGGGAAAAATATAATTTGGAGGTGAACTTAGCCGGGAAGTTATCTCTGACCCCTCCACGTCATAATCACCCCCTTCTTCTTTTCATAACCACACAACCAAGATTCAATCACTTTTTAGGCCTTTTTTTTCTATTCTATGGTGGTCTTATTATGATCCCCACTTGCATATGTTCGCTTTAACACGTGGACTCATCCAGTCATCCATGATCCAACCTATCAAAACCACTCATTCTGTCCATGTTTTAGTCAATTGATCAATTTTTCCAAATTGAATAAAGGGATAAATGTAAAATCAATCTATGTGGTTGGCCTAATTTACAAATCACTCTTTATGGTATAAAAAATAATTTATAAATCCTTAGGATAGACCAAAATAATATTTTACTCCCTGAACTCATTTTCTATTAAATAATTTAACGAAAACTATTTCATTGTCATGTTACACCCAATAAAAATGCAACACAGTGTTTCTTTTTCTGATTTTAAAAAACGACAAGTAACCTTTTTTATGCCATCTTGAGGTGTCAACACACTCCACGTCAAATTAAATAAACCTAATCCATTTATATCCCCACTTGTGCCACCGTCATCTTCATCTTCCCAACCAATTCACTGTCCATCTTCAGGTAACCTTTTATGTGCCTCAATTTACAAATCTCTTATGCAAATTTTATTGGGTGTGATGCGGCAATGAAATGGTTTCCGTTAAGTTATTTAACTGAAAATGAGTTTAGGGAATAAAATGTTATTTTGGCCTACACTATGGAGCTATAAATTATTTTTTATACCACACGGAGTAATTTGTAAATTAGGCCAACTACGGAGACCAATTTTACATTTATCCCTTGAATAAATGTAAAAATCAATTTCTAGAATAAATTTGGGTATTCAAATCCCTTGAATGGGTTGCTTCTGGTTGAGCATTTCACATTATAAAGCATCTGGAATGTACTTTTCAGTCTTGGCCTCTAAAAAATGGCTGAGGCTGACCGAAAGTGGCTACAGAATTTCTTTACATTTCATCCTCCCCAACGGGAGCAGCCAGCAGATGATTTCTACAGGCTATAAGATTAACATTTTTTCTTTTTTCTTTTTCTGATTGTGTTCTTCATTGTTGGGTTCCTAGTACTCTATGCATGCCTAAGTATGATTATTGGACTGAGAAGACTGCAAGCTTGCTGGTGAAAAGACAACAGTGAGTGAGGCATGATCAGAAAGAGAGTAGTTTTCTGGCCAGATTCCCTTCTCTACTTCCCGGGGGAAGAGAGCTGCATTCTTCACTTTGAAACCGATGGCTTCCTTGGTAGTGCTCTGCTTGAGTTCTTCTATACTTGTCTCAAGATACTCCTCTGTCTGCCCTGACCATGTAGGATTCCAAATCTTCTGCTGCAAGAGTAATGTTATGTTATTACTTTATGCTGAAGCAAAGGCAGTAAAGAGCATGCGGGTGTGCAACAAATTGCATGCTGGACTAAACAGAGATGAGCATATTACATGCTTAGGCAAATGAACATCGTATAAATGACAACGCGTAAAATTGACGAATAAAAAGGGATCCCAAGGCTTGTCATGCTGTTAACAAGTTTCAACACTAGTTTTCTTATTTAGTATACCTATCTTGAACTAATGCTGCGATTTAATATATTTCAAGCAACCAGATTTCAGAGTGTGATAGATTGGGTTGTGCAAGTAAATGAATGAATTTAGGATATCTTCCACAACTTAGGGCTTCAAGGTACCTTGAATTCTTCATTATCAACAACATCATCTCCATTGATGTCTGCTTCAGCCCACAGATCCTTTATCTCTTGGAAACTTAGCCCATAAGGAAAACCAATTAAATTAACCTGTATTGAGGTCTGATTATAGTGAGTCTATCTCTTCAGTGAAATTTACATCTCTCAATTCTCATATACTGAACTTACTAAAATACAGTACCTGGTGGAGTCCTTCACAGAAGTTCGAAAATGTAATAAAATCCACATGGTTGTCACCCTTTAGAAAGGCAAATGCATCATCTTCAGCCAATGTTTTTTTTCGAAGCAAATACTGTAAACCAAGGAAAATTTTAGGCTTAGATGGGAAAAGCTCTAGAACCATAATTGCCAAACAAATACAATTGCAATTACATGTATTGTCAAAAGAGTCATTACTCACCTTTATTATTCCAAAAACTGCTTCAGCCCAGCTTGTTCTTAATGGTTTGAGCGACTTGCTAGGATTATAAAGCCAAATGAAGTCGACACCACAGATGTTTCCCCTATGATTGCGGTGGCTAACCCACTGCAGGACATTTAAAAAGAGACGGAAAATATAATTGATTAGCATTATCCTTCTCTTTTTCTTTTTAATAAGGCATTGAGTGGCCAAGAAATTTCTGGGGCAGTAAAATTGTAACTTAAAGGTGACAAACCTTGTGAGCATCTGCATCACTGTCGGTATATTTATGGGCAGTATCATATGATGATACAAATCCCTGTGACCTAAGGAACTTGTACACACGCCCACGCTTGCTTCCGTTCCAATCGCTACAATAGTAGAAGAGTGCATTAATGGAAATATAAAAATTTCAGAGGTTATATAAGACAGAGAGCTTAGTCACCCTCATTGATCATCGAAAGTTGGGGGGGAAAGAAGCAAGTCAGAAACTCACCCACATAGTATGATAGGTGTGGGTTTGAGCTTTTTTTCTCTCTGATATGATTCCACATATTGCAGTATTTTGTAAACCTATTAGAAGGCAAAGACGAAACCTCTAGAATTGAAACAATAGCTAGTGTACTAAAACCATGATATCAAGAATAGATTTGTTAAGAACCTGAAGGAAAATGTATATATACCTGACGCAGTCTTACTAGAGATAGACTTGAATCATGAGGAAATAGCAAGTGGGTGTTCACAATTAGAACTTCCTGTCCAACGTTGCCCTGGTGGTTTTGTAAAAAAGGGACAACTGACTCAACATGAAACAGCTGAGCAACACGGTCACCAAAGTCATTAAAAAGCAACTCTCGATAATCCAAAACCCTTAAGTAGTCCTTATGTATGGCAGTCAACAAACCTGCACAGAGCAAATACAATATCTCAATCCATAAAGCACTAAGAATTACTTGCATAGCTCGCTTAAAGCATAATAGCAATCTCATCAATTAAATTAACAATATCTAGAACTTGTGTAATTAAATTTAAAGCCTTAAGATCAGTCTATAAGTGAGACACTAGCCAGCGATCCCGAGCAATTCTTAAGGTGCAAACGTGAGAAATATCTTCTTTGAGTGTAGATGATGAGAATGGAGGGGAAGCTATAAAACCGGCAATACAACTCCAAAGATTGTGATCCATTTGCACTCAAATCCTTGGAAAAAAATGTACCAAAGATGAGTTCAAAAATCTAAAGCACAAACAGCGGAATGTAATCATGTTCCAAATAACGTGTAGAATCTGAAAAATAGAAGACATACTACATTTTTGTGTCAGAACACTGAATTTCTTAACCACCCAACCTGAATTAAAGCTTAAATTAATCCACAAATTCAGAACTGAAAACTCTAGAAAGTCCACTTTCATTAAAGTAGTTTAGATATTGCAGCAAGTGAAGTGGTGCAGGACAAGTCGAAACGTATTGATAATTGGTATAAACGGATCAATTTTAAATAGCCAAGAAATACCATCTCCACGGTTGTTGGTTCGTGCAAGCTTGAAGATACTATAGCCTGCATAGCCGAGCCTCTCCTGGTACATATGCACAAGTTCATCATTTCCAACCCAGAATTCCTGTCCACGAAACCAACACAGAAATTTGTAAAAAGAATAAAAAAAGGTCCATAATTAGAACAGCAGAAAAATCCACGGCCCTTGAATCGCAAGAAAAAATCTAGAAAAGAAGAGCGAAAGGGTGTGTGAATACCCACCTGGAGACATATAACAACGGAGGACGATTCATGGAGCAACCAATCCAAAATCCCCTGGTTCCTGCCCCTCCAGAACGCCCTAAAGTCGCTTTCACGAAGACCTTGATTCTGTTCCACACCCACTATAAGATAAAGCCACTGAACCTTATTTTTTGCCGAGAATGATACTGATATACCAGAAGCAGTAAATACACACCTGTTGGTCGAGTCGCTTGTAGATGGGAGCCAGGATATTGAAAGTAGTGCATGATATACAACCCCCTTCTTCTTGCTCTGCCTCTGTCTCCGTCTCCGTCTCTGCCACTGACGCCAAGGACCTGTACTTCGCTGTCGACTCACAACCCATTCTGCCACAGTTTGGAGCAGTTTGTTCTGTCGCCGGATATTAACAGTGAACACACAACGTACAAAAGGAAACGAAAGCGAGAGAGCGATGAACGTTTCTGGGAAATTCGATTATTGCGGACTGATACAAAGTATAGATTTTTTTTATAACCGTGTCGGTGATTCACTGCACTTTGTGTGCGTTCATGGGCTGTCCGTGAACGATGCAATCTTTCGCTTTCATCCTACTCACTTGTTTATCCAAAACAAACCGGGGGCTTTCCAACTGTAATGACTAGGGGACTTTTGGGGTCCTTTTTGTAATAATTTATTCTTTAACAATTACTCCTTTTTAATTAAAAAAAAAAAGAGAGAGAGAGAGAAAGAATGCAACTCTTTTTTAATTATGATGCATTTTTGTTATGAATAATGCTGTTGGTATAGGCCCATGGGCCCGGCCCAAGCCAGCAAGGGGGTCGGTACATCAATGTGGCCTGTGGTTTAGGATGTAGGCGTGGTCAATGGGCGCTACAGTTTCGAGACCACGCGTCTCTCGAGTATGTCGATTGTCGGAGTTAGCCATGAAAAGAAAAGGCTCAGAATACCAGGCGCCCGGGTGTATCAAAATGCTTAGTAAAAGAGTCCGAAAACAAATATGGAAAGATATCAACATCCACCATTCATGGGATACGCAATATATACATCTCTTGAGTAATTGCAACAGTTGGGTCAAAACTCTAGTAACGTTGTAATTACTCTCAGAAACCCATATTTCCATCCAAGTTACTAGGTTTAGCTCGGATAAGGATCATGTTCAGTTCATAATGGACTGGACAAGATCCATTTAAAGTTGAGATTTTTCTACGAAATCTGAGAGAAAAAGACACATCATTTGTAAACTCAAAAGGTTCTTGGTTTCGTCTTTAACAATGAGAGGTTTTTGGTATTTTATTAAAAATGATGTGTTTTTCTCGCACCCTTAAATTTGCATGTAAAAATCTCAACCTTTAATCAATCTGTCCGATCCATTATGAATCGGGACAGATCCTTATCCGTTTAGCTCAAGCAACCTCTAACCATTATGAGAAGAGGAGGGAGCCTCTCCCTCTTTCCCCTCTCCCCCTTTCTAATATCCTCCTCCCCTTCTACTTATTTTTCCATTGTATTCTGTGTTTTTTTTAGATGTTTTTTGGTCATATGCAGCAACTCTATCCAATTTTGTTCGCCCGCCAAGGTGTTGTGTTGCCTATCTCCTCCATAACGTGCCAACGCTAGTCAGTGTCCTATCATCTCCTGGCCTCCATTTCAGTTGCTATTTTTTATAGTTGTGTTTCTTGTTTTGTTTGTTTTGAATAAGATTTTTTTTTTCTAAGATCTGCTCTTGTGAGCGATTTACGAGGAGAATGATGTAGTTTCCAGACCATTTTGGGTCGATGAGGAGTAGATATAGTCTTCACAGGAGCATATATGTGTGAGGACTAGGTTTCTCTATTTTTTTTGTTTTCTGTAATTTTGTTTGAATATGTAATCCATTTTCTGGCGCTCAGGCTTAAAATGATGAATTTCGGCATAGATTTTCTTATTCCAGAGCCGAAAAAGATGAGCTACCTTTGCATTGAGTTGAATCTGTTTGGAATAGATCTGATGTTACGACTGAAAATTAGTCATAGGTAACGGATGTTGTTGTCATAGATAGGACTTAAATTTTGATTTTTTTGTAAACATCTATAACTTGTAACCTCGTAGTTTCGGCTATGATTTTATCAGAACTTTTTAATCTGTGATATAAGAGCGTTTACGCTCATGATCTTTCTTCATCGAGACTGGAATGATTTTCTCTTTAAAAAAAAATAGCTCAAGCAACCTGGCTTATAAATATGCCCATGCACGAAGTATGAAGCTGCGTAATATTTTTCTTGGAGTTTGTACTGTAAAAAAATGAACTAGTTTAATCATCAGAGGAGGATCTACCACAAAACCACCTGGCGAATTCTCTTAACCATTGACTGTGTTGCAAAACGGGAAGAAGCGTGAAGAAAGACAGCAAAGAAGCACTTGTATCGACTCTACCGGAAACTGTCACCAACAATTTTGAAAACGATTTTGGACTTTTATTTGGGAAAGAAAAAAAAATGTTTTCTTTTACTAAAGTTTGCAAAGTTTGCATATATATATATATGAAATGAAGTCATGGGATAAGTTTAAGAGAAGAGAAAAATGGCATATATCAATGCAATTATTTAAAAAAATAAATGGGGTAGATTACGAGGGTCAACTAAATTAGATACTAAAAAAGGGAATAAAGAAAAAAGATTAATATATGATGGTTCAGTTGATAAGCAATGCAAGCAGGCTAAGCGAATAACAGGTGTCACACGGAAGTGAAAGCAAACATGATCTCATCCTTGTACCAAGGGAAGGGAGATACCCATGAAAGACAGACAGAGGACAAAATCTTGCCGGTGACGCGCAATGCCTGTCTGTCGGCCCCATCTCCCATCTCCCAGGCCACTGCCAACTCACAGCCTGAAAGTCGGGGAGGGGGAGGTGGGGGAAAGCTTCACATGTAAAGGCATGAACAGCTATGAGCACATGAATATCCCACTTATCCCAGGGTATATATGTAATTACAATAACGACTTAATAAAATACTAAATTCCTAGTCACTCAATTTGGTTCGATCTCTGAAATTAAATTCCTTCGTTTTGAAAGGCCACTATTTTTACATGCGGCAGTTAATGGACAGGTATTTTACTATTTCAGCCCTACTCATACCACTTGTTTATTTGAAAACTGTTGGCACAAATATTTCTCTTGATATTCCCATCGTGACAACTTTCTCATTTCAATAAATGAATTTGATGAAGTAATTTTAGAAGTCGCATAATTTTTTAAGTAATATAAAAATGACTTTTGAGGCTACTTTAAGAGCATTCTCATCAAGCTCTTTAAATTAAATTAAATTTTGAAAATGCACTTTTTTTGTTTAATTTGGGTACCCACTTTCAGAAATTTACTAAAATTTCACCCTAATAACTAATATACTATTAAAAAAATAAATAACTAAACAAATTTTCTCTAAATCAATCTAGAGAATATATTCTTTAATCCATTTAAAATAATGTCATTTAAAACGTAGATATCATTTAAAACATTAATCTAAATTATCTAAGTTTAAAACTATTATTAATGACTTTAAGAATTTAATGTGCATTCTAAATGTTTATAAATTAAAAAATATTTCTGTCATCAATAAAATTTTGCTTAATAAATATTTCTGTCATCAATAAAATTTTGCTTAGAGAAGAGTTGTAACAAATAAACAGATTTAATAAATAATATTCTTTTGTTTATTTCGTTAAAACTTATAAAATACTAAGTAAAGACTTCTATAGAGACACTCTTAAAGAGCCACACAAAAATATTTCAACACTTGGATTTGGGGGCTTCTTCTTCAGAAGAAACCCCTTCAAAAATAGGCGTATGCCACTATTTGCGGCGCGCACACGGTATTCTTTAGTAAAAGGCGAAAGAATAGTTTGCTTTGTGCTCACCGCGTGGCTGCGTGCTTTACTTCTTAAGCTCTTGGGTCTTTTATAGCTACCATCGTACACTACTCTCTCGCATCTTTCCCGTGTGGGACAAAAAACCCAAGCTAGAATTACTACCATACATGCGGACAGATCAGTGTGCTTGTGCGCAAAACGAAGGCCTTCCATCGTTGCAGTTTTAACTTTGATAGATCTTGCTATTCATGATGAAGAGCATGCTGAATGTGGAGAAGACTGGACCTCAAAACTAGATTCAATTTATGAATAACCCAAATCTTCATGAACACCGACCCAGGCAGGTCAAAAGAGAAAAATCCCAAGAAACCTTCTCAAGAGATACCCATTTGATCAAAGCTCGATCAAATAGAAATTTAAACCCAAAAACTTATTTCAATACCCATTTTCGGCCAAAAGGAGAAACCCCCAGAAAAAGAAAGAAAGAAAGAAATCAAGCCACAAAACTCTACCCAAATTTCTGAAGAAAACCAACACCTCCCTTCATAGTTCATCCCAAACCAAAAGAAAAGCGCACCAACTAAATTCCCCCATTTATTGTCCTAAGCATAAAAAAGGAACCAAAATGAAAACAAGAAGAGCAAAATCTCACCTGGCTAAATAGACTACTACTCCAATATTCCTTTTCCCTCCTCTCTCGCTCTCTCTGGACGAAGCAAAACATAGGGGAAAGATGTGAATTTTTTGTCTCTAAGAAAAAGCTCAGCAGAGAGAGAAGGGAGATGACGGCTGTGTTTGAGTGAGAAAAAACTTCCGACGTTAGTGGAAATGAGGAGTTAACGGCTGTTAGACTAGACTGACTGAAGAAAAAGCTCAGCAGAGAGACAAGGTAGACGACGACTGTACATGTCTGAGTGAGAAAGAACTGCAGCTGTTAAGACATTAAGGCCCTGTTTGATAACTGGGTGGGAGAGTTACTGTTCACGGGAGAACTACTGTAGCAGCATGAGATATTTGACCAGTGTTTGACCAGGTGAATTTCAAAAACATAAGTAAGGGTGAAAAAGACGTTTTTATCCTTCGTTTTTAGCCTTCCTGATCACCAGCCCCCTTCGTCTTCTCCATCTCGTCTTTCTTCAGATCATCAACAACAAGATCCATCTCCTCGTCTTCACCATCTCGTCTTTCTTCGAAAATGAAGCATATACTCAGAAAACTTCACATCGGTGGCGGAATCAATGAGCACCAGATTCGGGAGGCACGACCCACAACAAACCCGAGTCGGTCAAGTCCAAGCACGCCTGCTTGTCTTCTTGACATTCGCCACAATGGGGAGAATCGGGCCGTCGAGCCATGGATGATCGGACACGTGGATGGGTGTGTGGATTTCAATCTCTTGGAGGAGGAGTTTCAGATGCAGATGGCCCTAATAGCGCCGGATCCGGACGCTGCGATGAAGACGCTCGGATCAACGCGCCAAGCGGATTAGCCTTTGGGTCGCCGCTCCGTCCACGACCAAGCCATCAAGTTTCTCGCTTCGTATTGGGTAGGCCGTGAAATCGATTCCCAAAAGTGTAAGAGGGCATAACGGTAATTTTATATAATAATAGGCTGACTGTGGGCTGATTTCCAAATACAAAACGACAAAAAAAATGAACAATAATCCCCCTGTGAACAGTAACTCCACAACCCTTTCCCGTTGTCAAACACCCCCTAAAGAAAATGTTCGGAGGGACACTTAGCAATTAATTAGACCGGGTAAAAAAATATTCTTCAATCCAGTTTAAATAAATTTTTTTTTCCAGAAAGAATTATTATGTACAAACATCGAGAAATATTAAACTCCTGTCCTCTCAAATAAATTGCCTTATTACCGGCTCTAGTTTTGCAATTACCATAAAATAGCCCTGCAGAAAACATTTCAATTATTGATTTTGGGGCTTCATCGACAGAAAAAACCCCTTCAAAAATAGGCGTATGCCACTATTTGCGGCGCGCACACGGTATTCTTTAGTAAAAGGCGAAAGAATAGTTCGCTTTGTGCTCACCGCGTGGCTGCGTGGCTTACTTCGCTATCGCTTGGTTCATTTATAGCTATCATCTTACACTACTCTCCCGTATCTCTCCCATGTGGGACAAAAACTCCCAAGTAGTAATTACTACCATACGGACAGCTCGCCTCACATTGTGCTTATGCGCAAAACGAAGGCCTCCCATCGAACCCGGCCAGTGGCCTTCGGTCTTTCTTGAGACACTAGACTCAGATTCCAAGGTCGTTGAGAAGCTGGCCGGATCGGATGAGTTGGTGAAAAACGACTCGGTTGTCTCTGCCGCATCAATGGCAGGGTCTATAATTACATTGAGTTCATGGTCTTGTAAATGTCTTTGCTGGTTCAGAACGATAGCTGTCTGAAGTCTTTGTTTTTTAAAGGAAAAGAGCTTCATTTTCTTGCCCATCTCAGGGGCTTGTTGAGAGACGTCGGGTACTGTGAGAGAGGTTTCAAGGAAATTGGCAAACTCCCAAGTAGGACTGAGCAAATTACCGACTAATCGACTTTTGACTAACTTTCGACCGACACCAACCAACTTCAACTAGATGATGGACGGTAGGCGACATATTTTTTATTCCGATTTTTTTCGATTTGGTAGGAAAAAGAGATTTTTTAACTGAACCGACTTTACCGACAAATTTGCCACTTTTCTACATACCGACTTTTGACCGACACCGACCTTATTGACAGTTATTCGGTTCGAAATGCAAAATAAAATAAAATTTAACGGAATAAGTCGGTTAATTAACCGATTTTATCGACTTTGTTGGTTTGGAATGCATAAGTTAAATTTATTTTACCGAAACCGACTTTACCGACCGACGTTCACCCCTACTCCCAAGTGGGGGAAGTTGGAATAAGGAAAATGGAGGGCAAATTACCTTTTTTTATATTTTTCACAATTATCTCACGATGTTAACTTAGTAGCTCTAACCGTCTCTTAAATCGGTCATTGTTAAAAATAAAAAAAAAAAAATCACAAGGTTGGCTGAAATGTGAGGTCGAGATCGCCGGCAACTCGTAAACTATGCTAGCTCGCTCCTGTCATCCTATGAGTCTGCTAATCCATAATCAGGCAGTTGCAATCACTTACCAAACAGCATCGCTTCGGAATCAAGTACCCTCAACATCCATGCCCTTGCGGCCTTACTCATCTCCACCCACATCCGCCTGGGATGTTGCTTCATTGTTAACAATTCAACATGTTTCTTATTTAAGGAAGAAAAAAGGGGCACATATTCACTTTTGGACAAGAAAATAGACAGGTAATTGGTTGGTCTCTCTTTGTCCATTACAGCTTCAACTGAAGCATCTCAACTAACAGAAGGCCAATGCTCTTCTATTTGTTAGGTAAGATGCCATCATGGCCTCCATAAAAACATACCAAGAAAAAGAAGAAATCCTTAGGCAAACACAATGAATAGGCAACTCTTGCGCCCAGAAAATCCAGCATTTCAACCGCAATGGGCCTCGGAGGATGTCCGCCTAAAATTCTTCAAATGTGTTAGATGGCAGCTAGAAGAAACCATGGATCCGATTGACTGCCCTTATCATTACTTCTGCGACAGCACTTATCCTGGCAATTACCCGCCTGCTGTGGACATGCTGGTATTTCTCTTCATAGTAGCTTCATACATCACAACCCTCTTCATTATGGCAATGGACATATCAAGAAGAGGGCAAGCTTGCCTTGGTCATTCAAAGAGGTACTTATTACCATCTGGTCCAATTTCCCTCCCAGTAATCCTCTTGGCACTAGCAAAAGGCTACCGAATCGACACCGTATTTCCCCTGTCGAGCATTGGCCCTGCAATCCTCCAACTGGTTCACATTTCCGCTCTCACGTTCAACCACGGCGGCGCTAATAAAGACGTCAAATATGCTTTCTTTGAGGCATCAACGATTTCAGGGATTCTACATGCCAGCCTATACCTGGATTCTGTTCTCTTGCCTTACTATACAGGTTTTGATGCCCTGGTGTCGTCAACCTTTTCGGGTGAGTGTGCATCCTGCGTGTGTAGGAAAGAGGTTTTGGTTGTGGGAGGGATGTTGGTGTCCTACAGGGGATGGTCACTAACCACATTTTCAGTTGTGGGTACTCTGTGTTTGAGGATTATCTGCAGGTTGCTTGGAGAGAAAACAGGAAATATTATACTGGTTAGGCCATGGCTGGAAAGTGTAGCTTGGATCTTTATATTGAAGGATTGTGTTTATCTGGCAACAAACTCCCCACCAGAGAGATCATTGTTGAGAGTTGCTGCTTTTGGGGGTATATTTGTTTTGATTTGCCTTCATGTAATCAAATGGGCATGCACCATCATAACGAAATCGCATTCAAAGTGGAAGAAATGAGTACAGTATCATTTTTATCACAAAGAGGATAGAAAAGACAATGATCAGAAGAGACATAAATTTCCTTTAATGGGAGAATAATGAGGAAAACAGTAATGTTCATATGTAAAATAGTCTTTTTTGGACTATCAAATACAAAAATGGCCAAAACTGATAATTAAAATGCATCAAGCATCACAAAATACGTTATTAAAAAAAAAAGAAGAAGAAGAAGAAGAAAGAAAAGAAAAAAAAAGAAGAAGAAGAAGAAAGAAAGAAAAGAAAAAAAAAAAAAAAAAGAAGCTAGAACTCAAATGGTCCATCATATTGAGGGATACAATTTGGATTAATTTCAACATCTTGTCCCCGGGTACCAACCCTCTTCACCAGAAAATCCACGAAAAAGGCAGTTGAGGCAATATTCCAAAGCAAGTTACAAGAAAAACCTCCTTCGGCTTGTGTCCATTTCCGGCTGACATACAAATTGGGAAGGAAAGCATATAATGTGTCAGACACACGAGGGGAAGTATTTCTCTTTCTATTTAGAACAAAAAGCAAGATAAATCATCAGAACAAAACAGCAGCCTGATTTCGTTGGTAAGTGGAGTACCTTATGAACCCACTCATATTCTCCGCCTTTAGTATCAAATGTTCCATGCTGCAGACTGATCAACTTCAGTGTGAACCTAGGGCCACATTCCTGCATGTTTATTGGATTAACATACATGCAGACCATACAGTCTTCGAAAGAGATAAACATAGCCAAATACAACTGCTGCTAAACTCATCAGAATTATTAATGAATTTCCATAGGTGTCTTAGGTATCAACATGGGACCATAGCAGAGTTACTGGAATTCAATTTCAGTTTAGCAAATTATGTTTTGCATCATGTGAACTGAAAGTGATTTGCTATTGTCGATGCTGAACCTTTATATCTTCTAATAGACAATCAAGTGTACGTGTTTTAACTTTTCTACTCGCAGAGTCACCACATTTTCTCTAGATGGCATTATCAAAAATGTGGATGTCACAATGGAAGTATCTACATATACATATTTGCTGCCCATAAGGCAACTGAAACCTGATATCACATGAAGTTTAAGGATAAAAAGAGAACCATGCAAATCTGACTTAGGACCATCCAATCACATTCTAACTAACATCTACCTAGGCAACCTGAATGAGCTATATATACCACCTAAACTCATTGTGCCCCTGTTCCTAAGGAAGCAGCATGTCACATTTCCCATCCCTAATTTCCACCTACTGTAATGATCACACTTTAGGTAAGGCTGGGCCAAAGTAGGGTAATATAGACTTTTATATTACTGGAGTGATGTTTGGGCTCAATTCTTTTTGAGCAATTTGTGGAGGTTGCAATATCAAAATCTTGAAATACAAATGCAATTAACAAATAAATCAACACTGACCTGAAGGCGGGCAATTACTTTCTCCTGAGGAGCTTTCGCTAACTTGGCATCCTTTGCCTTTTTACCTTCTGAATTATTCTCCTTACTTTCTTTGCTTTCAAAAATGTACCTGAACACATGATAGCAGGAAGTATTTGTCAGAAAGCCAAACCTATAAAACAGTATACAATTTTTATTGCAGTAGCTTACAAAAGCAACAGAAACACACCGGTGATGCCGGAAGAATATAAAATCTCGCTGATTGTGGAATGTGACAACTCTCCGCCCACGAAAATTTGGATCTTGTGGGAAAATTGACTGTATTAATCTAAAGGTAACAAAACAACCAAGAAAACTATTAAGAATAGAGTCTAGAAACCACAAACTTCTTCATTACTTAAACACTACATAAGATAAGAAAATTAAGATGCACTCAATTCAATCAAGACCATATAAATGAAGTGTGTTTGAACTTTCAAGTAGCAGTCACATCTCATATGGTTTTGAAAAGATATTTCCAAAATGTATATCTTTAATCATATATAAAAGATAAATGCTACATGCACTACCAAAATCTACACTCCCAAGTGCACACTCCCAAATTCACACTAACATATCAGTAAAAATCACTATTGGATCCAAAGTGCAGTCTCTAGTTCACACTCCTTGCCATAGCATTAAAAAACACCATTTGATCCAAAATTCAATGGTGATTTTCACTGCCATATTAAAGAGTGTGGACTTGGGAGTGTATGTAGCATTTCTCTATATAAAATAAGGAACATACCTTCCAATACGATGACCTAGGCGTGTTGTGAAGTTAGTCAGCACAAGCTCGGGCTTGTGACTGGTTGGATTTCCATGATTCTGCAAGAGGGGGAGGGGAAGACAATGAATGCAAATGAAACAATTATTTCTTTCACAAATTCAAACTAATACTTGTAACATGAAAAATTAGGCATCATCCTCCTTACCATAGCAGAAACTTGATGTTACAAGAGTTAGTATAGGGGTGGTTATAGTTATAATTTTATAAATTGCTATTTATTTTCTGCATTTCTTTCAAAATTGATGCTGTTTGTCAATCTTCTTTGAGTTAATCGGGTGCTGGTGTTCATTAACCTTGTGACTGGTTGGATAAGTCAATAAACACAACAGAAGAATGTCTTCTTTCATATACCACACGTAATAGTAGCAAACTAAAAAACAAGGCTTAACACTATTTTTTTTTTTGGATAAATAACCACATAATGTTAAGCATGTGATTTTAAGAGTGGTCATAACTTCATAAATTCCTGTTCTAATTCCATGATTCATTACAAATTTCCATTGTTGCCCATCTTACTCTAAGTCAATCTGATTCTAGTGTCCATTAAGCAATTAAAAACCATAATCTATTTTTAATATTGGTCAACACAACGGCTCACATGATCTCAATAATCAAAGGGCTTGTATCAGTATATAAACATCAGCAACAAACCTTAATATCCTTGCGCAAAACAAGCTTCGAAAGCTTGAAATGAGCAGTAGGTCCATCAGGTACCCCCATTATTAGGAGAGCATCTACAAGATAGCCAAAAGATCTGACAGTCAAAATCCTCACACTGACAACAACAAAGGGGAATGAAAAAGAATAAAAAATCTCACACATTTTATTTATATTCTCAACGTTCAAGTAACGGAAAATCAAGCCTGCGAAAAATATTCACATCACAGATTCCATATGAACTTTAGCAAGAAACATCACCAACCTGGTTCCCTGCGATTTGTGTGAACAACTATGATAGAAGTGAAGTCCTTGTTCTTAGCGTATTCTACAATCTGTAAATGACAAAAAGGGGGATACATTAAAAGAAACTTCAAATGTTTTGAACTTCATGCTCATAGAGGGGTGAAAATCAAAAGCACCTTTTTCAAGTCATAGGTTCCTCTCTTGTAGTAATGCGCATTTGGGATCACAGAAAGTAGTTCTGATATAAAAGCAGGTCCCCTCTGCGAAACAGAGATAATCTAAGGATATTAGCCAGCATCTTGTTACAGGAAGGTTCAACTAGACTGCTGCAGTATTAGAGATGCAGTCATGATAAGCTTCACAGGTGGCTTAAGATAACCAAAAATGGCAAAGAGAAGGACTTACAGTAGAATTGAATCGGGCAGTGGTGATTAAAACTTTTGGAGTACCCTCACGCTTTAAAACTACACTGAATTCATCGGCATCATTTCCAGCAAACAGCTGCAAATGAACACAATTAACAGGTCAACTACAAGAGTTATTCACCCAAGTGATTCTGATAAACTGATCAGATTTAGATAAATGTAAACATGTCAATACATTCTATAGTTAGCTTCTTAGTTTCCGCTCCCCTTAAATCATTAGCTTCCATAGTTTATACACTAAAATTGAGATAAGGTGACATTCAATTATTATATGACATGAAGCATAAATTCTGGTCCATGACCTTTATATATAAGGGCTGTCAGTTTAGTTTGCATGGATTTGAAAGCCAAACAGCATGATCAATATGCAATACATTGGCTTAAAAATGAAACAAACCCAGAAGAAGAAAGAAAGCTATTGAAATTGTTTTCAAGAATGAGAGAGAAGACCTCTTCATCATCCGGCTTGCACACAGTCTCATCTAATTCCCTGGTGTTCTCAATCGTACGAGGAACACTCCTTGGCTGAGGCTGCATTATTAACAAACCAAAACAAACAATTCAATTTACTAAAAACGGAAATAGAAAATAAATAAAAATTTGGAGATTAAAGAAATAAAAAGAAAAATATAAGGCAAAGGACCTCCTCGCCGAGCTCGAGAGCGCGCTTCTCTGCGGCGTCACGAGCCTGGATCTTCTTGCGCTTCTCGACCTTCTTCTGGTGCTTGAGCTTGGTGTGCACCTCCGACCTCCTCTCCTTGTTCCTTATCATCGACGGCACTATCTCCCCCGCCTTCTTTTTCTGCTGCTGCTTGTTTCTGTATTCTTCGTTCTCCTTCTCCTTCTCAAACGCGTCTTCCGCTTCGCTTTCGCTCGCCTTTCTCTTTCTCCCCATTCTTAATTTCACTGGTCACTACGCACTGTAATCGTGCAACGAAGAAGAAGAAGAAGCAATTGGGGGTTTTGGCTGTTAGGGTTTTTGCGGGGTAACCGATTAATTTAATTTCATTTTTCTAGCAGCGACGGCCGTTCTAGTTTTATAACCCGAGCCAATCACCTCTTGCCTTGTCAGCTAAACAAGGCTTTTTTTTAATTGAAATTTCCTGTTTTATTAATAAAAGAGGGATAATAAAGACCTAATTTTTTTGCCCTAACTTTTTACTTTTTATTTAAAAAAAAAAAAGTAAGAAAAGAAAAAAGTATCTGAACCAATAATATATTTTTTTTGTCCTTCTTTTTATTGGTATTTTAAAAAAAATGAAAATTCCATTTTTTTTTTAAGAAAAATGGTCATTTTTCATTTAAAAAAAATGACCATTTTTATGAAGAAAAATATAATTTTCATTTTTTTTAAAAAAAATACCAATAAAAAGAATGACAAAAAATATATATTATTACTTCTTACACTTTTTTCATTTTTTACTTTTTTTAAAAAAATAATAATAAAAAATGCAAAAGTTAGATAAAAATTTGACAACAAAATTGAACATTTAACATTTTCTTTCCCAAAATATCAAATCGTACAACTCTCGGAAATGAACATTTTCTTTAATAAAATATCAAATCGTACAACTCTCAGAAATGCCCAGCATGCAGCACTTGCCACGATTAGAGATGATTCGGAATTAATTGTGAATCATCTCTTAAAAAAAACTTTCTTTATCGTAATGAAATTGACACGAAATTTTTACAAGGAAGCCCTAACCAAGGTTATCCAACTCCTGAAAATGTCTAACGAAGACTATTCGGAAATTAGAGGTTTTTATATATATATACAATTAACTTGATGATGATTACAAATCTCAAATTTTTTTTTTTTTTGTTAAGTGCAAGTAGCAAATGAGTTGTTTGGCAAATTAAATAGTAGACAAAAACAGTGAAGCTAAAAATTTTAAAACCTCTATGCCAATTGTTAGTACAGTTTTTAGTATGATAGACTTAAGGTCAGATTCGTTATATCGAGATAGTAGTTTTCTACAAGACAATAACACATGTTAAAAGGACACTTGAGTGGTGGCCAGTCGTACATTCTCTTATGCTTAAGTTAGCGTTTGTGTAAACTCAGTATAGAGCTTAATAAAATATGAATCATGCACCTGTTTCTTCCAAGGCGAGATCTCTTATAGCTGGTTATGTTGGTGTAACTATGATGACTGAGTGGAGGATCTAGGATCAAGACATAACAGTCGGAGGAGTTAATAATCTTGTTCCCTATCCATTATGGCTTATATGAAATTATCACCATTATTAGGATTCCGAGGATGGCACATAACTGTTGAGAGGTTTTTAAGTATTAATTGTAACCGTTCTAATGATCTTATGGCGTATGAGAGTTGTCTGTATTATCGGAGTGTATTATGATTGTAACAAGCATATCTAGTCTTTTTTTTTCTTTTTCTTTTTTTCTTTTTTTGAATATAGGAGATTTGGTATAGTCTATCCAGTGTATTCTCGGATTTGAGTAGGTCGACAGGTTGTTCAAGAGACTATGTCGTATCTATAAACTTCATATTGGATTACACCCATAAAGCCCACATGAGTGTGTTGGGTTTCCATGGGCCACCGGGTCTTGGGCCCATGGATCTTAGTAGCGGATTCATGTATAACACCAATCATGTCAAATAGACAAATTGGAATGAAGAAATAATATTTTTTTAAAAATAAATAAATTATTCTAACTCTCTAATCTATTGGAAAATGGGCTTTTAGATATAGAAAAAATTAAAAAAATCAAAGTAATTTTTTTATTTAAAAAAGGCATTAAAAACTTCCCAAGAAGTTTTTGAAAAATTTCAATAAAAGATTGAAGATCAAGTTTAAGATCACACACATCTTAATTTGTAGCCATCAAAATATCAACCATCAATACCTTTGTGAAGGTGTTCCTAAGTTAACAATTCTCATATGTTAGTTTTTTTTTGTTCGCTCAATTCGGTTATAAAATGCAGAGGCTACTATTCACGAGCTCAAACACTGATATAAAATGTTAAGAATCCAATCTCCATCATTCACAATGAGTATTCACATGTCATGAACATTCCTGCAAAGTTTCAGCTCAATCGGACCACAAACGCTCATCGATCAAAGTTGTTGATCAATGCCTGACAAAAGTTTCAAAATGTTGTTTTCACTTTTTGCAAGCCTTGTCCGGACAGGCCTTCCCCATGTCTGGACAGCAATTCCAGAAACTCAATTTTTGCTTCACAAGGCCATGTCTAGACAGCCCACTAACCTGTCCAAACACCTTGTAAGTTTTAGGTCTTAAAACATAATTTTAAGTGTGTTGGTATCTAGGGTTTTTGTGGTACATATATATACATCTCACTCAAGAAGAGAGGCACAAAATTTGAGGTTGGGTTTCATGAGAGGTTGTATTGAAGAGAATATTTCTCGAGAGCCAAATTCTTCCTTGTAGAGGATTTTGTTAGTTTGGTTGTGCGTTTCATTGAGAAGTCTATCGAAATTATCTTGTAAAGGAGAATCATGTTAAAGAAGATTGCGAGCAAAAGACGTGTTGTAGGCTTGTCGATTTTACAAAGCCAAGGTATTGCAAAGGGTTGCAAGTCTTCTTAGTGTCTGTAATTTTTATATAATCTTTTAATAGTGATTTCATAAGTTTGACTGTTCTTGAGAGGTTTTACTTTTAAATTGTTGTCTAAAGGGTTTTCTCTTCGTCACCAAAATCCTTGTGTGTGATTGTTGTTATTTTTTTACGATTGTTTACTTATATTTAAATATCCGTTAATTTTACATAAACTGTGATAATTATCTTTTAAGAGTTTTTCATCATTAATCATGAAGAATTACCAAGCAAGTAAAATTGAAGCTCTAGCAGCATATTAATGGTGGCATTTTTCTTCTTGATTATTTATTTGAACATTACTTTCTTATATAATAAAGAATCAGGGCTTGGTCTACATTGGCCAATAAGTAAGAGATATATGAGTTTAGAGCTAAGAGAAAATGGTTTAGAGCGGAAAGAATGACTCATTCATTCTCTAGACATTGCTTATGTTGAATAAATAAATTATTAGACATAAAGTTTAATTATTTTGTATGACAAAGCAAAGGAAATTAGATAACCAACCATTAACAAATTCATGGTAATATATGGTAAAAAGCATACGAAAAACTTAAGGGTTGTTTGGCAATGTGACTAAAGTGACCAATAACTATTTCTCAATTATTATTTATTATTTATTATTTTTTTAACTCCAAACATTTTTATTTTTGACATCACATTAATTATTTTTATTACTATAAAAATTACTATATATATATTTTTTCACTTTTTTCATACAAAATATTTTTACTTTGTTTTTCTTTCACATTATTAAATTTTCACTACTGTTCCAATCAAATGTCGTGAATCAAAGAGAATCCAAGAATTTACAATGATAGTAAAAAATTTACTTCAATCATAAGTAACTATTTATCGCGACATGTTTTAAAGGGGCAATTTAATCTGCTAAGAGCATTCACAGTAAGTTCAACAATTGAGCCTTTTGGCTCAATTGTTGAGCTAAACCACTAAAAACGTCCTCCAGCAAGCTCAACAAACCAACCATCAAATTGTTGAGGAGCTACAGTAGTCAGCAAGTTTGCTCACCTACTGTAGCTCCTCAACAAAATAAAATACTCTTTTATTTCTCTCTCCTCCAATAAAAAACTATTTTATCTCTCCTTCTCCCTCTCTCTTCCCGTCTCCTTCGTCTTCCTCCTCCCGTCTCTTTCTGCCCCACTTCCCTTTCAACTCTCCTCTCCCAAACCCTCTCCTCCCAAATCTCCGAAACCCTTCTTCCTCCGCTCGTCTCTCTTCCCCATCCCTTCTCCTCCATCGACGCCCACCTGTCCTCTACCTTCTCAATCTCGGCAACCAATCTAAACCCCACGCCTACACCTACTCCCACGGGGACTCCTCCCCTGGCTTCACCAATTGCCTCGGCACCCTCTGGACCGCCAAGGATCGCTCCCTTTGGATCGACTTGGCTGTGGGACTGGTCGATTACGGCTCGACGTTGTCCGGGGACGGTGTGCTCCCCCGTGGCGAGTTCCACCCGCTCGCTGCCCTCCACGGCCGCCCCAAATCGCAGAGGGCGCTGCTGAGGGACCTGGCGTCGTTGAAAATCGCTGATCTCAGCGCCGTTGAAGAAGAAGAATATAAGAATAAAAAATATAAAAATATAATAAGGAAAGAATATTTAAATGATAGGAAAAAAATATTTAAATGAGTGTAAGGTTAAAATGCTGAGCCTGATGTGATTGTTTTAAAAAGGTAAGTAGTTCAAATAGATAAATGTGATTTTTTTTTGCTAAAATAGTCAAACATTAGGTGAGCCTACTATAAATACTCTAAGATAATATCTTATAAAACAAATATCACTAGTCTAAATTCTCCTTTTATTATTATTTTTTTTCTATTCTCTTGTGCAAACATGGAAAAATATATATACACGCCATCGCCATTCTTTCAAGTTTTCAACTCATGAGGCATGCCCATCTAGGGGGTGTTTGACAAAGGATTTGCGGATCTACTGTTTAGGTGTATTACTGTTCATATTTTGTCTTTTTCTTATTAAAATTTCTTCTATCACCGAAATGCCCTTCTCTTCTTCCTTGTCCATTTCTCTGCAAATCTCACTTCTTTCTTGTTCTCTTCATCACCGAAATACCACCCAAGTCCTCCTCCTCATCAAGCAGAAAATCCAAAATCCAGGAAATCTTCCGGCAACTCCCGAAACACACAAAACCTACTTCTGTTCTTCTTCCTCAAATCAAAAAATTAAACCGATCGAACGATCAATCCCAGATGGGTTCCTAGATTTTCCCACACTTTCCCACCCTTTCCCTCAGTTTCTCACACTTTCTTCTCCTCTCCCTCCTACTCAGCACGACCACTGACAAAAGAAGCGGCATTCCGGATGATCTTGACGGACATGGGATGTCCTGTTCATGAGTACTTTCTTGCGGCAAGGCAAGGCGTCGAACAGTGCATCCACTTTCTTCTCCTCTCCATCACCATACCCATGGGAAGAATGGAAATTCTCAGAAATTCAACACCCAAAACAGAACAATCGAACAATCAAACAATCGAACAAAGCAAGACAGGACAATCGAACAAATCAACCAAAACAGAACAATCGAACAATCGAACAAAGCAAGAAAGGACAAATTCAGATAAATCATCAATTTCTTTGATTTTTGGGGCTTTTGTCCCTGCTGTCGAATTTTAATTTTTGGGGCTTTCGTCATTTCCCCAATTCCCCAATTCGTCCGCGTCGCCGAGGCCTCAAACCGAAGGGTCCACATCACGGACGATCTTGACGACGTCGTCGACGACGAGGGGGACGACGCCTGGAAGCAATGGGACAAGAAATCGACGCCCTCGTCGGAGCTCGATCTCTGTCCCTTCGATTTGTCGGCCATGTCTGCGTCGGAGATCCAGGCCGAGATGATGAAGCGGTATTCCAGGCCTGCTTTCGGTGGTGAGCGAAAGTGAGAGAAGGGAAAGCAAATAAGGGTAAAATTGTAATTGTTAAATGCGCTATAGTAACTCCCCATAAACAGTAACTCTCCAACTCAGTTATCAAACAGGGCCCTAATCTTTTGTCAATTCCTAATCCTATCTATATTTAATATTATATTTTCCAATAAGTTATCTTTACAAAAAGAAGTAAAATCACTTAAAAATATATATATAAAGAATTAATAAATCATATGACCTTTCAGTTAATGTCGCCATTTACATTCTCTTTGCAAGCCACCGTCGAAATGTCGGACTGCATCCCGATCGAGGTTGTCACCGATATCCTCTCACGATTGCCCGTGAAATCGCTCATCAGATTCAAAAACGTTTCCCGTACATGGAGCTCTCTCATCTCCTGCCCCCACTTCATCGCCGCCCATCTTAATTTTACTCTTCCCAACACCCACCACCCACCTTACCTTCTCTTTCGTCACTACAACGACCGACACAAGAATGAACGCTTCACTCTGCCTTCTTCAGATGATCCAATTCCTCGCACCCTTTCTCAAGAAATGGAAGAGAATGGTGTTTTTTTCGCATACCCATCAGATTTTATAGAATTGCCTTTCCCACATAAGAGCATCAACCAGTCCTTCAGCATAGTTGGTTCGTCTAACGGCCTACTCTGTCTCAATATTTCCTACAACGATGGCTATGTTTTCTGGAACCCGTCTATTCGAAAGGCCATATCCCTTCCGGACCCCAGCATCAGATTTAGTTCTCACGGTCAATTTTTGCATTCTCTTGGCTTTGGTTATGACCCCACAACCGACGATTTTAAGTTGGTGAGGGTGGTGTATCTTGAAGGCGTTACTGAAACTGTTTCACCTCCGGTTGAGATTTATACCCTTCGCACCGGCGCCTGGCGCTTTGTTACCGCACCGGGTCCTCCCTATGTTGTCGATGAATGGCCCTTATCGGTTTTCGTCAATGGGGCAGTTCACTGGCTCGCTCACACTCCGTGGAATAAGGGTGATTTTCGCAACGTGATCGTGTCGTTCGATATGGGAGCTGAGGCGTTCCATGAAATGGATTTGCCTGAGAGTTTACAAGGGTCAGAACACTTGAACGTGACTGTTGCGGTGCTTGATGGGTTGCTTGCGCTTGCCCCATGTAACGGGTGGTGGGGGGAAGAGTCTCACTCTGTGTGGGTGATGAAGGAGTATGGCGTAGTGGAGTCTTGGACTAAGCAATTTGATGTTGATGTTAGAGAAAGATTAGGGAGGGTGATAGCCTTTAGAAGAAAGGATGAAGTTGCAGTGAACAAGGCTAGTGGACAACTAATTTTGGATCTTCCCATTTATGGCTTAACAGAGTCGTTTTATTTGAATACTTACGTGGAGAGCCTTGTTCTACTGGATGTAGCAGATGGAGTTTTGGGAAGGCAGGACACTAAGAATGGCAAGCAAAGGCCAGATATGTAATGCTAGTTTTACTTCATACTTGTTTGCGGTTACCCAATTAGTGTGCTTTACATGAGTCTGTTGTTGACCTTCTGCATACGCCTGCAAAAGGCTTATCAGATTCAAATTGCTGGTCCAAAGTGACTGGTTTATGTCCATGCATTATGCTGCTGTTATGTATTTACCAAAATAAAGAAAAGGGTACAGCAATATGTTCGTGTATCTTGGACAGAGATGTTCTCTCTCTCTCTCTCTCTCTCTTCTCTCTTTTGTTTTTGGGGGAGAGGGGGAGTCAAACTCAATTGTTGTTGTCGGATTCTTGAAGTTCTAGAAGTTACTATGCCATATGCCTGTAGATATCATTCTGAAAGTACATTCATTTCTTTTAAATGCTCATTTTAACTCACTGTAGTTTGTTTTGGGTTCTTGTTGTGTTCTGTGTTGATGAATTTTAACAAAACCTGCAGGGACCGTTGATCATAATTTGCATCAATCCAAGTTTTGAATAGTAGGTAATCATGCTACTTGGAAGAAAAAAACTAATTAATGACTATGGGTTTTCTGTGTTCTCTTGAGCGTGGTAATCTGCAATGGAGAAGTGAAACCTTAAATAGTTATGGAACTAGGAGGAAAATTAATTTGATATATCACGCTCAAGTTATGTCATGTGTGTCTATCCTTTAACCACAAAGAAATTCCACCAGAGGAGTAACGTGTACTATAATTTTGTTGTAGTTCCATCTAATGGTGATGCTGCCAATTGTTTGAAGGAAAGGTTATGTTCATAACAGTCACCAGGGAGATTTAGTCTAATTCTTCAGTATGTTTTGTGGTTGTTTTGACACATGAGTTGTCTTGGATTCTTATGTGCTTATGCTGCTGACCTTTCTGATGCCACCACGCTGTACCGGCCGACCACAGTTGGGTTTCAACAGTCTGGTGGCATGGTGAGGTTTCTGTTTTATTGAATTTATCTAGTGCATGAAGAATAGCAAGAAAATGCGAGATACTTGATGCTGGTTTTACTATGTACTTGTTTACAACTCCTCAGTTATTATGCTTAATATAAGGCTAATATTGACACTTTGCTTTCGTTTTATAAAACCCCATATAAAATGCTAACTGAATTGCTCATCCAAAGTGATTGGTTTTCTATAAGGTTCTTGCACCTTGTGGAGGACCTTATAGCAAACCATTTACCATAATATTATCTGATACTTTCAAACTGCTTCAGGGTTGGAGAAATTTTGATGAATGCTGCTAGGTCAGTTGAGCATAATTTGTGTCAATCCAATTTTTGATAGTAGGTAATGAAAGGGGGAAAGAAAACTTAGGTAAGAATGTTCTAATGCTTGTTGGTTGCTGAAGTATTTTTTCTTCTCTTGAATGTGTTATTCTGCGTTGGAAGATGACAAGAATCAAAACCTTAAGTAGTGTTGGAACTTGGAGGAAAGTTAATGTGATAAATCATGCTCAAGTAATGTCATGTGTCTATTCTTTGACTGAAAAAGAGTGCACCAGTGAAGTCACATGTGGTATAGTGTAGTTGTAGTTCCATCACATGGTTGATGCTGCTAATTGTTTGTTTGTTTTTTTAAATTTAGTAAAAGTTGGAGGGGGAGAAAATGAAATAGCAAATGTGGGCTTGGTTGCGTTTTTTTGTTTTGTTTTATTTTTAGTATAACCCTTCAGTTTGTTTTATGATTGTTTTGAAACTTTAAAGTTATCTGGATTCTCATGTGTGTGAGCTCATGCTCGGCAGAACATCATGTGCATGAATGCATGTTGTATACTATGATTCTAAGGGCCCAATACCTGTTCGGGCTAAATTCCCAAAATTATGCTTGTTGAATGTCTTTGTACCTTTGTTAAATAGGTGTGAATTTACTGTTAGGATATAATTTTCCTATTAACCATCTCACATGGTGAAAGATAGCATCATGAATATTCTTGAAAATACTACAGTCATTAGCTGTCAGCTCTGTCCTTGATAATAATTGTTCCCAAAGTTATATTGATTTCTATGGTCCTCCCATCTCTAGTTCTTTTACTTTCAACAATATATTAGAGAATGGATTTTTTTAGCATGTTACTGCTTTTCATTTTCAGAGGGAGAGGTTAAGTTATAGCAGCCACCAATGAGGATTATTATTATTTTTTTCCTTTGTTGGACAAAGAATATTAATTCCTTATGTGACAAGGAAATTAATTTCCATTCACTTTTAAAAGATTTAAATAAGTATTTTATTCAAATTAGAAATTTGAGATAACTTTCAACAGCTGTAATACAAAAAGTTGTCATAGCCATACTAAACTGTAGTCTTACTTCATTCATCAAAACAAAACCATGCCCTCGTTTCATTATGCAATCAGATCAACATGAAGAATGGTTTACAGTAGTTCAAGATGTTTTAACCCATGCTTTGGTGATTGCAGAGTGTAGGTGCGTGAATTGATTGGAACTAATCAAAACTGGTCAAGGGCAACTTTGGTTGATTTGTGACAGGTATGACCCTTGACACTGTATTACAATCTGCATCTTCTTCTGCTGTTTGGCCTTGCTTCTCATTGCGTTTACCCCATAGAAGAATATACATGCCAATTACAACTAGGATAGATCCCAGAATACTGTTCATTACCAATGAAGAATGTTAAGGACAATTTAATTATCTGATAAACAACAAATTACTGAAAAGTGATAAAAGGTGTCAACCTTCCAAGGTAAATTTGTTCATGCAAGATAAAGAAATCAAAGATAGCTACAAATATCTCTATCAGGGGGGTAAATGCTGACGTGAAGAGTGGACCTCTTTGTTTGACACACCATGCCATCGCCACATAACACAAGCCTGATCCCACCATCCCCTGTGTCCAAAAATGAAGAACTAGGTTTATGGTGTATCCTAAGTTTGGATTAAACGTTATTCAAAGAAACATTCCTTATTTGAGCCGTTCATTGATTGTTAGATCCAACATTAAGGATTAAGAGATATAAACATGAAATTCAAAATAAAATCATGATTATGTGCTCTGCAACTTTTGAATCTTAGAAAGAGTACTTACAGCATATATGACAGTTAATATCTCCAACTTCCCTTTCAAAACCCACATGCCAAGGTTTCTCTCCGTGATCAAACTCAAGACTGCAGATTGAATGGCACCAAAAAAGCTCAAAATTGCGGTGCTAGAATATTGACAGGGATATCTTTTGCCAATATTTGCTTGTATAAGGAACCATGAAGACCACAACAAGCAGCCTGCAGCATTAAGTATCGAACCAATGGCCCACCTTTCTGTCTTAGCCGAAACCATCATGGTGTCTTGGTTGGCTATGTGAGTTGTGGATCGTGAATGTGGGTTGTTTAGTGGAGTTCCTTTGTATAGGGTTAATAACAAAGCACCACCAATGCATAACACAGCTCCCAACACCTTAGCCCTCCCGTATTTGCTCTTTATGTTCACTTTCTCTAGACTGCAAAGAGTTAAATACCATAGAGTGTCAATTATTGTGGCTCGTTTGACAACACTTTTTAGGACAGCTTTTTGCTTTTTAGCAAAAAAGAAAAAGCATTAACAAACAATTCAAAACACAAAATACTCTCAAACTACTCTCACATTATATCACATCACAACTAAAAAGTAAAAAGCACCCTTTAAAAAGTTTACCAAAGAATAAAAGTAGGCGCCTATTGCTTTTACTTACCCAAATGGAAGTGACAGTAGAAATGTGTTTACAGGAACCATGTTGATGAAAGCACATGAGAACGTAGCAGATGTGTATTGAAGTCCAAGAAGGAGCAAGTATTGTGTGAGTGTCACCCTGAAAAAATTAGTAATTGTCTAAGAGACTAAGACTACCAATATCTGTTGTAGTTGTAAGAATTCAAATGGACAATCTGCCATAACTAACCCGACCAGAGCACTAAAGAAAAGTTGACATAAGATGCAAGCTGTAAGTTCAGGTCTGCTTTTCCTGCAAGAAAACCAAGTATTTTAGTCCCTTTATTAAACCTGTTCAAAAGAACAAGAAAAGTAAATTGATGAAAACAATCTTTGGATAGAAAAGTTAAGAAACTTTACCTATTCCAGAAATAGGCAATGGGTCCCAAGAAAATAGCAGAAATTGACTGTCGGTATGTAACAATAATTAATTGGTTTGTTCCTTCATTGAGAACCTTCTTAAGAAGTAAATTCACTATGGCCCATGCAAAATTGACGACTACCATGACACCAACAGGCTTCCATTCTCCAAATGAATTCATCTGAACTGGATGCATACCCTCCTTTCTCTTCTATTTTCTTGTGCTTTGAAACACAATGCAGTTAGACATGTTTGTGCTTCTATATATAAGCCAGCCACCTCTCCAAAATGGGAACGAACATGAATAATATTCTGCATCAAATCAACCCCTTTGAAGCAATCTACTTTAAATCTTTCTTTAATTTTCTATTGCTCTGTCCCTGGAAATTTTGCATTAGTGAGATCACAGCATCATTAACTGCTAAGCTAATATATGCATCATCATTACATGAACACAGAGATTCAACATTATTCTTGACTTTCCATTTAAATATTAACCATAATGAGGTGAGAATCTTGATGCCAGTAAAGCTTTTCTGTTATTAATTGTATTATAAGTAAAAGCAGTAAGCATCATTAGAAAGTAGCACCAAATGGGAGAGCATCATTAGAAAGTGATCACAGATATGATCAACCATCCCTTTTCTTCTGCTTGGAATCTGATACTTGCTGAGAGATAGACTGACCGTTACAATACTGTTGATTATTGTTATCCAGTCTTGTAGAGTCTAATAGCCATTGATACAAAGCCAGTGGATGCAGGGCCGGCTCGACCACTAGGTGAGTGAGGCGCTCGCCTAGGGTCCCCAGATTAATAAGGCCAAAAAAAAAAAAAAAATTGCCCAAAATTTTTTTTTAATGAGGCCCCAATTTTTTTTTAATGAAAACTTAAGACCTCTAATCATGATTAGTAAGTAATTTAAAAAAGGCCTTAAATTTAATTAATAAGCCCCAATATAATAAGCCTATGGTAAAATAAGATCAATTGACCCATAAAAGCGAATATCTTTATACTTAAAAAGGTGCATGAGTTTTTTCTTGTAGGTTTTTATGGTTTTTTGACAATTTTTTTTGTGGGTATTGTTTGAAATAAGTGTATCAATGATATAAGGATTCATAAAAAAAAAAAATTGATTTTTTTTTTCTTGGTAATGTTTATTTTTGTGTTTGCTTTTTTTGTGAACTTTTGTCAATTTTTTTGGTGGGTTTTGATTAAAAAAAAAAAAAAAGATTCTATTTGAAAAGATTCGCCTAAGGCGCAGGCCTGAGTGGATGCTTGCTGAGTAAAACTCCTAGTGCAACGCTATTTTTTTGTTCATTATGCTGCTGATCTTTGTTTCAACATTTCATGTCACCCAGCACCGTCAGCAATGGTCTTCTTTTCATGCCATGGGTTAATGAAATATGATATGGAGAAGAAGCTTTGCTGACCGTCGACTGTCGGAACTTGGACCTCAACAGATTTTATATATCTATTGTTGAGGATAAATGAGAAAAAATAGAACGGCAATACTATTGTTGAGGATCTATTGCGAAAAGGAGAGGAGACAAAAAAACATACAAAACTGATGATGAATGTTTGAAAAAAATAAAAGTAAAAAATTGTTCTTTTCTTGTTTCTCACGTTCTCAACAGGAAAGAAAATATGAAATTAGAAAAGACTGAACATGAGTGTTGGCAAGAATATAATAGAAAAAAAAGAATTGGAATAATATTTAAAAGAAAGTAGAGACGAGAATAAAAAATTTGTCGGAGCGTGTGTATAAAAATTAAAAAGCATCAAAGTAAATAACATTGCTTGGGAATCTGAGATGCTCATATTTACTTGAATGCATTAATTTATTTCCCAATGGTACAAAGATATTGAGATGTTTAATTTGCTCATTTTGCTGTATACCATTTTTAATCACCTTTAAATTTTGAAATAAGTGATAATTTAACATAGTATCAAAATAGAAGTTTTGAGTTTGAATCTTGTTTAGATTATTTATCTAGGATTATAGTATTAATTAAATTGTGGGGAAAATTATAATTTTATTTTTTCAAACAATTTTGCTCCTCCAAAGTTTAAAATGTAAAGTGAGTTCGTGTAATTAAGAGTAATGCTACGGAGTAGCAACCCCATCCACAACTCATCCACATTTAACCAAAAAAAAAAACCAAACCAAGTGCTCTTTAGTTTTGGGTTTCTTTTCATTTTTTCCCTCTCTTCCAAATTCTCCCACCCTCTCTCTCCCAAATTTCCCCACCCATCACCACAACCAGCCACCACCATCTAGTGGGTACGAAGCAGACGCACCACCACCCATCACTAGCCCTGTCCCCTCTACCTTCTCTCCCAAACTCCCAACTCTTCCCTCCATCCTCTTCCACCCAACAACGCTGATAACCACCAATTTATGCCGAATGCCAACCATTTGGCCAATCTCTCTCGACCTCACATAGTTTGGTTACCTCCACTGAAACGCCCCAAGTTCTAGAGGTAGAGCGATTGGAAGAAATTATAACATATTCTTAATAAGATAAAAATTTTCTCATAAGATCACCATAGAAACATTTACAACAATTATAACTAATTCCTTCAAATAGCAATTCAAATATTCATATCTCAGAAGCCCAAATTTAATTCTATAAATTTAATTTCATACTAAAAATACCATAAATGGTATGAAAATATTACCTTGGAGTTCTCCTATTTTTCTTTCCCCTTCCTCTTTCTTTTCTCTCTTCTTTTCTTTTTCTCTCTTCTCTTTTCTCTTCTTTTCTTCTCTTCCTTTTCTCTTTCTTCTTTCTTTTCTTCCTCTCTTTTTTCTTCTTCTCTCTTTCTCACACCCACTTGAGCTGTTGAAAAAAAAAAATGAGGGAAACATCTCCTTATATACTTGATGCGGATTGCCACATGAGAGACAAGTGTCCCACCACTTTTTTTTTTTTTTTTCTTCTTCTTCTTTCGTGGCAGCAAGTCAACATGCCTCTTGACAAGTACTTGGCCCATGTGTCCATATGAGAATGAGAGAATCATGCTGTACAACACACCTGCAGCCTAAGCAACTTAACTTGGTCTCATGCATGCCATATTTCAACTTCAATTTGATGACTTGTCAAGCTCCTCATGCATTTACAATAAAATGTGGTCATAAAAATATACAATTAATTTTTGTGAACTTAAACATGTCTACTACAATATATCCAAAATTCGTGACCTAAATAAATTATTAACTCATCTAATTAATTCCCCAAATCTCAAGTGCTTTAACTACTTGACAGATTAACCTATTAAACTTAAAAAAAAATTCATAACTCTTTCAATTTAAGTCAAATGACACGAAATTTGACTTAAAATTTTTCTCATTCAAAGGCTCACAATATATCCAAAAATCATAGAAATCCATAACTTTTTGATCCTCAAAAGTCCCTCTAAATTCAATGCTTCTGCTTGACCAAAATTCCTGTTTTGACACTTGCAACATCTAAAAATCATAACTTCTTCTACAAGCGTCCAAAAATCATGAAACCACTTTTAAAATCTTCATTTCTCATCATTCTACAAAGTCTTAAAACAGTTTTATTTAAAGTCTCTCATTGAATTTTTGGCACCCAAAACAATGTAACTTTTCTTCCAATAACCCACTAAAATGCAATTTCCACCATCTTTCACATTTAATCTATATTTACCTATAAAATTGCAAATCTCAAGTGCTTTAACTACTTGACAGATTAACCTATTAAACTTTAAAAAATTCATAACTCTTTCAATTTAACTCAAATGACACGAAATTTGACTTAAAATTTTTTTCATTCAAAGGCTCACAATATATCCAAAAATCATAGAAATCCATAACTTTTTGATCCTCAAAAGTCCCTCTAAATTCAGTGCTTCTGCTTGACCAAAATTCCTGTTTTGACACTTGCAGCATATAAAAATCATAACTTCTTCTACAAGCGTCCAAAAATTATGAAACCATTTTTAAAATCTTCATTTCTCATTATTCTACAAGGTCTTAAAACAGTTTTATTTAAAGTCTCTCATTGAATTTTTGGCACCCAAAACAATGTGATTTTTCTTCCAATAACCCACTGAAATGCAATTTCCACCATTTTTCACATTTAATCTATATTTACCTATAAAATTGCAAATCCTCCTTATCCTTGATATTAAGATCACATTTATTCCAGGGTATAAATTTTGGGATATTACATCCTTCCCCCTTATAAAAATTCCGTCCTCGAATTTGCTACTACTAAAACTTACTTGGAGTTTATTTCCTTGAAGTACAATGTTATCCACATTATTGCTTTGAGCTTGTCATGATGAAATCTTAGTCTTCATTTGGAACATTCTACTATCTACATCTACTATTTAAGAAAGATCAGTGTGGGGTAAAGCATAGCTCTTATACAAAAGAATGCTCAAACTTGGTACCCATTCCAAACCAAATAACACTATGCACAAGTCGCCTTAATTCACAACAACCTGACTCAATAACTTTTCAGTATGTACTTTAACCCAACTAATGATTCTCCTCAAGATCTTTCCATTGCAAAGTAAAAATCCAACAGCTACGAGTCATTCCAAATTGTTATCCTTGTTCCGAATCACCTTATAATTATCCTTTATAACAAAGTTTGTTATAGTCAAGAATGTAATTCACTCACCTTCAAGAGTATTACCTACCATATAACAAGCAACAAACTTTAACCATCAACTTAACTTTGGTAAACAGTAAGGATTCAAATAAAGTAAAAATCAATGATCTCAATGAAGCAACCTTTCCTCAAAAATTCAAGATGACTAAATATCATGCAACCCTCTTTCCTTCCAAAATTCATTATTGATTTTGCAAGTCAACATAGTCTCTCTTAACTTAAAGCCAACAATTCTAATTACGTTGTTAATCCAGATCCACAAGGCTTTCAACATGCAATACATAAATCATTGACATACCTTACCTCCTTAATCATGCACATTATGATTTGTACCAATCCAATCATTCCATAGACCATCCAAAAGCAACAATCTCAATAACCCAAGAGTATATCAATTACTATGCCAAACCTTAAACTTAGTGCAAAGAGTGTCTTCCAAGTGCCCTTAATCTCTTGGTGTTGCCAACATATAAACTTCAATATTGGTAATGAACCTTGTATTCAATTGAAACTCTTCATCTCATTAATACACTTATTCAACATCAATGAACTAGAATCCCAAAATTTCCAATATCCCAATAGAACTTGTCGTTATTCTCAAAAGCCATCGACTATGTTGTTATCAACTAAACACATTAGTCAACACTTTTACACCAATAATCATAATTCTATAATTTCTCTTGATCCAAAATTCTGGATGTTTAAAGTTTATCTCTCATCATAGGAATTTGAAAACTTTTGACACCATTAATAACTTGACCATATTTCCAAGGTACTACCATCATACTTGAAACTTCAATGTTCATTTACTATTATCAGCCTTCGAATCACAATCTTTTGATCAAGCCTAAGTATTATCTGATAACCATCTAAACTTGAACCGACCTTAAAAAATCTCAAGTATTTAGTCATATACTTAAGCTAAAAATTTCCATTGTATATGCGATCAATAATCTCTTTTCTACTAAGTATCTCGAACAATGGTATAGCAATACTTACATAACTTCAACCTCAAAATTTTCTACATATAATACCTAAAGTTTAAGATGTCATCATGTATCTATACTTTCATCTGAGGCTCAACAAGAATCAATAACCCATTTAATCATATCAACTCTTGTACCCAAGTATAGTCATTAACAATTCCTTATCCTCATAAATCTGAAATTGAATTTAATAAGACACCTCTAACATTTATATCTTGCAATTGTAATGCTTATAACAATATCTATCTACAAGGAAATTAAAACCCAACCTTCACTCATTTGGCCTCATAAACTCTTCAATCATAAATCGAAAAAATCATCCATGTCAAAAATCAATCAACTACTAGATTACTTCTTTCAATTTCAATTACCACATACACTATCCCAGAAATTTAATTCTTCGATACAATAATGAGCTTCCTACCATATTGCCAGAATGTTAATCAAACCATCAAGAAATGGTCATACCTACATTTGCAAAATCTTCCATGTAAATTTAAGAAAACAGTCTCCATATCATAATTTATGAATTTAATCTTTTTCCATCATCTTCTCTAAATCCTAAATTGACCTTTGAGAAATGACTGATCAAACCTTTACTAGTTGGCCATTCATGCTTAGTTCCTTTAAACACTTAACTGAAATTTTCATTACTGACCAATAATAATCTTTCTTACTATTTACCTCAAATCATAGCATGGATCATACCTTTGCGAAACAACTTCCAAACCAAGCACCACCATAAAATTATGATCTAATTTCCTCCAAGAAAATCATTCTTAAAGTCCACTAATTCACACCATAAATAATAATAATAATAATCATATAGTCTTTATGAATAATTTTATATGTTTCTCAAAACGCCATTAAAATAAATCATCAATTAACTTTGGTACCTTTACTCCATAATCAAATCAATGATAGCCACTTACATCTTAAGATCGACCAAGTTTGAAATGAGAACTAGTCCATGGAAATCACATCAATGTTGAATCCTTTAACAAATCACAACCTAAGGACTTTAATAAGATGTCTCACAAACGTCTTCAAAGTACCACAATATTCAAAAATTATAACTTCCATATTACTTATCCAACTTTACCAAACATATAGATCATAAATCCATCTTAACCTTATAGTGAAGATTATAGAATCATTCAGATTTATGAACCCAATCTTTTTACAAGAAATTCCTCATGAAACCTCAAAACCTTTCAATAATCATTAAACACCAACCACAAAAATCTCTAGATATCAAGGCTTATTTACCTCAATACTCATGATAGTCAAATGATCATCCAAGTTACTCCTACGTTGATAATTCTAATAATCTTAACCAATCTTATCATTCTTTTCAAAGTCCTCAATATATCATCACTACAATTTCTCATCCCTTGAGTTTAAAACAATCTAAACTCCACGACGAATAAAATCGTTTTCACTCTTTCTAAGAATCATAAAGTCCCACTTTTCACAAAATTTATTGCGTGTTAACGAGATCCACACATTTAAAATTTAATCTCCGATATAGAACATTCTAAATTCCTTCCATAAAATTTACTATAACCTTCCTCCACTAAAACTATTAATCTTGGTTATGACCACCAAACTTGTAATTAATCATTATCTAACAAAGGATGACATTAATCTTAAGCAAATATCTTACTCTAAATCCTTTATACCATAGTCCTTAAAGATCAACTTAAATGCCTCCTTTACTAGAGGTCGTGACTTACCATACTTCTTGTTGTGTCTCGATAACATGTGCAAAATCATAGACATCAAAATAAGCTATTCACATAAGGAAAACATAACTATTAGCCTCAAAACTTAGCAACTTGCCTCCATTATCTTCCTAGTCATGATAGCTTAAGTCTTATTCTTCTTTCTAATCAATGCCTACAAAACATTAGACAAATTAATACCATTATAAAGCATCCACTTTAGTGTCGCACCAAATGACTTGTCCTTGGGTGCATAATAATGTAAGTCCTAATTCCCCAAAATCTCTTCTTGTCCTTAATCTTTTGATTAAAACCTAATGCTTCAGTAGTGATCATCACCTAATAAATCATTACTCTATACTTAATATCCTCAAGTAACTGATGTCTCCCAATCAACTGAACCTTTTTGTTCTGATACTACTTAAAATGCTCTAAATTCTAGAGGTAGAGCGACTGGGAGAAATTGTAACATATTCTTAACAAAATAAAAATTTTCTCATAAGATTACCATAAAAACATTTACAACAATTATAACTAATCCCTCCAAATAGAAATTCAAATATTTATACCCTAGAAGCCCCAATTTAATTCTATAAATTTAGCTTCATACTCAAAATACCATAAAGGGTATGAAAATATTATATTGGAGTTTCCCTATTTTTCTTTCCCCTTCCTCTCCTTTCTTTCTTCCTCTTTCTTCTCTCTCTTCTTTTCTTTTTCTTTCTTCTCTTTTCTCCTCTATCTTCTTTTCTCTCCTCTCTTTCTTTCTTTTCTTCTTCTCCCCTTTTTTTCTTTTCTTCCCTTCTCTCTTTCTCACGCTTACTTGAGCTGTTGAAAAAAAATGAGGGAAACATCTCCTTATATACTTGCTGCGGATTGCCACATGAGAGACAAGTGTCCCACCACTTGTCCTTTTTTTCTTTTTTTTTTGCTTCCGTGGCAGCAAGTTGCCCTTCAGTCAACATGCCTCTTGACAAGTACCTGCCCATGTGTCCATGTGAGAATGAGAGCATCATGCCATACGACACACTTGCAGCCAAAGCAACTTAACTTGGTCTTATGCACGCCATGTGTCAACTTCAGTTTGATGACTTGTCAAGCTCCTCATGCATTTACAATAAAATATGGTCATAAAAATATACAATTAATCTCTTATGAACCTAAACATGTCTACTACAATATATCAAAAATTCGTGGCCTAAAGAAATTATTAACCCATCTAATTAATTTCTCAGATCTCAAGTGCTTTAACTACTTGACAGATTAACCTATTAAACTTAAAAAATTCATAACTCTTTCAATTTAACTCTAAATGACACGAAATTTGGTTTAAAATTTTCCTCATTCAAAGGCTCACAACATATCCAAAAATCATAGAAATCCATAACTTTTTGATACCTCAAAAGTCCATCGAAATTTAGTACTTCTGCTTGACCAAAATTCCTGTTTTGACACTGGCAACATCTAAAAATCATAACTCCTTCTACAAGCGTCCAAAAATTATGAAACTACTTTTAAAATTTTCATTTCTCATCATTCTGCAATGCCTTCAAAAAAAATTATTTAAAGTCTTTCATTGAATTTTTGGTGCCCCAAACAATGTGATTTTTCTTCCAATAACCCATTAAAATTCAATTTCCATCATTTTTCACATTTAATCTATATTTACCTATACAATTGCAAATCCTCCTTACTCTTGATATTAAGATCACCTTTATTCTAGGGTATAAATTTTGGGGTATTACATCCACCCACCGAATGACGCCCACACCATCTACCTTTGCCCACCACTAGCAACACCAATCCACAAATCTTCTTCTTCTTCTTTTTTTTCTTGATTCTTTAGGTTTTTTGGTTCTCTCATCTAGGTTTTGCATCATTGTATTTTTGTGGGTTATGTTTTGTGTGCAACCGGGGTTTTTCATTTTGATTCTTTAGGTTTTTTGAGGTTCTTAAATTATTTCCTTTTGCTTTAGTGTTTGCATGTAAAACAAGTCGGAGTGAATGTATCTTAATACCTTTATTGATGTAATGTGTATGAGATAAACATGAGTATTTTGCCAAGCCAATAGCTATCCCCGTAAAAGCTTGAATTTTCTAATCAGTAGCATTCAAACGCAGAATTCCATTTCATCAATCCTTTGAACAAAAAATGGTTTTATTGAAATTCCTATAAAATAAGCCATAGTTGATCGATCAAGCTAGTCTTTTAATTTTGTTGAAATAAATGAATATGCGGAATATATGAGTGGAAAAATGAGAGGGAGAAGAGATAGTGGAAGCAAATGTAAAGACTACATTGTATTATTTGATATATCTTAAGATGATTACATAGACCTCATTATATAGGGAGGTTAAGAGTGATGGACAAGAAACCCTAGACTAATTAAGGTAGGAAATAAACTCTAATAGGAAAGACAATAAACCTAGAGAATAATATATTCTAACATCCCCCCTCAAACTCAAGGTGGAATATTCTGCAACCTTGAGTTTGAAATTTGAAATTATGATGATGGCGGTGGTGGAGGCGGGGAATGGTCCATAGATGGTGGAGACTGTCGAAGAAGATAGAGGTCAAGGGTGATGCGGTGGTGGTGAATGTAGACGAAGGGCCAACAACAAAGCAAACCCAAAATGCGCCAACAACAAAGCCGTAGGCGACAATGAGCCAAACTTGAAAAGGGCCGACGACTAGGGCCAAAACATAAAAAGAAAAATGAGTCCACTTGGGCGATTATCGATTGGAGCAATCAACTCGACCGCACGTGACACGCATGGAAGTGGTCTCGACCGCTTTTCTTCAAAAATAATGGCTCGGGCCAACTAGGGCCAAAACATAAAAAGGAAAATGAGCCCACTTGGCGGTTATCATATCACATCAGATTCGACGACGCAGACGCAGATGAAGCGTCCACTTGGACCTGCTTTTCTTTTACCTTTTTTTTTTCACGTAACCGCTTTTGGCGTGGCACTAAAGTAGGTGTGGTGAAGCACGGCTCTAGTGTGAGCGTCTACAAGCGTGTTTGAGCATGATTTGGAGGTGTAATCTAGTATGACAATCTAATAACCAAGTGTGAGCTCAACTCGGTGACCTTCACACACCTTTGATGGGTTGATGAATCGATCCATTGCAACATGAACAAACTCGGTCGTGAGCACTAACTCAAGAGGCTGAAGGGGACATCAGCAGATATTGACGGATGTCGTACACACGGTGATAAGTGGCTCCCGACATCTGGAGATGGTCGGTGTAGTAACGACAGATATGATTGGTTGATGGTGGCGGAAGCACCGGTTGCAAGGAGGTGATTCGTGGCGGCAAGCTATGGAAGGCGTCGTTCAACAGTGGTTGTCGTGAGGTGCTAGTGAGGATGGTTAGAGACGAAATAGCACGACTGAGACTGATGGAGACCTGGATCTGGCCGGAGATCCGGTGGATTGATGGAGGTGGATTTGTGTGGAGCCGGGGTGGTGTGAGTTCTGTGACAGCACGAAAGCAGGTGATGATGGCGGGGATGACGGCCGGTGAACTGGCTGGCCGTGGTGTGTGTTAGAAATGGGTTTTGGGCCTTACTCAACTCAAAAGCTAGCTCAAGAATTGAGGTTTACCCTCAACCTTATAAATGGCCTATCTCCTTAATACCCAAGCAATGTGGGACTTCCAACACGCCCCCTCACGTGTGGCGGGAGGACATCCAAGCCAACACGTGTAACAAATGGGTGACGGTGGACCACATCTAATTGGGTCGACTCTACCATGTTAGAAATGAGTTTGGGCTTCCAAAAGATTTCAAGAGTTGAGGTTTACCCTCAACCTTATAAATGGCCCATCTCCTTAATACCCAAGCAATGTGGGACTTCCAACAGTGTGCAGGGGCAGCAAGGAGGTTCACGGTGCCGAAGCCGGTGTTGGGATTCATTTGAGGCAGCACAACTTCGATGATGACAGTGATGAGGCTTGGTGATTCCAGCATATGTGTGCTGGTGCAGTGCGGTGGCGTTGATGGAGACTGACCACTTTTTTATTTTTTTTTATTTTTTTTTCTGGAAAGAGAAATATGAGATAAATTGAACAGTAAACAAATAAGAAAAATTTTCGTAAAATTTTGTTTGTGTCCACAAGAAAGTGGCTCTAATAAATTGTTGAAATAAATGAATATACGGAATATATGAGCGGAAAAATGAGAGGGAGAAGAGATAGTGGAAGCAAATGTAAGGACTATATTGTATTATTTAATATATCTTAAGATGATTACATAGACCTTGTTATATAGGAAGGTTAAAAGTGATGGACAAGAAACCCTAGACTAACTAAGGTAGGAAATAAACTCTAATAGGAAGACAATAAACCTGGAGAGTAATATATTCTAACAAATTTTACGCATTCCCCACTCTTCCGATCCTCAGATAAATAGGAAACTTCACAACCTTGTGGTCTTTTCCATCTTCATTCCATGCACGCTTAAAATCCTCAACCACACCATCGCTCAAAAGCTCCACACCCTTCTCCCTCGCCGTTTGATACGCTGACCACGATCTTAAGTAAGTGAAATAATGATCTAAATCCATCAGTTTTTCAGCTACAAACTGAAATGGCCCAGTGTGATCAACTCCATCCACCGGCTCAAACGGAAAATGGATGCTCCTATACTTGTCGTCCACTAATTTACGCGCCGGCTCCCAATAGGGTTCTACAGTAATACCATAAAAGGGTTTGAAGACTGAGTCGACCGAGTCATTGACTTCTGGCACGGTGTAGCACCATGCAGCTATGACACCATGAGGTTTTTTGAGTACCCATTTCGCTTGGTGGTAGAAATTAGGGAGATCGAACCAGTGGAAGGCCTGAGCAATCGTCACAACATCCACGCTTGATTGAGGAGCAACATTGCTTTCAAGCTCGGCTATAGACATGGTGGGAGGGGTTTGCTGGTATGTTATATTGGGTAGCTTTGGAGCAAAAGACAGCTGCTTTGGGCTTGTATCTGTGGCTATCACATTCTTGTAGATTCCAGCTAGCTGCAAATCAAGTTAAGATCAAAAATTTCTCAGGGAAATTTGGGCTGCTTGCATCTGCTCCCACAATTTTAGGCATTATATATCAAATGCCAGACATTATGTTTCAGTGATGATAGAAGTGCCCCCCAAAGTGAATTTTGCCTAATATCCCATATTCAGAAAAAAGGCTGCAACTTTTAAGGAAGAGGAAAGGGAAAAAGAAACTCACAGATTGAGCAGCCTGACCGCTTCCGGTGCCGACGTCCCATGCAAGGTCTTGACAGGATGTCTTGGAAGCAATAAATTCAAACAATTCTGGAGGGTAACTAGGCCGACCTTCTGCGTAGTTCTCCGCCTGTTTAATGAACAATTCTGCCATCTCTCCCTCTCTGCTCTCTGTCTCCTGTTTTCAGGTTGGATCTGTTCAACTTTAGCTGCCATTTATAGATATATTAAAAATAAAAAATTGAAAATAATTTACCGCCCATGTGATGTGAATGAGACCCACGTTGCAAAATTTCTCAACTTTACGGGAAGGTTCAACTGAGGAAGGTTCATGGGTGCAACTTGCAACTTGCAAGTGTAATGAATTTTAGAGTTTGCCTATCCCGAATAGAACCCACAATTCCCTCGGCCGATTAAATTGTCCTTTTTTATGGAATCAAGATCCTCAACAATTTTGGAAAATTATTAGCCAGTTCTTTTAAAAATTTTAGCCATTAAAGAGATCTAATGGCTTAAAATTAAACACCCATTTAATATATGAAAGATAAACTTAAAATTTTGAAATTTAACCTCGAAATATATATTATCCACTAAAAATAATAGGTATTTTATTTTAAGCCATTAGATTATTTTTATGGCTGAGATTTTCAAAAAAACTGACTGATAATTTTAAAAAAATTACTGGGATCTTGATCCTTTTTTATGAGATGGGTTTTTCAACGCGCATTAGAGGTCGTCTGGATAATGAATTGATTTTACAGGTCACGGTTGGCTCCATTTAATTTTGGTTGGAACTTTGTGTCTTTTCTCCTGCAGTCACACATCTCGACTTTTCCTTGTTTTATTTCACAATGAAGTTTGCTCCCTTTAGAAGTGTTTTGTCTTTGCTTTCATGGAGAAACATCCTTGGCGGACTTTTATATTTTATATACAGCCATTCGGCCATTCTGGGGAAGGTGGGCAGTAGTTCCGTGTGAGAGACAGACAGCAGCAACTTCGTAGAGAGAAAGACAGAGAAAGAGAGGGCAGCAGCTTCCAACGGCTGCAAGCTTTAGGGAATTAAGATTTTTTCTCTTTTGTAATAAATTCTCTTTTATGGGAAGCTTGGTTGTATTGGAGCTTTTGGGTTTGAGTAATTTATTTGCACTACTTTTTGTATTCCATCTTTTATTAGTGAATTTCTCCGTGATTGTCTTCACTAGTGAATGTAGATTTATTCAGCGGAATCACTTAAATTTTAATGTCTTATATGACTGATTATGATTTTCTATGCTAATATTTTTCTGCTTTATTGGTGATCCTATAATTATTTTATCTCACCAGAGGTAGCCAAAATCAAATTTGGTGACAACTTATGTTCTTTTTGGATAATTGGATTATTTGAAGAGAGGCGGGTCCAACTTGGTCTGCCTCACTAGTTAGTGCAGAATATAAGCACGTCATGGGTGACAGAGAAAGAGGCTTCGTTGTCACAACGACACGCCAAGTTGTTTCGTAGCTACACATCCAACAATCACCTAAAAATTCTTCTTATCCAAACGGCAAGCTCAAGAGGATGTGATTCTCGCGATAGGGTTCGATGGCGATAAGGCGAGTGACATTTGTAAGTGATATAGTAGGTGAGGGGGACGTATGTGTGGTGGGTTGGGTAGTGGAAGAGGTTGATGACCACATTGATAAATGGTAGGGGAAGGTGGTAAGCTATTCTATTTCCCACAACACAAAATGTACAACAGATGTTTGATATAACTACAAAGAGAGGAAAGCGATGTGCAATTAACATGAAAACATAAAAGGAGAGTTAGTCTACAGCTGATATAAACATCAAGCGCAACCTCTCATTGCTTTGTGAACAAAATAGCAATTTTTTACAATAATATTCAGTACCCATCAGTTAAACTTGTAATCAATAGCATTCAACAGCAGAATTCCATAATATAAAATGGCAATGTGATAAACACAATTTAACAGGGAAATGGACTAGATACTCCTTTGGAACAAAATGGTTTAGTTCAGTACCCTATGAAACAAGCCAAAGTTGCTCTAAGCTAGTCTTTTGATTTTACATATTCCCCACTCTTCCAATCCTCAGATAAACAGGAAATTTGACAACCTTCTGGTCTTGTCCATCTTCAGTCCAAGCACGCTTAAAATCCTCAACCACGTCATCGCTCAAAAACTCCACACCATTCTCCCTCGCCTTTTGATACGCCGACAACGATCTCATGTAAGTAAAATAATGATCCAAATCCATCAATTTTTCATTTACAAACTCAAATGGCCCAGTGTGATCAACTCCATCCACGGGCTCAAATGGAAAATCGATGCTCCTATACTTGTCGAACATTAATTTACGTGCCGGCTCCCAATTGATTTCTATAGCAGTATTGTAAAAGGTTTGAAAGACTGAGTCGATCGAGTCATTAACTTCTGGCATGGTGTAGCACCATGGAGCTATGACACCATAGGGTTTTTTGAGTACCCATTTCACTTGTTGGTAGAAATTAGGGAGGTCGAACCAGTGGAAGGCCTGAGCAACGGTCACAACATCGACACTTGATTGAGGAGCAACTTTGCTTTCAAGCTCGGCTATAGACATGGTGGGAGGGGTTTGTTGGTACCTTATATTGGGTAGCCTCGGCGCGAATGAGAGCTGCTTTGGGCTTGTATCTGTGGCTATCACATTCTTGTAGATCCCAGCTAGCTGCAAATAAAGTTTAGTTTTTTATCATACAAATGTTGATTAAAAATTTCTCTGGTTGATCATGCAAAGCCGAATTGTAGGGATCTTAAACCCAAAAAGGAAACTCACCGATCGAGCAGCCTGACCGTTTCCAGTGCCGACGTCCCACGCAAGGTCTTGACAAGGTGTCTTGGAAGCAATGAATTGAAACAATTCTGGAGGGTAACTAGGCCGACCCTCCGCGTAATGCCCCGCCTGATTAACGAACAATTCCGCCATCTCACTCTCTCTCTCTTGTCTCTCGCAAGTCTTGAGATTTGATCTATTCAACTCTGGGTACCATTTATAGATTGAAAAAATGGAAGATAATAGCCCATGCGCTGTGAATCAAACACTTTGCCATATTTCAAAACTTTACAGGATGGCCTCAGGTCTAATTGGGGAAGAAGGATAACGTACGGGAATTTCGTAAAAAAAATAAATAAATAAAAACTTGTCATTTGTTAAAGTTTTAATCCTTTTAGTTTTTTAAAAAGCTATTTCAGTTAGGGTGTTTGTTGGCCAACGTTTTATCCAATAAATCTTTTCCAATGGAATGTTGCAAAAATTACTAAGCAAAACCTAGATGAGAGAACCAAAAAACCTAAAGAATCAAAATTAAAAAAGACCTGTGGGTGTGCGCCGCTTATGGTGGTCAGAGACGGATGGTGTGGTCGTCATACGGTGGGTGGATGCTACCAAACCGCTTGAGGTTGAGAGAGATTAGCTAGATGGTTGGCATTCGGCGAAAATTGGTGGTGGTCGGAGGCACTGCTGGGTGGAAAAGGGTGGAGGCAGGAAGAGTTTTATGGGTTTGGGAGAGAGGGTAGAGGGGAAATGCCTAATGGTGAGTGGCGGCGGGAAAATTTGGGAGAGAGGGGGAAAATGAAAAGAAACCTAAAACTAATGGCCTGTTTGAGATTGCATTCGAGATGCCTAAAAACACTTTTTACACTCAAAAGCCTGTTTGCAAAAAAAAGTAGTCATTTGGTAAAAAAATTAAAAGCATTTTTAAAGGTCCAAAAAGAACTTTTGACAAAAGCTTAAAAATAAAAATTTTGCCAAAAAACTCTTTTAGACTTAAAAACTATTTCTCAAACGCAATCTCAAACAAGCTCTAAAGGGCATGCGTTTTTGTTAGGTTTAAATTTTTTTCTTAAATAAATTCTTCTCAACCATTTTCAATATACATTTGGAGTCCGTTTGATAAATGTTTTTGACATAGCAAAAGCATGGCAAAGGATAAAATTGATTGATGTGAAAGAAAAAAAGTAAGAATATTTTTTTTGAAAAAGAAAAAAATAAGAATATTTGGCATTAAAAAAAATGTTTTATTGTAATTTTTTTATTTGAATAATAATAAAAAGTGATTGATGTGAGGTAAAAAATGAGAAAAATGTTGAAAAAATAAAAAAGTGGAGTTGGCATGCAAGCCTTTGCCTTTGCCTTTGCCATGCCAAAAACATTTATCAAACGACCCCTAGAGGGCGAGGGTTCAAAAAAAAGGATTAGGTTCTTTTGACATTGATATGGTTAATACTTTATTGTCTATATTTTTGGCCAAGGGAAAGCTGAGCTTAGCGTTAAGTTGTTTGAGATTTTCAGTGATATGGGTGTTGATGATGAGTACATTTGTCAAGAAGGGCTATTTCAATCAGGCATGGGGTGTCCTTCATGACATGGGTGAGAAGGTTTGTCCGGCAGATGTTGCGACATACAATGTGAAGAGCAGATCTAGCCACCGCTGTTCTGGATAAGTTAATTAAGGATATTGGTGGTTATCTTGACATAGTTATGTACAACACCCTGATTAATGAGCTTGAGAAGGCTGGCCGGATCGAGGAAGTAAACAAGCTTTTTGAGCGGATGAAGACTAGTGGAATCAATCCGGACTTTGTCACTTTCAACGAACTCTCATTGAAGTTCATAGCAAGGCAGGCCGATTAAAGGATGCATATAAATTCTTAAAAATGATGCTGGATGCAGGCTGCTTGCCAAACCATGTTACAGACACGACTTTGGATTTTCTGGGAAAGTAGATTGAGAAATTGAGGTACCAAAGGACATCAATCATGGGCAACAAGGATGATCCTTCTTGACGAAAATTCTGCTGCCAAGGTTGGTTCAAGCATAATTTGCGACCAAGTAATTCTCTGAGGACTCAACTTAAATCCTTGTGGTATGACTAGTCGAAACACATTTTGCTTTATGTGCCATTTTAGCTCATGGTCATGACAGACAAAATCTTAATTATTTGTCACAAAAGCTGTTGTTTATAAATGAGTAATGAAGGAGCTGTGCTCAAGTTTCTAGTTCCTCGAGTGTATTGTAATCTTTAACCCAGTTGCGAACACAGAAATACATGGCATACAAATACTTCATCATATCACAAAACTTCCTCCATTACATGGTTTTTCACGTACCCTGTACGTTACCTCCTATGGTTTCAATTATTCTCAAGATACGTGTGCCAAACAGAATGACCATATAAATTTATAGTGTAACAATACATTAAAATGTTCCCATCAAACCAGTTCCAAAACTTTCTTTCTCACAGCCAACTTGTTAGCAATGTACTTGTATATAGTAATATTTTTTCATACGCCCGCTACTCAAGTGCCACCAATTTATGTTTTTTCTGCGGGGTCCTGTTCAGAGCAAACTAGAATTAGAAAATTAGGAAAAAACAGTTGACATCGAATGGAAAACAGGAATGCAGATAGATGCATCTGACAAGGACACTGAAACTGGTATTCATGATTGAGATTAGTGCATGTCCATGCTATTGGTCCTCCCCATAATCATTTCTTTATATTAGTACAAGTTTCAGCACACAGCAACCCACTTCGACACATGTCACGGAAGCCAAAATGTGTCTTAAACAAGACAATATGTAACAAACAACAAAAAGGAGGAGAATTGATTTGTGGTGTTTCCTATCTAATTTTCTGGAATGAAAGTAGGGCAAGGGCATTGGCAAGGATGGACTTCAAGCCTACAAGGAGACCTGGTCCTAGGCCGATCTGTACCACCAAGAGAGAAGTGAAAACACAAAGGTTATGTTTTGGCATCAGCAGGGTATAAGATGTAGATGTTCCTAGCAAATGCTTTTCTCTAAAGCTACACGATAAGCTAAGATCACCATTAAGCGAAAAGCATGCATGGAACTTCAGGAAACCTTACAGGCAGAGGTCTTGCTCCAGAGGACCTGACCATCGATAGCCGTGAGATGCTTATCATCAAGGCGCTTCCATGTTTTGATCGATTTTACAGCTCCCCAACCACCCTTCTCTGTTTTCTCCAAGTTTGCTACCACCACTCTGGCTCTCCTTGCCCATCCAGCCTTCCCATAAGCATGGTATCCAAATCCCCCAGCATAACAGAGCTGTATATTTTTTAGCTTGCCACAGAAGTCATTGAGATGATCATGGCCAGTGAAAGCTGCCTTCACATCCCCTGCAGCCACCATGGTAGTGAAGAAGCCAGAGTTCACAGACGCAGAGCTAATGCCTTCCTGTCTCACACCGGTGAAGTTCGTTGAGTCGAAACTCGCAAATTCCGGCAACGGAATGTGAAAGTACGCAAGCCCGGGTGCAGGCCCTTTCTGAGCCTCTGGCTTGTCCATGTATGTTCTCTGCAGTGAAAACAGGTATGGTTGATAAAGAGTATTCTTCTTGTGATATTCTATACTTCTAATTGACATATATATTGAGGCTAGTACCTGGAGTTTTGCAGAAGTGCGTTCAAACCAAAGTTGTTGAGAGGGTTTGATCCAACCATAGCCAGGGATGGAAGAAACAGTGGAATAATCTCCACTGTCAAGGAAGTACAGATTGAGAACCGACTTGTTTTGAAAACCAGAGCCCTCAGCTCCACCAACCTCGATGTTATAGTTCCCAAAACCATCAATAATGTGGGGTTCCACAGGATTGACCCGAGCCAGTGTGTTCTTCAGGCCAACAATATGTTTCATCACCCCTTCCCTTGAGAGGGTAGATTCCTGATCATGGTTCCCGAGAACAGCAGCCCAGGGGATGTTGGATGAGATTGCCGGCGCAAATGCAGCATTCAAAGACTTGGCTGCATCCGTAGCGTCAGACCCAAAGATGTTATCCCCTATACCAGTACCACAAAGGTTAAGAGTAATTAATCGTATGCAGCCTAAGTTCAATATCACTTGGTAAAACGAAGCAGCATAAAGAAAAGACAAAGTTACCGGTGAAAACAATGAGATGGGGTTTCTCGGCGAGGATCATGCGGCGGAGAAAGGCGGTGGTGTTGAGGTCGGAGCAAGAGGCGGCCTGACTGGGAAGCACGTCCTCACAAGGCGTCGTCTTGCCGTTGGCAAAATGCATGTCCGCCACTTGCAGTATCTTGAACTCCCCATTTTTCCCGAACCGGAGTTGTTGTTGTTCCACAGCGAAGCCCCCGATCGGAACCCAGTAAAGACAAAGTAGTGCCACCGTCGTCAAGTTCCAACACTCTTTCATTTCTCTTCTTCTTCTTTTTGGGTTTCCTTTCCTTGTTTCCAATGTTCAAATAAGCCCACAAAATTCCAACCCTCCGAGGACTGGGTCCGGATCCAAGCAATAGCCGAGAAATTACCTATCAATTTGTTTTTGTTTTTATATCTTGGCCATTGAATCTCATTCAAGGGTCAACAATCTGCCGTCCCATTAAATAAAAAAATAATATTTTATTATTTGAATTTTAAAACAAAAATATAAAACAAAATAAAATAAAAAATAGGATGGCCGGCCACCTAAGGGTGTTAAGAGAGTAAGCCGCTCGCTTGCAAGCTCGAACTCGATTCGCATAAGCTCCACATGTACTCAACTCGAATATTAAATGAATCATTCATGAACACGAATCCTGGTTCAAATATTAAACGAAGCAAGCTTGGTTTAAGTCAGCTAAGCTCGTAAGCAGCTCGTATAAGGCTTGAATTGGTAGTTGTTTGCATAATATTATTTGCTCATATTAATATAAAAATTGATGATTTTTTTTTTTTAAATAGCATCTTTTTATTATAAAAAGGATGCATATCTTCCCACTTCAAAATTAAGTGATTTACTGTATTGAGTCAAGCTCCATACTCGTCTAGCCCAGACTAAGCAAATGCTCATATGCAAGTTGTCTTTTTGAGCCGTTTAAGAGTACTTGAAGTTTAAATTTATAATAAAAAAATTAAATTAAATATAAGAGCCAACTCGCGAACTAGTTCGGCTTGGCTTGAATAATTATAAGCTCGAGCTCGAGCTCGATTTTTTGCTCATCCTTAAGAGTTCGAGTAAGATTTAAACAAGTTGAGCCCAAACAAGGAAAATTTGCTCAAGCTCGATTCGTTTATACCCCTATAGCCACCTCTAGGGCCAAACTCAAAAATCCCAAAAATTAATTTTTTTTGGATTTGGCCTTGGGGTGGCTGGAGCCACAACCATGGCTAGGGGTGGATTCAACCACCACAACCGGCCCCTAGGAGTGGTCAAAGCCATCCCCATGTCTCAGCTGAGTGGCCGGTCACCCCATTTTTTTTTGTTTTAAATTTTAAATAATAAAATATTATTTTTTAATAAGTGGGACTCATGACGGATTGTAGAACCTTAGATGAGATTCAATGGCCAAGATTAAAAAATAAAAATAAAAATTGATGGCAATTCCTCAAGCTATGTCAAGTCGTTCTTTATTTGCTCTTACTGAAAATGAGGTTTGCGCGTGTTTGACAAAGGGATTTGAAAAGGAAGTGGACCTGTATTCAACGAACACATTCAAAAACAAATAAGGGATGGTTACCTAGACAAAGACTCAGACGACTTGGACCCAAAAAAGCAGAAAGAAAAGCAAAAAAGGGCTGATAACTTGGACAAAAGACTCAAAGACAGACTTGGACCCAAAAAAGCAAAAGATGAAAGCCAATAAATCGTTTCACATTATAAAAGATTGGTTTCCACTTTGCACCGTGACTCGTGACTCGTGAGTCGTCTCACTCTCTCCAATTGCATCATCACACACACACACTCGCAAGTTCGCAACCGGTATGGAGTCTTTTTTTAAGATATACTATTATGCCTTTGCAAATTGGTTTGCATATGTTTAGGAATTACCGGATGATGGATTAGTTTGCAGATAGAGGTCAAGTCTTTTAGGACTTTTTAACTTTTAATGGATATTTCTACTCGCAAACGATCAAATAGGTTGAATATTAAATTGTAGCTTATATTTTTTGTGTTACTCCAAAAATGAAGTCTTCAAGAGGTAACTCAATCAATTAGGATCACGCCTAATGAAGCGGAAGTCACTAGTTTGAATTTCTCTCTCTCTTGTGCGAACATGTAAAAAAAAATTATTTTTATAAAAAAAAAAAATTACAAAATATATGTCAATTTAATAAACCAACTAACGAAGCAACGGGACCATCTCCCAAGGACATAGCATGTTGGTCGATTTGCAATGAAAATTGTAAACAAATCTATTATTATTCTTTTTCGTTTTTCTTTTATAATATATATATATATATATATATATATTTTCGGATTGTGAAACTAACGTTGGAGGCATAACATATTCTTTGGATTCACCAGAGAGAATTGCGGTTGAATGTTTGTCGCCTTCTACTCTCCCCCACTTCAACCGACCTTTCCTGACCAATAGAGCCTGCTTCTTTTGTGTCTTTCTTATCATATGAATTGGTCTGAACCATGATTACCTTAACAGGTTGAAATGGGTCGTGTACAATCTGTTTATTAAACCAGTTATACGAGTTGGGATAATAGCTGGTAAGCCTACGTTGAGCAGAAAAGGTTCTAATCAAAGCCAAGCCTGTGATAGGAAGAAGCCCCAGAAGCCCAAGGGTTTTGTGAATCTGAAGTTTGTTGTAGCATTTGTACTCGATGTTCATCTTGCAACATAAATTTCATATTTCATAATTATTCATAAGTTCCTCAATAAAGCTGTACAAAGACTTCACAATTTCAGAAGGAGAGTGTAGAAGCAAGTTGTAAAGAATGGCAAACATTTCATATTTCTGCCTCAATGAATTCACTATCCCATAGCATTAGAAATAAAGTTTTCCTAAACAAGCTAAAATAAGCAAGAATCAGCACTCTCCAGCCTTTTACCTATTAGCCACAACCAGTCAAGTGTTACCCCTGCAAAAATACCTCCTAGAAGGAACAACACCAGAATGTTTCCCAATGCGTTTTGCTCCGGTCCCTATGAGTTTCAGAAGCATAAACTCAGTGCCATCTAATGAACAAACCTAGAAAGCGTGAGTCTTGCCTTTCTCCGCCTAGGGGATGCTCCCTTAAGAGCATTCTAGGTTCATAATTGTGTATTGTAATCTTTAACCAAGTCACTTTATGTGTGGTAATTCTGAGTTAAAGCCTAGTCATCTTCTCAGATTGTATCTGCTGCATTGCACCAAGCCCCCATACCTCAAAATATTTCACTTAACTTACTACAAACGCATCACAATGTTCAAAAGGCAACCAGCCTTAATACATAAATATCCAAACTTTATGCAGACCTGAATACCATATTCGAACACAGAAATACATGCCACACAAATACTTCATCATGCTACAAAACTTCCTCTGTTACATGACTTTTCACGTAGCCTGTACGTTACCTCCTATAGTTTCAATTATTCTCAAGATACGTATGCCAAACAGAATGTCTAGATAAAAATTTATAGTGTAACATAAATTAAAATGTTCCCATCAAACCAGTTCCAAAACTTTCTTCCTCACAGCCAACTTGTTAGCAATGTACTTGTATATAATAATTGTTTTTCATACGCCTGCTACTCAAGTGCCACCAATTTTTTTTTTTCTGCGGGGTCCTGTTCAGAGCAAACCAGAATTAGAACATTCGGAAAAAAAAAATAAAACAGTTGACATCGAATGGAAAACAAGAACGCAGATAGATGCATGTGTCAAGGACACTGAAACTGGTATTCATGTTTGATCTTAGTACAGAGACATGCTATTGGTCCTCCTCCTGTACAACTCTTGCAAATTCACCATTAAATTTATGAAACTCAAACAGGGAAGGACCAATGGGAAGAAAAGAATTATTTCTCTATTAGATCTGTCCCACAAATCCAATTGTGGATTTTCAAGAGTTGGACGGGGGAGGACCAATGGGAGGAAAAGAATCATTTCTCTATATGAGTAAAAGTTTCAGCATGCAGCAACCTACTTCTACGCATGTCACGGAAGCCAAAATGTGTCTTAAACAAGACAATATAATGATATATAACAAACAACAAAAAGGAGGAGAATTGATTTGTGGTGTTTCCTATCTAATTGTCTGGTATGAAAGTAGGGTAAGGGCATTGGCAAAGATGGACTTCAAGCCTATAAGGAGACCTGGTCCTAGTAAATGCTTTTCTCTAAAGCTACATGATAAGCTAAGATCACCATTAAGCAAAAAGCATGCATGGAACTTTAGGAAGCCGTACCGGCAGAGGTCTTGCTCCAGAGGACCTGACCATCGATAGCCGTGAGATGCTTATCATCAAGGCGTTTCCATGTTTTGATCGACTTTACAGCTCCCCAACCACCCTTCTCTGTTTTCTCCAAGTTTGCTACCACCACTCTGGCTCTCCTTGCCCATCCAGCCTTCCCATAAGCATGGTATCCAAATCCCCCAGCATAACAGAGCTGTATATTGTTTAGCTTGCCACAGAAGTCATTGAGATGATCATGGCCAGTGAAAGCTGCGCTCACATCCCCTGCAGCCACCATGGTAGTGAAGAAGCCAGAGTTCACAGAAGCAGAGCTAATGCCTTCCTGTCTCACACCAGTGAAGTTCGTTGAGTCGAAACTCGCAAATTCCGGCAACGGAATGTGAAAGTACGCAAGCCCGGGTGCAGGCCCTTTCTGAGCCTCTGGCTTGTTCATGTATGTTCTCTGCAATGAAAACAGGTATGGTTGATAGAGTATTCTTCTTGTGATATTCTATACTTCTAATTGAAATATATATATATATATATATATATATATATATATATATTGAGGCTAGTACCCGAAGCTTTGCAGAAGTGCGTTCAAACCAAAGTTGTTGAGAGGGTTTGATCCAACCATAGCCAGGGATGGAAGAAACAGTGGAATAATCTCCACTGTCAAGGAAGTACAGATTGAGAACCGACTTGTTTTGAAAACCAGAGCCCTCAGCTCCACCAACCTCGATGTTATAGTTCCCAAAACCATCAATAACATGGGCTTCCACAGGATTGACCCGAGCCAGTGTGTTCTTCAGGCCAACAATATGTTTCATCACCCCTTCCCTTGAGAGGGTAGATTCCTGATCATGGTTCCCGAGAACAGCAGCCCAGGGGATGTTGGATGAGATTGCCGGCGCAAATGCAGCATTCAAAGACTTGGCTGCATCCGTAGCGTCAAACCCAAAGATGTTATCCCCTGTATCACAAAGGTTAGCAGTAATTAATCGTATGCAGCCTAAGTTCAATATCACTTGTTAAAAGGAAGCAGCATAAAGAAAAGACAAAGTCACCGGTGAAAACAATGAGATGGGGTTTCTCGGCGAGGATCATGCGGCGGACAAAGGCGGTGGTGTTGAGGTCGGAGCAAGAGGCGACCTGACTGGGGAGCACATCCTCACAAGGCGTCATCTTGCCGTCGGCGAAATGCATGTCCGCCACTTGCAGTATCTTGAACTCCCCATTTTTTCCAAACCGGAGTTGTTTTTCCGCAGCGAAGCCCCAGATCGGAACCCAGTAAAGGCAAAGTACTGCCACCGCAGTCAACTTCCAACACCCTTTCATTTTCTTCTTATTATATGGGTTTCCTTATTTTCAAAGTTCAAACAAGCACACAAAATCCCCTCCGACGATTGACTGCCGACCCCTCCTCGCTGTTCATCCCACCCTTTTCTCTTTCTCCGTCATTCTCCTATCTTCTTCGTTTACTACAAAGAATGATTCATTTATGCCCCGGTATATTCCCACGGCATGACTAATTCCTAGTGATGGGTAAAGCAGAAGATCGATATTTATAATTACTTTGAGCTCTAAGCACGAAAATCGGATGAGATTAAAGGTCAATTATCACCGAATGTGACCCTCGCTTAAACGACATTAATATCACCATCGGCTACGTCCACTCAATTCCAGATTTTTTATTTGCTCTGAAAATGAGTCTTCTTCATGTTTCTACTTAAAAAAAAAAAAAATAAAAAACCCTTATTTCTTCTCCTTCTCATTAACTTCCCTATGAATGCCGGAATTATGATCGTCACCTAACCCAAATGGGTAGGCGCAAATTTAAAAACCACAAAAAATAAAAAATAAAATAAACATCTTCTGACTTGTGGTGTAGTTAAAATTATAATATATATTCTCAAAAAGTTAATTAGAATCATGACTAATGAAGTGAAAGTTACTAGTTTAAATCTAAATAATTCTTGAAAGCCTATTTATGTCTTACTAAGAATGATATAACTATTAAAATTACTATTAGATTTGTGATCCATCATTATTAGATTTTGATCAAAGGGTAATTTTAATAGCCACATCATTCTAATAGAATATAAGTATGCTTTCTAAAATTACTTGTTTGAATTTCTTTCCTCCTCTTACGCAGACATAAAAAAAACAAAAAGAAAAAAAAAAACTACAACACACATGTAAAATCATTTATTAACCTCACCTTTTTTTAAGAGTGTCGTAGTCTACATACAAGCCGGATCTCACCTACCCTTATTATATTGTATATGTATTTAATTTTTTAAAATGTAAATTTAATAAACTAAATAGAAGGAATTTATGTAATTAGTCCCTTAATTATGTAAACCATGTAACTTTGCGAATATTAATCAACTTGCCTTGCTGAGTTTGTGTATTCTCACCCGGCCGGTGGCCTAACGGGACAAGTGCAAATTACCTGCCAGGCACGGCAAAGGGCTAACGGAGAAAAACAATTCGAGTTAGATGAAGACAGCAAAAACAACAAAGACATTCACAACGGGTTTGCAGATCTTCCAACATGTTTTATGAAGAATCAACTCTTGTATCTCTTCACGAGCCCCCAACAAACATCTTGGATGTGGACAGTGACCGTTTTGTTTTTAATCTTATGTCATATTATTAATCTCCTGAATCTTGAATTTCATTGCCCATTAACTGTTTAGTCCGTGAGCTTTTTGTCAGTCTGTCAATGGAGGAATATGTTAAAAAAGAAAGAGAAAAATAATATATATATATCAACGCAGCTTGTCCGTGGAGTAATGTCAAAAGCTGACATCTAAATGATCTGTAACCACAATTTGAGTGTACACACTGTGCCAAATAGCTCTAGTGTAAAAGAAGGCCATTGCATTTGCTTATTAAATATTGTAGTTGAGGCATCAAGGTCAATACAAGTAGACAAGATATGCATAATCGCAGTAAATATTGGTGGTTCGAAGTTGTTAGTTGCAGTATTGATATAGAATAGACATTGATCATAGCCAAAATCATTGTAACCTAAAACTGAAAATGATTCTTACACCAAAAAAAAAAACCTGAAAATGATTGTTTACGAACAAGCATACGAAAGGGTATAGACTGCATTGTATGATCGAATAATACCCTTATTTCACATTCGCATCCGCACTTTGCGAATAGTGAATTTTAGTAATTGTCTACCTGTTCAAGGTGACCCGCCCATGACATCCACTTTGCATTTTGGGTTCTCATCGATTTTTGTAGTCTACTTTTTTTTTTTTTTAAAAAAAATGGACTTAATTTATACGCTATATATATATATCCACTGCCTACCCATATTTCATTATTAGCCCACATATGTGCAGATAGTGAATATGGTACATGTCTACCTAGGTTAGAGGCTAGCAATGCAGAAGTTACAAGTAAGCATAGCCACTATCTGGCAAATCTTTGTTTGAAGTCCTAAAGCCTTATCTCTGCAGAAGGCATGGCAAAGCCTTCACATTCTTTCCAGATGAATAGACAACTAAAAGATAGATCACCAACAGATACCTATACATACATAAGCATTATATATATATATATTCTTTAACTCCTCAATAGATCACAAAACTCTACCTCATAAACATTCCCTCCATAAAACATTATGCCGATCTGCAACCATTCTTCCAATGATTTAACACAACCAACAGCAGCACTACCAGCAAATGCAAATAAAGAACTGAGGCAGCCCTGTTTCCACTGTTAACAAGGCCAACCCTGAATAATTGCAAAAAGAATGTTGTTAAGAGTACTATAACTTTTATTACAAGTCTTTTATAAGTTGACATAGTTTACCATATCAGCTACTAAAAAATTAAATTTATTTGTCAAATTTTGTTACTTTATTTTTTCACCCATATTGTGTCATATGGCACACATGCTGCATACAGACGGTCATATGCTTTTGTAAGAAAGTTATAATAAAAGTTGTCGTAATTCAAGCATTTTCTTGCAAAAGAAAACATTTAAAAACCCCAAGCCCAGCCCCCATTGAACCACCTTACAACCAAAATAGGCTCTAACTGCAAAAAAAAAAAAAGAAAAAACAAAACAAAATCCCTTTTACTCAAGTAAATTTTTTTCCTTAGTTTTACTATGAAGAGTGATTTGTATCTTGTCTCCAAGAGGTAATTCAATTGGCTGAGACCACGCTTATTAAAGCGAAGGTTATTAATTTGAATTTCCCTCTGCTTCTTGTGCGGACATGTAAAAAAAAAAAAAAAATTGATCCATATCTTGTATTATGGTAAGAAAGTTATTTAATGTCCTAGTTTTACTGTGCTAACTGCTAAGTGATCTGTACCTTGTATGATGGAAAAAATTTATCTAATTTTGTCATCCATATTATAGTTCTTCGTCTTTATTTGTTTCCTACAACCCATATGCAGGCACACACATAGCAGGACAACACCAATAGTGTCTCCCTTTCCTGTTGGTTCATCAATGGATAACATCAAATATTTTTTTCATAATACATTTTCTTCTTAAATACTCTAATAAACCTATCTACTAACAAACCTCTTCTTAAATTAAACAATGAAACCAGGTCACCTTTCTTCAAAGTTAATGGAGTTTAGGAAAGACTCTAATCCTACTTATGTTACCAAAACACTTCAAGACATGAACATTTTCAAAATGGAGTAGAATACTACTATCATACATGTGATTTTAGCTAGACACACTTCATTTTACTCTAGAATAGAGATTAAGAAAAAGTGGACATTCTGACAATTTGGCAGTATCATCCTGTCCTAAATTTTGGAGGTTGGATGTATCTACCATATAGATGTGCAACTGCATCAAATATGCCCACCCACGTAGCATAAGGATCCAAATCTCCACTTGTTCAAGCTTCTAAACAAAGATATAATAACCTACTTTAGCCACCTCTGTTTATATCATACTGCTTGCCAGGATCATGTTTCAGGCTTCAAAGGCACTGGGAGAGCTTATAGCATGATTTATTGCTTAAGCATTCCAATCCAATCTAGATGACATTTTGTATTACACTTTAAACACCAGCTAAGAACTCCCCATGCAGCCAAATATTTTGCTTCACCATTCATTTATTAACATTAATCTCTCTCATAAACCTTTAGGAAGATCAGTCTTAAACCTATTATAAACCTTTGAAAACTTCAGAAAACAAAGGTGAATTCTTTAGCATATGCAGAAAGATTTTGTACAAGTACAATGCATACAACGATCTATTTGGCTAAGCACAAACAAAATCCAACTTTTTCTTGAAATAAACGTACGTACATAAAGTCTAGATGAATAAAGGCAAGAACACAATATAAAGGATAATGCTGATAAAGATAACTACCAGAGCTTAGCCCCATTATATCAAGTCAATTGCTTTTATCTTTTCCTCCTATCGTGGATGACTTGAACCAAGGTATCCACACTGAAGTTGTCTTCTGGTAAAGCCTGTATGCCTCAGCTCTGTAATCTTGTTTCAGCATTCGGTCCTCCACAAGCCTAGTCACATACGCTAAGCACATACTATTGATAAGAGCTCCGAAAAATGTCCATCCATGTCCCAGGTTCCATGCAAATATAACCAATCCCCACCACCACAACTGCTCTCCAAAGTAATTTGGATGCCGGGAGTAATTCCACAAGCCCCTGTCAAGATTGGCTACCATTGGCTTTCCAAGTTCCTTTAGTTTGCTGTTCCTAGTCACAAAGTCATGGAGTTGGGTGTCCGCATGGTACGCAACAATGATGCCACACACAGAGACAACGATTGCAATTGAATCCCAGTTGTTCAATGGCTCATTGACCGAGTGTACAACATACAATGGGAGGCTTACTCCAATCAAAAATACCTGCATAAGCTCAACAAATGTTTAACGAAAATTTAGATAAATGACATTTTTTTTTCTATTTTAATTACCAACTTTTTTAAAGCACTCACGTTGAGCTTAACATTTAGCTATTTATTTTCACTATTATATTTAAATTATTATTTATTTACCTATTTTTACTATTCTCAAAGAAGTAATAGAATCAGATTCATTTTTTTATCAGTTTTTTAATGCATGGTTGAACGCACTGTGCTAGGCTATACCTTAGCCAAAGCGTGTAGCCAAATGATGAGGGTTTTTTTTTTTTTGTTACAGGACTAGCCAAAATAACCTTTTTGGCTAACCCATCTGAATGATTAATCTGACATAGTTTGCATTCAGGTAATTCATCGAGCAGTTACCCTGCAGCCAGATAGGCACATAAACTACCTGCTGAGAGAGGTACACGGCGAGGAAGGACACCCACCACCAGTGCTTGCCGTATTGTTGACGCATATCGGTGAACCTCCAGTCCTCCCTGGCGCCCCACCGCCAGCCTTCACGCCTGAAGTAGTTATGGGAGAGCCTTAAACTCCACACACAGGTCATCAACATCGAGATCCTCGACCTCCACCAGTTGTAGTGAGCCAAAGGGTGCGTTGCGTAGTAATGAACAAGCATCACGGGAATCACCGTCCAATACAAATCTATCATCTGCACCCAAGTCAAACCAGACAGCAAAAGTCAACGATCAATCGGAAAGAAATGAGAATTGAAGCAGCAGAGTAGTAGTTCTGAAGGGAAAACGACAAAAGGCAACGTACCCAGTGGTTGTTCTGGATACTGCCGATGACCCAGAAGAGCACATTAACGTTGAGGAAGAAGAAGGCGTTGGCTAACAGAAGAGGGTGGTGATAGCACCATGTCCAAAGAGGAGGGAGAGAAAGCGAATCTCCCTCACTCCCAGTAGACGCAATACGGTTTAGGAAGGAGAGGTAGAAGAGAATGGAGGGAAGGGGAGCTAGAAATGCTATAATGGCGTTTTTCAAGTTACCACGATAACCATCGCCAGCACCACCAAAACCCATGGCTGTTCGTGTCAATGGTTATTGGTTTGGTGCTGTGCGAAACCGCCTATTTATTTTGTTCTCCAACGGCCCCACCGTGAAAAATACAAGATTATCACGACAGGCAAATGATGATTAGGTCCGGCCACCATGTCAAACCTCCACTGCATTGAGAGAATCTCAATCATTTGGCGAATCCGGCCCTTTTAGTCTTTCACCTCAGTGACATATATTTAAATAACGTAACTTCAATTTAAATCAATCACAAGATGTTCTGTTCATTCTAATATAACGTCCAACATCAAATTCATTACTTACATCCGAGCACTTAACACTGAAATCTCTAAAACTAGTTAACAGGGTAGCTCCAATAATTTTATTAATAAATATTTTGTCTTTAAGATATTTTTTTAAGAGAAAAATTATTTAGTGTGAATAGTTATATTATTTTTGGGGTAATTTTACTTTATACTTTATTACTTTTTGAACATTAGGGGCTAAATCACAAATGACCAATAATTTTAAGGGGTTAAATTATATTTTTTCCTTATTTTTGGGTAACTTACTCTATACCTCTAACTTACTACACAATTTGACAAATTCCTAAATTTTAAAATCTCTCAATTTAAACTTATCTATCATATTTTAAATATTAAAAGTGAGACAATAACATTTATACCCCTCACTTTTTTATAAAATTTCAAATTTATCCTTAATTCTAAATTAAAAAATTAAAAAACAAAAAAAAATATTATGGATGTTTTGGTATTTTTAGGTATTGCCATTAAAAGTTAGCAGCAAAATTTGACGGAATTGTTCAAATTGACTGCAATTGAAAATTCAATGGTTCAAATTGAATGATCCAGCTTACATGCTATTATTAAAATAACATGTATGTTGTAGTAAAATCAAGAGTTCATGTCAAAAAAAAAAAAAAAATCAAGAGTTAACTTTTCAAAAAAAAAAAAAAGCAAGAGTTAAGATTGAATCTCTTAAAATATCTTTTTATTTTCTCTCATATTAAAAGTTTTTAAAAATAAGTCAACTTTGAGATTTAATCTCAATCATTGCTTTTACTACATCATTCATGTTAACATATAAGCAAGATCACAAATTAAGAGTTTTTTAAGTTTTGGAGATTTATTAAATTACGTGGTAATTCATGAAGTTACACCATTATTTTTTAGTATTTCAAGTTGAAGTGTATATTTTATATTAAAGAGTAAAAAATACTCAATTTACATCACAACCTAATTGAATTATATCTTATTAAAAATATGAATGAGAATTACATGTTTTAAGTCTCCAATTAATAATTCAATTAATAGTAAATCATACTTAATAAAATAAATATCACTAATTTGAATCCTCATCTCCATTTTTTGATGTAAACAAGAAAAAAAAAATGTCTTCATTGTGTTGAAACATACATTTTAATTTACTTGTTAGAAGAGTATTATCGTCAAGATTGAAAATTAATGCATGTATGCACGTCTTTTAAAAACTTTAAATAATAAATATACAAACTTTAAATAAGGACCATGAAATATTAGATATTGTCTGGTCAACCTTAATTACCCAATAGGATGCGAAAATCGAGAGGGCATCGTGTAATCCAGGTTGAAAGTAATAATTAGCAATGAATGCACACCTCCATATCAAACCAATAATCCCATACATAACATTTAAAAAAAATAAAAACCATAATTATGATGATGAGGTCCCTTACCGTGCTTGTGCATGTGGTGTTCGTAATGATGTTTGCAGCCTAAAGCGGTGTGCCTAATCATTTTATGCCTCCGATCCCTAATCCATTCACATGGGCCAGTCCACATCCCATATCAAATTATCTGCGTTCAGAATTGCGGTCTCATAAAAATAATTAGTATTTTTAAAAGATATTATAAAACATAAAACTTAAATTATTTTTATAATATTGCAATTTAAAACGTATTCTTAATCTTCTTGGTTCTCACACTCTTCCCTCCTTTCTTATATAATTTTTGCAATCTATGAAAGAAAGGGCTAAAACCCTATAAGTGAAATTGTGATTTCGTAAAAATAATTTATATTTTTAAAATATATTATAAAACATAAATTATTCTTATAAAATCACAATATTAAACACATTTTAAACCTTTCTTGGTTCCGCACACTCTTCTCTCCATTCTCATATAATTTCCGCAATCCGCGGAAGAAAGGGCTAGAACTACTGCACTGTGCGCTGCCACGCTTGGCTTGGAGGGGCAATGATCGCCATCAATGGCTGCTCACAGGTCACGCCACTTCATTGACTTCAAAAGCACAACGAGCTTCATTTTTATTTTTTCTTAATATATATATATATATATCATGTCGGCGGCATAAAATTACTTTTAGTGCTTTTAGCATGCATGGGTTGGAGTGGAGGACAAGTTTCTTGAAATCATAGCATAATACATTGATACTACAAGTGCTCAAAACATATTTAACAATAATAATAGAGATGTTATGTGCTTTTGAGATAGAATGGGTAATTGGTCGATCGATTAAAAAAGCATTGGGATCATTCTTATGTTAAGAAACAATAAAGAGTCGCCTTGTGCGGTCATAGAAAATGCCCAATTTGTTTGTAGTTTCTTTGAGACCTTGAAAAAAAAAAAACATTGTCTACTGTTTAGTCTTTTTGAACTATTCTCAGTTTATGTTTTTGTCCATGTATTTTTCCTGTACTTTTCGTTTGGACTTTGTTGTTTGAATGCCTACCCTTTCGATTTTATCGTTTGATGCCTTATAACCCATTTTTTCTTATTTGATTAGAAAAAAAAAATGATAGAACAGTCTGATTTTCAAGAAATCCTAAATCTTTTAGGGTAGAGAGATGATCTAGGCCTCTTAACAATACTAGGGTTGGGGATGAATTCATCAATGTTTTTATTCCCGATGTAAATGTCTTTAAATAAGCTTATAACGAAATATGTTTTTAAGAGGTAACTCAATCGACTGAATACTATATCTTATGAAACGAAAGTTACTGACTCAAATTTCCCTCCATCTTTTCTCTCCCTTTGTACGGACATGTCAATAAATAAATAAAATATAACAACATAATAAGATAAAAACATGGTATTATAACATTACTATAAAGACTTTAGAATAAAGTTAAAATCCATATTTTCATCTCACAACTATCCAATAATATTGATTTGTCTGTACTCCAACAATTTTATTTTATTTTTCCTTTGAAGTTGGCAATCTATCAATGAAGTGTACTGATGTGTCTTTGGCATACGTGACATTCTTGCATAAAATTTCAGACATGTTTTCTCATCCTCTTTCAATAGAAAGATGCTCCATCCCTCTGGCCTTCACGTGTAATCAGTGATGATGGTGCAAATTATGGATAATTTTCCTTAAAAGGTAACTAATTCACCTCTCTCTAAAATTCCCACGGCCCAGCTGCCTTCTATTCTTCAATCCTTTTTACAAGGGATTGTAAATCTGGATTCTGCTAGAACCTCCTCTTGAATGGGCTCAACCCAGATTCAGCTGCTGAATCTGGCCCATGAGCTTTACGAGAGCCATCTTTGCTGGGTTGCGGCGGTAATATTAATTGCTCAATTTACACGTGAGAATTACTTTCTTTTTTTAATAATAAAAATTATTTTATTTTATAATTAAAGAAGTTTATGTTTCTTACGAAATTTGTGATATTTTTATAGATGAATTAGAGAAAAGTTCTTCCAACATAGAAATCTTTGTCTAGATGACATGATCCTCTCACTCAAAAATTAATTTTTATGTATCAAATATTATAAGAAGACATGCCACATAAACTTCTAACATGAAGTATGGGGGATGATAAATAGTAGGGCTATACATGCGGTTGCGGATTAACGGTTATATAATTGTTGGTTAGTGGTTATTTTATAATCGGCGATTAGTGAATAATTCTAGAAGTCTCTCTTATGTCCATCTTGTGTCCCTAAAAAAATAAGGTGACTTTTAAAATCATCATTTGATTAAAATTCAATAATGATTAATCACAAGTTTAATGATAATTTTTAAGAATCACATCATCCTTTGAGAGACACAATAGCAATACAAAAAAAACTTGTAGTATTACTCAACAGTTAGCAGTTATACAAACCAATAACTGATAGCTTTATAACTGTTTTTATTTATTTTTATATATATGGATTTTTGGGCTTTTACGGTGTTTTTGGTCTTCATTGTGCCTTTTTTCGCTTATTTTAAATAATTTTGGGTTAAAGTGTTATGATGAAACGATATCCTTAACTCGTATTTAAAACGACACCGATTTAGTGTTAAACATTGTTTTAATTTATATTTTAATATAAAATATATATTTATATTATTATATATAAGAATAAGCAGTTAGCAGTTATTAACCCATTTTTTCTACTCCTAAAACCGCTAACCATCCCACCTTAAGCAGTGAACAATTTTTTACAACCGTCTATTAAAATAGTTACACAGTTAATGATTAGTAACATATCCACCTTCTTTGTACATTATATATGGTATTTCTTCTAATTATATTGAAAAAATAAAAAAATGTTCTACAAATCGTTAGGCCGTAATCCGAGTATTTTATTTTTTTGACATAATCCTAATCAATCAGAAAAAATTCACTGAAGACTCTTGAACTTCTACCCATTTTGAAATACCTTTTTAAACTTTAAATTTTTTTTAATTTAATCCCCTGAAGTTTTAATTGATCTCAATTTGAACCCTTTAGTTAGATTTTAAATATTACATGACGTTTATATTTCTGACTTTTGTATAAAATTTTAACTTTCAAAATATATTTTTAAATTTTTTAAAATGAAAATTATGGATATTTTGGCCTTTTTTTTTTTTTTAACAACTAAAATTGATGGAATGATCTAAATTTCACTCTCCATTCCTCTTATGTAAACATGTCAAAAAAAAAAAAAGAGTAATTAAAATTTTAAAAAACTAAATTAAGAATTTTTAAAATTTAATGAAGGTATTTCAAAACGGCTTGAAATTAGGGGTTTACAATTAAGTTCCCCTATTAACTATTAAGAAACGTGAGTGTAGCACTTTTCTCCCAAGCACGAACCCTTGTAGTGTATCCTTGTATCGTTGTCCCTTGGCCTTGGGTGAGTACGTAGCTTTTGCGGAGCCTGAGAGAGGAGTCTCGTCTGCACCGCCTTTCCTTTGCCGCTTTCCTAGGATTGTGTATCAGGCAGGCGACCGGTCAACGAATCGATGTCGGGTCGATTGCTGAAAAAGGTTTTGAAAGAACAAGAACAACAACTGCAGCGGCCGCCCCGCGAAACAGAAGAAGAGGAGGAAGAGGAGGAGGAGCTGAATGGGAGTCGATCTGAGCCCTCCGATTCCTCAGTCAATCCCTTTTACCTTCTCAACGAGGAAGATGACGCTGACCAGGTTTCTGCTTCTTCCCCATCCTCATCTGATTTGTTCTAATATTTGTTTTTTTTGGTTAAATTATTGGGAATAGATTAAATTTAGGTTTGGAGATCGAATTGAAAACCTTTCTTTCACGCAATTCGTCCAAACCCTCTTCACCCCCATACCATGCGGCGCCGTATTTGAACTCAGTCGCCATTTTGGCTGCAGGAGGATGATGCGGAAGTCGCAGACACCTTGGACGTAAATGTTTCTGAAGAGAAACCGTCCGGGTTGGGGAGTAAGGTTGATGTGGTTTCGAAATCCAGTAACAAGTCAAAGAAAAAGAAAAAGAAGAAAGGGCAGGATGGTTCTTCGACGGGTGCAGATAAAGCGGATAAACCCTGGGATGCAGTTCTGGAAACTTTGTCTCCTGCCAAAGCCGAAGCAGCGACTGCAAAAGCCCAATGCGTGCCTTCGGTTTTACGAGTTGATTCCAAATATTTGAATGCAGAAAATGAGCTACGAAGAATATTTGGTTCGAAGGTGGTGAAGTCGTTTGAGAAAAGTAATCAAGCTGGCAGTTCTAGACAAATACGAGGTGGACGACACGGAAGCGGAAGTCATGTTCGTAGAAAGACTCTTCTTGTCACTCCTTCGGACTATTGGGATCGCTGGAATGGTTCTTTGTCCATGGAATTTCTGGAAACAAGGGATGGATACCACTACTTTAGGTAAACTTCATTCTCAGTTGCTTGGTTGTGGTGTTTTTGTTTCCTTTTTTTAAGACTCCTCTTTTGCTGATCTTTTGTTATTGTTATATATCCTAATATAGGAAATAGTAAATTTAATCATTTAATTAATATTCTATCAATCTCACTCACTCACATGTACACCTCTACTATGAACATGTTAGAGCTAGGAGATACATTGTTGAATAGTTTTCTCATTTTGTATTAGCCATGTACCCTGTCACATTTTGATTGTAGTTTTCTCCAAAATCCATGCACTCTAATTCAGCCTTGTTCTCGTGATGTAGATATGTGCCCTCATCGTCCTATGGTCAAGCTCAGAGTGAATTTGCAGCTGCCAAAGCTACGCATGATCTCAATGGTATCGCAATTATTTTGTTGCACCATCATTATCATTTAGATTCACTGCTAACGATGGCAGAATATTGGAAATTTGCGGGTGACCATCAAGCGTCAGCAGATGCTATAGCAAAGAGTTTATATGCCTTGGAATGTGCATGGCATCCTATGTTCACTCCCTTTCAGGGTAATTGCCAATTGAAATTCAGCCATGAAATCAATAAGCCAATGTTCACAACACTTTTCACTCATGTGAAAAATATGGACAGGCGTGGTTGTCATCGGTCTGCTCTAGAAGTTTGTAAATTGTTGTTATCATTGGATTCTGATGATCCAATGGGTGCCTTGTTCTGCATCGACTACTTATCATTGAGGGCAGAGGAGTATGCACGGCTAGAACACTTTTCTGAGAGCTATAAAAGTGACAACTCCCTTTGGTTGTTTCCAAATTTCTCATATTCACTTGCCATTTGCCGGTTTTATCTTGAGCGAGAGGAATCTTCAAAAGATTCTCATATGGATTCTACAAAGGCTACTGCAAATGATCTTATGAAGCAGGCTTTGATGCTTCACCCTTCTGTCTTAAAGAAACTAGTAGCAAAGGTACCATTGAAGGATAGGGTGTGGACCGATATTGTCAAACATGCTTTCTTTCGATCAGATCAAATGGGAATCCCATCCTTGGATCACTTAATTAATTTGTATGTAGAGAGGAATTATATCATATGGAGGCTTCCAGAGCTGCAAAATTTACTCAGGGACGCCGCAAAGCTGGTGATTGAAACACTGGAAACTAATAGGAGTGATGCCAAGGATTGGGCTTCTGTGAGAAAAGAAGCATTCTCGTCTGAGAAAAATGAGTGAGTATCTGAAGTCATACATTTTTTTTTCTTATTTTTGCTTTAACTACAATTTTTCTAGTTATTGAAATTCAGAATGTCTGTGTGCTTATTGATTCTATCACTGAGCAGTGAATAAATTTCTAGGCTGGTATCAGACAAAAGAACTTGCCTAGGTCTTGATTCTAGGCTATATCTGGATCTTGTTCTCTCATGCCTTGTTCATATGAAATTGCACTTGACTGAGTCTATTACATAGGTCTGTCGTATTTGGATATATGGTTGACTGGTTTTCTTATTGCCAGGTATGGTCATCTATTGGTGTCAGATTTCTCCGATTCAGTGCCATCTATTCCACCTGAAATCCTGCAAGATTTTATGGTTGACCCTAGGATGAGGGGGCCTGTACAGAATGAAGACCAAGTTGCCAATCCACTTGGCAATGGCCATGCTCCACGTGATGTTGCGAATCGAAATGCACTGGCTGTCTTGTTTGAGTCAATGCTACCATGGGTTCATTATGGGGATGCAGACGGTGAGGAAGCTGATCGAGTATAACCAACTTCATGATGTTGACCGAGGTAATGAAGAATACTGAATTCAATGGCACCAACAGTTTACTCCTCGGTTATGGAAAATTATCTGTTTCTTAATTATGTGAATTATATCAATTTTCCTGCATAGGGGAATTCAATCCTTTATGTCGTCAGTTTATGAGGGATATCTTGCTTGTACAAAGCTATATCTAGGAGGAAATTGTCACTAGGTTACTATTTTTTTAGCAAGTATCCTGTGGATTTTATGGGTGTTTGGATGAAAAAAAAAAACTGCTAATCAAGTTTACTTAAAGATGTCCAAATGTCATCCACTCACCACTTGATCTCTTGACCTATCGATAAGTTAAAACCACTATGGAGCAGATGGGTCCAAATTATAGTTTTCTGCTATATGAAAACAAAACAAAATCTGAATGTGGAGGGATGTGCAACTAGTGTTTGTGTCAACCTTAGATTGGTGCTGTATAGGCATAATGTTAATAGTGGGTCAATCATTTGTGATGTGGGAGGAGTTCAGTGTATCAACAATCTGAGAGGTCTATTTAATAATTGGGTTGTTATGTGATATAGAACTATTTTGCGTTGTCGAGCTGATCTTTACTTGAAGTTTATTCCATTAAGGTCTATTATATGCTTTTTTTTCATTGAAATTACTATAGAATGAGCTGAATAATAAACTTCCTGCTATTCGCTTTTGTTGAAGTGTTATGCTCACTTTAACAACTCTTAAAACATGCATTGCAATGTGCAATTTCAAATGCTATAAAAAACTTTGCACTCACAAGACACTAACTGGTTTTCAAATGAGATGGTCAAAGGTTCAATCCCAACAAATAGAATTAGAGTTAGGGTCATGGATTTGAGTCGTGGGAGCATCATGTTGAGATACAATAGCGTCGCTATGCTCACATGGACGGTTGGTTAAATGCCCAGTCCCCAGCCTTTTAACAATGATTCTCTTTACAATATGTCTCTAAGAAGTAAGTTCCGGTTTCGAACATGAAAAGAAGCAACAATAATTCTAGTCACTCTTCTTAAAGGGTTGTCTGTTGTGTGTTCTAAGAGAAGAATAGGTTTGTGTGCGTCTCTTTTCTTAAATCTAATAAAAAAAATAGGCAACTTGTTGGACAAACCCATCTAAATACATACATTAAAAGCCTTTATGACAGAGATATTTGGCGGCCCAGTCCAATTCCACCACTCTTTAACGTCACAACCGCTATCTATAAAGATTTTGTTTCTATATAAGATTGTGAAGTTTGAGAGAAACAAGTATGTTTGGGATTGCATTGGGAAGTAGGATTTTTAAAGTCAAAAAGAGTTTTTTAGAAAATCTTTAATTTTAAGGCCCCCTCCCCCCCTTTTTTTTCTTTTTAAAAGTGCATTTTGACCTTTTAAGAGTGAAAAAGTTAAATAAATACTTTTGAAATTTTTTACTAAACATGCTAGTTTTTTGTTAAGTACAACTCTCTAAGTATTAAAAGTATTTTATACCCTCCCTGATGCAATCACAAACAGACTTATAGAAAGTTAACAAATAAACGAGAGCCATGTACACAATCAATCGAATAACTTGTGAAAGAGGAGGAAAAAAACAATTTTATGAGCCCACTTTTGTCACCTAATTGGTAAATCTCAAATCTGTACAAAGTGTCAATTCACACGAATCGAATAATACTCTGATTTTGTTGAGAGGCTGACCCTAATGAATTATTTGCGCCCAATGGGAATCAAGCCAAGATGAAAAATTTACCACTTAGTCAAAACCCTTGGGCCAGGTATCAATGAAATGAAATAAATAAGTCTTTCCATTCACAAGAGGCTTTACACAATTCCTAGCCGCCCCACCATACACACAAATATCTTTTCTTGATATTTCTAAACAAAAATTCCTTCTAGGCAGTTCCTCTAAATCCTAGTCAATCTTCCTTGAAATGTTATTAATTCTCTTTAAAATAAAGCTAAGAGGACTTTTTTTTTCCCCTTCCTATATCAAAAGACTAACAAAAATTTCAAAAACTAAAATAAAAAATTGTGTCACATCACACCCATGGCTTGGCTGAGGGTAGCGACTTGCGAGTTCATTTTGTGTTTCTAAATTTAAGGGCATAATTGTATTTTCACACATTTCATATTGTTATAATAGACATTTTATTTTGTGCGAACACGCACAATGTATTTTCTATCTAAGTTAATAGAAAAATTTAACAATTGGGGCTAAGTAAAAGGGTTAGATAGTTTGGAAGGAGAGAGAGCCAAGGAACATTGCAATTTGTAAAAGTTTGAGAGAACACTGTAAATTTAGTGGTAATTTAAAAAAATAATTATAGTTAATTGCCCAACAAGCACGATAGATGATGGATGTATTTGTGTTGTGATTACAAATTTGGATTGCTGGTGAAGTTTAACGAATTGTTAGGAACGAGAACGAAAGTTCTAAAGCATTGGGTTGTCAAAAATAATAATGTAAAATACTATATTTACATCTCAACTTGATTAGCCTATCGGTCATTGTTAAAAAATAATAATAATAAAAAGAGTTAATAAGAGTAATGCTATGGATCATCTTTTAACCTAAAGTTAATATGATTTTTAAAATTACCATTCAATTGATGAATCATATTTGAATTTTGAAAACCAAGGATAAAAAGAAGATAAACAAAATGGCCCTAGCACTACTCGATTCATAAACAATGTCGTATCATTCTAATGAAACAAGAGTAAAATATTTTGCATTACTCTGTTGAAAAAGTAAAACAAATAAAAGCTATAAGGAAGGAGAGAAAGGAGCGGTTAGAAACATCATAGTTCGTTTGGGAAATAATTTTTTTTTTTTAAGAAAGAGACAATTGAATATAATTCAACAATTCAATAGTTTTCAGAGAAAAAGAAAAGAAAAGCAAAAGTCAACCATGATTGTAGCTCATCACGTCCAGTTGCCACTATGATTCCATATGTAATCATAGTGGCAAGTGGAAATCTGCAATTTAGTATGAATTCAGTTGTGTCCATTTGACGGCCAACAGCCTCCCCCACCGTCATCTATGTATGTTCTGTGACCCTCTCCCGTGTTTCACGGAATAGGGTCGACAGCCCGTCTGAACAACAGTACGATTTTAAAAATTATGTATTATTTTTTTAAAAAATTATATAGGTATTTAATTGCGATTTTATAGCTAAATAAATAAATATTGTTTCAAATATTTTAAACGAAATCGTAATTTTGATTTAAATTTACATTTTTAAAATAAGTACTTTCTAACTTGTTTATTGAAATCGTATATTTTTTTCTTATTTTAAGTTAAGTACTTTTTAAATTGCAATGTTAAACGTCATATGTTTTACGATATATTTTAAAAACGCATATTATTCTTACAAAGTCGTAATCCCAAACGCACCCTAAATGGAATGGGGACAAAAGAGAATCTTATGCCATCAACCTTCTACTATAACTAACCAAAAATAAACTGAAGAAAATCAGAATTCATCAATATTCCCACAGGGCAAATGAATTTTGTAAAACCATTTATTTACATGCGAATAATGGATATGAATAATTATATAAATAAAATTAAAGTCTTTTCAAATGTGACGTGACTTTAAAGAAAAAATGATCCTTACAATTTCAAATGTAATGGAGAGTATCTATTTCATGTATTTAGGATGACAAATTTATCTAAAAAAATTACTCAAAAGAAAAAAATAATATTATCCTTCTAAACGCATTAAATAGATAGTATTTATTTCATTTGAAACGAATAAGATTTTTCTGGCTTTGATGCCTGGCTTTCAAATATCTCATTTATTGTGTGGGTATAATTATATTATCTAAAAAACCATATAAAAGTAAGCTAGTCTCCACCATCGGGCTACAACGTCAATTTGCTTTGTTGGTGTGGAGTAAAAACGACGTTTCATAGGTCCAATAGCATAATTAATGGAGATCATTAGTCAACTTCACCATTCATATTTTTAGAAGGCAAAGTCCAGTTTGAAGGCATTCGGTGAGAATTCTGTCAATTGTAAGGTATGTGAAGCTTCCAAATTGATTAATTAGCTAACATAACAACCATCCACATCAAATACATAAGCTTTCATGCAAGATAATAAAAGGCATAGGAAGACTCATTTTGTCAATCACGTCATCTTTAAAGAGACAAGTCTTCCTTTTAACATTACTTAGATTCTTGTATGATCTAGGGCCTTTAGAAATAGTCTCTTGAATTCTTGTATAACAAAAGGGTATATATCTTAATTTTTAAATTAAATTAATAAAAAAATTAATATGTTAACGTTACAAAACGGTGCATTTAGTTGAGACTGATGTACGTTAAACAGTTGGAAGAAAATACAACGGTAATGATTAATTTGTCTTTTCAATTGACTATGAAGTAAAAATTTGAAAAAAGAAAGAAAAAAAGTTTATGAAGTTTTCTATTTTGGTGCATCGACACGTGGATTTATAAGATATATATATTTTTGTTAGGGGTTCTCTATGATTGCGTTACTCTTGATCTTTATATAGAACATGATTTAAGAAAAAATAAAATTGTAAAACCGTTTTTTTGCTGATTGATTAATTTTTATGAATTAATAGTTAAGTTCTAATGCTTTAAACTTGTTTTTAGATTCAAAACTAAAACCTAAAAGTTGAAGGTTAACCCTTTAGGGATGGTATAACCCAAAATAGATTTGATCATTCTAAATTTGATCTAATAATGATTTTGGTCTTAATCTATCAAATTTAGAATTAAAAAAAGCAAGGTAGGAAGCTGTAATTTTTCTTCTTAAATCATATTTACGTATTTGGAAGAACGTCAGAGCACGGAAGAATAACATTTTATATTTTTTAATATTTCAAGGACTATTTGTACGTTTAATATTTTATATTATAAAAAGAACTAGCTAATAATGATAATAATATAAGTATTACACACGAAAATGTCAAGAGGAAAAACATTTTCCCGAATTTTGGCAAAAGACACGTGCGCTCGTTGCAATTTTGTCGATTTGACGAGCCAATGGTCACTCCGAGGGCCCCTCGCCATCAAGGTCACATGCACCTGTGGGGCCCTTATGTTTCAACACTCTATATTTTATATTTATATTTACATAGTTTTGCATGCACTGTGCAGCATGTGACATGATAATAACGATGTGCTTACATTTATTTATATTCTACTTAAAGAAGTAATTCTATTTAGTAGGCTTTGTATAATTGTTATACAATTATATGATAAAATAATAAAAATCATTTGTTAAATTAGTATTGATTAAAATAAATAAATAATCAAATGTGTGGAATAATGCTACATACTTTTCTATAACCTTATTTTCATATTACTAGGTTGATGTGGTAATGTCTATCAATCTTTTAATTTTTACTAAAAAAATAGCAACAAATAATAAGACTGTCATATCATATCAACCTAATAATATGAAAAAAGCTAGCTACATCTACGCTATCACTTAAAAATAATTTGGAGCTTTCCTTAAAATTTATTATAAATCATAATTTTACTTAATAACTAAGTAATATAAGACTTAACATTAAGACTATCTTTATAAAATATCCAATTTATGTTAATTTCTTTCTCATCTTTCAAATTTATTTATTTATTTTTATTTTCTAATCAAACAAGGAAACTAACTATCTCTATTTATTTTTTCTTTTAATTTCCATTTTATGTTTTATTTATTTTTTTAAAAGCTTATACCCTTCTCAAAATTTTCGATATTTTCAAGAAGACAAGATCATGCGATATAATAATTCACAACACACTTCCGGTATTTAGGATGCATTTGGGATTGTAATTTCATAAGAATAATTTACGGTTTTAAAAGATATCGTAAAATATGAGACGTTTAGCATTGCAATTTAAAAATCACTTAATTTAAAATAGAAAAAAATATATGCGATTTCTATAAGAAGTTTAGGAGACTCTTATTTGAAAAAGTACGAATTTAAACTAAAATTATAATTTCGCGTAATAAATATTTAATAAACAAGTATTTGTTACATGTTTTACTAAATGACTTTACGATTTCAAAAAAGTAATTTTTAAAAACGTAATTTGTAAAACCTTATTATAACTACAATCTCAAATAGAACTTAAGAAAGAAGTATTGAAGTTCAAATTAGGCAGGTAACCATATATCAACCCGCTTCAATTATTTATTTTGTCTTACTTTACATATTTTTTGATAAAAGATTTTAAAAGGTAGGGTGCACAAGTGTCGCACGTGCTAGGAATAAATAAACAAGTTGATAGTTCTATATGTATCAAGTGGTTTATATTGTAATTTATGGATACAATTTTTTATTTTATTTTTTTCATTTAATTGTGCATGGGACAAAACTATCATATTTCTATAATCAAGGAGATGCAAAAAATAAAATAAAAAATAACAATAAATAATTATAAAACAAAGATTTATGTTATTTACTATTAGAGTTATGTTCACAAAATTTTAGTGATGCTTAACTATTTATTGACAAAACAATAGAATATGAGTAAATTACATTCGTATAAAAGGCTAAAGTTAAAATTTAAAAATGATTATAAATATGACTTTCAACTGGTTCAAAACATTCTAAATTGGGCAAAAAATTTTTATTTTGATTTCTTAAAACATTTAAATCTATAGAATCTAATGTTGTTGTCGATTTCACTTCTTCAGAGTTCTGTTCAATTCTAATGCTCAAATTATAATAACAACCTTAATTAATGTGTTGATTACGACAGTCGACAGATGTGGGGGGGTTTTTGTCGCGTGAGCGCTCCTCCGCAGAAGGCAATTAATAAATAAACAAACATTTATCGCAGAATATGCAAACAACGCAAGGACACCGAAAGGTTTTATTTCATTTCTTTTTTAATTAAAAATAAAGCATAGATTTGGGCTTAAGAGAAAGGGAAAGTCCGGTAGAGTTGGTGCACACACCCCAGAGTCCTGTGCAGAGAGGAGCTAGGACACAGGAAAAGGGGAAAGAAGATGAGTGGTGGGGAAGAAGATAAGACAACGTTGGAGTTCACGCCGACATGGGTGGTGGCCGCCGTCTGCACAGTCATCGTCGCCATTTCTCTTGCCGTGGAGCGATTGCTCCACTTCGCCGGGAAAAAGTTGAAAAAGAAGGACCAGAAACCACTCTTCGAAGCCTTGCAAAAAGTTAAAGAAGGTCTCCCACTTTGTACATTTTTTTAAATTTTTATTCTTCTGCTGATTCTCTCTCTCTCTCTCTCTCTCTCTTTCTCTCTCTTTTGTCTGTCAATCTATTTTGTTTGAGTGTGGTGAGTGGCGAAATGAAGCATAATATTGGTGGTTTCACTTGGCAGAACTGATGCTGCTGGGATTCATATCGCTGCTTCTGACGGTGTTCCAGAACGTCATTTCCAAAATCTGTGTCCCGGAGGGTGTGACTCGTCACTTGCTTCCCTGTAAACGCGTTGAAGGAGAGCATAAAGAATCAACTAGTAATGCAACCACTGCCCATTTTCAGAGCTCCTTTGTGCCCGCCATTTTCGGCAGAGCCAGGAGGCTTCTATCCGAGGCTGAGGTTTCGTCGACCGGATACTGTGCCAAAAAGGTAACGTAGAAGATCAACGAAACCTTCATTTTATTTTTATTTTTTTGATGCTCAAAATGGATATATATTTTTTAAATAAGAATGTTATTGGTGGTATGTAAAGGAACCCTACGTTTTTGCGGATCCAGAAGAAGTATTTGTGAATCTGATTAAATCTTGTGAAACCCACCCGTAATTAGATTAATTTCCTGTTTTAAGCTGAGGATTTACGAGAAATACTCTCTTATGGGAGACTTGAATTCATTCAGTTATCTTATATCCTACCACGGTGGAACGGATCATGCCGCTTGTTTGACCTGGAAACGACTGGAGACAATTTTCTATTACTTCGACTTATATTGGTTGATTTCTGTTTGAAACATGGAACTTATCATTGATATATTTTTTTGTATTAAAAGATACATTTACATTCGAGCCCATCAAAATAATTGATGATTCAGTGCTAGTTCGGTAGATACGGTTGTAGATACAATTTTAAAGAAACAGAACCTTTTTTTTTTTTGGTGGAATGTGCTCATTTTGCTTCTAGTTGATCTACTTATTTGTCTTTGTTTTATCTGTTTCTAAATCTGGCTTTAACTTTCCTCTGAAGCAAGAGTTCCTAGATTATGAACTACAAAAAAAATCAAGTTTAATGACATTTGATTAGTGACATTTTTTTTAGAAAATGTCACTAAAACCTCCATCCTACAATATGTTGATTTCACAAAATGTTTGTTGCATTCAAATGATTGCTTGATTATGCGTCATATTAAGCTTCATAAAGTGTGAGAAACCAAGAAGCCTCAAGTAACGCTAAGTGAAAGGACATTTAAGTTTATAATGTGAAGGACTTGGTCCATCTAGTTGCAAAACATTTTTGATAAGCTTATTAATGTATAGCTTATTAGTGCGCAGTTATTTGTAAATTTTTATTTTGTGGGTGGGAGAAGTTACGGATAACACTAAGTATGTTTGTTAATGTGTTTTAGGAGTTTTTTTTTTTTTAAATATGTTCTGATTTGAAATAATGGTGAAAAACATTTTTTGTGTTTTGAAAATATATTGACCTCTTTCTTTCCTCGAAACTTTCAATTAATTTAGATCATTGCTTTATTCACTTAATTAAAATGGCAAACAAGAAGCAGGATTTAGTTTTTTTTTTTTTTAATACTTATATATATAAAAAAGAAAAGTTTCTCCTATTGATTTGCCTGTTGTGAATCAACTCCATTAGGATTATGACATCTGGCCATAGTTATTATTGATCCTTAACCTTTTGAATACTAATGTCATTTGATGTTGTGGGTTGCATTTTCTGGGTTGTGCTTTTTCTTTCATTTTTCATTCTACATTTATATGGATGTATGAAGCACTTGATGGTGCCATGGTAGCTTGGTGCTTCTTAATAAAGTGAGATCAGCTATAAGCGAAACTCTAGTCTTTTTCTTTCGTTCTTTTTTCATCTTTTATTTTATTTTTATTGACAGAGATATTATTAATTTTCTTTTGCAATTTAAAAATTTCATCAACAGCTTCTGAATGAATTATCAGTCAGCTTTTTTTTTTTTTTCTTATGTATTTTTTTTTCTCAAAACATTCTGGTAATAACCATCTTCTAGCTAGCCTAGCCTGTCAATTTTTACTTTCGATGCAATGAAATCAAACTATTTCATGCATCACATTTTATATCGTTTTGGAGATTTAATCACCTCTCTCTCTCTCTCTTTGGCTGGGTAATTTGTTGATGTTCTCTTGTCATTTCTTCCCTTTTCAGCATAAGGTACCATTATTATCCACTGAAGCGCTGCATCATCTGCATATCTTTATCTTCGTCCTAGCCATTGTCCATGTAACCTTCTGCGTCCTCACTGTTTTTTTTGGTGGGGCAAGGGTGAGTATCTGATCTGATATACTTCTACTACTTCTTTATGTTATAAATTACCAGTCTACTAGTCTCTCTCTCTATTTTTTTTTCTTTCAATGATTTGTTTGTCATTATATAGATTCGCCAATGGAAACGATGGGAGGATGAAATTGCAGAACATAATTATAATACACGTGAAGGCAAGGGTCATTTCTATAAATTATTTTCTGTATGTCTTGGCTACTTTTCATTAACTAACCGATCTATGTGCTAAGCTTGTGTAACTTTTTGAAATAAGAAGGTTCAAAAAAGTCAGCCTCATATAGATGGCCAAAAAAAAAAAAAATCATCAAAAATAAGTAAACCCAATAAAGCCCTATATAGGATTTCCTTTCTCTTTATTGACTAATTAAAGTAGTAAAGAGAACTGATAATCTGAATTAATTTCTCATGTAAATCAGTATACTTGTCTGCCAGTTAATTTCTATCTTAGTTGCTTCTAATTTGTGAATTGTGATAGTGCAGTTCTGAAGGCAAAAAAAGTTACCCATGTCCATCAACATGATTTTATCAAGGAACATTTTCAGGGTATTGGTAGAAACTCAGCTATGTTGGGATGGATGGTAAGTTACCACCTTGTGTGTAATAGAATCTAGCCACCATATCTTATGTGAAGGCTATGATTTATTGAAAATAAGATCACGTTCAAATGTTCCTTGTTGCAACATGATAGAATTAACTTAAAATTATGCTTGTTTGCATGAAAAAAGTTTGTATCGACTTTACCCCCTTTATTTAATCTTGCTTTTACCTGTAACATCTTCATGTGTATTTGAGATGATGTTACGTGGCCTAGTTTAGAATAATCAAATTTTGCCCCAGGGGTGGAACCAGGGTTTTTGCACTGGGGGGGAGGGGGCCAACTATATGTGTCACTAAAATTTGTCCTTGGCTGTGAAGGATTTTGGAGTATTTCAAAAATTTAGGGGGGGCCTTGGGCCTCCCAAGAGACAACAAGGTACCACCCCTGCAGGCTTGGTTCCTTGTAGAAACAAGATTCTCATTTTCTAGCATGTATTATTAAGCCTAAGAAAGGAACCATCTTTGGAGTTTTGTGCTACTTGTTTGTCCCAAAAAAGAGGAATTACATTGTTGCAAAATGAAGTGTATGTAATAGGACTTGTAAGGGATGAGAGACAAAATAAAAAGTAAGAATTCAGTTTGATATTTTTCTGCTTCCAGGAGAGGTGGGTGAGTCAGTCATGTCTATCAGGTGCATAAGCATCCAGTATTGCTTTCATGTAAGCAACATGATAGAGAACTTTTTTGATGATATATCAAGTAATGTTATTAAAGTTTGAACCCCAAATATTTAGACAGGCATGCTGATTATCCGATTGCTAACTGCATTCTACCATGCTTCTGACTTCTCTTTTTCCCCCTTCAGCATTCTTTCCTCAAGCAGTTTTATGCATCTGTGACAAAATCAGACTATGAGACACTACGGCTAGGTTTTATCATGGTAAGCTGTCTAATATGAGGTGGCTGTTGATTTATTGGTTTTTCAATATAGTTATTCTTCTGTTTCCTCTAACAAGGATTTTTATGCTTAATAATCCTATTGTAGACCCATTGCAGAGGAAACCCAAAGTTTAATTTTCACAAATACATGATACGTGCTCTTGAAGATGATTTTAAGAAGGTTGTTGGTATAAGGCAAGTGATATCCGAGAATGCCATGTGATGTAAAGGCTTCTTATGCTTCCAGCACATTTTTATTTGCAAATGGCATATACTTGAGTGCTGATTGTTATATCTTTTTTCTACTTGCTTACTAATTTTCCTTGACTCACCATTTAATTTTCTTTGTTGCAGTTGGTATCTTTGGATATTTGTGGTCATTTTCCTGCTGCTTAATGTTAACGGTATGCTACCGCATTGGTTAATAGCTTACATATTGAAATCACGACGAGCATTGATGTTATCATATTTGTGCTCCTGTAGCTAATTACCTTGATATCAGAAATTTTTTGTCAATTAATCTGTTTTGTTTGCTCAAATAGGTTTAGAGTTAGTTTGGTAACACTAGGAACAGAAAAATTCATAGTTTAAAGGTATATAAGTACAACAGGAGAAAAAATATCTGATTAGAAAATGTTAGCTTTAAGTGAAGAGCATAGCTAAGACTTGTTTTGACCTTTTAGTTTAGCTATTGGATCATGTTGTTAGGAATCCAATAAATTCCCTCTGATTTTATTTTCACTAATAGCATAATGTTTCCTTTCTATAATAAGTTGTATCTTCTCTATATAAGCATGTAGATGCCATCTGGTTAATTCATGGAGACGAAATGTAAAATTGCCGTCGGCAACCACCAAAGGTTGGCTCGCTGCCTTTCACACTACCATTAACCACAACCAAACAAACACAACACATTGTTGGCAATCAAAACAGTATCAATGACAACACACTCACAACCAGCAACCATTGCAAAACAACTGGCCATACCTAAAGACACGGCTGGCCACCACTACAGCACAACCATAGGGTTACTGTTATTTTTGTTTTGGCCAGCCATATGAGGGGCATTACTTCTAACCTACAATTTTTCTCCCTTCATTAATGCAGGTTGGCATACGTATTTCTGGATAGCATTCCTTCCTTTCATTGTGAGTAGTCTTCAAATGGTCCCTCACTCTAGTTTTGCATCTCATGCACATATGCATCGTTTCTTACATGCTTGCTTGCGATGTGCGAACTCATCATACTATGTAACCATGCAACTTCAGTATTTTATGGAGGAAAGAGATGGAATAGGGAGATCCTTGGTAAAGTGGCTGCATAATGAGTTACAACAATTTATTTGAAGAAACAAATGAAATAATCCGAAGAGTCGTCAGAATATTTCCAAATGTACTTACCCTATATGTGATATAATATTTCTTGCTTTCAATTTGTGTGAGCATCCATTTCTCCTACATTGTCTAAGTAATTGAACCAAGGTACCCCAAAAACTTCTTGCTATCTTGGGGGTTTGCACTTTCGGGGTTCATAAACTGGCCTTGTCTAAGGAGGTTCCCCGTCATAGCTCATTGCTTTTGTTCCTTTCATCTAGTCCATATGTTGCTTTGAATTTTCATTGTTTTTGTTCCTTTCATCTAGTCCATATGTTGCTTTGAATTTTCATTGTTTTTGTTCCTTTCATCTAGTTCATATGTTCCGACATTTATATTTCAGCTTCTTCTTGCTGTGGGGACTAAGTTGGAGCATGTAATACGCCAGTTGGCTCATGAGGTTGCTGAGAAACATGTAGCTATAGAAGGTGAATTGGTTGTTCAACCATCGGATGCGCACTTTTGGTTTGGCCGGCCCCGCATTGTTCTATTTCTGATCCATTTTATCCTTTTCCAAAATTCTTTTGAGATTGGATTTTTTTTCTGGATATGGGTAAGAAATTCTTCAACCACAATGTAGCATTATCTTTCGGTAATAAATTAGAAGATAGTAATTCAGATGGAACATATTTAATCTGCTTCTCTACACATGTAGGTTCAATATGGCTTCGACTCTTGCATAATGGGACAAGTTCGTTTTATTGTCCCACGGCTCATTATTGGGTAAATAAATGACCAGGCCTGTTTACTTTTTCATCTTTTGCGAGTTTAGAAATATGTCAGATATCTTTTTTTTTTTTAACCTTGATAATAAAATCTCCTCTCTTTTCCTTCTTCTCTTCTTGTTTTTATTCAGGGTCTTCATTCAGGTATTCTGCAGTTACAGCACCCTGCCACTTTATGCCATTGTCACACAGGTGCTTTGAGTTGCTGTTAAAACTAAAATTCATATTCTTTCTTCGTTTTTGCCTCTTGTCTTTCTAAAAACTGTTGATCTTACCTGATGTCTGCATTGAAATGAAGATGGGAACTACTTTCAAGAAGTCAATATTTGATGAGCATGTGCAAGTGGGACTCGTTGGTTGGGCTGAGAAGGTGAAGAAAAAGAAGGGGTTAAGAGGAGCTGGCTCTGGCCAAGGAAGTTCCCATGAAAGTTCTAAGGTTGGTATTCAGATGGGGGCGGTTTTGCGCACGGCAGCTACACCGGAGGAGATTCAGGCTGCACCTGCTGGTAATGAAGGGTCAAAATGAGCAGGCTTCTATCGTCATCTAACTAGGGTCATTTGACTCATTTGTATAGTTGCATCACCCTGGTATGGAGCTGGAAGAGCTCATTTGTAAAATAATCAAAGGTATTTTCTGTTTGGCTTAAAATGTCGGATTGCATACGTATTTTTGACTGCCAGTGTGTTTTTTCTGCCAATTAATGAAGTTTTTCTTAGTCTTTCTAGAAGGAAAAGAAAAAGGGGTGCAATGTGATTTATGAATAATGACTTATGCCGCTGAAAAACTTGTCCAAGTCGGTGGTGCTTTATTACTTGTTATTTAGAAAAATGATTAAGGGTGCATAGATTAACCGCCTATCGACCACACCGACTTTTGGCAGTTGGTAGGTAGAATAAAAATACGAGAGTCCCTTGGGTGCAGAAGACCATCTGCAAAATATGTCTTTTACAGCATCCAATCAAATGGTAACGCATAATCAAGTTTATTTTGATAAAATAAACTCAAAACTAATGAATAAACTCAAACAAAACCAAACCACCCACCTCTTCCGCAAGCGTCCAAACAACCGGCGACGTAATCCACCGGCGAACTCAAGCTACGGCGGGTCACCATTTCGACCAAACAACTCCGGCGACTTCTTATTTCCGCCAAACCCAACCATTTCCGCCAAACAACAACTTCTTATTTCCACCAAACCTAAAACAACTGAAAACACCAACTCAACCTAAAAAATCGATTCTAATGCTTCAAAAATTGATTCTACGCTCAAAATCGATTCTAATGCCTTAAAAATCGATTCTAATGCCTCAAAACTTTTTTTTTATTCAAATATAAAACCTAGAGGGGAAGGTTAACCCTTTTTAGGATTTTTTCATCCTAAAATCGGAACATTTTATCACCCTAAAAGTCGAGTCATATTAAAACCAAAGAAAAACCAAAAAACTAAACTCAAACCAAGCAAACCCATCAGGGAAAAAAAAAAAACCCCAAAAAATAGACCCAAATATTTCACAGCAGACATGCGCAAATCTTTCAACGTTTTAGTGATGGCAAACCTTCCACAATTGTTGTTTGGGTCAGATCCGCCGTCGTTGTCGCGTTAGGGCAGCGTTGAACATCGAGAACTTTCAAGACCCACGGCGAGACCAGCCATGGGTCTCGCCATTCTCAAACTCGGCAGAAGTCTTTTTTCCATTCATTTTCTCGCCCAGCTCTTTTCTTTTCTTCCACTCATCCTGTTTTGTCGTCCAGCTCTTTTTTTTTTTTTTTCCACTCATCCTTTTTTGCTTTTCAACGTTTGTGGTTTTGATGCACACAAGGGCTATTTCGTCTTTTACTATATTAATTATGGCCTCATGGCCCCTCATCAGCTACAGCATGTACTATTTTTTTGTGTGCAATTTATTTTTTTTATGTGAGGTGTCATATTTTTAGTGGATGCTGTAAAAGATATATTTTGTAGATTGTCTGCATTTAAGGTTTTCTCTAAAAATATTGTTTCGATCTCGGTTTGGTTCGGTAGGTGGTGGATTAGTTTTTTTGTTGGTTAGCCAACGATTAACCAATTTTTTAATTGAATTTTGAATTTTATCTTAGATTTCTCTCTTGTATATATATGGGAAAAAAAATCCCTAAAAAAGAACATTAATAATATCGGATTTATGAAAAATATTAAACATAATTAATTTGTTGATTACGACACAACATATGTGGTGGTTTTGACCCATGGGCCATGGGCCATGGGCACTCCGCTGCAAAAAGTAAAGTAAAAAGCAAACATTATTATTTTGTGTGAGGACAAACTGGATTGTAGCTCAATATATATGAAATGACTTATGACTTATGAGAGAGATTCCCATTCTCTTCTCCCACTCCCTCTAGTTGGTACTTGGCACCCTTTTACACGTTGTTTTCATTTGGACACGTGGCGATCAATGACAGGAGATGGCCCTATTACTGATTTCTCTCAATAAGTTTTTTATATTTTTCTATAAATTTAATAATAAATACAAATCTTAAAGAGTTGATTTGATTACGTTAGGTGGTGTCAAAGAAAAAGCCATCTCTTTGACATTTTTTATAATTTAAATTTTATTTCCTTCAAGTCATCATGCCATCGCCCAATAAGTCTTGGTGTCAGGCAATTGCAGCCAATCCCGTGACTCGCGGTTGAACTACAGTGGACTTCCTAGTCAATTCTGCCCACATTCCCCGTTCTTTCCAAGTTAAAGATATATATTTTTTTCCAAATAATAATAATTATTTTGAAAATTTAAATTTTATCATGTCAATATTTATAATCTTTAAAATTCTGATAAACTTGTTGAATTAATAAGGAAAATGTTAAAGGTTCTCCTTATAGGTTCTTTTGATATTCTCTTAGTCTTACGTAAAACATGATTTAAGAACAAATAAAATTATAGTAACTTTCATCATCGATTTTTTTAGGCATTAGGACAAAATTTGAGACATTAGAATCAAATTTATAAGGCATTAACACTAAAATTGAGCCATTAACATCAAATTTAGGATAATCAAATCTATTTTGAGTGATATCATCCTTAAAGGGTTAACCTTCCATCCATAGGTTTTAATTTTAAATCAAAAAACAAGTTTTAAAGCATCATAACATAACTATTAACTTATAAAAATTGATCTGTTAGCAAAAAAACGGTATTATAATTTTATTTTTTCTTAAATCATGTTTTACGTAAGACAGAAAACGTCAGAAAAACATTAGAAGAAAAACTCATAGCAAATCCCAATTAATAAAGACTTAAATATTGATACGATAAAAAATCAATAATTTAATAATTAAAATACAAAGAAGTCTACGTAATAGAAATACCTAACAATTCTAGAGTCAATGAACCAGTATTTAATGAGGGCGACAATTCTTATTCATGCGTCAGATTTGTGTGTCAAATTCAAGTTGTATTAGTTAATCTTAATTTAATCAATTTATAATAATTTTGGTCATTTCAGGGTATAAATAAGCTGAACTAGTTGAGGAGCCTGCCGAAGAAAAAGGCGAACAAACCTTTCTCATTTGTCTGAAATGGAGAACTGGATCGGTTTGCTTAAAATTCATGTCCAGAAAGGGGTGAACCTTGCAGTCAGGGATGTCATAAAGAGAAGCAGTGACCCTTATATTATTTTCCAAATGGGTACCCAGGTAATTAAACATCTTCTTCCTCTTTTTGCTTCTCTGCATGTAAATTAATTAATCAAAGCATTTCTTGGTTCTGGTTCCTGGGTCTTGATGGCCTTTTTCTTGGAAAAATGTTTTTGTGATGCAGAGGGTGAAGACCAGTGTAGTGAGGAGGAGCATCAATCCAGTGTGGAACGAAGAGCTGACTCTTTCTATTACAGATCCAAGTGTTCCAATCAAGCTTGTAAGTGCTATAGTTCTTGGAGGCTAATCAACCTGCAGAAAAATTAATAAGTCACCTGTTTGTGCTTTGAAGCCATGAATATATCATCGATTTTCCTGGCCTTGTGATAAATTGCAGTTTGTGTACGACAAAGATACATTTAGCCCAGATGATGAGATGGGGGATGGTGAGTTTGAGATTGGACCATTTGTTGAAGCCTTGAAGCGCCGGTCGGAAGGGCTTGAAAATGGACACATATTGAAGACAGTGAAAGCAGACAGGCAGAATTGTCTGGCCGAAGAGAGTCACGTTCTCTGGAAGGACAACAAGGTTGTTCAGAATATGGTTCTTAGACTCAGAAATGTGGAGCGTGGTGAGGTGGAGCTCCAGTTGCAGTGGAAACACATTTCTGGTTCTCGGGCTTTTTAGATCATAAACGACTGTCGTAATATATATATACAGGTATTTGTATTATGTTTTTGGATGGGACAATGATATTGCTCTATATATGTAGATGGATGATATCCAAATGGTAATGGTATGCATTATGCATTTGATAATACATATGGACTAACTTACTACCTTGAGTAAGTAATTGAAATATAATAACTATCTTTCTTTTTTTGTAAGGATTTAGATTCGCAAATTTGGTGTCATATAGACAAATTGTTTAACTTGTAAGGTTCGGATTTTTGTGTGTTGGAGTTCTGTTTGTTGATTTGTTAGGAGAAGAAAAGAGGGAGGATTCGAACCGGTGATCTCGAATTTAGTTCATAACTAATTAAGCTACTCATTGAAGACAATAGAATCACGATTATACTAATAAGAATAGTATTATTCATTACACTTATTTATTATATTTATTTTAGGGTAAATATATCTTAAATCCTTGGGTCAACCATTCAGAATTTTAAAATGTTTAAAGTTTTTTTTTTTTTTAATATTTACTTCATGAGTCATTTAAAATTACAATAAAATTCATATCAATTTTTTTGTTAACAGCCGTTAATTGACCCAAAATGCATTGTTTTAGAAATGCCACATCAGATGCGTGTGTACAGGTATGATCCAAAACACACTGTTTTGACCCCATTCAAAAGGGTGTGTTTTTTATAAACATGGATTTCTTTTAGGTTGAATCCCTCAGACCGTCAATTTTAAAGCCGAGAAAAAGCGAAACCTATTTTGTCAAACCACATCCATGTTATTAGAGTGACCCTGAGAGAAAGAAAGAGAGAGAGAGAGTGTTGTTGTGGCTGATAAAACTTAATATATATTTTTTTCTAAGACAAGTAAGCGTGAGAGAGAGAGAATCATGGAGTTAGAGATTTCAATATAATAGAAACTTTGGAATCCCTTAAGAGGGAGATTATCGTAAATCATACCTTCATGATGTGGGACCCATAAGCGAGCCTTTGAATATGTTCAATGATGGTTTATGGCGGTGTTGGACTTTATGCCCCAAGCATGGTAGGCAATGTTTATTAGCACTCAATGGCACCGATACTCCGGATAACATTTCCTCCTTCCATCTCGATCTGTCTCTTTCTGTGCTTAGCGTGCGTGTTGATGCTATATCTATACTATCTGCCTGAGCTATATAGTGAGTTGAGTGGGTGTGTGAATGTGTTTACTTCTGTTTTTTTCTTTTGTTAAATTCCCAATGTGCCTTATCGCCTTTTTTCATGTTGTTTATTTTACATCACTCTGTTAGGCTCTGTTTTATAAAGCAAAGCAGAGAAATGACCAAATGGTTTTATCGTGTTTATTCCCTCTCCCTTCAATCAACGAATCTGTTCTCCTTTCATTATTGTTTTATTTCATATTTACTTTATCATCTTTCTTCTTTGTCCCACAATCATGAATCCGTTCTCATTTTATTTGTTTTTCTTTTCTTTTCCATTATTATTTACCACACCCCATTTCCACCTTATCCTTTCTTTCTTTCCTCCCATGCACCATCTCCTTTTCTTTTCTTTCTTTTCTTTCTTTCTTAATTCTCTTTAGCTTCCCAAATGTCTTCTTTTCTACACTTTCAATTCCTTCTTCTTCTTTTTAAAGCGGATAGTGAGGAGAGGATGAGAATTAGAAAGAGATGTATAAATAAAAAAAAAAAAAACCTTATATAGAGACCATTTACAACAACACACATGCTCAAATATTTTTCCATGCAATTAAATAGAGCCAAAATAACTCTATTTAAAATACTTTCAAAGAGAAAAGTTTGAGAAAAAAAAACTCATTAAATTATGGTTAAAAATAAATTAATTATATCATTTCTCTTCTTTACTCAAAAACATAAACAACAACGTAACCAATGAAATTCATAAGGTATAGGAAGAAGTCTAATCAAATAGAGCTTTTTTCTTTCAACCATTCTTTTGCATTATAAAGTTTAATTTTTTCCTTCCAACCATATTTTTTTCATCTCATCCTACAAATTTTATATATCAATCATTAGATTTAGACTCATATGGACTCTACACAAATTCAATGATGGATTCATTCATTCACTATAGAGATGGTTAAAAGATAGTTAAAAATATAATAAATTCTATCATTTCCTTTATAAAAATTATAACAATAATTAAGGACAAAAATGGAATATGAAGCACAAAACTACGTAAATAAATAAATAAAAAAGACAAATAAATGTACTATTTAGCATTCTCTACCACATTATTTACCATTTTTCTTGAATACAACCTTGCAAACACAATTTCCAAAACCGAATCAAAATTAATACTAATATAATAAAATATAATTAACTTTTCCATATGTTTTTTGATGGATGATAAAGACCAACTTTTGTGCCTAACTTTTACCTTCTTCATTTTTTTTAAAAAAAAAAGTATAAAAAAAAGTGTCTGAAGCAATCATTTTTTTTTTTTTGTCCTTCTAGTATTTTTTTAAAAAATGAAAATTCCATTTTTCTTCATAAAAAAGGTAAAAGTTGGGCAAAAAAGTTGGGTGTTTAATATTTTCCATGTTTTTCTCAATTCTAATGAAATTCATAGGTATAGAAAACAGTCATGTCAATTAGATATTTTTTTCTTTCAACAATCTTCACATATATAAAGTTAAAAAAAAACTAATTTTACAATAAAAGTAGAAAATATTATAAAAATTAAAACAAAAAATAGAGACAAAAAAATGGAATCAAAAGCACATAACCACAAAAAATAAAATAAAATAAAAATAAATAGACTATTTACTTCTTTGCTACGTCATTTATCATCCTCTCTTGACACACCCCTTCAAATGCAAATTTCATAATCCAATTTTTTTAAAAAAACATTTATTTCATCAAATAAACTAATTGCAAATTAACAACGATTAAAATCGATCATTAATATCTATTGATTAGGGAAAGAGATCGAGAACACATGGTGTGATACCTATTATATCTTAATACAAATAAAACTTATAAATTTTGAACATTTAGGAAAAAATACAAAGCAAAATAAACAAAAACAAATAATTTCATTCAACATTTAAGGGAATCAAATAAATCATCTCACATCGATCAAGTTCAATGCGTCATTATGTATTTAGTGTTTTGAAAGAGTTTATGTTCCTTTTATGTATAACAATCAAATAAATAATTTTGAACATTCGAAATAAATATGGAGGAAAATAAACAATTTTTTAATAAATATAAAATAAACAAAATCTTCATTAAATTTTATGAACATTGAAAAAAATAAAAAGAAAAAAAAAATAATACATGATTCTTAAATATGATATTCTAATTATTTTTTTTTCGTCTCACCTTGCGTTAAAGTTGAGTACATTTGCCGTTGCTCATGGAGGCCGCCAACATGAGATGCAAAGAAAGTGGTGCGGAGTTTGAAGGCTTGGAAGAGTTTGGTGGTGACGTTGTCATGCATGCTTGTGACTACAAAATACAAACCATGAGAGTTATAGTGAAGTGTGTATTAGTTGTTGGTTGTGGGAATTTAGGCATGGAGGTACTTCACATGTAGAGCATCCCCAAGCCATCTTCATCTCCATAGAAAAGACGTTTGGGAGAAGCAAGTGAGAGAGAGATATAGAAAAGAGGTTTGATTTCGTTTATTGGATACACTGTTTTATTAGAAATGTTGTTTTGAAAAATAATCAAGGCACAACGTTCACCAAAGCTTTGTTTTGGTTTAAAAAAAAAACAAACTCCCGATATTAGAGATTTGATATTAAATTATATTAGATATTAGATAACGGGGATAAACCCCAAATTTTTTTTTTTGAAAAGGAACATATTGCATTAAATACATAACATCGTTACATACGTATTTCTACACACATAGGATAGTCCTCCTTCCATACTCTCTCCTCACCCAAAGACAATGCTAACTTGGCAAGCTTATGAGCGCCACATTTTCTGTTACATGGCAAACACGCCATTGACTTACATTACCTAATAAAGTTTTGCATCATGGATCACTGCACTATACCGCCCCAAGACACTTCATCATTTCGCAATGCCTGAACAACTTCCATAGAGTCACCCTCCAAGATGACATTGCAGTTCATTGACACACACAATTCGGCCATTTTCCAAGCGAATGCTTCAGCTGTTGTAGGATCGACAATATACTGTCTCGTTGCCGCTAAGGCTGCAAGGATGTCACCATTGTGGTCACGAGCAACTACACCAATCCCCATTTTCCCCCCTTCCTTATCCACCGCTGCATCCCAATTAAATTTAACCACCCCAAAAGATGGTTTTTCCCATCACGCATCATCGAAGTGTGTTGAGGAGGTCGTGGAGCACGTCTGCTATCCTCTGCTCGCACAAACTGCTGCACCTGGTCTGCTGCATGCACGAGGAGATCGTGTGGTGATTGGAGTTCACCGCCAAAAACCCAGTTATTCCGTCGCAGCCATAATAACCGGGCCACTACTGCTGCAAGTTGGAGTCCATCACCATCCAACCGTTCTCCAAGCACACGTAGCACCTGACCAAAAGACCCATCTATAGATGGGCATTTATTGATCACGTTGGAGCAGACAGACCACACCCCTACAGCTGCCGAACACCGCCATAATATATGTCCAGCAGTTTCATCTTCCACCCCACAAACTGGACACAGGGGATCAGAAACAATACCCCTTTTATAAAGATTAACCCGTGTAGGCAGAATTTCACTACAAGCTTTCCATAAAAAAGACTTCACCACCATAGGCCCTTTGATCTTCCGGATATCCTTCCGCATTACATGTTTGAAGTGTAGAATCCGAACAGCTCCCTCTTTTAGCCTCTACAATATCTGTTGCGGTGATAGGCACTCTTGACTGAAAAAGTCCATTACAGTGCCAATCCACCCTCTTATCTTGTTGACGTCCACAGGCATATTGGAATGCTACACACCACTTCTTCCTCCTCGGTGAGCACCTCCTTAATTAATGGAAAATTCCACCACTTTAAATCTGCATCAATAAATTGACTCACAGTTGCATCTTGGCTTAAAATCTTGGGAGGAGATTGAATAGAATATGTCAAGGTATAGGCACCCACGATCTTTCCAAATTTTAATTGAAGACCCATCGCCAACTTCATACATTAAACCCTCCCTTAGCAGACTCTTAGCATTCCATATACTCCTTGGACATATGAGGGTCGTGTGCCCAAGCCAGACCTCTAGAAAAGAACCCCGGATAATATTTTCGTTCAACACTGCGCCACCATTGAATCCTGGTTTTGAAGGAGCCAGCCTGTTTCGCCAAGAGAGCAAGGTTAAAGCTCTCCAAATCGCGGTACCCCATCCTTTCTCCTTAGCCTTCCTAATTTCTCCCAACTCATCCAGGCAATTTTGAATCATTTTCCTTGTGCCCCACCAAAACTTGACATCATAGAGTTGATTGTTTTACAAATGGTTTTTGGCAACAAGAAAACACTCATTGTATATGTAGGGATGGCACAGAATTACCGCTTTTAGTAGAACTTCCTTCCACCTTGCGAAAGGAATTTTCTTTCCATCCGTTGAGTCGCTCCCGGACTCTACACCGAGGCTTTGAAAAGCTCCAACCCGTGATCTTCCAACTAAAGCGGGGGAGACCAAGATATTTCTCATAACATCGTGTTGAAGTAAGACCGCAAGCGATAATATGTGGTCCCTGGTTCCCCTTTTAGTATTTGACTAAAGAAAATAGATGTTTTGGATCGATTTAGTTGCTGCCCGATGCTCTCTCATAAGTCTCAAAATCTTACGAATCGCACCCATTCAAAATGTTTGCTTCTGAGAAAAGCAAACTATCATCTACAAAAACAAATGGTTAACCCGCATTCCTCCTCTTGTGATAGGGAGACCTGTGATTTGCCTCTCCATTTCAGCCTTTTGAAGAAGCGAACTCAACCCCTCGGCACATAAAATGAAAAAGTACGGAGACAATGGATCCCCTTGTCGAATTCCCCGTGTGGGAATTATGTTCCCATAAGGCCGCCCATGAATTAATACCGAATAAGATACAGTTCGAACACACTTCATCAAAAGATCTATCCACCTATTAGCAAACCCCAATCTTCGCATAACTGCTTCCAAAAAGTTCCACTCAACACGATCATATGCCTTGCTCATGTCTAGTTTTAAAGACATAAATCCTTCGCGTCCTTTCATCCTACTATCCATAGTATGCATGGCCTCAAATGCTACAATTATATTATCAGTGATTAACCTCCCGGTATGAACGCACTTTGCGTGGGGGAAATAATAAATGGTAGCACTTTTTTCAGACGATTGGCCAGGACTTTGGCTATCAACTTATAGAGCACATTGCACAAGCTAATGGGCCTATACTCAGTCACACTTGTAGGACTCTTAATCTTTGGGATTAAAGCAATATAAGTAGAATTAAGATCAGCATCAAAAAGATCATGATTAAGAAACCCCAAAACCGCCTGACATACCTCAGCTTTGACAATATGCCAAGATTGTTGATAGAAGCAAGCCGAGAATCCATCCGGCCCGGGCGATTTGAGTGGATGCATTTGATGAAGGGCTGTCTCCACTTCCCCAACAGAAAATTCACGCAATAACCTAGCATTCATTTCCGGCGTCACCCGGGGTAACAAATCAGCAAGGCATCCATCCACCCCACGATCCGCACAATGATCTAGGTCCCCACCCTCATGCAAACCACATTCATGCGTTGATTTCGTAACTATAGGTTGATCCTCCCCACGTTGCATTCCCAGTTCGGCCGAGAGGCGCGAGTTGCATGGAATAACCTCCCACGTTCCACCCACCCACCATCGTGAATTCCATACAACCCACGTTCCTCTGCAGTTTTATTTTCGAGGTCGTGCTCCATGCACACGTCATCTTCACACTCAGACACCCCACCAGTATGCTGGCCACCTTTACCACTCCCGCGAATACCACTCGCCGTGCGTCACTAGACTCCGCCTCGTGAGGACTCCAACAAGCCATCATTTTGGAGGGATCCCGCGAGGAACCGCCTCCTCGCCGTCCCACCATTGTCACCTTCTTCCTCTACGGTGAGCCATCCATCCGCACACCTTTCCTTCCTTTTCTTTTTTTCGCGACTCGCCTCAACCACACCCCCATTGTTTATCTCCTCCTCTCTATTGATTCGGAAGATTTACGAACAGGACAGCCTTGTTGTGCATGAATTGTACGTCCACAGTGGAAACAAAACAAAGGCATCTTCTCATATTTAAAGATTACCCAATGAGATTTTCCCCGGATGAATAGCACGCCCTCGCTCAAGCGGTTTAGAGAAATCGATAATAACACGCATAACGTAAGCGTTTAACCAAACCTCCATCTGCCACATCCACATCTTCAACATCACCAAGAGAGGCTCCAATCTTCAACCCCACTCCCCGATTCATGCACAATGGCATGTCATGTACCTGAATCCACACCGGAGTGCCGAATTGCATCTGTGAGGGTCGGGTCTTCCCATCAAATTCATTCAATACCAATGCATGCCGATCAAAGACCAAGGTCTCCTTCCAATACATTGCTTATCCTCCTCTCCAAATGAACTCAAACACATACGTTCTCTGACTTCTTTGAAAATTACCCGTCAATACGCGGATGCTAGACAATGTCGCCTTGAATGCATCCTTGTTTGTAGATTTCTCACCATGACTTACCAATCAAAGCAGTTGACACCCTTCTCTCTCTAACCCGATTTCTCCCTCCGTAACATTAATGCCAATCTTCTCACCCTCCGTGAGAGATGTTACTACACAATCTTTCCAACTCATCCGCCATTCCACCACCACAAAATCCGTTTTCCTCCACAAAGAATGCCAAGCGATGGGAGACTATTCCCTCAAGACTCGTGTCATGCAGAGCAAAACCGAGAGAGGACAAAAGTACTTTTTTTATATTTATTTTGATAAACCCCAATTAGATAAGATATTAGAGAATTTTTTATTTATTTATTTATTTTTAGAGATTTGATATTAGATTATATTAGATATTAGATAATGTGGAGATAAATAATGTTTGATGGCAGTTGAGATTGAGAAAAAAGGAAGTTTGAAAAAAACACGTATGTATTGATTTTAAATGGAATGCCACATGTCATAATATTAGCCTATTCTGCTTAAAATTTTAAAAAAACTCAAACGCACAGTTTCATTTAATATAATGATTTGTTAGATAAATAGAATGCTACGTGTTAAACTATTAGACTCTCTTGTCTAAAACTCCCCTATTATATATATATTAGATTTTAAACAAGAGTAAATATTTGAAAAAAAAAAAAACTTAAGAATTTTAAAATTTTGAAGAGTTGATCTAAGGATTTATGATATTATCATTTATTTTATAGAATATTTTAGTTAATACAAAAAGTATTACATGTACTTTTTTGGTTAAGACTAATGGAAATTTAAATTTAATTAAAGCGCACTCCCTCATCAAAATTTTAGAAAGTATACATCCCAAAATAGAATGTTATATCTTAAATATTAAGAGTGTGCTTGACATTGCACAAAAAAAATTATATTTTAAACAAAATCGTAAAAAATAGATTGTTTGGAATTGTATTTTAAAAAAATTATGATTTAAAAATGCTAAAAATATACGTTTTCAAATCGCAAGTAAATAATTTTTTTTTAAAGGTTAAATACATTTGTAGTACATGTGGTTTACACCAAAATCAAATAGGTATATGAGTTTTTAAAAGTGTCACAAATGATACAAGTGATAAGCAAATAAATTCACTTGATACTCCTGTCAAGATTCAGTTAAGTTTTTTAACGGAACACCATATCACCCTTATACGTTGTGTGGTATCTGAGTTTTTTGGTGCCATGTCATATTTAAAAAAAAAAAAAACCGAAAAAGAAAACAAGAAAACCAAAAAAGAAAGAAAGGAGAGCTGGGGGCCACCCGGTTTGGCTTGGGGTGGGTGAACAACCCTCATGAGTCATGGCCCAAGGGCCAAATAAAAATAAAAATAAAAATAAAAATTTGAAGGTTTGGTAACCCCATATGGTCAGTTTGGACTTTGGGGGTGACCAAACCACCCCTAGGCCAAATAGGGTGGTTGGCCACCCCCTATGTGATGGTTTGACCACCCCAACTCTCCTTCTTGTTTTGTGTTTTCTTTTCTTTTTTTCGTTTTTGGTTTGGTTTGGTTTTTTGTTTTTAAATATAACATGACACCAAAAAACTTAAGTACCACGTCATATGGTGCCTTTAAACCAATCACAAGTGTCACGCTACATGTAAGGATGATGCGACATTTTGTTAAAAAACCTTACATAATCTTGACAGAGTATCAAGTGGGTTTATTTGCTTACCACATGTACCCTTTGTAATACTTTTGAAAACTCATATGCCTATTTAATTTTGGTGCAAACCAGAGGTTTTGAAAATGTATTTAACCCATTTTTGAAAATGCAAAATTCTAAAGGTCAAATTACGATTTTAAAGGCAAAATCATAATTATGTGAAATGCTTAGTTGCATTTTTTAGAATTATATTTTCAAATTGCACGGTTTAAAATTGTAAACCCAAACGGATCTAAATAGGTTGGGGATGAGAGAAAACCCGACCCTTTTGCTTAATGGATCAAGTCGAATCAAACCGAACCATCATCTTCCATTTCCATTTTCAATTTTCCACAGATTAGACGACATAAAACGGTTAAAACCCATAAACCCTAACTCGCTGACTCGCTGGCTTGCTCAGAATGACGCTCCACTCGGTGTTGATCCAGAAGCTACTGAGCACGAACGCCCACCTGGGGCGGCGTGTGGCGGCCGACCACTTCAAGGCCTACACGTACGGCATCCGCAATGGCATGGCCATCATCGACTCGGACAAAACCCTTATCGCGCTCCGCAGCGCCTGCGCCTTCATTGGCGCCATGGCTCGGCAGAAGGCCCGCTTCTTGTTCGTGAACACCAACCCGCTCTTTGACGAGATCTTCGAGCAGATGACCAAGAGGATCGGCCTCTACAACCCCAACCAAAACTCCCTCTGGCGCACCGGAGGTTTCCTCACCAACAGTTTCAGCCCCAAGAGGTTCCGTTCTCGCAACAAGAAGCTCTGCTTCGCTCCCCCGCAGCCCCCCGATTGCGTCGTCATCTTTGACACCGAGAGAAAGTCTTCCGTCATCTTCGAGGCCGAGAAGCTTCAGATTCCCGTCGTGGCCCTCGTCGACTCCTCCATGCCGCTCGAAGTTTACAAGCGTATCGCCTACCCGGTCCCGGCCAACGATTCCGTGCAGTTCGTCTATTTGTTCTGTAATTTGATCACCAAGACTTTTCTGTTGGAGCAGAAGAGGTTTGGTGGCAGCGAAAGAGAAGATTCTGCTGCTGCTATTCCTAGTGCCGATGATGCTTCCAAGATCAAAAACCACCGGTATGGAGGGAAATGAATCGAATCCTTCTTTTTTGGATTAGTTCCTGTTCTTCTTCTTTTGCTCCTCATTTCTCTTTCTGGGTTGCTTTTGTTGAAATGAAATGTGGGTTCCCTGCTTTTTGTGGAATTTGAATTGTGGCTTTGACAGTGAGGAAGCGGAACGCATTGAGGAGAGCAAGAGTGAGAGTGTTGGGTTTGCCAACGATGAAGTACTGGTTGTTCCTTATGAGAGCTTGACTCCTGTTTCTGGAGGTAATGCCACTGAGTTCATGTCTCATTTGTAGTTATTTGTACTTCATGTGAATGTTAATGTGAGCTTAGGACCTTTTTAGCGAACTTTTTTGGCCAATGCAGATGAAGCGGAGATTAAGGAGCTGTTGGATAAGCTTGTTGTGTTGAAGTTCAATGGTACTTTGGGCACGGAGATGGGTTTCGATGGCCCCAAGTAAGAACTAATGTCTTTTGTACTTTTGAAAACCATATTGCTAAATTGAAACTGTCGATGCCTCCATATTATGCTTTTGCTGTGGTGAATGCCTCTGTTTAATTGACAAAGAGTCACAGCAGTCGCTTTATTTATCTGGTGGACTTGTTTTTGATTGATCTGCCTTCTTGTTAAGTTAGAATTGCGTACTTTTTTTTCTTTCCTCTGTAGCTTGAATGGTTGGAGGGTTCTGAATCAGAAAAAGGTCGAAGGATTTTGGTTAGTTAGTAATTTCTCTTAAATCGTTAAATCTTACACCTGAAACTTCAATTTGATGTTCCCAAGTGATGTCTTCACTCATCTTTCGTGGCCATCTTTATTTTTGGTCAGAACTTACTTTTGCTTATGTATCCTTAAATTTTGGCATACAAGTCTTATTTGTAGATAATTATTTCAAGAAATTGACTTCTTGGGTCCTGATATAGTTTTTGTCACTAGCTTATATGTCAATTGTATAATCTGTGTGACCATAGAATAACATAATCCAGCCTCATCCAGTTGTTTTTTAAGTTTTCAAATTAATACTTAAAGTCCTATCATGATGAATGCAGATAGGATGAAACTGTGCTTCAATATTTTGTTGCAGACTTCTTGCTAATTGTAATGTTAATATGGGGTAAATTTGTTTACAAATTCTAAATCAGATAACCTTTTTAGTATAGCAGCTTTCTAGCATATTCATAGGGTCTGTACATTGATATATATATACACACATATTTATTTGTCTTAATGATGCACATAATGTGTTTCAACAATGAAGGTTCATTTGTTCTTGTTGGCTTAATGTGTCTTATTATGGCCTATTTATAGATCTTCCATAGAAGTATTTCTTGCATTTGAGTCCTATGTTGAATTTATACCAATTCTATTTTTTATTTTTTCACACAGGTCAGCAATTGAAGTTTGTAATGGGTTGACATTCCTGGACTTGATTGTTAATCAAATTGAGGTCAGTTCTTGGCTCTTTGTGCCGTGTAGTCACTGTTCTCTGGTCGTGGCTTTCACGTGTACTACTTTTTTAATTTTTGTAGTCTCTGAACTCCAAGTATGGATGCAATGTTCCTTTGCTTCTTATGAACACAATCAAAACAAATGATGACATGATGAAGGTAAACTTTCTTTGTCATCCGATATTGAGTCATTGCCCTTAGATAATATGAGGATTGACTCATTGTAGCCTCTGTAATTTAGGTTTTGGAGAAATATCCCAAGTCAAACATTGTGATGCTGAAATCAGTTGATGGACAGACTTCTGAGAATGAATTGTACGTCATCCTTTGCATTTGTCTTCCTCTTCTTTTTTCGTTCTACATAATAGATTGATGAGTTAATATATGCTGAATCTTTGTTACTCAGATATGAATTGATGCTTTTCTGAAATGATCTGAAGTTGGTTTCTAGTTTCCGATGCCTTAAGATCCTCCCTGGTCCATCTTGTAGCTGTGTTTAGTTTCATATGAGGTGCAATTTGAGTAATTTTCATATTTAAACAGTAAAAAACAGTCCAAAACACCTATCAACTAACTGAAGAATGTGCAGAGTCTGTGTTAATATTTAAGTTTTATTCATGTTTCAGAAGAACTTAGATCCTTGAAGCTAGATTTTACTTGTTAAAATTCACAAGTTTTCTAGATACCTCGTACCGTTTTATTTTGTAATGCAGTAGTAAACCTTCTGAACTTGTAGTTCTTATCATTCTAAGATACCACTATATTGGATGTCAAGCATTTTGTTTACCTTCTCTATCAACTTAAAGAGACCATACAATTTTCATTCTAAGCTTAGAAAAAGGGTTAATTACCTTTTTAGTACCCATGTTTTCACGTTTTTATTTTTTCTCACCTTGGTTTCAATTCGTATCATAGATGGTACCTGATTTATGGGTTAATACCAATTTAGTACCTCTGTCACCTTTCGTTAGCCAAACTAACAAACTACCATGGGGGTGATTTTGGCGACCCCCTGTGACCCTTCTGAGGGTGGCTGAACCACTCCTAAAGCCCTTGGAGGTGGTCGAACCACTCCTAGATCGGCTGTAGGGGGTGGCTGAAACCATCCCCATTGCAATCTGTTAGCTTGGCTGACAGAAATACTAAACTGGTATTTACCCATAAGATACCACTATAATGGATGTCAAACATTTTGTTTACCTTCTCTATCAACTTAAAGAGACCATCATTTTAAGCTTAGAAAAATGCTAAACCTACAATTGGTCTACAACTTCTTTTACAACTTATTGATATGTGTCGACATGTGATTGGATAGTGTTAAGCTTTTTTTAGTCTTTGACATTGCTCTAGTCAAGTTGTAAGTTTAGCATTACTCTTAAGCCTTTTTATTTTATTTTATAGGTAATCACAAAATTCATTAAAAAGCTCAAAGATGCAACCCAAGTATACATGGAGTATACAAGAGAGAAGCCTAGTTAGAAACGAATAAGAGATATAAGAATACATGGAAATTCTAAAAACTAAAATTTAAGGCAGCAGCACAAAGCTTATTGTCTGATTGTCTCACATGCTATTATAATACAGTAACTGAACAAATCTGATCTTGTAGAGAATTTCCAGCAGATTATTGAAATCAGTTCAATAAGAAATCTCACAGAGAAACAAAGAAACACATGCGTATATTGATTAAAGGAGAGAATAATGTCCCTCTTCTTTTATTTCTGATACAGTAATCAATAAGTGTCTGCTACAATCTATTAAGATGCATTTATAGCTAAAACATAATGCAAGTGTTGCCCTAATCATTGAAGAGACTTTATTACCTCTACTTAAGTGACTCACAACTCACATGACCCCTTTTAAAAGACTTCAAATAAAATAAAACAAATGATACTTGAGTGAAAATAAGAACTGAATAAGATCAGGCCAGCACTTTCAATTCTCTTGCATCATCATATAATTGAAAAACACCCCCTTTTCATCACCAACATCGTTGTTCTTTATAATTACGAATCCCTCCATCCCATACTGAATGACTCTTTTTGCCATTTTATTGTGTGTCTGTGTTCCACAATGTGTGTCCTATTCCAAAATTTAAGATTTAAATTTTCTAACTTCCCTTAGTATCCTTACCTTGAAATTTATATCCTTTATGAAAACTTTAAAGCTCTAAATGATATACGGGCAAATTTGAAGAAAGAAAAAAGTTACAGGGAGTCGAGTATTTTGAGAGCACCGCATACTTCTCCTTAAATTACATGTGCTTTTTTCTTTTTGGTTTCATTTGGCAATTAGTAGGACCTTTTAATTAACCATGCTAATTTTGCACATGTGAAGGTATCCTTCTGACCATGACGTGGAGTTCCTTTCTCTAATGAAGAGTGGAACCCTTGATGTATTATTGACACAGGTATAGTGTTCTAGGTGATAGTGTAGATATTCTTTTCTTTTCCTCTTCTTCATTTTTGTGTGATAAATAAAGAAGAGTTAGTGGTAGAGGTGGTGATCCTGACACAAAATTAACTTCTTCAACATGTTTTCCAGGGTAAGGAGTATATCCTTGTGGTTGGCTCAGATAATGTTGCTGCTGTAATTGACCCAAGTATCCTTATTTTATTTTTATTTATTGTAGTTCTTAATGAAAATTCTTTTTGTTATTGCTTACACTCTTTTTTTGGGATAATCAATTTGATCATTGTGCTCCTTAAGTGGATGTTTTAGAAATTTTAAAACATTTGGTCCAAAATAAGATTGAATATTGTATGGAGGTATGCAAGGATGATTGCTATTCAATTCATCAGTGGCTCCAATTTTTTTGTTTTCTTTTTCAATTAATTTTTCTAAAATCTTCATGTTTTCTTCAGGTTTCACCAACAACCTCATTTGGTATGGATAGTGATATTTTTAATGCAAGCCAACAAAAGTTTCAGGTAGGTGGTATCTTGTTCTGATTCTCTGTTTCCCCTTAAACTGCCCCCTAAATTTTTTTAGTTGGAGTTACCAATAGCTTTAGCTCAAATGGTACTTCCTCCCTTTGTAGCAAGGAGGAGGGTAAGGTTGTGAGTTCAATTCCCACCAAGTGCGCATGTAACTTACCAATCAAAAGAACAATTAAATTTGTTTAGTTGGAGTTGTCAGATGTGGGATGGTTAATGGTAATAATTGTGATAAAAGAATCTAGAATGTTTACTACATAATTTTAATGTAATTTATTTTGAATGATATGATTTATATATGTTAAACTGAGATGAATTAATTGATCAACCCATAATTTAGTGGCTTGGTTTTCTTTGGTAATGATTTAGTTGGTCCTCAAAAGTTGGCATTTACTTGCTTTACATGGGTCCGAGGTTTACCCGATAGGAGTGGGTACACAAAGTGACCATGCCTTGGAGGGGTTCCTTGTCATTAAAAAAAAAAAAGAAAGTTGGCATTTACTTTCATTTGCAATAAATGATTAATAATGCATGTTAAATGCTTGGTAATGTTAAGCACGAGTCACAATGTGCAAGGATAAGCCTGAATTTAAAGCATCTAGTGTAATAGATTCTATTTCCACTCGTAGGATAGGGGAATGATGTGGAAAACAAATAATTGTAAAAGAAAAATAAAAATCAAATAACTATATCTTTCTTTTTTTCTTTTTTCTTTTTTTTTTTCCCCAATAAATTATCAATGGTTTTTCCCTAAATTTTAAGGTTGTAACTTTGGTTTCTTTTAACATAAGAATTTACCTAGAGTACACATGTAAGTTGTATTTGCATGTTCATGTACTAAATTTCGGAAGAAAAAAAAAAACAGATGATGGCCACTTCATACCGGTAAGCATTGAAATATGCTTACATATATTTTAAGGTTGCTAAAGCCTTTGTTAAAATAGCTCGGGATAGATTTTTTCCCCATTTGACAATGGGTTTTAGCAACTAAGTCTATTGTGGGTTACACATTTTTCATATTTACATTAAAATTATTTTTTTAGAAAAATATTCCAGAACCCCCCATATCCCCCTTTACGAAATGGGTTGTGGTTCAAGATCCTCTTGAGGCTTTGTGTAACTTACCATTGAAAAAAAGTTTGACAATAGCTTCAATTAACTTTGTTCTCATCTTATTTTTGTGCAGCTTGGCAAAATTGCGAGGAATTCTGCTCCACAAGTGAGTTTTAAAATTTTTTTGGTGTCCTTTTTTCCTTTTAAGTTTTGTTTTTTGGATTCCGTCTTGTTTATCGCATGTTCCTCCTAAAATGAAATTCTGTACTGGAGTGCTGATTATACTAGTAAGATTTAACAATTAGCCACTTAGCATCATTTTTTGGTTAGTGTTACTTAACAATCTTCCATTGTTTTTTGTATTGATGAATAATTCAAGTCAATGGACAAGTTCAAACTTGTTGATACAAGAAGCCTGTGAGTGAAGCATAGCCCTTGTGTATTTGCCCTGCTTAAACTTGCAAATATTACTGACTTCCAATTTTGCTATTTCCCACAGGTGGGTGAACTTGAGAGCCACTAAAAGGCTTGTGGATACTGATGCGCTAAAGTTTGAGAATTATTCTGGTTCCAAGGTACTGTTTCTATTCATCATTTATTGAGGGAGCTAACTTTAATAAATAACTTACTTCATGAAGTTGCTGCTGTTTTCAGGGAAGAGAAACAGCAGCTGGTTCCACAATACGGGTATCCATCATATGTATATAATCCTTCTTGTGCTATGTACAATTTTTTATTACTACCTTTATGTGACTATTGCTTTTGTGGTCAAGCCAGTTCTTTGATCGTGCAATTGGCATAAATGTCCCCCAATCTCGTTTTTTGCCAATCAATGCGACATCAGATTTACTTATTTTCCAGGTGACTTTAGTGCATCTCTAACTCTAAACTATATTCTCTTTGCCATGATCCCCCCAGAAAAAAAAAAAGAAAACCTTTAGGATTTTTGTTCAAGGCGTATTATGATCACATTTGATTATTTCTGCAGTCAGATCTGTACACCTATAACGATGGGATTTTAGTTCGAAATGCAGCTAGATCAAATCCTATAAATCCTTTAATTGATTTAGGACCAGAATTTGGACAGGTGAAGATTTATTTGATGAGACTACCTTGTCTGCATTTACATGCTCTTTATGTTTTTGGTGACTATTTTCTTCTTTCTCAGGTCAGCGACTTCCTGAGTCGCTTCAGGTCCATTCCTAGCATCATTGAGCTGGATAGCTTGAAGGTAACGGGTGATGTGTGGTTTGGAACTGATATAACTCTCAAGGTATTTTACATGTTCCCTCTGCCCATTTTAGCCCTTCTTTTGTTGAATTGTTGCGTGTTCTATTATTTCTGAACTTAATTTTGAGCACTGTAAGGAGTATTCTGGTTACTTCATTGCCTGATTTTCTGATATTGGTTTAAGAAAATCACACTGATTTTCATTTCTTGTATTAATATACTGGTTAAAATAATTCATGCAGATTCTACTATTGGAATATAATTTGGTACTTATCAGAATTTTGTCTTGTCCTTTACCAAATAAAGGAGAAAATTTCATTTTGCCTCCTTGTCCAGACGAAGTCATTTTTCCTTTTTCTTGCCAGGCATGTTAAGAGGGTTCTGTCATAAACTCAGAGGACATCTTCTGATTCTTTTGTCCTGTAACTATTGGATAGACTGATTTAATGTCATTTCAGTAAATTATTATTCATTAAAAAATATCTAAATTTGTCTTGGCATCATCCACTATATTGCATGTACTACACCTGTTAGAGCATTACTGTGATTTATGTATATTTTTATGCAAAATGGCTAATCAGAACCCACTTTATTTAGTTTAACTAATGAGTTTCAAAAGACACCATACGTCCGATTATTTATTTATTTATTTTTTATCTATATCATTTAAATTTATTTTATTTGTATTTTTTATAAGGATTGTAGTTTTCTGAAAGATCATATTTTTCAATATTTTGGAAAAAAGAGATGTAGAGAGATAAACAGTAGGAGAAAATTTTGGGAAAAGAAAGATTTGGAAGAGAAATAGTACGAGAAAATAAAATGGCTCCCGTGAATAGTACCGCTACATGTAGTATTTTTTTTGCTAATCCAATAAAATATCCATTTTGCTTTTTTTTAGCTAATCCAATGTGGTGGTTTGGGGGATGTTTACAAATCTGATTGACCATTTTAGATAAAAGTACCATTTGGCTCCTTTATTGTAAGTGCATAATGCAGTTACATCTTATATTATAATGCTCCAATGGAATAATAGGTCATGAGGCATTTGTTTTATTGATTTTTTTTCTTCAAATTAGTCTCTCTAACTTCTTTCCTATCATATGATTTTGAAGGGGAGAGTAAATATTGTTGCAAAACCTGGGACGAGGTTGGAAATTCCTGATGGAGTAGTACTCCAAGATAAGGTAAATCAACGATGCTACCAGGCAGATATTGAGTGGCTTTTTTCTTTTTTAAAAAGGGTACTTTTGGATGTAGGGTGGGGTGGCTGTCATTTCTAAGTTTGCTTTATCGAATGAGACTTTGTTGTGTTATTCTATCCAGGACATCAGTGACCCTAAGGACATTTGAGGAGTTTAGAGTTTGTTTTGATAAGCTGCAAGGAATTTGTTGACAGAATATGCTGCTGAACATCTTTCATTTGGAGCGGTAATAGCTGCCTTCGACATTGCCGAGGATTCAAATTCCACAAAAACCGAATAAGAAGCTCCATTAAAGGAAGTTGCATAATAAATCACCAACGATGGTTATCTCTATTTTGACTTCAGTGACATTTTTGCTGCAAGGTGAGGTCCATCTCCTTTGAATCTCAACAGCATCTCTCTTTCTCTCTCTATGTTGCCGTGCACAACCTGCTCTGAACGCTTGATTAACTTCAGTTACTTTAGTTCTTTTGGTCAAACCCTTTTTCCGGGTTCAGATCTGAAATTTAACAATTTCTTTGTAGAGTAGGATTATTGCCTGCATCTTTCTTTCTTTGTTCTTTTCAGGTATTGGACGCAGAATTATGAATAAGAAACCACACCTTCTTAGAGGCATAAGTTTCTTCAGGATAGAACTTGTGAATTTGTGAATTTCTTCTCTTTTTTTGTTTCACGTATTTCTTGCATGAAGTACATTATTCAATTATCAAGAGGCAGAATCGAGGCTTGTCTTTTCTGTTACGAGCATTGTGCCCCACCCCACTGCTTTGTTTCTGCTCATCGAGTTTCCCGCCTCTCTTTAAACAGATTGAAAGAACTAAGAAGAGTTATTTACCAATCGTTTTGGACAATTACCAGAAACAGAATCAATTGAATATGGGAAATGTGAACAATAATGTAGGCCCCTATATAGCGATTATGAATTAAGATTGCCTTTGTAATCTATTTTATGATACTAAGAACACAAAGTCTAAAACTTTTAGGGTTCTTAGTATCATAAAATAGATTTGGAAAACTATATATAGTATATGCAAATAGTTATGATATAATCATTCAATGATTTCTAAAATTGGAATTGATTATGAATTAATTCACCGCACAAAGGCAATCTTTAGGAAATTGTGAATGCCAGTTTTAAAGAGAATTTTGTGTTTGTATGGAAAAAAATTTAGATGTCTGGAAAAAAAAATGAGAACAAAAGTCTGGAAAATTCTCAAAAAATTTAGACGTCTTCAAAAAAAAAAAAATGAGAACAGTGTTTTTATTAAAAATGAGAACAAAAGTATGCATGCGTAGACGACGATGATGTTCCTTGACAGAACAGCCACAACAAAATAATATGGGTTTCCAGTTTCCTCTGCCTAGGCTAAGAAATCAAAGGAAATTCAACTAAACTTTCATTAGGAACAGTCAGAAAGGAACTTGCAGCATAGAATATGCTCAGAAGCAAGAAGCAGAAGTAAAAGGCTTGAGAATTCCCAAATGTGAATCACCAGTGCCATTCAAACTCACACAAATCCATTCGTCAAGAAACCCTATCTGCAAGCAAAAAAATTCACCAAGACTTTCTTTCTTAAGAGTCTCCCAAAGATTCAAACACAACCGGATCACCTAAATGACCGACATAGTTTCCAGAATCACTGCCTCTAAACAGTCTTAGGGTCTGTTTCAGATTATGTTTGAAATGTCTAAAAATATTTTAAACACTTAAAAAGTCCGTTGAAGGAAAAAAGTAGTCATTTGATAAAAAAAATTAAAAACGCTTTTAAGGGTCCAAAAAACTTAAAAATTGTCGAAAAGCACGTTTGACAAAAAATTAAAACGAAACTTTTACCCAAAAAACTCTTTTTAACTTAAAAATTCTATTTATCAAATAGAATCCCAAACATGCTCTTAATATGAAGCTTTACTATCCTATAACCGAAGTTCTGTTCGCGTTAAGTTTCTTACAATTATCATTCAAGTTGAAAAACTTGGATGAAATTCCAATCTTCAGATAAATCTTCTCAAAGGGAACACGAACCCAACACCTAATCCAAAAACAAAAACCCACCTTCCAATTCATACCGAACATCAAACCCAGCTAAACCCAATATCCCTGCTAACAAACGCACCGTCCAAATTCTCACAAAACGCACCCACATCTTTCAAACACTCGTCCTCAATTCCCACATTCAAGAACTCAGACGAGACAAACCCTTGATCTTCATACTGGCGAAAACAAATTAACAAAAAAGAAATAGAGGAAATACTATTCAACTACTATTTGTAAACAAACAAAGAAATAACAACCAAAAATTTCAAACTACACATTACACTACGAACTCAGACTTCAGAGATATAGAGGAAAAAAAACACCCTCAAAACTCAATCTCCTTAGAATCCAGAATCCGGTGCTGTTTTGGGGTATCCAACATACTCCAATTTCACACCCAGAGTCGCAGAAACCGCCCTGAACTTGAGCCTCAATCCCTCCATTAGTTGTTGAACGCTCTCGTTCTCCGGATCCATAACCGGGTATTTCTTCACCAACTCCTCCATCTGCCTGATCGTCTTCTGGACTCGATCCGAGAACCGAGTCGGATCGACTTCAATCGCGGAGTTCCAGACGTGGATGCAACCATCGTAAAAGCCGAGCTCCTCCCCGGTCTCGAAACCCACTTTCAAGCCCACCTGTTGGCCATCCTCTCTGCCACCAACTAGACCGTGCTCGTAGCCCTCGGAATAGCCTTCCTTGAAGTGAGCTTCTTCCAGGTTCAGAGAGGAATCAAAGATGTCCTCCTCCTCCATCACGACAGAAAGAAATATCACAGTGCCAGTCCGCGAAATATATACATACATATATATATATACATATATATATATATATATATATATATATATATATATGGGCCTAAACTATACTTTCAGAAAAGCCCAGACAGAAATTAGATATGGGCCTAAAACTATCCTCCCGGTCGGCCCAAAGAGTACAAAGCTCCGTAGGTTGCCGCTTCCGTTTTCCAATGGATCCTTTTGGATAAGAGAGAAGAAAGTATACAAAGTCTCAGCTGTTTGTGGTGCTATCCATAATTCCTTTGATGAGTGAGAGTGAGAATGAGTGAGTGAGTGATTCTTCTTTCTTTTGGAATTTTGAGGAAACAAAATCAATCACTGCAAGGAAGAAAGTAAGGCAGAAAGCAAGGAAGAAAGATGTCAATGCCATCAGTATCGATTTGCAGAGCAACGATTCCAATTGCCCATAATGCTCACAATCATCCCCTTTCTCTCAAATGCTCTTTCATCAACAACGGCGGCAGTAATCCTTTTCTCCTCCAGCTGCACCAACCGCACCGTTTTAAACCTTGCAGCGGCAAAGGGAGGGGCATGGTGGTCAGAATGGGCTACGAGGCAGGCGTGGGAGTGATGGGGACCAAGCTGGGCATGATGAGCTACTTCGAGTCCAACGGCAAGGTCGTCCCGGTCACCGTGGTGGGATTTAAAGAAGGAAACATCGTGACCCAGGTCAAGACCGAGGCCACCGACGGCTACGACGCTGTCCAGGTCGGCTACCGGAGAGTCAGGGACCGCAAGCTCACAAAGCCAGAGTTGGGTCATTTACAGAAGGTGGATGCCATTCCTATGCGCCATCTTCAGGAGTTTCGCTTGGTGTCCGTGGATGGCTTTGAGCCCAACCAGCGGCTTGTGTTTGATGAAATTTTCAAGGAGGGTGATCTTGTTGATGTCGCCGGCACCACCATTGGCAAGGGTTTTCAAGGTTTTGTTCTCTCCCTCTCTCTTTCTCTCTCCTCCCATTTTGCTCGTCATTGATGTTGTTAGTGTATAACTTCCTTTTCTACTCAGAAGAAAAAAAAAAACCTTTCTTTTTGAATTCACCTGGGACTTGTAGTGTTGTGTTTGTATGGGAAGCTCCGGGTTTCTGATATAACTCATGCCACATCCTGTCATGACTAATCTTCTTTGATTTTTTTGTTCTTATAATTTATGCTGGGTTCATCCTATACCCTTTTACAGAGGGTGTCCGACTCGAGCGCCATGGTCGCATTGGATTAACAGTACTCATACATCAAGTTGTTACATGTCGCATTGGATTAATAGCTCAATGAGTTGATAATCCTCTAGACTTTTTGTTAAATACTAGGACAATTTTCATTTATTCGTGAAAAGAAAGGTTAAGATTTTGACTTGCAATTCGTTATATCATTTGACTGCCTGAGTGCCTAGAAGTTGCAGTTACCGCTTTTCTTTTCTTTTTAGTTGCAAAGAATATCTGGCATATTTCAGGTTTCAATGGGTATTTGAGTTTGAGAGTTTCTCTTTTCATTTTTACTTTCCAAAATTATTATGGTAGTGAAGGATTCATGAATATATTTTAGTTCTATAAAACATGGGCAAGTTTAGTTTTATTATTGTATAAAGGGATTAGCAAGCTTTATTAGAAAGATATGGCGTGTGATCCCTTCCAATCTAGAAATGGCGATTGATTCTAGTCTGGGGATACAGTGCTGGAGCAGAGCACCTGAGCACCTTAGTTTCATGTAAATTGCATTTTGTGAGGCGAAAAGAAAGCCTAGGGTCAAACAAACATAGCATTATCCTATGTGTAATGACCATGGTCCATAACCTCTGTCCTAATCAATGGAAGCAATTCCTTCCATTGAGATGGCCTGAGAGAAGATAGTAGAGCACAATAAGACCTTTGTGAACCTCTGCTTCAATTGTGTTTGCTTTCATTGTTGTACTAGGAGTTAACCTATACCATACGCCCAATTCGCTATATATGATGTTATGATTTACTGCTTGTCCCCATGATGTTCATTACACATACTTTTTCCCTTTGTTGGGAAACATGGCGGGTGAAAATTTTGGATTTTATCCTCTCTTTGCCTCTAGCAGCTTGTGAAAATGTATGAAACCGAATAGAATACAAAAAATTACAGGTTTCTTATATTCCTCTTTCTGGTTATATATAATAATGCTCGGCTGCCAAGAAAACTCAGGATAAAATATTCTTTTTTTTGTTCCTAAATATGCATTATGTTTGATTAACAATATATCTCTCGGCTCTTCTTTTATGTTGCAATTTCGGAGGTTGCCTTCTTCATCCATATGAGCTGGCAGTATTGCCCTTGGCTCTTTTTTTTGGGGCGAAGAGACTTGCACTTTATAATTTCTTCTCTGTTGAAATGTAGAACCCCCCCCAAAAAAAAAACAGTTCAACACACAGTGAGGTTTTGATGTTTCCCTGTTGTATTTTTGGTTCTTCCAAGCACTGAACCAGATAAAATATCAGGATATGGAACTTTCAGCTATGCATCTTGGTTCTTAATTTACCTGCACTCTACTTCAAGCTTGGATGTATCTGTCCAAAGTTGCATTCTAGTCTCACAAAGATGTGTAGAAACATTGGTTTTTGAAACTAATGTTTCTTTTGCAATGGAACAAATCAATCAATAGTCTACTCCATAATAGCCTTAAAATCATTTGAAGCGTTCTTGGATGGAGAAAGTTTCTCAATGTATGACCATGACTGCCGGAAAAATATACTGGAAGTAGCTTTTAAAAAGGCTCCAGGACTAGGTTTATATATTCGATCCCCTGTTCCATTTACTCTTAGCTGAGTGGTTTCAGTGAATAAAATCATAAAATATGTGGGACCCATTTATGTTTTCACTTTGAGTACGTCCTGTAATAATGTCTTTCCACACTTGAGAATTAGTCTACTCCATAATGTCTTCAGCTCCAATTTCTCTTTGTTTCAAACCTTCGAATGTCCAATGGGGCACTCATATTGTAGATATAGCGGTGTCTTCAAGTTATCTTAAGGCTTGACTCTAGTTGTACCTCTTTTTTGTTTAATTTTACTGCAGGTGGAATCAAGCGGCACAACTTTAAAAGAGGTCCAATGACCCACGGTTCCAAGAGTCATAGAGCTCTTGGATCCATTGGTGCTGGAACAACACCAGGTCGTGTATACAAGGGAAAGAAGATGCCTGGAAGGATGGGAGGAACCAAGACAAAGATCAGAAAGCTTAAGATTGTCAAAGTTGACAATGATCTTAATGTTGTCATGATTAAAGGTGCTCTTCCCGGTAAGCCAGGAAATCTTTTAAGGATAACTCCGGCGAAGATTGTAGGGAAGAATATTCCAAAGAATTAGCTTCTTTTTTTTTTTTTTCCCTTTTCGGGGGGATGGGGGCGCGGTGTTAGAACTTCCTTTTTCACTTGTTTTATTGTTGTGTATTTTTGTGTTGGCAAATTACTATAACACTTACTGATTGATAGCATATTGTCTTTATTGTTGCAAGTAGCAGAAGCTTTTGGTGTATAGTTTAGAAATGCGATAAACGTCCCAAAGGGATAGTTCAATCAGTTGGGGGCCTAGCTCTATGTAGCAGAAATCACTAGTTTGAATTCCCTTATCTGATCTCCTTCTCTCAATTTAAAATTGTGACAAATGAGACACATACACACACGTATATATATAAAATAGAAACCTTGAGAAAGGAAATTTAGGGTGCGTAAACGAGTGGCATTTTAGAAGTGTTAAAATTGTGACAATTGGCATGGTATAATTGTGCCAAGGAAACTGTTATTTTTATAATCTAATGTTACATTAATGCAATCCACCAAGAATTAAAACATGACATATAAGGTTTGAACATTAAAGCTGGGGAATTAAGAAAACAAATAGATAAATTAAAATAATTTGTTTGTAAGTAGATCTATAAGATAAGTTTTGAATATGGGTAAAAATTATTTACGTATGTAGTAGTCATTGAAAATAATCTTGAAAATTCGAACATAAATAGTTAAGTTGAAAACAAAATGAACCTTCTTAAGCCCAAATATTCCAATTAGAATTATAAGCATCAACACTAAATAAATAATTTTAAATACTGCACTAAAATTAATAATATTACCTCCCACCCAATAACCAAAATTTAACATTTTAAATGGTTTTAGGTAACTAAAATCGTTAAATAGGCCACAAAATATATATATACTAACAATAGTTAATAAAAGGGGTAATTACCTTTTGTCCCCAAGAACTACAACGTTGACACTTTCCTTTCATGAATTAATAACTATGATACTTGACCCATCAAACTATCATCTTATGACATTTTTCCTCATTCTGTCAGTCAAGGGGACGGTCAACGGAGAGATTTTTTTTCTTCCATTTTTGCCCCCACTTTTGGGGGGTATAAGTGTCATTTTACTGATTTTGAAGTGGGGGCAAAAATTTAAAAAAAAAAAACAATCTCTCTCTATTGACCGTCCCTTTGACTGACAGAAGGGAGTAAAGTATCATAAGATAATAGTTTAATGGGGTAAAGTGTCATAATTGATAGTTCATGGGGAGAAAGTATCATGACACTGTAGTTTATGAGGACAAAAGGTAATTATCCCTTAATAAAAAGTATGTTGAAAAGAACAAAAAATTAATTTATAAATGGATTTAGGGCGGCTAAATATGCAACAAGTAGCTGTTCTTTTTTTTTTTTTTCTTACTGTTTTTTGTTGTTTAATGTTGGTTTAATTCTATCCACCCAACCGTTACCGTAGAGTAGAAATCAACATTTTTTTTTTGAATTTAATGAATTCCTCTATAATATTTTTATTTTTATTATCTATTATTCTTTTCTAAGACTTTTTTTTGCAAATAATAATAATAATTGAACTTATTATTTCTATAATGAATTATAATATTATAATGAAACCCTTCGCATGGCATGGGTTATTTGTAGGCTGCTAGCAGTCTTTGAAACTTTGAAGGGGCACGCCTGCATCGGCTGCGTGCATAGAATAATGCTTTGTTATGGCATTCCAGCAGCAACCTCAAAAACAAAAACAAAAACAGAAAAAAAAAAAAAAAAAGGTCGTAATTTGGGATGTCTGTTGGTGTTTAAATACAATCAACCCTTAATATAACCTTTTTCTTTTTTTCTTTTTCTTTCTTACATATGCGCAACACAAAGCATGCCCACATCACATGCCCATCTGCTGATGAAAAGATCTCAGAAAAGATGATACAAAATAATGAAGAGCAAAACCAAAAGCAATGTCCCAAATCCAAGCCGAAAGCCATCAGCATGGCCATCGGGTTGCTGGATCAGGATGACAGAAAGAGATGGCATGCCCCGAGTGGGAAAAAACAAAGAGAGCAAGTGTAAAAGCAGCAAAAGCAAAAGCAGCAGCAGTATCAGAACAGAGAAGGCGACAACTCCAATCCTAGTTACAGCGAGCAGAGACTCCAGAAAGGTTTGTAGGGAAGGTCCACAGAGGAACAATCCCAAGGCTGCCACCACAAGAGAAGGCACCAGTGGTGATGGCCCTCTCGGTCCCATTACTCCTTCAACCTATCTTGAGGGTTTAAAACTACCAGGATAAGGTATATATATATATATATAGCAGCATTGTGGTAGTTGCAGGTGGAGATGACTTCTAAGCAGTTTGATTCTTTTATTTGGTTAATATATGGTTAGTTGAGCAATGCCAACGTCTCTACATCTGCATTACCGTTGTGTAGCATTTGAATTTAGCTTGGGGGACAACAGGAATTTTTCAGAGATTAATTGAGAACGAAATTAGCTCTACAAGGAGGAGGAATTTTTTAGTCCTTTTAAGGAATAATTCAGCATTGTTTTTGTCTGAAGAATTAATCATGGCCTCCTAGATGGCGGAATTTAATATAAAAAAAAATAAAATTGTAAATCAGGCGTGGAGTTGGAGCAGTTGGATGCCTTTGTGGAAACGGATAATATTATATCCACAGTTTAAAGTCAACAGGTAGCCCTTAAAACCCATCCAACCCCATCTTATTTCTCCTCTAAACAACAACAACAACAACAAACAACAAACAACAAACAACAAAAAAAAGAAAAAAAGAGAATAAAATTTGATGGTATTATAATATCATCAAAACATGATATTAAAGAGGGGAAACATCATACACCCCCACCCCCAAAAAAAAAAAAGACGAGAAAAAAGGGTACATTCCTAGTAATATGTCATGAAATATGGAATAGTTGTGCAGCTCTGTCCAAAATGAAAAAGAAAATAGGGGAAAGGCTGCAATCACCCTGACAGCACAGTTATGTTAAGGAACACAATATGATTTATTTCCCTCCCTCTTAGGACTATTCTTAGAATTTAGCTTCATTTCCTACAGTTTTTGGTGGCAATTCCATGCATATACATAATACATGCACACATATACAGAAAAACATATACACATGGGAGTATAGAAAGAATGGAGAGGAAGCTGAGTCACTGAACAGAAATGATTTTCATCAGAAAATACAGAATGTTGCCCGTAAACTCGAGTTTCTGATCATCTTCATGTTAATTATCCAGATAATAGATATGCAGGCAAAAAGAGAGAGACAGGGGCTACTGTTATATAACTAAGTTTTACACTATTATTACTGCATTTGTTATCCTGCACTATGCTGCAACTACAAAAGTACAACCCTGTATACAGCTAACTGAAAAGATGATGCAGATCTGGCTACACTCACTCTCCATCTATACCTCTGTCCAAGGATGATGTAGGACTATACCGCAGATGTTGCTCATAAAAATTGATCAACTGGAAAAAGAATAATATAGGTCAGAAAAATAGTGCAACAGACAAACAACAACATTTCATTTATAATTGACACCAAATGCAATGTTGATAAGGAAGATCAGAATCACAACAAAGAGAGTCAATTACCAGAAGAGGATCGTTAGCCTTGAGAAACTTGTTATCCACCACCACTTCTGTTCCATCAGACCTTTATAAAAGCAACAACACAATAATCAGGCTATAGAAGCATGACATCCATATGAACAAACCGATCCAATAAAAAAAGCTGAAATGCTTACTTCTAGATCTCTTTACTAGAAAAAGGAAAAAATAAAAAATAAAAATCAAGCATCCTGACATGATCAGAATTCACCAACTATTTACTAAATCCAATCAAAAGCCCACATTATGAGGGACTTTAAATTTTGCAAAGTTCATCAGACCAAGCAGCTTCTACCAGTTTTTATTTCAAACCAATTTACTTCTTAATGAAGATCAATCCAAGTGAGAGGTCCAGTGAACTATAATGGTTGATATTATTTCTGCATTGAGAAATCCTGTTTTATTCTCCCAGTTTTAATCATTTGAGAAATTTCCACAACTGACAATCTAAGTATTCAAAGGCTTTCTTCATGGATACAGTTGAGGCTGAATATAAGCATATACTTCCATCCACACAGCTTGCTGCCCAGGGATTATAATATTTAATGCTTACAAGCATCAGTGCTCACACTACTGACTAAATCCATGCACAAGAACAGTCAGAAAAAACCTACCAGAAGAGAGAGAAATTAGCTCAGGGTACATCTCGAATATACATAATGGACTCATTTAGTCAATTGAGTTATGTGCTCCAGTATGGACAAACTGTTAACCAACTTGCATAGTTCCCACTTTCCTTCTCAATTAAACCACCAACTTTATTATTTCTATGTAAAACATAAACCTTAAAGCAATATAGTGTCTTTCTAAACACAATGGGCCTAAAACGTAGACAACAGTTCCAATGAGGTCCGTCAGAGTTAGAAGATGACTATTCAACTGAATTACATACTTTGCTCAACTTAGTACCAGGAAACTAAAGCTCTAAGTCATGTCCTCCAGATTAATCATAATAATATGGTAAGCAATGTCCAGGTGCAGGCTTTATAAACAAAATAGTCGACACATTCATAGGGAAGCAAACCTTTTAATAGAATCAGAAACATCATTGCAAAATGCCTAGGTTGCCAAATGTACGTGTCATATATAAGATATCATATATACCACATACAGCTGAAATGGTACAACCCCTCACTTATAATTCATATCTAAGAAGTACATTACTCCGAAAATTTTATGACAAAAACTTCATAAAATTTTTCATATATGTAGTAATGATATGATAGAAGAAAGGGTTAGCCTTGTTGGTAAAATCAAGAGTGAAGTGATGAAGATCCAGCAAGAATATTAGACTCTGACACATGATAATATTCCAACAACGAAATGCCTAACTGATCATGCAAGCCCTAAAGCAACTTTAAGTGTGATATCAGTGTTAATTCAAGCATAAAAACAAATAAATCATGCTTTAGAGAGAAAGAGGCACAGAGATGGGGACAGACAAAATTTAGAAGTAGCTTTTGAAACAAAAAAAGCATGGTATAGTAACAAAGAAAAGAAAGAAGTTTGTGCTTCCCAGGGATCCATTAAGGGCTAATTGCATAACAGTTTAAAAAGGGTGTTAAATTAATTGCTGGAGCAAAGAGGTATTATCTATATTCCGATAAGAGACCTACCCACGATTAAAGTATTCTTGACCATATATGTGCCAGGTGTGCCTTTATATGGATGTGTGTGCACGCACATACATATATGTACACAGCATATATACATATATCAAGGAAGACCATCAGTCTTGTCAGGGCAGCTGAGCTGAGGGGACAAAACTTTAGTTTTTTGCTGACCCATTTAGCCCCGTCTAGAGGAAAGGCATACAGACTCAGGGAGACAACTCTTAGTCTGGAGCAGGGGCTCGGGGCAGAGCATTCATGGTCTAAACAGGGGAAGAAATATTTCTTCATAAATACAAGACATTGGTTGCTGACCCAAAAAAGGGGATAATGGCAACATTGCCATCCCTGCTCTGAACTTAGGCATGATAAGATTCTACAACCATGGCTGTTCCTAGTTAGGTGAGATGCCATCTTTCACTCCTATAAGAGATGTTCCCTAAAAATATTTTAAAAGATTAAAATTAGAAACTTATTGCAACTTCAAGCTTAATATATTTCTCAACTACTGTAAGCAATCTGAGTCTACATTTACTCATCTGATGTACCGAAATGTATAGCCATCAATCAATTTAGTTCTTCCCACCATCCATCAACTTGTGTAAGCATAAAGATTGTCTATCATTACTGTTTTTTTCTAACAGCTAACCGAAATTCATTAAAAATCAAAGGGCACACCCAAGTATACAAGCAGTATACAAGAGAAGCACCAAACCAAAAAAAGAAAATAAATTGTCTATCATTACTGCTGTATGCACCAAGTCTACTTTATTCCTGGTCACCAAACTATTTCAACTACCCTGATATATTCCTTTCTAGCAATCGTCCACGACATGAGAATTTTGTTAACTAATGATAACTTGTATGCACCACAAACAGCCGAATTTTTATGGCATCAGAAGGAAAACCTCCCAAATTTCTCACACAAGATCAAGTTATTCCTTAACCACTCAATAACTTTCTGTAGGCTCCATCGTACTCCAAATCCACAGTTGGATCAAATGCTTTCTACACATCCACCATGCATACCAATTATCAAAGGGATAAAAATCAGTATACCATGCGTACCAATTATCAAAGCGAGAACCATCTTCAGCAGTTATATGATCCAGTCTTATACTTCTCTATTTAAAGAAAGTTCAATTTTCACCACTACATGGACAACATAGCTCATGATCTCTGATCAACTTGATATTCAGAGTATAGTAGGCATCTAAGAACATATGAAATACAATGGTGGATTTAGAAAAATATTGTTCCCAGAAAAAGTAACGAAGTGGTGCAATGGTAGCTTTAATTTACACCAATGTCAAAGGATCCATCCCCATACATATATATTTGATGAATACATATTCCATACACAAAATATTAGAGGTAAGCTACTACGTAAAATAAGACTGATTGACAATTTTATACAATTTGTATACTGGTGCAAATTATGAAACAGAAAAAGATAAGCTCAATGACATGCTACGCTGATTGAAACTTGGCATTAAATATTATTTGCCTTAGATATTGCACTAGCAGTTATATAATATCAACCATAAATGGCACAAGTCAATTAGTCTGGTGGGAGACAAGAAAAAATTACATATACAACATTTGAAAATCACACACATTCACAAAAAGTAAAATAAATTTCGAGCAACTTAGAATATATAGGAAAACAAAAAAAACAAAAAAATGACAAACAAGAAAAAAAGTCTTGGCTAGTTGCATTCGAAGAGGGGCTGGCTGTGGGTTAAATGTACGAATGTATGCACAGCAGCACATTAAATTATCACGCAACCATGATAAGAATAAGAAAGACAGAAAACCTTAAACTTTAGTAGGGCTTTCTACGGTCTCTCCTAGATGAATCAATGGAGTCACACCAGTGGAAATAACAAAAAAAAAAAAAAAAAGTTCATCATATGTCAAAACTATTCTACAAGAGCCCAGCTTTTTATAAGAAAACTAACACAGAATACAATAAGACCTAGACTAAACCCAACCAAGAATAAAATAGAAAAAACTCAACCAAGCAACCATGGATTTCAACAATAAAATACCAGTATCTATTAAATCACCCATCTCTGATATGAAATACTTAGTTTTCTTCTGATTTAATGACTGAAACCATTTTGATTTAAACATGCCCAAAAAAGTATACTAGAATACCTCTAGTATATAGAAACCATGGGAGGGAAAATTTCAGTGTCAATTAAGTGCAGCCATATGGTAAAATCCCACAACCTTGAGATTGTATGTTAACTTAGACCTAAAGTCTGACACAATATTCAAACTTTTGATTTCTTATAATATTTTGCAAAGAAATCCCTAGAACAGTTTTTTGAAAGAAAAATAAGATCAAACATAGAAGTTGGAATGCTATCTTTAATAACTATAACCATGACCTAAAATCTTTAACTATTGAAATTAACCTATCTGACTGATCCTATTTGCCAACTTCTAACTTCTGTATCGGTTGGTCAATCTCACGTCGAGTTCAGCTTCTCTACATTCGACGAGGGTCTCCAATTCAGCTTCTCTGCATTTGACGAGGGTCTCCGATGGGTCTTTCGATGCGCCTGAGTCTTCCTTGGCGACGCCGATGAGTTTTCCACCGATGGGTTCTTCTTCGGACTATGGTCGCGCGGAAGCTGGGCTCTCTGTGCAAGACGCCACTCTGGGCAGCGCCGCAGCGGGATTCACAGGGAGCTGGGTTCTGTGACAGCTGTGAGAGGGGACAGAGCCTCGGATTTTCAGCTGGTGTCTCCTGTTCATGCCGGTTATTCTCCTTCTGACCCTCTTACATCAGCCCTTCCCGCGTCTGCTGATTCTGAGGTGTTTCCTGTCCCTTTTCCCTCGCCGAAGTTCACCTCTGATGCAATTGTTGATTCTGGGTTGAATAAATCACAAAAATGGCTGATTGAGTCTTTTCGGGAAGTGGTTAAGGGCGATGTTACACATATGGCGATTTTGAAGGACTTGGAGGAGTCCTTTCGTAAGGCTAATAAGGAAGATCATGAGGGGTTGTTCTCTAAGGAGGACCGGGATTTGGCGGCTATGAAGGAAGAGCTTGAGAGGGTTCTTGGAGGACGTTGGCTTGGGTCGGCTTTGGGGTCTGAGGAGGTTTCTGATGCTCTTGTGTCGGCCCTCTCTCTTTTACGCTATCATCTGGGCAGGTTTTTCTGCCAGAAAATCAGGATGTAAATGCTGCAGGGGCGCTAGCTTTGGGAGAGAGGTTACATTTATCAGCGGGCAGTGGGGCTCCTATACATAAGCAAATAGTAAAATATTACCGAAGAGCTGAGAAAGAAAGAGGAATTCGGGTGAAGGATTCTCTTCTTCTTGAGGCGGTGGAATCTCTCAATGCTCTGCAGATACATTACCAATCCAAACCAGTAGCGGGGTTTTTTGCTCAGACTTCATTGGAGGTTGCTTACAGTCAGGTGGCGGATTCGTCTCCTACTCCTTTAAGTAGTGTAGGGGATGGGGCAGCTCAAAGAAAGAACTCTAATCCAATGAGGGGCTTTCTACGGCGAGGGTTTCTTAACCCAAGTCCAACAGAAAAAAAAAGGAGTCGCATTCTTTGTTGCTTGTGGCTGTTAAGGATGATGATGTAGATGGCGGCAGTTCCTCAGCTTTGGAGGAAGCGTTCAAGTTTGGGTGGGATCAAGAAGACAACGATTGGGATGGGGAGCTGTCCCCTGATCCCCTTGATTGGGTGTTGGATTGTGACAAAGAGGAGGATCCATATTTGGCGGATGTTCTTCGGGGTAGGGACGTCGCCTGACCTAGGGCTAAAGGAAGAAGGCCTAGGAACAAGGGCAAAAGGGAGCTGGCAAATTTAGAAAGCTCCGTCAACTATGGCATTGCTAGTGCATCATCTAGGAGAAGGAAGGACAAGACTAGTGTGTCGTAGTCTTTCGTGAAGGGGCAAGGGCATGTGGTTAGTGGGCTTTGTGTTGGTGGGCTTGTTTGAGGGTTTTTGGTGGTTACTTGGATTTCTTTGGGTTGTGTTGTTGGGGTTTTCCTTTGGCTGGGTTTGATGGGGTTTTCCTTTGGGTTTGCTTTCGCCCCCTTTGTATACTCCCTGTGTAATTAGGGTGCCTTTCGCTTTTCTCTTTCTTTAATAAAACTTCTTATTACTTATCAAAAAAAAAAAAAAACTTCTGTAATCACAATCTCCAGTTGTCCCCTTCCCATTAACATACATAACCACGTCATCCATCCTCTTTGGCTAGAAATTCTAATTCCAAGACACTAGAACTTTATATTTATTGGACTAATTTTTGTTGCCTGCGCTGGTCCGTGGCTTGAAACTCCTCTCTAATTCTACTTATAATGGGAGAAGAGCAAATTCTCTCTCTCTAATCAACAAACAAAGTAGATTTTTTCCTTGCTCAACATGCTCCTTACTAAACTCTAGCAAACATAAAAGGATACCACATCAGCAACTTTTAGAAACAGTTCCTGGTTCAAGTGGTGAATAGAAAATCACGAATGCTTTATTGAGAGCGAGCAATGTTCCAAACAATACCAAAAGGTTGGAAAAGACAACAACTAGTCAAACATAAAATCTGTCCCAGATTGACATAACTATAGACTGCACTTGCATTGTCCAAGATATTTAAGCGACTAAAATTCTAAGGTAAAGCTGGAGAAAAGCCATCCAAGTAGAGAAGAAAACAAATCTACATCTAATTCTCCAAGATTTGATGCAATATCATGTAAAGCAATCCATGACTAAACCAAAATCTTCCACAAGTTGTCTGAATGGAATTTACTATTAGATCAAAGTAGGGGAACAAAAGATAAGCTCAATCACATCTAAACTAGATAAAAAAAAACACATGCAGATATTACGCAGAACCCAGTTCTAGACCATAAGATTTTTGGCATATGTTGACAACTGAGGCTCTATAACTTTCTATTTATTCTTTTACTTTAAGGATAAATCTTTTCCACAAACTTGATAAGAAACTGATGTTCAATATAGATAACTGGTAGTATACATCTAATAGAGTGCATTTCTCCTGATCTATGAAATGCCTTATCTATACCTGGACTGAAAAAAAAAAAAAACTCTGGAATATTTTACCATTAGGAGAAACAAATGACAATCCTATTCTTAACAGTACAGAGAACTAAAAATTGAGTCGGATTACAAACCTCATGGCCATAAAGGTTACTGACACGTCCTGGACATTGTTTGATATAGAAGCTGAGTAGCCCATTGGCCTGACAATCCTGGTGATATTTGATGCATTTTTTAAACCACCAATCCCATTCCTGCTACTTGAATTCTCCCCTGGGAAACCAGGATTTCCAGTCCCAGGTGCTTGAACTCTACCGCCAGAGACACCACTTCTGGTTCTTGTATTAGCAATATGTGTAACAACTGGTTCACACGGGCATGACTCTTGTTTAAACCTCTTCACAGAACCAGACTTCCTTCTCTTAGCTCCTGTGCGGCGATTGCTCTGAACTGGTTCAACACAGTCAGCCTTGGAAACCCCGTCTACAGGGCCATCACCTTCCGAAGCTTTGGCTTCTTCAAAATGTATTGCAAGCTCATCCATGTTGACCTCGTTGGTAAACATTGTTGTTTTAAGCTCACTAAGCTTTGGATCATACTCATTTCCATCTTTGCTGTTATCAATTTGTTGGAAAATATTCCCACAACCATTCTCAACACCAATTTGCTTGGCAGTTTCAAGATTTTTCATGTCACCCTTACTATCTCCTTCACGAGTAGATTGAGGGACAGCACAAAAATCGGTTAGGCTTGATTTGTTGGGAGGGCCAGTTTTCACAGTTTCACTAACAATGCTTATTTCTACATCTGTTACGTCATAGTCAGTAATGTTGGAATGCTGCTGCTTCTTCTTGGGTTGGGTATTGGGTGTCCCATGTTTGCGCTTGCGTTTCCGATGCTTTCCTGATCGCGTGCTTCAAAACCAGGAGCAGAACAAATTATACATTCATAAATAGAAAAACTACAATCAATTGATAGACTCTAACATGCCTTCATTCAATTGATAAGGAGACTGAGGGAAGGGAAAATGGATTTAAAGCTTTACATTTGCAGCTGTTGTTTGTTGATAAAACAAATAAGCCCAATTAAGCTCAGCCAAACAACAATCTAGAAGTAAATGAGTTTATTATTTTTTCCTTTGTGAACTTAGCCACAAAAATTGTTAGCAAATGCATTCCTTTAACCTCTGATTTTCTCACCAACCAAATGAAGATGTGCAAATCATGGAAAGGAAATGAAAGAGAGTACCTCTCTTCAAATGCATCAATAACATCAGAGCACGCCTGGAGATTCTCTAAAGGCTCCCAGGTGTTTGCTGCCTCTGGCCATCCGCGCCTTCAATATAGAATAACAACAATATTTCCCAGGATCTATACTCACATTTAATTGATTTGATATACCACAACACACTAAATAGGGAAAGGTAAGTTAAGAATTGATTACAGAAAGGGATAAAAGGGAGGCTCACCATTTAATTAGGTACTGAAGCTGGCCCTTTTTTTTGCAACATTTAGGTGTCCACCATCATCCATCCACACACCGCCAGCAACAAAAATCCACAACAATAAAAATATACAACACTCATCATTTATATAACCCCAATAAAGCTATCCAAAGAAGAAAAGAAAAACAAGAATCTAGCAGTGGGGGATGCCAATGTAGTATTTGCCTCTCTAATCTAATGAACTGGACGCACCACCCCCCCCCAAAAAAAAAAAAAGTATACACAAGTATCCCAAGTGTTTATTTGCTAACTTTGCTGCTAATCTGCTAGCCATCTACCAGTATTTCCTCTTCTGCTTCTGTTCATTGGTTTTTATTACATTAAATCTACACTTAAAACTTAAAAAAGGGTGGAGTCCATTTTTATTTGCTGCTAATCTGCTAGCCATCTAAAAGTATTTCCTCTTCTGCTTCTGTTCATTGGTTTTTATTACATTAAATCTACACTTGAAACTTAAAAAAGGGTGGAGTCCATTTTTATAATATTAAAAAATAAAATTAACAATATATAATTATTATAGCATAAATTATTAACAATATATCATTATTATAGCATAAATTATCGCCTTTTAATAGGTGCAAAACTAAATAATTAATTCAGCTTACCAGATGTTAAAAGTTTTCCCCAAAATTTCAAACTTTTACAGTTTTTTTAATTCAAAGTTTGGGTATAAATATTCCAAGCAAAAACTAGCTTTTTTTTCCCTTTTCAAGATTTGCAGTCATCTTAACTCTCCTAAAAATAAAAATATTGTATTTCAATTCTATAATATTTTCTGTCTCTCTCAACCAAATATCCTGTAAACCACCCCCCCCCCTTCTTTCCTTTATTAATTAGGAACCTCCAAAGCTAGTTTGTAAGATTGAGCAAAATTCCCCCTTTTACATCTCTTTTTATATCATAGGCCAATCTATGTTTATCACACAGTCGTATCAATAATCTTTCATAAGCCACCCTCTTCTGTACAACTAAATTAAGGTTGAATTGTGTATGAACTCTCAGACACACTGTAAGGTAATCTATTTGTTTGGACATAGAAGAGTAACATGTGTATCTATGTCTGTGCATTATAAGAAAATTACAGTAATTTTAGTCCATAAATTCAAACTAGCTCAAAATTGCATAATAAAACATTCAAACTGGTTCAAGGTCGATTTGTTATTAGGAATTAATTAAAAAGCAAACGAATATGGTTTTTGATTTGTCAACAACCTAATGTGTCAAAATTAAAGTGCTTTTTTCACGAAATCTTGCCTCCGCCAGGGGAAAAAAAAAGAGTGGGTTTAAGAAGCATTTGGGTTTCCCTGATATACCTTTTAGAACCAAACAAATGGGTCTTCAAGAGAGAGAGAGAGAGTTAAAAGTGTTACCTTGCGAACCCTTTTGCGTCGAATGGCCTCGATTTCGTAGAAGCCGTCGTCGAGCTTGGGACGCTCAGCAGCAGCATCGTCGTCGTCAGCAGGGGCTTCGTCATCTTCAACCTTATCTTCTTCATCCTCCTCCTCTACCTCTTCTTCCGCCTCTTCGGCAGCAGCGGCAGAAGGGTCTTCAACTTGGTCCCCCCGTTCATTCCCTTTCTGGGTCTGATCATTTTCACCCAAAAGCGCCGCCAGTGAGTCCCCCCCACCACCAGAAGCAGCTTCGTTTGGAGGAGCCACTGCCTCGGAGCCACTGTTCCTCTTCTTCCCTCCTCCTTTCATTTTCTTAACAAGTACTAAAAGAGAGCGAAACTATATGACAGAGAGAGAGAGAGAGAGAGCAGTCACATTTATCGCTCTCTGGGTATTGCAATGATTTGCTATACACTTCTTTCTCTTTGCCTTTGTTTCTCTCTGGGCGTGCGTTTTGCCTGTTGGAGTCCCCAACCCCAACCCCAACCCCAAGCGCCACGCCAATTCCCAATTGACACTGTTCCTTTTCAGCCTTCAGGCTTGCTTTCTGTACTTTTTTCAATTTTTTTTTTCTTTTTTTTGACCTTTTCTTTTTTCTTTTGATTAATTTCAGTAAGTTTTTCCCTCCTTATCCCGCCTCTTTATTTTCAATAAACTTTTTTATATAAAAATGAAAAAAAAAATAGTAATATTTGCGACGGTTTAGTGATTTAATAATCAAAATTTCAGCCAAATTTGGTAGAGAATTAGACTTTATTAAAATCCTTCACACCTTCCATAACAACCTAATAATTTTTTTAAAAAAATACTAATTGTGTTAAGAAGTTGGATTAAGTGTGGCATTATTTTGATAAAAAAAATAGCATTATTCAAATTTAAATGCATGGTGGGCACCCACATTTATGACTTTCTCAAAGAGAATTTTGAGTCTCCCTCCATAATAACAAATATTCTTTGGAGATAAATGATACTTATACTTTCAAATACATGCTTATTGGCATTGTAGTAAATATTACCTGTAGATTTTGGATGATTAATGTTACACTTTAGATATAATTGTGATTTTTATTACTATGTTAGGAAGTGTGCATTTGATTTTTTTTAGTATAAATCTATTGTTTATTAAGTAGTGGGTCAAACGGGTCATGTCGACCCAACACAACCTGTATAAGACCTACATGCCCAAACATATGAGCTGACAACCCAAATTTTGTTTGAATAGGTAGGCCTTATATTAATTATCTCACATTTGCTGCTAAAATTACTAATAATTTGATCAACAAAATTATTGAAAATCAATATTCCATACGCTTCCCCTCCCTATTTTGCAAAGCATACCTCATGGGTGAACTCCAACTTTATATGCTCATCCATCCAATCCAAGATGTTTTATATCAAAATGAAAAAAAAAAGATTGAAATTTTGCCAGACATAAATTAGCTATAAACTGGTTTATATGAATTAGTTACAAATATGAATTAAAATTTGGAATCGTTAACCGTTTTATATATATGTGACAATAAGTCCTTATAGTATAGCGGTAATTATTTGTATGTTGTATTTAATTATTTGTTTAAAATATTATAAAATGTTGCATTTTTTAAAATATTAATTACTTTTAGGCTCATTCAATATGGGCTCCTTTTTGTAGCAATTTGTGATATATAGCAGTTTTTTATGTTAAATGGTCATGAAAAGGCAAAAAAACGTTTAAAGTGAGCCAAAAAATATTTTAATTCTTAGAACCGGTTAAAAAAAGGGCTCAAAATTGGCCTGAAAAAAGCGTTTAGTAAAAAAAGCAGCTAGTAGGATGTGGTTAACCGCCTAATGGTCTTACTAACCGCCTTTCCATCCCTAGCTACAAACTAGTCTAACAAAATAACATGTGTCTCTTAACATGTGACAAGCTTAAGCACATGTTTTTTTAATAGCATGCACTTCTTACATGCTTTTTTAATAACATAAATAAGAAAACATGTGCTTCTCACATGTTTTAAGAACACATTTCCATCGAATTTTCCCGTAAATTCCTACTCAGATGCCTTACAGCAAAGATTTAGGGGTCAACAAGTACTTTGCATTTGCTACACCACAGAAAGAGGAAAAAATTCTTAATTTCAAAATGAGGCTTACAGCAAAAATGCTTTAGTTTCTTCTATACACAGCCACTCTTCTAAATGAGGCTTACATTTCCCTCTTGCAAAATGAAGAAATAATCATAGGTAAATGCAAGACAAGCCCTCTTGGGCCTCAAGTAAGCTATAGCCAATAGCTCCGGTCTTTAGCAGTCTTTGCGTGTATAGACTTATGGAAGCACATATTGCTGCAAATGTTTGGTTCTCTTTTTGTTCTTCAGTTTACGGAATGCACATGACTCGATTTGCCTAATTCTCTCTCTACTAACACCCATCGACTCCCCTATCTCTTGCAATGTCTTCATCCTTCCATCCTCCATTCCAAATCTCCATCTGATGACCTGCCTCTCTCTCGGATTGAGACTGTCTAGTACTTTCTCCAGGTCCTGCTTCATGAACTGCTTCATCAGCAGATCTTCTGCTGTTTCTGCGTCGGGATCTGAAATTATCTCCTAAAAAAAAAAAGCACATGAATCCATCAGCAAAAACTAATATTATGCAAGTGAAATTTCTCGCACAAAAAAATATGTGAACTGCAGGTGACAATATTTGAATGATTTATATATATATATATATATATTTATCATTAGTTGGCCCTAAGAGGAATGAAATATTCGAATCAATGACTTTCACTTCATGAGACGAGGTTTCCAGTCGATTAAGCTATCCCTTAGGTTAAAATATGAATGAAAAATTACAGCCCCAATGGTGAAGCGGTAGAGGAACAGGACAGACCGAAGGTTTAAGATTCTGGTTGATGCCAATCTTTTGCTCCAGAGATCTAGGAGCTTTTGGAGTCAGTAATACAGCTGTAAGCCTCTTCATTGACAGCCCTGTTGCCTCTGCAACTTCTTTATCATCAGGGTATCTTCCATTTTCACTATACAATTGTTTCCTAGCCTCCTTCACTCTGTAGGTTGCCTCCACCATGTGAAACTGTTTATTCAAAAATATTAAAAGTAAAAAAGAATGCAAAGGCTACGCATATAAGCATAAAGATAACAATATAAGTTTGTATAGGTAAAAGGCATAGCAATTTCTTGCTCTTTCTGAATAAAAAATCCTTAGTGGTTTTCATGCTTCATATAAGAGGATATAAATTCAATACGAAAGGGCAACTCACGGGTAAGCGAATTGTCCTGGACTGATCAGAAAGAGATTTCCGAACTGCCTGTTTAATCCACCAGTGAGCATAGGTTGAGAACTTAAAACCCTTTGAAGCATCAAACTTCTCTGCACCTCTTACAAGACCTCGACATCCTTCCTGAAAGTCAATGAGCAAGAGTTGACTATTAGAAACCCCAAAGCTACTGGACTGTAAAACATTCATATTTTTCCCTATATGAGGATTTTTACATTATGGTAAAAGGTCAATTCCTTTGGTTGCTTGCAGAAAGAGAGATAAATACCTGAACAAGATCTTCGAGATTCATCCCAGCCCCCTGATAATTTTTTGCAATTGATATAACAAGCCGCACGTTGCTTTTAATCATTTTGTCTTTGCAAAGCATACCGTAGTTTAAACGCTTCCTCAGGGTCTTCTGATCAACTCCTGCAGCTGCAGCCCATTGCACAGAGGTGGGCTTACCACCACAACGCTCAGTGAGTTCCTCATAAAGCTTTTCCAGTTTCAACAGATCCTGAATTATATTGGTGATAGCAGAGACATCAGAATAGAATTAGAAATCAGAGAAAATGGGGTGGGAAATAATATCTAAAATCATGCCAAAAATCCCAAACAATATTTTTCCATTGGGTCGTTTTAAATTTATCGTACTAAAGAGGAAATGGAAACACTATATTTTCAACAAAAATTGTAAGCCTGCACTCTTCAGATCACTCCACATGACCAACTTTCTAGTATTATCATCTGAATCGATATTAACCAAGATAAGAGTAACCTATATCAAAGTAATTCCAAAACTCAGGAGTGAATCACACCTGTATTCCTTCAGACAACTCCAGTTCTTCAGTGGCAGTAAGAAGCTTAGAAGTGCTGGTAGTTGCTCTCAAGTAACGCAGTGGATCAGAGTAGTCTACATCTTGTAAGGAAGCACGCCTTCTCCGGCCAGTAGAACCGGGTTTCACAGACACAACATTGGTAGCAGCCTTCTCTGCTGCTTTGGCTCTTCTGGCTTTTCGTTCTGTTTGGCGCCTTGATCTTACAGCTATACTCTGGGAAGTTGTTCTTGCAGAAGTTCAAGTTCCTCATCTGTTGGCTCTACATCATCAGACTCCTCTGTGTCACATTGCATCAAATGGTCTTCCAACAGTCCAGCTTCAGCTCCCATGGGATCTCCTACTGTACCAGCTCGATCAGTTTTCATGTGCTGAACCCAGTTGAAGAGTAAAGTATCAGCTTCGGAGGAAATTGGTAATGTACTTTCTGCTTTTGCAGAGTGGTTATTTTTAGCCAGCAGGGCTGCATCCTTTGCAAACTTGACAGCTGCTTTGGCAAGAGTAACAGCTTCAGCAGCAGCTGCAGCTATTACAGCCTCTTCACTTGTAATAAGTGTTTCTGTTGCTAATGTTGCTTCAAATTTTGCCTGAACATAAACAGCAGAGCTGATTGGATTTGTAACCTAAAAAATATCCAGCACATCAAAGAGGTCATACCAAGCAAAAAAATATCTGTGGTGACTATTTTAAAAAGATCGCTTAACAAATAGACCCTTAGATAATATCAACAAATTTAGATATAGCTAGAGGAGGATGCTAGTCAACGAGCAGCCATAAATTATATCAAAATGGTATAAGAATCTAACCAGCATACCAACGAATTGAATTTAGAATAGTAACAATTTGTGAGATATTTGACAACTCAAAGGATTGTTGGGAACAGTCTATTTCTCTAAAATTATGCAGATAGATAATGGACTATTGGCTCCAAATACTAGCACAATATGGCTGAAAAATGCTCAACTTGGTCCTAGCTAAGACCAAATTCACTGCTAGGAAAAAAAGAGAGAAAAGAAAAAGAAAAAAAATTGCAACCAATGTTTGCATGCCTAGTAATTCCAGAAAAGAGGTAACTTGTGCAAGTTTATTATCCAAAAAAGAAAGAAAGAACAATTAAACAAAAATACAAAGTTCAAATCTAATACAAAATCTTAATCTTTCATAAGTAAATACACCAAATATAACAATTCTGACCACTGTGGGTGGACCAATTGCCCCCATATACGTCCACGGTCTGTTTGCAGTGAAAGAGTCAGAATTAGTTTCTAAAGAAGGTAATCTCAGCTTCTCCATATTAAGCACTGAATTAGTTCCTGTTGATGCTGAAGGTGATGTAGTGGATAAAACGCATTGCACTCTGAAACAAACAGGCTCTCTAGTTTTTGCTGCACATTCCAACCAATTGATCATGACCAAAATAGTGCCACTAAAATTTACAATGCTATAAGCCAGCTAGAAACATGACAAACCAATAAAACTTTGCTGTATTCAGTTCAATAAGTATGATCCTATATACGTGAACAGCTTTGAGAAATTTTATGCTGATATATGTTAAATGCAACTCAGCAAGCTATGTTGAAGTGCCTTTAAGGAAAATCATCTAACTGAAAGTTATGTGACACAGGCTATATCCCAAGTCAATAAGTTCAAGAACAGATAAATTGGTCACTGAAAATCAATGAACAAGGTACTGGAGATATTTACACATCCCTTGTTCCCAGCTGAAAATGAAAGCAGTGTGTAATCAAGGTCTGAACCCAGATTACCACTTAGACAAACCAGGAAATGAAGAGACAGGAATATACCTAACTATCTAACAGTGCATGGCCCATGAAGTTAAATATTACGCTAAAAATGAGCTAGAGAAGGAATTTTACTGACAGCCCACTACCTAAGACAGAGCCTTGATAATTAGAAGCATAAGCCTTCGGAGAGGACGTAGCAAGACATGATATACTTAATAACTAGTTTGGGAATGCACCTTTCTTTTCAATCACTGATAAAGAGCATTTGATTGTAAGTAGAAACAAGATTGCTGGCATATAGGTGGTTGTCCAAAGCGAGAGCATAGATTGCCAAAACTAGACATAATAAGGTGATTGCCTCAAAATGCTATTTTTCTAGATGCTCACTAATATCAATAGAATGACAATCAATTGTGTTCAAGCATAGAAAAATAGTACATCTGATTAAGTTTTGTATAACAAATTATCATAGTATATCTAATCTTGTTAAGCATCTTACCGATATGTTTTATAGAATATAACTAATTATCACACTCTCCAATATGCATTAGCTCAATAGTATCTTTGTCCACTTAGGTATAGCTCTGTACAACTTACTAAATATATCTCCGGTTATTGAAATAATAAAACATTTAGATGCACATACAATGACAATAAGTTTTATTGGAAATAAAAAAAGAATTAAAAGGCAGAACAAAGGATAAGGCTCAAAGGTGCAAGATTCAAATCAGGAGCTTGTAGATCAAAATGTGAAACGAGAAGTGAATAACCGTTCTTAGTCCCTTTTTTGCTCAATCAAGGAATGCCACGATTTGAACCTAGACACAGACTCTAAAAATGCTTTTGCTTTCATTGTCAAAAATGAAACTAAAAGAAAATTATGATTCTTTTTTTTCTGAGCAAAAGAAAATTATGATTCAAACATTGGATGACGCTAAAATGCATGATATGAATTCTTTCAGAACTGTGATCCAGAACATTGTACTCAAATGAAATTGAACTTGCAAAAACATTTGATTTTACTTAAAAGGCTTAATACATTATACTTATACATTCACATAAGATCTCTGAATGAGTACGTAAGTCCACAAAAGCCAATTATGTCTGTCCTGAGGACCAAGTCACCATGGCAATACCTTGCTTTGAATAATATTGAAAGTGGACAATGTTTTTTTTTTTGGATCAATAAAAAACAATCCAACATATCAAATGCCCTTTACCTAAAGAAATTATGACCAAAACAGTATTGGATTACACTTAATGTTGTTTAAAATTAACTGGCTATGCGTCCAGAAAAGTTGTACTCAATTGGAAACACATTTGGTTGTAACACATTTGTTTTTACTAATAAACTTAACGTACAAGGTAATTATTCGCGGATTCCCACAAGATTTCCCAATGAGTATCTAATCCACAAAACCAAAAAAATAAACGCCCTGAGGACCAATTTTCAGCTGGAAGTCGACTTTTGTCATTCCGGTGAAATAATTATGAAATGCCCATAAACAAAATAACCAACTTAAGCAAAGAAAGAACAGCATCAGCTGAAATACCTTAAGAAAAAATTATTGGATTCTCCACACATTGAGATATAATTTAATCTACACTAGTTGCTAATTCATGAACGCAAAGCGTAAGAATACAGAAATGGACAAAATGAGAATTAACATCCAAAGAACCCAAAAAAAAAAAAACAGCATACCCATTTGAGTTCTGAGAGAGAGAGAGAGAGAGAGGAACTTACATGTGTGCGTATGAGAGGGGGTGGTAGTGGCAGTGTGGTGGTGAGTTCTGAATTGGATGGAGAAGGTATCGGGATGGCATTTAAACTGTGGAAGCAAACACGACATCCTACTCCACTCCTCGTACTATTTTGGCAATTGTTGTTCGTTTTCTGTTAAATGTTTGAGATTGTTAGAAGCCTCTCTCTACATAGATCGATGAGAGAGAGAGAGGGAGTTACAGCATTACTGGTAGGAAGGGAACAGAGGAGAGAGGAGGAGAGGTGTGTTGCTGAGTGCTGTTTTGGCGATAAAAAAACGGATAAGGGGGAGGGAGAAAGAGGGGCTGACGGCCTGCCTTGAGGGAAATATTTCGATTTCTGGACTTCCAGTTGACCTGGGCCTGGCTTAGAAACTGAAGAGCCCAACTGCAATATATCTATTATAAGTACAGTAGAAAAAACAAGAAGAAAAAATAAAAGAAATACAAAAAATAAAAGAACCAAACTAAGAAAGCGGCAAAGAGATGGGAGGATCCTTCCCATTAGTAATAGAAAACTGAGAGTTCTAGATCATTAAACTTAATCGGTTGTGGATTACGTTTAATAAAGCGAAAGTTATTAATTTGAATATCTATTTTTTTTTTTTTGTGTGAACATATAAAAAAAAAAAACCGAGAAAGGAGGGTGTAATAAGAATGCAACCATAGAAATTTTTTGTTGTGGCCCAATGTGCCTCATAATGGGCACCCTTCCTAGCTTTCCAAGAGAAAAATGTTGAATAGAGTCGATAGTATTTAAGATAACAGATGAAGTTCATCAATCCTGATAAAATGCTGGGCTATTGAAGAGCTAGTATAACAACTTGAAAGTCACATTCCATAAAAAAAATTACTAATATGAAGAGAAGAAGTTAGTAACAATGCAATTGGGTTGTAAGAGCTTCCTTCATAATTTGGTAAACAGGTATGACTCGCTTGAAAAATCATCAAAATTATAATCATGAGAAGCTCGGCAAACCGCTGCTTGAACAGAAAAAAGAATCTCTAATAATTATATCAAAATTTATCTTAAACCAATCATCTGGAAGAGGGATAAGGATTCTTCCGCTAAAGAAGACTTCTTTTACCATGTCATTTATTTGATGATTTTTTTAAAAAAATTTGTTTGAGAGAGAGAGCGCGTCTCCTGACTCTCCTCTATCTTCCTAGGGGATAGAAGAGGATTTAAACTGTTAATTTCAAGTTTTGTTACGTTTGAAAGCCCGTTAATTTGGTGATTATTACGTGGCGCTTTCTAGGCCTTAGATTGTTTTTAAGACATCCTAGCCGTTAAACAGCTACTCTCCATTTCAAAAAAGAGTAGTGATTTTTGTAAGAGCAGAGGATCCGATTCCGTGTTTAAATGGGCGCTGTAGGAATAGCCAGTTGAAAAACCCTACTCGGACTGTGTGAGTGAGAGAAAGAAAGAGACAGACAGAGAGTGGCAATGTCTTCGTATCATTCGTGTGGAATGAGGGTTTTCAGAGGGTGCAGGGCACTCTTAGCCTCAGCCAAATCCGCAGCTGCCGATGTAGCTAATGCAAAGACCACCACCACCACCACCACCGCCACCACCAGATCAAAGCCAAAGCCAAAGCCAAAGCCAAAGCCAGCGAAGGCAATCAATCAGGTGACAGGTACAGGGTTATCGTCTCCAGATCTCAAAGTCAAAGCCCCAAAACGAGGAACGGCTGGAACCAGTGGCTTCCTGAAGGCATGCCCGATCTCCCCAGCGCTCCAGACCTTCCTGGGTGTGCCGGAGGCCTCTCGCAGCGGCGCCGTCAAGCAGATCTGGTCCTACATCAAGAGCCAGGATCTCCAGGTCCTTCCAACTCTGCTCTCTCTCTCTCTCTCCCCTTTTACATTCATGTATTGGTTTGTCTTTCTTATCTCTTTAAGGGCTTCGTTTTTGTTTTAATGTGCTTTTCTTTAATGGGTTTCTCCTAGTTGTGAATACTTCTGCTCTGTTTATGGATTGCATTTTGCGTTTCGTAGGAATGAGTTGAAAGCAATGCCCGTTTATTATCTGTTTTGGTCACATTGAGACTATTTTTGGTTTTCATATATTTTTTTTTCCTGTAAATTTGGAAACAAAGCATTTATTTTAAAATATAAGTGAAACACTGAAGGCTTGACTTTGCTTTTTTAGGCGTACTTTTTAAGTGAGTTGAAGGTGTGTGTGTGTCTTACTATTGATGGGAGAAAATGAACAAGATGTGGTACTTCTTACATATGAGGTAAAAGGAGCAAAAGTGTAAGCAACTTTATCCATTTTAGCTAACCGAGAAGCATAATTATCTATTTTACCTACTACTTTTTCTATGCAAACTCCAATAGATTTTCTATTTTCTTTAATCACCGTTTTATTATTTCTCCGCCAATATGGATTCCAACCAGTCACTCACGTGGTTCGCATTTGTGGAGAGGTTGAGTTTGAGCGAAGAACTCGTTGAGGTCACTCACATGTCTAGTTTGACCCTCCTGGTGGACTCGTGGTGCACCAGCTAGTGGACCAGTTACTCGCTCACCCTTCTTCCCTGCCTCATGGTCCTTCTTCTACCTGTATACGGAGGACGCTGCTGTTGCAGATTGAGGTGCTTCTGCTGTAGGAGAAGGTCCTCAAAGGAAGGGTTGGGTGGTTGGCGGCAATGATCGACGGGTTGGCGCTCTTTGGTGTGAACTCGGCCATTGGGTACCTGCTGATGCTGGTGGTCGTGTCCTTCAACTGAGGGGTCTTCGTGGCTGTGGTGCTGGGCCTTACCATTGGCTACTTGCTCTTCAGGAGTGGGGATGAGGAACGACAAAGAAGATGAGGGTGAGAGAGGAGCGATAGCGAGAGAAGAGAGAAATGGTTGAAACACGAATCCATAAGCTAACATTGGTTGCCCAAATATAGGCACGCATTGTAGCAAAATGTGGGGTGTAGAGAATGAGAAGGTAATCTGTTGGAGCTCTTTTTTAGTCTTTATTAGCTAAATTTAGACAACCAATGGCTTTTACATAAGTTGTTGTTGGAGATGCTCTTAGTTATACCAAGAACAATGGATTAACAATGAGAATGCAATCCACGTGTACCAAGATACTTCTATTGCTTTTACTCTTTTTCATATGCTTTCTTTGTAAGCTTTAACAGATTTATTGCTTCCTTAATATAATAGGAGCTTAGCTCAACTAAGAAGTTCAAAACCTTGTATTAGGTGGTGAAGATTTAGCTCCAAATAAATCATTGATCTTTTTTTCTTCTTTTTTTTGTGGTGATATCCACTTATAGCTAATGGGTGCTGTACAACAAAATGAAATCGGGAATTCTTGGTGTTATTTGCAACTTGGACTTTGAAGAAGCCAATGGCCATGTCAACTGGGAGTTCCACTTATATCTCTTGGGGCGTCTTGGTTTTGGTTCTAAATGGAGGGAGTGGATGTCTTTTTGTATTTCCACGGCTCACTTTTCTATCTTGGTTAATGGTATTCCAAATGGTTTTTGTGGTAGCTCTCGAGGCCTTTACCAAGGGGAATTGCTCTCACCTCTCCTCTTCGTGATTGTTATGGAGGCTTTCAGTAGGATGCTTTTTAGGGCTATGATTGGGAGTTACTTATCAGGCTTCCAGGTAGACATCTAAAATGTTCCCCTTTGAAAATATCCACCGTTTTGCAAACGATACGCTTATTATGTGATGCTGATTGTGATCTAATCTATTACTTGGGCCACATTCTTCTGTGTTTTGAGGCCATTTTTGGCTCGAAGGTTAATTTTCGAAAATTTGAATTCGTCACAGTAGGTGAGGTTCCACTTTAGGAAGAACTTGCTGGTATTCTCAGTTGCAAAGTCTATTCTCTCTAGCTATGAAATATTTGGGTCTTCCCTTGGGTGCTTCTTTTAAGTCAAAAGTGATTTGGGATTGGATAGTTGAGAAAATGGAAAAAAAAGATTGGCCAGTTGGAATAAGATATACTTGTCTCGCGTGGTGGACTAACTCTAATTGAGAGTACCTTAGCCTGTTTACCGATGTACATCTTGTCCCTTTTTCCTTTAACATCTGGTATAGCTAGGAAATTGGAGCATATTTAAAGAGATTTTCTTTGAGATGGATCAGGTGGTGAGCATAAGTTTCATCTAGTGAATTGGAAGACTATATGCTCCCTAGTTTCTAGTGGAGGGTTGGGAGTTAAAAACTTCATGTTGTTTATAATGCTCTACTAGGGAATGGTTTTGGAGATTCGTGAAAGATCAAATTTCTCTTTGAGATAGGTGATTGTTGCGAAGTATGGTGTTTAGAGGAAGTTTGAGGGCCCTATGGGTGTGCCTTTGGAAGAATATAAGGAATGGCTGGGGGAATTTCTCCAACTGTGTTTCATTCAAGGTTGGGGAGGGTTTGTGTATTTGCTTTTGGCATGATGTGTGGTGTAGAGCAATTGTTCTTAAAGTCTTCATTCCTTGAACTTTATTTGATAGCTTGTGACAAAGAAGCATTGTTGTTGGATTACTTGGATTCTTTTAGCGCTTTTTTACCCACTGGAATTTGAGTTCTACTAGGATAGTCCAGGATTGGGAATTGGAATCTCTTAATTTTTTTTTGTTAATTTGCTATACTCTTCGAAAACCCATTTGAGGGAGGTAGTGGATCCCAACTAGCAATCATGACTTTGAAGTGGAGCTATGTTAAATCTTTACAGTCTGAAGAGCCTTGCCTATTCCCTTGGAAAAGTTTTTGGAAGGTGATGGCCATGCTGCCACATGGATTTCTTACATGGACGACAACTTTGGGTAGAATCTTCACTGTGTGGATAATCTTAGAAAGTGTTTCACTCTTGTACACTGGTGTTGCTTAAGCAAAAAGAATGAGGAGATCATTAATCACCTTCTCCTTCATTGTGTGAGTACCACAGTGATCTTTGGCCCTTGGTTCTCAACCTGTTTGGAGTTGTGTAGGATATGCCGAGTAACATCCTAAAGCTGCTTCATTGTTGGAGGACCCAAGGGAGGGGTCATCCCAAAGATGCTATCTGAAATGTTATTCCTGCATTCCTTATGTGGAGCATTGGGAGAGAAAGAAATCAGTATCTCTTTGAAGATTGTGAATCCAACGTACTTTGTTTACAATCCTTTTAGATTTCTCTGGGATTGGGCTGTAGTCTTCGTTCCAAATTTCTTGTCATTGAGTCTTTTAGATCTTGTTTCCTTTTAAGATTTTAGACGCTTGTAGTGTTTGCCTCCTCTATATTTTTGATGTACAAGGGTTTTACTTTTTTCATAAAGTTAATTGGGTAGGTTGTGTACATGCATGCAGCATCGGGGTTGGGTATATGTGTGTTAAAATATCATTCTTTGTTCTGTTCCCCAGTTCCACATAAGAACAATCTTATTCTTCTTTCCTTAAGTTGTTTGTGATTCATTATATTATGGTAACTGGAACAGGTATATACCTAATTGAAGGGAACCTGTTTGTGGTGCATAAAATGTTGGTAGTTATTGCTTTATCTACGGCTAACAGTGGGCGAGGTGGACCTTGATGCCTCTATCTTGTTTTGAATTCTTATATGAATTTTTACCATGCTAAGTGTTCCCTTATGGATACCACACATGGCATTACTTATTTACATATATGTGATTGTAAAGTTTTAATTGAAGAAAAACCTGGTACATCATTCTATGGTCTGATGAAATATGTGGATGCGTTTGGCCTGCAGAATCCTGCAGATAAGAGGGAGATCTTTTGCGATGAGAAGCTGAAGGCCTTATTTAGTGGAAAGGACAAGATTGGGTTCCTGGAAATTGGGAAATTGCTCTCCCTCCACTTTGTTAAGACTAATTAACTGCTGACTTTAGGTGTTTTACTTAGGTTGGTGCTCTCAACTCTTTTCAGATGAAGCTCTTGTGACATTTCTTCGGAACCTGTTTGGATGTTATTTTGTTTTGAGAGTGAACTCTCTGGCTGGGTTTGACTTGAAAGAAATGTTTAGCTGGACATGTTGTAAAAAGTACTTAGGAAAATTGAGTAGATTGTTTTCATGCAGTTGTCTGACATCAAATCTTGCTGTTATTTGCTCATAGTGTCAGCTTATAAAGCAGGTTGTGCATTGGATTATCAATGGTGAAAGCCATACGTTACTGCACCCGATTTCCTCCATTAGCTGTTGAAGTTTCCAAGGGGGATTCTAGAGATCATTTGCAAAAACTTCCATGGAGATGTGGTCTGGATTTTCATGTAAGTTTTTGCAAATGCTCTCTAGAATGCCCCTGTTCACGTGGTCTTCTTTGAGCTCATTTTATTGAGCATATCATTTGCGATACTTCCGATGGTGCCATTTGTTATTTTTTTTTCATATACTGCTTTTTTTCTTTATTTTTTCCCTGCCCCAGGTTAATTATATATTTGAGTTGCAATATAATTCCAAAAGATTGGTTGCTTTGTTGCTTGTTAATTGTTATCAACCTTGTTAGATCAATCGAAGTTAAATGTCGTGCAACCATCACCTAATTGACAGGTATTCTTCCAAATTATTGTCCAGCCAGTGAATGTATTTTGGATTGTAGATTATGTTATATCCTTCAATGGCCCCTGGAGCCATTTCCATTTGATGTTTGACCACAGCTCTTACAATTTTGATCCAAACTTGACGTGTTACTTTGAACGAACAAATATTGAAGTAGGCTTTTTAGTTAAGGGGAAAAAAGAGTTTTATCCAAAGCATTCGATGATAGCACCCTTAGAACAATTCTATCTTGGCTTGCAAAAATGCTATTGGCAATTGGTTACAGTCAAATAGGCTTAAGCAAACTAGGCTCCTGGCTGGGACTGGGGTAAAGTCATGGCTTGACTCGTTTCGTCTAGGCCGCTTTTGTTCGGTGTTATTGTATTAAATGCCGCTTCTAATTGGTGTTAAAGTTAAGGGACTTAAAGATTAATAGCAAGTTGCATTTTTTGCAATATCAAGTAATTTGAATTCAAAGCAAATTCTAATATTTATAATTAGAGTGGGGCCTGGTCTTTGCAGATTGTACTATATTCAAGTGTGGACAACCCACAACGAGGGGAGGATGAACACAGGCATATGTTCGTTAGATACATAACAAGACTTTTATTTTTTTATTTTTTTTTATTTTATTTTTTTTAGTAATGTTATTTAATAGATTGTTATACAAATTAGATAATGTAGTAGTGAAAATCAACTCTGAGTTTTTTTTTTTTTAAGTGCACTAATTTTTACTGTCACGTCATTAAGTTGTGTGACAATAGTATAATAGTCTACTTACTCTTTTAATTTTTTTTTTCTTAAAAGTGAAGATAAATAATAAATAGTAGGATTGTAAGATGTTAAGGACATTGTAATGAATTGATTACTTGACAGATTGTCTAGATGTCAAAAACATTGCAATCTATGCTTTCTCAAAGAATCAAAATTACAAGACCCAGTTAAAGTTATCTTCTACATCCATTAGTTGAGGAGGTGGTGTATCCATTTATCCACAACAGCAGGAGAACCATACCATGGTCTCAACACATCATCTGAACCAACTGGTGAGTGGTATACTCCATCCAAGCTAATGTTAAATGCACCCTCCAAATGGGCTGATACTTCTGGCACAACTCCATCACCCCATACATCTGCCTGCCCACAAACCTGACAAAATGGTATACCTCATTATCATTACCTGCTTAACTAAGAGGATGGTAAATAACTCTCAGAAAAAGAAAAAGAAAAAGAAATAAAAAAGAACAAATTTTAAGTATCTGATGAAAGTAATTCATCTAATTTAGAGTTATAAATTGCCGAAACAATTGACTTAACTTGCTTGTACCCTTGGCCGACAAAGCGCGCACGAAAGGTAGTTGCATTTGATGTCAATGTGTTGACATCGTTGACAGTAGCAACCTCAGAAATTGAGTGAGCATTGTTATTAGGAACTGCAGACACAACATCTGCAGATAAATTGCGAAAGAACTGAGCCCCTTGGATGTACCTGCAGAATTAAGGTGCATTCAAGATTTCAGTAATTTTCTAAGCAAGAGTTAAATCTAAAATTCTAAAAAGAACATGATTATAGAGATGACGATTTTACAACTTTAGGATGTCTTTTACATGTTTAGCTCTTTTACTTGCTGTCACTTGCAAATTAAGGACTACTTCACTCACCCCATAAGTTGCAATACTTGTCCTGTTTAACCTCACATCTAGTTTTGCTACACTGTCCTAATATCATGCTACACCAGAAATATGTATCCTTCTTGGTGTTGTTTATGCTCCATTTTGCAGTCATAAATGCCTTATCTTGTATCTTATTCTGATTCTTGTCAGATTTTCTGGAGGAGAAGAAAAAATGAAAAGGAAAAAGCCAGAAAGTTTCTACAATGTATAAGCTTCCCCTCCCCCCTTCCAGTTTCGCTCTAAGCTCTGCAACAGTATTCAATGTCCCACCAAAAAGACATCCGTAGGTCAAATAAATTGGTAGACTCAAAGCACCTAAATTATGGTATATATGAAGTAGCTATAGCCAACACAGATGATTAGCAATAGGAACCAAAAGGAAAATTTAGATGCAAAAACAAAAAGATGGGTCTGATATTGAGTTTACCTCCCAGCAATACATACATATTTCAGGTGAGGAGTGTACACAGCTTTTGAGCAATATTTGTCAACATAATCCAGGAGACCTCTTGTTTGATCAATAACGCCCGACACACCTTTCGGAGGTGGACTGGGAAAATGAAAAGAAAAGAACAAAAAAGGAAAACATAGCTGATGGTTGTTCTCAAGATGAAATGTAAATTAAGCTAATGCAGATAGAACAACTAAAGTTACTGGCATATCCCATAAACCCAGTTCTAAGGATGCAGAAAAAGGAATGATATATAAGTAAGGAGTAATGCTATTTAGTAAATTATATTACTGTTATAGAACTTGTGGCAATAAAAAAAATGTTGATTTACACTATATAATTGTATAACTAAGTACATTATTCATAAGTAGGAGCATAATTAAAATTTAATAACTTACAGATGGGGGGTTCCAAGAGTCAATAACAAGGAAATATGGGACAGTCCAAATTCTTCCATGTAGACACGTGCAAGCCATCCTCCAGCTGAGTGTCCAATCAAGGATAAAGTCCCACCTAGAATAAGATATTTTCCAGAAATTCAGAAACTGCCATTGTAAGCACATAATTATGCCCTTGATGGCAGATTGGCTGTGTTTCAAGGAAGAGTAACTTCTGTAGGGTAGACAAATATGTTTTACAAAAAACAAAAAACAGAAGAAGTAGAAGAAGAGAGATAGTGATGAGAAAAAAAAAATCTTGTACAAATTCAAAGTGCAGGCAATACGAACAAACCTTGAGCCAGCTCCTTAGCCTCCTGAACGGCCTCATCTACCTTCTTCAAGTACCTGCAACCATATACGAGTTGCAGCGTTCTTTCATGGGTTTCAGGTTAAATTGCCAAAAAAGCATAAAAGAAAAAGAATGAACAAATGAAGTACCAATCGAGGACTGGGCGAGGACGGAGAGTGCCGCTCCAGTAGTTGGGGTCCGCCAGACCGGCGGCATTTCTGAGCCAATCAAGCCTTGACACCTTGGCAACGACGTTGGGGACGCCGTAGTGCTCTTTTAAAGTCACCGCCAACTTGTTGTAGTCGCTTGAATTGTTCCCTAAGCCCTGCAGAGAGACACCCCAATACAAGACGCCGTTACTTTTGGTCCCCAAACAGAAGGCAACGAGAAGTGGGAAACTTAACAGGAAGAATGACGGCAGGGCGGTAGTTGAAAGAAGTAGAAGAGGATGACGGCGCCGCCGAGGCTGAGGCTGAGGCAGAGGAGGACAATGGTCTCAGTGGTGGCAAGGCCAAAGCCATTGCCGATTACCCACCACACACTAAATAAGAGATTTTAATTTTTTTTCTTGTATTGTGTGATTTACGTCGGTGGAGGGAGGAGGGGCAGTAGATTTTCCGATGGGGCTATATTTCCCATGATGCATGCACGTGCGGCCATTTTTCCGCCCTCTGTCTCTGAACAGCGCGTCTCATTCTGAGGCCACATGTTTTTCTTATAACGTATGGCTTCCCTTACTCCATTCATTTTCCATAATTTTTTTATATGTATTTTAGGTTTTTATTTATTTATTTATTTTAGTGTTTTTTATTTGAAAAAGTGTTCTCCTGTGTGATAAAGGTGAAAAATATTTTTATGTTTTGATAATATTTTTGTTTTAAATATAACCAGATTTCTATCTTGTACTATTTTCTTCGAATGGTTATGAGTTACAAGATATAAAATTTTCTCAATTCTCATCACTTAAAGTTTCTATTATTTGTGATTTTTAGTAAGATGCTAAACTATTAGATTTTGTAAATTAAACCAGCAAACACCCTGACCCCCTCAAATTGCTTTAATCCATCTCAAAACATCATAGAATGGAAGGTTTTTTTTTTTTCCTGCACTCTTTTAGGATGATCTTAATTAGAATTTCCTTTTGTTTTATTGTCATAATTATTAGGTGAAAATAAACAATCCTCTTAGCACCTGTTTCTTAGTACCTATAGTTTTGGCAGTAGTCGATAATTTATTTTGTGTTTAATTGACTGCATATTAGTGATAGAAATCTCATCAATACATCCATTCTGATTATATCTTTCAAAATTCATTTGCAAATTCCCCCAATTGCAATATCAATCAACATCAACTAAAATAGGCTTCAATGCCTTCCATAAAACTGTAAGCTGTTTCAAGTGCAGAAAACATTCAGACAAAATATGTCATTGCAGAATTATTGTAATGTCTGCTATTTGCTTACTTGCATTCATTCATTCTCCAGAGACAAGATTGCAGACTGGACCTTACCTTCTTCTGGGCACTTGAAATCAATGCAAGCAAAAGTCATCAAGAATTGAAAAAAAAAAAGGCTATGAAAGCTATGAACACTCATATTGCTTGCTAGTCTATAAAGACAATACAAACAAGAGAAGAAAACCCTAGTAGATATATTTTCTTGTATGTTACAGATTGGAGGAAATATATCTGCAAAAAAGAAAAAAAAATGATACAAACAGGGTTACAATATTTAAGATCTCCTTGGTCTAGCACTTATCTTCCTGATCAAATAGTCCTCCAAGGCAACACCTGCTTCCACTATTCTAGTGTGACGTTTTATTTCTATTTTCAGAAGCTCGTCCAAAACTTCCCCCATTCTTTCTGTCTCATCCGTTTCACAAATCCTAGGAATTATTGTCATCCAAGTATCTACATGAGGACTTTCCCCAAGCTTTAGCGCTTCCCCAACAACTCCACAAGCTTCTTCAACCCTACCAACATTACAAAAGCCCTTGACCAAAGCATGAATAACCGAGAAATGGGGAGAAAACCCTTTTGATATCATTTCCTCTGTATAGTTCTTTGCCTCGTCCAACATCCCCTGATCACATAAGCCATTGACCAAAGTTCGATACGAGACCAAGTTCGGCAAGCACCCATTTGATGCCATATCCTCAAGAACCTTACACGCATCCATTGCACGCCCTTCTCTACAAAATCCTAAGATAACTGTGTTATAGTGAACAATATCTGGATTGCACCCCTTAACTTTCATTCTACAGAGAAGCTTGTACGCCTCCCTAAGCTTCTTCTTCCTACACAAACTATTCAACAAAGTGGTATAACTTAACGTGTCCGGTACAAACCCTTTGTTCAACATGTCCTCCAACAAGTCCACCGCCCCGTTCACCTGACTCTTCCTGCACAACCCCTGCATCAGAATGCGATACGATTCCACGTCCGGAACAACGTCCCTCTTAAACATTTCGTTGAACAGTTGGTACGCAATACTGATATTCCCACAGAAACAAAACGCACGCATCAAGACGTTGTACGATTTCGTATTGGGTTCGACCCCGTAGCGATGCGCGTTCCTGAAAAGATCGAATGCGGGGCGGACATAGCTCCGGTGGGAGACGAGAAATTCAAGAATGCGGTTCAAGTGTTTGACGGAAGGCTTACAATTGAACTCCATCATTGTGTAGAAGGTTTTGAGAGCCCTATCAGGCAAATTAGCCTCGGCGTAGAGTTTGATGAGGTGGGAAAAGAGTGTGGGAGTGACGGTGTAGGCCTGGGACTTGAGGCGAACGAGAAGGTGGTCAATGAGAGAGAAGTATTTGGAGCGGCCGAGTTTGAGGATAAGAATGAGGTAGCAAGAGTAAGAGTGGCGGAAGTTGGGCTGGTTTGAGGCGTAGTCGAAGATTTCTTTGGCGAGGAGAGGGTCTGTTTGGGAGGCGATTAGTTTTTGGACTCGACATGGAGACCCAATTGAAGAATTGGAATTGGGAGCTCCTTCTTCCTCTTGTAGTCGTTTTTGGTTTTGGTGGCGTTCTGGTCGTGAGGAGTAGAAGAAGAGTGACCGGAATTTTGGTCGGAAATCGAGAGGGCGACTGATAATTCCGGAGACAAGCGCGATTCTCATTTTTTTTTTTGAGAAGGTTCAAAAGAAAGTGTCGTTCGCTTGGGCTATTTAGAAGGACGATGTAACTGGACCTCGTAAAACGACGACGTTGGCTGATGGGCAGTTTTTACTTAGAAGGATAAAAGGGTAATAGTCATCGGCCAAACAAGCCAGCGAAGGAGGAAATGGCTGCCACTTCCCTGAACTTACTCCGCTACTTTTACGGTGGCGGCGAACGAGCACCCAGAAGGGCTTCAAAGGAAGCGCTTTGCTTGCTGCTACGAAGAGTATCATCGCCATCTCGTCGCCACTGTTGCAGTGCGAGAGGGGGTACTGCCGCTGCTAAAGAGCAATCTTGTCTCAGAAGCTCGGACCTGGTGGCCATAGAATATGCTGACCTCAATCTCCCCAACAAGGCTTCTGAGGTTACGTTATGCTCCTTCTCCTTCTTTTTGTTACCATTACCGATTCTGATTTTCTATGTTTTTGACAAAATTTGTTCTTGGGATTGCAGGAGTTGGGTCATGTCAGAATACGGCAACATGTCAACCCTCTCAGTTCCTCTTTCTCTGTATGTAATTCATTGGGAGGTTTTTTCTTTCACAAACAAACAATACCCCATCACTAAAATGTAGTGTATATTTATTTATTATTATTTTTTTCTAAGTTTAATTATCAATAATAAAAGGTCTTCCCTTTCTGGGTAGGTGCCTGCACGAGTACCGGACTGGAATGAAGTCTTCAGGGACCCAACATTGCCTCTCATGATAGATATTGGTAGCGGTAATGCGTTACTGATAATGTTTTGTTCTCACCTGTGTGTCTGCTTTTGTTTCTGTTAACTTTTCGGGTAGCAAAATCTCCAGCGTGTCTATATTGCATTTAAAGAGCTTGATGATCACAGTGACCACACTACCTTGGTGCATCCATGGAGTTTTCTATGGAACGTGGTTTTGTTTAACTTTAAGCAGGAACTGGTCTCTACATTCTTCTTTTATGTCAAAAATCAATCTTATCCTTAAATTAATTGAATTGTTAGCTTCTGAATACAAATTTTAGTATACAAGTTCAACTAGAAGTTGTTTTCTTCTACATCTATTTTGAAGATCCCTTTGGCAAGCAGTTAGGAATACCGTGATGAGAGATTTATGGATACTAAGGTAAAAGGTGAATTGAAAAAGTGATTATGGTAAGTTAACTTGACAAAGTTGCAGTTGTTTTTTACATGACAAAGTGGTGAAAGATGCATGGATAATGTGGTAAAGGTAGCATGCAATTATGTCCAAAAAAAAAAAAAAAAAATAGCAGAAGAATGAATAAAACTGAGAAAACACGAGAATTTTTTTTCCCTGAGCAAGAAACCACAAATGGTTACATTGGGTGCTTTTTCAAGTTCAGTTGTAGTCGCAGATAACACAAACTTAGTGTGTTCTTCAACTAATGAGCTTATCCTTCCTGTCTTTCAAAAGAATGATGAACTATTATCTCTTGAATCTTAATGGAATATTATTCCATTTAGTAGACCAATCCTTTGATGGGGAATTCATTTCCTGAAAATGGATTATTTGAAAGCTAGAGAGAGAGAGAGAGAAACTAATGACTCTTGTATCTTAATTTTTTCACTTATGTAGGTCAATATTGATACATTTGCTTACTTATTTTCTAATCCTTGTTCTTATCAGTAAATACTTTGGCATCATTATCAGTCATCATAGAGGAGAATGGGATAATTATTTATTTGTTTTAACTATCTAATGATAAAAATATTCCCAGGTAGCGGCAGATTTCTCATGTGGCTTGCAAAAAGAAATCCTGGAGTGAGAAATTATTTGGGACTGGAGATTCGGCAGAAAGTATGGGAACAAACTCCTTGGCCCTTTATGTGATTGAGAATTCTTCTGATTTAGTGTACAATTACTTGTTCCTTGTTCCCCATCTTCAAGGAGTATTAGGGCTTCACTTTTATGTTGTAACATAAAATATCCACATGCAGCTGGTTAATCGTGCTAACCTCTGGATCAAGGAGCTGGCTCTTAGCAACGCGTATGGCCACAAGACTTTTTTTGGATAGTGAAAACAATAAACCAACTGTATGCCATTTTGGGATTAAATATGGATTGCTTCAACTCAATTGCAGGCATTTCTTGTTTGCAAATGCCACAGTGTCTTTCAATCAACTAGTATCCACATATCCTGGACCCTTGATGCTAGTCTCAATCCTGGTGAGTGCACCCCTCATGCTAGCATTCAGTGAGAGTTATTTTTAATTTAATTCCAGAAGGATTTTCTCTTAAGTTATTATTCTAGTATTTGGTGAGACTGATGGATCCTTCATACGTGCTAAAAAAATTTCTTGGCTCATATTTATATGCAGTGCCCAGACCCACATTTTAAGAAAAGGCATCATAAAAGAAGGGTTGTGCAGAGGCCTCTCGTAGATTCCATCATAAAGAATTTAATGCTTGGGGGACAAGTATGTAATCTGAATATTCATCAATCATAATAGATCTAAATTCTTTTGCAATACTCATTTCTTTTGTCGAAGTCTCTGAGCTGCTTTTCAAAGTTATTTAATATAGATCCCTAGTCCAGTTCTGTTTTACCTTGATTGTATATCCTGAAACTCATTTATGGAAGCTGAAGTAATAAAGAACTTTATCGGGACTGTGCTCAATATGTCAGTCGACTAAGTTACTCACAATAAGCAGAGACAGAGAGAGAGAGAGAGAGAAAGTTGTTGCTGGAAGAACATAGCATCAGCCTATTGACATCTGAGTTAGCCTGGCATCTCTGCTATTACCACCTTGCATTGATGTTATATATTTTTTCTAAAAAATATAAAATAAATATATGATAAATGTCTTAATATATATGGTTTTATAGTTGTTTTATACACATATAATTATAATTATACATACGTCTTAATGAAATATATGTACGCGCTCAGAAGATGGACCATGCCAACATACTATGAATGAAAAAAAAAAAAAGGGTTTGATCTTAAACTTTGTAAGACTTCTGAAGTCATCAACTAAACTGACCTCCATTGAGCCAAAGAAGGGTTTTTAGCCTTTGAAAGTCCACACTTCGTCTGGCCTTAAAGCATCTTGCTTGCTTTACCTTTCCCCTGCAATGGAAGGAGACAAGCACCAACAAGTAAATGATTTTTTCTGCTTGAGCAATAGAGTTTCTGAGTTGAAGACGCTCATTTGGGGTTATGGGCTACACAACTAGAGGCAGTCCTCTCCCTTCCCTTGAATCCCCTTTTCTTGGTGTTGATGGGATTTTATCCCAGGACCCATTGCATGACAATAAGACTTAAGTGACTTTTACCGAGCTAATTGATACCAATGATCGCTCAAATGACTGAATCACTGTTTGGTCCCTTTTTTCTTAGCCTTTCAAAGTCCAAATTGTGCTCTCTCATTATGGTAGAGTTGTTCTAAAAACCGTTGTATGCAAATATGTTTTTGGTAAAACTTTTAATGGGCTTGGCTTAAAATGTACTGTATAGTTCTTGTCTCCAGCTATAATGCTCGATAGTCCATTGAGATAGGTTTCTCTTTTTGGAAAGATACTTAGCGAAGTGGAAGGGCATAATGGATTTGGATCACCTTTCCTCGTGTGGTTCATTGTTTGATGCAGTAAAAAAATCAGAATGTTGTTGCTTTGATGAATTTATTTGGGGCCTGAGGAGGCATCTTTGGAAAATCTATGCTGATTTGTTTTGGTGTAAAGGTATCAGTGACTAAGTAAATATGATGTGTTCATTCCATCTAGATGGGCTTCTTCTCTTCCAAACAAGAAGAATATAGATTCTTCATGAGATACAAAGGGCGATACTTGTGTCACTGATGTGGTTTGTTCAAACAAGATGGGTGATTTTATTGCTGGACTCTGGACCCTTGAATTTGAAAGGAGTGGAAGCAGCAGCAATGATGGCAAAAAAAGTGGATATCCTTTAAGAGATCAAGTTTATATGCAGGATCTAGGAACTTAAGCTAGAAGACCTCAAGTCTAAAAATAAAAAAAAAAAATGTTAGCTAAACTATTTTCTTTCTGAACTGTTATCCTTTTTCTCCGTTCACTGCAAAGCATCATCTGCAATCTGCAAGCCAATGAGTCTGTAATTTGTATTTGCTGTTTTTAGCGTATTGTCATGCTAAAATATTCATTATAAATGCAGAGCATATCAAAATCCTAAGATTTATAAATTTGATTGGACAGGTATTCATACAGTCTGATGTGCTTGAAGTGGCACTTGACATGAGAAATCAGTTTGATGCTGAAGGGGATGTTCTTCGTCACATCGATGCCTTCAACCAGAGTTTGTTGTGTGACTCTGAGGGATGGATATTGAGCAACCCCATGGGGATAAGGACTGAGAGAGAGATTCATGCAGAACTTGAAGGTGCAAAAATTTACCGAAGGTTGTACCAAAAATGATATAATTAATGATAGGCTCTTCAGTCTTGTGTTGTGAGGTGTCTTGTCGGTAGGACTGTATAATGAGCCAAAGTGCTCGTTAATAGCTCAAATTTTGCTTGTTGAAGATGCTCATTTGAGCTCTTGTTTGTTAAGTAAACAAACCAAGCTTGAGCTGAGGACAGTCCTAGGATGATCAATGAGTTCCACTGATTACATTCGAAGCTTGCTTATCCTGGTTCACTGTTTTTTATCTGCTATGTGAATTATAGCTGCAATTCATGAATCCAGAAAAGACATCCAGCTACATATGGATCTTCATCTGTCTTTATATATATATATATATATATATTTTTCTGCTATATGGATTTTATTGGTTATCTTAATAGCTTTCTAAAGTAATTCTAACAATGTGTTACAATGCAAAAGTTGAACTTCAGCCATGTTTGTATTTGTTTGGTACCAGGCCTGGGGTCTCATTTTTTGAGGCATACAGGCATGTCACAAAAGGCTGGCATGTTGATAAGCTATGATGCAAATATGAATGCCCTTCATTGTTTTTGACTCTTCCCTACGATTAAGGTGTTTTTGCTTGTAATTTCTTGTCATTTTGTAAACATGGAGAAAGAAGATTTGTTTTTTAATTTGAAAAATATAGTGTCCTGTGTTTGTAAATGACAGTATACCTTATACTTTTGATCATTATTTTTATGATAATATTCAATTGAAATTAATTATGCATACTACTGTTTGATCTTTCTCTTTATTTATTTTAAGCAAGTAATGTTATTTAGTAGATTCTTATATGATTGCCATAGAAACTTGATAATGTGAAAGTAAGATTCAGCATTTGAATCAACTCTTGTAAAAATAATAATAAATGATTAATTTTTACTGTTACACCATCTTAGTTGTATAACAATCATATGACAGTCTACTGAATTGCATTATTTATTATTGAGATAGTTGTCACTCTTGCAGCAATTTGGATCCAAAGCTTTGCTAAGATGGAAGAGAGATTAGTGGTGGAAGGCCATGAAATGGGGGTATGGTGGCCGTTCCACCTCCAATGTTTAAATAATAGTAATTGAGAGATTTCACCGTGTCTTTGGTGTTGTAGTGGGCTACTCCTTTTATAGATGGTGAGTGTGTGTCATTGTGGGACTCTTACTTGACTTGCTTGATTTTTGGGATCTTCCTCATAACAACATTTTGAAATGTAATATAGGGACTCTTTGACCATATCTAGCTGTTGGACTTGGATTAGGTTTGTTAAGTGGATGAATCAAGTTAGGACTCTAGATTACATGTATCTTTATATGTTGACTGAGTGCATGCCTATATGAGCATTGGGCTAGGCCTTGGAGCATCAGTAACTCTTTTCTTTGTGAACTTTGGGCTTGATTCTTGATGAGAGGGATAGGCCTTCAACCCTGTTTGGATAATTATAGTGGGCTTTTTTGAAGCCTACTCCAGTAGTCCGTCATTTCCTTGGGTCACGATAGTAGATCAATGGGAATTAAGTATTTGTTAGGCCCACTTCACTCATTTTAAGCAACATGCCTTAAATTATTCGAGTACTTCATGATTAATGTCTAAGCAATTAAAGCACAAAACACTAAAAAAAAAAGCACTTAAAATTACTTTTTGTTGAAATAAATTATAATGATGAGACTCTTATATCACGTTGAAGTTTGTAGGGAAAACTATAAAATACAGAAATAATAGCAGAAGTCGGAGAGAGAAAAAAACAACATAAGAATTTTAAATATTTCCCAAGATTTGATTACAATCCATCTTTAAATAAAGAATATTTGATATCAAAATATACAAAAATATATATAATATTTTTCAAATATCTTAATTAAGAAATTTTATGTCGCATCATAACAATTTTTTTAAAACAAAAATAAAAAATACCGTTTACAAAGTATTAACAAACCAAGCCATTATTTTTCAATTAAGTTAATTAATTAGCACTAGATATGTGGAAGAAGAACAAGTTCGATTATATTATATACATATAAATATGAATATACAACGTTGGAGGTGGAGAATATCGAATCTTACTGCCACGAGGTTGCGCTTATGGCAATTGTCACCTACACTTCATCTCAGAGATTCACGCGCCACGTATTTGACCAATACTTGTAGTATTTTTTTGACCAAATCTGAAAACCTTAGGATCCTCGAACATGATTTCTGGGCACGCGCACATAGACGAGCTCACCGGATCACAAACTAAAAGCGGCGCATGCTAGCTTTATCTCTCCAGAAGATAAAGTAAACGCGTTGGAGTAACCGTGTTTTTTTTTTATCAATGATGCTAGTACCAAATATGGAAAAGGAAAGGAAGGCGTGGGTTCGTGTGCGTGTGCGTGTGCGGGGCTTGTTAAAATTGTGGAAGCCATCCTCCTGAGAAATCTCGAATCGCTTGGTTTGGCAATCGCAATACTATTCGAACGGGCAATTGGGTCAGCGCCTCTGTTTCTCTCGTGTTAATCATTGTTTTGATTGATTGGTTCCTTTCTATATGCTTCCACTGTTTGATGTTTCTTTTGTATTATGAATCCCATTGAAGATTTATACTCGAAAGCTATCTGGGTTGTTTATATATATGGGAAAACACACAAACATGCTACCAGAAGGAAAATACAGCAATTAGATGTTTCATCATTGTCATCTGGTATAAACGTGTTTTCCTTGAGTGGGTTTGAAAGGCTTACCAAGAAAGATGCATGAGGAGTTTTTTTGGTTTTTTGGATGGATAGTTCTTATCCAATTCATTAAGCATCACAACCTTGTCCCCTTGATCATGTGTTATTGTTTGCGTGACACGAGGATGAGAGATTTACTTTGGTTCTTTAGTTTGTTATGATTTTCTGTAGGCTTTGTACACATGGTGGTGAAAGTCTGGATTCATTATGTGATTTGTATTTGAACTTCGGCTGTCTTTTGTTTTTAATTAGTGAGCCACTTTGATTCCTTGTGATTGATATATGGATGTCCTCTTTCAATATTAGATATATTGCCATATGTGTATGTTTTTGGGGACTTTTCAGTTGGTCCTTATACCTTGTTCTCTTTCTTGTGCCTGGCTGAGGTTATGCTAGAGGTAAAGTAGAGGATATAGGATCAAAATTTTTGGAAAAATCTGAACTTTAAAACTTTTTCATTAATAAACTATGACTTGCTAATTGTAGTAAGAAAGAAGAAAGAACTTAACGTTCAGCTTCTTGGTCCTTATCTCCCATGGATCTAATGACATGTTCTTAACAAAATAATAATGAATAATTTGATTATGAAAATTAATGGAGTTTTAGAAGAATGAAAAATCACATAGTATGTTATAGATTGTATCAAGCTTCCCCCCCCTTTTGGTGGGTTTGGGTGGGTAATTGCCGAATGAGGCTTCGAGTATAAATTTGTTCTTATGTTGTTTTAAACATATGGATGAATATCATTTTCATCCTATTCAATAGTGCATGATTGGGGTGAAATACTTCTATTATATCTTTACTTTTTATGCCTTGATTTGTGGAGAACATGTAAAAGGAAGAAAATAGCTTGGTCAGAATTGCTCAACAAATATCTTTGTTTTGGCATTTTCTTTCTCTAGTCTTAGATTTCCATGGAGACCAAACAGTCTTAAAACATTTATAGGCTTCCTCCCGTTCGATTGATTTACATAAACTACATATGGATGACAGCTCTATTTGATATTGGCCCTAACAGCCCAGTGTTTGCAATTTTGCAGCTTTAATTTCAAGTTGAAGAAAAATGGATGGTGGAAAGGACAAGAATGGTCATGAGTCTAGTGACAAAGGAATGTTCTCACAGCTTGCTGGATATGCTGCTGGACACTATCCTCCACAAGGATACCCTCCACAGGGATATCCTTCTCAAGGATATCCCCCACAAGGATATCCCCCACAAGGATATCCCCCACAAGCCTACCAACCAGCTGGGTATCCTCCCCCAGGTGGATACCCTCCCCAAGGTGGATACCCTCCCCAAGGTGGATATCCTCCCCCAGGTGGCTACCCTCCCCCAGGTGGATACCCTCCCCAAGCCTATCCTCCCCCAGGTGGATATCCCTCTGGTTATCCTGGTCCATCAGCTCCATATCATTCAGGTATATTTTATCTCCTCTTACTTAGAAGATGCATAATTCAAAATAGCCATTAGCCGTATCTGATGCATATCTGATATGAATATGTAAGGATACAGTGGGACGCATATTGGACATATATCACTCAATAAGAATATGTATCAGTAAACTAGAAAATTAACTTAAACTTTTATTTTTCAATGGAGACACCGGAATATGATAGCATATGGCTGAGATATAGCACGGATATAGTATAAATACAACACACATACATTTGGGGTACATGTTTAATTTTCCTAAGAAAATTGGGGGTCTACATGTTAAAGAAAAAAAAAAGGATATAGTTTTGTAGAACTTTAGAAACCTTCAAAATTTTAAATTTGCTTGAATATTTACGTATCACCGTGTCCATATTGTTTTTTATCATATCCCTTATTGGTAACGATGCTTCATAGCCTTTCACTTAGTTCTCTAATATGAAATTGAATTATATGAGTTTCAGTTGTCATTTTAGTCATAGAGAGCCTTAATGGTCAATCCTTACTTTCTATGGTGAAAGACATATAGGGGAAAAGGACCAGAGGATGCTCTCTTCCCCAATTTTATATTTTCTTTTCAAGACATTGATGATCAAAACCATTAAGATTTTTTAAAACAAATTTAGGTAAAGTCCAAAAATTATCTTTAATTGGTTCTCTTATTGGTAATTCTGGAATCTTATAAATATTATATGGGATGCAAAATTCATCATTTGTAGTTTGATTCCTTATATAGGATTTGTGGCTGTAGGATTTCCCTGTACTACAACTGAAATGAAAATTAAATAACATTTGAATAGACCACAAGCCTTTGTTAGAGGGTTATTCTTGGGCATCTGCTGCATAGGATTAAATTTGCTTTCAGTCTCCAGCTCTACAGCCTACAGGCATGTGCATGTGATATATTATTAGCCAAATTGTAACGGACATGGTATCTATTAGATGATTTATAACCACTCAATCCTCAGAAGAGTTAGAAGGCTGTTTGTAGAGTTATATATAACTTCCATTTTGCTTCATTCATTGTATTTTTGCTGATAAATAATTATTACAGGGCATGGATCTGGTATGGGTGGTATGGGAGCACTGGTAGCAGGAGGTGCTGCTGCTGCAGCTGCTGCTTATGGGGCTCATCAGCTCTCACATGGTGCCCATCATCTCGGACATGGGGGGGGTCACTATGGCTATGGCCATGGCCATGGAAAGTTCAAACATGGCAAGTTTAAGCATGGGAAATTTGGCAAGCGCTGGAAGAATGGCGGCATGTTTGGAAAGCATAAGTTTAAGAAATGGAAGTGATACAGCGGCTATTGGTAGATGTAATAATGTTCATGTGGAGCTCTCAAGATTTGAATTTTATTATGGGGCAGGGTTGCAGTTCTATGCTTTAGTAGTATTGTCTATTATTGTTACTATTATTTGTCTTTTATGTGAATGTCACAGCTATTGTTTATGTGATTGCTTCTCATCTTGTTTCCTTAAAAGATATGTAAATGTGTCTAATGAAAAAAAGAAAAAGAACAAAAAGAATGGATGGTTCCTGGAAATTCAATGAATTTGGTCTTCTGAACATATGAAGCATTTTGGTGATTGCCACCTCTGCTACTTGGACAAAGTTTTTCTCCCGTCTACTGAATTGATATTTGTCTTTTAGAGCACGCGATCCTCACATTCGTCTTGAACAAAATTTTGTCCATAATAAGGCGGGCATCGACAAATGGTAATATTCTTCTTTCATGGGCTGGGAAATCTGGTAAATGTTATGAACACGGTATCCAATGGACTTCATAATGAATATATGAGCTATATAAAAGCACCAGTTTGTAGTTAGCAGGTAGTAGATCTTCAAAGCTTATGTTTTTCTCATTATCTGGTCTTTATCAAATATTTAAAACTTTGTTTCATGAAATAAAGGAAAAGAAAGCTGTGATATTCAAGTGAAATGGAGCAAAGTCATTTCATGGTCCAAAAGGATATCTTCAGGTTTAACCCTAGTGCTAAGAAGGATATCCGCAAAAGCATCTACATTGAGAGGCCCAATTTGATTGTCTCCAAATTAGTCTAACAATATCCCCCAAAAAAGATGTGAAATTTCTAATTTGAGGTTGCATAGTGGGGTGGAGAAGAACTTTGCCAGCTTTGCTCTCACAAAATGTTTTTCTCAAGCTGAACTAAAACATTTTAAAGGAAAAAGTTGTTAACCCAAAATGTTTTAAATTGGTTTGTAGTGTTGCTTACCAACTTTTCACTCATCCATTATTGTTTCCATATTCCGGTAAGAAAGAAACTAACTAGGTGGTCGGATGCATAATTAGTTGGGAGAGATTTGTGTTATATTTCATTTCACTCTATTTCTGATAAGTGTTTTGATTGTCTTATTTAATGGTTATGCGCCTCCGATGCTTCTACGATAACAAACTAGCCCTAACGGGTTGAGGGTGTCACAAGATACGTCGTGGGAACATATCTTACAATTTTGGAACAATTCATGGCAAATTTTAGTGTCAATATAATAATATTGCTGGCTACTGGATGATTGGCAATAGCTACAACTAGCTTAGGGAAGCAGGTAACCAACTTAAAAAAATACAAAAGGATGTATGTTGATAAGGTAATGAGATAATAGTTAAAGGAGTAGGTGGGATGGCTGGTCCATATATATTAAACAAATCCAGACAAGATTTTGAAACCTAATTGTTTGGCTTTGAAGAGGTTGTAGCTATCCTTGTATGTCTGTTTTATTAGGTTATATTGTTTGATACATTATTTTTGCCAAAAGATCCTTTCCCTCTGCCATGCCTGTGTGCTTGACCTGACCACATGTTTCCCACAGTTTTTGTTTTGGTTTCTGTTTCTTAATTCTTTTTTAAAAAAAAAAAATTAAAAAAAAAAAAAAAGAAAGTTGAATTTGTGTTTAATATATATATATAGTTTATCCATCACGCAAAAAGGTCGAATCTTTTTTAGGTTTGCATGTTCCTGGGAGCAGAGTGGCTTAGAAAAGGAGCCCACAAGGGAAGTTGTCGGTATCCCCTTTGCAAATTATTTGCGGCCTTACGTTATTGAGTCACCTCCCAAGTTTGTTGACCCCTTCAATCTTCTTGTTGCTGTTCCTTGCACTTTTCTCCTCCTTAACATTTTATCCTATTTTGGAGTGTTTGAACAATAATATATATATATATATATATATATATATATAACTTCACATACCGCTCTTAAATTTTAATGCCTCTTGACGTGACTTTTCAAAAGTTATAAAATTCTCAATTTCATTCCTTCAAATTTCTAATTTAATGTAATATTCCACATATGTTAGGATTTGACGTTAAATCCTAACAAATAGGATATAGTTTTCTTTCAAATTGGGTTAGAAGAACTTCCTTTAACCCAATTTATAAAAATAATATGTCTATTTTTTTAATAACATGAGATGCACGTGAGTTTTTAATATTATTTATTTCAACTTTATCCCTATTAAATAATATGTGCATTGCACATCTTCAAATGACACATGACATTTTTATAGACTGAGTTGGAGAAAGTTCTTCTAACCCAGTTTGGAAGATGTTGGGAGATAAAACGTTCTTTTATATTTTCTCAATGTAAAACATAATATTTATAAGTGCACTCATAACAGAATAAAACTCTATCATAACGAATGCTATGAAAAATATCAAAATATTCTTAACTTTTCTATATAAAAAATAATAATAATTTGAAATTATGAATAATTTTTGGAATATAAAAGTGATTTGTTTTGTGAAGTTTCCTAAAATGACAAATGTGGCATGTGGTTTATTTTATAGTTTTCCGACTGTTCACATTAGATGGGCCTCATCTATGGGCCAGAGCGTACTCCCAAATGTCTTAGTGGTGGTCAACCATCTTAGGTTTGGACTTTGACATTTGATTTTTCTCTTTCGTAGAAGTCAAGCTTAAACTCATTAGATAATGACAGGTGCGGTTCAATGGCATTGGTAGGCAGCAAGGCATTTGCTTAATGCTCTCTAACTATTTATAGTCGTTGGATAATGTAATTTTTGCGTGTTGTGTGTGTTTCTATTTTTTTATTTGTTTATGTGTCTATGTAAGGGTAAAGGGAGGAAGGATTTGAATTTGTGATTTTCACTTCATAAGATATGGTTCACAGCCGATTGAGTTACTTATTGAGAACTTAAAAGTGATATAATTAAGGTCAAAGTTATTTTTGAGTATTTTGTAAGGGCTTATTTGAGATTATGTTTGATAGACTTAAAAGTGATTTTAACACTCAAAAGATTCATTTAAAGAAAAATGTACTCGCACTTTTAAGAGTCTAAAAAACCTAAAAATGGCCAAAACATACTTCCGGTAAAAACTTTAAAATAAAGCTTTTATTCAAAAACTCTTTTTGACTTGAAAGTTTTATTTTTCAATTTTCTCAAATACAATTACAAACAGACTATAAATATTGTTTTTAATCTTATAATACTAAGATGATATAGTAGTGCCAATAAATTTTTGAATCAGTCTTTATTAAAAAATAAAAATTTAGGAGCTTATTAACAGGCCACAACAACCCAGTTGCATATAAATTTAAGGGGTAATTATCTTTTGCCCCTATGAACTACAGCGCCTTATCACTTTTTCCCCATGAACTACTGACTATGATACTTTGGCTCCATCAAACTATCATTTTATAACACTTTCCTTCATTCTGTTAATCAAAGGGACGGTCAACAGAGAGAGAAATTTTGTTTTTCCATTTTTGCCCCCACTTTAGGAGGGTATAAGTGTCATTTTAGTGATTTGAAGTGGGAGTACAAATGGACAAAAAAATTCTCTTTCCGTTGACCGTTAGTTTTAATCCCTTTGACTAACGAAAATGGAAAAAATGTTATAAGATAGTAGTTTGATAAAATCAAATGTCATAATTGATAGTTCATGAGAAAAGTATCAAGATGCTATAGTTTAAGGAACAGGATCCTGTCCATTTCAAATGAAATGGATAATATCAATTTAGTATAAAATAAAGGGTAGTATTGTCTTAACGTTAAAGTTGAAGAACTAATTTTACAATATTACCCATCATTTACACTAAATGAATATTGTCCATTTCATTTGAAATGGACAGATCTATTCCACAGTTTAAGGGGTAAAAGATAATTACCCTAAATTTAATAAAAGTTGAATATTTTATTCCATTTCAAGAAATGCAATATAGGCCTCAATTATACTTCATTTATTTTGTAGGAACCAGCAAACCTAGAAGTGCAGCAAGTACTTCATTTTTATTTATTTGTATTAAATTTTGATTGTTAATAAATATATTTTTGTTTGGAGGTGGTTTTTAGAATTATTTTATTTTTCTCATGGTAAAAAGAAAATCACTTTTTCAAAGACAAAAGTCACAAAAGGAGGGGTGGGGGTTCTTTTTCCGGGGTTCTTTTTCCCATCCCATCCCCCACTCTTCACGCTGGTTTATGCTGCCTCTAAAAGCCAAAATTCTTTTGTCCTCCTAACCCATTTTACAAAAGAAGATTCTTTTGTCTTAGTCTCTAAAATTAGACCGATATCAAATAAAACCAATTATAAATGCAGAAAAAATATATATTTTAAAAAAATTAGGTATAAAATCCGACATATAAACTTTTATTTCTTTACTTTCTTCTTCTTTGATGTAACTTCATTTTAAACCCCTGAATTATCACACTATTTGAGAAGCCTCCCAAAAAACTTTAAAATATTTCAGTTTAAACTTCTAAATTTTCAATTACAGTTAATTTGAATCCCTCCATCAAATTTAAAACGTTTAAAGTAAAACAATGACGTTTTTACCCTTGACTTTTTTAAAAAAAATTTCAAATTTACCATTAATTTCAAGTTAAAAAAAATAAATAAAAATTATGAATATTTTGGTTTTTTTTATATATTGTCATTAGAAGTTAACAACTAAATCTGATGAGATGATTCAAAGTGACGATAATTGAAAATTTAGAGGTTCAAATTGAGAAATTTTAAAATTTGAAGAGGTTAATTAAATTACATATTAATTTAAGGATTCTAAGTGAAGTTATCCATTATTGTTGCTTTATGGTGTTCACATTCTTTTATTTCTTTATCAAGCTCACATCACAAGCTTCCACTCTTTTTTGTTTTTATTTTTTTTGAACAGCACAAGCTTCCACTCTTTACAAGTAATGCTAAAAGTATTATACTATTATAGCATAGTGGCATTTGCATGACATGTTAGTATAAAAAGTGAGAAATAAAAAGACAAAAAAGAAAAAGAAAAATAATGGATATGTCATGTCATCTTTCAAATCCTTTATATCAATTAGTGTTTGGACGAAGAAATTGAGATTTTATTTTCTTTTATTTTTTTAATTCGGTCTATAAAATTGATATGTATTTTTTAACGTGCAAGAAATATATATATTTTTTAAATACACGTGAGAAGCACATGCTTTATGTGTTCCTAATACGCTCAAAGAACACATAACAATTTTACAAATTGGATTAAAAAAAATCCTCAAATGCTTGGAGTTTACTAGTGAATTAACACAATATACCTAAGAGAGCCTCTACCATGCGGTCCATTTGTAAAAGGGGTCTTTTGCAGCATCCAACCACATAATGACATATTACCAAGTTTATTTTAACAAAATAAGCTCAAAACACTAGATAAACCCAAACAAATAACCAAACTTTCCACCTCTTTTGGCGACAAAACCACTGGCGACACAAGACCCACTGGTGAACTCACCAGCGACAGTGACTTTCTTCATTTCCGGCCAAACCCAACTGGAAAACACTGAAAAACACAAATCCAACCTCAAAAATCGATTATAATGCCTTAAAAATCGATTTTAATGCCCCAAAACTTATTTTTTATTCAAATCTAAAGCCTAGAAAAGATTAACCTTTTTGGGATTTTATCATCATAAAATCGGAGCCATTTTATCACCTTAAAAGTTACCGAAGCCATGTGAAAAACAAAGAAAAAACCAACCCAGACTGGAGCAAACCCATCATAGAAAACCAAAAAATAGACCCACTGGAGCAAGACCCAATGTGCAAACGCAGCAAACCCACGGCCGGCAAGACCTAGCGGTAGGTCTCGGTGGCCAGTCAGATCCAGGCCGGCCGTGGGTCTACAAACCAGCCTAGCCACTGGTTTCTTCCTTCTTCGTAGATGTCCTGTTTTTGGTTTTTTTGACGTCCCCCTGTTTATGTCCTAAAATAAAATCAGCTGTAGCACCCACTAGTTTTGTTTTGTGCAAATTTTGCCCTTTATGTGAGGTGTCATTTTTCTAGTGGGTGTTGCAAAACCCTTTTATTGTAGTCCATCCGTATTAAAGTTAAATCCTATACCTAAACAAATAATAAAAAGTTTTCAATGGGTAGCCCGTAATTCAATCGATTGGACATTATGCTTCATAAAGCGGAAGTCACTAGTTTGAATTTGTCTCTTCTATTTTTTTTCTCCTTGTGTGGGTATGTTAAATAATAATAATTAAAAAAAGGAAATAATTAACAATAACAAGAATAAGAAAAATAAATTTTTTTAAAAAAGAGGTAGGAATTTGGGGACGGTTTAGAAGATGAAGTCAGGCACATGTGTGTCGGATAGGGACTCCTCTCTTTCCTTGATTACAGCTGTATTCACGACCAGTCTCTGTCTTCCTTGGCCTCCATTTCTTCCCTATTATTATTTATTTATTTATTGTTAAAAGAAAAAGAAAAGTAAGAACAATTTCTAATAATAGAATGTATCAGCATCGTCGACCTCTCTGCTGCTGCTTTTTGTCTCGGGATTAAACAAACAATATAAAATAAGAACAAATCCCTTTAATTCCTCCGCCTATTTCGTGACACATAATGCATGACGGGAAGGGGCATTAACATTTCTCTTCACGGATTTTAGTTTATTGGGGTCGTATGGAATTCAATACTCCTTATTGATGATCTCTTGGTTCAACAACTAATCCCTCCCCTCCCATCTGTAATTCTTGTTCTTTAATTCCCACATTCTTACTTCGGAGTTTGAGACACCCGATTCCAAACGCACACTTGTTCGGAGCTACACCCAATTTCTCGAATGGGAAGAATTGGAGCCATGAATTCCACTGGGCATTCATGAGATAAGGTGGGTCTTTTGTTTTTGTTCTACTTTTTCAACTTCCTTCTCTGGGTTTTGTTTGACTTCGGTTGTATCTATTTCTTCTTCGCTTTCTTTGCAATTTCGTTTGTGGGTTACCCACTTCTTAGCTAAACTTGAAGTTTTTAGTTAGTTAGTTTAGTTTTGTTTTGTTTTTGATCTACTTGGGCTGACTCTATGGGTTGGGTCAAAATTGTTGCTTGTAGTGATTTCTTTTATTTCAATTATCTTTTGGGTGAGTTTTGTTGGAGTGTGTTGGTTGCTTACCCATTAACTACACAAAGTTGTTGAATTTTGAAGTACTTAATTATTCTGTTGTGAGTAGTTTGAAGTGAATTTGGTTTCTTACAACCGTAGTTGCTGTTTGCTTTATGAGAAAATGTAGAAAAAGGAAAGTCTGAGGTTATTTGGTATGAGACTTGGATGGATTATACTTTAAGTTCCACTCAACTGATTATAAGTTCATAACTAGATCAAGTTGATTAGTTGGGTTCTTATGTTGTAAGACTCAGAAGTGCAAAATAAAACTCGGAAGTCGAAGAATTTCTTTTTTTTTTTTGCCCTTTCCTTGTTTCCCTGCTTCCCAAAATAGAGTCTAAAATTAAGCAGGGGAGTTTCAGCATGCAATACAATAATTTTTTATTCTGATACCACAAGGAAAATCGATAGAAGACTGCAAAAGAAGACATTTTAGAACAACTTATGGCATGGAAAAATTTGAAAAAGAGGTGAGTTAGTCCAACCCTTCTGAAACAACTCAAAAAAGATGTTTGACCCAGGAATATCTGATTCTGAGCTTGCTTGTATAGCAGTGTATTTGGGTTTCTAACACTGCTTCCCTTCTTTGAGAAACTAGCACCCGTTCTTACTTTTAATAAGAACATCTGGGCTCCATCTGATTTTTTGGAATAATAGAAGGAAGATATATATAAATAAAGAATAGGCTTCGAGATGTTTCTCTTTCTCAAGGAATTGCTAAGCATATTCTTTTCTTCTATCTTATTGTTGCTGAGTAGTAAATAAAATGTAATGACACAGGAATAACGCTAGCCACGTCTGCACACTCACTCCAAAAAGACCAATCAATTTGGAGTTTTCTTATAAGTCACTTATAAAGCTTAGTATTATTTAGTAATGAACTAATGTGGGACTTAGCACCCTTGAGTACCTTTATAATCTACCAACTCTATGCGAGTTATTCATCTTCTCAATCTGGGATTAGAGTGTTGCAATTTCCCCTCCTTAAATTCTTGACATCCTCATCTTCTCAATACTATTTGTAATGACTCAAAGAAAGCATTAGTTACATTTGCACTATCTCTCTAAAAGGACCAATCAATTTTGAGCTTCCTTAGAATCGAAGCGTAGTCTCACCTAAAAAGGAACCAATGTGGAACTTAGCACCCATGAGTACCTTTATAATCTACCAACTCTATGTGAATTATTCATCATTCCAATTGAGGTGCTACACAAAAGGTTTGATGTGAAAGCAAGATCTTGCTCACATTAGCATCTTCCATGCTTTGGTGTGTAAGCCAAACAGAAGCTACCTTTGGAATGAACAACTTGAATTCAATGATTTAGACATTTTGACTAAATAATGTACAATTTTTCTGTTCCATTCAGTGCAAAGAAATACCGCTGGTCTGCTAACTACTGGTGACAAACTCCCAGAAATGATTTGGCTTTCTGATATTGCAGATCAACGATGGATTATGGAGTTGTGTAGCTTCACAAAGTTAAACCCTTGTATTCTATACCCTTTGTGGGTGCTAAGTTTGGGATCTTCCTTTCATTGTGTTAAAACTTCTCCTTTCTTAGACTTGTCTGATTTGGGAATCCTCCTCATTAGTTTACCTAAAATTAAAAATGCAATCTTCTACCAGTGAATGCTAGTTCTTCCTTCTTGATTGGAATTTAGATTATGTGATTTGAAATCATTACGCAAGTATACAATCCCTGATTCAATGTGCGTCATCAACGGAGATCTTATCTATTGTAGTGGAAAAATTAAAAGTATGAAGCAAAGCAGCTAATGGATCTTACCATGAAAAAAAATACTTTGACAGTAGCAGTAATGATGATTTTTATTATAATATGTTTATCAGATGCAGAAATCAAATAACATAGGGGTAGGTGGACTGCACTGCAGATACCAAGCAGCAATCGAGTGCTAATTTTTTTTTTATTTAATAAAATTCCTTGAAGTATATCCTTTTGGAAGTAAAGAAATGCTCCAAAACATGTAGGTTCAACAACACACATAACATAGTTTTCGCCTCAACAAGTTACTGATGACTGCTCAATAACTTTACAATTAGGCTACTTTAACTCCTTTTATCTTTCTGCGTCCTATTTATCTTATGCTTCTTCCAACTTCTAATGAAAGTTCTAGTCATTTCTGTTCAAAACCAAGCTGGGAAGTTGCTGCTCTGTATCCAATTACTGGTGTAACTATTTAGAAATCCTAGTTCAGGATAGACTTCTAGAAAATATAAAATGAGATAAAAACCTTTGAAATCTTTTATTCATGGATGTGAACTCTACTTGGATGGGAAAATTTTAATATTTAACACTTATGAGGCTTTTTGTAATTGGATCTCGTTGACTCTATGTTTTGGTGTATTATTGCAGTAGAGAAATTGGATCGAGAGACTCAGACATAAGCCTCTACAATAAATTCCAGTGTTCTTATCTTGATGATGCTACTTGCAATTTTTTTAGCTGCAGAAAGTAGCAATTAGCATGAGTTGACAGACTGTTGTAAATGGTCCGGAAATTCCAAATTAATTTGAACAAAACTCATGTCAATGTGTGGACTTTCCGGTAAGTAAAAAATTTATGTATGGATATGCGAATATATTTTAATACACAAATGGTGTAACCTGTTTCTCCTTTTAGCCCAAAGTGTAATCTGTATTGAATGAACTTTCCACATGTTGATAGTTTGGGAAAAAGACTTCTAACCTTTTATTCTTTAACAGCTTGTCACTATTTTATCTTTTGCTTTAGTTGCTAACCTTCAAATTCTGATGGATCCTCTTCCCATCTCTGCTTTTAGATAAGCTTTTATAAATGTTTGTTTCTTGTTTCTTACATGCTGAAAAGATGATTACATTATTAAATCCTTTCTTGAAATAGAACCAAAGGAATAGGAAAATTGAAGCCACTAACAAGAACTCCTGATGCTTTTGATGTCAACGTAATCAAAAGTATCAGTTTTTATTTATTTTTTATTTTTTATCTCCACCTGATTGTGACTTAACTCCTGATGCTACAGGGTTCTTCAGCTATTGAAGAATACACATAAAATGGCAAAAGATTTGTGACCATAATGGATCCTCAGGCTTTTATTAGGTTGTCAATAGGCTCACTGCGACTGAGGATTCCTGGAACAGCTTTGAACTCGGTGAGTTCTAGAATTCAGGCACTCTCTTCTCCATGTTCATGTGAAATTCGTCTTCGAGGTTTTCCTGTGCAGACGACGTCAGTCCCTTTAGTAACCTCTTCTCAAGCTACGCCTGATTCTCCCAGTATTGCCTCAAGCTTTTATCTTGAAGAATCCGATTTGAAGGCATTGTTGGCACCTGGCTGTTTCTATAGCACTCATGCATGTTTAGAGATTGTTGTTTTTACGGGGAGGAAGGGATCCCATTGCGGCGTAGGCACCAAGAGGCATCAGATTGGGACATTTAAGCTGGAGGTTGGTCCCGAATGGGGTGAAGGGAAGCCAGTAATTCTTTTCAATGGTTGGATAGGTATTGGCAAAAACAAGCAGGAGAGTGGAAAACCAGGAGCAGAGCTTCATTTGAGAGTTAAACTGGACCCTGATCCAAGATATATTTTCCAGTTTGAAGAGGTCACTAGATTGAGTCCTCAAATCGTTCAGCTTCAAGGCTCCATTAAGCAGCCTATCTTCAGTTGCAAGTTTAGTCGAGACAGGTGATATGACTTAAGTGATCTTCTATTTCCATTGATTGTCTAAAACCTTCAAAAAGCTGCAACCTGCTTCATTTTTTTTTGTTTGACAAATTTGGTTGGCACTTAAAAGCTTAATCAGGATCATGTAATCCAGAAAGAACAGAAAAGAAATTAACTACTTGCTATTGATATCTTGACAAGAATTTAATGTTATTTAATTTGTTCACTGTTTTGCAGGCTTTAGATTCTTTTAGGATGGGTAAGCTTCCTGATTGGGGTAGTTTTGGCTATAGCAGTTAAGGAGCTAATCCTCACACTGTTATGGTAGACAGATTTTGGGTGACATGCAATATTTGAGTAAAAGCTACATGAAACTTTTCTGCATTATAATATATTTGGAAAGAGAAATCCTTGGTGTTTCTTGATGCTCTATTTAACTGCCAACAAGTTTTACAAGAAGAAATGTAACCTTCACTTTGTTATAGTACTATACTAACCTTTCCAACCCCTCCCCCACCTCCTCCCCCACCCCCAAAAAAAGGTACAGGAGCCTTTTGCTTTCTGTGTAAGAATATTGTGTGTGAAAAGGGCTTTTGTACTATTTTCTTGTTTCTGTTTCTCTGTTAGTCTTGTAATTTAGTAGGATGAACTGCTATCTCCAATTGTTTTTTTGACAGTTAATGAATTGACAGGGTACCTCAGGTAGATCCATTGAGCGCTTACTGGTCAGGTTCTGCTGATGGTTCTGACCTAGAGATGGAGAGAAGAGAGAGGAAGGGGTGGAAGGTGAAGATACATGATCTCTCTGGTTCTGCTGTTGCAGCAGCCTTCATAACAACTCCATTTGTGCCATCAACAGGTTGTGATTGGGTGGCCAGGTCCAACCCAGGAGCTTGGTTGATTGTTCGACCTGATGTTTGCAGGGCTGAGAGCTGGCAGCCATGGGGAAAGCTTGAGGCATGGCGTGAACGTGGCATCAGAGATTCTGTCTGCTGCCGATTTCGCCTTCTTTCTGAAGGCCAAGAGGGAGGGGAGCTTCTCATGTCAGAGATATTTATCAATGCTGAAAAGGGAGGCGAGTTTTTCATAGACAGTGACAGACAAATGCGAGCAGCAGCAGCAAGTCCGATACCAAGCCCGCAAAGCAGTGGAGACTTTGCAGCATTGGGTCCTGTTGTTGGAGGTTTTGTCATGAGCTGTAGAGTGCAAGGGGAAGGGAAGAGTAGCAAGCCATTGGTACAGCTGGCCATGCGACACATAACATGTGTGGAGGATGCTGCCATCTTTATGGCACTAGCAGCAGCTGTTGATCTCAGCATTGAGGCTTGTCGGCCCTTCCGTAGGAAGATCAAGAGAGGGACCCGTCATTCTGTATGAAGTATGTAGCAAAATTTGTTGTGATTTGTTTCCGTGAATATAGAATAGCTCTACTTTTTCTCTGATTGCTGTGATCTTTGGCATTTTGTACAGGACTCCCTGTTTAGATATTTTACTTGCAAAAATTGTTGGCCTCAAGTATAGCAGTTACAGCCTGCAAGAGAGCAATCCCCCTGGCATGACTTGGGGGAGGGTAGTTTCTTTGGAAAAGCAAGTTTCAGTGAATCCCAAAAGGGTGTTTCAGTAGAATTAGTGGAACTTAGTTGCTCATGTTTCCGCAAGAGGGTTTCCGGAACTTTTGTAATTATTGTCAAGGCTGAAAATAACAGATTGGCAAACTCATTAAGTGTTTAATCCATTGGGAAACAGGCTAGTAGTTGACTTGCTGTAAGTATTGTAATTTAAGTCGAAACCTGTTTGCCACTGCTCTTTCCAAAACATTGAATACATTTTCTCTCCACCCTCTTGCAATATGAACAGAAATCACTAAAACAAGCATGTTGGGGTGGCTTGTGGTTCGCTCAGATGTGGTTTGCCCTAATTTCCTATGGGGTATGACTCGCGTGTTTTGACCTAATAACACCCTCTCATCTCAAGCGAAGGGTAGAATGTGCCAAAGCTGATGACCTGGGTAGCCATTGTGAGTGAAATTCATAAAAATGCCGTTCAGTAGCTAGGCCTGCTTGTTTGGGTGGAAAATATTTTATGTCAACAAAATATTTTTCAGAAGAGTAAAGCTATATCATACTCTCATTTCATCCTCATTTCTAAGCTTCGAGAAAGAGTGAGATGTTGAAGAGGGGCTACGGATAGGAGTTCAGGTCACAATTACCTGGTCGGAGATGTAGGAGAGCAGTAAAAAATAGTTTACGTGGATGAAGCAGAAACCATTACGCCTCATGAAGGTTTTTTTTTTTTTTGGTCAACTGAATATTTTCAAATTGACCAATATTTTATGTTTGGAAACGCACACTTCTAAGAAAAATATTTTTCAAAACATATTATACACCGAAACAAACAAGAAAAGACATGCAGTGCTTGTTACCTGGATTGCACTTAGATAATTCGGAGTTCTTTTCAATTATACTAATCCAATGGTTTGAAGTCTCAACCCCAATTCCTGACCAAACATAAGAACCATTCTCCTAGCACCAGTTAAGGAAGCCACGACGACCAACCGAGAGACAGGAAGCCCCCCATGTTTTGAGAACTTCAAACCAAAAGGGAGAACATGAGACATTATCTTCATAGAATATGGTGAATTATTAGAGGAGCATAGCTTCTACACAGTATATTGACGTCAAAATTAAAATCAAACAAAATAATCTGTGCTCGTCTTTGTTTGCCCATTTGTTTCCTTTGCTGGGGGACCAAAGGAAAAAAAAATGATTCACATAAAATAAGACACAAGGTGCCAAATAGAAACAAAAACTAGCAAGAAAATATTCTATACATGCAGTAGTTTTAAGTTTTTGTGACACCAACACAAGACGAGAGACAATACGGCTTCCAGAAAAGGAAGGTTCCAAAGCCCATCAAAATGCACTCCCTCCATGCCAACTGGCTGTAAATGGGAAAAACAAACTCAAAAATCCATTAAACACTGTTAAGGAAAGCTCTCCATCACTAAGCTTCAGTTGTTTGAAACAACTCTTCAACCTCCTTTATAGTGCTTTGTGCTTCCTCAATTTCTGGGCCTTCCTTTTGGTTTGACTCCTCCAGCTCAGCCTGAAATTGAATATCATACTCAGACAGCAGAATGTATTCATAAAACTCAACTGCTCTGTTGATTAATGTTTCATTGAAATGAATCCCCATAGATGGAAAGATATTTATGCTTGGAGCTAAACACTGTACTACATAACATATACACCAAATACTAGCATAACAAGCAGGGGGTGTCAAGACATGGCATGAAAATATATCTGCTCTTTTTGTTCCCTATTGCACTTGAAAAGTTGTATTTCGGTTGGCAATAACTGCTACTTGAACTCAATATGTGCTTCTTGCATCTAAATTATATCAGCAAACTTCTCAGTCTCTCACAAAGTGAGGTGCCAGAAACAAAAAGTGGAAAATACATGTCATGTATCTAATTATAAATAAGGGCAATGCACAAGTTTTTTCAAATTTGAGCAATGATCCCTCTTATCCAGAAAAATTGTTGCAACGCATCCACTATCCAAATTACTATCAGAAATACGAAAAATAATAAATCTCTCTCTCTCTCTCCCTCATGGGCTTATATCTCGACTTTCATCACCCATCAAAAGATCCAACACCACACCCACCAATTTCAGGTTTCAGATTTATAATGAGGACACGAACGCCAAAACATTTAACAGGTTGAGAGAAAACTGGGCCGTGCACTACACACACACACACCTCTTAGTTGTTATTGTGGTTGAATTAGACCAGTTTCTTCAAATAGAGAGAGAAAAAGAAAAAAGAAAACTGAATGGCAAGCACAACAACAACTGAGAAGGGAGGAGCTTTGTAAGAGATTGTCAAGCTCCTATTGGTGATAAAATATAAAGTAAATAAAATAGGCACAACAATATTTCTAGAGAAAAGGGAGAAAGATACGGCCTTCATTTTCATCATTAATTTATTATCACATTTAATTAACTGCTCTGGTAAACCTTATAAATCTTTGCCTCTCTAAGTTAACAAGTTAAAAAACCTAGCCCTAGCAGGCTGGGGGTATTAAAGTTACTGACATTGGGATGGAAGCGCAACCATTGAAGGAAGCTCTACCAAAAGGTGGTATTCCATCACAGTCACGTTGAGTGTATCTTCATTAATTAGTGAATGGGCAGGTCTATGGCCGTAGACGTCACCATGGTCGCAAGGACCACGCAACCCAAGTATACGGGGCGTAAAAGTGTACATGAGCCCTATTATGAGAAAACTAGTTATAAACATATATATTTACATGTTCTAAAGAATAGGAGGCCGGAATGTGGGGCTAGGAAATCTATGGGGGGGCATAGTCATGAATGCATTTCTTCACCTTACATAGTGCAGTAGCACAAGGAAAACCTTTTTTTTTTTTTTTTGGATAAGTAGCACAAGGAAAACTTTTATTAACGACCTAGGGAAAAGTACTAGTTACATCTATGCTCTAACCTTAAAAGAACTAGTCAATTTGGAGCTTTACTATAATCACTAATAAAGCTCAGTTTTACCTAGTAAGTAAACAATATGGGACTTAGTACTCATTACTCTCTTCATAAACCATCCACTTTATGTAGCCTACTCATCTTTCCAGACCAGGGTGTTATATTCAACCTTTTTTTTTTTTGGACATGTCCGCATAAGAGGGGGGAGGGAGATTTGAATTGTTGACCTCTGCTTCATTAGGAGTGGTTCCAACCGATTGACCTACTTCTTGGGGACTATATTCAACCCATTTAAGTGTGCTACAAGTTACAACCGCGTAACTGAAGGGTTGCCCAAAATAAGTAGTCTAACGGTAATATTCGATTGGAAGCATAATTTTCATATAAGTCTTGCCTTAGTCCCATACCATCAAAGCTATGAAGACTGTATAAATAGAGACTCATAGAAGAAGACTTTAACCTGCTACAGCTAAAACATGATTGATCACAAAGAATCACAACCTAGAACCCAACCCTTTAAGCATGTTGAAACCCCCAAACTATAAGGGCGGGCAGAGTCAATAATTTACTTATACAGTCCTATTGCAGTACCTAGTAAGCCATAGAGAACATTAATTAATATCATTAGTTTTGATAAGTAATGGTTAGTATCATTCTTTTCTAAGCTCATGTTTTGAAGTATCTACAATATGCTATCATCAAACTGAATAAACCTTTAACCAGCCTGTGCCAAAACATAAGCTAATTGCCTAGAACACAGCACACAAGGTGCTCACAACCGGAGTGCAGCTTACTTATGTGTGCCACAACCTGCAGCTAGAAGGGTGCGGAAGAGTCACACACACATGTGCATGTGCACGACCAGAGTGCAGCCTATTTATGTGTGCCAAAACCCACAGCTAGAAGAGTGGGGAAGAGTCAGTACTCTAATTATCCAGTCTGATAATTAAAATCACAATTTTATACCACTGTCCTATAAGCCCCGAGTTCTGAAAGCTATAGAGTAAGATTTATGCAAGGGAGAATTTGCAGCAGCTAAATAATAATACAGCAGTTAGAACAGCAGGGAAGGCACACAAAAATAATGAAACAATACCAAAGTTCCTTTCAGGTCAGATAATGAAGCCTCCAGGCGCTTGCGACAATCAGGTACCATCATCCTTGACTCAGCCAGCACATTCTCCTGTTCAAACACATAACAAAAAGAGAGCTTCTAAATAGGATATTAGAGGAAGATATTAGAATATGAATAAATACTTATTCCTTCAACCAAATAGGCAATGAAGTTTTCCACTAATGAAATTACCTGTTGCTTAAGGTCATAAGGGTCAGCTCCTTTCTCCTTCATGTCTGCTGTTTTTGCAGCTTCTCTCTCAATCTCTTTCTCATATGAATGCAATTCTTTAACAATACGTTTGCAAGTTCCTGTCTTGATTTTCAGATTTCTTAAGGTCGCCATTGGAACCTATCAGAAGGAAGAATTTTAACCATGGGTTTGCACATTCCATCAAACTTTTTGATATAGGTAATCGCAAATTTATTAAAAAGTGCAAAGGTGCAACCCAAGCACACAAGAATTATATAAGAGATACACCTAACCAGAAGAAGAAAAAATAAATTTTAAAAAGTAAAAACCATGAAAGCTAGAAATATTAAAGTCAATGGCAGCCGTCCAGTGATAATAAAAAAAAAAAAAAAGCCTCAATTCCACCACTGTCCACTCATGTTCTTCAAAACTGAGATATAGGCAAGGGCCACTTGAGATGTCATTCACATCACTAAAGACAACCATTGCACACGACCAAATTTATTGTACACACAAAAGTGAGGCTCCTAAACAAATGTATGGTTCGTTTGTTTGCTACCACATCATTAACTTGAAAGATTCCTCATATTTTGTACTCTCTCTCTCAATCCTTTTCTTGAACAAGGTATTTTCTTTTATTAACTCATTAACTATCCCAGAATATCTGGACTTTCGAAAATAAAAGCATTCATCCATTCAATGTCATATATTAAACTTAAATTAGAACCCACCTACCTTTTCTTGACCCACATAAGGGCATTTTAAGGACAAAATCATTACATCGTCATTGCAAAATCTGACAAATTATTCCTAAATTTTAGACCTCAACCAACCCACTTGTGGGTACAAATGTTTTCACAATTTATACATAGTGAGTTTTCTTGCATTTTGAAGCAAACGAACCCCAAATGAAGAAAAGGCAATGTGAATATGTAAGTCTTATGTTTTGCTGTAAGGAAAAATTCAAGCAAACCGGTCTGTTTCTTTGCACCCAAAAATAAAGAGCAAAGCTGCATACATAAATACATTTCATTACCCACTCTACGTTTCTAACTCTAGTTTCGGATAATAAATCCAGATGATTTTATAAGGGCTAAATCTAATGGAGTTCATCAGTAAACTATATTTTTATCGTTCTCGTCCACATTTTCGCAGTACGATCGAAATATGTGCAAGAGTGGATGGTTATTTTTCTGATTCTCTGCACCTTCTCTTCCCCAATAATCCATCTTGTCAACCAGCTCGGATCTTGGGTAAAGCATTTACATGAGGAAGGGATGATTCCAAGATCCCCAACCCTTCCAGCAAAAAAGCAGTAGAAATCAAAGAATCAAGCACAACCCATTGATCCTTCCCTCAGTTTCACCCAAAACCCACTTCTCAGGACCCGTCATAATTTGATTTATCAACACCACGGCACCTCCCCAAATGGGTGTAGAATCCTTGGTTTACGAAATGATCAGAAACTAGCGGTGTTCGAAGCTAAGAAAGAAAGAAAATACAGAGGACAAAATTTCATGCTATCACGGTATCACCATCGGTGTTCGAAGAATTGCTCAGTTGAAGAGTATGGCATACAGAGCGAGAGAGAGATAGAGATTGATACCTGGAGGTAGTAGTGGTAGCGCCGCGAACCGAGTGAAGGCGGAGGAGTGACTGAGACACTTTTTTAAGCACAAAAGATTGTCTGAAGAGTTAAACCAAGATGGGAAGAATTGGCATGTGGCGCATGCCGTGGGGATGCACAGATCGTTGGATCTAGCTTACATGCTGCTATTATGATAAAAGTATGAATGCCGTTACAAAATTGAATGATAAAAATTTAATTAAAATAATTGAAGGATTTAATTATTCAAAAAAAAAAAGGGTTAAAGAGTTATGATCTGTTATAATAAATATTAATTTTTTTCTCATCCATTATTTTATTTATTTATTAATATTTATTATGATAAATCTAAACCCTTCAATTACTATAATTATTTATTACGATAAATTTTCACGATTAGTAATTAGCATTCATGTGGCCATTTCATGATATTTTTATAGATGAGATTGTCAAAGAGTCATGATTACCGATTATTATCTATCTTTCTTTCTTTCTTTTTTAAAAAGGATATCTCAAGATTTCATTAACATGAGAAAAAATCTTTCTAAGCAAGAACAACATCGATGATTATCCTTCATCTACACCTGATCTAAAAAGAGAGAAATGGCCAATTTTGTTAATCTTCATTCGCATTTCGTTTGACATGTCCCACCGACCAAGATTGGAAGCTATTTAGAAAGACTTTCGTATCGCTCAAACCTGTCCATATCTGCTCCAACAGCTCACATCTCCTCGCAAAGCAAGAACAATTTCCAGCACATCTACCTCCATGATGATATTTTGGTAACCCATATCTCAACAGAAGACCACCACATCCAAGCCACAGTTAGGTCAAGAGATATATGGTTTAGTAGAGCATATCGAAGCCATCACTCTCCGTTCATCATCTCTGGCTAGCATTCCGACTCTCCATCATCTTTTTATTTTTGTCCACCGTAGTCTGTAGTGTCCCAGATTACTTGCAATGTTCCTCTTAATGCTTTAATTTTTGCAATATCCTCCCAATCTACCATTATGGTTGCAAATAATAAGATTGTTAATTTAAGCAAAATTAATATAAAAAGAAAAAGTATAACCAATAAGAAATGTGTAAAATTATATGGTTATCTTTATTTGTCGGTGCCCTCCAACTCCACTACTTCCAAGAAATCCTCGTATGTACTATGTAGAATCCAAATCATCACAAGTCTAACAAAAATTCAATAAAATCAACTCTAAAATCATATATATATATATATATATATATATATATATGAGAGAGAGAGAGAGAGAGCCTAGGTTTGTGGCAATCTAAAAAATAATAAATAAAAAAAGGTTCTTGCCTTAACGACAAAAGTTCATTTACCGTGTTGCAACTAGCAATACTAGTATAACTCTGGCTAAACCAGGTCAAAAACTACCGGGGATAGGTTAACATTCAGTATCACTACAAAAATATTTTCCTTCTGTATGAAATAATAGGATTTATAAGCATAAAGATTTAACAATATTGTATCAAAATCATATAACCTGGTAGATGCAGCAACAAAAATAAATTAATGTTATCGTCACAAAAGACCTAAACAAATACTTATGGTGCTATGCTACACCAATCCAATGCCTCGTGTCCTGAAAAGAGCCCCTGTAAGATGCCTTTGGAAATCCTTTCCCTATGCAGATCAGTACACGTATGAACACATATATATACCAAGTTATCCGAAGCTTTCACCTCCTTTTCCAAGCCACGACTTATGAATGTTTTCTTTCCCACTTCCCTTCCCGTCTACCATCCCGTTCTCTCCGCTCGACTCCCTGCCTAGACTTGCTCCCTCTGGATCCATGCCTTTGAGCAGAACCAAACCCACCAGACTGTCCGTCAAATGCTGACACCAAGTCTGGATCCCCTATGCTACCCGTGTCACCTGAGTCCTTGCTTCCATCTGGATTATCTTCATAACTGCTAGCACACTCATCTGGACGATCACGTGACTGTAAAATAGTAGGCAGCTGGCCTGAAAATTGCCGGGAACCAGACAGAACAACAGTTGGTATGGCTCCCATGGATGTACTAGTGGTAGACGTTTCAGGCTGCAGGCTTCCACTATTTGCTCTTGTGCTCCCTTCATTACCCGATCTTCCATTTTCCCTCTCACGAAACCGTTCCCGAGGTCGACTGCAAACAAAGTGTGGCAGTAAGAAATTTATGCACAATTAGACTAGCAGCAAGAAATTTACTGTAAAATTGTTTAAAAGAGCAAGAACTAGGGGTTGTTTAGAGATAAACATGTTCCATCTGACAAACAGCCCCTAATACTGAATCGACAGGAAACAGGAGAATAATCAAGTTCATATGTCCTAGTTAGCATGATAGTAGGCCATGATAGAAACAAGAATTTTGACATAGAATGCATATCAAACATAGTTCAAACTAGTTCTAGCTATAAATCCTAATAAGGTACTAAAGCAGATCTAATGTGGTTAGTTTTGTAAGAAACTCATTTATTGATAAATCTATTGCATCCACATGCATAAAATACTTTATAACAATTAACAACTCTTTACTACTTAATTCCACTAAGTTGCAGGGCCTTAAAAATCCTCAAACTACTAAAAAAAAAAATTCATCCGGATTTTTGTATATATACAGAACTGCTGAATAGGATTACGAAATAATATGCGATTTTGACTCAAGACATAAATAGATCACCTGCTATGACTGGAGGAAGAAAAATCTCGTCGTCGTAGTCCTGATTCAGCCAGCTCCAGTTCACGCTGAAGTTCTCGCTACATACAAATGTACTTTCGGATTTAGTTGTTCCAAAAGACCAGAGACCAATAAGACGGTAACTTTCAGCTAAAGACACCAAAGACTAGGAAACTTTTATTTTTTAACATAAAGATTTTAGCAAAATTGAAGGGTGGAATCACATTTTGCCACCCCTAACTATCCAACAACCAACAGCATCTCTTCCAACTTAGGGCAGGTGGAGGCCATTTTTTCCTGATAGCCTATTTAGGGCAGGTGGCAATCACATGAGATATGTTTACTTTACTTAGTCACGTGACTTTCACTGGTTTTATTTGTCTCCATTCTCCATATTATACTGCTACTTCTTTGGATGATATAATGACCTATATAATATAGGCTGCTTTATTTTTGTACACTATAAATAATATTGCAATAGCAAAAAGAAAAAGAAAGGAGGACAAAAGGAAACATGAAAAAGGAAATTATGGGTACCAGTCCTTGTGCAAGTCTAATCCAACCCCAATAGATAACCATTGATATATATATATACACACACACAATACTAAAAGTAAGACTTAACAATATAGTCAGAAAAAGAATTGATCACAATTAGAAGGATATAAGAAAACCCACAATATATTAACTCCAGTAGATTCACAGAATTTCTTGCTGCCTCTACTGTTAGGGACTAGAAAGGTGCGCCTCACCCCACCCAAAAGTGGAAAAAAATAAATAAAGAAAGAGAAAAAGGAAAAGGAGATATCTATTACCCATATAATATAAGAAACCATCTCAAGCGCTTAGTTAGGACCAAAAGTTCATTTAGGCCAAGGACCTCAGTGCCAACCAGCATATTATGGCAGGAGACCGACAAACTCACGAAAAAGCACAGCAAAGTTTATGGAAAATCAATATATTCAGATTGAGTGGGGAAGGTTTCTTACCTGTGTTTGCCTCTCCTTCTCCATATCAAGATTGTGGCGCAGCTCCTTGGTTTTAACACGCTCCAGTTCCAGCAGTCGCTGCCTTTCAATCTCCTTTTCCACTTCAGCTGCCCTCTCTCTGACAAGTATAAATGCAAACTAACTGTTAGATGCAAACCCCTCAACTTCGTATCCATCACAAAACTATTGCAATTAAGAACATAAGATGAGCCACTGATAAGAGTTAAACCTATCAAGTTCTTGCAGAAGTTCTGCTTCACGTAACGCTGCATCTTCTAAATATTTCTGACGGTCATGTCTCAGCATAAGTTTCTTTTGTCTGCGGGTTGCTATATCCTCTCGCAGTTTAGTTTTCTCTCTAAAAAAGCAATACTGATTGAAATTAAATTTATAATCTAAACAATGCCTACAAAGTAAAATGGATTCATGCTGGGATTTCACATTCGTAAGATCGATTCTCGTACTTCATGAAATTTAGCTTCTTCTTTTTCAAGAAATAAATATGAATAAAAGATGGGCTCCACAAGCAGTAGTTTGTTAAAACTTGACATGGCATCCCATTTATTTATGAACCGAGTAAAAATAATAATAAAAGAACTCTATGTCCAATTTGGCCGAATGTGCAATGTTTACATCCTACCTGTCTCAGTGTTACTAGAATCTCCAGCATGCTTTACAATCTTAATAAAACCTTATTCTACTTTAGCAAAGAAAAGACCTACCAACAGAGCCATTCTTGGCAGTGTTGAACATCATATCTTGTACAATGATGAATTAGTATCAAAGATTTATGAGATTAAAATATTTGATATATTCTTTGGATAAGTAATGTCATATCATAAATAAGGCATAGAGAGGTGCAACCTTAGTAAACAGAGAGTATATAAGAGAACTCCTAATATGAAGAAAAAGAATAACATGAAGTCAAAAAATCTGCAAAATTATAACCAAATAAGCAACGATGTGCCGATATCCAAATATGTAACGTGTTCATCACAGTTTTCCGCAACTCTGTTATCGATGTCTATATGTCGTCAAAATGCTGAACATTTCTTATATGCCAAAGACACCACATTAAGCACATTGGAACCAGCCTCAATACTTCCTTTACGGTACCGCACAAAGTCGGACCGCCCTAACTGTTCAACAAATCAATGAACTATCTCGGCATAACCCACTCTACACCAAACAATTTAAGAATACAACTCCATAGTTCTCTCATGAATTCACAATGAAGCAATATGTGATCAATGGACTTCCCATTCTTCTTACACAAGCAACACCACTCAACCACCACAACATTCCTCTTTCTCAAATTATCAAGTGTCAAAATTTTCTGTAAAGCATTTGTCCACACAAAAAATGCCATCCACGGAGGAGGCTTTACTCTCCAGATACTCCTCCATGGAAAAGGACTATCCTGCCTAACTAGCACTGTATAGAACAACTTCACTTCAAACTGACCCCTTTTGGAAGAGCTTGAACCTAATCCTCTTCTCCATGTCTTAACTGGACAGAGTGGGTTATGGCAAGATGAATCGTTGATTTGTTGCACAGATGGGGCGGTTCGATTGAGTTAAGGAAGTATGGAGGCTGGCTCAGTTGTGTTTAATCTGGTGTCTTTGGTGTGAGAGGACTGCTTGGCACTTTAAAGACGTAGGGACATCAGTGATAGAGTTGCAGAAGCTTATGCTTAACATACTACGTATATGGATCACAGCACATCATAGCTTGATTGTTTCTACTTTTGCATATTTTTGGAATTTATGTTCTTCTACTTCTTCTTATTAGGGGTTCTCTTATATACTCTCTGTGTACTAGGGTTGTGCCACTCTATGCTTTATTAATGATATAAAATTACTTATCAAAAATGAGCTTCTGTATTTTCTTCTATCAATTTACAATGATTTTCATGTGTTGGAAAGTGCAGCAGAAAGTGAAATTGGTACATACAGGGAACGAATGCAATCCTTGATTTGATGAAGGCGTGTATCATCTTTCATAGGAGCTGGAAAATAAAAAGTTGCACAGTAGATAAAAGGAGGAAAAAGATTGATTAGCATAACAGGAACAATCTTTTAAGCAGCCAATTACATGTAAATGACAATGCAACAGTCAGAAATGGTTACAGGCTAGACAAGGAATCTGATGCCCATCTTTGAAATCTTCTTGTAGTGAATGTTCTTTTTGAAGGACGTCCAACTCTATTTCAGCCTCCTCTAGTTCCTACAACATATTTAAATTATAAACTGACCACACAGAAGCTTAGAAGCAATAAACAGAACCAGCAGTCACCCAGGCTTACCATAACCTCTTGGTCAATTTTCTGGAGAAGATATCAAAGTATGACTGAACAGAAGTCAGATTTGCAAGAACCTGTTACAAATCCAATGATAATAAAATTAGCAACATGAAAAGGATAAGCAACAACTTATATGGCTGCAAGACAGTGCAAAATAAGCCTATGGCAAATGGCAAGAAACAAAAATTCCAGGTGTTTAACCACAATAGGTAGAAAGAGCCATAAAACAAAGGATAAGATCTCAATCTAATACCACTTACATTCGTTGCAAACGCTTTACTACTAGGAAACAGAAACATAGTTCCCTTTCTTCCTTTTTAGAAATATTTAAAAATGATTTTATATAGGAGCTTAAAAGGGAAATGTAGCCTTAATTACAATTTGAGTTCCTAGTTCCAACTTGTTTGCATTGGTAAAGCAAGAGACAAAGGTGCTCTTGCAATGACTCAACATCAGATAGCTTTTGCTCAAGCCTTAGGGGATTCGTGGAGAGATCTACAAAGCATGCAAACAGATACGGGATATGAGAAAGGATTCACAAAAGAGAGACTCGGTATCTCTGGCCCTCGCAATCCATTGATATAAAAGAAAATATAATATTCTAGAATATGGACACCTCGTAGGGACACCCCATAGGCTTCAAGAATAGAAACATTTCATTGGGACACCTCATAGTGACACCTTATAGGAACAACTCATGGAAACCCCTGTACAGACGCCTGGTCCTTCCCCTTTCTATTAGAATATTACCTTCATTCTCTAACACTCTCCCTCAAGTCAGAGATATATATTATATAAGTCGAGCTTGGAAGAAATTAACTCTAACGAACTATGACAAGACTTTTAAACACATCAGCAAGTTAGTCTTCAGACTGAAAAACCACCGAACTGGGCAAAAAATGAACAGAACCGACTGAAATACCACAAAACCGGCTGAAAAACAAATTGAATTGGACAGCAAACCACTGAACTAGTCTAAAACAAACTGAAACGGCCGTAAACCACCAAAGCATCAACATACGATCTCCTTCCTAATATTGCCCCTTCCCCACCAAAGCATCAACATACGATCTCCTTCCTTGATCCACCATCAAATCCTTCTTCATAAGCACTAAAGTAACCCTCAATCCCTTCGACGTAGAATGAGTGAATGTTACAATCACATATAAATGGTAAATAACCTAATAAGGAAAATATCAGCCTAATATAGAAATCCTATATTCTAATAATGGATACATGCATAGACGTACATATCTGTGGCACTCAGAAATCCTATTGGGGTCACCTAAAACACAAGGCAATGCTCTAGGATACACATCCAGACATCACCTTAAACCTGACTCATTTGTAAGCATAGATATGTGCCATTCACTTAAAAGTAAACAGTACTGCCAATAATATCAAACACCAGTAAAGAACTTAGAGAAGCCAACTGCATTGGAAAAATGAAATTCCTCACTGTCCTACAACTGCCATTTACAAGATTGTTTTTTTTTTTGATAAGTCAGAAGAATATATTAAAAGTGCAAAGGGTTGCAACCCTTAGCACACAAGGAGTATACAAAGGGGGACTAGGGGGAGGGGGAGAAAAGAGAGAGAAAATCAGAAAAACTAATCACCCGCCGGGCCAACCAGCCCACTGTCCAGGAGAAAAGAGTAAAAAGAAAAAAGTGGAGAAGTTCCTCAATAGACCTCGAGGAGTCCTCGAAACATCTATTGTTTCGCTCACTCCAAAAAAAAAGAAAAAAGATTGCTTGAATGCAAACAGAACAATAGTGACATTAATAATTTCAGTATTGACAACTGAAATTCTAAACACGCTCTTTTGTAATGTATCTTACCTGAAGAATTGATTCACGGGTACTCCTGAAATCTGGGTCGGATTGTCTTGAAGGACTTGAGGATAGCACTTCTTTCAAGACCTTACATGTAAAATGTTGCATAGTGAACCATTAAAATGTTAACAAACAATAAATTGTATCTTTTCATTTTACTGGAGAAAACCAGTCCAGTCCCAAAAAAGGGGAAATAATTTTTTATTTTTTATACATAACCAATTTATTTGTTTTTTTAACAATCAAAAGAACAAAATCCAAGTACACAAGAAATATACAAGAGAAACACCTGATCAGAAAAAAGAAATAACACACAAAATTCAGATATACCACGCTGTAGCTCAATTGCATACAGCCATGCGCACACACACAATTCCCCTAAGAAATTCAGATATACTATTCTGTAGCTCAGTTGCATACCACAACTTTGGCCTCATCCCACCACATACCTCTTTAGCTTCATCCCCTTCATTTCTCAATCTACACAAGACTTGGCAAGCTTTTTTCTCCAGATCCCCAAGCCTACTATCTGCAAAACACAAAATTAAACAAAACAAAAATCACTCAGAAGCATGCCCTCTACGTTTCCATAAAAATGTTGTCTATACCAAATTACACTCAAATATGATAAAATGGACCATACCACTTTTTGAACACCCTAAAGTCTCAATATTTCTCCATACATTATGAGGAATCAAAGAAATATCTTCAGCCGAAGAATACAGACAAGCACCAGCAATAAGTGCTAATGAAAGTTGTAGTAATGGGCCCTCACACGTAGGATGCGCAAGCTTTCCCAAACCATAAACACTATCAGCTCCTGCAAGAAGCGATTGTAACTGGTGACACTCAGCAAAGGGATATAATCTACGAGAAGTGCCAGAGCATATGTCCGTAAAGGTAATGATGTGTCAGATGATGCCAGCACAGCCACCCAATCCCATGTACTAGAAACCAGATGAGATAGAATAGAATCAGGAACAGTAATAGCTGAGCTAGGTGAAACTAAATTGTTGCCAATCATAGAAGACTGTATAGCTGTTCCTCCATTCACATCTTGGCCAACAAGTTTTCTCAAGTGGTGAAGCGCAACAAATCGTTGCTCGGGTTCAGGATGACCCAGCATTGAACAGAACAAATCAATCAAAGGAGCCACACTTTCAGGAAGAGTATGAACACCTCTTTCAAGTAAAACTGACAACCATTTATCAGTCTGCAAGCGCCATGAAATTTTTGGTGCACTACAAGAAATGTTTTTGATCGCAGAACAAATAGGACCAATCACATTATCTAGTGAAAAACAGTGGGGCGCTCTGAGTAGACAATCAAGTATAACAGAAGCAACTTCCCAGCAACTGTTTGCTTGGAGCATCATTATGATTTCAGCAAGTCCTTCAAGACCAATCCTCCAATGAATTAGGAACTGGTCAACTGACTTAGATGGTGAAGGATTTTCACTGTCATCCTCTTCAGCATTATGGACTGCTTGTGCAATCAAAGATAAGCACCTCGAGTACATAAAACACTGTGCCAAATCAATAGTCAACTTCTTAGCCAGTTGTTGGTGAAGATTCCAACAGAGCTCAACAGTAGGGTTAAGCTTGGCAATGAGAGCCTCTAAGTCTTTAGAAAAATCGGCTATTTCCTCTGTTGATAAATGATAAACCTTTGCATTCACAATACCAGCATCAGAGTTGTTATTTTCTAACTTCTCAGAAGCCATGGTTGGAGATGAGCTATGGCAGACATCACCAAGAAACCATGAATGTGATTCCAAGCTATTACCAGAGAGTACACTACTGCTCACATCAGAAAGTGGGGGAAACTGAAGTGGGATAGCACCAAAGACCCTTAAAGTTTGAACTAACAGCGCTTTGCAACTTTCAATTACACACTGGAATGCAGATAAATAGTCATGGAAAGAAGTTGTTGGTTCAAATGCAGTAAAATCAGCCCAAAAGACTAAGGATTGCAACATTTCCCTTTTGCGTTGAATGGACAAGTCACAAAAGACAGAAGCCAAAATACAAATTGTCAATGCTCGGCTGTACACTTTTTCTGCAGGGCTATTTTGACTCTCATTCTTCAGTCTGATATTATCAAAAAGCTCATCAAAGCATAATGACTCGAAATTAATGCATGAATCATCAACCAACAGTCTTTCCTCATCAGACACTTTATGTAAAGAATATGAAATAATTGGCTTCAAAAGATGCAGTACAGAATAGAGAAATGACACATCACAGTATGCCGCTCTACAAAGTGATACCAGAACCTGCACCACTCTAGGTATCTCAGGCACCATTGCTTCCATGTGCTCAATTACAATGGCCTCGAGTATATAAAGGATGACTGCTTTGGCATTCTTTGCAACAAAACCTTTCCAATTATCAGAACCATTTTGAGAAGCAATCTCATCCCTGTGAGGAAATGGCCAGGAACACAACTCAGAAAACCAACACAAGATATCAGGCACCAAACTGGAAGAAAGAGAACTCAACTGCAACCCAACTGCCTCCAAAATTATCTCCCCAAACTCTTCAAACTGTTTTTTCATCTTAGGAAAAAACTTACTGAGATCAGGATAGATAACACGGAAAGATTGATCCCCATCCTGTTCATCAGTGAATCCATTTCCAACTGAAGAAACATTTTTGCCCACTGACTCTTCAGTCTTCATATCTTCATGCTTTCGATTGACAACATTATCTACTATGGCTAGATCATCCGCATATATTGACAGTAAATATGTCAGATGAGACAGATCTGAAGCAAGGAAAAGATGGTCTTTCATATACTGTTTAGCATTACGAGATACTGCCATCCAACCAAGAAACCTGACCAGAGGGAACGCAGATCTAGAAAATGTCAATATTCTCTGCATCCAGGCCGAAGGTGGAACTAAATTTCCATAATGAATACCATTGTTAATATTGATAGCTAAATCTGTCCCTTCCTCACCACCACTAGAAGCATTCACCAATTTTTGAAGCAGTATCCACCGTCGCTGTATCCCATGTATTTTCTCAGGCTCCAAGTGCAAATTGCCTTCTTTAAACTGATAATAAAAAGATGTTAGCATCCCATTCAAGTACTCAGCAGATTCTAATATAATATCAATCACATGTTCAGGAGCACAGTATAGCTTAGTGGCTGAATGGCACAAAAACACAAGACTTTGCATAAGAATTTCATGCATTGAATGTTGCTTTCTCCGCAAGCGTTGAATCAGAAAACTGCACAACAGGGCTTGATTTTGCCGAACCAAGGTGATAGCATCGGCAGATTGCATATCAAGGGGAGACAACTTGACGACTTCCTCATCAAATCCTTCAGCAGAGTAGGGACACTGTTCCCCACCTGACACTTTTTCCTGATACTTCTTATCTAATTCGGCAGCCTCAAGCAGTATTTGAAGAACAATTTTGTCTCTTTTCTTTTCAAGATGAGATATTGTTTTTAGATCACTTTTACTCTTTTCAGAAACCCTTCTCAGCTCTGAAATGTCATGATTTTGGGGAATTCTAGAGCTGCTAATGTTCATCTGATCCATAAATTTTGGACTGGCTTTAAAAGACAACATAAAAAAGGGATTCACATAGCACTCTGCTGCTAAGAGCAAAGCATCTATAGCAGCGTCATGACCTTCAATGGTAATCTCACTTTGAGAGTGCAGATCTAAAGCCAAATGTCGAAACTCAGAAGCTCTTAGTTCACAATCTCGATAATTAATTAGTTGAAAATAATCTGCTTGCAAGTTGAAGTATTCGGCAGTAAAACCAGCATCTAATACTAGGTCAATATGATACTGGTGAGTAACGTTTTTCTCAGCCCCCTGTTTTGGTTCTGAGCTGACATCCCCATGGTTAGAAACAGAGCTATTTTCATCTTGACCACTAGTAATATTTGTCAGTGCTGTGCTCCGAAGTTCTGGAGTGGCAAAAAATAGACTGACATCTTCAGAAACATCAAACTTCACAGCTGTATCAGAAATATCTGTCTTTCCATCATAGTCATCTTGGCTATTTGATTTTGAACAACCTCCTCCTTGGCGAGGGACAGATGGAAGAGATAAACCGTTTGAAGATTCAGGCTCGAGTGGTTTCGATATAGGATACTTGCGAAGATCAATTTCAGGAGGTAACTGCATGTGAGGTTCCAATATTGAGAGAAGTACACTGCATGAAGAATTTTTCATTTATTACCAACCAAACAAAAACTCAATACTCTCTAATGAAACTTGCATTATGCTAGACAATAATAGTAAACAACAAAGTGATAGATCCACAGCAGAAATAACTAGAGACAAGCACTTATTAGTCACAGTGGCTTTATTTACACAACCATCTCGGCTCTTAATTTAGTTGGATAGTATAATAGAAGAAAAGGAGGTAAAGTAGAGAAAATAAAAGATAGCTTATGAGAAAGTGAGACCCAGAAAAGTAGAGTTCTCCTGGTAATGTATTATTTGCATTAGTATCTCATGGTGCAAGTACATAAATGCCTTCTCAATATAACTGGGGCAAAGATATCTCGCATGCTTAGCTTGCTTAAGATTGTAAGATATCATGCATGCTCAGCTTGCTTAAGATTGTGGAAAGGCATTACTCGAAACTCCCTTTGTCAGAATATCTGCAAGTTGTTTTCTTGTCTCACTTATGGTGTAAAGATTAATCATGCATGCAATTTTTCCTAAATAAAATGCCTGTCAATCTCAACATGCTTAGTTTGGTCATGTTGGACTGTATTGTGAGCAATATGAGTTGTTGCTTTATTATGACAATACAGTCTTCTCATGAAATCTTTAGAGTCATACCAGAGTTCTTTCAACAATATTTTCAACCATGATATTTCACGTACTCCATGGCTATAGCTCTAAATTCTACTTCTACATATGACCTGGCAACCACCAACTGCTTTTTTCTGTGCGCCAAGTAATCCAATTACCTCCCACAAAAGTACAATATCCTAAAGTGAACCGTGCATCCACAATTGATCCAACCCAATCGACATCTGTGTAAGCTTCTATCTTTTTTTAATAAGTAATTGAAGTTTTATAAAAGGCGTAAAGTGCCCCTACATACACAGGAAATATACAAAGGAAACACCAAACTAAAACGAGCAAACCCTTCCCCCCCCCCCCCCCCCCCTTCTCCCCCCTGCAGAAACAACCAAGAAAGATCCCCACGAAAGCCACCTGAAGCGCTAGAAGACGTGAGCATTGCTTTTCCACATCTAGAAGACACGCCTTTGGCATTATAATTAATGGAGCACTTCAAATTTTTTAGCTCCCTGTTGCCTTTAAAATTAGAGGACACCAATGCTTCACATTGATGGTCCTCAAAAGAGCCAAAGTCTGCTGTTCACGACCCCCACAAGAGATCCCCACAATAAGACAGATCTCCTTAACACAATGCATAGCCCAATCTTCAGAGGGATAGATACATAGAAGGGAAACCTCACCATCACCACCCCCACCCATAGACACAGACCCAGAGTTGTCGCATGTTCTGAGACAAAACCATGTCTAAAAACAGCCCAGAAGACACGCTGGTGGGAGCAATAACAACACCCACCATAGAGGACGGCAGGATCAAAGAAGGCTCCCCAATCTCAAACACCAGCCTTGGCAAGGGCTATGGAAGGCCACCAGCATCAGCTGACCAGATCACAAGCAAGTTCTGGGATACGGGCTAATGAAAAGACGGCTTGTGAGAAACTAAGACCAGAAAATTAGTATTTTCCTCCTGGTATTGTATTATTTATATCAAAAGAGAGATAATAAGTTTTTTTTTTGATAAGTATCAAAAGAGAGATAATAGAGAAAAGAAAAGACAGCTTGTGAGAAAGTGAGACCAGAAAAGTATTCTCCTACTGATACTGTATTATTTATATCAATGTTTCATGCTGCAAGTATATAAATGCCCTCACATAATATAATAACATAAAGGGATAATTTCACTAACCTCCCTCAAACTTTAGTCACTTTTGCAAACACCCCTCTAACATTCAAAAACTCTCACTTACCCCCCTTGAACTTTCAAAAATTCTCACTTACCCCCATCCGTACAAATTAGGGCACAATTTTTTTAAAAAAGACCAAAATACCCCTGTTTTTTATTTTTAAAAAAATCTTGAAGTTGGAATTTTATACAAAAGTCACCGTTTAAAATTCACTATTTAAAATGTCAACTTCCAAAATGTTTTTTTTTTTTTAAAAATGAAAAAAGGGGTATTTTGGTCTTTTTTTTTTAATTTTGTGCCCTAATTTGTACGGATGGGGGTAAGTGAGAATTTTTGAAAGTTCAAGGGGGTAAGTGAGAGTTTTTGAATATTAGGGGGGTGTTTGCAAAAATGACTAAAGTTTGAGGGGGATTAGTGAAATTATCCCTAACATAAAACATATGTAGCTCAACAATAAATTTAGGATATCCTATACCAATGCATCATCATTTTTTTTTTTTTTTTTAGAACATTTAGAGACAATATTTAGATCACCTGTAAATAATGTTATAATTATCATAATCTGGATCCAGATCCTCAAAAGCTCTTAAAAAAACTCATCAAGAAAGATTTTTTTTTATCAATTACCAATTAAGCATAAAAGAAAAGAACTGTCTGATGAACCTTTTTTTTTTTATTATTATTTTTAAACTGAAAGCCTATAGAAACCAAAAGACAATTAGTAATATTTTAGGAAAAGGCAGGATAAAATATGTATATGATGCTAGTGGAGAATCTGCTCTTCATAAGGAGCATATACCATTCCCAATTTAGCAAGTGAGGTTTGAATTAATAATTCAAAAGTTCTTTATATACAGTAACCTTCCCCTCTCTTTTCCCTATAATCTCTTAGGAAAGATTGCAATGTTTTTGTTTAGAAAGGTTCAAATCTCCTATGGATTTGCCATACCAAAATATTCATAGAAGAAAAGATTCCAGCCTAAGTATGATAAAGGCATGTATTACCTAGGAGCAACTGAGCCACGCCTCCATTCAGATTCTAAAGAAGGAAGAACAGCTGGCTTTCTTACTGCAGTACGGATGACATTGAGGGCAGTAATACAGGTCTGTCCCTGATTTTCTGGAAAAGTGAAAGATAGATCTCCAAAAGCTATTGGGCTCTTCGGTGTGGCTATGGCAGGATCCAGAAAAGGATCCAGCATTTCAACAAGAAAGAGAATTCTGTGCTTAACTTCCTGAAAAAAGCATGGTAAAGACATTAACAGAAACATTTTGACACTTAGAAACAAGCTAAATTTATAAATCTCTTAACCAAGTATACTCACTACATAGGAGGCATTTAGCTTTTAATTCTACAAAAAGCCAACAATTCTAGGGGCCTCATTCTTGGCACAGCTAAACCCAACCAGACACGGATAGGTTCTTTGCCCAAACATTTGGTTTAGATGCAGTTATATCAAGGCACTACAGACCAAAATTATTTAGTTTTTTTTTTTTTTTTTGATAAGTAATCATTGCGGGGGTTGACAGAAAACACAAAGCATGAGACAATACCTTATACTTTCCTAGCACATCATCCATGTGACCGGAGAGAGCCAGAACAATGCACTTTAAGGCAGCCCGAGCACGACTCAGGGAATGGCGAGCACTCTAACATATGTATTAAAAGAACAATAAGACAAAAGTTTACCATAAATCTGAGCAATCAAAGAAAGAGGCAGCTGCCAGCAAGTACAATATGATATAAGTACCAATGAATGCGCTCCACGTGATCTAGCACAAGCACATACAAGAACAAACAGATAGCTGATTTTTATATTTACACTTTCTTAATTACTTTAGTGTTATTGTGAACATATGAGTGAGATACCAATGACTATCATCATAGAGTTATATTCTACTATCCAGCATAAGAACATAATGAACTTCTTTCCAAGCAGCAAAGATGCTCCTACAAGGAAGCCATATATGTATCATATTTGTGTCCAACAACGAAACTTCTTGGATACTCCTGATAGATAATGGCACTTGCTAAATGTGTTGAATTTGCACAAACATATCCAGTACTTCTTGGTCCTTCCTAAAAATTCATCAAAATCTTATGATACAACTCTCCTAAAAGTAAAGAGCAAGAATATAATGATAAGGATATATAAATGAAGGTTTTATGGCATTCAACCCTTATAAGGTGAACTAGCCCTTTTTAGTTTGTGTATAACCAAGGGAGGTATGTGTCATTATATCTCTGAAGTTGCAACTTAGGGTTCTCAATAATTTAACAAATTTAATATTGCATAAATGCACCCTGTACCCTTATCTTTTTTCCTGTTTTCCTTCTTTTTTTAATTTCAAGATTTGTCATAACAGCAAACTTGCATCATCTCATGCCAACATCAAAAATCATCCATCATCCAAATTCATATATGCATTCATGCTGGACAGCTTTTGGGGAATAGATGTTACATTTTATTTTGTTAGGAATGTTAACATCATCAATGATTAGTGGATGAGATAATACCTTATACTTTCCTAGCACATCATCCATGATGTGCTAGGAAAGTACATGGTAATCGTTCAATAAAGGAGGTGTGGAGAATAGCCCCATTGTGTCTAATGTGGACTATTTAGAGAGAGAGGAATACATGTTGTTTTGAAGATCAAGAAAAGACGATGGATGAGCTCAAAAAAATGTTTATCAAGATGCTTTCCATTGGGCAGGAGATTTTAAACATTTCTCAATTTTCTACTATGCCTCAATTTGTAGCTTTTAGTTCTTCTTTTCACCTTTAGTGGAGCTTTTCTTTGTATACATATTGTGTACTACGATTGCACCCCTTTGCGCTTTTCAATAAATCAACTATTTACCAAATATATATATATAAATCCAGAAAAGATTACTTAAGGACCCGATCCCCACACCACAGCCCATGCCAAAATCTAATCTTGGAGCTATCTCCCATCTCAATCCATATGACTAGAACCCCCCAACCCCTCCTGATATTTGTCTATAACCCCACCCCATACAACCCAAGAATCTCATTAGAACACTTACTCCACGAGCTGCCATATTTAGAATCCACCATAGCTCTCCAACAAACTCTCTCTCATGCATATAGTGCCATAGCCATTTTCCCAAAAGAGTACGATTGAACATCAGCAAGTTCCGGACCTTCAACCCACCCTCAAAAATCAGAGAACAATTCTTGGACCAGCTTAATAAGTGAAATTTGAACTCTTCACCTAGTCCACCCCATAAAAAATATCATTGCAGTTTCTCCATGTGGTTTGCAACACCAGCAAGGAGAGAAAAAAGAGACATGAAATACATAGGAAAATTGGAAATGGTGCTCTTGATTAAGGTAACACTACACCACTCTTAGACAAGTACACTTTTGAACTAGCCAACCGACACTCTATCTTCTCAATAACACCATCTAAATAGACTTGGCCTTACAAGAGGCTTCCAATAGAAGACCAAGATACTTAAAAGATAGTTAGATATATGACATTTAACATATCTGCCTTTTTTCTGGATTCATATTAGGGAATCAGATGTCAGAATTCATCCAAGGCTTCATACAAAAAGAAAAAAGTAGAATTTCACCAAAACTCTTCCTGTTAACTTAGTTTTTGAGTAGCTGCTGTGACATGAAAAGAAACTATCATTTCCATAAAAAATGATCAATACTAGACAGATAAGATAGGAAGCAAGAACTCCATTCACCATAATTTTTAAAATTTGAATCATAAATATATCTTGGGTTTTGACCTTCAGGCAAATGACACAACTATTCTCTACTCACCTTACAAAAATTTAGATGATATTCAAGATCAAACATTACGTAGTATTTGGCTCACACACAAACCAATAAACACACCTGGATTGTACCCAAAAGATCCTCTAGAAGCTCCACAGCCAGATCAACCTGTAAAAAAATCAGCCTCAAAGCCAAGATAAACAAAAATGAAAAAAAAAAAAAAAAGAAGAAGAAGAAGTGAAAAAAAGAAGGTACAAACAAAAGAGTAAACCAACTGTGCACTACCAATTGCACAGCACGAAACTCAAACAAAAAATAGCCTCAGACGAACCTTTGCAATCACCTGAGCCATCCAAGGTGCAAGTGCACTAGCACACAGATCAATCAGAACACATGCAGCCTTTGCCTGTAGAAGGGTTGACGTTAAAGCAGTTTGTTTCTTTGTGAGCAGACAAGGAAGCCAATAGCCTTAGAATTACATATTAAAGGGTTTATGCTTAAAAGAGAGGGTTATGTACTTATTCCTTTCCGTTGTCCAACTAGGTTATATACTTAATCCAGTAACTTTGAATTGTTCCTCATTTGAATGTATTGAATCAACCAAAGTAGTTGTTTCCAAAGTGAATTGAAAAAATATATATACTTTTAGAAAATAACATTTTAAAAGCAAACAAAGTATCAATTTAGATTGGTGAAATAGATGCTATAATATGATATAGTTTATAATTTTGTATTAATGTATTTACTGTAAAAATTGTGATTCTTGCACAGTTAACATTTGTGGATACACATTGATGGTGGAAAACGCACATTATAAACTAAACAAGCAGAAGTTCAGCATGTGTGCATGAGCACAATACGTGGGGTGAAGAGAAGGGGCGCCAGGGGAGGGGAGAATATGATAATGATTAAAGAAGTGTCATTGTAATGAATAATAGTGTAGTAATTATATTATTTTTATTATTATTATTGATAAGTAATGTAGTATATCAAAAAGCGTGAAGCGCCTTCAAGTACACAAGAAAGTATACCTAAGTAACCAAACAAGAGCCCAAAAAACACACCCTAAAACCCAGAGAAGACCCAACCCAAACTGCCCAAAAAGAGCCATAGCCAACAAAAACCCAAAAAACAAGGCAGAAATAAGACATCCTGCCTTTGACCCTACTAGAGCCACAAGGGGAATTCTCAGAGGGTGAATAATAATATAGGTAAGCAGCTGAATAAAAGCAAGAACCTGCTGGCTTTTGTGGCAGATACTCTGGCAGTTGAGGAGGAAGGCTATTTCGAAGGGGTGCTAGGTGCAATGGAACTAGCCCCCACCTTGGGTTTAGCTGTTGGGGATGTCGAGAAAAAACTCTTTGAGACTTTTTTCTGTCATTGAATCGAATAGAAACCGTGATCCGGGGGTCTCTGTCTCCAATTGTAAGGGGAAGAGGGAGCTTAAAACTTTAGAATGCTCCATTAATTTTGAGACTAGGAGTTGTGGTTGGGCAATATGGGTTGGGTCTTCTCTGGGTTTTAGGGTGTGTTTTCTAGGGTCTTGTTTGGTTACCTAGGTATACTTTCTTGTGTACTTGGAAGCGCTTTGTGCTTTTTGATATATACAACATTACTTTAAAAAAATGTTTATAATGATGTCTTATTATTATACAACATTTATTCCAATCAACATTTATTTCAATCTTATTATTATACAACTTTTTTATATATACAACATTTCTGAGATGTCTTATTATTATTATTACATTATAATGATGAATATCCCTCACCTTTATTCCAATCAAATCCATAGTAAGAAACCAACAACAAAAAGTAAGCAAACCTAACGCATTAAACCATGACTACATTAATATTCTGATGTTAAAAATTCGGAAGAGATCATGGAACAATCAGTGGATTCTCTTTTTTTTTCCCCCTCTTTTCAGTTATATACTTCTTTGAGCAATGCAAGAATAAGTCAAATTCACTTATTCAATATTATTTCTTTATTCATTGATGGTCTATACGACACAAATTAGGAAAAAAAGGCTACGCATTATATGTTATAAAAATTAAAAAAATAAATAAAAAGAATAAAATGCTACTGGATAATTATAATGAACAGAGTGACGAACATGTGATGGTGAAAATGATGATAAATAGCCAGCACAGGCATGAAGTAGTGGACGGTATAATGATGATGCTGATGTAGACACAATCTGCAATTTATAGCAGCCATGTGAGTGGAATACGAATTTAAAAACAAAATCATTGCACAAATAAATAAATCGAATGAAAAAAAAAAACCCTTAACATCATATGTGACCTGAGATAGGGCTTGCTGCACAATAGGCTGCTTCCATTGAGAAAAACTTTCATCAACAACATCAAAAGGACTGCTCATAGTAGGACGAAGTGCTATATATCGCCAAAAAAAAGTACACGTCAAATATTTATCAAGATATATGGGTCTCTATGACCATGATATTCATGAAAATGACTTATCCAAAAAAAAAATAATATTCATGAAAATGCTGGATAATTTTCTGCTATGAAGATAAAGATAATTTAAAAACTTCTGTCACAGGATACTTGACCTGGTAGCAATGCTTGTACAAGTGGTAATGCAGACCAGAAGTCAGAAGAGAACTCTGCCAATTTGCTGCAAAGGAGAGGCTGCAAACAATACAAAGTTATCACGTTGATAAATCACGGCGCCAGCAAACAAAAAAGACATTGCAAAATACAACAGGTGCTTAAGGAGTTTTATGTCCCTATTACAGTAATCAACCTGTGACGCACAAGCATAAAGAACATGTAAAATCCCTTCTTCCACCGCCCCTAAATCTAAAATGTTAAGACAGCTGGTATCCCAGTGATCATCAGGAACACAAAATTCTTCTCCAAACAAGTTTGAGTAATCAATTATAGGAACTGGATTAGATAATTCAGATTTTGAGGTCTCATCCGGATTAGAGGTTACTTCCTTGGGAGAAGTTGATGCTTCTTGCAATATAACTGGCTCTATCAACTTCTGCAGAATTCTGGAAGCCTGAAATAAAGGGCATTTAGATTACCAGATTAGCATCAAAAGGTTGACAACTGACCACCAAAGTATAAAAGGCAGATACAGCTAAATTACCATTCTGCAAACAGTTCCCAGATCAGAGTCTTTATATGCCTTCCTTAGCAGCATGAAAATTGAATCTGGACGAAACACAATTGAACTGGATGTGGAGAAGACAAAAGGTGACACACTGCGTGACCTTCGAGGCTGCAGGCAAAAGTAGTTTATAATTTTAAAAGCAAAAGGGCATATAAACAAGAAAGAACTTTTTCGTTACACAGGGAAAAAGTACTTTTCTGAAAGCACAAAACACAATATTTGCTTTCAAGCAGAAAAAATAAAAAAATAAAAAATATTTCTTTTAAAGCAAGAACTAATATCAAAAGCTTAATAATCTAACTCAACTAAACCTGGATCCCAGCTTATTGGGATTGACTACATGAATCTTCCTCCAAACTAATGGCTATATAATCAAACTATTTTTTTCTTCTTTCCCATTTTGATTGTTGTAGCTATGATTTGTTAGTAAGTTTCAGGCAATATTTGCCAGAGTTAACGAACATAATTTTGCATTTATAGATTGCAGCAAAAACCAGAAATGAAAACATTGAACCAAACACAACCTTAAATAATGCTGGATAAACAGTAATCTCAAAATTGAAAATGTATGTAAATAACACCTAGTGTCAGAAGCAAAACCATGTACATGTTTATCTCACTTCTTTAAAAAAGTAAAAATTAAAAAAATTGAAAAAGAAGAGAGTTTACAAAAAACTAAAACCTTTACTCAGAAAAATATAGAAGATAAAATGACATATGTTTCAGATATTAAACTAACCCTAGCTAACCATGTCGAGCATGGATGATAAAACCAGTGCTGATGGAACAAATTGTAGAGAGCCATGGATAATTCTTTAAAAAATAAAATTTGAGATTCAGTTATTTAAACAACCTAGGGTATGTCTGATAATGGTTATGAAAAGTGTTTTTTGGTTTTGGTTTGAAAAAATGTTTTTATGTAACATAAATGCGAGAAGTGTTTTTTAGTGAGGAATAAGTATATTTTGGTAAAGTCCACATTTGAGAACATGTTTTCTGTGGAGTCCACCAAAGAAATTTTTTGTTGTGTTTTCAAGGAAATGAATACTAAACATGCTTATTTTGAAAAAACAATATCAATGTAGAGCTGACTTCTTTAAAACAAAAGAAAAAATGAAAAATAATTTACTCCTTCGGTTTTTAAATCCAACTTTTAATTCCTTAGTCCTTCTATCCAAAACTACTTAGGTGGTGTTACCGGGATTAATGCCACGTAAGCAATTTTTCCACGTCACATGCCAAGTGTTAAAAAGATTATTTTATTAGAAATACTAAGAACAAATGGGGGAGGGGTGACGAAGCCACCTCTCTACCCCTACAAGAGGGGGTCCCCAGCAGAGGGCTAGCTTGAATGGCCACCCCCAGCCGAGGGGCTTCGCGCAGCCACCCCTAACAGAGAGGTGGCTCCAACACCACTATTGTGGGGTTGCCTACGTAGCCACCCTAGGAACCCATTTTGTCAATGGGGCTGCCCATGCGACATGTGGGCGAAAGGGTGGAGTAGTGACAGATTCCTTGTCTTTCTCTTCTTTTTTTTGGATTTGATAATTTTAATAAATAAAAAATGTAGCAAAACTGTTTATGTAGCAGTAATCCAGATAGAAGTGGCCACACAGCCCCCCTTCTCCTACCGTTGGAGGTGGTCATGCAGTCACCTCTCTCTAATCTTTTTTCATTTTTTTTAAGTAATAAGTTAGCTCCTACACTTGAAAGATTATGCACTTTTTTTTTTTTGATAAATCAGAATTTTATTAAAAAGCAAAGAAAAGCAACCCTTAGTGGGGTATACAAAGGGAATTAAGGGGAGAGGGAGAAAAGGGAAAGAAAATCAGAAAAACTAAACACCCTCGGGGCCAGCCATCCCACAGCCATCCCACTTGTTTTCTCAAAATATTCCTTCAGGGTGAGAAAGGTTTACTAAAAAGTGTTATGTCTTTTGAATCGTTTGTTAATAGTTTTGAGAAAAGTGTGTTTTTGGTTTTGATACAGAAAAGGGTTTTCAAAATTGTTGCCAATGTGGCCATAGTTTTCCTCAGATTTTAATGCCTTAAAATTAGAGCAAAAAATATTATTTCTTTTTAATAAAGAACAAAAGCAAAAAGTAACAAATGATATTCTACCAAGATATGCAGACCAGGGCCCCCCTCTCAAGCACATGGGATTCTGGGGGCAAGGGTGAGGGCAAGAGTTGGGGCAGGGGTGGGGGCAAGGCAGGAAGCTATTTTGTGGGTGCATTGAAATATTAAGCTGCATGTCAAATGAAATAGGAACCAAGAATGAGTGAGAGAGAACAAAAGCTACCTCAAAGTTAGAGGAAACAGTTAACGCAGATGACACATGACCATTCTTAGAACCTTCAGAGTCTGTGAGATTGCTAATAGACTTTCCAGTTGCTCTGCAATATCAACCCAATATATTGGCCTTAAAAATTGTTTGCATACGCCTGAGAACACATAATATGCCATCACAAAAAAAAGGTGCAGATCGAATAAAATCAATACCACAAACCCTACAATGCCAGTGGAAAGTGATTGAGACTGAACACCAAGGGAAATTGATTGAGAACAAAGTCAAAGTTAGGCTATGAATAAAATACCTCACCAACAAAGAAAGTATAGAAATATAAAACAATTCAAAAGGAAGGAGGACACAAGGCCACTCGGAGCCCAATTTTCTAGAGTATTTCATCAATTCAAGTTCTGGGTGAACAGACAAGACAGGGGAATAACATTCCGAAGGGTTCGAGGATGATGGCAATCCCCCACCGATTTTTGCTGTAGTTCAGTGACCAAAAAATTTAAGCCAAAGAAATCATGAACCTTTTTTGCGCATTGTCCATTAGTAATTCAGTGTCAAGCAAGCATCTTTCCTGCCAACTTTAAGTAGAATATATGGCAAGATAATTTTTCCTCTTTGCTGTGTAAGGATAGATACTCAACAAAGGAAAATTTCTCGAGTGGCAAAAGCAATGAATCCAAGAAAGTGGACAACAAATGCAATGGAAGGCTCATCCACCCAACTGCTAAATAAAAAGAATTGGAGGCTTTTCTCACAACCTACAAAAGAGGTCTAGCCATAACTTTACCATTTTGATTGAATCAGCTCGTAGGAGCTATGGAATTACAATTAATAGAGCCTCCAACCATAAGCTTTAATAGTAACAAAACTAGAGATGTTCATGTGCTGGCTTCATAGCAGAAAGGCAAATACAATGAGCTATTGGCTTAGTAGATCCCAAGAAATCACAGCTTATGGGTTAAGCTTTTAGGTTTTAGTGAATAGTTTTTCTCAGTTTCTTATTCTTTTCTTCTTTTTTTATAAGTAATAACCAGTTTTATTAAAAGCGAAAGGCGCCCCTAAGTACACAGGAAGTATACAAAAGGATCACCTAACTAGAAAGGGAAAAACGAGCAAGAAAGTCATCATAACTAATAGACACAAGGGACAAATGTGCTACTGTCCAAAGATACAAAGTATGAAAACACAAGGAAAGAATGTCTTCGAAAGACCTCTCCAAGTCCTCAAAGCACCTATTGTTCCTTTTCTTCCATAAGCACCAAAATAGACAAGTAGGCAGCATTTTCCAAACCACAACACTCCTCGTCCTCCCCGAAGACCACCAGCAGGCTAGCAAATCAACAACCCGTCTAGGCATCACCCAGGCCAACCCAAAACGACTAAACATGGCATCCTACAAAGTAGAGGCAATCTCACAATGTAAAAGGAGATGATCCACCGTCTCCTTGCTTTTCTTGCACATGCAACATCTGTTTTCATAATCACTTGCCTCTTCCTAAGATTATCCAAGGTCAGAATTTTGTCCAGCCCCGCCGACCAAACAAAAAAGGCCGCTTTTGGAGGGGCTTGCGTCCACCACACACTTTTCCAAGGAAATCTCCTCTCTACAACACTACCCAAGGAATGAAATAGTGCCTTGACCTTGAAAAGACCCCTCTTGGAGGAAATCCACCACAATTTATCTTCACCTCCTTGCCTATCTCTAACTAAATGCAACACCTGAAAAACAGACGCAAAAACATCCAACTCCCAATCATGTGCCTCTCTAATGAAACTCACATTCCACTGAATAGAGCCCCCCAACACCTCCATATTATCCGCAATAGAGGCATACTTTACACAAGCAATACCAAATAAACCTGGAAAAGCTACCTCGAGCACCATATCTCCACACCACAAATCATGCCAAAAGCTTATCCTAGTCCCATCCCCAACCACCAATCTAGTAAAGCTTTTGAACATCTCCCACCCTTTCCTAATATTCTTATTCTTTTCTCTCCTTCTAACTAGGCGCTCTCTTTTTTATATTCCATGTGTAATAGGGTTGCACCCTTGTGCGCTTTTGATATATAAAACATTACTTATAAAAAAATAAAAAATAAAAGCTTTCAGGTTAGGTTGGGACCAAATCTGGCCCTCTCCTGGTATTTCAACTTCAAATTCCAACTCCTAATGGTTTTTTTTGTCAGAAGTATGATTACAAAGCATGCATCTCGAACACCAGTTTGAAAAAATCAGAGGATGCCTATCTAATTTTCTACTGGAACAGGCTAAAGAATGAAATGTATTCTAATTGTTGAAGACAACAAAGTTATAAACTTTTCATGCTCATAAATTTCTAAGTTGTATCATGCCTGGAATGCTCTATCTGGATCAAAAGTGCATGATATCAGGTCTCCATCTAAAATTACAGCTTTCAATTCTGTGTCCCTATCATAAAGGCATCAACCGCACACTAAGTGAATGATCCACTAATTAAATTTGAAATATTCTGTCACCAGAACATAAGCCAGCCACTTTATAAAGGGAAGAACTACTTTTATTTTCTGTGAAATTCTAAGAGCAATTCTATTCACATATTGTATGATTCTAAGAGCTTTTGTAAGAAATAGTTTTACTATGTAACTACTAGTTTTCAACAGCATTACATAAGACACATCTCTATTTTTAAGATTTAGCCGGGAAAAAGCAGTTAAAGTAGGATAAATGCTCTACCTCTTTTTTTTTTTCTTTTCTTTTCTTTAGAAGACAGCCGGAGAATGAAGCCCATTACTCACACTGGCGCTGGGGCGGGGATGAACACGGGCCTGGGCCTAGTAGACAGACCGGTCATAAGCCCGGATGCATCTGGAGGGCCTTGTGGGGAGAAGCATAGGGCCGATGAGGACCGGGGCTTGGTGGGTGGGCCGATTGTAGGATCGGTTTCGTCTGGGCCATCTGACGAGTGCGTGGGTCTTTTAGGAGCCGGCGAGATCATGTCCGGCGAACTCTCTCCAGAAGTGGAAACCGGCGACGGGAAGGGAGAAAGACGACGAAACCAGCATGGCTGTGACCAGAAGAAGCCGACGGGGTGCTCTGATAAGGTTAAATGTGACAGGGAGCTTGAAGCGGTGCTGACAAGAGGGAAGCTAACCAGGCCGACTGAAGCGGTGTCGTCTGAAGTGTTTTTCGGCGACAAAGGGAAGCTAAACAGGCCGACTTGCTCGTGGGTTGCAGGCAGAACTGGGTTCGGTCCTGTGGGTACTGGGTCGGATATGGGTTTAATCACCCCCACCACAGAAATGGTTAGAGAAGCTGAGGTTTATACGGCTGAGGGAGATTTGGTGTTGGGGTGCACCACGCCAGGCTCTGGGCTTCTGAATGGAATTTCTTCGGAGGGAGGTTTGGAGGAGAACCCGGTGGATAGCAGCAGGGGCGTTGATAAGGAGGACTCCACTACAACAAGAAAACTGAACCGGGCGGTGGAAGTTAGCAATTGTGCTGGTCTCTCCTGTGATGGTCAGGAAGGGCGGAAAATGGACTGCCTAAAGAGGATAATAGTTGAAAAGTGTAGGTCAGGGGGTGGGGGTGGGGGTGACAGTGTCAACTCTAAAGCTCAGCAAGTGGAAGAGAGCATCATTGGGGAATGGGGTACTTGCAGCGATTATGAAGCATAGGATCCTATCTTGGAATGTCAGAGGGTTGAACGACAGGGCCAAGCGTCTGAGAATCAGCAACCTTCTAAGGCTTTGGAAGGTTGACGTAGTTTGTTTCCAGGAAACAAAGATGATGAGCATTTCAAACTGTCTTGTGCATAGCTTGTGGGATTGTCCTTATGTGGATTGGTGCCATGTAGGCTCTAGAGGTGCCTCGGGAGGAATCTTGCTTATGTGGGACCGTCGGGCCGTCTCCAGAATTGACTCTTGCTTGGGCAGGTTTGTGGTGGCTTGTCAGTTTAGGAATGTAGAGGATGGGTTGATTTGGGCTTTTGCGGGTGTGTATGGCCCGAATAGAGATAATGTCCGTAGACGGTTGTGGGAGGAATTAGCTGGTTTGATGAGCTTGTGGGAAGTGCCTTGGTGTATTGGGGGAGACTTCAATGTTACCCTATTTTTTGATGAGAGGCTCAGGGGTAATTCTCATAGACACGCGGTGACGGATTTTGCGGACTTTGTTGCAGAACAGGGTCTTATGGATTTGCCTATGGCTGGTGGGGAATCTACTTGGTCCAACAATTTGACTTGGTCTAGATTGGATCGTTTTTTGGTTTCTCCTGAGTGGGAATTATGCTTCCCGGGTCTCTTACAGAAAAAGCTTCTTCGGGTTTGCTCGGATCATGCCCCATATTCTTCTAGTGGATGTGGCTGTCTTTAAATTTGAAAACATGTGGCTCAAAGAGGAGGGTTTTGTGGCAAAAGTAAAAGGGTGGTGGGACTCTTTTCAGTTTTTTGGCTCTCCTAGTTTCGTTTTGGCTAAAAAATTGAAAGCTCTTAAGTGGGAGATCAAGAGATGGAACTTGGAGGAATTTGGTGATATTAGGGAGAAGAACAAAGCCTGTTGTGAGGAGTTGAAGGAGCTGGACAGAACTGAGGAGGTGCGTCAATTAACCGAGGAGGAGAGGAATAGAAGACATCAGATTTCTAAAGAGTTGGAAGCTTCTCTTCTCCAAGAGGAAATCAGTTGGAGGCAAAAATCGAGGGTTCGGTGGTTAAAGGAGGGGGATAAATGCACCAAGTTTTTTCATCAGGTGGCAAATGCAAATCGTAGAAATAACACCATTGAGTCTTTGGTTGTTAATGGCATACCCACTTCCGATCCCACCATTGTTAGCAACCATGTGGTTAATTTCTACGATTCTTTGTTCACGGAGCCTCTCAGTTGGAGACCCCGCTTGGACAATCTCGAGTTTGATATGCTATCGAGTTATGAGGCCTCAAGTCTAGAAGAACCGTTTCAAGAAAGGGAGGTGTGGGAGGTGATCAAAGGCATGAATGGTGACAAGGCCCCTGGTCCGGATGGGTTTTCTATGGCTTTCTTTCAGGAATGCTGGGAGGTGATCAAGGGGGATTTTATGGCGGTCTTTGCTGAATTCCATGAGCGAGGTAAATTTGTCAAAAGTATAAATTCTACTTTTATTGCTCTTATTCCGAAGATGCATGGTGCTAAGGAGATTAAGGATTTCCGCCCGATTAGCCTTGTGGGGGGCATTTATAAGATTATAGCAAAGGTTTTGGCTAATAGAATGAGAAGAGTCATGGATAAGGTGATTTCTAAGCCTCAAAATGCCTTTGTGAAAGGGAGACAAATTTTGGATGCGGTTCTTATAGCTAATGAATGTTTGGATAGTCGGATTAAATCCGGGGATCCAGGGATTTTATGCAAGTTGGATATGGAAAAAGCCTATGACCATGTGGATTGGAACTTCCTTCTTTATCTCTTAAAGAGATGTGGTTTCGGGGAGAGATGGTGTTCTTGGATCAAACATTGTATTTCTACCGTCAGGTTCTCAGTTTTGATTAATGGCTCCCCTTACGGTTTTTTTGGCAGCTCTCGAGGGGTGAGGCAAGGTGATCCCCTCTCTCCTTTCTTATTTGTTTTGGTCATGGAGGCTTTTAGTAGGATGATTGGGTGCTATTCTAGAGGGCTGATTTGAGGTTCTCTTTGTGGGTCCTAGGAATCAAGGGGATGGAAGTTTCTCATTTGTTATTTGCGGATGACATAATCATTAGTGAACAACAATTGAGGCAAAAAATAATTAAACAAGACCCAACAATAGTAAAGTATCATCCAATATTTTCCACCAAGAATTCCTGAAGATCTCAGCCCCAATTATTAAGGATCATGATAGCATATACTTTCTATACTTTTATGTAAGTGCATACCCTGCAGTAGCAAATGGGTAATGCATGACAAAGAATTCTTATCTGGCACACTAAAACTAAATGAACCTATAGCATAATGTCACTGCAATGTAGAGAACAAAGGGAAAAAAAATCCTCTAATATTACCTGAATAAAGAAAACAGCTATGGGATTTCCCCGCAAACAAGATATTCGCACGTAGCGACATGGGGTGTAGTTTATAGGGTACACCATGTCCCGTCGAGGCGCTTCACAGCGAGGTCGAACTTTCACAAATGTCTCCGGCTGGAAAAGAAAAATGAATCACTGCCTCGTACAACATCATGATAGATAATTAGGCCCTTAAACTCGTATACAACTAAAAGACAATACTCAAGAACTTTCAAATAAGTATTCGAAATGAAATGGTAGGCTTCATCCCATACATACCACGAAGTATCCTCCCCATTCCCATTCCCATTCCTTTTTTCTTGTCATTTCTTTTATTTCTTATTAATTAGAGGATATATTCAAGTTCTCAATTCGAAAGTGAACTTCAAGGTAAATGAAATGAATACCAAAGTTAAAAATTTAAACAAACACAAGCTCCAACCTACAGAATTTTGTGAAATAAATTAAAAAGTGAATTAATTCAGGCACCTAACCTTGTAACGCAAGCCAACTGCAATTTCCCATTCAAGCACGGACTTATTATAAATCCGTACATGTGATAGCAGGCAAGGTTCCTGCAAAGAAGAAAATTGAAACAAAGCCTCGTTTTTCAACAATTAAAGCATGAAACTCAGTCACAAAACACGCAAAAAACTAGAAGCCATTAATCAATGTAGAGAGAAAGAAAGAGAGGGCAAAGCAAGGTACGTCGAGTTCGAGTAAGATCCACTCTTTGGTGTTGGTAGCGGTGGACCAGTAGGAGCGGAGGTCGGCCTCGAGGACGTGAGCGGCCTTCTGGGACGGCGACTCCCTCGACGTGGCTTTCACTTTGTAGGGCAAAGCTTTGACCCGAGGCTCCAACTCTATCTCCATGCCTCTCTCTCTCTCGCTCTCTCGCTCTTTCGCTTTTGCCCTTTTTTTCTGAGCTCTGAACTACTTCGCTTTACTGTATGCAATATATCGTCGACGGCGAGAGAGAGAGAGAGGGAGAAATGCCTCTTTATCAATTTTTCCTCTTTAAATGTTGAAAAATCATTTTCAGTACTAATTAATTAACGGATTTTCGAAAAATAAAACACAAATATTTCTTAAAAAGGGAAGAGATTGTTTTATGTACAATTTTTTGAAGATAACAAACAAAAAACATAAATAATTTTTTTGAAAAGAAAAATTTTAGTATTATAGCCGCCTAATAGCGGCCGGATGTGGTTGCCAGGCAAATTCCGCGGTGGCCGCCAAGAAAAAGCCACCACAATGGTTGTCACCACCATGGCGTAACACTTTTCTTTTTTCTTTTCTTTTTTTTGTAAAAGTATATGTAAAAATATTTCAAAATTTACTAACCCAATTTTCAAATCAATTCTCGATTTTTACCTTTTTCAAAACTCAAAACTTAATTGAATGGTTATTTGTGAAAGGAAAATGTTAGGATTACAAATATATTTTATAAAAAAAAAAATACAAATTAATGTGACACAATATGATTGAATTTTTTAAAATTTAAATTTATCTAATATCAAATTATGTTATGTTGTACCTTAAACATAGTTTTTTTGTAAAATGTATTTCTTAAATTAAGGGAATAAAATTACTTTTTGGTTCCAATAAAATAACGTTTCATAGTAGATTCTTTATTTTTTCTTATATGAATTAAATGCTATTTTTTTTTTATCATTGCAACCAATGAGAGATGAGAGAGAATAAAGCATTGTTGGAACATGTGAAACAGCGAGAAAAGAGAATGAGATGTTTTATAATTTAATAATGTATAGAGTCAGTGTTTTACAATGTATTGGAAAACACTGTAAATGTCCATTTGATGTTGGTTAAATTTAGGGCTTCTGATGTGGGTATTTTTTGTAATTTTTTTGAGATTTTTCTTGAACATAGGGAAGTGAATGGACTATAGAGAGTCTGCTGCTAATGCTCTAAAGGGCTTTACATAATCTTTGATCTTTAAATATATTATATTTCATTTGCAGTGAAAATATATAAACCATCAAGACTGAAGCAACAAATAAGTTTGATACTTTTATAATACATACATGAAAGTTCACTATAGCTCTAATTAACTGTAAATTACTACATATGAGCATTTAAGCATCTTTTCAAATCATTTATTTCTTTACGCAATCTTCAACCCTGTTTAGGATTGCGTTAGAGAATTTAAAAAATACTTTTAGTACCTAAAAAGTTGTGTCAAACAAAAACTGACATGTTTGGTAAAAAATTTCAAAAGTATTTTGTTGACATTTATATTCTAAAAATGACAAAAATGCACTTTTGGCAAAAATTTTAAAATAAAGATTTTGCCAAAAAAAAATTTTAACTGGTCTATATCTTAAACACAATCTCAAACATACTATTTATATCTAATAACTTTATACCATATTGCTCACTTACAAATCTACATAAAGCCACGTCATACTTTATACATTATACTTTACTATTGCTTAGCTCTTGCTCTTGATATTTATAAAACTATTCTTCAAAAAGGATGTAGTTTCTTGACTATTTTGGGTCGATGAAGAGTAAATATAGTATTCTCAGTAGTAGATTTGTGTGGGGGCTAGGTTTTATCTTTTTTTTTTTCATAATTTTGTTTGAATAAGGATTGTTCAGACATTTGGGTTATGGATGTAGTCTGTGTTTCCTGGCGCTTGAGCTTAGGAAGATGAGTTTTGACATGAATTGTTTGCTACCAGGATCAAGAAAGATGAGCTATATATGCATTAAATTTAATATGTCGGAAACAGATATGATGTTACAAGTAAAAATAAGTCATGAGTTAGTGAATATTGTTATCATAAATAGGTTTTGAATTTTGATTTTTTATATAAGTATTTATGATTTGTAATCTTGTAGCTTCGATTATGATTTTATTAGAGCTTTTGCTTTGTGATGTAAGAGTGTTTATGCTTGTAATCATTCTTCAATGAGATTGCAATGATTTTCCTTTAAAAAAACTATTCTTCAACAGGCAACAAAAAAATAGCCTTATAATTTTTTTTTCTTTGTGTTGATGGCCATGGCCTATGCCTATTCCGGGCCCTATATTTTGCTTATGTTTATATATATATATATATTTATTTTCTTTTCTGTTTGACCCCTGGAAATCGACCACTGTCAGTAAGATTGGCCCGGCCAGTCAACCCCTTTCTATGGTCACCATGTACGCCAACCCTCTTCACTTAGGGGCTTTGGTGGAGGATATATATTCACGGCCGCCACGAGCCATACCCTCTAGCGTGTTGCACTGCCCACTTCTAGAAATTCATAACGTCGACAAGGACCGAAGTACGCTTAAAATCCACCTTTCTATCTCTTAGTCTTAGCCCATTTCTCTTCACCAGATAATTCTATTGACTTAAACATCATAGTACGAGAATATTCGTCTTCACCGAGGTCCGAGTCAATCACATCTGCCTTCATTGTCTATAAAAGACTATAAGTACAGTGTACAACGTGGCTGGATTCGTATTGAATTGTACAAATATAGATCCGTATGGACCGATTAGATAAAAGATAAAAGGAAAATGAAACAGCGTGGCAACACCTGCTTCAGGAACAAAAGCCCCAGAAATGGAATGTCCCCTCCTCGTACGTGGCCAAATTGCATCTGACAGTCAAGAGGCGCTCAAAGGAGAGTGTGAAGGGAAGATGGGATGGGCAAACCTAAATTTCTTATCTTAAAAAAGTCAAAAAAAGTAGTTGACTTTTGTACTTTTGAAGTGCTGCTTCCAGTGGTTAATAAAAAGAATGTTTGTTACCCCTAAACCATTCAAAAATATAAAAACTACCGAAGAAAGTTAGTTATTTCCTCGTCTTTCTTCTAGACAGGAAAGAAGATTAAAAAATGCTAAACAGAGTGTTAGTTATTTTCTCAGAATCAACCAATCAAACGATCCTGTGACAAATCAATAAAATTTCCCACCTTATCATAATGTCTTCTAATACTTGTTATATATATATATGTTCAACAAAAAACAAACGCAGTACCGACACTCCGTATATAGGAGCCAGTAATCGCCAATGTTGGCGCAAAATTGTTCATAAATCTCCCTAGAATTGAAGAAATTAAAGATTTAAGGTTATTGGGGGTGTAAGGCAATGGTGGGGCAGTCAAGAAAATGGATGGTGCTGGTGGCGACGACATGGATACAGGCGTTTACAGGGACGAACTTCGACTTCTCGTCCTACTCTTCGGATCTGAAGTCGGTGCTTGGGATATCGCAGGTCCAGTTGAACTACCTGTCGGTGGCGTCCGACATGGGGAAGGCATTCGGGTGGTGTTCCGGGTTGTCTCTTATGTACCTCCCTTTGTGGGTTGTCATGTTCATGGCGGCCTTCTTGGGCTTATTTGGTTATGGCTTCCAGTGGCTTGTCATCCAGAGAATCATCTCTTTGCCTTATTTCCTGGTTAGTACTTCCTTAATTTTTTTAAATCATCTTCTTCTTTTTTTGTTTGGAATGGAAAGTGCAATAACCTGGGAAAGAAATGGCAATTTGCTTAATTCATGACTTATTTCGTTTTATTTGATAATCGACCATTTGGGTTTCGTCCCGACTAGATTCTCAAAACACTTGAAAATCATTTCTTTTACATGAATCGGATGAAGTTTGAACTTTTTCAGTAGAATTAAACTTTAGATTTAACGCTTCTTTCTTGAGACACTAAGTCAAATATCTTACCCACCTGAGCCTTAAAATAAGTGAATCTCTCACCTCCACATTATCAAGAACACTATCGACCACACATTTGGTTACTTGTCGATGAAACAAAAAGACGTCTCCCAATCGGAGGTGAAGTGAGTACAATTGTCAAGCTAATTAATTCAAGCCTAAACAGTTGGTTGATAGTGATGTGAAAAAAATTTCAAAGCTAATTCAAGCTTTGGCCCGCTAACGAGTTTTTCAGTGGTCTAGATTCGCTTATGTTTTGGCCCAGAGAAAAGAACCCAAAAAAAGATTAGCCCATGTTGTTCTCGTTATTTATTTATTGTTTCGTTTAAGCATTTTTGGGTATCTTATTAACATCGAATGAGTTGCACGAATATGAATATTTTTTTTTTTGACATGTCCACGCAGGAGAGGAGGATTCATTTGTGATTCCACTTCATAAGACGCGTTCATAATCGATCAATTACTCTTGGGATAAAATATGAATAATTTAATAAACATTCTTCTCGATTACATAGCTGTGGCTCCCGATAATAACCAAACATTCATCGATAATTGATAATTTGGTAGAGATTATTATAATTAAATAATCTGGGACAATGAGGAGATTATTATTATTATTATTTTTTCAGTTTAGTGAACTGAAAGAATGGTTACGCCACTAACCTTCAACTACCTTTCTTTGAGTAACAACATGTGGTTGACTTGTAAAGTAGTTAGTAGTATTATTCAATTACACGACATCCTCCAGAAGAGTAATGATAAATACTATACTCTCAGCCCATTGGACTATTGAGGCAGTGCTCATTAACTATTGATTTTGAATTATTTTTTTTCTTGTTTATGAGAAAGAGACCGAGTAAAATTAAATCTAGACCATTGATCAAATTGCTCCCTCAAGAATAGTAAAACAAAAGCATGAATTGGAATAAATACAACATATTAATTAATTTTTGTTTTGAAGGTTAAATATGGCTCTGCAGGCATTGCTTCTTCAATCTCTCATATATATGTAAGAATGTTGGCAGGTGTTTCTTCTATGCTTGTTGGCTGGGGTTAGCATCTGCTGGTTCAACACGGTATGCTACGTTTTGTGCATCAGAAATTTCAGTGTCAACAGAGCACTCGCATTGTCCCTCACCATCAGCTTCAACGGTGTAAGTGCAGCCTTATACACCCTCATTGCCAATGCAATAAACCCCAGTGATGACAACCTCTACCTCTTCCTAAATGCACTGGTTCCTCTCTTCACCTCAGGCGTGGCACTCCTCCCGATCCTCCATCAGCCACCCGATCTCCAGCCGCTGCCTGACGACACCAACCGCCGTGATCCCATTATTTTCATTTGCCTATACATCCTAGCCATCATCACAGGCCTATATCTCCTCCTCCTAAATTCACTATCTTCTAATGCATCAAGAGCTCGCCTTCTCTTTGGGGGGGCCACTGCTCTTTTGGTCCTCCCCTTGTGCCTTCCTGGCATTGTTTATGCTCGTAAATGGGCATACCGCACCATCTATGCAAACTTTCGTTTTGATAACTCGAGCTTCAATCTAATCGACCCTGATGATCTTGATGAGCTTCGTAAAGAACTGCTTGTCAGGAATGATCAGAGCAATGGCATGATGAACACATCGTTTAGCGTGAGTAACGTGATAGACAAGGAAGGGTGGTTTGGTAAGGTGATGGAGAAAGATCGGTTGACTGTGCTTGGAGAAGAGCACCCAGCTAGGCTGCTGGTGCGGCGCTGGGATTTCTGGCTATATTTTTTCGCTTATTTCTGTGGGGGAACAATAGGCTTGGTGTATAGCAACAATCTGGGGCAGATTACACAATCACTTGGATACAATTCAACGACTAGTTCTCTTGTCACGCTCTATTCCTCTTGCTCCTTCTTTGGTCGTTTGCTCTCTGCTGCCCCAGATTTCCTTCGTGAGTATGTGCTTACCTCAAAAATTAACACTTCTTGTGCTCTTCTTTATCATTGGAGAATTCACTAACATGGACGAAAAACCAAATAGATATCACAAAGGCAGAGCCCTCTTTGGGATTGCAACAAAAGTAGAGCTTTTGTCTATATAAAAAACCTCATTTTCAAGTTTTCTTCCAAGACCCTCTTTTGAGCTTTTCTCGAGCAAAAAAAGGTAGTGTTTTTTTAAAAGTTTTTTACTAAACGGACCAACCAATTTTTGCTTAGCACAACTTTTTATGTACTAAAAACTTTCCTAAACGGCTCTAACATGAATTTTTCTGCCCTCTTTGGAGTTTATGTCACTACAAGAAAAATGGGCTTTAGCCACAACTACGAGTTATTGCTAAATCAAATATTAGTGACAACAAAAGTCATATCCCTTGTCGTCGTTGTTGCTCCATTGTTGATGCCTATTAGCTATAACATTTTGAGTTGTTGCTGATAACTAAAAATGGCGTCGCTAAAGACCAAATTTCTGTTTCTGGAAACTAACTTCATTTCTTAATTAAGCACATGATTTAGAGAGGAGGAAACTGACATCATAATTTGTACAAATGCAGGAAGGTGTATTTCGCGAGGACTGGGTGGTTTGCAATGGCGTTAGTGCCAACACCGATTGCCTTCTTTTTACTCGTGGCTTCAGGAAGTGAGGCAATGCTGCGTGCAAGCACAGGTTTGATAGGGATGAGCTCTGGATTTGTGTTTTCGGCGGCCGTGTCAATCACATCAGAACTGTTCGGTCCAAATAGTGCGGGGCTCAACCACAACATCCTCATCACCAACATCCCCATCGGGTCGCTCCTCTACGGCCTTCTTGCAGCCCTGGTTTACGACTCCAATGCAGGGAGCTCAGACCAGTCAGCCTTGTTGGGGGAAGCGACAGTGTGCATGGGAAGGGAATGCTATTTGCAGACATTTATATGGTGGGGGTGCATTTCCTTGATTGGTCTAGTTTCAAGTTTCTTGCTTTTCATAAGGACCAAACAAGCTTACCGCCACTTCGAAAGAAACAGGAATAGAACATACTGCTTTTAGCGATGAAACTCATTCCTTCATCTGTTTTTTTGTTTTTAAGGTGATGAGTTTTGCATTAAGCTTTGAGATGAATTAGAGAGTGTTAAAGAAATGACACAATTGTTAAAAGAATCAACTAGAAACTGTGGCAAGAGACCTTATTTCGTGTGATTGTACAGAACAAAGAAGCCGGAAGACATAGCAGTCTCAGACATTGTTACAGATATTTGATTTCTACAGTTGATGTTTCATATTTTTTGGCTCACTCACACACTGACACACTTGCCAACTTGCATAGCTGTTTAACACAGTTCTAATGCCATTGCAACCGGTGCTTTCCTCAATATCTTTTTCTCCCGAGTATTTTTAGCATAATGTTTGTTTTGTATGCTAACAATGTTTGCAAGCAAAAATGTCAGCCAGTGAATCTCATCAAGCATTCAGTAAGGCAAGAAGTTTAAATACATGCTCAAAATGCCCAGATCGCATCAGAAGTACCTGCGTAGAAGTGCAGTTTTACGAAAGCAATGGACAACCAAAATTTGGGTAACCTATGAGCTCTTTCATTTCTTGTATCTCTGCGATATTAAAACTAAAGGTGCAAGTTTCTCTACTGAGTCAAATAATGTCATTTACTAAGACACCAACCTGCTCGCACCAACCTCACCCTGCCAGCTTTCCGTCACGCCCAAACCTAAAATAGGCATTTGCACATTCCAAAAATCATTTCTAAGAAACCGTTACAAGTTTTTTTTATACACAATTGAAATTTCCCAATTGACCACAAACAACAACTAGAGGGAGTGAAAACCACTTACTGTAAGTATAAGTAAACCAGAATAACAGTACTTTATCTGTATCATCATTTAAAAGCAAACTTCCAAGTTGCTATGGAAATGAATCTGCAACAGGATGCTTAGTACGATAAAGAATCTATAACCTCTACTACTTTCAAATGCAATCTCAATGGAAAAGAATTCTAATTACAAAGTAGGGCTGGTAATTTGATTAACAGTTATACACTATAGTCAATTAATGCTATACCCTCCTAACAACAAAAGTGAGAATAAATTTATGCAACAATACCCAAATGAAACTAATCAATTATTATAGATCAGGAGCAATGTTTATACATCAGGAAAGCATAGGTATGCTTACTTGGCATTGAGAACATAAGGAGTCAGATTTGCAATGACAAATCAAAAAGGTCCAACATAATCCTGCATAAAAGTAACAAAAGGATTTTTGCAGATATATCCTCCAGCCCTAACAATAACAACATTTCAAATAGTCAAAAGCAATGTCGTACACAGTAGAAGAGTATGTTTGCCAACCAAGATGTCAAATTAAACCTGAAATATGTGAAGAGTCCTTGATGCTGCAAGACGAAGCAAAACTTCAAGGCACTAAAATCTGATGTAGGATCCCAAATCATTAAGAAACATGAAGGCCGATCTTATATTATAGCATTGTCCAAGAAAACAAGAGGCCAAACTCTCACTCTATTTTGCAGTCAACCTAAAGGAACTAAAATGTGATATAGGTTATCAAATCATGATTAGCAAACAATTAAGGAGCACGATGGCCTTTCTTATAATTGTGTCCATGAAAACATGAGGCCTTATCTCTCACACTATTTCCCAGCTCTCTCCTCTCAATTAATCGTGTGCAGCTTATTGATTCCAAGATCACCTCAAGTAGCAAACACGTAATGATGGAAAGATAGACCAAAAAACAAAAGAGAATGTATTATTAAAATCTCATAGCTCTAGAACAAAGGAAACTAGAAAAGAAGCACCAATCTTGTCAAGAAAAAAAGAATCGAATACTGTAAGTTGACCATCTGAATTCTTTTCAATCCTTCTTTTCAGCCACTTTTTTCTTCGAAGCTGATGTGGCCTGTGAATATAAGAATGTCCCGAATATCGCAATGGCAGATCCAAGTGCATTCAGAGGCCTAACCGGATTCCTGAACACCAAAACAGTAGATACTATCACCACCACCCGCTTCATTGTGTTTCCAACTGAGAAGGTCAAAGGGCTAATCTTATCGAGCGCTTGGTAAGACGATTGGTTATAGAGATGGTAAAACACCCCAGATAGCAAAACCCATATATACAAGGTAGATGGTTTCCCCACAGCTTGAATAGCACTGTGGTACCCTTGAATCCAGTGAGACCCTTCAACAAAGATCGCCACGGGAAAAAGATACAGCAATGAAAGTATACTGATACAACCATACAAATTCAACCCATTAACCTCCTTGAAGTTTTGCAAACTGCGTTTCGAATAAATGTTCCTAAATACAAACCCAACATTGCTAATCAAGGCACCCCACAAGCCTTGGAAATTAAAAGACACTTCGGTAACGGCAGCTAATGAGCAACCAAGAACGATAGGGAGGATTGAGAGCCAGACCTGTAATGGGTAGGTATCGCCGAGGAATGACGAGAATACGACCGAGAAGACAGGCTCCGAGGATTTGATGACATGGGTGAAAGAAACAGCCACCTTAGAGAATGAAACACAGGCTGAGATGTGGCCTATTGTGTGGAACAATGCAGGTCCAAGTAGTGCAACGATGAATGGCTTCGAAATCTTCGGGCATGGTTGGAGCTTCAAAGACCAGAGCATTAACATCCATACAGACCCGACAAACAGCTGAAAAGAGGCAAGGAGCCATGGGAATGGGAAGAGGTTAAGTACTTTCTTATTGTAGATGTTGAAGACAATGTTCTGGAAGTACCATAGACCAAACACAAGTGCAAGCGGGAGGGTCTTGGTATTGCTCTCGGGCTCAGATACAGTACTTTCACCATCAGGATTGGCTTCTGATGCTGCTCTGGGGATTTGGGATCTGGGTTTTGAAGAAAATCCAGATGGGCATGCGTTGATTCTACTCAAATGGCCGGTCTTGGGGCCTGAATCTCGGATCTGAGAAGGAAGGCCAAGTGGGTAGCCATGACTTTTGCTTAAGCTGGAGACTTTGGTTCCCAGTTGCGTGACCAGAGAGACGCGTTTGCTGGGGAGTGCCGATAGGTGGTGTAGGCTTCTTTGGAGTTGAGTTCTGTTGAGAAGTGAAGAGGGCCAAGAGGCATTTATGGGGCATTGATGTTTGGATTTGGAGAAAGTGACACAGGATAAATCTGTGAGATTCAAAGTAAGCATTTTTTTTTTCTTTAACACAGAGAAAAAGAGGGAGTGTTGGAGATTCTGTTCTGCAAGTACAAGCAAGTATTTGAAGATTGAGGACAAGAGTTTTGAGTGGTTAAGAAGCAGGCTTTAAAAATGCCTTTTCAGTTAAGGTAGGTACCGTTTCCTTCTCACCTTGAATGATTTTTTCTCCCTCTATTTTCGGGTTTTATTTTATTTTATCTTATTTTTATTTAATTTTTAATTTTTAATTTTAAGTACATATTGTTTGTCTAGAGAGAATTATTATTTGCCTTCATATAATTTTAAAGTATTAAATTTGTAGGACCTATATTTTCACAGTCTTATATGTTTAGACTTTCTTTTGTCTCAATATTTCAATTAGCTGGACCTGAAATCATATTTTATAAAATAAAAATTATTAGTTCAAATCTCCGATTCATTTTTTTATCTTTATGCAAACATATATAATAAAAAAATTATCAAATGCTAAACCATAAGGATCAATTTAATAAATTGTCATTTTAATATGTGTTGTTTTGTGCTTTGTGAGACATATTATACAATGCCAAGGGATTTGGCTCGTATATAGTAATGTAAACTTTTGCATATCTACTGTGTTATATATATATATATATATATATATATATATATATATATATTTCTAAGCATATTGTGTTATATTTTGATAGCCTAGATGTTATCAAATGATTTTAACTCAAAAACTTAGCTAGTGCTTGGACTTTTTTACCGCAATTTCAAACATACTCTAAGCATTTTTTCCCCTCATTTCTTTCCTTCCACTTTTTTTTTTTAAAATTTTTTTTTATTAAGTTCCTTTCTTTTCCATTTACTTTCAGATTCACTTTTGTACACATGAACACAGACACGCTGATCACCTCTCTCACACATAGAGACCCCTCTTTTTACTCGTGGCTTTAGGAAGCGAGGCAATGCTACGTGCAAGCACAGGTTTGGGTGGTGTTTGACAAAGGTTTTGTGGATGTACTATTCATATTTTTGTCTTTTTCTTAATAATTCTTCTACACATCACCGAAATACCCCTCTTTTTGTTCTTGTTCTTATTCTTGGTTCTCTTCATCCATGGTTTCGTTCAAGCAAACGAAGACGAAGATGGTTTATCCATGGTTTTGTTTATACTCTTTGTCAGAGACGTGCAGACGAAGATGGCTAGGGACAAGTGGGTAAGGGCGGCGATGACAGACGACGCGTGGTGGTGATCGTCATCCTCGCCCTCCTCAAAATCCAGCCGCCACCGCCTTGTCTTGGGGCAAGTAATTTACGAAATTGCCGCCCTGAGCTCTCCCGGATGACACCCACTCTCCGTTCTCCCCCATTTGAATCCTAGTCGTCGTCGGCGCCTCGACGCTGGAGCTCGCCGTGGCGCCATCCGATTGCTTCGAAAGCAATTGTCTTAGAGAAGTTGAGAGTGTAGGATTGGAGTTGGGATTTGGGTTCGGTTCTTTTGGGCTTGAGCTATGATTTTTGGGTACGAATTTCTTATGGGTTTTACCGAAACCCTCCTTGTTTCCCTCTTGCCTGTTGCTACTGTAACAATTAGACATTTTTGCCCGATCAAATTCAGTCAAGAGAGAGAGGGAGAGAGAGAGAGAGACGGAGTGATTGAACTGTGTTGAGGAACTGTGCTAAAGTCGTTGAAGGAACCGCGTTGAAGGTTCGTCTGAGTGCTGGAAGGAACAGTGGAGAGAACAAACGTTGTTGGGAAAACGTGGGTGAAGGAAAACAAACAACAATAAAGGTAAAATTGTAATTGACTAACTGACCTTTGCAATAAAAATTCAAACTCGAGTCAAGCATATCATGCGTTACAGTACATCCCAGTAAACAGTGGAACCACAACCGGGTTTTCAAACAGCCCCTTGATAGGGGTGAGCTATGGATTTGTGTTTTCAGCGGCCGTGTCAGTCACATCAAAACTGTTCGGTCCCAATAGCGCGGGGCTCAACCACAACATCCTCATCATCAACATCCCCATTGGCTCACTCCTCTACGGCCTTCTTGCAGCCTTGGTTTACGACTCCAATGCAGGGAGCTTAGACCAGTCAGCCTTGTTGGGGGAAGCGACAGTGTGCATGGGAAGGGCATGCTATTTGCAGACATTTATATGGTGGGGGTGCATTTCCTTGATTGGTCTAGTTTCAAGTTTCTTGCTTTTCATAAGGACCAGACAAGCTTACCGCCACTTCAAAAGAAACAAGAATAGAACATACTGCTTTTAGTGATGAAACTCATTCCTTTATCTGTTTTTTTGTTTTAAGGGTGATGAGTTTTGCATTAAGCTTTGAGATGAATTAGAGAGTGAAATTTCAAGAAATGACACAATTGTTAATAGAATCAAATAGAAACTGTAGCTAGAGACCTTATTTCGTGTGATTGTACAGAATAAAGAAGCCGGAAGACATAGCAGTCTCAGACATTGTTGCAGATATTTGATTTCTACAGTTGATGTTTCATATTTTTTGGCTCACTCACACACCGACACACATGCCAACTTGCATAGCTGTTAACACAGTCTTATGCCACTGCAACCGGTGCTTTCCTCAATATCTTTTTCTCCAGCGTATTTTTTAGCATAATGTTTGTTTTGTATGCTAACAATGTTTGCAAGCAAAAATGTTAGCTAGTGAATCTCATCAAGCATTCAGTAAGGCAAGAAGTTTAAATACATGCTCAAAATGCCCAGATCTCATCAGAAGTACCTGTGTAGAAGTGGAGTTTTACGAAAGCAATGGACAACCAAAATTTGGGTAACCTATGAGCTCCTTCATTTCTTGTATCTCTGAAATATTAAAACTAAAAGGTGCAAGTTTCTCTACTGAGTTAAATAATGTCATTTACTAAGACACCAACCTGCTCACACCAACCTTGCCCCACCAGCTTTTCCGTCACGCCCAAACCTAAAATAGGCATTTCCACATTGCAAAAACAATTTCTAAGAAACCATTACAAGTTTTTTTTATACACAAATGAAATTTCCCAATCGACCACAAACAACAACTAGAGGGAGTGAAAACCACTTACTGAAAGTATAAGTAAACCAGAATAACAGTACATTATCTGTACCTTCATTTAAAAGCAAACTTGCAAGTTGCTAAGGAAATGAATCTGAAACAGGATGCTTCGTACGATAAACAATCTATAACCTCTACTACTTTCAAATGTAATCTCCATGGAAAAGAATTCTAATTACAAAGTAGGGCTGGTTATTTGATTAACAATTATACACTAGAGTCAATTAATGCTATACCCTCCTAACAACAAAAGTGAGAATAAATTTATGCAACAATACTCAAATGAAACTAATCAATTATTATAGATCGGGAGCAATGTTTATACATCAGGAAAGCATAGGTATGCTTACTTGGCATTGAGAACATAAGGAGTCAGATTTGCAATGACAAATCAAAAAGGTCCAACATAATCCTGCATAAAAGTAACAAAAGGATTTTTGCAGATATATTCTCCAGCCCTAACAATAACAACGTTTCAAATAGTCAAAAGCAATGTCGTACACAGTAGAAGAGTATGTTTGCCAACCAAGATGTCAAATTAAACCTGAAATATGTGAAGAGTCCTTGATGCTGCAAGACGAAGCAAAACTTCAAGGCACTAAAATCTGATGTAGGATCCCAAATCATTAAGAAACATGAAGGCCGATCTTATATTATAGCATTGTCCAGGAAAACACGAGGCCAAACTCTCACTCTATTACTCTATTTTGCAGTCAACTTAAAGGAACTAAAATGTGATATAGGTTATCAAATCATGATTAGCAAACAAATAAGGAGCACAATGGCCTTTCTTATAATTGTGTCCATGAAAACACGGGGCCTTATCTCTCACACTATTTCCCAGTTCTCTCCTCTCAATTAATCGTGTGCAGCTTATTGATTCCAAGATCAACTCAAGTAGCAAACACGTAATGATGGAAAGATAGACCCCAAAAAAAAAAAAAAGGTTAAAAAAAATAGAATGTGTTATTAAAATCTCATAGCTCTAGAACAAAGGAAACTAGAAAAGAAGCACCAATCTTGTCAAGAAAAAAAGAATCGAATACTGTAAGTTGACCATCTGAATTCCCTTCAATCCTTCTTTTCAGCCACTTTTTTCTTCGAAGCTGATGTGGCCTGCGAATATAAGAATGTCCCGAATATCGCAATGGCAGATCCAAGTGCATTCAGAGGCCTAACCGGATTCCTGAACACCAAAACAGTAGATACTATCACCACCACCCGCTTCATTGTGTTTCCAACTGAGAAGGTCAAAGGGCTAATCTTATCGAGCGCTTGGTAAGATGACTGGTTATAGAGATGGTAAAACACCCCAGATAGCAACACCCATATATACAAGGTAGATGGTTTCCCCACAGCTTGAATAGCACTGTGGTACCCTTGAATCCAGTGAGACCCTTCAACAAAGATCGCCACGGGAAAAAGATACAGCAATGAAAGTATACTGATACAACCATACAAATTCAACCCATTAACCTCCTTGAAGTTTTGCAAACTGCGCTTCGAATAAATGTTCCTAAATACAAACCCAACATTGCTAATCAAGGCACCCCACAAGCCTAGGAAATTAAAAGACACTTCGGTAACGGCAGCTAATGAGCAACCAAGAACGATAGGGAGGATTGAGAGCCAGACCTGTAACGGGTAGGTATCGCCGAGGAATGACGAGAATACGACCGAGAAGACAGGCTCCGAGGATTTGATGACATGGTGGAAAGAAACAGCCACTTTAGAGACTGAAACACCGGCTGAGATGTGGCCTATTGTGTGGAACAATGCAGGTCCAAGTAGTGCAACGATGAATGGCTTCGAAATCTTCGGGCATGGTTGGAGCTTCAAAGACCAGAGCATTAACATCCATACAGACCCGACAAACAGCTGAAAAGAGGCAAGGAGCCATGGGAATGGGAAGAGGTTAAGTACTTTCTTATTGTAGATGTTGAAGACAATGTTCTGGAAGTACCATAGACCAAACACAAGTGCAAGCGGGAGGGTCTTGGTATTGCTCTCGGGCTCAGATACAGTACTTTCACCATCAGGATTGGCTTCTGATGCTGCTCTGGGGATTTGGGATCTGGGTTTTGAAGAAAATCCAGATGGGCATGCGTTGATTCTACTCAAATGGCCGGTCTTGGGGCCTGAATCTCGGATCTGAGAAGGAAGGCCAAGTGGGTAGCCATGACTTTTGTTTAAGCTGGAGACTATGGTTCCCAGTTGCGTGACCAGAGAGACGCGTTTGCTGGGAAGTGCCGATAGGTGGTGTAGGCTTCTTTGGAGTTGAGTTCTGTTGAGAAGTGAAGAGGCATTTATGGGGCATTGATGTTTGGATTTGGAGAAAGTGACACAGGATAAATCTGTGAGATTCAAATTAAGCATTTTTTTTTCTTTAGACACAGAGAAAAAGAGGGAGTGTTGGAGATTCTGTTCTGCAAGTACAAGCAAGTATTTGAAGATTTAGGACAAGAGTTTTTTTTTTTTTTTTTGTAAACCGGACAAGAGTTTTGAGTGGTTAAGAAGCAGGCTTTAAAAATGCCTTTTCAGTTAAGGTAGGTACCGTTTCCTTCTCACCTTGAATGATTTTTTCTCAGAAAGTTGGTATTCTTTTTAAAGAGATGTTCTCTCGCTCTAGAAAGAGACTCTCCACCTTCTCTCTAAAAGAGTAAGGGCTAGCCACCTCCTATTGTGAGATTTTTCCACCACCTCCGGTGGTTTTCCAAGGGAGGAGGAATGGATTTTTGTCTTTTCCTCCTCCCTTTCCCCTTTGTTCTTTTTCTCCATGTTTTTCCCGTCTCTTTTGTCTCCTTCCATTGTTGCTGTTTTTGTTTCCTCCTATCATACCTATCCTGGCTGTTCTCCACCCTTGGCCCATTGTCCACTGTCGTCATGCCGCCAATCGCCCCTATCTCCGGCTGTTTCTCGGTTCTAAAGTGGCCCATAGATCTGATTCTTCGAAGGCTCGATTTGTAAGCCCCCGTCAGTCCCGCCCTCAAACGCGCCCCACCACCGTGCTCCAGGACCTCCCCGCCTCCCACCGTTCGTCTCCTAGCTGCCATCTGGTCACCATACACTTGCGCGTGGATCTCGCTTGCCCGCAAGTGTCCTCTATGAGCTGGCACGTTTACGCCCCTCAGTGGCGCGTGGCTTCTCTAGACAGTGGCTCCACCACCCTTCTCCGCTACATCAGTTGTTTCTTTGTGTCTTGTTGTATTTATGTTTTGTTTTTCTGTAATTTCCGTTTTATTTAGCTGTTTTTCTTGCTTTTTGTGGGTTTCTATCTCCCTGCCATGGAGTGGTCTAATCTTGAGGAGGAGATTGATACCGGTGGTCGTCCTTCAACAGCTCCTATTTGGTTATCTACAGTGTCTTCCCTGCAACAATCATCTAACCATGATTGTTGTATTTACCGCAAGGAGCTCTTCACGGAGTTTCTTTGCATTTGTCCATTTTGAGTGGCCCTGGAATAGGCCCAACCTGTTTATGGTTCTATTGGGATCATAGGCAATCACCATTGCCTGCAGTTTGGTCCTTTTAGATTGGATCCAGATCTTGTTACTGTTCTTGTACTACATTTTATCACTTGGGTTTTGTTGTTGGGGCACCTCCTTTTGTGTTTTTCATGTAACCCCTTTTCCTTGCTTGCTTAGAAAAAAAAAAAGATTTTTGTTTTCTCCCTCTATTTTTGGGTTTTTATTTTTTATTTTTATTTTATTTTAAGTACATATTCTTTGTCTAGAGAGAATTATTATTTGTCTTTCATATAATTTTAAAGTACTAAATTTGTAGGACCTATATTTTCACAGTCTTATATGTTTAGACTTTCTTTGAGAGGTGTTGTCATACAGTCATGATAGAAAACACAAGTTTTATGCCTTCTATTAAAATACTGCCACCTCACCTATTTCACCTCCCTAAAATAAAGATCAAAACACTATATAAAACATCATTATTCAACTCACCGAATAAAAAAAATTCATTTGATAGCAGATAAATCGACCAGAGAGATTCTTGGTGGAGCAACGGCAGTGGTAAGGAGTTGGTGAGTTGGCTGGGTCGCTTAGGTCACAAGGTCGTGACCCGCGTTGGTCTGCTGACCCACGCTAGCTTGAGACCCGCATGGGTCTTAGGTCTCAGGCCAGCGTGGATCAACAAACCCACGCCGGCTTGAGACCCGCGTGAGTCTATAGACCTCTCCAGTGATCTTTTTTTTCCTTTTCGTGGTTCTCTGCTTCCGCCAATGAGAATGAGAGAGAGAAGGAGTGCTGGAAATCAAGAAGGGAATCGGCATACCAAATGTCGTCGGAGAAAGAAAGCATCGAAGAATAAGAGGAGACCGGCCTGAAAGCCGTATAGGTCTACTGACCCACGACGAGTCTCAAGCTAGAAGTCTCTCTCCTTTCTCCCTCCATTGAAGCTCAAACCGCCATAAGCCTCTCTCCTTTCTCCCTCCATCGAAGCTCAAAATCTTGTGTTTTTGTGTAAACAATTTTTGTGCAATTTTTATACTTTAGCTGAGATGTCTTTCTTTTATTGGGTGGCAAAAAACTCATGTTTTCTGCCACAACTAAATAGAAGATAATCTCTTTTCTTTTGTCTCAATATTTCAATTACCTGAACTTGAAATCATATTTTATAAAGCAAATAGTATTAGATCAAATCTCTTATTCATTTTTTTTTCTTTATGCAAACATATATAATAAAAAATTATCAAATGCTAAACCATAAGGATCAATTTAATAAATTGTCATTTTAATATGTGTTGTTTTGTGCTTTGTGAGACATATTATATAGGGCTGGCAATTTAACCCATGACATGCGAATCCGACATGAACACAACACGCGAAAATTTGGGTTATGGTTAGACTTAATCGTGTTCGGTCATAAACAGGTCAACCCGCCAGGTCACGGGTTGACTCATTTACCTTTTTTTTTTTGAAAAAAAATAGAAGTTAAAACAGTAAAAGTGTAAATTATATATAAAAAAAAAAATAGAGTCGTAATCAGGTCGTGTTAGAACATATTAGCTCTTAAACGGGTTCGTATTGTGTTTTAGCTAATCGTGTCATGTCGGGTTATAATCGGATCGGATTCGAACCTAACACGCCAACCCGATTTGACAACTCTAATATTATACAATGTCAAGGGATTTGGCTTGTACACAGTAATGTAAATTTCCACATATTTACTGTATTATATTTTGATGACCTAGATGTTATTAAAGGATTTTAACTCAAAAACTTAGCGAGCATTTAAACTTTTTCACTGCAATACCAAACATTTTCTAAGCTTTTTTTCTTTTTCTTTTTTTCCCCTCATTTCTTTCCCCTTTTTTTTTTTAATCAAGTTCCTTTCTTTTACTTTTAATTCCAGGGTCCGTTTGGGAGTGCATTTTTTAAAAAATAATATGCGTTTTTAAACCAAATCGCAATTTTGGAGTGTTTGGGATTGCGATTTTGAAAACGCAAATTTTAAATAAATGAAAAAATCTGATTTCAATAATATTGATGATCTTATTTGAAAAAGTCTTTAAACCAAAATCACGATTTCACTTAAAAGGTAATATTTACCTATTTGGTCTGAAATCATAATTATATGCTAATTTTACCCAAACACTCGATTGATTAAAAAAAGTACTTTTTTGGCCTGTTTTACCAAACTCCTATGCGATTTTAAAAAGTGATGATTTCAAAAACATAATTTTTAAAAACGTAATTTTTTAAATCGTACTTATTGAAATCGTACTCCCAAACGGGCCTCAGATTCACTTTTTTACACACGAACACAGACACGCTGATCACCCTCTCTCACAGAGTCACACAGATAGAGACCCCTCTTCATTTGTCTGTGTTCGACCCAACAGTCCTCTCAACTCCTCAAACCTTGCCTATCATGACACAGGAAACACCACAGCCGTGGCCCGTGTTGCACTAAAGTGGTTGAGATCTGTCCCCTGTTGTGGACGGTTTGACGGAAGAAAATAGACGGACAAAATGCTTGTTAAAGCCCGTTAAGTTTTTGAGTAAAAAACTCATTAATGATAATGATAATGGGCCATCAAAATAGCCAAATCAACTACTATGTATAAACCAACTGGATCGGAACGACTGCGTAGCGGCTGGCTTCAACGAATTTGTTGATGCGAATAGAATCGCGCAGCTCTGCCTAAACGACATTCTGACTCAAACGACGTGGTTCGAATTTCCAATATTCCAGTGCACTGAGCAGTGAGCACACCCTAGATTCCGCTTTACTCCTCCGGAAGGCGTCGGGAGCGAGGGGAAATGGCGACGAGGCAAATGGAGGAAATACAGAAGAAACTGGCGACGCTGAATTACCCGAGAGCCAATGCTCCTGCGCAGTCTCTCCTCTTCGCTGGCATGGAGCGCTACGCCCTTCTCGAGTGGCTCTTCTTCCGGTCCTCACAATTGCCCTTTTTCTTTTAGATCTCTATATTTTCCCCATTGTTTTACTTCTTTCTTCCAAATCATCCAATTCGAAACGATCCCCATCCTTGGTTTTTTTTTTAATTAAAAAAAAAAAGAGAGAGTTCGATTTAAATTGGTATGTTGCAGACTATTGGGTGATAAATCGCCATTCTCGCAACCAAGTCAGCAGGGGGATGCCATTGTTCGCGACGAAGAGACTTCTCGCATCCAATGTAAGCCTTCTCATTCATTATCGTTCCGTTGATTTACGTACTTTGGTAGACTGGCTTGAACCAAAAGTTTTGTAATTGGTAATTTTTCCAGGCAGCCTTGCATCGATGCTGCCGTCTTAGCTAAAGTTCTCTATATTCTGAAAACAGCTGGTGTTTCTCTGACTGTTTACTACCTTGTCAAATTTCATGTCATGCTACATAATTTGCACTGACTTTGCGCCCCTTTAATCGTTTGGCTAGGACTATTTGAGCATATTTTATTTATTGCTACTATTGCTAATGCAACTTCCTTTTTTTGCAGATTTGGCGGAGATTGCAAAGTTTCTGGGATTTACAACTACTATAGATACAGAAGCCATCCAAGTTAGTTGTTCAGTTCCTCCTATTCTTATCAATATATTGGTTAATATGGCTACGCTAATGCTGTAGGCTTATCTATATACTCCATACGCATTTTATCTGTGGAAATGAGTCATGTCTTATTTTTGTTAAGCTGTATATACTGAATGCATTTTTTTTGGGGTACTATTACTATTTGTATCCAAAGGGATAGTTATTGTCGATTTTACTCTTGCAATTACAATATTCATTGATATATCTGTTGCTTTTCTAAGTACCTTTGTAAGAGTCTGTTGGCCTGTTAATTTAGCTATACTGCTATAATTCAAGAATTGGCCCAAATATGATGGTTTGTTAGTCTTATATGGACATTGTCTTAGCAAGAGATTGCAATAGGCTTTTCAAAAATTGAATGCCGCAATGTGGATTGAAAATGGCTCAAGATTGTACAAGGCTTGCCCAATTATACCAAAGGAAGATAAACAACCAAATTTGACTTACATTTCAGGGAAATCAAATTGAAATCAATATTATGCTTGGAGTTCCCTAGATAGTTCATAAACTTCTGTATTTATTTTTTGAAAAATGCTAGGGAACTAAAAGATGTAACCTTTTATCGCCAAGCCTTCATGGAAAGAATAAAGGTGGAAAGTGTATATCTTGGCATAACCATGGGGAATTAAGTTTGTAATAGAAGTTAGAATAGTTTATATTAGAGAAAAAAGGATAGATAAAAGATGATTCAAAAGATTTGCTGGACATGGTTCATTTTGCATCTAGCCAAGCCTTCATGTTGTGCAAGTTGGAGATTGAAAAGGCTAATGACCATGTCTGTCAGGATTTTTCTCGTGTTTGTTGAGAAGATGTGATTTTGGAGAAAGATGGTGCGAATGGATAGCATCTTGTATCTCCTTGGTACGCTTTTATGTATTGGTGAATGGCACTCCTACAAGTTTCTTTAATAGTTCCCCTGGCCTGAGACAGGAAGACCCATTGTTTCCATTTCTGTTTGTTATTGTTATGGAGGCGTTAAGTAAAATGATTTATGCTTTAGTAAATGTGGGTCTTTATTCAAGATTCATGGTGGGGCCTAGGAGTGGTGGTATTGTTAATATTTTTTAGATCCTTTTTCTGCTTCTAGCTAAATGTTTCTCTTTTATACTTCATGTGTACTTGGGTTGTGCCTTTGCGCTTTTCAACGGATTTATGATTGCTCTTAAAAAAAGAAACCAAAATGTGTGGATCATATGTTAATGGAACATCATGCACTCGGCATTACATTAGAATGTAGCAAGCCTCACGATCATGCAAATTTTCTTAACTTCTCTAATGCAATGTCCTACTGTTTCAGGGACGAGGAAGCTATGAAGATCGCACTGAAATGCTTCGTCTTATTGTTGATCTTGTAGAGGCAAGCATCTATGCTGATAATCCAGAATGGAGGTAGTAGGATTCTAAGTTCTATTTTTGGTTGATAACTTAGATCTACCCACTCCCAGCGTAGACGGGGAGTGGGTAGATCTAAAAATGACATCTCCTTTCCCCCTAAAGTTCATTAGGGGTGTTGGGTTGCTGGGTGTGGGGTTTATTTATTGGGTGTATTGGGTTTATTTTATTTTTAGGGTGTTTGTTGGGTTTTTTTGGGTTTTTGTTTGGGCTACCTATGTATACTTCAAGGCACTTTGTGCTCTTTTTGTGTACTTAGAGGCGCTTTGCGCTTTTTTTGATATATACAACATTACTTATCAAAAAAAAAAACTTAGTTTTCATGTTTGATGAAGAGCAATCATGTGTTTATTGATTTATTAATCCCACCCTTGAATAATAAATGCATACTATTTGTTTTCTGATTTCTCAAGGTTTTTTGAAACTGAAATTTGGTTTGTGTCTATTTCCTGCAGCATCGATGAGCAGGTAACCAAGGATATACAACTTATAGATTCTATTGCAGAAAAACAAGCTCAAATATTCTCCGAGGAGTGCAAGTTATTCCCTGCAGATGTTCAAATTCAATCAATATATCCACTGTAAGGATATTCTTTTCCCATTTGTGTTTCTATTTTTTCCCTAAAGACTACTTATTGAAGTATATATATATATATATATATATATATATATATTTTATAGATGCTTATTGAAGTATATAACAACATCATAAGTGAACTTTAAGATGTTCTTTCCCTTTTTTAGATAAACCTGAAATCCTGAGATTCTCTCAGTTTTGGAACTGTCCTTTTGGTTACTTATATACTGCTCCTGTACACATGGTCAGTACTATCGGTTATAAAGAAATATAATCAAATGATTTTGGAACAGATCGGAGTTTTGTTAGCTATCACCAGAACTTAGGGAAGTAATGAACTGTTTCAAGCTTTAGATGGCATGTCTGTCTTGGCATATATAAAAGATTTGATCATGAATTCTATTCGCAAATATGTTAACGATGGTTACATTCTTATTACAGATATACCATTTGAAACTTGGAACATTGTAGAAATGGAATGGGCCAACACGGAAATGTTGATAGTATGCTAGGGTTCTCCAGGGTTCATTTAGGAAATAACAAGTTTAAAAAGAGTGTAGATTTTTGTTTGCTGGGGTGGGGAAAAGAGATTTTTTGGAGAATTACCACCACTACTATGTATTATTGTTGCTGCTGCTGCTGCTCTTGCTACTCCAACTTCAACCAGTATTTCCTTTTCTTTTATTTTTTTAACAAGTATTTATTAGAAGCACCAAAATGTTAGCTGTTCCTGTTGTTTTATTCAATCTATTATCTTTATTATGTTGGCAACTAGGATCCTGCCCCCACCATTTGATGCTTTTAGGTGCTCCATCAAATGAATGATACTAGTAAAAAATGACAATTTCGGTTCTTTGTTTATTTAATTGAAGTGAAATTTGTTTACACGCCATAGATAACTTAATTTGCAGTCAATTATTTCTTTTTTGGAAAAATTTTGGTGGCTTATTCCATCAGATGTAGTAACATTCTGTTCCTTTAATGGAAGTTTGTTTGCAGGCCAGATGTTTCTGAGCTGGAGTCAAAGCTTTCAGAACAATCAAAGATACTATTGAATCTTCAACTGAAGGTTGACGATTTGGCATCAAAGGTTATCCCTGCTCCTTGCCCCTGACTCATCTTTCACAATTACTTTTTGAGTTTCTTGTAACTGTTTCTACTACTCAGTGGCTTTATCAGCTTCACCCAGTCAAATATTTGATATCTTCATTTCTGTGTTAACCGTTTAGGACTGGTGGTTATACAACACAGTATCGAGTCTCTGTTTTTTAGGTCTTTGATTCAAGTCCTAGTGTAACCTTTTCTGGTTATTGGCCCACTTCTTGATAGCTTCTTTTAGTACTGAAGGTTCTCTAACATTTCATGCATCTTCTTATATCACGGTTACACAAAATAATGGCTAGTCAATTTTTTGTTCCTCAATACATTTTCATCACAATCAAGAACCTATTAAGTCAGCTCATTTGAAGGTGTCAGTAATAACTGAGTTTAGTTTGTCAACTTCTTCTCCCATCTGTTACTGGCATGGGCATCCATTAGTTTTTAAGAGGTAAGGCTATATTGCAGATCTTACGTTTTCTCAAATTCCTATTTTAGCAAAGAACATCTACAGAAATTTTCCATCATTTTCTTGTTTAGATGAAAGTAGATGTAATTTATTCCTTCCATATTTTCCTTTTTGTTCTAGGCACAAAATTAGTCATATAAAAAATGTAAAGTTGTAGAGAATTCCCCTTCAAAGTAGCATATAAACTTTTTTTTTTTTTTTTTTGATAACATAGGAGAATTTTACTCAGGTTAATTGTACGTCGCAGAAAGTAGCATATAAACTTCTAGAGCTCACTGTGATGCAATTGAAGTTGTTGTTTCAAGGTTGCTGTCTCAGGATGACAGGAGCATGTCTTTGCCTCATTTCTGTATTTTTTTTGGCTTTTTGCCATATCAGAACTTGGTTTGTGTTTTGGGTATATTTTCCTTTCAGGCATTTCTCTTGTATGTTTTTCATGTACCAGAATGGTGCTGCTTTTTGTGCTTTTAGTAACTTTTAAAAGAAAAAAAATTTATGAGTACTATTATCTATAGTTATGAAATTTATGCTCAAAGTCTCGAGATTATTTTGTAATGACAAAACAATTGTCTGTCCCTGGTCCTTTGCACAAGTTGGAGATGGATAAAGGTTTGGTTGCAGTACATTATAGGCTTGGATCTTGACTTGAAGGAAATAAAAAATAAATAAATAAACATGCCTTTTTTTCCCCTTTTGTCCCCTATAAATAATTATTTTTGCATTTTTTTCAACTTCTTATCTTTCTGATTTGATCTAATCCACTGTTTCTGCGGGAAGTACTTCCCAATTTTTTAATTTACCTTTTTTTATTTTCCCTATGTACACCAGTAATTTGTCCGTTATAGTAATGTATTTTTTATTTTCTTCCTTTTGTATCACTGCGGTCATTATGTTGCCTTTATGCATATAGCATGCTTACAACCCAAATGAGGAGTATGCAGAGGTTGAATCCCAATTGAGGGCACATTTGGAATCTTTTCTAGAAACTGCAAGATCATTCAATATGATTTACACCAAGGTCTGGCCTGCTCTTCCTTTGCTTTTAGAATGTTTGTTATCTCACTTTTCCTTTAACTTGTGCCAACTAATTGAAGAATCATGCTATATAATTGCTGAATGTTTTATATATATGCTTTCACCTGATGAATTGTAATGCTTTTTCATAAGTTTCTCGTTCACATATATGGTTTGATTGGCCTAAACGGAGTTTTACCATTTGTTGCAGCCTCATCCTTAGTTGAAAAGTTCTAAGATAGAATCTATTGAACTTTTTGCAACCACTGTGAAATTTGTTGACATTCAATTTTTATGCCCAGGAATCTTTCCGTAGAACTTTCTTGCTATGCTTGTAGCTCTACTCTCGCATACTGTTCCACAGTTTATGAATATCATTTTCTCTTTTCTATTCTTTTTCTTTGTAGGAAATTCGTCCCTGGACACACATGATGGAGGTACCACAGCTCCATGGGTTTGGCCCAGCTGCCAATCGCTTATTGGAGGCATACAAGATGCTTTTGAAGGTATTTTTCTTTGTAGTTTATTGGCATGTTGTATCTTTGGTTTTATGGTTTTCCTTTTATATGGCTGTGATTGTGAACACCTCTCTATTAGGTTCCTTTTAGTTTTTATATTAGACTGACACATAAGCCCAGTTAAGATGCTGATAGCATATAAGATGCTGTATATTGTATGAATATTTGTATTATTTCAAAATTTACAAGGCATCTGATTGAGAAAAGGCGATAATTCTGTTTTTTCTTTTGAGAAATGATAGGGTATTACTAACAAATGGGTATTAACATGATTTATGTGGAGCTTTTTTACTGGTATTTGTAGCATTTTTTTTTATTAATTGTTTTGATCTTCATCAATTAATAAGCTACACATCGTCTTAGTATCCATTTGTTAGTAAAAAAATCAGTACCCCTAGCATTTCTATTTTCATTTTTCCATTTTTCATGCAGTCACGGATACAAATGCAAATTTTTGTCACAAAATTACATCTTAGATCCAAATTCTTTGAGATGTAGGTCTAATTACAACACATTCATAGATATGCAATCTTGTGCTTTTATATCGTGGACTGTTTTAAAGAATTGTTTGTCCTGAAGAAGAAACTGATACGACTACTAATTGGATGACCTTTCTGAATTGATTGTAGTTCCTAGGGAACTTGAGGAATCTTCGAGATTCCCATGCAGCTCTTGCTATTGGATCGTGTGAAACAGTTGCTGGTGAGCCTTCTTCCGTCACAAGAATAATCTCCGAGTGTGAGTCAGCATTGACATTCTTAAACCGTGACCTCGGAATTCTCTCAGCTTCCATTGCTCGTGAGCAGGGTGAGGAGGTGAAATTAAGATGAAATTGTTACACTTAACACAAGTTGTGTTGACCAGGTAGAGTGGTAATGCATAGTCCATTCTTCTTCTTTGGCGATGTACTTGAAAAATGTACTATTTTCACTTTATATGCCGAATGATTTGAATGTTCAGAGTGTTGATGTTGGCTGCACTGTCGTAGTAACGACATGGATCTATAGCATATATATTGAGTTTCATGTTGTTTAATAGGCTTCAGCAAGTTGATTATAAGCAAGTAAATATATAAACTGTATAAGCAAGTGAGTTTAATAGGCTTCAGCAAGTTGATTATAGCATATTGAGTTTTACTTCTGGCCATCGCGAGAAATTTGAAATCTGCAGCAATAATCTATGGGTCCCCAACCAAGATCAACCCATTTTCAGAGAAGAACAAATGAGTAACGAGCAAAGGAAGAAGAAATACCTTGATTTGGTGCGTAGCTTTAAGTTCTGCAACCAACACAAACCGATTGAAGGTGAGAAGGAAGAAATCTGTGGGTGAGAGAGAGAGAGAGAATCAAAGGAGAGAGACAAAAGTCTTGTTCAATAAATTAATGAGTAAAATAAAATAAAGAAAAAGTAAAAAAAAAAATAATAATAATAATAATATAAGGAAATACTAGGAAAAAGTTAGTGTAGCATATTGAAATTGGTAAGCAAAAAGTAGTTTAATTCTCTAAATTTAGAGAAAATTAATAAATTTAATTGTTAGTCGATATGCATATATTTTAGTTGTTTTTTTTTTATTTTGTTGATGAGTATATTTTAGTTGTTAGCTGGTAAAGGATTAAACACGAAATTAAATGGACCTTTCTATTTTAAAAAGTATTGCAAATGGTACCAATAGACATTTGATAAACACATTTGGTTCTTTCATCCAATAATTTAACAGCGTGCCACATCAAACCAATTAGCAACTATTATTTGTCCCATATGCCATATTAATATTATTTATAAATTTAAGAAAAAATAATATATTGAGAGTGGTCAAACTACCCTTAATTATGGCCAGTTAGAGGTGGCCGAACTACCTCATACATGGCCATTGGAGGTGGTTTCGGCCACCCCTATGGCCTGTTTATGGGTGCAATGACTGATTTATATGCATAATTTTGATTTTTTTTTAATTAAATAAGCTTTAAAATATGAATTTGTGCCTCAAATTTTTAGTTTGGGTCCATTAGAAAAGCAGTTCAGAGTTTGGTTCTGGACCATAAAAAAGAGTCCAAAATTTTTAAGTTTTACACACTTTACATTCGGGGATTAAATTGAAAATTGAATTATATTAAAAAATATTTATTTTATTATTTTATTTTATTTATATTTTCTTAACATTGAATGAAAACTAATTTTATTTTTTTACTTATTAATTTAGTATTTAATATTTATATATTTCTCATCAATTATTTTGCCCTCTAGTTAAATATATTTTAAATTCATGTTTTCTCCGTGTCAATCAAAATTTATGGTTCTGTCCCTGTATAGGTTGGTGGCGGAGATTAATTTTATTATGATGTTTGCCTCTTGATTGATTTCAAAAGTTTCCCTAGCTGGAAAATGTATTTCCATTTTTGCATTAAAAATTTATTTTTTGTTTTCAATGTTCGTGTTCCTTGTCCTAAATTTTGTCCAGTTACATCTACCCTTGAAAAATGATCATCTCCATTTCAAAATCCTTCAATTTCCTTAATTTAGTGCATTTTGAATGGTAGTGCATTTAGTGTAGTGTATTAAATGCACTACCATCGTTAAACCTTTTAGACAATACTACCCTTCAAAATACACTAAATGAAGAAAATTAAGGGATTTTGAAATGGAGAGAATACTAATTCCAATCCCTTGACCACAAACAATTGTGCTATATGTATATTAACATAATTCTAGTTTTTTGTCACTAAGAGGTAACTCAATCGTGGGAGCTTAATAGAGCGAAGGTCACTAATTCGAATCTCCCTCCCTCTTCTTGTGCTGACATGTCAAAAAATCGGATTAAGATTCCCTACAATTTTAAAGAAATAGTAAATTATCAAATTATGTAATTTTGGCTATTTTTAGATTTTTTTTTTTTAAAAAATTGTAACAAATGCTAATCTTGGAAAATCAATTGGATTAAGATTCCCTACAATATTAAAGAAATAGTAAATTATCAAATTATGTAATTTTGGCTATTTTTAGATATTTTTTTAAAAAAAATTGTAAGAAATGCTAATCCTGGAAAATCCATGTCATCCTTTTACAAAATTGTAAGAAATGCTAATCCTGGAAAATCCATGTCATCCTTTTACAAAATTGTAAGAAATGCTAATCCTGGAAAATCAATCGGATTAAGATTTCCTACAATTTTAAAGAAATAGTAAATTATCAAATTACATAATTTTGGCTACATTTAGATTTTTTTTTTAAATGTAAGAAATGCTAATCCTGGAAAATCCATGTCATCCTTTTACAAAAGGACATAAATTTCCTCCAAACTAGTTTGGAGGAAATTTCATCAAACCCACATAAAATGGTGCCATGTGTCTAACATTTAATATGCACATTAAATATCAGATGGTCATTAATAGCATATTACTAATTAAGGTTAAGTTAACTTTTTTTTCTTTTCTTTTCTTAAGGTTAAATGTTAGACTAATTTTTACCAAGGTTAAAACTAACCTTAAAAAGGGAATATCTAACGGCATATTTTATTAAAAACCCAAAAAAAAAATCACATCTAAGCATATTTTATTAGAAGGGAAAAAAACCCAAAAAAATAAAAAATAAAATGACATTAGGTTAGAACTAAAGAAGCTAACATTGGCTTAGAAGAAGAAGAAGAAAAAAAAAGCCATACCTCTTTCTCCATTCTCTATTTTTCAAGTTCTCTGTATATTACTCTTTTTGATATTTTAACAATTGAGTGTTCGTGTTTTAAATTATATTTTGATTAACTTTGATCTTTGTTCGTATTTTGAAAAATATTTTGGTAAAAATTAGTCTAACATTTAACCAAAAGGAAAAAAAAAAAGTTAACTTAACCTTAGTTAGTAATATACTATTAATGACCATCTAATATTTAATGTGTATATTAAATATTAGACACATGGCACCATTTTGTGTGGGTTAGATGAAATTTCCTCCAAACCGGTTTGAAGGAAATTTTTGTCCTTTACAAAAATCATCATATTTTAGGACAAAGTTTTCCTCCAAACTAGATTGGAGGAATTTCCTCCAACCTAGCTTAGAAAAGTGACATGTGTCTATTTTTTTAATAACATGTGAGATGCACATGTGTTTTTAATAAATTTATTCCGACTTTGTCTATTATTAAAAAACATGCATCTCTCCATATTCAGGGACATATGTCACTTTCTAAGTTGAAGGAAATTCCTCCAACCCAGTTTGGAGGAAAACTTTGTCCCATATTTTACACGTAATATAATTGGAGAGTTAGGTCAAGAGTACCGTTGCCTTTAACTTTTTCATCTGTATATTATATTTCCTTATATAGGTGCACCGTTATTTTCACTATATATATATATATCCCCTCGTTATATAAACATGCACAGTTTCTCCAAAAATGGCCATGACATCTCATCATTCTCTTCTCTCTTATGCTGCGATTGTAACCACCTTTTCCATTTGTCTTCTTTACAGCTTATCTATCACTGCAGAGGCTGTTAATGGCGGCTTTAGTGTGGATCTCATCCACCGCGATTCCCCACTCTCTCCCTTCTACGACCCTTCAGAAACTCCTTCGCAGCGCATAGCAAACGCTTTGCGCCGTTCCATTACCCGCGTCAATCATTTCAAGCCAACTTCTTCTAATTCACTCTCTCCCAATGAATTTCCTCGATCAGAAATAGTTGCAATTGGAGGCGAATACCTCATGAAATACTCCATCGGCACGCCGTCGGTCCCCGTCCTCGGCATTGCCGACACCGGCAGTGATCTCATTTGGTTGCAATGCGAGCCTTGCACCGACTGTTACGACCAAACAGACCCCATTTTTGATCCTGCGGAGTCGGAAACATACATAAACGTTTCTTGCAGTGCAAGCGAATGCCAGTCCTTGCGAGGAACCTCATGCGAGTCGTCATCATCATCATCATCATCATCTTCTTCTTGCAAATACTCGGTGTCTTATGGCGATAATTCTTATAGCTTTGGAAACCTCGCAATTGACACTCTCACGCTGGAATCGACTGCAAGCGCCCCCGTGTCTCTTAGTAATATCGTTGTAGGCTGTGGACACGACAATGCTGGAACCTTCAACAATAAGGGCTCCGGCATCGTCGGCTTTGGGCGTGGTGAAGCTTCCCTTGTTTCCCAACTGGGTTCTTCCACCGGTAAGCTAATTGTGTTAAAATGTTGATTAAATTATTATTGTTTTTTTTTTAATATGTCCGTACAAAAGGGGGAGAGAGATTCAAATTAGTGACCTCTGCTTCATTAGGTGTGATTTCAGCCAATTAAACTACCTCTTGAAGATAATAATTTTTATTATTTTTTTATCCGCTTAATTAAGTTTATGGGAAAAATAGTGTATAGTATCTACTTAGTGTAAAAATGAGAGGAAATATCATAAATTTTGTCCTTCAAGTTTACTATTAAGATAATATTAATAATTATTTTACACTAAATGAATATTCTCAATTTCAAATAAAATAAAAATGATCATATTCTAACTTTTTCATTTACCTCTCATTTTAATTAAATATTTCACATAATAGCAGTAATTAAAGTGGTTAGATCATGAATTTAATGGTTTAATTTATATGTTGAAAATAACAGCAGGCAAGTTTTCCTACTGCTTGGTGCCAACAACTTCCCAAGGCAAAAATTCAAGCAAATTGAGTTTTGGTAGTGATGCGGTGGTTTCCGGTGCTGGATCCGTTTCTACTGGCTTGAGCCCAATAAGGCCGAATATGAATTTCTACTTTCTAACACTGGAGGCAATGAGCGTCGGCAATAAAAGATTGGAGTTCGAAGACGACTCAGAGTCAGAGGGAAACATTATAATTGATTCGGGCACCACATTAACGCTATTTCCAAAAGATTTCTACTCCAGGCTTGAAGCGGCGGTGGTAGAAGAGATTGATTTAGTGCGCGTTGACGATCCCAGTCAAACGCTAAGTCTTTGCTACCAGTCGGCGTCGGATGATATAAGGGCTCCGACTATAACGGCGCATTTCAAGGGCGCCGACGTGAAGCTGAATCTGGTGAACACCTTCTTAAGAGTAAGCGAGGAAGTATTGTGCTTCGCTTTTGCTAGTGAAAGTACCTACATCTATGGTAATGTGGCGCAGTTGAACTTCTTGGTGGGCTATGACACCGAGGCCAATACTGTGTCGTTTAAGCCAACTGATTGCACAACCCTCTAACTGTACGTTTAATTTTTATGTTTTACGAGTTTGCTGTATACATGTTTTTAATAAATAATTCCATCATGTTAGGGACGCTTTGTACGGGTTCAGAATTTGTCTGACAGATGGTTTTCTCTTTGTACTTTGAATTTATTAATGATTAATAATTGCATTTTTATTTAAATAGATGACTATATATATACCATATTAGTGGCGGAGATTAATTTTATTACGATGTTGGCTCCTTGAATGATTTCAAAAGTTTCCTTAGTTGGAAAATGTATTTCCTATTTTTGCATTAAAACAGGTTTTTTTTTTCAATGTACATGTTCCTTATCCTAAATTCTGTCTACTTACATCCAATCCCTTATCACAAGAACATTAATTGTGCTTTATATTTATATATTAACACAATCCTAGTTTTTTTTTTTTGGATAAATAACAGTATTAGTTTAATTTTCCATGCATGTGTTACATACAAATTGAGTGCTTCTTGGTTGGAAAATAGAATTACTATTAATCCTTACAATTTTAAAGAAATAGTAGATTCTCAAATTATACAATTTTGACTATTTTTTTAGGTATTTTGAAAAATGCCACATATTGAAAATGTGACAATTGAAAATTGAGTATATTTTTATCCAGCTAATTATCCATCTGTATGTTGTAAAAAAAATCTTCGAGTAAAAATTTATTTTTTAATTTTACGAAGAAAAAAATGTTACTACAAAAGTGAAGAGTAAGCCCATTTTGAGAGGAAATTTTATTTTTTATTATATCGCTAGCATTTTCCAACCATTTTGATGTCTAAAAACAATCTAAATTAACAAATATTTGGAAGAAGAGCTGAGAGGGAAGAAGTTCTTCAGTGGAGAGAAAATTGGATATTTAGATCTTGCATTTGGTTGGGTTGCTAATTTGGTTAGTGTATTTGAGGAGATACAGGGCTTGACATTGATAGATCATGAAAAGTTTCCGTTGTTGTTAGAATGGATTCAGAATTTCATGGATGCTCCAATAATCAAAGAAAACTGGCCACCTCGAGACAAACTGATCACCAAATACCATGCTCTTCTTAAATCCTACATTCCAAAAGAGGCCGCAGAGAAATGAGATGGGTTGCAAGGCCTTCTCTTGATCTCCAACTTCAAATGATAGCAGAGCAATTGAAATGTTGGAGTTTCTTTACAAGTGTGTGTGTGTTTTTTTTTTCTTCTAATCTGCTTTACAAGTGTTTGCTTGTTAGTTGAAACATGTTTGCGAATAAAGGGTTTATTGTTTATGGTTTATTCTGACCATAAGGAAACAAGTCCGACCATGAAATGTTATTTCTGATTAAATCAAATAGAATCCTACCACACCAATCCGATCTCTAATAATTGAGATATGATGCACAAGTTGTGATTCAATGCATCTCACCACCCTATACAGATGGGTAAGCAAATTCACGAGCATCTTCTGGAAATGGGTTTTGGCTCGGATTTGTATATTGCGAATGCATTAACAGTTATGTACGCTAGATTCGGTGATTTAATCAAAGCACGAAACGTGTTCGAGGAAATGCCCAGCAGGGATATTGTGTCGTGATTTCTGGGTATAGTTCAAACGGGTATTGGGAGGAGGCTCTGGAAATTTACTACAGGTCTAGAATGGTGGGGATGTTACCGGATGCTCTTACAGTATCAAGTGTTTTGCCTGCATGTGGAAGCGCAATTGTTGTTAATGAGAGTAAGATCAAATTTGTTAAATTACCAATTATCCCAAAAATTTAAACCGATAAAAAAAGGTAAATTTAATTACTTAATTATTTATTTAACACTTTCTTTCATGTGTGGCTTAAACTCCCTTTTAATAGGTGATGCTCAACATGTGTAATATTTAATTTAAATAGGAGTGAATTGACGGAATCAAGGTTCGATTTCATGACTTTTGGCTCTGATACCATATTAACTTATCAGTTATCCTAAAAACTTATTATCTGAAGTTATGAAATTTATGCTCAAAGTCTCAAGATTATTTTGTAATGACAAAACAATTGTATGTCCCTGGGCCTTTGCACAAGTTGGAGATGGATAAAGGTTTGGTTGCAGTACATTATAGGCTTGGATCTTAACTTGAAGGAAATAAAAAATAAATAAATAAACAGGTCTTTTTTCCCCTTTATCCCCTATAAAGAATTATTTTCGCATTTGTTTTCAACTTCTTATCTTTCTGATTTGATCTAATCCATTGTTTCTGCGGGAAGTACTTCCTAATTTTTTAATTTACTCTCTCTCTCTTTCTTTCTTTTTTTTTCCTATGTACACCAGTAATTTGTCCGTTATAGTAATGTATTTTTTATTTTCTTCCTTTTGAATCACTGCGGTCATTATGTTGCCTTTATGCATATAGCATGCTTACAACCCAAATGAGGAGTATGCAGAGGTGGAATCCCAATTGAGGGCACATTTGGAATCTTTTCTAGAAACTGCAAGATCATTCAATATGATTTACACCAAGGTCTGGCCTGCTCTTCCTTTGCTTTTAGAATGTTTGTTATCTCACTTTTCCTTTAACTTGTGCCAACTAATTGAAGAATCATGCTATATAATTGCTGAATGTTTTCTATATATGCTTTCACCTGATGAATTGTAATGCTTTTTCATAAGTTTCACGTTCACATATATGGTTTGATTGGCCTAAACGGAGTTTTACCATTTGTTACAGCCTCATCCTTAGTTGAAAAGTTCTAAGATAGAATCTATTGAGCTTTTTGCAACCGCTGTGAAATTTGTTGACATTCATTTTTTATGCCCAGGAATCTTTCCGTAGAACTTTCTTGCTATGCTTGTAGCTCTACTCTTGCATACTGTTCCACAGTTTATGAATATCATTTTCTATTTTCTTTCTTTTTCTTTGTAGGAAATTCGTCCCTGGACACATATGATGGAGGTACCACAGCTCCATGGGTTTGGCCCAGCTGTCAATCGCTTATTGGAGGCATACAAGATGCTTTTGAAGGTATTTTTCTTTGTAGTTTGTTGGCATGTCGTATCTTTGGTTTTATGCTTTTCCTTTTATATGGCTGTGATTGTGAACATCTCTCTATTAGGTTCCTTTTAGTTTTTATATTAGACTGACACATAAGCCCAGTTAAGATGCTGATAGCATATAAGATGCTGTATATTGTATGAATATTTGTATTATTTCAAAATTTACAAGGCATATGAGAAAAGGCGATAATTCTGTTTTTTCTTTTGAGAAATGATACTGTTTTACCAACAAATGGGTATTAACATGATGTATGTGGAGCTTTTTTATTGGTATTCATAGCATTTTTTTTTTATTAATTGTTTTGATATTCATCAATTGATAAGTTACACATCATCTTAGTACCCATTTGTTAGTAAAAAAATTAGTACTCCGCATTTCTCTTTTCATTTTTCCATTTTTCATGTAGTCATGGATACAAATGCAAATTTTTGTCACAAAATTACATCTTAGATCCAAATTCTTTGAGATGTAGGTCTAATTACAACACATTCATAGATATGCAGTCTTGTGCTTTTATATCGTGGATTGTTGTAAAGAATTGTTTGTCCTGAAGAAGAAACTGACGGCTACTAATTGGATGACCTTTCTGAATTGATTGTAGTTCCTAGGGAACTTGAGGAATCTTCAAGATTCCCATGCAGCTCTTGCTATTGGATCGTGTGAAACAGTTGCTGGTGAGCGTTCTTCCATCACGAGAATAATCTCCGAGTGTGAGTTAGCATTGACATTCTTAAACCGTGACCTCGAAATTCTCTCAGCTTCCATTGCTCGAGAGCAGGGTGAGGAGGTGAAATTACGATGAAATTGTTACACTTACACAAGTTGTGTTTGTTGGAGTTTTGTGACTTTCACCATAAAGATGGTGGGACCCAACATCATTTAAGGAGGTCTTTTATTTTGGCTCACGTTTCTATTCCTAATTACTCTTGGAATTGGTTTTTCCTTAGAGTATGAATTGGACTTGAAGTCCTTCTAAGAATTGGAGTAGAATTGTTGACCGGATTGGAGTAGGAATCCTTGTTTACATGGGACTTGGATTCCTCTAGTACAACAGACTCTGACAATTATATAAAGGCATGAGCCCTTTGTATTTTCAATTCTGTGTGCCAACAATTGAGAGAAAAAGTGAGAGCAAGAAAGAGAGTATTTTTTTCTTTTTGTTTTTATTCTCCTTTGGGTAAAGTGAGAATTGGGTGTAATTGGGGCTTTGGGTTTGAGTGGTTTTCACCTGTTACTTTCTTGTACTCACCTTTTGATAGTGAATTTTCTCCGTCGCTCCTCAAAGGGATGTAGGCTTGTTGTTTAACCACTTAAATCTTTGTGTCGTGTGTGATTGCCTAATCTTTGTTATTCCGCATTCTTCTTAATTTTTCATCTCGTGGTCTTGGGAAATAGGATTAATTTCAACAACGGTATCGTAGCCTTTGGTTCAAGTGGGAGCGATGGCAAGAGAAGAAGGAAAGATAGGAATCGAGAAGTTCGACGGCACAGATTTCAGATATTGAAGATGCGATTGAAGATATCCTTTATGGGAAGGATCTTCATCAACCTCTTTTGGGAGAACAACTGACGACATGTATGATAGCGAGTGGGCTCGCTTGATCGTAAAAGCCCCGCGCTTATCGAGTTATCATTGTCAAAATCTGCACACAACGTTGTAAAGGAGAAGACCACTGAGTCTAATGGCAGCTTTGTCAAGCATGTATGAGAAGCCGTCGGCTAACAACAAGGTGCACCGATGAAGAAATTGTTCAACCTAAAGATGGTGGAAGGGCGTCTGGCACAACATCTCAATGAGTTCAACACTATCACAAATCAATTGTCTTGTTGAAATTGATTTTGATGATGAAATTCGCTGCTTGATCGCCTCTTGGCGCCTTTTGCCAAATAGCCGGGAAGCCGTAAGGATGGCTGTGAGTAACTCGCAGGGAAGAGTAAATTGCTATGAAGATGTCGTGGATTTAGTTCTTAGTGAGGAGGTCCGCAGAAGGATTCTCGTGAAACCTCCGGTCGTGCATTTTAAACCTTGAAGCAAGCAAGAGGTCAAGAGAGGAACTCGTGAAGGGCGATCTAAATCCAGAAGGGTAGGAGCAAATCCAAGTTTGACGACAACCTCGAGTGTTGGAATTGTGGCAAGACAGGCCACTTCAAGAAGAACTGCAGAGAACTAAAGAAGAAGATTGACAATGATGTTGCAAATGTCGTGGCAACGGAAAAAGCACATGATGCCCTACTTCTATCTGCTGATGCCCTCTTGATTCTTGGGTCTTGACTCAGAGCTTCTTTCCATACCACACCAATTCGTGAAATTCTCGAAAATTATGTGGCTGGAAATTTCGAGAAGGTATATTTGGTCGACGAACAGACTGGATGTTGTGGGCACAGCGATGTTCGTGATCAAAGTTCACATGACTCAAGATGGAAGCGAAAAGGTCGTGCATATCCCAGAGAAAAAAGAACCCGATTTCTGGGACAACTTGATGATGAAGGGCATTCAATTCATTTCCACGGTGGAAAGTGGAAGGTGAGCAAAGGAGCTAGGATTTTGGCTCATGGTTATAAGACAGTACTCTCTATATGACGACAAATAGTAGAGATACAATTGCTGTTGCAGATAAGTCGACTCAAAATTATGGCACCTAAGGCTTGGGCACATGAGCGAGAAAGGGATGAAGGTACTTCCAAAGGAAACTACCGGAGTTAAAGTCATTGAGTCTGATTATGTGAAGGTGATCCTAGGAAAGGTAAGAAGGTGAGTTTTGCAAAGTTGCAAGAGCACCGCCGGAAAAGTGGAATTGGTACACACGGACTTGGGGTCCCGCACTGGGCATCTCTTGGAGGCTCATGGTATTATATCACATTCATTGATGATTCAAGTGAAAGAGTATGGGTTTACTTTAAAACTTAAATCTGATGTATTTGAAGTTTTTAAGAAGTGGAGGGTCATGGTAGAGACAGAAACTGGTCTGAAATTGAAGTGCCTAAGATCAGACAATGGGGGAGAATACGAAGATGGGGTTTTCAAACAGTTTTGTGCGGCAAATGGGATTAAAATGGAGAAAACTATTCAGAACGCAGAATGGCGTGGGATGAACAGGACCCTCAATGAGCGTGCAAGAAGTATGAGGTTGCATGCTGGACTACCGAAAACTTTCTGGGCGGATGCAGTAAGTACTGCTGCTTACTTGATAAACAGAGGACCATCAGTGCCTTTGGGTCATAGACTACAAGAAGTCCGAGTGGAAAAAGGTAAATCTTTTCACTTGAAAGTTTTTGGTTGTATTTCAGATGTCTATATTGAATCGATGCTCGTAGCAAGCTAGATGCTAAGTCTAGAAAATGTTATTTCATTGGCTATGGGGATGAGGCATTCGGTATAGGTTTTGGGATGATCAAAACCGGAAGATCATTAGAAGTAGGAATGTTACTTTTAATGAGATGGTTGTGTATAAGAATAATTCAAGTGCAGAACCATTAAGTACGAGTTAGAGGTCGAGAAGCTGAATTTATCAACCTAGATGGAATTTCTAAAAGTACACGTAGAAGGAATTCGAAGTTGATAAGGATTCAGACCAAGAGGGTCCGAAGTTGAAGAAATAGTAGATCAACATATTGAACAGGGTACACCGACAGTGGCTGTCCGCAGATCTACCAGAACCATTAGATCTCCACAGCGTTTTTCACCTTCCTTGTTTCATATTTTGTTGACGGATGGCGGCGAGCCAGAGACGTTTGTTGAAGCCTTGGAGGTTGAAGATTCAATCAAGTGGGAGTTAGCCATGAAGGATGAGATGGACTCATTATTGACTAACCAGACTTGGGAGCTGACAAAGTTGCCAGCAGGTAAAAAGGCTTTGCACAACAAATGGGTGTTTAGAATAAAGGGTGAACATGATGGTAGCAAACGCTACAAGGCAAGATTGGTAGTCAAGGGATTCCAACAGAAAGAAGGAATTGACTACACAGACATATTCTCTCCAGTGGTGAAGATGACAACCATAAGAATTGTGCTGAGTATTGTGGCGGCAGAGGACTTACATCTAGAGCAGTTAGATGTAAAGACGGCGTTCCTTCATGGTGAGTTGGAGGAAGAAATTTATATGCAGCAGCCACAGGGATTCACAGTGCAGGGAAAAGAGAGTTTAGTGTGCAAACTAAGAAGAAGCTTGTATGGCCTGAAACAAGCTCCAAGACAATGGTACAAGAAGTTTGATAGCTTCATGTGTAGTACTGGGTTTACAAGGTGCAATGCAGATCACTGTTGCTATGTCAAGAGTTTTAAGAACTCTTACATTATTCTACTCTTGTACGTAGATGATATGCTCATTGGGGGGCCAAGATGGAAGAAATCAATAAGTTGAAGAACCAGTGTCAAAGCAGCTTTGCAATGAAGGATTTGGGTGCTAAACAAATCCTTGGGATGAGAATCATCGTGATGTAATAGTACAATCAAGATTTCACAGCAGTAGTATGTGAAGAAGATTCTCACAGATTTAGCATGGATGGAGCTAAGTCAAGAAGCACACCCTTGGGGAGTCACTTCAAACTAACCAAGGATCACCAAAGACAGAGATAAAGAGAAAGTATACATGAGCAAGGTACCTTACGCCTCAGCTATCTAAGTCTGATGTATGCAATGGTTTGTACTAGACCGGATATTGCACATGCAAAGGGGAGTTGTGAGTGTACATGAGTAATCCGGAAGCAAGATTGGGAGGCACAAGTGGATTTCGATATTTGAGAGGAACTTCAGATATGTCCTTTGCTTCATAGGTGCAGATTTAAAGTCTGTGGCTATGTGGATGCCGATCTAGCGGTGATGTTGATAGTAGGAAAAGTACTACATTTGTATATATACTCCGGGAGGTATCCTGTGTGTTGGACCTCAAGGTTACAGAAAATTGTAGCCCTTTCCACTACGGAGGCGGAGTATGTGGCCGTGATGTGTGGAAAGGAGATGGTTTGGCTACAAGGTTTTTGGATGAGTTGGGAAAGAAGAATGAGAAGGGCATTCTAGTGATAGTCAGTGCCATTTTTCTTGCAAAGAACCCGGCATATCATTCAAGAACAAAGCATATACAGTTGAGGTATCACTTCATTCGATCTCTTCTTGAAAGTGAACAATTGTTACTTGAGAAGATTCGTGAACTGAGAATCCGGCAGACATGCTAACAAAAGGAGTGACTATTGAGAAACTGAAGCTGTGCACAGCTTCAGTTGGTCTTCTAGCTTGAAGACAGGTGGAGGAGACATCCGGAGGAGATTCACTTTGTTGCAACTTGATGGGATTCAAGTCAAGTGGGAGATTGTTGGAGTTTTGTGACTTTCACCATAAAGTTGGTGGGACCCAACATCATTTAAGGAGGTCTTTTATTTTGGCTCACGTTTCTATTCCTAATTGCTCTTGGAATTGGTTTTTCCTTAGAGCATGAATTGGACTTGAAGTCCTTCTAGGAATTGGAGTAGAATTGTTGACCGGATTGGAGTAGGAATCCTTGTTTACATGGGACTTGGATTCCTCTAGTACAACAGACTCTGACAATTATATAAAGGCATGAGCCCTTTGTATTTTCAATCCTGTGTGCCAACAATTGAGAGAAAAAGTGAGAGCAAGAAAGAGAGTATTTTTTTTCCCTTTTTGTTTTTATTCTCCTTTGGGTAAAGTGAGAATTGGGTGTAATTGGGGCTTTGGGTTTGAGTGGTTTTCTCACCCTGTTACTTTCTTGTACTCACCTTTTGATAGTGAATTTTCTCCGGGTCGTCTCCGCCAGTGGATGTAGGCTTGTTAAGCCGAACCACTTAAATCTTTGTGTCGTGTGTGATTGCCTAATCTTTGTTATTCCGCATTCTTCTTAATTTTTCATCTCACAGGTCTTGGGAAATAGGATTAATTTCCTAACAGTGTTGACCAGGTAGAGTGGTAAAGCATAGTCCATTCTTCTTCTTTGGCGACATACATGAAAAATGTACTATTTTCACTTTATATGCCGAATGATTTGAATGTTCGTAGTGTTGATGTTGGCTGCACTGTCGTAGTAACGACATGGATCTATAGCATATATATTGAGTTTCATGTTGTTTAATAGGCTACAGCAAGTTGATTATAAGCAAGTAAATATATAAACTGTATAAGCAAGTAAGTTTAATAGGCTTCAGCAAGTTGATTATAGCATATTGAGTTTTACTTCTGGCCATCGCGAGAAATTTGAAATCTGCAGCAATAATCTATGGGTCCCCAACCGAGATCAACCCGTTTTCAGAGAAGAACAAATGAGTAACGAGCAAAGGAAGAAGAAATACCTTGATTTGGTGCGTAGCTTTAAGTTCTGCAACCAACACAAACCGATTGAAGGTGAGAAGGAAGAAATCTGTGAGTGAGAGAGAGAGAGAGAATCAAAGGAGAGAGACAAAGTCATGTTCAATAAATTAATGACTAAAATAAAATAAAGAAAAAGTAAAAAAGTAATATTTTAATAATATAAGGAAATATTAAGAAAAGCTATTATGCAGCATGTTGAAATTGTTAAGCAAAAAGTAGTTTAATTCTCTAAATTTAGATAAAATTAATAAATTTAATTGTTAGCCTATATGTGTATATTTTAGTTGTTAGCCGATAAAGGATTTAATGCGAAATCAAATGGACCTTTCTATTTTATTAAGTATTGCAAATGGTACCAATAGACATTTGATAAACACAATTGGTTCTTTCGTCCAATAATTAAATGGCGTGCTACATCAAACCAATTAGCAACTATCGTTTGTCCCATATGCTATATTAATATTATTTATAAATTTAAGAGAAGAAAAAAAAAATATTAAAAGTAGTCAAACTACCCTTTATTATGGCTGGCTAGAGGTGGCCGAACCACCTCATACATGGCCATTGGAGGTAGTTTCAGCCACCCCTATGGCCTATTTAGGGTACAGAGACGGATTTACATTCAGAATTTTGATTTTTTTTTAATTAAATAAGCTTTAAAATATGAATTTGTGCCTCAAATTTTTAGTTTGGGTCCATTAGAAAAGCAGTTCAGAGTTTGGTCCTGGACCATAAAAAAGAGTCCAAAATTTTTAAGTTTCGTACACTTTGCATTCGAGGATTAAATTGAAAATTGAATTATATTAAAAAATATTTTTTTATTTTATTTATATTTTCTTAACATTGAATGAAAACTAATTTAATTTTTACATATTAATTTAGTCTTTAATATTTATATATTTCTCATCAATTATTCTGCCATCTAGTTAAATATATTTGAAAAATGTTAAAGGCACAACAAAAGTCCAACTCATGTCCAACTTCTTTCTTACATTTCAAACTTCTTTCATACATGGCAAAATGTGGGTTTTACAGCACCCAATAAGGGAAGAACACCTCACATAAAGGAAAAAAAATACCCAAAAAACCTACACCATAATGCAGTTGATTTTCAATTAAAGAAGAAAGAAAACAGAAAACAGAGAAAGAAGAGAAGGAAGAATTGGCCACTGGTTTTGCAGCACTCACGGCCAGTGAGTTGGCCCATTTTTTCTTTGATTTTTCACATAGATCCGACGACTTTTATGGTGATAAAATGGCTCTAATTTTATGATGATAAAATCTTAAAAATGGTTAACCTTCCCCTTTATGTTTTAGTTTTGAATCCAAAATTAAGTTTTGAGACATTAGAAATGACTTTTGTGACACTAGAATCAATTTTTGTGGCATTAGAAATGAGTTTTTAGGCATTAGGATCGATTTTTTTATGCTAAGTTTGATAGAAAAGTCGTTGGAGATGGTGACAAGATGGTGACGGGTCACGCTGCACCATTCGTGGTCACCCATCGTGAGTTGAGTCACCAGAGCAAGGATTTTTTTATTTTAAATGCCAAGTAGGAGAGAAGTTGAACATAAGTTGATTTTTTATTGTGTACATATCAAACCTAAATTCATGTTTTCTCCATGTCAATCAAAATTTATGGTTTTGTCCTTATATAGGTTGGTGGCGGAGATTAATTTTATTATGATGTTTGCCCTAGCTTGAATGATTTCAAAAGTTTCCCTAGCTGGAAAAAGTATTTCCTATTTTTGCATCAAAAAATCATTTTTGAATGATAGTAAATTTAATGCACTACTATCATTATGGTGTCAATTTTGGCAACAAAAATCAATCGTAAAATTCCGGTATAGTAGGTCAATAGTACCGTTGCCTTTAACTTTCTCATCTGTATTTTATATTTCCTTATACACGTGCACCGATGTTTTCACTATATATATATATATATATATCCCTCGTTATATACACACACACAGTTCCTCCAAAAATGGCCATGGCATCTCATCACTCACTTCTCTCTTCTGCTGCGATCGTAACCACCTTCTCCATTTGTCTTCTTTACAGCTTATCTATCACTGCAGAGGCTGTTAATGGCGGCTTCAGCGTGGATCTCATCCACCGCGATTCCCCACTCTCTCCCTTCTACGACCCTTCAGAAACTCCTTCGCAGCGCATAGCAAACGCTTTGCGCCATTCCATTACCCGCGTCAATCATTTCAAGCCAACTTCTTCTAATTCACTCTCTCCCAATGAATTACCTCGATCAGAAATAGTTGCATTTAGAGGCGAATACCTCATGAAATACTCCATCGGCACGCCACCGGTCCCCGTCCTCGGCGTTGCCGACACCGGCAGTGATCTCACTTGGTTGCAGTGCGAGCCTTGCACAGACTGTTACAACCAAACAGACCCCATTTTTGATCCTGCGGAGTCGAAAACATATAGAAATGTTTCTTGCAGTGCAAGCGAATGCCAGTCCTTGCAAGGAACCACATGCGAGTCGTCATCATTACCATCATCTCCATCTTCTTCATGCAAATACGTAGTGTCTTATGGAGATAATTCATACAGCTATGGAGACCTTGCTTTTGACACTCTCACGCTGGAATCGACTGCAAGCGCCCCTGTGTCTCTTAGTAATATCGTCGTAGGCTGTGGACACAACAATGCCGGAACCTTCAACAATAAAGGCTCTGGCATCGTCGGCTTTGGGCGCGGTGAAGCTTCCCTTGTTTCCCAACTGGGTTCTTCCATCAGTAAGCTAATAGTGTTAAAATGTTGATTAAATTATTACATTTTTTTTATCCACTTTAGTTTATGGGAAAAATAGTGTATAGTATCTACTTAGCATAGATAAATGAGAGGTAATATTGTAAATTTTATCCTTCAACTTTACTGTTAAGATAATATTAATCATCATTTTACACTAAACAAATATTCTCAATTTCAAATAAAATGAAGAGGATCCTATTCATTCATGAATGGTTTAATTAATCCTAGGGTGGTCAGATCATGAATTTAATGGTTTAAACTTTAATTTATATGTTGTAAATAACACAGGAGGCAAGTTTTCCTATTGCTTGGTGCCGACAACTTCCCAAGGCAAAAACTCAAGCAAATTGAGTTTTGGTAGTGAAGCGGTGGTCTCCGGCTCCGGAGCCGTTTCTACTGGCTTGGGCCCAAAAAGGCCGAATATGAATTTCTACTTTCTAACACTGGAGGCAATGAGCGTCGGCAATAAAAGATTGGAGTTTGGCAATTATTCTTCCCCCTTGGGAGACGACTCAGAGTCGGAGGGAAACATTATAATTGATTCGGGCACCACATTAACGCTATTTCCAGAAGATTTCTACGCCAGGCTTGAAGCGGCGGTGGTAGAAGAGATTGATTTATCCCAGCCAAAAACGCTAAGTCTTTGCTACAAGTCGGCGTCGGATGATATAAGGGTTCCGAATATAACGGCGCATTTTAAGGGCGCCGACGTGAAGCTGAATCTGGTGAACACCTTCTTAAGAGTAAGCGAGGAAGTATTGTGCTTTGCTTTCCATTCTAGCGAAAGTATCTACATCTTTGGTAATGTGGCGCAGTTGAACTTCTTGGTTGGTTATGACACCGAGGCCAATATTGTGTCGTTTAAGCCAACTGATTGCACAACCCTCTGACTGTACGTTTAATTTGAATGTTTTACGAGTTTGTTGTTTACATGTTTTTAATAAATTATTCCTCACATGATTCCATCATCTGAGGGGACGCTTTGTACGGATCCAGGATTTGCCGGCCAGACAGATGGTTTTCTCTTTGTATTTTGAATTTATTAATGATTAATTACATTTTTATTTAAAGACATGACTATATATATGGAATAGGATCCTCTCCATTTCAAATGAAATGGAGAATATCCATTTACTGTAAAATGAGGGATAATATTGTAAATTTAGTCATTCAACTTTAATGTTAAGATAATACTACCCCTCATTTTACATTAAATGGATATTCTCCATTTGAGTTGAAATGTATATATATATATATATATATACCATATTGGTGGCGGAGATTAATTTTATTATGATTTTAATTGGCTCCTTGAATGATTTCAAAAGTTGCCCTAGTTGGAAAATGTATTTCCTATTTTTGCATTAAAAAGGGTGTTTTTGTTTTCAATGTACATGTTCCTTATCCTAAATTCTGTCTACTTACATCCAATCCCTTATCAGGAGAACATTAATTGTGCTTTTATATATATATATTAACACAATCTTAGTTTTTTTTTTTTTTGGGATAAATAACAGTACTAGTTTAATTTTCCATGCATGTGTTACATACAAATTGAGTGCTTGTTGGTTGGAAAATAGGATTAAGATTAATCCTTACAATTTTAAAGAAATAGTAGATTCTCAAATTATGCAATTTTGGCTATTTTTTTAGGTATTTTGAAAAATGCCACATATTGAAAATGTGACAATTGAAAATTGAGTATATTTTTATCAAGCTAATTATCCATCTGTATGTTGTAAAAAAAAACTTTGAGTAAAAATTTATTTTTTAATTTTACAAAGAAAAAAAATGTTTCTACAAAAGGAAGAGTAAGCCCATTAATTTTGAGAGGAAATTTTATTTTTTATTATATCGCTAGCATTTTCCAACCGTTTTGATGTCTAAAAACAATCTAAATTAACAATTTTTTTTTTTAATTGTAAGAAATGCTAATCGTGGAAAATCAATGCAATATTATCCTTTTACAAAAATCATCAGATTTTACACGTAATATAACTGCAGAATCTAAGAAAATCCATTCAATAATGGAAAACAATGTCAATTTTGGCAACAACAAAAAATCATTCGTAAAATGTTGGTAGGTCAAGACTCAAGAGTACCGTTGCCTTTAACCTTTTCATCTGTATATTTCCTTATATATATGCGTGCACTGATATTTTCACTATATATATATAAATTATCCCCACGTACAGTTTCTCCAAAAACGCGCGGCCATGGCATCTCATCACTCGCTTTTCTCTTCTGCTGCGACCGTAACTACCTTCTCTATTTGTCTTCTTTACAGCTTATCTATCACTGCAGAGGCTGTTAATGGCGGCTTCAGCGTGGATCTCATCCACCGCGATTCCCCACTCTCTCCCTTCTACGACCCTTCGGAAACTCCTTCGCAGCGCGTAGCAAACGCTTTGCGCCGTTCCATTACCTGCGTCAATCATTTCAAGCCAGCTTCTTCTTCACTCTCTCCCAATGAATTACCTCGATCAGAAGTAGTTGTAGTCAGAGGTGAATACCTCATGAAATACTCCATCGGCACGCCATCGGTCCCCGTCCTCGGCATTGCCGACACCGGCAGTGATCTCATTTGGTTGCAATGCGAGCCTTGCACCGACTGTTACAACCAAACAGACCCCATTTTTGATCCTGCGGAGTCGAAAACATACAGAAACGTTTCTTGTAGTGCAAGCGAATGCCAGTCCTTGCAAGGAACCTCATGCGAGTCGTTGTCACTGTCATCATCATCATCTACTTGCAAATATTCAGTATCTTATGGCGATAATTCATACAGCCATGGAGACCTTGCTCTTGACACTCTCACGCTGGAATCGACTGCAAGCGACCCCGTGTCTCTTAGTAATATCGTCGTAGGCTGTGGACACAACAATGCCGGAACCTTCACAAAGAAAGGCTCCGGCATCGTCGGCTTTGGGCGCGGTGAAGCTTCCCTTGTTTCCCAACTGGGTTCTTCAATCGGTAAGCTAATAGTGTTAAAATGTTGATTAAATTATTATATTTAATTTTTTTATTAGCTTAAATTTATGAGAAAAATAATGTATAATATTTATTTAGTGTAAAATGAGATGTAATAACGTAAATTTTGTCCTTCAATCAAGGTTGGCTTAATAGATTTTGAGGAATAATTAAGGCGACAAACTTGATTATGGCCTTATTTATTTATTTAAATAATTTTAATTTTAAATCTTTTTTTTTTTTTTTTTGGTTTGGCCTTTTTTTAATTTTTCGAATGACTTGCAAAATTCATTTTATTAGGAGATACTTAATTTCAACGTGTTGAGCTACATATATATATATATATATATAATTATTATTTTTAATGTTGAATTTAATTTGCAAAAACGAAATTTACTCTATTCTAAAAATTATTTAATGAATGAACGTAGCCAATATATTGGTTTTAAGTGAAGATGAAACTATGAATTTAGTAACTGCTTTAGAAGTGCATTAATTAATGTAACTTTCCAATTTTCTAATTCCTTTCCTTTAAAAGAATTAGGATTCTCTCCTTTAAAGTCTTAATATATATCTTGAAATTTTATTCTTTGTATTTATGTTTACAGTAATTGGGGCCTTAATTCAAGAGCATGTACTAACTTTTTTGTCATAAATAATTTTTTACCATAATTGAGGCCTTAATTAAATACAATTGACCATAATTGAGGCCTTAATTAAATACAATTGACTAACTTTATATCATAATTAAGGCTGTAATTATTTTTTATATATAAATGATACTTAATTATTCTATAGTTATTTAGGGCCTTAGAAAATTGCCTAATTTGCCCAAGCATTGAGTCAGCATTGTCTTCAACTTTACTTAAGACAATATTACCCATTATTTCATATTAAATAAATATCTCTCATTTTAAAATTAAATATTTCATGTTGAGTTATTGGAAAAGTGGTGATTAAGGTGGTCAGATCATGAATTTAATGGTTTAATTTATATGTTGTTATTAAAATTAAATATTTCACGTTGAGTTATTGGAAAAGTGGTGATTTAGGTGGTCAGATCATGAATTTAATGGTTCAATTTATATGTTGTAAATAACAGGAGGCAAGTTTGCCTACTGCTTGGTGCCAACAACTTCCCGAGGCAAAAACTCAAGCAAATTGAGTTTTGGTAGTGATGCGGTGGTTTCCGGCGCTGGATCCGTTTCTACTGGCTTGAGCCCAATAAGGCCGAATATGAATTTCTACTTTCTAACACTGGAGGCAATGAGCGTCGGCAATAAAAGATTGGAGTTTGGCGATTATTCTTCCCCCTTCGGAGACGACTCAGAGTCAGAGGGAAACATTATAATTGATTCGGGCACCACATTAACGCTATTTCCAGAAGATTTCTACTCCAAGCTTGAAGCGGCGGTGGTAGAAGAGATTGATTTAGTGCGCGTTGACGATCCCAATCAAATGCTAAGTCTTTGCTACAAGTCGCCGTCGGATGATATAGGGGTTCTGAATATCACGGCGAATTTCAGGGGCGCCGACGTGAAGCTGAATCCGGTGAACACCTTCTTAAGAGTAAGCGAGGAAGTAATGTGCTTTGCTTTCCTTGCTAGTGAAAGATTCTTCATCTTTGGTAACGTGGCGCAGTTGAACTTCTTGGTGGGTTATGACACCGAGGCCAATACTGTGTCGTTTAAGCCGACGGATTGCACAACCCTCTAACTGGACGATTAATTTTTATGTTTTACGAGTTTGCTGTATACATGTTTTTAATAAATTATTCCTCATGTGAAACGCTTTGTACGAATCTGAGATTTGTCTGACAATGCTCCGATTAGACAGATGTTTCTCTCTTTGTACTTTGAATTTATTAATGATTAATTACATTTTTATTTAAATACATGACTATATATATACCATATTGTTGCTAATTTACTTCATCATCACTAAATATAAGGAAAATTGGTCTCTTACTAGTAAACATAATAACAGAAAATTGATATATAGATATTGCTAATTAGAACAATTTGTAACCAGTAAGACTATAACTCAAGTCTAATGTGATAATTCGATGCCGTTTGAACAAGTAATTTTATACGTCTATTTTGTGTCATTTTTAATGTCCTTAAAAAAATGAGGTGGCTTTTAAAATCATAATTTGATTAAAATTCAATTGTGATTAATCATAAAGTCAATGATGATTTTAAGAGTCACATCATCCTTAGAGAGATACAAGTAACAAAAGGGAACATCTTTTCCGTTGTAAATATTCAAATCTACACTTAAAAATTTCCTTGACCATTAGACTACCACCACCCTTGATGGTAAATCATTATATTTGATCACCATTAAAATTTAATTAAAATCAAATCTCTGAAATTAATACAATCAAAACTCTCCCATATCTGAGCACCATTAAAATTTGATTACAATCAAATCTCTAAAATTAATACAATGAAACGGTTAAAGTGTTTCATAACTGGATATTATACATAAAGAAATGGAGAAGATCCTTCAAAGCATCACCAAATAAATAGACCCAACCCAACCCAAGTAAATTAGTTAATCTTACAATTTAAGGTGGCATGTTAGGATTTAGTAGTAATTGATTATATATATATAATTGTCAGCTTGATATATTTTGAGGCGAGAAAAAGATTAATTAAGAGATGCCTTTCCTTGCGTGGACATGTCAAAAAAAAAAAAAGAGATGCCTTTCCTTATTTTTTTTAGATATTAATTAAATAATAATTAATATTAATTTTTAGTTTATCTCTCTTTAAAAATATATATATTGTAAAAAACACGTGTCACAATATAATCAGTGCTGATTTTTTTTTGAGGAGGTCATGAATTCTCATATGACCAGTGCTGATGTTACTTCTTAATGAATTATGTTAACTTTTCTAATGACATGATCTATGTTTTTTAATTTTTTTTTTCTTTCACATTAGTCATTAATCAATGGTAGACTCCATAAACTTAATTGTTAATCTATTAAATTTGTAAAAAAATATAAAAATAAACATGAACAAATTATTGACACTAATTATTTTTTATTTTCTCCTACTCACAAGAAATATTTTGCCTCTTTTTAAACCCCAAATTGGAGGGATTAATTTTGCATTTTTCTCTATGGCAAGTTGAGCATAAATGACCTTACTCAAGAGCGTCCTTATGCCTAAAGATCTGCGAGCTGAAAGCACACAAGCATTTCTACGTTCAGGTAATGAGAATTGCAAAGTTGGACAGGTTAGGTGAAAGCACACAGGCATTTCTTCATTCATCTCTCTCAAAAGCTATATCTTTTGCTACAAACTCTCACGAACTGCGCAAAGTCCACTCACTGATAATTACTTTGGGACTAGACCAGTCTGTGTTCTTCTCTGGCAAACTCATTAGCAAGTATGCCCGGCTCAAAGAACCCACTTCTTCTCTCTCAGTTTTTCACCGAGTGTCGCCCACAAACAACGTCTACCAATGGAATTCAATTATTAGAGCGCTTACCCATAACGGATTGCTCTCTGAATCTCTTCACTTTTACACTGAAATGCGAAAAACTAAGCTTCAACCTGACGCGTACACGTTTCCTTCGGTTATTAATGCGTGTGCCGGGTTATGCGACTCGCATATGGGTAAGCAAATTCACGAGCATGTTCTGGAAATTGGTTTGTGGTCGGATTTGTATATTGCGAATGCATTAATAGATATGTACGCAAGGTTTGGTGATTTAGTCCAAGCGCGAAACGTGTTTGAGGAAATGCCTCACAGGGATATTGTGTCGTGGAATAGTCTGATTTCGGGGTATAGTTCAAACGGGTATTGGGAGGAGGCTCTGGAAATTTATTACAGGTCTAGAATGGTGGGGATGTTTCTGGATGCGTTTACAGTATCAAGTGTTTTGCCTGCATGTGGAAGCGCAATTGTTGTTGATGAGGGTCAGATTATTCATGGGTTGGTTGAAAAGATTGGGATTCATGCAGATGTTATTGTAAGCAATGGGATTCTTTCCATGTACTTAAAATTTGATAGATTAAGTGACGCTCGTAAAGTTTTTGATGAGATGGTAGTTAGAGACTCTGTTAGTTGGAACACCATGATTTGTGGTTACTCTCAGTCAGGGTTGTTTGGTGAGTCAATCGAGTTATTTATGGAGATGCTAAACAAATTCAGACCAGATTTGTTGACAATCACATCTACTCTCCGTTCTTGTGTTCTTTTACGGGATATGGAGTTTGGAAAATATATTCATGAATACATGATAGGAAACGGGTTTGAATTTGATATTACAGTAAGTAACATCCTTATTGACATGTATGCAAAATGTGGTAATTTACTGGCTTCACGAGAAGTATTTGATAAGATGAAATGTAGAGATTCTGTCTCATGGAACTCACTGGTCAATGGCTATATTATCAATGGTTTTTATGATGAAGGGTTAAGGCTTTTTAAGATGATGAAGAAGGAGATGAAATCCTTATCCGATCCTGTGAGCTATTTGACACTACTGGCTGTCTCTACTCTGTTGGCAGACATGGACCTGGGTAAAATGATCCACTGTGATATAGAAAAGTTTGGATTTGATTCATATCTAGTGGTCACTAATGCTCTTGTTGATATGTATGCTAAATGTGGAAAAATGGAGGATTCGCTGAAAGTATTTGAGAACATGAAAGCTCGTGATATAGTGACATGGAATACCATTATTGCTGCCTGTGTCCGTTCTGAAAATTGTAGTTTAGGAATGAGAATGACCAATCGAATGAGAACTGAAGGAGTGTCACCGGATGTTGCCACCATGTTAGGTATCTTGCCCATGTGTTCCTTCCTTGCTGCCAAGCGACAAGGAAAAGAGATCCATGGATGTGTTTTAAAATTTGGATTTGAATCAGATGTTCCAATTGGGAACGCACTGATTGAGATGTACTCCAAATGTGGTAGATTAGAGGACTCAGTCCGGGTATTCAAGCGCATGAAAATGAAAGATGTGGTGACATGGACTGCTTTGATTTCCGCCTATGGGATGTATGGTGAAGGCAGGAAAGCTTTCAGAGCTTTTCTGGAGATGGAAGCAACTGGGGTTTACCCTGATCATGTTGCTTTTGTCGCCATCATTTTTGCTTGTAGCCATTCAAGTTTGGTAGATGAGGGTCTGGGTTGCTTTGACCGGATGAAGAAAGATTACAACATTGAGCCCAGGCTTGAACATTATGCTTGTGTAGTTGATCTTCTATCCCGTTCTGGACACTTTGCTAAAGCAGAGGAGTTTATCCTTTCGATGCCACTGAAACCGGATGCAAGTATATGGGGATCTTTACTTAGTGCTTGTCAAGTTCATGGAGACATAAAGTTTGCAGAACGTGTCTCAGAACAGATCATCAAATTGAGTTCAGTTGATCCTGGCTATTATGTATTAATATCCAATGTATATGCAGCTTTAGGAAAGTGGGATCAAGTGAGAATGATAAGAAAATCTATAAAAGCTAGAGGACTCAAAAAAGAACAGGGATGTAGCTGGATGGAGATTCGAAACAGAGTTTACGTTTTTGGGACAGGAGACAAGTGTTTTGAACAGTTTGAAGAGGTTTATAAGTTATTAGGGATACTTGCTGGTTTGTTGGCTAAGGAAGGTTATGTTGCAAATCTGCAATTTGTTCTGCATGATGTGGAGGAGGATGAGAAGAGAGACATGCTTTGTGGGCACAGCGAAAGGCTTGCCATAGCATTTGGATTGTTGAATACAAAACCAGGGACCCCTTTGCAGGTGATGAAAAACCTTAGGGTTTGTGGAGATTGTCACACCGTGACCAAGTACATATCGAAGATCATGCAGAGAGAAATATTAGTAAGAGATGCCAATCGCTTTCATTTGTTCAAGGATGGAACCTGTAGTTGTCGAGATCACTGGTGATGAGTTTATCCCATTACTCCATATCTGCCTGATACAGAAGCATGATAAGGACCATAGTAAAATTACAGCTAATGCATTTGTCTAGGATAGAAGGGAAGATTGCTCAATTGGTCGATGCAGTTTGAGGTTGTGACAAATAATTTTACAGGTGAGTGTGTGAGTTTACGATTCAGCAAGTATAATCATTGTGACCATTACTTGTACAATGTGAGCTCTTTTTACCTTTGAAAATTTATCAAACTTGTGATTACTAAACAATTCTTGAAGTAGAGTTTCACAAAAATGTTTGTTTTCACAAAGGACGGAACAATAGTTCCTCGGGGAATCAAATGTTCAATTCTAACAGTAAGGTATAATTAGGGTTTTAATGTATGATTAAGATTTCACGTGTAAGATTAAGGTTTCTAGTGTGCAATATATCTAATATTAGGGTATGGTTTGTAGTGATGTGAAGTAAATCATTACTGAATGGATAAACTATTTTAATATATAAATGCAAAAATTTCTCGTTGTAAATGATGATATATTTATACATGTTTATTTTTTAAAAAACCGTTGTTTGTTGAGTGAGCTTTTTTTATATTTTTCCTTTTTTTTTTTTTAAATGTTATAAAAAATGTGATAATTAAAAAATGGCAATGAAGCAATTGAAATGGACAGAAATTTGTAGTTAATTTTTACAAACTAGTCTAATCAATTGCCAAGTGTTTCTTAGCATGTGAGAAACACATGTTTCTTGAGTAATTTATACCTATTTTTCAACACTCATGGGTGGTTTTAAAATTATCATTGGATTAAAATTCAATAAATATCAATTTCTTATTCAATAGTAATTTTAAAAGCTGGTGTGAAAAAATTGCATAAGTACAAGTAAGTGTGAGTATGTAACATTATTCATGTATTTCTAAAAACATGTTTTTGAAACACGTTTCACTTTATTAGATTGATTTGTAAGTATTAAGATACAAATTAGAGAATAAAAACTTAAAAAAGTCTGTCCAAGCACTACAAACATCACGACTCAGATAAAATATTAATATTAAATTCTAATTGTTTTTCTAAACTATTCCTTTCACTTCCAAAAAATTTTGCATTCCCCTTATCATATCCCATTTTTGGACCTTAACTCTAACACTCTCTTTTACTTACAAACCCTAGGACTCTTTCCAGTTAAATTTTGTCCACAGATTTTAAAAGTGTGGCATTGACTTAAATAAATACATGTCACACTAATAGAATTTGTTAAATTAATGAATGAAATTTGACAATAAAAGATAAATTTTATTTTTGGCATACTGCAAGCCAATTACACATCAAGTAAATAACATTGACCAATTTTGCATTTTTTCCGAAAAAGTAGACGTATTTTTATCAATCTAACACTTAATTTGTAATGTTTTCTCAAATTCAAAATTACACTTGTACCCCTCGCACAAATAGAGGAAAATATAAGGATACCATCCAAATTCCTTTATAAAGACCTGGCAACGTTTACTAATCAACTCACCATGGCAGAAGAAGTGAAGGTGTTAAGGACATGGTCAAGTCCATTTGCTTTCAGGGTCGTTTGGGCGCTCCAAATGAAGGGAGTACCTTTCGAGAACATATATGAAGATCTCTCCGAGAAGAGCCCTTTGCTTCTGCACTATAATCCCATCCATAAGAAGGTTCCGGTGCTTGTGCATAATGGAAAACCATTAGCAGAGTCGCTTGTAATTCTTGAATATATTGAGGAGACCTGGAAGCAGACTCCCTTATTGCCTGAAGATCCTTATAAACGAGCCACCGCACGCTTCTGGGCAAGATTTGGAGATGATCAGGTAAAGTAACCACTCTTTATATAGCAGCAATATATATATATATATTCTCAGCGAATTTGTGCTTGTATATTTTCCTCTATTTGTACAAACTTTTGATAGTTTAGAAGGGCATGCAATTTTCTGTAGGATTATTTGAATTGTGTGCAATTTGAACAGCACATTTTTTTAGAGATCTCGATCCTGTTTTCCTGATAACCATGAACCACTCTGTATTATGTTCACCTATAACCTTGAATTTGTTAATTTTCAAAAATTTGGCCAAGGAGTTTTTAAAGTCAACCTCTAGCAATATTGATACTTTTTTTTTTTTTAATTTTTTTTATTTTTAATATTGATACTTGTTAATATGAGGATATGTTGTGCGTTGCTGTAGGTTTTGCCTTCCGTATTCGGTGTTTTTATCAAGCAAGGGAAGGAGCAAGAGGAAGCAATCGTCACAGCCCATGGGAACTTGAAATATTTGGAAGAAGAGCTGCGAGGGAAGAAGTTCTTCGGTGGAGAGAAAATTGGATTTTTAGATCTTGCATTTGGTTGGGTTGCTAATTTGGTTAGTGTATTTGAGGAGATACAGGGCTTGACATTGATAGATCATGAAAAGTTTCCGTTGTTGTTAGAATGGATTCAGAATTTCATGGATGCTCCAATAATCAAAGAAAACTGGCCACCTCGAGACAAACTGATCACCAAATACCATGCTCTTCTTAAATCCTACATTCCAAAAGAGGCCGCAGAGAAATGAGATGGGTTGCAAGGCCTTCTCTTGATCTCCAACTTCAAATGATAGCAGAGCAATTGAAATGTTGGAGTTTCTTTACAAGTGTGTGTGTGTTTTTTTTTTCTTCTAATCTGCTTTACAAGTGTTTGCTTGTTAGTTGAAACATGTTTGCGAATAAAGGGTTTATTGTTTATGGTTTATTCTGACCATAAGGAAACAAGTCCGACCATGAAATGTTATTTCTGATTAAATCAAATAGAATCCTACCACACCAATCCGATCTCTAATAATTGAGATATGATGCACAAGTTGTGATTCAATGCATCTCACCACCCTATACAGATGGGTAAGCAAATTCACGAGCATCTTCTGGAAATGGGTTTTGGCTCGGATTTGTATATTGCGAATGCATTAGTAGTTATGTACGCTAGATTCGGTGATTTAATCAAAGCACGAAACGTGTTCGAGGAAATGCCCAACAGGGATATTGTGTCGTGGAATATTCTGATTTCTGGGTATAGTTCAAACGGGTATTGGGAATGGGAGGAGGCTCTGGAAATTTATTACAGATCTAGAATGGCGGGGATGTTACCGGATGCTTTTACAGTATCAAGTGTTTTGCCTGCATGTGGAAGCGCAATTGTTGTTAATGAGGGTTGGATCAAATTTGTTAAATTATCAGTTATCCTAAAAATTTAAGCTCATAGGAAAAAGTAAATTTAATCACTTAATTATTAGTTTAACACTTTCCTTCATACATAGGCTCAAACTCTCTTTTAATAGGTGATGCTCAACATGTGTAATATTTAATTTAAATAGGGGTGAATTGACGGAGTCAAAGTTCGATCCCATAACCTTTGGCTCTGATACTATATTAAATTACATATTATCCTAAAAGCTTAAGTTGATAGGAAAAGATAAATTTAACCACTTAATCATTAGTTTAATATATTTTTTTTATCTCATAAAACAGCTGTATATACATATAGTTTATTGTCCGTTCTTCTCAAATAAGCAATTACATCAAAGAGGGGTGAAGAGATTCTTTTACGAATGAACACCATACAATCAAATTTTAGTGAATAACTAAAAGAGCTCCTTCCTTATATGGCCACTTGGAATTGCTTTAACATCATCGTGTGGCTTCTAACATATTATGCCATATTCTGCTCCTTTACACAGTATAACCAAATGTGACAAAACAGGGGATAGATCCATAGCATATTTTTGTTTCCACAGCACCAATAGACCCAAAGCTTTTTTCTCAGGCATATGAAAAACATCAATGATAGTGCAGTGAAGATAATCATCAATTGCACAATATAACAAGCAGAATCTCTGTTTTCTAGATGAGCGATGGCAAAATCTCTGTAGCCGTCAACATCATTAAAAAAACCCAGACCAAAAAGAGATGCCTCTAGCAACATATCCAACTCTAAATTGTAGGCAATCAATTTCGTGTCATCAACACAGTATAAAGTATTACCAACAGTTACAACCTTTCCTTGCCACCCCTCATGACACAGTAAGGATAAACCATGCAGAAGCATTTTCCAAGATCTACTCTCTATGTTATACATAGATAACTGACAAATATAATGGTGCTCATGGAAAGCCACAAAAAGAATCTCTGGTTTCTCAGGAGCGGCAAAAAGAAATTACTGCACGAGCCGAAAATGGAGGATTAGGGATGTGCTTCGATTTTCCATTAACAGGATCAAAAAGCTCACCCCAATGAGCATTGTCAAGATTAGAATGTGCATGCTTATAAAAAGAAGAATTACAAACAAAAATCTTACCCCCTACAACCGATACGAAAGGGTCAACTCTCGAAGATATCATGGGAGAAGCAGTGACCCATTTTGCGTCTTTAGGTATATAGGGAAGAACTTGTATTTTGCATACCTCTCGAATCCCGTCAGTGTCAATAAAGCTCGTCCTCCCACCAAAATAGTACACGTGGGAGCCTAGGGCTGCAAGACTACATAGCTCGGGAAGTTTTCCAGTCCAGAAAGGTTTGAGCGGTTCTTCATTGACCTTACTAGGACCGTCGGCATGAATGTTAACCGTATACATCTTTGAAAGCATCTCGTTTTGGAAGAGTGGCACAGTGAAAAATATGTCATAAGAAAATTTGGGTGGGAGATGATATAAAAATTTGGTTGGATTCTCAAGTAAGCATGCATACATACGTGATGGAGGAGAAGGCTCCGGTAGTTCTGTCGGAGACTTAGAAGCTTCGGCCAAGGAAGACCTAGTCCTTCCAGAGTATTTCCTTTTCCTTCTTCCACTATTTGGAACGTCCATGAGTATTTGGGATGAAGGGAGGTGGCGTAGCGAAAGACTAAAGTAACTAATCAAAGAGCAGTATCTTTGATTCTGCAAGGAGAATCTTCGTATTCTACCCAAAAAGATAAAAATAAGCCCGCAGGCTAAAAGAAAAATAAAACTCCGAGAAAATTCTTTGATTTGATAATAATTCAATGGATTGAATTTTACATAATAAGTAAGCCTATTTATAGAAGAGAAATACTTGTAGAGAAAGTAAACCTACTTCTAATAGAAAAAGTAAATCTAATCCTAGTAGAGAAAGTAAATCTAATCTTATGAGAAAAGTAAATAAAATTTAGTAGGGAAAGGATTATAAAAATAAATAAATAAAAACTTTTTTTTTTCTTTAGTAGGGACCGCACTTAAATCTATAAAAGCTAGAGGACTCATAAAAGCGCAAGGATGTAGCTGGATGGAGATTCGAAACAGAGTATACATTTTTGGGACAGGAGACAAGTGTTTTGAACAGTTTGAAGAGGTTTATCAGCTAAGGAAGGTTATGTTGCAAATCTGCAATTTGTTCTGCATGAAAAATTTCACTTTTACTTTCTTTCAAAGTACAATCAATTTTGTAATCAAAGTTTAAAAATTTACAATGAATTGTATTTCATTCAATTATTGGTTTGTTGCCAATCATTGGCTATTTAAAAACCCAAGCATTGGGCTGTCCAAAACTGTCTCTTGCAATTAATACAAAAATATTCATATAAAAACTGTCTCAAACTGCCACAAAGTATTATTATTTTTGAAAAAGGGTATAAAAAACGTGATAAAAAAAAATGGCAATCAACCAATTGAAATGGACAAAAATTTGTAGCTAATTTTTACAAATCAGTTTAATAAATTATCAAGTATTTCTTGGCATGTAAAAAATACTTTTTTTTTTTCGTAATGTTATACTCTCAGCCTTTTACACTTTTTTTTTTTTACGTTGATGGGTGACTTTTAAAATTTAATAATTTTTTTTTATATTCAATAATAATTTTAAAATTCACGTATAACTGTGAAAAATTGTATAAAAAAGTGAGAGTAAGTATAATAATATTCATGTTATTTAATAACAAATAATTTTTCATGTTGTTTTAATAGTATTAATAAAAAAAAAAATTGGTTTTCTTATGTTTTTATAAGTTATTTCACTTTACTAAATTAATTTATAAGATATGTCAAAAAAAACAATTGATTTATAAGAATTAATTACAAATAAGTGAATAAAGACTCAAAAAAAAAAGTCACTCCAAGTCTCTCTGCAACCACTACAAACAGCACGTCATCAATTGAAGTATGAAAGGAATATTTTCCAGGCTAATTGATGACGTGTAACGTTTGTAGTGGTTGGAGACTTGAGCGACTGTTTTTTTGTCTTTAGTCTTTATTCTCATATTTGAAGGCACATGGATCTAATTTGACTCAAAGACTCAACAGATTTTAAAAGTGTTACACTAATTTAAATAAGATATTTATCACAATTTTATTAACTCTAATATACTACATGCATTAATAAAATTTGTTAAATTAGTGAATGAAATTTGATTATAAAAAGTAAATTTGTTTTAGTATAGTACAAGAACGTTTGAGTTCATTTTGATATTATAGTGAGCTAATTGCAAATCAAGTAAATTACATCAATGTGCATTTGAGTTCATTTTAACACTTAGGGTCTGTTTGTTAAATGATTTTAGCAAAGACAAAAAAAAATTCAATTATTTTATTGGGTAAAGTCCACTTAACCCCCTTAAACTATCACTCCAATGACAATCTACCCCCCAAATTATCAATTACGACAATTTACCCCACAAATTATCAAAACAATGACAATGTACCCCCTAATGCTAGCAAAATGATGAAATTACCCTTATAAAATTTTCAATAAGACCTAAATACCCTTAAAGATTTGAAAATAAAATTATATTTTAGTATTTTTGTTTTTACTTTAGCAAGGGTAATTTCGTCATTTTTATAAAATTTGGGGTACATTGTCATTGTTTTGCTAGTTTGAGGGGTAAATTGTCACAATTGATAGTTTGGGGGGTAGATTGTCATTTGGGTGATAGTTTGGGGGGTAGACTGTCATTTGGGTGATAGTTTGAGGGGGGTTAAGTGGACTTTACCCTATTTTATTTTTTTAAAATTCTCTTACTTTTAACATTACATCAATTACTTTTTATTACTCTTCAAATAAAAAATTACTATAAAACAAAAATTTTCATTTTTCAATATCAAACATTCTTACTTTTTTACTTTTTCAAAAAAAATTCTTACTTTTTTTTTCTTCACATTAATCAATTTTTGCTATAGTATCAAACCGAAACCGAAACGAAATCGTTTATCAAACTAACCCTTAATTTGTAATGTTTTCTCCAACTAAAAATTACATCAATGTATTGTTGTGTGAAAGGTCGCAAATCTCTCAAACAATCACTCAAGTGGAACAAACATGATATAATGTTTTAAAGAAAAATAAAAAAAAATAACAAAAACACAAGATTTACGTGGTTTGACAATTTGCTTACGTCTATATTAGAGAGAGATTAGGGAGAACACAAAAGAGTGTTAAAACACTCACAAACCCAAAACCCCAATTACATCTGATTTTTTTTTACATGTCCACATAAGAGAGAAAGATTCAAACTAATGATATTTTCATAAGGCACGATTCTCAATCAATTGAGCTACCCATTAGAGACAAATATGCCCAATTTCTCTCTCACTTTCTAGTACTCTCAATTCTTCGGTAGTAGCTCTATCTATATTCTGTAGGAGGGATGATAAAGACTCAACTTTTTTGCTCAACTTTTACCCAACTTTTGTCTTATTTTTTTTCTAAAAATAAAATAAAAAATAAAAAAAATGTATGAAGCAATTATGTTTTTTTTTGGTCCTTCTTTTAATTGGTGTTTTTTAAAAAATAAAAATTACATTTTTCTTCATAAAAATTGACCATTTTTATGAAGGAAAATGCTGTTTTTTTTTAAAATTTTTTTTTATAAATGCCAACTAAAAGAATGACCAAAAAAAAGTATTATTACTCCAAACACCTTTTTTTTTTTTAAAAAAAACTTTTTTTCTTTAAAAAAAAGAAGATAAAAGTTGAGCAAAAATAAAACAAAAAAGTTAAAAAAAAAAACAAAAACAAAAGTTGAGCAAAAATTGAGAAAAAAATTAAGCGTTTAGCATTTTCCATTCTGCAGAGCTCAATACAAGTTGCTTTCCTGTCTGCTTACAACAATAACCGGATGTCTTAAAGAAGCAACAAGGGTGGCTTATTTTCAAACAAAAGGGTTTCTTTTTCCAATGAATTTGTCTAACTTAACCAAAAGTCCAAAAGTGTGGGCAAAAATTCTTCAATCGGTGCAGACATTGGAGTGTGTGCTTCAAATGCTATCCTTTGGGCAATATGAGCTTCAACATGTTTTTCTATACGGAAAGACTTCTCAATCTTTCACCCATTTATACAATTAACTCATGAATGAACGCTTTTTTTACTTATTTTTCCTAATAGTTCATTTTCTCTTGCTTAAGTCTCTTTTGGCAGTAATCTATCCATTATATCCTTCACTCCAAAATTATGTCATTTTGGACTCGCTCAAAACAACGTTGTTTTGTCCAAAACGGTATAGTTTTAACCATTTTAGGGTTTTAGTTTTAGTTTTAGTTTTTTTTTTTTAAAGGAAAATATTAAAAAATTAATTATTATTATTATTTTTAAAGGAAGGATGGAAATCGGGGATGGCTTGCCCAAAAATGGGGTGCCCGGACCACCCCATTTTTGGCCAAGGGGTGACTGGAGCAACCCCCTACAACCGGTATAGGGTGACCGAAGCCACCCCTAGGCCCTTGGGGGTGGTTCGCCCACCCCAAAATGCCAAAAAAAAGAAGAAGAAATAATCGGTTTGGGCTTTTAGGGGTGGTCGGACCACCCCCAAAGCACAAACCCATTCTTTTATTTTTGGGGAAAATTCACTTTTAACCCATGAAGTTTCAGTGATTTTGCAATGTGAACCCCAAAGTTTAAAAACTTGCAATCCACCCCCACGAAGTTTCAAAAACTTGCAATCTTAACCCCAACGTCAATTTGGCCGTCAAATTGGATGATTTCCGTCCCATGTGCGCCTCACGTGACTCTTTAGGGTTAAATTTTCCTGTTTTACCCCTCATTTAAGGTATTGTCTTTTACCCTCAACCACACCTACACGTCGTCGTTTTACCTCACATGGCATATGTTTTTTTTTTTTTTTTTTTTTCCTGTTACACTATGGACAGCGAGAGAGAGGAAAAGCAGAGAGAAAGAGATGGGTGGTTCTGGAAACAAGTCGCCGGCGTACTTGGAGAGCACGCCAGAGTCGCCGCCGATCCGGTATACTCGCCATATTCTGCCCCGCCCTCTCAGTCGTCTCCCTCGCCTTCTCAGTTCTATAATCGCATTCTTTACGCTTTCCTTCTTCGTCTCCACAGTTTCCTCGCCCTTCCCAACAATAGCTTCCTTCGCATGCTCATACATTTCATGAACTGCCTTCAGCACAGACTCAATAACACCGGGCCTCTCTTCTTGCTGCTGATGAACTCCAACGTTGAAGGCAATGTTTCAATCCTTCCAGTTGGTCACCTCCTCTGTTTTAGTTCCCATAAACAGAGTATAACAGAGTATATATATGGGCAATGTAGAAATTGTCGTTTTCTTCCTGTTGACTGTTGGTTCAAAACTATCTTTTCTGGGTATCTGTTTCAAGCTGAAATTTTTGTAAAAGGAAGAGCTGGGCCATCGATGAACTCTTAACTACTTTTGTAGCATACCTAGATGCTCTCTCAAACACGGATTTATTATTATTATTATTATTATAATATTATATATATTGATGTTTCAATGTCCATTTTGTACGTGGAAAGTTTCCAAGAGTAAAGATGAAACGTATACGCAGTTATTGGGTTCTTATGCATGCCGCTACACAGTTAAGGTTTTGGATGAGAAAAAGATTGGGTTTTTGATACCCAGAAACGAGCAGGACGGGTCGTTTACTAGGGACTCAGTGGCCGAGTCGCTAAGGCTAGTGATAGTGGAGGAGGAGGGCAAGGCGTACAGGGGAAAGGCCAAAGAGATGAAGGGGTTGTTTGGAAACAGGGATAGTCAGGACCGGTACGTGAATAGTTTCCTTGCTTACCTGAAAACCCATCTACAACCTCAGAAGCTTGAATAAGCCTCGCCTGTACCCAATATGTACTTGGTTTTTTTCTTTCTTTCTTTCTTTCTTTTCGGAAGGTTGACCTTCTGCTATGCCAATAATAAGTTCGCAACAAGTATAGTTTAGTGTTATCGGGTGCTGCTTACGGTCAACAACTGTGGTGTTTATGTTTTTAAAAGAAGGTCAGCACAATTAACTGATTTAACCAAAATATTCTAAATCCAGATATTGACTTAACTGATTTAACCTACGTCATATTTCAGCATTAAAATTTGAACCTCAGTATATGATGGGAAGAGCACGGGTGCAGAAGGTGGTAGGAAAACGACGTTGTTTAAAAATTTCTGCCGTTTAATCTTGACAATCCATTTTTTAACAGCACGTATATGCTGCTCATTTCATTTACAGCACGAAAAGCGGGATGTCGTCGGATCCACGGCCTTCAGAGTTTGTCTTCTCCGTGGCTAATGATTCATGCACTGTTATTTGACTGGTCACATGCCATGTCTCAGATTTGGAAATTCGTGTTGGACCCACACGGGCAACACGACAAGCCATGCATGTCGTCCCCTTGAAGATGGGCGTTTTTCACGTTCGCGTATGTATAATTATTGACTCCCTATCAGTCTGGGCCGGGGGACCTCTTTTTTCTTTTTTAAAGTGAGAAAAAAACAAAAGAATGTTACAAGAGATATTTAATAATATTGAGTTCCATTTTGATAGTTAATTGAATTGGAATTTAAAATATATATTATTCATCCGAAAAAATAATTAGTGAAGCGGATGATGTTTGATTGCATAGCCCAGTCCATTTCTGGCGGTCCCTCTGCCTCCGGAGCCTCCCAATCCAACACCACTACTAGTGGCTGCTCCAAGAAGTTTCCGCCACCCAAATCATCAAATGACAAGAAGAGTAAGATCATATACCCAAACCCACCATAGCATGCCCGTTATTGTTCTGTTGGCTGTTGCAGATGATTTTCGAGTCTCTGTTTCAGTACCTTGCCCGAGAGTGTTATCTATCTTTTTGGTTTCTTCGTGAGCATACCAATAATCTATAAACCCAAACCCACCATAGCATACCCGTTATTGTTCTGTTGGCTGTTGCAGATGATTTTTGAGTCTCTGTTTCATTACCTTGCCTGAGAGTGTTATCTATCTTGTTGTTTTTTTGTGAGCATACCAACAATAGTCTATAAAAAGATTTTTTATTTTTCTGTTTTTACATAAAGTTTTTGTTAAATACTTTAATTTCATCAAGATTATGCATATAGTCATTCCCCATGTCTAGATTTTCAGGGACAGCTAACTGCATAGACATCATCTTGGCCATCATCTTGCCTCCTCTGGGTGTCTTTCTCAAGTTTGGTTGCAAGGTTCGAATTCGTTCGTGATGCCAATTAATCTATCTATCTGTTTGGCTGTGTACAACAACAACATAGTATTTTCTATTTACAAAATAATGTCATATGTTTTTTTTTTTTCTTCTTTTTTCTTTTTTTCTTTTTTTGTAATTTCTCTTTGATGCCTTTGTTTTAATGTTATGCAAACGTAATGAATTAATTTGATGATTTGGCTGGGGTGATTCATCGATCAGGTGGAGTTTTGGATTTGTTTGTTGCTCACCCTTTTCAGCTACATTTCTAGGATTATTTATAATCGATCAAACTCCGTGACAGTCCACGTGCATGCACCATAATCACATCTTTTTCTTCCTGTCACCCTTAGGAAAAACCAACATGGCAAGAGATCCTTTCAACTCCGTGACAGTCCGCGTGCATGCACCATAATCACAGAAAAAACGAGCATCTGGAGACAACATCGGTTGGAACTCCTCATCGCTGAAGTCAAAAGCAACCTTCCTATGAGAGCATGCCTTCCCGTGGATTTCTGTTCTACTCTGTTTTTGGTTGCAAAAACAGGGTAGAACAGAGGCGTATGAGTTACGTGAAGAAACTGAGGAGTGTAGATTTCTATTCTACGCTGGCGATGATTCGATGAAGCTAAGTAATGCAGTAAAAGGAATCGACAGTGATTACGTGAAGAAACTACAGAGCGACGCGATTCCGGATTCGCTGACAAATGAGGTGGAGATGGCCTCGAAGGATGGCGTGGAGTCGTATAAGCCGTGCTTTGCCGGAACGGCAAGCCTGTTCCTCTCTCGTCTGATCACAAGGTCAGCTTCCCACTTTCTCTATCTAATAACTTCAGCCTTTAGTATAACTGCTTTCTCGATCAGCGAGAGAGAGAGAGAGATAGCCAAGTAACATCAGCAACATTTAAGAAGACTCGTGTGGTCTGTCTCTGAGGAAAACAAGGCAAGGAAATTCCTAGGTATATTTTTTTATGGTAGGAGACAACAATGAAAATTGGAAAACATATTACTTTTCTTGTTTTCTTTCAGTTTCTCAGTAACCAAACGAAACTTAAAGCAATAGCCCAAGTGTGTGTGTGTGTGTTTTTTTTTAAGAAAAAGAAAAAAGGAAACCGAGTTCACCCGCGTCCGATATTGTGTTGTACGCTTCGCAACAGTGGCCGTCGGATCGCATGATCTGAGGGTTCTGATTGTTGCAGCTCATTAAACGCATTTCTAGAAGAAGAAGAAGAAAAAAAAAAAAAAAAAAGAGCAGCCAAATTCATTAGACTGAAGGGAGGGCAAAACTGGAATTCTAAACCCTAAAGAACCCTAAAGAGTCACGTGAGGCGCACATGGGACGGAAATCATCCAATTTGACGGCCAAATTGACGTTGGGGTTAAGATTGCAAGTTTTTGAAACTTCGTGGGGGTGGATTGCAAGTTTTTAAACTTTGGGGTTCACATTGCAAAATCGCTGAAACTTCATGGGTTAAAAGTGAATTTTCCCCTTTATTTTTTTGGCCTTTTGGTGTGGCCGGATCACCTCCAAGGGCCTGAGGTGGCTTTGGCTACCCCATACTTTCTATAGGGGGTGGCTCCAAGACCACCCCATTTTTGGGCAAAGGAGTGGCTGGAGCCACCTTGATTTCCTTTTTTTTTTTTTTAATAATTTTATAATTTTCCTTCTTTTTTTTAAAAAAAACTAAAATCTAAAATGGTAAACTACGATATAATGGACAGATCACTCCTTTAAGAGTTTTAAGTGAGAAAATGAAAGATTAAGAGGATAAGTGAGAGTTTTTTTCATTCATGGATTGATTGTGCAAAAGGGTGAAAGAATGGAGGGTCTTATGAAGTTTCCCCCTTTCTAAACTATCACAAATTTGAACCTGCACCCCTCGTACAAATAGAGGAAAATAGAGGGATGTTATCCAAATTCCTTAAGAATGTTATTTATAAAGACCTGGGTGGCCATAGTTTACACATCAACTCAACTCATCAATCACCATGGCAGAAGAAGTGAAGCTTTTTAGGAACTGGTCAAGTCCATTTGCTTTAAGGGTCGTTTGGGCGCTTCAACTAAAGGGCGTTCCTTATGAAACCATATATGAAGATCTCTCCGAGAAGAGCTCTTTGCTTCTGCACTATAATCCCATCCGTAAGAAGGTTCCGGTGCTTGTGCATAATGGAAAACCATTAGCAGAGTCGCTTGTAATTCTTGAATATATTGAGGAGACCTGGAAGCAGACTCCTTTATTTCCTGAAGATCCTTATGAACGATCCACTGCACGCTTTTGGGCAAGATTTGGAGATGATCAGGTAAAGTAACCACTCTTTATATAGCACCAATTTTTTTCCCAGCAAATTTTAGAGATCTCGATCCTGTTTTCCTGATAACTATGAACTACTCTGTATTATGTTCACCTATAAACCTGAATTTGGTAATTTTTAAAAATTTGGCCATGGAGTTTTTAAAGTCAACCTCTAGCAATATTGATGATGCTTGTTAATATAAGGATATGTTGTGTGTTGCTGTAGCTTTTGCCTTCCGTATTCAATGTTTTTATCAAGCGAGGGAAAGAGCAAGAGGAAGCAATCGTCACAGCCCATGGGAACTTGAAATATTTGGAAGAAGAGCTGAGAGGGAAGAAGTTCTTCAGTGGAGAGAAAATTGGATATTTAGATCTTGCATTTGGTTGGGTTGCTGATTTGATCAGTGTATTTGAGGAGGTAAAGGGCTTGACATTGTTAGATCATGAAAAGCATCCATTGTTGTTGGCATGGATTCAGAATTTCATGGATGCTCCAATAATCAAAGAAAGCTGGCCACCTCGTGACAAACTGATCACCAAATACCATGCTCGTATTGAATTCTACAGTTCAAAAGAGGCAGCAGAGAAATGAGATGGGTTGCAAGTCCTTCTCTTGATCTCCAGCTTCAAACGATAGCGCAGAGCAATTGAAATGTTGGAGTTTCTTTACAAGTGTTTGGTTGTTAGTTGAAACACTAACATGTTTGCGAGTAAAGGGTTTATTGTAATGGTTTATTCTGACCATAAGGAGACTAGTCCATCTCCTGCTCTTTGGCCGATGTGGGACAATGCTCATTTCTTTTGCTACGCTTATAACCATCCTCATTTATTCAGCTCTAGTATTATCACTCTCTCTTCCCTTACCTATTGAAAGATACTTAATTTACACTGTTATTGAATTTTTCTTTTTTGTGCGTGTTTGTTATGTCAAATTGTTTACTTTGGTGCCCAAATTGACATAATTGATCGACTCTTGCTGGTTCTTGACTGATTGGTCAGGGGGTGATTTTCGATGACCGAACCCAGTCAGTCCGACATTGATGCTCAATCTTAGAACATTATGATTGCAATCCTAGCTAGCTCACTATTTGGCCTAATCGAATATATAGGGTGAGATGCAATGAATCACAATTAGATTGGATTAGTGGTAGGATTTTATTTGGTTTAATTAGAAAAAAGAAAAAACATTTCATGGTCGGACTTGTTTCCTTACGATCAGTAAACAAGCCCTTAAAGTTTCAACTAAAAACATTTCATGGTTGGACTTTATTTTGTAGTGATTTTTTTATTTGAGTAGAAATAAAAAGTGATTGATGCGATGTAAAAAGTAATAATGTTGGAGTTGATTTTGAAAAGAATTTTTTGAAATTTTAAGTTGGGTCCGGTCTAGTCCATCCCCAAACAAGCCCTTAAAAGTTTCAACTAACAATCAAAAACTTGTAAAGCAGCTTCAACATTTCAATTGCTCTGCTATCATTTGAAGTTGGAGATCAAGAGAAGGCCTTGCAAGCCATCTCATAATCTCATTTCTCTTCTGCCTCTTTTGAAATGTAGGCTTCAAGAAGAGCATGGAATTTGGTGATCAGTTTGTCTCGAGGTGGCCAGTTTTCTTTGATTACTGAGGCATCCGTGAAATTCTGAATCCATGCTAACAACAATGGATGCTTTTCATGTTCTATCAATGTCAATCCCTTTAACTCCTCTAACACACTGACCAAATTAGCAAGCCAACCAAATGCAAGATCTACAAATCCAATTTTCTCTCCACCGAAGAACTTCTTCCCTCTCAGTTCTTCTTCCAAATATTTCAAGTTCCCATGGGCTGTGACGATTGCTTCCTCTTGCTCCTTCCCTTGCTTGATAAAAACATTCCATATCGTAGGCACAACCTAGCAACACACAACATATCATGATGTTAACAAGTATCACTATTTTTAGAGATTGGCTTAAATTTTTAGGACAAGTGATGATTTAATATGATATCATAGTTAAAAGAATTTGAGTTCGAATGTTGACTCAAGTAATTTAGATATAGCCCTATAGGCCATATCATGTATGGGACCTACTTATTTTTGAGCAAGTAGTTAGGCTTTCACTTCGAGGTGAATCCTACACCTATCTATTTTCTCCGTAAGACTTCTTGTATTACATGCAATTCACTGAGATTATTTCATGGTGAAATTAAGACAGTGAATTTTAAAAGATCCAAGTCTAGAAAAAATATTGACAGGAAGTCAAGAACATAACATAATTCTTGCTATATAAGAGTGGTAATTACTTTACCTTATCATCTCCACATTTTGCCCAAAAACGTGCGATGGCTCGTTCATAAGGATGTTCAGACAATAAGGGAGTCTGCTTCCAGGTCTCCTCAATATATTCAAGAATTACAAGCAACTCTGCTAATGGTTTTCCATTATGCACAAGCACCGAAACTTTCTTATGGATAGGATTATAGTGCAGAAGCAAAGAGCTCTAATTGGAGAGATCTTCATATATGGTATCGTAAGGAATTCCTTTTATTTGAAGTGCCCAAACGACCCTTAAAGCAAATGGAGTTGACCATGTCCTAAAAAGCTTCACTTCTTCTGCCATGTTGATCGATGAGTTGAGTTGAACTGTAAACTATGGTATCCCATGTCTTTATCTATAAATTACGTGAGTCGTGATATTTGTAGTTCCTGACTTTTTTGAGTTTTTATTCTCCGAGGTCGGCAATTTTTGGGCGGCTATGGCCAATGTAAGAGAACATTGTGCACCTTTGGGCCTATCAAAATGCTGAAAATGTTTGGAACTGACTTTCTTGAGTTTTTATTCTCTGAAGGCCGGCTTTTTTGGGTCGTATATATCCCACGTCTCTGTAATGTGTCGTACAAAATCATTTCAAAAGTTTTCTTTTAATCTTCATTCTCCCACCCCCCCCCCCCAAAAAAAAAAAAAAAAACGAAGACAAGTTAAGAAATGAAGAAAAAAGATTAAAAGTTTCGAATAATGCATTTAAAATTAGGCCAACAACGAGAATGACAGATATCAAAGCCCTACTTGTAGTTTTATTGAAGCTCACAAGCAACATTTTGAGTATTTTACAATGAGCATTAGGAGCTAATCATCATGACAGCTTATTAAAAGATAAATTTCAATCCCTTGGATGATATCCCTTGAACAACACAATCTACAAATAGGATGAAACTAAATGAGTAATGCTAAACTTAGTCTTACATCTTTACACCCATTTTCCCACACATATAGGGGGCTTTTAAAACTACAATTCGATATGAGATGGATCTTTATTGAATTCTAATCTAACAGTGGTTTTAAAAACCACCTGTGAATGTAGAGAAATGGGTATAAGAAAGTGGGAGTATATGTTGCATTACTCAAACTAAATACAAGGGATCACATGTACAATATTTATAGGAGAAACTCAGTTTAAAAGGAATAGGCCCCCTATTCGGACTCCTCGTGTGATTTTTGAAGCAACACAAGTGCAAGAGTCACGAGGGATGCATAAATTGAGTTGGGGATCCTCTGCACCACCTTCCCAACTCCCGGGACACCCTCAGTAGCCTTCTTTGTTGCCATTGCAACGGTTGGTGCCACAACCAAAGTGAGGATAAGTCCCTGACTAACAGCAATGAATGTGTCAGATGACAGCTGCTGGATAAAGCTCACAAATTCCTCCCGATCAATTTCTCCATCAAGGTTGAAGTCACAGGTCTGCAGATTCAAAACAAAAAGACAAAAAAAATGAAGACAATTTTACATCTGAAAGAATATGCAGAAAGCTTTTAGCCTGGGGAATGATAGCACTTAACAAAGTCTCAATTCACACATGTAAACTTAATTTATTTTTTCTTGTACATTTATAGTTGGCTAAAACACAATAGTCGTAGCCTGACTCCTATAAAGGTTAAAGAGTACAGGGTTGTCTCTGCTGCAGAAAGAACAGGCATTGCCTTCATAATCGATAAATAATCAAAGTCTGCATATTGTTTCTACACAATACAGAACAATAATTTGGTCCATTATTTGTTCATGAAAGAGTAAAAGCTCCGAGGCTCTAGATGCAGGGAATGTTGAAAGAATGACATCACACAATTCGTAAATGGAAGTAATGACAAATAGAATTCTTCCCATGCTTAATAGGCCACAGACATCCAACAGTTACTAAACACGTGAAGACATTTTTTCCATGACAACAGAACAAAAGCCCAATTTCAACAAGGCCATTGTGAATATTGATGGAATTGGATGTCCTGACATAAGATCTAATGTGATTTGCATGCGTTATGTGAAAATACAAGGAGTGATAGATGTTTGAAAGCACTTGTTTCAAGGAAAGATTATGTACAAGGAATAATAAATGACCTGATTTTCTCATTTTTGCTATCACAGAATTGCTTCAGATTATAGATGATAAAATCAACTATTGTCTACTTAGAAGACATGGACATTAGTCGCCTCGCCTCTGATCTACTCACATTTTTTCCTAATCATTTCACTCCACTCTACAGATAAAGGAATGCAACTTATGGTGGCAACATAATCGGTTAAAGTACTAGACTAATAAACCTAACAACCTAACACAATATTATCCTAAAGGATGGATTGAGATCCAAGCATACACATTCAATCCAACAAAGAGCCCGTGTCATGTCAAGCCTACAAAAAGATGAGGTATTGTATATCCTCTTGTTCAAATTTCCACTTTTATCTGAGCCTATCACGAAGCTAGTTGCTCCAATTGAAGCAGAGACACAACACTTGCCAGATGATATAACTTCCAGTCACTCCACGAATACCAAGTCATTGACAAACTCATTACAACCAAATTGTTTTTTCAAATTTTTAGCTCTTCTACTCCACAAAATATCCTTTGAAGGTCATGCAGGCTACGGAGATAGTTTCTAAACATGCAAGGTCATCTATGGCCTCAAACAGGCTCCACTGTCTTGGTTTCATAGATTCTGCACTTTCTTGTCAGAACTTGGTTTTATTGGTTCTCTGGTAGATATCTCATTGCTTACTTCCCATCATGATAATATTTCTATTTTCTTTCTCATCGATGTAGAAGATATGGTAGTCACACGGATGCGCTCAGATGTGATTTTCTCCCTTATTCAAAGTCTGCAGCAAGAGTTGTTGTTAAAGGATTTGGGCAACCAGGGTATTCAAGCACCTTGTACACCTAAAGGTTTGCATCTCTCCCAAACAAAATATATTGTAGATTTACTTCACCATGTTCGGATGATGGGTGCCAGGGAATTCTCTTCTCCTTGTGTTTTGGGTTCTAAGTTGTGCAAGCTAGATGGTGACCCTTCGAGTGATGCTTCCAAACATCGACATGTGGTAGGAGCCTTACAGTATTGCACTTTAACAAGGCCAAAATTATCTCTATGTCAACCAGTTATATCAACATATGCACTCCCCAACTACAGCTTATTGGACAGCGGCATAATGAGTCCTAAGATACCTTAAGGGGACACTGCATCACGGCCTTTTCTATTCTAAAGGACTGCTGCAAATTCAGGCATATTGTGACTCCGATTGAGCTGGAAGCCCCGATGATCGGAGATTAACAAATGGCTTTGGTATTTTTCAGTGTTTTTGTTTAATTTCCTGGAGAGCAAAGAAACCAATGGTGGTGGTACACTCGAGCACGAAAGCAGAATCCCAGTCTATAGCAATTACAACGGCTGAATTATATTGGCTGCGTCTGCTTTTTAAGGAGTTCAAAATTTCTTTAGCTTCTTCTCCAGTCTTATGGTGTGATAACGTGGGTGCTTTGGCTTTTGCATCCAACACTGCTTTTCATGCCAGGACAATAGAGGTTGATTATCATTTTATTAGAGAGAAGGTTGTCAATCGTGATATTTGCATCAAGTTTATTTCATCTTCTGATCAAGTGGCTGACATCTTTAGCAAAGGTCTCACCACTACCCACTTTATACTCCTACCAATTGTGCATTATACATAGAATCAGAATCCACATCACATTTGACCATACCTACAACGAAAGAATCAAGCTCATATTTGATAGCATCTACAAGGAAAGAACAATTCAGACATAATTGGCAACCAACTTCAGAAAGCAATTCTCATATGTAAAATATTTGTATTACTATAATCTCATCATTTATGGGTCTCTATTCTCTTGTATGTGTTTATATCTTTGCTCAATTGGGTGTGTCGATGTATAGAAAGAATTCTTCTTTTCATTACAAACTCTTTCTCTAAGAGGATTATACGAACAAGTACCTAATGAAATGTAAAAAGGATGGATATTTTGATGGGATGTGGTAACAGGTTATTTTAAGATGGTTAACAGGTTCCACAGCCATTTCATTTTACTGATCTCCTTGGGCTCAAAGAAAACGCTCCAAGGAGCTAGCGACCAAGCCAGAGAGGAGCAGGATAGTCAACAGCCAGACAAATAAATTATTTAAATTTTATAAGACTAACATCTAAACCAGTAAAATTTAGAAAAATGATAAAGTAGCATGCAAAATCATTTTTTATTATTTACACATGCCATTTATTAAACAAGAAGCACCTGAGCAATGACATTGATAAACAAATGCCACTCCCCCTCCCCTGATCTCATTTAGGTTGCATGCCAAATTTTCTTCTCTATAGGAAAAGCATTTTGTAATGATTCTTTTGACTTCCCATAATTTATTTTGCAAATAATGAGATACAGTTTATCCCTTTATACACTGGAATCCTTCTGGGTGTTTCTTGTATGCTATTTATAAAGCTTACGGTTTGAAATGGGTCAAACAACACCTCACAAAACGGTGAATATCATAAAGCAAATGATCTAAAATGCATTTTCACCATACAGGGTGGTGCAGAAGTTTCGCTATTATCACCAAAATTAACAAGTAATTAATTAGGATAGGCGTACCACAATCATAGCTCGAACTTCCTCTTTGGAGGGGGGATCAAAATGCGGTCCCGGTAAACGCTTATTGATTCCACTACAACCAAAATAAATAACAAGATAATTTCCAAATAAATAATTTTTTATTCCTTTATGCCATAAGTAAATCAATTATCAATCAACAAATAAGCAAAGCTTCACTCACTTGTACACAAGCAGGACAGCAATGTATAAATCTTCGAACGTCAAATTAGCCTTTCCCGATTCATTTGTAAGACGGTTAAACACACTATCCGTTATTTTCCTCACTTGGTCTCGTCTCCACTGCTTCCCTGTAAAAGTTTTATTGTCGAATTTCAGTCTTACACTTTTTGTCCTATAATTTCTCGGAAGCCCAAGTGAAAAAGGAAAATTAAAAATTAAAAAAAGAAAAATCCTATAAAATTGACAGGAGAAGGAAAGAGGAACATCTTGAATTGAATAAGAGAAGAGTACCTTGAAGCCTGTCTAAGACCTGTCCCATGGCGATTGTACTACCAGAGATACGGCGCCTGCTTGGAGATTAGACTGAATAAGAGAGACTGACTTGTCGTCTATCTTCCAGCTTCATTCGTGGTGTGGGTGTTAATACGGATAATTAACTAGTTAATTCAAAACATAATTAACTGTTGACCGTTCGATAAGTGTTTGAATGTATTGTCCAGATTTTATTTTATAATATTTAACGGTTTATATTAGTGTTTGAATATGTGGTGGCTACTGGCTACTTGACCATGATCGGATCTAGCGAAATCCAAGCGTCAAAAATAGGTATTTTTTATTTATTTATTTTTTCAAATATATTGAATAAATAACTAAAACATATTATATGTAATTTTAAATCCATCTCAAAATAAATAATTTAATTTTGTTGGTGATTCAGGTACCTTAATAACACCCCCCCCCCTTTTAATAAGAAATCATTCATAATTCATTAATAATCATTAACTAAGAGAGCTGTCTGTACAAGGCAGAAAACATGGGTTTTCTGTATTATCTATAACCTCAACAATTCCAAAAAAATACACCAACTAAAAATAAAAATCAAAACACCAAATCAATAAATTAATCAACAAATAAATAACCCACCTCCTACCTCCGACTGACGCCATTACCCACCGCCACCCGCGCCCATCTCCGGCGACGGACGCCACCTCCCATGACTTTTCCAACCAACCAAAAAAAAAAAAGATAGATTTCACCGGGGTGGCTGCGATCCACCCCAACGGCTGGGAGAGATCCGCCACCCTCGGGCCATATTTGCCTCCGTAAACCAACCAAAAAAAGATCCGCCACTTTTGTCTCTCCTAACCAAAAAAAAATCCGCAAGCCTAAAAATCGCTTTCTAATGCCTCAAAATCGATTCTAATGCCACAAACTGCTTTCTAATGCCTCAAAACTAAAACCTAGAGGGAAGGTGAACCCTATTTGGAATTTTATCATCCTAAAAAAAAAAAAAAACAGACTAACTGAACCAAGGAAAAAAAAACCAACCCACGGCGAGACCCTGTGGTCTCGTGCAGCATGAGGTGTCGTCGCTGGAAATCCTTCCCGAGACCCAACCTTCCGTCTGCACTCCACCTCACCGGAGAACCAAAAAAAACCAGACCACGGTGGGTTATGCATTGGCGGCCGTGGTGGTCTGTGGGTCTCCTTTCTTTCTCCCAAAATCATCTCTTCTCCGTTAAATGACAAGAAGAAGGAAGAAGGAAGAAGGAAGAAGAAGCATGGGAGAGGTCGGGAGGAAATGGGAGAGAAGAAGAAATGGAAGGAAGAAGAAGAAAAGAAAAAATTTAGTGTTTTAGAGTGTAGGATAATTTTATGAGTTTTTTCTCTTTATATGATGTTGTGATTGGGGGTGTAAAGTTTACACCCCATCCGAAGGAATTATTCTCTTAAGCTAATGATACATATATAATTACGGATACTATTCAAGTTTGCGAATCTTGAAACATTGATTAGCCATCTCCATAAGCCCAAAAAAAAAAAAAAGAGGAAAGAAAACGAACCCTAATGCCTTCAGAAAATGCACTAAGAATAAACCAACCATCACAAAGAAAGGTACAAAAAAAAAAAAAAGAAAAAAGAAAAAAAAGGGAGGAAAGAAAACGAACCCCTAATGCCTTCACAAAAATGCACCAAGAGAAAACCAACCATCACAAAGAAAGGTAAAAAAAAAAGTGCACTGTTGAAGTAATAAAATGAACACTCAAGCCTCATACTGTCGAGCCGATGCAGTTAAGAAATAGTTCTTTACAAATCTCAATCTCATGACCTTCTAAAGACATCACAGTACTAAAAGAGACCAATATTCTCAGTTGAATGCCTTCTCGTATTAGTGAAAAGCTTTTGAGGCCAGAAAAGTTGAAGACATAGCAACCCACGTTGGTTCAAGGAGAATTCAGCTTTTCATGCTTGGCTTTGGCCAAATCAAGTTGTTCTGCCCCCGCGTTAAGCAAGTGAGAAGGAAAAATATATCATCTCAGCTGTTAAAGCACCAAAACAAGAATTACTATTGAGTCAATGGCAAAGTTTTCTTACTCTCTTCAGCTGCAGTTGCCTTTTGAATGGTTGTCCGGAAGAATATATTCCCATTTTTTTGATAGACAGCCTAGGGTAAACAAGGAAGGAAGGAGAAAGTAAAAATTTAGCTTTGAATTGGTAAAACAATATGTTGATGGACAAACAAAATTCAAAGCATAGATAAAAGACGGTTGACTGTTCAAATAGAAAATATGATGCAAAATATAAATCACTTGGATGGCTCCTTGACGATTTCATTATACCGTGAATTTAATTTTTAGTTGCTATGATTGCCATCAATGAAATAACTAGATTGTAGGTCAATCCTGATTTTTTTTTTTTTCAAGATAAACAAAAGTAACATTGTGCTGATTTCAAACATAGTACTCCTTAGCAAAATGGTTAGCATTCTGAGGCTTAGCAATCCTTTATATGATGACAATGATGATGATGATAAAACAAGCTAAACCAACCACCCCCACCACCATGCACACACACATTCAAGCATAAACCAATAAACAAGAAATTTGGAATCTTAAACTTTGCTACAGTTTTCAAAGTGCAATCTTGTTTTTCGCGAAAGATCTTCTCCTTGGCCTTGACGTATGCAGATCAAGCTTAGAAAGCTTCTTTCTAACCAAATTAAGCTAAAATCAAGGGTGGAAGTTGAAAAGAAAATATCACAACTTGATTTCTCCAACCTTCAAATACTCAACGTTCTAGGTTTTTTGGTAATTAAGACTCTCAAAAAGAGCACAAGTACACAGTGTACATAAGGCTGCGCAGAAACAACACCCTATCACACACACCAATAAATAAATAAACAAATAAATAAGGAAAAAAGAGAAGAGGTGGAAAAGAAACTATAAATCAGCTACTACAATTTAAGAAACTCCAAGAGAAACCAATCCTGGAAAGGAAAGATGATTAGAGATTAACTAAAAAAAAGCCTTGATAATTCATTTAATTCTCTCCCATGGATTTCTCTTTCCCTTCAATCAATCTATTACTCCTCTCCAGCCAGAATATTTCATGTCAAGCAAGAAGGTACATCTTCCCAGGTAAACTAACCCCTCCCACTACAAATCTCCCTCTTGAGCAAGGGCAAGCATCTCAACCACAAATCTAAGCATAAACCGCTAAACTCCAAAAAAGTTTCAAAGGAGCAATTAGCTACCAAGTAGAGTAAATTATCAACCGAGCCAACCTCCCTACATTGAGCAAGCAAGAAAAGCCTCAAGAACCAATCCGACATCATATGGAATGCAGATCTTGGTTTATTGAGTAAATGAGAGAAAATATGGAGCAACCTGCTAAAGGCAGCACAGTGGCCTTGTTTCAGCTCACCCCCCCCCACCAGACCACTACTGGCCTCTACGAACAGAATATGGATGCAATATTCCAGCAACTGGTGCTTTTCTTTTTTCTCCCTCAAGCTCCATGAGCAAGTTCAGTCTCACAATGACCACTACTTAAATCCATTGATGAGTTTCAACACCCCCCCCCACCATAGTATGTGTTCATTTTGCAATATAACCACAATGAGCACAATCATGATGCACATCAAAATTTAATTTCCACTAAAAATTGAACATGTGCAGGTCAAACAAATTAGTTCCTGTGAAGTCCATCAGTTTCCACCTTAAAGCCAGCCACGAGAGTCTTGTGCCAGTTAGCCTCCATGTTCTTTCTCTTATGTTTCTAGCACAACCTCTTTTATTTATTTATTAAATCTTTGGGTAATTTCCAGCATCAGTTCAGAAAATTTTCAGCAATACTTCAGACCCATAAGTTATGGAGCAAAGCACATGTCCAGTATGGTGGCAAACCAGTCACAAACAAGCCAAAAGAAGCAAGCACCACCAAACTGTGAATATGCAATGTGAAACCCTACCACCCAGAACAGCAAATAAGCCGTATTTTTCAGCTTTCAAATCTCAGCTGAATTAATCCCATTACATACAAGGCCTCATAATTCTTCACATCCTATTACACACACACACAAAAAGAGTTGCGAAACATTATCGAATAGAGCAACACCAATTTAGCCGAGCTTTCCTAAGTTTTGCTTGTTAGAAAGAATCAAAGAAAGGTGTCACTTCAACTCTTCAAGATCCAAATTGCAGTATAACCAATTAACCAAAATCAATTGCATTATTTAGTATTAAGCAAACCAAAAAGAAAAAGAAAAAAGTGAGTAGCAAAATACAAGGGCAAGTTGAATGGTAAAAAGGAAAAATAGAAGAAGAATAATAATACAGAGGGGCTACCCTGGATGAAGAAAGATTACTGAGCTCAGCAATGGCAACCTCGTGGCTTCTTATCTCCTTGATGAGTACCTGTTTACGCTCTGTCATCATTCCCTTTCTTTCTCCTTCCTCTCTCTGCAGTACATATTCGTTGCTCGGGACTCCGTTTTTCTTTTTACTATTTGATACCCGATTTACCCTCCACAAAAATAAAGCTTGCCTTTTGGGATTTTCGTGTCGTTTTGATCTACGACTGCCGTCTTTCAAGAATAGCTTGATCAATGAGGCTTTTTCCACCAAGGGCTCCCCCTTTAATTGGAGCTTCTATTTTCTCCTATTTTTTAATTAAACAGATTCAAGCACCTATTAAAAAATAAATCCAATGATCACTTTTTTGCCACGTCACTCATCTTAAATTAAATAAAGTTAACGAATAGTTTTCTCCTATTTTAAAATAGATTTAAGACACTTTTTTTTTTTGACATGTTCCACACAAGAGGAGGAGAGAGATTCGAACTAGTGACCTCCGTTTCATGAAGTGTAATCCCAACCGATTGAGCTACCTCTTAGGAACATTCAAGACACCTATTAGAATGTGTTGAACAAATAAATTATGATGTTACATGCATTCTAGGAAACATAGGATGAGATGTTGTGACATAAATTTTTTAAAGCACCAAGAAATGTGGCTATTAGGCCTTTTTCTAAAGAAACGTTTTGAATTAAAGTGACCATAGAATAAACTTTTCTTTTCTTTTCTTTTCTTTTTTCCTCCTTTCTTGACATATAGAATAAACCTTTTTTAGTTATCTCTCTGAAGGTCTCCTTGAGTGTTTTTTATTGAGAAAAGTGAAAAATATAAGTTTTGGTTGGCCAAACCATCTATAGAGTATGTTTGAAATTGTGTTTAAAATATAGAATTTTTTAAACCATCCTTGTCAAAATGTTCTATTGATCAAACATCAATCAAACTATCGATCGAATCTCTTGAAAATTACTACTAAGCTGAACTCATCGATCAATCGGAACTATCCAATATTAAAGCCCTTGAAAATTAAAACTAAACAATATTACATTTCATTCGCTCGATCAAAGTTGAAGTGAATTAACTTTCTCTCTCTCTCTCAAACTTCTTCGTGCAGTCACTAGCTATAGCAGCTAGCTAATCTACATGCACCAACCAGCCAACACAAATGAATCTCAAGAACAAATAGAGTACGTAGAGAATAACATTCTATATAATTAATCTACATATTTAATTTCAAAATTTCTAGCCCATTAGTACCAAAGTTCTTGCTGATCCCTACTGTGCTTGAAGATTCCACTCACGTCATCTTCCACAAAGCGGATAGAAAACATAATACATTCATATATACAACCATGACAAGTGGACCGTTACTTCTGTGAAGTGTAAGATTTTTTCAAATATTACAAATAGAGCAACATAATGAAATTCTCATCCAAATCCTTACAACATTGCTGCACAAATTCCTTCTAAGGGAGAGAGGAGAGTACCACACCTTAAACTCTTAATCGTAAATTTCTTTGGGTCGCTTAAATTTCAGAGAAATTGTTGGGGAAAAACTGTCACCAACTCTTACGATCATATAGGTTGATTTGAATCAAAGAAATGAGAGAGACTAAGGAGATATGGTGTGTGTTTAAGATGAAATCCCCATCCTCCCATTGTTTACATTGAATTGTGTGACATGTACCTCTTGAGGAAGAAGGTGGTATCTTATGCCAAGGTTTTCAAAGATCTTCTTCAACTCAAAGACTAGCTCTGATCTTCGACTGCTCTTTTCCCCATAATTTTGATGGTTCATGGTGTGTTGAACACAAAGAGACATCTTCATCTTGTCCACATTCTCGATCTCCTTCACTAGGACAGAGTGTTTTGGGTTCCAATACTTGGGCTTACTTTCAACATATCTGCATCAAATAATAACATTTTTCACAAACAAAATGGTGTATTCCTTTTCTACTTCTTTCAGAAAATCACATGCTCAAAATATTTGGTCAATGCTTAAATAACGAAGGTAATTAATTAGTAGATGCAATAAATTTCTTACATTTGTATAGCCTTCTTTAGGGAAGTAACATCATCAGTAGAAGTAGATACGTCAATGCTAAAGTCAATACAGTCGGCCATGTCTGGACTTCTTCTAAAGTTGCTGATTGGTTTTGTAAGAAGGGTAGCGTTTGGGTAATAAATTTTCTCGTTATCATATCGTAAGAACACTGTTGTCAATATATTCATCTCTTCAACAATCATCTAGACATAAAACAAATAATTATAGTGATTATAATGATTAGTTTGTAAGATGAAATGGAAAAAACATGAGAAAAATATTGACACCAATCTTTTGTTTCCGTAGTGTAATATGTTTACCTGTACACCGTCAACTACACAACGATCACCAACGTCAAAAGGGTGCATCACGAACACAAAAATGATGGACTCAAAGATTGTTTTGCACATGTTTTGGAACATAAACCCCACGAGCAGTAACTGAGATGTAACCACAAAGATTACCTTAGTTGTGGCTAAACCCATTACAAGAAGGGAAACCACACCTATAATTACAATCACGATCGCGCTTGCTAACTTGTGAAGTTGCTGGACAGCCGTTTTAGTATCATTCAAGGAGTGAGCTAAAGCTTTACGCTCAACGTACGCATGGACCTAATTAACAATTCCAAAAGTGTTAGCAAAATATTTCAAGAGAAAATCTTCTTCGTAAATGGAGAAACAAATGCAACTTAAAAATAGTTTAAAGCTAGTCATTTGCTTTCTAGAGAGGCATAGATTTGCAAGAAAAGTCGAATTGGCATTTTCATGACTACATAATAAGCACATATATATTTGACTCAAGGTGGGAAAGTATATATATATGTTGAAGCTTACCACCCAGTTTCTGAAGGAAGACGTTGTAACTCTTCCAGTTTCAATTGCTCCTTCAAAAAGAGGAAATATAGTGTGAACCTCCTCACTTTTCAAAAACCTTAGTAAATCTTCCTCTTCTATATATCTGTAACACAAAAGAGAAACCCATGAGTAAATATAAGAAAAGAAAATGATAAATTTTTTCCACTTTCTCAAACGATGGAATTTGAACTCACAACAGTCTCTCTGCCACTCCATTTCAGCATCTAAAGGTTTAGTTATATGAATTATTATCAAAGGAAAGAATATAAATGATCAAATTACGTACATATTCGATCATATCTTGAACTTGAGGTCCCATTGAAAGAGTTGCACAAAGCTTCCAACATCAAGTATATTTTTTTGAATTCAAAGAAGTGTAAGTTCGAAATCTTCTTCTTGAAATATTGGGAGCTTAAAATTCCAGAAGACATTTTAAGATTTGCAAAATGAATAGTTCATGGCCTTATGAGTCTTGGCCTTCTTGTAATGTGGTGACAATATTAGCTACCGGGGTACATTTTGTTTGGGACTATAATGTGGTGGCCATAAGCAATACGACCCAATGGAAAAGGAAACAATTTGTTTTGGAAAATGTGAAAAGTTGTTTCTAAAGTTGACTACATATATGATCACAGCGACACCATCGACAACCACCTAAAAATGCAAAAGTGAGTTAATGTGATGGGTAGGCCAGGCGTAGCAACCTAATTAAATCGAGGAGGCCAGCTAATTAATTAATTAACATGCTGGTGATGCAAATTTAAGAACACAAATATTGAGAGAGAGAGAGAGAACAAAAAAAAAAAAAAACTCACTTGGCGCCAGCCTTTGCTACATTCTTGAATATCCTTTGAGCACAATTCCTGGCCTCCCATTCACTCGTGATCTCCGACTCAGCCTTCCCAAAATCATCAACGGTTCTAGAAATGGTCGGCAAGCCGGAAGCCATCACATAGCTCACCAGCCTCTTCACGCTCCACGCCGTCGCCCTACCCTCCATGCTCAGCTTCCTTAGCCTCTCCATGTCGATGGTCCTCCCCGAACCGTGCCTCTTAGACCTTGACAACGGATACGACCTGTTCCAATATAAATTAAATAATTATTTTTTATTCGTTAAAGTTTTTAAAATAAGTAGCGATCGTTTAATTTGACCTATCCTTCAGCCTCGCCGGCAACGTCTTGGACGCCTGCAGACGGCGACGCGGTGGCTCCCTCTCGTCGTCGTCCAGCGGCGGCCCGGAAAGCCTTTCCAAGATGTAGTGGTTGAAAACACTTTCTTTCATGCGATCAAAGAAGGTAGCAACATGGAAGGAGGAGGCCAGGACCTTGACGAACACGATCTTTAACAACCATATGGTCGCGGCAACGAGCACGGCTATGAGCGCCCGGAACACCTTTTTAAGGAACCTGTTGTGTTTGTGAACGTTAGGGAACATGATCATCCATGCTACCAAGACAAGGCCTAGCCAAACACAATTTTGGAAGCTCTTGCGCAAACCGTAGACGAAGTATAGGACTTTCTCTCTAAGCATGAAGTTTTGCTCGATGAGGAATACGAGTAAGCCCACCACCCAACCGGAGACAAGGCGACCGCAGAAAATCACCATCACCATCAGGCACCATTTCCATATCTCCAAGCCCCATTTCTCCTCATCTTTGAGCGACTTTAGCGTAAGAGAGCATACCAAGCATGTCATTATGATGAGGAACAATATCCATTCGATTACCGCCCTTTTGTTAACCTTTGTTTTCCTTTTCTTGCTGTACTTGCCTTTCGCGTCATCTTCCCAGTTATCTTCTTCTTCCATTGGATCATATTCATCGTCGTCGTCGTCATCTATGTCTGTCGACGACGAAGCGTTTTCGTGGGGGTTTAAGGGTTGGAGTTCTTGGGGTTCGACGATGATTCTTGGTGGAAGAGGATAGCTGATTTCCTCGAACCGAGATCTCGGTTTGGAAAAGTTTAGTCGTCTAAGGCTCTTGGTTGTCGTTGGATGTTGGGAGAGTGAATCATTTGTGTCTGCCTCTGGAGACCGTTTGAGCTTGGAATCCGGCAGGTCGATGTTGAGGACGACATGGTCAGTACTGTCGGTTTTTTGGTTGTCGGTTTTCTGTACCTCCATTACAGCTAGCTGCTTGCTTCAACTCTCACAGAACCATAAAACTGTGTTTCACAGAGAGAGAGAGAGAGAGGGCGGTGTGAATTAAAATTTGTGCAAAGAACCCTTATTTTGAAGGAAGGAATGATTGAAGGCATGCAATAAAGTTGGATCCTTTTGTCTTGTAGATATAATTTGAAATATGGCAATTCTCACGTGCGTAGCTTTCGGTCAATACTGCGCAAATAAATTAGAGAGGTAATTGGAGCGCGGGTCGATCACTAAGGGAGAAATAATATTAGTAATGATGAAAGATCAATTACAATTAAAAAGCATATGAGATCACAATGAACATCAATGATGATGGATACTTCTGTGGTTGGGGTACAGTGCTGACATATCTATATATAATATTTTGTTGTGAGCTCATGTACTAGCTGCTTTAGAATTTTGCTTCAAGCTTTAACAATTTTTTTTATATTTTTTCTTATTTTTTAAAGGAAAGCTTATCAATTGAATTCTACATTAAATTACTGGTATTGCTTCATAGGGTGAAAGTTTTGACAAACAGATAGAGAAAATTCTCTTCTTTGCTGTTGTCATCCCTGCAGTCGTTAAACATTAATAAACCTGAAGGTAATAAGAACTTAGGTTAGTTTTTAAACATGGTAAGTGTAATCGAATTATAACATTAATTTGTAAAAAATTTATAATAAAAGTCGGAGAATTCAATGACACTTCTAATAACTTATATTTCATGAAACGTAATTAAGCTACTCGCAATTGGTAAAGAGAGAGCAAGACGAAAAATATTAGAGAGAGTTAGGTTTCGTATTGAATGAAAGCTAAGCACTTGATGAAAGTGTTCTGATTTACTGACCCGCTAACGTTGTTCTTGATGGGGGCAGCTGTACTGTACGTATAGAACCTTGCATGTTGCAGTAGATAAGTCCCTTTAATGAGAATGAATCATTTTATGGTCAGCTAAATAATTGTAATTTTTTTTTTTTTTAACTTGTCCGCACAAAATGGGGAGAAAAATTTGAACTAATGACCTTCGCTTATTAGGCGTGATTCCAACCGATTGAACTACCTTTTGGAGGGCCTAATTAAATAATTGTAATTAATGGGATATAATGCTTTTTAATTGAAGAAAATGGACCACACATGATTCTCATTACACGTTAAGAAAAAGAAAGTTTGATTAATATGTATCGAAATTATTTCACGACAGTACTTTTCTATACCATTCAAATCATTTTGGTCACACAATTACACTGAAAAAAGGAGTCTAATTAACAACTTAATTCCTCCTATATATTCAAACTCTTTTTTATTAAACTTACCTGTTGAATGCAGCGCCCATTAGTTGACACTAACACTCATTATGTCTGTTCCCTGTTGCCTTTTCCCCCTATTCAAGTGAAAAAAAAAAAAAGAAACCTCATTATGTCTGGCATTATTATCGGACTGCCAGAGAGAACGAAGCTGTGTACTAGCATTGCCACGTATAATAACAGCTCCTCTCTCTCTCTCTCTTTCTCTCTCTCTCTCTCATGCATGTGTATGTGATGGGCGGCAGTTTTTAATCACACACATGTTTTAATAAATGAATCATATTTTGTGACTCGGACGTCAGATGAGGGATACTTGGTGGTAGGAGTGCAAACGAGCTGCGTTTCAGCGAGCTTGTCTTATTCGGGCTCAACTCATTTAATTTGGGCTCAGGCTCGAGTTCACCACAAGCATGAAAAAGCTGCTTGAGCTCGGCTCGTTAGCTTTGGAACCCTGTTCGAGCTCATCTATTTTAGGTTTTGGCCAAGCTAACGAATTCGAGCTCAAACAGTTCGATTAAGTTCCTGAATCTCTCTCTCTGGTTGGTGGCATTGGAAAGCTTATTTAAAGGGTAAATTACATCATGAAGCTTTACTAATATCAATGTTTATTGAGTCAAAAAAACGAGCAGTAAAGAGAAGATTGAAAAGTTTAATATAATAGCAGATAGTTCATCCATAGTTTACGTAACTTTACTAATATTAATGTTTATTGAGTCAAAAAACGAGCCGTAAAGAGAAGATTGAACAGTTTAACATAATAGTTCATCCATAGTTTATGTAACTTTATTAATATCAATGTTTATTGAGTCAAAAAACGAGCCGTAAAGAGAAGATTGAAAAGTTTAACATAATAGCTCATCCATAGTTTATGTTTGAATGAGTTGACAAAAGAGTACGTTCAATATCTTGTTTGAAATTTGGTTTGAATGAGGTCTCTATAGAAACACTTGTTCAATAACTCATTTGAAGTTGTGTTCGAATGAACTACTGAGAAAGTTGTGAATTCAAGTTCGTAAACAATAAAACCCTAATTAAGTTCGAACAAGTTGCGGCGAATTTTTGCAAATCGACTTTATTTCAGTGTTTTCTTAGGGTTATGAATCTAGGTAGTATAAATATATGTTATGGTTGTCTAGAACCTCATTCGTCTATGAGAGTATGATGTTTTTTGATAAGTTATTAATAAGAAATACTTAAAGAGGTTGAGTTTTCTCTTATGTTCATCTCGAATCCTTGGTTTGGAATGAGTTGTGATTATTATTTTGTTTGTCTTTGTGAACCCACCACATCACACTACATCAAATTCTTATCACTGCTACTTGTGCCCACTGCTCTTGGATCGTGGAACCGTGTGTCTATTTCTTAGTAGTGAGCATCACCTCCAAGCATTAAGTTTTGGGTGTATCACCGTTGCATTCGTTGAGCAGTACAATTGATATACGTCCAGGATCGGATCGGTGACGATCCTCTTGGCCAATAAATTAAAAATAAGGCTTTATTGTATGTTCTTTGAAGCACTGATTCACAAAGTAGCCACCAATCATGAGGTTTGAAGGTGTGATTGCTCCATTTATTTGTATTACCTGAGTTCAGAAACACCCCAAGTCTTCAAACCTTGTGAATAACTTTGAATAACAGTGATCTCTAAACCTAACTTTGTTATTTAGTAGACTATATTATTCAATACCAAACAACTGCGATGACATGACATTGAAAATTAATCATTATTTTTTGAGTGTTGATTTAAAAGCTATTTTTTATTACTACATTATCAGTTATATGATAATCATATAATAATCTAGTAAATAACATTAGTGGACCTTCGGAGAATCATGCCCCTAGTTCTTCCAAAAGAATTTAGGGTGTGAATGGTTATTAGTACTTTGGAGGTTATAACTTTTCACATATGTAGTGGAACATGCAACTCATTTTCCTGGTCTTTTTATTTTGTTCCTTTGAAATTTTTTTTTTAAGTCCTTGTTGTCAACCTTAAGTCTTGTCATATTGAACCTAATTAAATGTGATACACAAATAAATTAGAAATCCTGCCAAATCATTCAGAAATTCAAAACATTTGGTAATAGTCAGAATAACCATCATATTATAGGTCAAAATACATGCTGGGGATTAGACCGCACTGCCGCCACCGTCCAATTACTACCACCATCGTTCACATGGAACTCTGCCATCTGCTAGACTGCTTCAACACGGTAAAGGGTCAAAATCGTCCATGAGCACTATATTAAAAATGTCTCCAATCATCATCGCAAAGAGTTGCGCCACGTAGATGAACTCGCTCTCACACTATACTCTTGATAAAGAGGTAAAAACACATAGACCGATCAAGAGCCATATGGTTTATGATTTGAATTCTTATTATTGTATTAAATTGATGATGGTGAGAAATGGCATAATACATCATTAGCAATTTAGCACAAATATATAGCTTATTTATATTCTCTATCCATGCTATAAATGACGAATAGAAGTAAAACATTTTCTTGAATTTATTTGTGTTCAGAAAATGAAAATTGTAGAGTAATATTAATTTCAAATAACACTTAATTTTTCATTTGTGCTGCAAGTAATAACACAATGTCGAGAAACCAAACATGATCATCAGATAGGCTTCACTCTCTTAAATAGTTTTTTATTGGATGTGTTTTTTTGTTGAAACTATGCAAATTCGGTAAAAACAAAAATAAAGAGAAAGAAAGAGAGAACATGAACATATTGAAAAATTTAATGTGGAAGCGAGCAGCTTTTCCACCATATTCAACAAATCATTCATGGCATATAACACTGCATGCATCAAACCATATGACATCTTTAACATATCTTCAACTTCTTCTTTTGTCTTGGGACAATGTCTAGCATATAACCTAAAGTGATTTACCAACAGCCTGCTTACTCATCTAGCATCATTCATACTAAATTTCTCCAACACCTTTTGACATAAGTTTTTTGAGATACCAAAAATTTTTCAGCCTCTCTACCCCTACAAGTCTCCATACGAAGATTCTTCAGCGCTTCTTCAATCTGCAATCTGCAAACAGGGTGCTCCGTTTCAAGTTAATTAAACACTTTTGGTTGCTTAATTTAACTTTTCTCCTCCGAATCACCATTAAAAAAATTAAAAGAAGAAGAAGCTGTTTCTACATCCAATTGCTTCAATTCCTTATTAACATTAGCCACTAAAACCAACATTAATGTTTCTATTAAAAGCGTGTCTAACAACCGGGGATAAAACCTCATCGTAATCAACCAATTTCCTTTGTGGGTATCCTTTTGCTGCTAACAGGGCCTTGAACTTTTCCTCTTCCTTTTCTAATACCACTTCCTTTTTCCTAAACACCCATTTGCAACCTATTGCCATCTTTTTCTTCAGAAGTTCCACTAATCCCCAAGTCTTATTGTTGTGCTGTGACTTCATTTCCTCCATCTATCTATTCTTCTCGAGTAGACAAGTTCCCACTATTGGTAACTACTACATAAGAAACTAGATGCTCAAAGCGGAAGTTTTTGAATCTCTTTCTCCCTCTCCTTGGGGCCAATTATTTATTTAAAAAGAAAAAAACAAGATGCTCAAAGCCATACTAACTAGGGGCCTTATGTTGTGTATGGGTCCGTTTGTGGCTGTGCTATGATGTTCCTAGTCGCTGGTACCAAATTCTTTTTCTGACCAAATTTTATTTACTTTTTATGAATCCTCTAGCTCATTCTTCTCGTCTTCATTGAAAACTTTTAGCATCGAGGCTTCATCTAGGCCACATACATCCCTGTTGATCACCGCCTTTTATGCTTTTGGATCCCAAAATTTATACCATTTTATCCCTCTCATACCCGAGAAAGATGCACCTTTTTCGATTTTGGATCAGTTTTGACCTAAACATATGACATAAGTAGGACACCCAAATAATCATCACACAATAATCTATTTCCTTGTTTGTACCTCTTCAGTGAGCTTCCCATTTAGTGTCACCAAGTTATCTGTTAAAGATATAGCAAGTCATGTTGACTGCATCAACTCGAAATATCTTAGGAAGCCTAACATTCAATTCAAGCACCTTGCTTTCTCAGCAATTGTTCTTTTCATCCTCTCTGCCACACCATTCTATTGAGGTGTCTTCAAGATTGTGAAATGCAACTTGATCCGTGCTCTTTACAAAGTTTAAAAAACTCAACATCCTAATACTCTGTATCGTTATCTGTCTTGAGACAGTTAATCTATTTACCAGTCTAGTTTTCTACTTCAACTTTCCACAACTTAAACTTGATAAAAGTCTCATATTTGTTCTTCATGAAGTCAAGCCAAACCTTTTTGGAGTAATCATCGATGAAGCTCACTAATACAGATATCTGTCCCTTGAGACTACTCTCATTGACCCACAAACATCTGAATGTATATAATCTAGAATAGCTTATATCTTGTAAGTGATAGTCTTGAATTGCACCCTGCATTGTTTCTCAATGACACAGTATATAAGAAATCATGTTTACATGAGTTAATCCCTTTCAACAGATTTCTTCTACATCATGTCATGCTCACTCATTTGCCCCAATAAAATATAAAAATTTGTCATCAGACCAAGATCAGAAAATATTGCTGCAGCAACTCCACCTAAAATTATACTCCCTAATAACCTGTATATATATTCTGCAACTTTCTGATACTTCAACATTGCCTAAGCACACTTGGTCATCTTCATAACTCCATCTTAAGACTTATAATTGTAGCCATTCGAGACTGAGATATCCAATAAAACTAAGTTTTTCTTTAAATCTAGTACACGTTTCACATCATCCAATGCTCTCACAACACCACCAAATATTTTAATTGTATAAATGTCTATTCCAACAACTTTACACGTAGCATCATTACTCATTAGAACAAAACTACAATTTATAGACCTATAGGTGTCAGAATAAGTCCATATGAAAGGAAAATGTGATAAAAGCATGTGGAATCCAAAATCCAAGAGTCCGACAAGAAATCAGAAACTGTCGTCACAACATCACCAAACGAAATTATTTGGCAAATTACATACAAATGTCTGAGTGCTTTACTTCTTTTGTTATTTTCTTAACACAGACAATACCCAACTGTCACAGAACTATTCTTCCAGAATGTGCACCCAGGTAGGACATGGTCAGCCGTATGCCAAGGCTTGTAAACATGAACTGAGCCTTGATTAGACCTACTTAAATAAATAATTCAAGAAGTACTCCCTAGCCACTATGATAAATCATCCCAAGAACTAGACTAATCAAAATAAGAGCACTTGAAGAGATTAACAACTCAATAGTATTTGAGCTTTTTTCTTTTTTCACTTGGCGATTGTGGAGGGGAGATGGAAGCAATTTCAGATGAAAGGGCAATGAATATGCACCATGTCACAATACAATGCTATCAATTACCATATTCAGTAGTCAAAGGAACCCTTGATGCCCTCGAGGCTCTCTCCCATTGATAGCCTGCAATAGAATGAATGGAGATAAATTGGAATCTTAGAAGGGAATTGAGTACATTAGTTACTAAGCAAGGCCTTCTTTCATCTGAATAACACCATTTAACTAAAGAAAACTGTATTAAAACTTTATTAAGTGTATAAGCACAAATGTTCAACCCCTTAACATGACTGCCATAAACCAAATAATTCCTAATCAAATCTCCAAAAGCACTTCCATTAAAATCTCACTAAACTCTATTTTAATGTTAATCTCCTATCAGCTGATTGGATTTCAAGAATTACAACAAGATGACCTCTCTGACAATCAACCACCAGCATTCTGAGAGTATGAGAAAGCGATATGAATGGGGTTTGGTATCTAAGCATATGTTAAGGAATCCGCACAGTAGGCAGCCAGACTAATCCACCCATCCCACACTAGATTGGCTTTTGGCTTCTTTTTCCTAACCCCACCTACAAAAAAGGATGGGTCAAGATACCCAATTTTCTGGTTTTTGCTATCCCTAACCACTACCTTATCAATGAAAATTGACTACTAAAAAACATACACTCCAATAACTTAATAATATCGAAATGATATAATTCGTATAAAATCCCCAATCTTTATTTTTCTTTTTGGCTAATTATATTATCCCCAATCTTGGTTACAACCAAGTTGCATGATTTGAAACGTTTACCAATCCAATTTACCCCCAAATAAATAAGGGTCAGTCAATATAACAATATATAACCTTAAGAATATAAGTTACGGAACCTCTACATATATTCAGCACTTACTTGTGCATGCAGAACTTGAACTCCTGGCTCCTAAAAAGATCTTTCTCTCCTTCCTCGAGCTACGTCAAAATCACATCCAATATCAATAAATTTTAACCAATTACAGAAGAAATGTAATAGTCAATCTCACCGGATCGCTTGCATAAATGAGCTCATAACAAGGCGTAGAAAGACATCGCAACGCACAATTCTCCTTGGCTATCATTGAAGACTTGCATTGCCAACCCCACAATCCGCTAATCCCATAGTAAAGCACAACCACAAAGAAAACTCGTTTACTCAAATAAAGACACCAATTCTATAATTCTACGGGAAATGTATATGTTATTAATAGGACAAAATATGGTACAGAAAATAAATAAATAAAGAAAAAAGTACCTCTCAACATCAGCATAGCACTCGTTCTTCTTCTGCCTGACCTCAGTGTCCTGTGTCCAGATAAGAGAATCAGTAAAATAAGATTTAAAACAATTCAGAACGAAAATAAATAAATAAATAAAGAAAGAAGAAGAAAAAATGATCGGGCATACAGAGATAGGGCGACGAGACTTGGCGAGGACTGTAGAAGATAAAAAGAGAGAGCAAATTATGAATACCACAAAAGCAGAAGCGGAATTGAGAGGAATAGGGTTCTTGTTGGCCATTTTGAAATCGAATTTTGGATCCCAATTTGTCATGTATGTCTCATTATTTTTTTCTTCTGAATTTGGGGTGTTCGGCCTTCGGGGAATAGGGAGAACAGACGAGTGTTTTTGGAGGGTAAAACGGCGCGGCTTGAAGAGGGGCTGATAGTGATAGTTTCCGACTCTTTCCGTATCTACATTTTTTTTTTTTTTTCTTCTTCTAAAAATTAGAATGGTAACTGGAGACGGCCGGCTATGATTTTTTACTCTAGCAGTCCGCGCCAGTACTATAGATGGTTAGTAATTTTGACTGATCTTTACGAAAATCAGTTGATACCTTATGTCTTTTTTGTTTTTTTTTTATCTTTAGAAAAGAATTTCAAAAAACACAAGAATATATTTACATAAAATTTTTTACATTTAACCAAACCTTAAAAATTACAACATAAAGGTGATAATCACTGGCCTTTTAAGCCACAAATTCGAATCTCCTCCCTTGTGGACATGTCAAAAAAAAAATTACTACATGATATATATATTTATATTTATATATATAGTTCAAAATTATTTTAAATTTTTTTAAAAAAATATTAAAAATTATAAATATTAAAACAATTAAAAAAAAGAAAAAAGCAAAGGGGTGTCTGGAGTCACCTCCCATGGCCCGTATGGGAGTGGCTGAACCACCCCATAGCCATTTGGGAGTGGACCAACCGCCCCCAAAAGGCCAAAAAGAAAAAAAAAAAAAATATATATATATATATATATATATAGGGTTTGGTTTTTGGAGGTAGTTTTGGCCAACTCATATGGCCGGTCTGAGGTGGCGAACCATTCCCATGTGGTATGGAACGGGGTATTTTGAAAATTTCTAACATACATCTATATAATTAAGGTTTAAGGTTTTTCTTCTATATATGTTAGGATGTTAACCCTGAATCAATTAGAATAATGCATACAGCTGCCTCTTTGTCCACGATAACAACACCTTACAAGGCATTATATGGACTCAAACAAGCCCCACGGGCATGATATTCATGGCTGAGTTCAAAACTTCTAGGAACGGGTTTTCTGGATCTAAGTGCATGTGACTCTTCATTATTTATATTATGGAACTCATCTCTAACAATGTTTGTGTAGATTTTTGTTGATGATATTTTAATTACCATGGCCAACTCCAATGTACGTACAAGTTGTTGCAGCAACTGAAGTGTGACTTTGTTGTCAAGGACTTAGGCAAGCTTAATTATTTTTTGGGCATCAAAGTTCTTAATGTTTCTAGTGGGTTCATTTTATCACAAAAAATATATCTACAATATGTTAGGGATGGTCACACCCTTGAATCAATGGTTGAGCAAACTCCACAGAATAATAATGGAAAGCAAGAAATCAAAACACAGTATTTACGTGGTTCGACAATGTGTCTACATCCAGGACTAACTCCAATTCATTCACTATAAACAACTTGTTACAATGGTGTTTACTCAAGTTATGCAAAACTTGAGTTAATACAGCAATAAAATAATACAGAGAGAAACAACCTCTGTTGAAACTAATATACACTCTCAGTGGTGTATTAAAACACTCTTTTCTTAACTCTCTCTCTGGAGTATAATTGAAGCTCTCCTCTCTTGGCTTCTCTTCTTGATGTTGATCTTCATCAATCATCACAATCATCACAAGTCTTCATCTTCATCTTCATCTTTGAGGCATAAGGTCCCTTGGCTATTTATAGCCAAAGTTAGAACAATCTAGAAGTTAACCTCCAAGTTGGAACCATCTAGAATGAATGGACTTAGCCTCCAAGTTAGAACCATCTAGATGATGAACTTAAATTGAGAACCTTCTAGATGGATGGAGAACCATCTAGATAAATCTTTAGGACTTGCTCCATTTTTCAAAACCTTATTTTAAGTAGGAAAAACCTTGTTGGCAGCCAACACAATATTCTTAAGAGAACAAATATGTTGTTTGCAAAACAATCACCGTGATCTACATATGTCCTCTGCGCTTTCTCTCTCACTATTACAAAAGTACAGTTGGCGCTTTGCAATATCTTTATATCACTTGCCTTGATGTTGCTTTTGTTGTGAAAAAGGTCTGCCAATTCGATCTACTGAAATTCATTGGACCACTGTCAAAAGAATTTTGAGATATTTCAAAAATACAATTTCTCACTGTCTCCCCATTTGAAAGAGTCCTCCCCAAATCACAGCTTATTCTGATTTGGCTGTCTAGATGATCGTCGCTCTACAAGTTGATACTATGTTTTTCTCGGTCCTAATTTAATTTCATGGAACTCACACAAACAATCTAGAGTTTCCAAGTCAAATACAGAGGTGGAATATTGAGTAGTGGCCAACACTGCAAAAATCACGTGGCTTCCGTCTCTATTTCAAGAACTTGGTGCATGTTCCAAATAAATTTCCTCCAATCTTGTGTTGTGATAGTATTAGAGCTACCTGCTTGATTTCAAATACGATATATTTCATGCTCGCACAAAACACAGAAATTTATTGCCATTTTATTCAGTACAAAGTTGCTTCTAAATCTTTTATAGTCTGGTTTCTCTCAAGCAAGGATCAAATTGCAGACATTCTTAGTAAGTCACTGGTGTCAACAAGATTTACTCGACTAAATTGTTCGAACCTCAACGTTCATGAACTGCCGTGGAGTTTGTGGGGGCGTATTCAGGGGCGGAACTAGGATTTTGGGTGTGGGGGGACGAAATTTTTTTTTTGTTTCCTAATTAAAAGGGTAGGCCGGAGAGATTAATGTTTAATTAATAGTTATCCCAAAAACTTAAACTAATAGGAAGAGATAAATTTAATCACTTAACCATTACTTTAACACTCTCCATCATAGCTTAAAACTCATTTTAATAGGTGATACACGTGTAAAAAGTCGAAGTTTATTAAACAATGAAAATGTAAAGAGGAGAGGGAATAATACTAGAGAATATTAGGGATTACATTTTTCCTCTAATATATTTCATTTCATAGATGAGTTTATTTATACAATAGATTTATTAGTTGTTATAATATCGTCGTTGCATTGTTTCATTTTGTTACTTTATTTCATTTTCTTGCTTTTCTCATTGACTTTTATTTTGATGCTTTGTTTCCTTGTCTTGCTTTGTCTCTTTACCTTGTATGCCTTAATACTTCCCTCAAGATAAACGGTTCGATAAGAGTTCTGATCTTAGACCTCTTAAATAATTGATTGCTATGCTTGAATCTGCTTGACAATTGTGGCCTTCGACTTTGGCAATTTTAATCGATAGCGGTATTTGAACTTTGGCATTCAAAATTCCATTGCTATTTGCTTGACAAATTGGAACCTTCAAATTTAACTTGACTTGACAATTTTGAGCCAATAGCCCATAATTTGAATTTTAACCTTTAAAAATTTTAATTTGAACTCTAACAAATTTAGCCGTGGCAAGGCACTTTTTACACAAATATCAAACACAAAAGAAAAATAACGGCAGTCTAAGAAAAATGAACAAATGGTTTTTTTTAGACATCTCACACCCACTCACTTCTCTCCATTCGCATATCTCCCACATTTTCTTTCCTTTTTTTATTTTATTATTATTTTTTTTTTTAACTTTCTCTTATCACTCGCCGACAAGCTCCACCACCACCCGTTTCTTTTGTTTTCTTTCTTCCTTCCTCAGCCGACACCTCTCACACACCCCACTCTCATTTTTTTTTTCTCACCTTCTCCCCTTCACTTCAATGAAGTGGAAGAGCGAGGCAAACTGAAATATCAATTTTTGATGTTGAAGAGAGATGCAGGGCAGTAACTCGTGGGAGTGAGCTGGGTCGCCGGACTTGCAAACGTGGGTGACTGGTGTCTGGTGGCAGTGGAAGATCAGACACCCAGATCAAGTTGATGCACTGAGAAGCTGATCTTGAAGCATTTGGGTGATGGGTGCTTGAATTCACCTTCAGTGAATTGAAGATAACAAGAATAAAAAAAAATTGGTGTGACAATTTGTTGAAGAATTTTTTGGCGAGAGAGTTTTGGGGGGACATCTTCAGTAATTTGGGAGGACAAATTTCTAAATTTGGGGATATATATAAAATTTCACATGCTAATATAAAATTTCTAAAAACTTTTGGGGGGACATTCGTCCCCCCACTCATCAACGTAGGTCCGCCCCTGGGCGTATTAGCTCAAAAGTTGATAAAGATAAGAAGATGCGGCCCTTTTAAGAAATATAAGACCCGATGAATATATCAAACACTCGTTGTAGAGTTATTATAGTTGAAATTGTAAATAATATTTTGATCAAGTTGTAAAGTGTTATAAATGAAAGCAATATCTCCCTGGCCTGTGCAATTCACGGTAGTCGGCCAATCTGATCTCTAGCAATGTTTTACGTTCTATAAGAAAGACGTGTACACAACAATAGGACTTCGCACGATGTGAGTTCTATCAGACCACACAAGCGCTGCAGATACCCTTTTAGGTGATGGTAAAGCCTTCCCAGACACAATCACAACAAAAGACTTCTTCTCTTTCAACGACTTGAAGGAGAGAATCCTAGGTTTCACACTAACATTCATTTGAGAATGATCAGTTATGACTTTAGATACGAAAGTAGAGTTTGCAAGGCCTACATTTGTTACTGTTCTTGGGAATTCAACTGTGAAGCTTTTCCCTGCTTCAACGCGAACTTGCATTGATGGGTAATTGAGATCCTTTGCAGATCCTTTAATTTCACTTGGACAAGTTCCGAAGACACTAAGTTGCATGCTGCAGAGCATTCTTATGTAGTCGTCTTTAGACGTTTCATACACTAGACCAGGATCAATTGCTTTTACAGGATTGACATGGCCTGCCCCAAAAGCAAATTCTCCTTCTCCATATTCATCTTCGACTCGTTTTGTGGCATTCATTGGCCAGGCTGCAAGAATAAGACGATAATAGCGAATTAGAATCATAATCTTACCAAAGAAAATGATACAGCGTATGCATGCATGCAGGAGCCACGGAAAAAGGAAGAATGTATATGTACCAGTGGTCATTAGTGCAGATTTGATCGCTGATGGAGACCAATCGGGGTGAAAGGTTTTCACATAAGCAGCTGCACCAGTTGCATGTGGGCAAGACATGGATGTTCCGGACATTATGCTGTACTTGGCGGACCTCTTGTCCTTAGGGTTTCCAGAAGGAGGACTCACAGGGGAATATGCTGCCAAAATTTCTATTCCCGGGGCCGCTATATCAGGCTGCAATATGTATCAAATAGATGTCGATCAGCTGCGTTAGAGATGTAATACAGAGACAAAGAGAGAGAGAGAGATGCAGGTAAATGATGGCTAGCCTTCAAAATGTCTGTTGCAATGAGATTTGGCCCACGTGAAGAGAAGGAAGCAACTACTGGAGCGGCTGAGTTTCTCATAACTTCACTTTTTAATATGTTTCCTTGCGGGTTTCTGAAAAACAAGAACTTGAGATATGAGGAGCTTCCAGAAACTTACAGAAAATGCTATGACAAATGCTACGTATCACACCAATATTATTCTAATGCCAGGGGCAGCCGGAACTTAAGAACGTGTTATATTTATTTATTTTTAACAATTCCCAATTTAAAGGTGGTTTGACAATATCATGTTAATATAGTATGATAATGCATGGTATGATATATAGCATTACTTGAATGCTATACGATTAGAATAACGTGGCAGTGAAAATTAACAATTTTTTTTTTAAAGACTCATTTTTTATTGCCACGACATTTTAATTGTATAACAGTCTTGTAGCAATCCTTATTCTATAAGATCTTAGAGCAAAATGGCATAGAGCAATTGCTATACACAAATGAACACATACTAGAATATCCTTACTTGGTAGAATTCAGGTAGGACTTGACTACATGATGTCTATGGGCCGTTAAGGTAGATGTAGGTAAGGGAAGTACATAATTGAAATCTTGCATTGTTTCAATATTATCTAACGTGATTGATCCAACGGCGCCAGCTCTGAAAGCTTCTCCCCATCTGTCTGCCGAATCACACACCACAATCTTTCCTTTCACCAAGCTACCATTCAAACAACCCACGCCACAAGCCCTGATATTAATTAATTAACACATGTAAGTTTTCGGGTGTATTTTGCATTGTAATTTCATATACAAAAAGTATGATTTTAAATCAAATTACAGAAAATAGATTGTTTGAAATTCCATTTTAAAATTTTGCAATTTGAAACCATAATAAATATGAATTTTGGGTCTGGATGTGTTTATTTTTAAAACACATAATTTTAAAAAATAAATTGTGATTTTAGGACCGAAATTTCCTCCAGCCCTCCAACCTATTTAAAACAGTGATAAGTGTTTATAAATATTTAAAACGTTAGTCTAAGTTAGTAAACTACTATATATTAATGATCTTAAGAATTTAATGTGCATTTTAAATGTTTATAGACATTTGTCATTGTTTTAAATAGGTTGAAAAATATTTCCTCCAGGCTTGTTTGGAGAAAATTTATGTCTATGATTTTGTAGGCTAAATTGTAATTTTGCCAAATTACTTAATTACGTTTTTAAAAATCGAAGACAAAAATAAACATCATTAATTTACCGAGCTAAAATAGGATTAGCGCAAGAAGTAGTGGAAGCATCTTCTCCATGTATCAGAGGGAATTTTTTTCGTTTTATCTGTGTAAAAGAATTTATTCCATTTCCCTAATAATGGAAAAAGATAAAATTAGATGAGACCAAAAAAAAATAAAAAATAAAAATAAAAAAGCATCTACATTAATGCACATATATATATATATATATATATATATATAGAATATGTAGGTACTAGGTAATTAGATGATATATATATACTTACAATGAGTGTCTTTCCATTCCCAAGAACAACCTTATCAATGATCTTACGATCAGTGCTGCTGGCCGCTGTAGACAGCAACCACGGGGCAACACTACCGACCGTTGATGAACTGGGACCATTATTTCCGGCAGCATGAACGGTGAGTATACCTTTCTTCATCGCATGAAAAGAACCAATAGCAATAGAATCATTTTCAAAAGCTCTCGAGAGTCCGCCGACTGAAATGGTGATGAGATCAACCCCATCTGCAATAGCATCATCAAAAGCAGCAAGGATGTCTTGGTCTCGACACCCATCTTCACTACACGCTTTGTATGCCGCAATCCTTGCTGACGGAACGCCTCCTCTTGCCTTTCCCTCCGCCAAACCAAAAAAACTTGCACCTTTTTTGAATATTAAATTTTTTTCTCTTCTTATTAGCTTAAACTTACGAAATAAATATTTATGATTTTACTTAGTATCATAGTTGACGGTTATGAGTTTGAAGTTAATAATTCATTCTCCAATTCAATTAAATATTCACTATAGAAGACATTATTCTCTTCAACAAACAAGCCATGGACATTTCCCGTTCAATAAATATTTCAAACAAATGGCGATCATTTAACACACCTGATACTTTGATACCAGCTGCTGTTGAGGCAGTGTGGGTACCATGACCTTCATTGTCCCTTGCAGAAGTACCATTATAGACTCGGGCTCCAATGAGCTTACTGCAAAATGTCAATGTAGCCGAAACCTTTTACAGCTGCAATTGATTTGTTTTAATAAATAAATAAATAAATGCAAAATTTAGCTGAGGGAATTGAAAGAAGAAATTACTTGTTGCAGGTAAAGTTGGAACCTCCAGCACAAGTACCCTTCCATTTCGCAGGAGGTGGACCATATCCTGAATCTCTAAAGCTCTCTGATTCAGGCCAGATTCCGCTGTCAATAACGCCTACTATTACATCACTCTCAACTGTCGGATTTCGTTTTACAGTTTCGGTTAAACCCACAAAATCCCACGATCTTGTCGTTTGAAGTTGGAGAGTTCTACTTGGAAACACAGATACCACTTCCTTCCTGCCTGCAAATCATTAATGTCATTATAAGAGCATTCACATTCGTCCCAATAAATTTTTATTAAAGAATCACTTTCTTTCTTTCTTTCTTTTTTTCTATTTTAACCAAAAAATACAAATCATAAAGCACTTAATTACTCGCAATGATTTGATGCTCTTCATCACTCAGCCTGGCTGCAAATGCATTGAAACTCCTAGTGTAGCTTCTAACAAGAGAGCCAGTGGCAGAACTGAGAGGACAGATGGCAAAACAGTAATTAAAAATTAACCTTCTTTTCTTAATTAATTTCTATCCTATTTTAGGTTGTCTTCAAATAAAAAAGAGACAAGTAGACCAGAAGTACTATAATAACTGTTAAAAGCTGAGGGTTAATCTTCATTTTATGTACCTTTCTCCAAGAACTTCTTGAAGAACGCTAAGATGGAGAGACGCGGTTGAGTATTCACCCTCTAGCAATGAACCCATGTGCACAATGTAAACATCTTTGCCTTCATCCGAAGCACCACAACAAAAGACATGGACAGCAGCCACAATGAGAACCACCAAGATGCGGCAATGGGAAATATAGCTGCATGCAGCGGCCATGGTATAAGTTAGAAAACAAATTTGGAACTCTGGTTTTGATACCAGATTACTTGTATTTCTCGAGTATTTATACAGAATTACAAATAACATTAGTTACATTTGAATTGAATAGTCTATACAATAAAGTGGCTGCACTAACTGATACAATTTAATTAAACTTGAAACATCATAATCAACTTCCTTCAGTTACCCACTCTTTAATCCAGCTTCTGTTACGAAGTTCAAATATCTTGTGTTACAAACTCATTTAATCCAGCTACTGTTATGCAACTCAAAAGTCACACAACATTTAGCCTTCAATATATAGCTTTCTTATCTTCAACGGTAGAAGTGAGTGAATGAGTATGGTTAACAGTATATATATATGGTATGCGAAAATGTAGAGGTTTTAGCTACTACTTTATAATACTAATCGCCTTCCTGCCGGCTTTTCGTACATTCATTTTGAATGGCAAGGCAATTTTTTTGGAAATGATTTGGGATCATTTGGCCATGTTTTTAAGGACAGTTTTTTTTTTTGCTTTCTAGGGTTTGTTATTTTTGTTCAAAACATACAATTTATAGAAATGTAGTTAAGCATTGGGTAAAATTGTAGTTTAAATCTTGTATTTAAAAAAACAGACACACCCCCCATATATAGCTTGTGATTTGAAAACGCAATTTTTTATATATTTTCAAATCAAGTTTTTTAAAAATGCACTTGTAAACTATATATTTTATGTTATTTGATTTAAAATCATGTTTTTGTTCTGTGAAATCACTGTGTCAAATGTACTCTTAGCAAAAAAAAAACAAAAACAAAAGTATATATTAACAAATAACTCAACACATAAAATACTCAAAACTACCTTCACATTTATGTTACATTACAACTAAAAAGCAAAAATCACTCGATAAATTTTTTTATGGCAAATATGGCTTTTTAAAAATGGGTCACAAGGGATCGTACAACAAAAGAGGGGTGAGCACCCCAACAACAGGCCTAAACAGTAGGAAATGGATCCATTAATAATCCTAGAGGAACCAAAAACGATCTGGGCCTGTCCAAGGGCCGCACAAGGCATTGAGGTCTCTCACAATTGTCGATTTGAGACAAATAATTATACTGAAAGAGATCCCGCTCGATATTAATGAATTCTCAATTTAGTACAATTCAATGATTCGAAAAGATTATCAAAAGACGACAACGGATATGAATGGTTCTTGCATTCTCCAAATCAAACTAATTAACTACAATTTGACTTTGATTTGGTGCATATATAAATCAAGTACCAAAAATTCGAAGACTCAAGCCAACCATTATTGCAACTATTCCTAACGTTCTTTCAACTGAGCTGAAGCCATCTTCTAGGTGCCCTAGAAATAGGTGTTGTCCTCAGCAGGAGATCGATAGAAAATTCAATTTCTTGATATGGGGTAAAACCCTAGTAGATCATCTGAAAAAAAACAAATTAAATTCTCTCACTACAGGGATATCACCTATTTACGGCTCATTCTTATGGGTCTCCACTCTCCGCCACTACACAAGCCAATTGCAAGGAGGCCCCTAGCACTCTTTTCTGTGGCACCTTTCACAAGGGGTGTATACTCGCAGCAAAGCCCAATTGGTAGATAACCCACACCTTCTCAAATGTCCTTTAAGCATGGTTGCCATCATCTATCCAACATTCATATGTAACTTAATTCGGTCATATTAAATAATTACCTTATCCTCTGTTGATGTCTGGGCCGTACGTCAAGTCGAAGCCTCCATTCTAGTGTTAGTTACTCTCTAGTCTTGTAATTTGACACCAATTCCTCGAATGATCCCATTCTCCAAGATGGATTTGCATAATATATAGTAAATTTGAAAAAACAAAATCAGAACAAAAAGCTTTTAAGAATTCCAATTTCCATGCATGGAAAGACCAAGTACTGCCACATTAACGATGATATATACCACTTCAGTGGTTTGCTATCACTCAAAAAGATAATTACAACATTGTCAAATATTCAAATTTCCATTGTCAAGAACGAATTTACCACGCAAAGGTATGCATATAACACAACAAGGCACTTCAATTTTCTTGAGCATTCAACAAAAACCCCAAAAAAGAGTGTCAACAAAGCAATGAATGTCAAAACCACCAAAACATGTATATATGTAAATATAATTTAAAAGGTTAAAACACCAGGAATGTCCTCTTGCACTCGTCAACCTGTATTTTTAGCTGGTTAACCAAGTGGTGAACCATTTCTCGCCGGTTCAAAACTAATTACACACCATGAGAAACCTAGCAAGAAACCTCAACTGTTTGTTCGCAAGATTGACATCCTTAAACAATCCCTCCTTGAAATACAGCTCGATTGTCACCGGAAAAACAATTAAAAAAAAAAAAAAAACTTGTTGGCGCAATTCTAGATAGCAACTCTATAGGGGAAAAGTTTTGAGTAATTTTAGTAGTCTATCTTATGTCCATCTTAAGTCCATCCAATAATAATGTGACTATTAAAATTACTATTTGATTAAAATCCAATAATAATCAATCATAAGCCCAATAGTAATTTTAATAGTCACATCATTCTTGAATGGATTTAAGTCTTTTAAGATGAACACAAAAAGAACTTGTAACATTGCTCTGAAGTTTTTATTTTGGAAGCTTACTTGGACAAAAACTTTGAAAAATATCCACTCTCTTATCAATTGATTTACAAAGTTTGTATTGGCGTAAAATATTTTATAATTCAATAAATTAATTTCAATTAAATATATGTTTTGATGTTTGGCTTGTACACAAATTAAAAAATATTTCTTATATTTTCATTTAATAATATCGAACTTATAAGGATCAACTTTTATTAATTACATAAAGATGGTAATATAAAACCTAAAAAAAAAAAATGCCTAAACATAATTGTTTTTCTGAACAAATTGAGAAAGAGTTAGAGGGAATCAAAACACCCACCAACAACAAGCTCAAAACAAGAATATAATGCAAAAAAAAAAATACCTCCAAATAATAAGAAATATGCCAACAAAATGACCTAACCCTCGATATCTTTGACAAAAGCCAAGAAATTGGTAGCAGAATACCTAGCGGAAGCAAAAAGAGCATGAGACATAGCACTTAATTGAAAGATTCTTAATCCATTCCCAAACTAGGTTTGCATATATGGATGTGGTTATTGACTTATTGGCAACTACCACATCTGCGTTACGTGGTTATCACTTTTAAATAACTGTATTCGCGTCATGCAATCAATAATGATATTTGTGCGCTTATTATGGTTATTAGTTACTGTTAACATATTAGTTAATGGATATTTTTGGGCCTATTTCAAATCATGACTCCATATTGAGGTAAATATGGAGTCATGATTTGAAACAATCATGGAGGCTACACTGTGTAGTTGCATCACATAGTGAACATACGGTAAGAAATTTCATTTAAGGTATATCCCTTATATTACATATATAATTGTGATTATAAAATAATAATTACGGTATTTTGTAATTTATTCCACTTAAAGCTTATCATGTGAATTCAAATATTTTGAATTAAATTGTTGATTTTGTTAATGTATACTGCAGTGTCATCCTTAGCTCATCCTCTCATTTCAAATATTGAAGTACAACAAGATAAAGACAGACAACCAAAACCTCATCTCTACTTCCGCACAATGGATAACCCATATATATATGGATTCAAGCATGAAGTGTAATTGTTTATTCTTTATCTTTCTTTTCTTTGTTATCTTTCTTTTCTCTTGTTGATAATTGTAAAGCTACATAGATAGCTTAGGATTTATCTTAGATAGCTTAGAATTTAATTTATGTACATACATATCAGTTGTATATCTTTTTTCTATATATACAACAACTTAACAATCAAACAGGAAAATTATCCTAGCCAGATATCTCTTGTTTACATAATTTACAGATTTGATTTTTGTGGAAACAAATATTTAAATTTATTATTGATTTTATTTTGAAGAATCAAAAAATGTATTTAATTTTTTTTGGAAATTGTTTTATTAGGATTCATTAATTGGAGGCCTTTTTTAAATTATTTATTTACCATGTTTAGGGAATTAGGGGTCTTACTTAAAGAATATGGTTGGTAATAATGCCTTAAAAAAAATTTATTGATTTTTTTTTTTAATCGGGAACCTTATTAAATTGGGGGCATTAGGCGGTGGCCTAATTCGCCTATGGATTGGGCCGGCCTTGCGCACAACTCACTATGATGGATAAATCTATTACGAGTACAAAAAAATCCTATAAACTTAGATTTAATCCAACTAAAAAAAGAAGAAGTGAATTTTCAAAAAAGTAACTGTAAAGCGTAAGATGTGAATTGTAGTAAGTAAGCACCTAAATTATTTATTTATTTATTTATTTATTTTTCTTGGGAGGCCAATTGGAAGTCTGCAAATCCATTTAAAAGTATTGGGAGAGGGAAGAGGTCATGTTGCAAGCCTGCAAATCAAACAGTAAAAAATAAGAATCTGTATGTAAAAATAAATTTTATAATAAATGTTTCAGTACAATATAATGCTCATATTTAGCCAATTTTTAGTGATATGACAAATGATCAATCACATAAAAAAGAGGATTGAAATTTAAATTTCAATCATATCTCTCTCATTAAATATAGGTCAAATGTGAGCTTATATTGCATCGTAGCATATCTCTTTATTAAACCCATCTCCAGCTTTTCTCCCAGTACTACAGACGTCCGTCCCATTCAGCCACCTACACACGTTCCTTCAATCAGCTACCTATATACCCACTTCTCAAAATCTGATGCTTCGTTACTCCATACACTCTTCGTGACCATTGGATCATTCCTTCCTCCTCAACCTTTCTTTTGTTCAACTGCTCTTAAAATCCTAGCGTTTTTTCTGGGAATAACTTGGTACGTAATTAGTTCTGGGTTAAAATAATAATTAATGTCGTTTACCAAACGTGCCCCTAACGTTGATCTCATTCTCACCTCACCGCAAGGGTTTTCTACTTTTCTATATATATGGGCCATGCATTGCTATAACCCTATTCGTGCGTATAAGAAGAGCTCGGATACACGCGAGAGTAAACTCCCTCTCTCTCTCTCTCTCTCTCTCTCTCTCTCTGAGATTATGGCCCAGTTGAAGGCAATTTCATCCACAAATCTTGCTTTGCATCCACCACCCAAGAGAGGTACCCATCTTCTTTGAAACTTTTTTGCATGTTTCAATTTTTGAGATAACCTGAAATTGAATATCTGAGATTATATAATTTCACAGGGGCATTGCTGTATAATGGCAAAGTATTATGTCTCAGGAAGTTGTCTTCGTTCCCAGAGGTAGTTTCGTCAACTGAAAGTTAATTTATGATGTCTCTGTACCTCTTTGTGTGTATATATATATATATATATAATATTCCTTGAATTTACTTTTGAGTTTTGTTGACAGCTGGCAGCTAGAATGAGTGAGCTCCATGGCCACGCTGTTGCAGCTATTAGTAAAAGAGGAAATATTATCAAGTCTCATAACAATATTCAAGGTCATTATGCTTTTGCTATTATCTTAATTATATATTACAACTTTTCGTTTGATAGTGTCCTTGAATTGATGACTTTATAATGCTCTACTAAACCTAAACGTTCAACTGACTGATCCTAATTAAGGGATCGGATAATATTGTATGCATCATGGTGCATGTGTAGAGTTAGAAGTGGATTTGCTGGTTGTGATCATTTATAGGAATGATAAACTAATGATAACCATTGTGTAACAATGGTAGTAGAATATTATGGTTAATTTAGTCTGGTTTCTAGTTAAGAGTACTGTTATAATTGGAATACCACTTCTACTGAGCCAAAAAGTCGTGAAATTTACTTAGATGTAGTTTATTGATGTATTTCTGTTAAATTTAATCATCCAAAAAGTTTTACATACAAATTAATTATGGGGTCTTGAATGATTATTTCATGAATTCCTGAAGCAACTAATTTATTAGAGCTATTCATATAACATGTCGGGTGGGTCACTGCATTCTCATTTTTTCTTTACAGAAAATCAGAATTTTTGGCTTTAATTACTTCTTTAATTGATAGCATCCAGGCGTAGGCAAATATTTCCAACAAATTAACATATTGTGTGATTTTGGTTGTTGCAGATTGCATCAAAATACCTTAATACATGGCTAGCGTGTTCCTCGATATTTGGTGTGCCCTTAAATGTTTTGAAACTAAGGTGTCTTAAAAAGCTATTTGAGACTTTAATTTGTCTACTGTCCATATATATATATATGGATGATTTGTGGTTGAGATGTAGTTATTTGTGTGTGATATCAGTTGTAGCTGAGTGTATGATCACTTAATATCTCATAGCAAAGAAGTTTGAATGAGATGTTAATTAATTTGATGATTTGACAAAATAGATTTCTTTAAAGATATATATATTTTACATGCAATATTGTTTGAGATTTAACTTTGTCTAGCCTGTACTTGTCTGTAACACTTATGATTTGCCCTTGAGACGCAGTTCATGTGCAAGCAATTATGCAGAGTGATAGTGATAGAGAGAACGAAATTTCTGAAGCTACAAAGGTTAGACGTTAGAGGGTTACGTGGTAAACTCGATAAAGTTGTTCTAGCCTATATATAGTAATTCCTTGTGTCTTTAATTTCACGTTTTGCTTTCTTGGTCATCCCTCTCTCTTTCTCTCTCATGTGCCATTAAAGGGCCACATTCTAGAAGACCCGGCATCTCTACTTGCTGAGCTCAATGAGATTGGTGGGAGACATGGAATTGTTGGTATGGAAAGCCGTGCGGTCTATGAAACTCCAGGTGGGACAATCCTCCACACTGCTGAACGAGAGTTGTTGGAGTCGTTAATCCTTGATCAAGAAGCCATGCATGAAATAGGTTTGCAAGCCTTCAAGGATGCAGAGCTAGGGCATGTGGCAAGCGAGCCTAGGAAGGAGACGGTGAACCCAGAAGATGCACCGAATTATGAACCAGAGTAAGTTTTCCTTTCAAGTTGTCAATTTTACCACTATACTGATGTACGTGTATGCTATTTTATAATTAATATTTCTTTCCCATGCCTGTAGATATATTGAAATTGGGATAGAATCAAGTCTTCCCGTTTCAGTCAACGGGAAGAGGCTTTCTTCGGCATCTCTACTTGCTGAGCTCAATGAGATTGGTGGGAGACATGGAATTGTTGGTATGGAAAGCCGCGGACTAGTCTATGAAACTCCAGGTGGGGCAATCCTCCACACTGCTGTACGAGAGTTGAAGTCGTTAATCCTTGATCAAAAAGAGTTGGAGTCGTTAATCCTTGATCAAAAAGCCATGCATGAAAGAGGTTTGCAAGCCTTCAAGGATGCGGAGCTAGCGCATGTTACAGACAAATGGTTTGACCGAATTCGCAAGTCAAGTGATGCATACATGGAGATGATTTTCGAGCTTACAGGTTTAGTTAAACTTAAACTGTACAAAGGTTCTGTTATTTTTGTACGCGGATGGAGCCCGGTCAATAGCATGGACATGTGAGATATCTCTTCGTTGCTGCTGGGTTTATATGTCTTTATGGTCTCAATCAGTGCTCGCAAGTGGGGTATCTAACACTTGGGGGGGCCTCCTTTGTTTTGTCTTATAAATTAATAATCTATTTAGATTAGTTTAAACACTGCTATTCGGTTCGTAGGATTTACTATCTATTTAGTGTTCCTAGCTTGTGCATGTTTTAGTTTTGTGATTGATTTGGACAATAATGGAAGCCTTAATTAATCTTTGTTTTTGGACTTTGTTGTTTTGTACCTTTGGTGGCCGGTGCACGTCTATTCTTCTACAACTTTTGAAGCAACTTCAGTTTTGCTTAATTATTAGGCCGGGGAATTGGTTTTTGGCTTTTAATTCAACTTGGATTTTTATAAGCTGGGGCAGTGATTTCATTTTGTCATATCCGTCATGACTAGTGACTAGTTCATTTCTCTAGGAAAACTAATTGATACATGTTATTTACCAAAAAACAAAAGGAAATTTTCATTGAGTTTGCTTAGGCCGGGGAATTAACATTCGATAAAGTATTTTAGTAGCCAGTAGGTGGGCATACTTGGCACTGTTTATATAGCAAACCCACATCGTCTGCCCTAAGCGGCTAAGCCTATGCAAGAGTAACTGCATGTTATTCTTTGGTCAACGTACCTTTGACTCTGTGAAGTTGTTTACTATTCTGTCCTTGTGTCTCACATTTGCTATGTCTAATTTTAAACATGCATGGGCAAAGTTCTTGATCATTTGCAAGCCAATTTTTAAGACCAAAAACTATTAAAAATCTTATTATAATTGTTGTCAAATGTCAATCTGCTAGCTAGTATACCCTCTACTCTGATTTTTTTTTTGGGTAAGATTACCTTCATTGCAAACAATAGATCAAAAAGCGGGAATGCTCCAAACATATTGTTGGAAGCGACCCATTTAACAACCGAATGTATTCTCGAGTCAGCACATCTTGAAACTTTCGATGCGGTCCAACTAGCAAACTACAGAAGATGTAAGCGAATATCAACTATCATTGGGGCACACATCCAATTCGAGAAGCGATGATCTTTACCTCTATTGTTGAAGTACCATAACACTCTTGGGTGATGATTAAAGTGCATTAATTTTTTTTTCAAAGTGTCGTGCCGAAAGCAAGGTGGGATCAGGTTCATGATCACAATAAATGGCTTCCATTACTTCAACTTGGTTCTAGTCACCAACGTCGCAGGGGACATAGTGAAGGTGAGCATGAAAGGGTTAAAAACTAGGTGGATGACCCTGAGCCGCAACTGGGGTCAGAACTGGCAATCAAACACGGTTTTCGTTGGTCAATCACTCTCCTTCAGAGTTACAAACAGTGACCGTCGTAGCTCCACTTCATGGAACATTGCCCCCTCCAATTGGCAATTTGGGCAAACATTCACTGGAAAGAATTTCAAGGTGTAAAATTCCCAACTCTCCCACTAAATATATAATTTTGGTCATTTGGGTTTTAATTTATTTTTATTTTTATTTTCATGGGAAGTTGATTTGAGTTAGAAAATGCGGGAAAAGTGTGTTGTGGGGGGGGTGTTGTGAGTGAAACTTTTTGACTTTGTTTTAAGGGGGAAAAAGGGAAAGCAAGAAGTGAATGTTAAGGGCTGAAATGACTGCAAATTTATGTAAGCTGGCGGCTTTTCTTACTTTAATAGCATAAAATGGTTCTTATTTCACTGGGAAACATCTTCATTTCTTCTAGTTATCTTCGGGTGCTAGAAAGGAAAGGAGAGGAGAGGAGACGCCATTTTCAAACTTATCAGTTCGAGGTGGAGTTCCAATACTTAATTATTTTCAAAGAGATGAATACTTGTCAAGATGCAAATTGTTGGAACAAGTGGCTCATATTCTATTAATTACCCATTGGGTGTAATTAGTTTATGTGGGCCCGAGGACAATATGTGGGCCTAGGGACAATAATAATTCCATATTATTCATCATTGTTGTGCAGAGTAACAACAACATACGAAAATGGAGAGGTTTTAGCTACTATTTTATAATACTAGTCGCCATCCTACCGGCTTTTCATACATTCATTTTGAATGGCAAAGCAGTTTTTTGGGAAATGAATTGGGCTCATTTGGCCATGATTTTAAGGACAGTTGTTTAACTTGTTTTGCTTTCTAGGGTTTGTTATTTACGATTTTTTTTTTTTTTTTTTCAAAACGTGCAATTTATAGAAATGTAGTTAAGCATTGGCTAAAATTGTAGTTTAAATCATGCATTAAAAAAATTAAAAATAAAAACTCCCCATATATTGCTTGTGATTTGAAAATGCAAATTTGATAATCTTAAATTCAACGATGATTTTAAAAGCCACATCACAGTTGTGATGACCCACTTAAAAAAAAGTATGACTAAAATTTTTTCTTTTGAAAACCAATAACCTACAATAAAGCGAATTATCACAATGGCATGACGATACTGCATTATGCTATGAACCCGTGCATTAACTTAGTTGACAAAACAATAAGTCTCACATAACTATATATGCACCATCCATAATTAATCAGAGTTTATATCTTTGTAATAAAATATAAATGACATTGGACATAACTTGACATATTAGAGCTAACAAATACATCTATGTGAATAAAACTCACATACAAAATAATGGTTATACAAAAGTGTCACATGCGACACGAGCCATATATATACCAAATGTCAACATCTATGCATATACATTTAAACACTATAATTTAACACATAAAACATTATTAAAATTCCATATTTCAAAATTCTTTCATTTTAGCAATCATTTGCATCGACAGTACCGTTTCTTAGAGCATAAAACACATTTGAAATCTCATATTTGGAAAAGTTCCTTTGCTTAAACTCATACTTTAAAAAATGGTTGCTTAACACATTGTATAGAAACTACTTCCTTAAATCAACTTTCTACTTCATAGCTATTTCTTAAAATAAGATACTTACTTTTAGGGGAAAATGCAGTTTTAACCCATGAAGTTTCAGTGATTTTTCAATTTTAACTCCAAAGTTTAAAAATTTGCAATCCACCCCCCTGAAGTTTCAAAAACTTGCAATGTTAACCCCACCGTTAGTTTTTCCGTTAAAATGAACGGAAAATTATAAAATGATGAAACTACCCTTAGTCTTTTTTTAAAAAAATTTCCGTCTACTTTAACAGAAAAATAGACAGAAGGTTAACATTGCAAATTTTTGAAACTTCATGGGGGTGGATTGCCACTTTTTAAACTTTGAGGTTAAAATTGAAAAATCACTGAAACTTCATGGGTTAAAACTGTATTTTCCCCTTACTTTTAACACTTTTCTATTTCATAGTCACTTTAACACCCATTAAACATTCATTGAAATTCTAAAAAGGTAGTATCAACAAATTCAACACATAAAATACTCAAAACTATAGGAAAATACAGTTTTAACCCATAAAGTTTTAGTGATTTTTCAATTTTAACCCCAAAGTTTAAAAATTTGCAATCCATCCCCCTGAAGTTTTAAAAACTTGCAATGTTAACCCTGCCGTTAGTTTTTCCGTTAAAATGGACGAAAATTATGAAATGACAAAACTACCCTCAAGCTTTTTTTTAAAAAAAAAATCCATCTATTTTAACGGAAAAATAGACGAAAGGTTAACATTGCAAGTTTGTGAACTTCAAAGGGTGGATTGCCACTTTTAAAACTTTGGGATTAAAATTAAAAAACCACTGAAACTTCATAGGTTAAAACTACATTTTCCCTTCAAAACTACTTTCACATTTATGTCACATTACAACTAAAAATAAAAAAATCACTAGATAAAAAATTTTAATTATGGCAAACATTGCTTGCTTTACAAGAGAAACCCAAATTGCCATCTGGCAGAGCAGTCAAAGTATTTCAAGTGCACCATAATAGTCTGAAATAAATATGGTTTTGATTATGATCAAGATATATATATACTTTTATATAGATATAGTTCTGGTTAAGGTGATCCTCAAGATTTTATGTTTGAGTTTCTTATGTTCTAACATTCGAAATAATTTAAATATTATAATCTTATCACACCACTTAATGAGATACACCTTAATCAATTATAAATTAAAAATCTTTTGAGTGAAAGGTGAGAAAATCTAGGCCCCTGAATTTAAAATGATTGTTATAATATCAAGAACACTACATGAGAGTTATTTTAAAAAGTCTAAACTTGATTAAAAAAAAAAATCTGTTCTAATCCCTTGTAGGAGTCAATTTGTTTGGAGTAATGCTAGAATATCCTCGTGTCACTAAAAATAATACAACTCTTAAAATTACCATTAGATTTGTAATTAATCATTATTAAATTTTAATCAAATAATAATTTTAAAAATCACCTCATTTTTAAGTGAAACAAGAAGGACAGACTTCTAGAATTACTCATTTGCTTGAGTAGATGAGTTCGGATAAGTAAGCCTATTGAGGTCTCTCACAAATCACAATTGTCGGTTTGTGACAAACAATTATATTGAAAGAGATCCCGCTCGATCTTAATGAATTCTCAATTTAGTACAATTCAATTATTCGAAAAGATTATGAAAACACGACAACGGATATCAATGATTCTTGCATTCTCCAAATCAAACTTAACTACAATTTGACTTTGATTTGGTGCATATATAAATCAAGTACCAAAAATTCGAAGAGTCAAGCCAACCATTCTTGCAACTATTCCTAAAGTTGTTTCAACCGAGCTGAAGCCATCTTATACGGTGCCCTAGAAATAGGTGTTGTCCTCAGAAGGAGATCGATAGAAGATTCAATTTCTTGATATGGGCCAACCCTAGTAGATCATCTGAAAAGACATGAATTAAATTCTCTCACTACAGGGATGTCACCTATTTACGGTTCATTCTTATGGGTCTCCGCCACTACACAAGCCAATTGCAAGGAGGCCCCTAGCACTCTTTTCTGTGGCACCTTTCACAAGGGGTGTATACTCGCAGCAAAGCCCAATTGGTAGATAACCCACACCTTCTCAGATGTTCTTTACCTCATATTCTGTTGATGTCTGGGCCGTCAAGCCGAAGCCTCCATTCTAGTGTTAGTTACTCTCTAGTATTGTAATTTGACACCATACTTCATTTTCTCTGTAAATAGAATACTTACAGGTGGACTTTCAGTCACGAAATCACCAGGGAAACATATAATATATGAACTTTTCCCAGTTGTTCTACACAAATCACAAATTTACAACCCAGATTGTGCAATTATTTTCCAGTAGCCTCCATCTCAAGGTTTTATGATCAGTTTAATGAAAAGATCAGAGACCCCATGAATAGAGACAAATTTTTTACATCTTAAAAGGGCGTATAGATATTCCTACCAAAAGTGTCCATTAATTTGACATCGATCACATCCACGTCACCATATCTATTTTCTGGAAGCACCACTCCTTCTGAGAAGACAAAATTGTTCACTGCGCCAAAGATGCTTGCTATCCGCATTACTACCATTTGAGAATTGGTGTTTGTTGGCAGAACAGACACAGGAAGAGTAGGCATACAAGTGGGATGGAATTCCTTCTTATTAAAGGTTGGAGCATACACCATGAGAACTGCCTGACAAAAAATGAATCTGCAAGATAACCGGGGGTTAAGCATTAAAAGAAAAAAAAAAAAAAATTGTAAATGCATGCTCCCAACAAGAAATTTATCAATCAAGTAACTGAATATATATCTAAATCCTGCCATGTGCTAAGTCCCACATTAGTTGTGTACTAACTGAAAAACTAGGCTATATGAACGATTACAGGGAGATCTAACTGTCCAGTACGTGGAGCTCTATTTATATTAATCGTTTTGGTATTATATGGTAGATGTTACTAGTGCTTCTCTAGGTCATGACTTCTTAGAGATGACTTGATATTTATTATATTTGAAATTATGGTATATATTTATTTTAAGGATGGGTTATTTATAGTTGTGATTAATATCATGGATATTATAGAACTCTGACTTGTTTTGAAAAAAAAAAAAAATCAACAAGGTAATTGTAGTGCACACTACATGAAGTATTTACCTTAAGAGGGGAATTATTTGCATGAAAATTTTTTATACATATTTTATTTAAAGGTGTTTACAGCATGCATCATCATGGCTATTTGGGAATTAAGGCATGACAATGAAGCTTTCTGTCTTGTGCTGCCCTAAAAGTTAGAACTTTGGGAACGAACTTTATGAAAGACTAGAAAATACCTTAAGAGAAGTCGTCTTAGGAATGGATCACTTAGAGTCTGTGCCCAAACAGGATTTAGCATGTCTGATGTTGTCAAAGCCAATCCCCAGTCAGATAGTGATAAGGAAAGCAGTTTCTCAGCCTCGTTAAATGTATCCTGAAACATTTTCTTTCTCAATAAATATATATAAACAAAAACAACCAAGCATGAAGAGAGATAAGGCTGACCATTACACACCATCTCAATATCAGAACCTGAAAGACCAAGCAACAGACAGAAAGCCTGCAATGGAGCAGTGAGAAAAATGGTGAATAGGCTTCCACATGGGTGACAAGAGGAATCAGCAGAAGTAATCGGAGATGAAGAGCTTGGAGATAGGAGCATGGCAACTGGCTCTCCTTTTTCTGCTCCGACTATAGCCTGCACATAATTGTGACCATGATAATTGCAGCTCATGAATTTAGAAATCAATTGAAGGTGCTTGGCAAATGCTCTAAATATCTTATTTGAACAAAGTCTCTGTAAATCCAATTGTTCTAAAACAAAATCACGGTCTTTAAAATCTCATGTATCATGTTAGTACTTTCACTATAATAGCTAATTTTCACCTATTAATGATCCATATTCACCATGAATCAGGTCTTGAAGAAAGCTCAAGTAAACTAGATGCTGAACTTTAATCTCATCGTAGCATTGATCCCTCTCATACAGCAGTGAAGTTATATGTTTCTAATAGTCAAATGGAACAACACGTGCAGGTTGTATTCATGTGTAACTTCAAATCCAAAATTCAACACAACTTAAATTAATTCTCCCTTTTCAAACAAAACATCCCACTTTCATATCAAGGATCAGGCCTCAAACATAGATTTGCATGATCATGGTCAAATGCTATCTATAGAGCTCGAGGGCCATGAATAATTAGCTAATGACATCAGTTAAATAAGAATTGAGTTTTTTTATTATAGTTAGTGAAGTTCAATATGGTAATTTTTAAAACCATTTTTAGCTACAATTACTCACAAATTTAATGGAATTGCAACTTCATTAATTTAGTGTACTTAGGCAGAAGGTAGACACCAAGGGCGTCATTGGCCATAAAGTATCTTACTTGCTCCCAGTCCAGCACAACTGAAAACTTGCAGCCAGGCAAAGAAAAGCTGATATAGATCCAATCCCAAATAGAACTATTACATTAGTTCTATTTAAAGATGCATCTGTATCATGCCATATCTGTGTGTGTGTGTCTGGTAAGAAATTTTTAACATTAAAGCATAAAAGAAAATACAAACCATAAAGTTTCAGAAGCATAAATTTAATATTAAAAAAAGGTGCGGGGGGTTGCAGGGGACCTTGTTGGAAATGCTCCCAAGAGTAACCCATATTATGCTTAGCAAATGCCTCATACCAAAAATTTTCTTACTTCTTGGCTTTTGAAGTATAAGATAACGGTTGGAGTATTGAATAGATTGGAGAAAAAAAATTGTAGAAAATATTTATTTTTTCCAAAATAACCTCAATGTCTATCCCCCAACAATCTGTCTGATGCATCTCTTTTTTCTTATAAATATGGCAAAAGAGTGGGTTTTTTTTTTTTTTTTTTAACTAAGAGAATCTCATTGACAAATGTAAAGGACCGCAACTCTTGTATACAAAAAACGTACAAGAGAACCCCTTATTCAGGAGAAAAATAAGAACAGTTCAAAAAATCAAAAAAACTATTATGTGTGCTATCACAGTGTAAGTGGAATTGAATATAATCATTTTCAGCTCCACTACCGAGGTCTCTCTATGTTCAAAGCTTCACGCATTCTACTCTCTTCATATACACCACATTAAACATAAAGGGGCGAACCTCCAAATTTTCAAAATGTTACGACGTTGCTCCTAACCTCCCCAACTCACCAACAACTCGCTCACCCTTCTAGGCATAACCCAAAATACACCAAACAACTTAAAAGGCAAGCTCCATAAATCTATTGCTACTTCACAATGAAAAAGAAGATGACCAATGGATTCCCACTCTTCTTGCACATGTAACACCAACCACCACAATGACGTTCCACTTCCTTACATCTAACACATTTTGAAAAAATTTCCTACCTCTCCTTATATATTTCTACACCCCCATTCCAGCCCATTCCCCATCACTTGCCTGCCTAGAAATATCCCTGCCTGATCCCCCCACTAAGGGTTTGAAATGAACTCCCCATCCTTGCCCCATGTCATGCTCAAAAACCCGCCCCTGCCCTATCCCCATTCATTTCACTCGCTCCAGTGAATCATACAAACACAACAGAACAAAACCCATCTGACAACAACACCTCATTCTCTCGCGTGATTCTTCAAAAACTACCCCACCACATTGACGAGCTCCGGGTCCTCCAAACACGCCACATATCAATGGGGCTATCCAATATGAAAGAAGTTGGCAACTGAAGTAAAATCCAATCAAAACAAAACACAATCAAAGGCATAGGTTTACCAACCACTCAAATCCACCAAAAATATCATCAATGACAAAATAACCAACTGAAGATCCCAAAACCAACAAATCCCTTCATTCCACCACTAGGCCCACCCAACCCTCCAACGAAACCACACAAATCCACCACAAACACCATCAATAAACAAAATAATCTCAAAGATAAAACAATGAGAAATAAAAATAAATAAATAAAAGTTCAAATTTCAAAAAAATAATAATAATAAATCAAACATGAGACAACAAGACATAGTGGCAATTTATGTCACTGTTCTGGCTTGAAGGTGGTTTTGTGGCCAATACAATTGACAGCAGCGAGGAAAGTGAAACGGGCCAAAGGGTGAAAGAGTTAGGAGAAGTGACTACATGAGGAGAATATAACCCTAAAGAATGACAAGTACATGTCAAGGGCATTTTTATACGGGTCAGGGCGAACAGAGCCCATCCCCACCCCAAACATGAGCTGGGTTTTAGAGAGAAGCTCATCCCCTCCCATCCCCTTAATAGGGTGGGGATAACCCATGCTACTCATGACGGGTCCTCGATGGGGCAAATTAATTTTCCATCCCTACTCCTTATATCAACAATGTAAAACCCTCACAATAAATAATTATCACTTTGCATTTGGAATATACATGTAAAACTCATAAGTCCAAAAACTAAGAATATGAGGCTTGCCTTGAATGCTTCGCTGTTGTCACTGTCAATAACCAAAAAAAGTGGTCTTCTTGTAAAGGGAACAAAGTCACAGGGATAAAGGCAGTTTATTCCTGGAAGAAAGTTATTTAGTGTTAGAAGAATAGTTCAAGGGTGACAGAAAATCAGCGTCAAACGAAAGACAATCTTATTGTTTGAAGCTTTCACATATCAATGGCATGGCAAGCTATAACATTAATCAAATCGCATTGTACCATTAAACATAGGGTAGGATATTAAAATAGAAACCTTGCTCTACCATTTCTGCCACTCAATATTTATAATTTGTTTCCGCGTATTAGTATATCACTTTTTAATCATCTCAATCATGTCATCTTCAACTGGTAGGAACTACAATAAAAAGTATTTTGTTGTCACTAGTACCATTCAAAACATACCCTAGACTTGACAACTGTCACACTCCGGCACCTCATGAACAATTGGAGTCACCACTCATAACAACACTAAAGTAAAATCAATTTGAAAATTTCACAAAATCACATTTATGAGGACATTTGAAAAGTCATCATTGAGAAGTAATGATATACGATAAACACTAGATCTATACAGGATAAAACGAAAAAGGAAACTAGCTTCTAAAGTTTTAAAGAAAATCTAAAATATCAGTCAAAGATGTAAAAGTAAGGCAAACAGTCACCCCACCCAATAGAACAATGATCTTATGAACAAGAACTTCAAACCCATAGTTGAAGGTTCATGATCCTCAACAGTATGTGCTTTCCTCTTTCTCCATAAACAACACATAACACTCAATGGGACTAGCCAAACTATTTCCAAGCTTACTGAAAACCACAATGCAACTGGCAAACAATTCAATCACCATTCTAGGCATAACCCGCATGACCCAAAAAAAAGAAGATACTAGGGACAATAAATCTTTAACAACCAACAATAAGGACAAAAAGATTAACCAATGCTCCACCACTACACATACAACACCACTCCATGATCATCCTTTTCTTCCACTAAAGATTTAGGTGGACCTAAAATGACTTCTTTTGTTTATTCACTATTTCAATTTGATTATTTAAAACTAAACTTCCTGGCCAATTGGGGGAAGTGGGAATTCATTTAATCCACAATGTTCGGCTTGTGCCATGAAGAATCGAAGCTGCTAAAAACGCTACAAGATGAAGCTATGGTTAGTATAGTTATATTTTAAAGCTTCACTACAAGTAAGAGATATATTGGGGCTTGTAACTGATCAAGCCTTAGAAAACAAGCTGCTCTAGTATCTCAATAGCTAGGAGAAACAGGCTTTAAGGCAGAGCTAGCTGGATATAAAAATTAAAAAAATAATAATAAAAAAATAGTTAAAGGATTGCATAGAACTAAGGCTTGTTTGTAAAAGTGAATGAAAGAGGGAACTAAAAGAGCAAACCTATAGAAGAGAGACAAACACCCTAAAGACATCTACAATCTAAAAAATTAACAAGATCTAAAATGTTTGATGAGAAGAAGTTAGGAACATAGACTACAGTCCAATCCAAAAGAGATCTCAAAAAAGATGATTTTCTTTTTCTTTTTTTTTATAAGTAATCAAAAAGAGAGGATTTTAAACATAGCATGTTGGACTTGCAGTACTCAAAGAGACGGCAATCCCTTTCTCTCCGTATACCACACATTAAGAAAAAGCAATAATAACTTTCCAAATAGCCTCTTTGGGATGTCCCTGCCCTTGGGTTTTCCAACAATGAAGCAGCTCTAGGAAATGATAAGCTTGTTAAAACAGGGAAAGACCCTGCATCTTATTTAAGCAGAGGTTGGCCAGCTGAACAAATTTCTAAAATACTCAAAGGTAGTGGTCTATTTGTAGATAAGGAAAAAGACACAAAAAAACTAATCTAGGAACAATTTTTTATATTGAACATGAACAATCCTCATCATCAAAGATATTCTCGTTCCTTTTTTCTTTTAAATACAGCAAAAATAACAAAGTATAGCCTTCTAAATTAATTTACTTAATACTTTCGCTATTTCCACCTTTAATCCACAAAATGCCTCACGCAAATCTATGCATGGAAGCTTCATGTCATTTCAAAATATCACTTACAATATGAAATGAGCAAAAGTTTTTTTTTTAATATATATATATATATATATAATAAAATAAAAAAAGAAAGAAAAAGAAGTGCTAGAAATATCGTAACTTCACAACCCAGACTTCACCCAAAAAGAGTTCTATCAAAAAAGGGAAAATTAACAGTCAATGGTATGAGATTGAGAGTTCATCAGAGATGTTCTCAGAAAGTACCTCCACTTCCACGAGTTCCAAACTGTAAGCAGCCAGAGTAGTACATACAATCACCTTGACTTTGCGTAGAAGGGTTCGAGCCATCACATGGGGGGCTGATTGGTGAAGCAGAGGTCGCATCAGAGTAGACACTATGCGACTGAAAGTTCCAGGCAGCGTTGCCTTTTGTGTCAATACAAGTTCCAGCACCTGATGGTGATGAAATAGAAAGTCCACCTCTCCCTGAAGAAATTTCAATGACATGAGATGCGTGGACAACTCACAGGCTCACACTCCAAATAAACAGAAAAGTCGAAACCAGGAGTTGTAAAAAATATAATTTATGTAACCTGAAGCTGACAAATAAATTAAGATAATTCCATCAGGGGGAAGCTCCTCACAAATTGTGGCCAGAACCTGCCCAGAGAAAGCATAATCACATGTAAACACTGAAAGAGCACAAAAAAAAAGCTTGCCAGAGCTTCTATCTAACATTCTTTGTCATTGTGCTAGATTTGTAACTTTGTAGTGCATACTTACTGCAATGAAATGTGTCACAGATGGACGATATAAGATGGCTTTCCGCGGGTTTGGTGGCAAAGTAGGATCAGTGATATCCTGGGAGTAGTTCATACGACTAGGCGCTGGGGCTCCATTCTGGCCAATTCTTGCACTGCTTGACTGGTAAAATGAGCCACTAGGCTCCCACTCCAGACACTGAAGCATCCTGAAAGTGTCGAGAGTAAGCTCTGAAAACTTGACCTGATGAAGAAAGTCCAACAAAGATGAGAAAAGGAAAAATCAGATAGCATGGCTCAGTATGGTCTATAGAGCAATATCAAGAAATGTTGAATCACTTAATTTCCCAAAGTATATATTAAGGATTTCTTTAGTGGTGGAAAGCAGAAAAGAAAAACCTTTATGCCATACCTCATTATGATGGTAGCTGCTCAGTATCACATCTCGTAATCTTAAGTTTCTCCTTGCAACAGATGGAAGAACATGCGGTAATGAATCAGGATGAGAGTCCAATAAAAGACTATATCTCAAGGGCCTAATATTCATAAAAGCTACATCAGCTTTCAAAAATCTAACTATTTCCTGAACCACCAGCTTCCATTCTTTAAAGTCAGTTTCCTGGAAACAAAATGATGCGAAGATACTGTCAAAATAAGCAAACAAATGTCAAAAGAATTCTTGTTGCCCATTAGTGGAAAATTAAAACAAGTAAACACATGTCCAAATAATTTACATATGATGTCTCGCTATATTACATTTAAAATAAGTGGCTCCAGGCTTCCATTGTATTCTTACAGCATTTGGAGACATGAATTCATCATCTAGATCGGGAAACCACTAAATAAATTGAAAATCAACACTGAACCTAACGGTATAGGATCTGTTACTGCACCATTCGATAGTAAATTTGAAAAAACAAAATCAAAACAAAAAGCTTTTAAGAATTCCAATTTCCATGGAAATACCAAGTGCCACATTAGCGATGATACCACTTCAGTGGTTTACTATCACTCAAAAAGATAATTACAACATTGTCAAATATTCAAATTTCCATTGTCAATTATGAATTTACCACAGAAAGGTATGCATATAACACAACAAGGCACTTCAATCTTCTTGAGCATTCAACACAAACCCCAAAAAGGAGTGTCAACAAAGCAATGAATGTCAAAACCACCAAAACATGTATGTAAATGTAATTTAAACAGTTAATACACCTGGAATGTCCTCTTGCACTCATCAACCAGTATTTTTAGCTGGTTAACCAAGTGGTGAACCATCTCTCGCCGGTTCAAAACTAAACACACCATGAGAAACCTAGCAAGAAACCTCAACTGTTTGGTCGCAAGATTGACGTCCTGAAACAATCCCTCCTTGAAATACTCCCGAGTCAATACTGCTTCATAGAATACATATGACTCTAACAAATAACTCGCCTCACTTGTTCGCATATACTGCCCAAAATAAAGTTGTGCAATCCGAGACGCAATCTCGCCAATTTCCCATCTCTTGAGCCCTGCTTCCACCAGCTTCTGCCGATTCTCCTGTTGGAACTTCCACAACTGCGTGTACACCTTGAATACCTTATAAAAATATGTATCGTACCTAACACAAAGCCACAGGCAGATAACAAGTACTTTGTCAATCACAAATGGCATGTTACTTCAAAATGACAAAATGTTTTTCCACCTGTTCGCAGCTGAGGACATTGTTCACTCACCGTAGGTGGACGTCTCACACTACTTGAAAACAATGTATTTCTGCATAGTTTGGGACAGTAAAAACGTTCAACTTGTACAAATTCACAGTATACCGCTCTCTAAATTCCTTATTCTAAAACATTACCGTGTAAGGATAGACTTAACAACAAAAACCCCCACTGGACTAAAAGCCCATTGCAACATTAAAGCAGTATAGTCTTCCGAAACACACTACTAATAGAGCAGAAATATAGCATATTTATATATAATTGCAATGAATTTGGTCTAGATGTTGAAGAATTACTTGTGCATAATTTTATCTCCGACAAAATGTCAAAAATAAGCAAGCAGTAAACAAAAAGAAAGGTGTAAGAATTTCAAAAAAAAAAATTTGAGGTTCCGTTGGCGTTGGAGAAATCTATTATCCTATACTATCAATTGTATGAAAAAATCTCTATCCCCGTAATTTGACAGTCAGCTGCGCTGATAACAATTGCATACACTTATATGACCGAATTGAGAGAAAATGTGGCTTCTATTTGGCTGCAAAGAAAAGGGAGGAAGGAACCTGTTGCGTTGGTAATAGGGCAAGTCCCTGATCTTAGAGAACTTCTTGTCGGCCTTGTCCACCAGAGACCAATACACCTCGCTCACCGGAATAACGTTGCTGTTACTGCTACTGTTAGTGTTGGTATTCTGCTGCGACATTTTTGAAGCTCCTCTGAAATTCTTCTTCTTTATATATATATATTTATATTGTTCACATCCTATGATCCTCTCGGTCAATGTCGATCTGGCTTTTGTACAGTAGTAAAGAGAGGAGGAAGGAGAAGAAAAAGAGCAGGAGATTAACCGGATAATCCCGGTGGATTCGGTTCTCTATGGTTATTGTACCCGTATAAAGCTCGATTGTCACCGGAAAAAAAACAATTAATATATATATATAGACTTGTTGGCGCAATTCTAGACAGCAACTCTGTAGGGGACTAAAACTTTGAAAAATGTCCACTCTCTCGTCAATTGATTTACAAAGTTGTTTTAGTTTGTATTGGTGTAAAATATTTTTATAATTCAGTAAATTAATTTCAGTTAAAAATATGAAACCTTAAAAAACACAATGAGCCTAAACATAATAGGTGAGCTCCACCAACAACAAACTAAAAACAATAATATAATGCAAATAAATACCACCAAATAATAAGAAATATGTCCAAACAAAAAATGATCTGGCCCTCAATATCTTTGACAAAAGCTAAGAAATGGGTAGTAGAATACGGATTGAGATCCCCTCCAATTGAAGAGAAATTGGAGAATCTTCAATTGTTAATCGTGGCTTTTCATTTTAAATCCAATGGTTTATAAAATGTCAGCTGCTTTTATTTAATCGAGGCATTAAATGCTAATTTTTGTTTTACCGATGTTTAAATAATTTTATAAATCATTAGATTTAAAATAAAAGGTTACGATTAACAATCGGAGACTCTCCAATTTTTCTCAATTGAGAGGATCCATATTCAGTAGAATACGCTAGTTGGCTGAAGCAAAAAGAGCATGAGACATGGCACTTGAAAGATTCTTTAACCATTCCCAAATTAGGTTTGCATATGCGAATGCAATAATTGGCAATTATCGCATCTGTATTATATGATTATAATTTATCATTATTAAATAACCATAAATTGTGTCATGCAAATTAATAATGATGTTTGTGCACCGTCAACATATTAATTAACGGGTTTTTTGGGCCTATTTCAAATCATTGCTCCATATTGAGGTAAATATGGAGTCATGATTTGAAACAATCGTAGAAGCTACACTGTGTAGTCGCACTATGTTGTGAATATACATCATTGCCAAATTATCTATTGGATCTTCAACCTTCATAAAAAATAAAATTGGCAATATTTTGTCAAATGATCGAGCAATACATCCTAGGTATACCTAATATGAAATTCATAACTATCTTGTCCCATTTTTCACTTTGGCATAAGTAGCGGTCCAAGCATCCCTAACAATCTCTTATATTATGCTTAAACTTGCTTGCAAGGTGGGGAACTGCTCGATATACCTTGCAATATCTTTCTTCATATTAATTCCCTAACTCATGGAACTTTTTTGGGGAAAATGCATTTTTAATTTATGAAGTTTTTGTGCTTTTTCAATGTTAACCCAAAAATTTGATAATTTTAACCCCCGGTTAGTTTTTTCCATTAAAATGGATGGAACCCTAGAAAAATAAGATTGAGGGCATTTTATTCATTTCATATTTTTTCGTCCAATTTGACAGAAAGGTTAAAATTGCCAAATTTTGAAGCTTCATAGGAGTGGATTGCAAATTTTTAAACTTTGGGATTAACATTGAAAAAGTATTGAAACTTCATGGGTTAAAAATGTATTTTCCTCAACTTTTTTTGTTTGAATTTATAAATTTTGTTATTGTCCTATTGAAATCTTTTGGAAGTCATTTTATCTTTTGATTGGCCTAAGAGACATCGAAATTTTGACAGTTTTGGAGGATATTGAGTCAAACAATAGTTTATGAAGACATTGATAATGACGCACTAACTTGAGAGGGTATGCTTAACTGTTTATAATTTATAAGAAAAAGTTCACATACTTCTTTTAAACTACTCATTTAATGAAAATGTCCCTATAAACTTTTAATTTGGATGATGTGTTCACAAATTATCAAAAAATTGACAATAGCCCAAGGGCAACAAAAAGACAAAAATGACCACAAATTTTTGTTTGGAAAAACAAAAAACAAAATTTATGTGCCATGCTTACACTACGTATAAACTTATTATTATGGGAAAAATTTACTTTACTTCCTGAAGTTTCAGAAGTTTTTCAATTTGAACCATAAAATTTTAACTATCAATTTACCCTTCTGAAGTTTTAAAAAGTTTTAATTTAAACATTCCGTTAATATTTTCCGTCTAAATAGACGAAAATAAAAAAAAAGCCAGAGAATAAATATGTAATTTCATAGATTTTGTCCAATTTGATGAAAATTAGAAACAAAAGATTTAAATTGAAAATTTTTAAAACATTAGGGAAGGTACATATTGCAAATTTTTAAATTTTGGGGTTCAACTTGAAAAACTTATAAAACTTTAAGGTATAAAGTGAATTTTTTCCTACTATTATTATTATTTATTTATTTTTCTGTTTTTAGATTTTTAGAGCAATAAAAAGGTCGATTGCCTTTATTTCATCATCCGGCGGGTGACGTTAGCTATTCCTACCAACCTGTTAGTAGCTAGTAGCCTAGTAGCTCGCACGTTTTATACCTTTCTGGTTACACTCAAAAAATAGTGAAATACTCAATACAAAAAAGAAAAGAAAAGTGAAATACTAAATGCTATTTACTATTACTAGGTTTTCCTTTGGGTCGTTTTTACCCTTTTGGATTGGATTGAAGTCCTATTTTCCAATCATCCGTTTGACCATAAAATGCAACCTTGTTGTACCACATATACCCATATCTAAATGCTTACTTACTATCAATTACGTGGAAACGGAAAAGAGACAGTAACGGCCCCCACGCGCATTGACGAACGACGCATTGATACAAGACCTCTGCGTGTCTCTCTTTTCCTGGCCTATATATACTTGTATATCTACATAAGTCCCTCTATCGATCTGGCCACTATTACCGTTTCCTTTTATAGAGCCCTGAGATCTCTGTTCTCTAAGCTACTACTGATTCAGAGCAAAGTGTATGTAGGTACATCTTCATTTGTAATTGTGTGTTTCGTGTTTCAGTTGTGATTCTGTCTGCTGTTTTCTAGTTTGGAATTTGGTTTCGTTGAGGTGGAATTTTCAATTATCAGTCGGGCCAAGGAAGCAGAACTTGGAAGGAAATCAATCTTTCTTTGTTTTTTCTCGGAAACCAAACGTAGTTACTTTCGTTTATCAGAATTCTTGCGTCAACGTGAAAAGTAATGGATTGTTTTTTGTGATATTACTTTGTTGGACTTGATGTGATTCAGTTGATAATAATTACCTTTTGCTGTATTTGAATTTGGCGTATTTGATGAAATAATGAGCTGGTTTAAGATATAATTCTCGTAAAATTTCTCTTATTAAGATATATATACAAGTTGAATTCCAATTTTCAGTAAAATGGGTTCTTTGTGTCTCGTCATAATATTTTAAATTGTGTAGTGTTTAGGCATGTACTTCCGAATCCTTTCGATTTTTGTGGTGCAGCGAAATGAAGTTCATTTCAAAGTCGCTTGGTGCTAGTCATTCTTAGAAGTCAACGTAAATGAGTTAGTCCACTTGTGTGCTATTCTATTTTGTCTTATTATTGAAGTGGTAAAGTCATTTCAAGCTTAATTACATGTCTGTTAACAAGTTAGCGGCGGTGGGATTGTTGGTTGGTGGACCAAACTTCCTGATGCTTTGGGAACTCGTCAGATAGAATATTGCTTGTTTTAGAAGATCAAGTTAGATTTATAATTGGGTCCTTTCCCATACTTGGAATTTTTTTAAGCAAGCTATGGTTCTTTGAATTGTATAGATATTCGTTCGTGTAAACTTTAATAAACTTTTAGTGCCTCGATTGGATCTTCATTGACAAAAGTATCTATTCTCTTAGACACAGGTAGCATTAATTGCAAAGGAAAATGGTGTTCTAAATTAGGGACTATTTAATTGATAATATTGCAACTCATCTAAGTGAATGTATATTCCCTTTGTAAATGGAAACCTGAAATTTTAAGCTTTTTGTTAATTATGACATCCTACAAGATGGATATCTAACTGATGCCCTTTTTATTCGGGTTAAAGTTCTAGTTTCTACAATGGGGAATTTCACTATCAACTTGATCCTCCTTCATGGTGGTTGATTCATGGAAGTTCTATGACATGACTGGATTTTATATTGGTAAGTTATAGGTGTTTCTGGTGGGACTTGATCTCAAACGCTTCCATCCTGTTCTTATGGGTAAATCTTACCTAATAGATACTGTTTTTGGTTGTTTGTGCTATTGTTAGGATTATTTGACCTCTGTTTCTATTCAAACAATTGGTTACCAAAAATTTTTACCAGCCCTTAAAGCCAGATATTGGATTATAGCTGCTAAAATCTTTTTTCCATTGTTGGATTCGATTTAAGTCCTGCCCTCCCTTGCAAGTCACTGATCAATGTTTAAACACCTTTAAAAGTGGATGTGGTGACCTCCAAGAAAATATATCCCATACATGGGAGATGTTTGTGTCCTTGTGATAGAGGTAAACTCCTCTGCCACCTGTAATCTTGAGTGGCTTATATATCATGATGTATAATCTCTTGAATCTTGCCTTGGGCTGGCATTATCCAACCTGGACAACTAGCCTGCTAAAGTAAAAGGGTTCCAGTTGTGGTCTGGTACCTAAACCATGTTTCAATTTTGAGCTGAACTTGGTTACGTTAAAGTTATGGACTGGTCTAGTTTAAGCTCCCCACCATTGTGGATGAAATTCAACATGATTAGTATTAGGTATTAAGATTTTTTCTGAATTGTGTGTATATATGTATATAATATTATTCTAAGTGTTATTTAAATATTTTGTCAGTGTTCTATTTTGTTTTGCTATGGTATGAATGTTTTATAAATGAGCTGGGTTTAGACCCAGTGGTTCCATCCCGATTCTATGGACTGACAGTCAAATCTTTCTTTTGACAAGCTCTATCATTAATGAGTCAATACAAATGTTAGGGGCAAGAGTTCCTCTTTCAATTACAAAATTCTCTAATTTCATTATAAAATGTTGGAAAATCTGTGTGTGGTCCATTTGTTTGCTCTCTCTATATTAATTGCTTCCTTTTCATTTTACTTATTAAAAAAAATTTCTGCTCAGTGCGACACTTTTTACCCCCTGGACTAGTTGGCTTATTGGGATAGTCTAATACGCTGTGCTTCATTGTGCCTGTATTCTTCTGTTGTTGTCTTTTTCTAACATTCCATGTAACATGGACTGTGGAAGACATTTTACTTTGCCTCATCATGAATTCCCTCTAACATGCTATGTTATTTGGTTAGAATTTTGTGTAACTGTTGGCTGTCAGATTGTTTAACAATCGCCTAAAAATATAAAATTTTCAAGTACAGGAAGGGCATTTCTGTCAGTTTTTTCGTGCTAACTAATTGACCAAAAAAAAAAAAAACTCAATTTTGCATTAGCTTTTGATATTATATTCCCAAAAGCACTGGCTTATTGTTGTAGTAGGCATATGTTTTTAGTTTTAACTAAGAATATTATCTCTTTTTTCAAGCAATAGTTTGGTTCTTGATTAAACATTTTGTAATTTGCCTTTTCTAGTGACCTACTGATTATTTTGTTTTTTCTTCATCTCTGATAACTTTTTTTATCCCTTGTTAGTTATAGCTTCTTGCAACATTTGGGAGTGGGAATCAAGTGATACAAAAATTTAGTTATGCCTGGACAAATAATTTGGAATAGGACATAAAATGAGGTAAAATGCTTGATTCCACTGGTGATGATGGGCAAAATAAGGTATGATGCGAAGACAGGTTGTCTGGAAGAGGATCTTAAACTGTCTGTGCAATGTCTTCTAGTAAGAGTACTTTGCGTGGGTATGATGATAATGGAGTTCAGAAACAAAGCCCTGGCCCCAGGTTTGTTAAAAAAGAAGTGTTTCATTCAAGTACTTTTGCACTTGTTTTAATTTAGTTTTTACTTAGTTTTAGCTGTCAATGGTATTACTTTAACTTACATATTTCTGGACATTGATTGTACTTTGAGACCATCAGATCTATTTTTGGTATTTTTATTTGTAGGTTCTATCAGTTATTTAGTTTGGGTTTATTAGTCAAAGGCAAAGTCATATTAAGATTAGGTTTAGTTTTTTATAAATATTGATATAACACTTTCAATTAAATAGAGAAAAAGTCCATGAGAATTTTCGAAAAAGAATACTCTTGAGAATTGTATGATCTATCCGAGATGTGATGCTGATGAGCTATAAGTGTGATGCTTAGGAACTCTAGGTATGATACCTTATTCTATGTTCTTTTATTTTCTAGTTTTTTTCCCTTTAATTTTCCAGCAAGCTCAGATCTGACTTTTGTTTCCATCTATCCTTAAACTCTAATTCTTAAAACCCAAATTATCCATCTGTCAAATAGATCCCAAATAATCCTATAGACCAGAACACTATTCTTGTGTTACCGTTCAGGGCTCAGAACAGCAACCAGAGATATTGGCAACTGTTTTCAAAATCGATTTTCTATTCTTGAAAACGAAAAACACTTATTCAAAAATTATTTCCCAAACAAGTTTTTAGATATGACCCCAACAAAAATAGTTTCATAAAGTGTTTTTGAAAGCACTTTTCAGAACACAAGGAAAAGTTTTTGTTGATTATTTTCATGAAAACATGTTTTGTAACTGGTCTGAAACCAATTTTAAAATTAGAAAAATAAGAATCAGCGTCACATGTGTCTCGCGACCACCACATGGCCATCAAATTAGTCTGGCAATTGCTGCCGCGCAACCATCAGATTTGTTCTGTGGCCACTGGGCGGGGGCCACTGGAACTTTCCTGGTAGCCACTGTGTGACTGCCGAATTTGTCATGGTGGCCACTCTGTGGCCATCACACCTATCCTGGTGGCTACCGCGTGGCTGGTTCAGCCACAATGTGACAGTCACACTTTTTGGGCGGCCACCGCGTGGCACTAGACCTATTCTGGCAGCCAACACATGGCTGCCTCACCTGTTCTTGGGGCCACCGGTGCATCTAGCTGTTGGACCTGTCAGTGGCTGCCACCTTTGGTTAGCTTCCAATAGACCCTTTTTTTTGGGTATGATTTCTTTTATGTTTTGAGAAAATGTTTTCAAACACTTTTTAAAGTAATTATATCCAAACATATACATCCAATGTTTTAGGGTTGCGCCCCTTTGCACTTTTCAATGAATTACTTATTTATCAAATAATGATAATAATTATATCCAAACAAGTTTTCAGACAAGGGCCCCTCTGACAACACTGTTTCAGATGTGGCCCATACATCTTGGAAAACAATTCTCAGAACATAAAACCAAAAAACACCTTTCAAAAGTAGTTTCCAAACAGTTTGTTGAATTCTCTTTCTTGTTTTGTATCCTAACCAAATTTCTTTCCTTCCCCATTATAAACTTTAAATCCCCCAATACTTCCAGCCTTTTCCACCAAAAAAAACATAACCCAGTCATCGCAAAAACTATAATAGACAAAATCCTGCAACTCTGTTTCCATTTCCCAGCCCTTTTAAAGCAAATTTAATCTTTCCTAGCCCAATTTGAACCATAAAAACTACTAATCTTTTGCACTCTTTAGAACTAGAAAATCAAAATTTTCTTTAAGCATTACCCCTATTAAACATTGACAAGCGTCCTTTGCTGCTGTCCTACAACAGATTTGTAGGGTGCCTTCTGCTCTCAACCCTTATGTGTGACCAATATACTCTGGGGCACGAATATATTCATATGGATCAAGAATAAGGGTCATTGCTCCTTTCTTTTTGTCTTCTTTTTTTTTTCTTCACATTTTTGATTGAGTATAATTTTGAAATACTGCCACCCCAAAAAAAGAAAAGCTTGTAAGTTCTTGAAAATGCTGTTGTTTTGACATAGAAAAGAACTCAAACTGAATCTGGATGAAATAGGGGTTTTTGGAAATCAGTTATCAGCTACTAACTGTGAAACTAGACTACTAAAATCTATAAGATTATCAAATTACTTGTGGAAATTAAATTTTTTTTTTTAAAAAAAACAGTGCAGCATATTATTGCAAAGGGAACTAAGAAATAAAGAGTCAATAATCTAATCAAGCCTGTGAAGCATCCCAATGGACACGATAAACTAGCTCTTATTTCTAGATCTCTTTGGTCTGTAAACTTGCTCTTCCTTGAGCCTCATTGTAGTCTGCACCATAGAGCTTTCTATCCTAACTACTTGAGGTAGGAAGCAAGTCATTATGTTTTGAGGTAGGAAGCAAGTCATTATGTTTTGGAGTATGTTCAAATCATTTAAAAATTTCTGCTTTTGTGTCTTTTCTTCTTCTTTTATAGGTATAAAATTGAAACACAACTTTCCACAAGGAATTTGAAAGGAGTTGTTGATTTTAGTCATCTTGAAGACCAAGATGCTATGGTACTGTTATCTCAGTACATTTTAATGTTGGATTTTTGAATTTGAATATTCAATGATGCTTGATATATTTTCTTTACACTAACTAAGTTCACAAATAGGAACTATATTCGCGAGCCAGAGCGCAGCAAGAGGAGATCCATTTTCTTCGTGAACAAATTGCTCTTGCGCGTGTGAAGGTATAGCATCTCCTCAAAGGCCTTTCATTACTTGCTAATATTGTTATTATAGTCACTGCAGCATCTGGCAGTTAGACATATTTTACATGCAAGAAAATACATTTGTCCTTGGTGGTATCAGGAAATGCGAACGTTGAATGAGAAGTATGCATTGCAGAGGAAATTCTCTGAATTAAGAATGGTTTGTTCATCTCTTTGAAAGCATCTATGATTTCTCTCTCTCTCTACCTCAGCTGTACTTTGGATGCTGGGAACTGGATTGGTGAATTTATTTTTTATTTTTTAGGCAATTGATGAGAAGAAAAATGACGCAGTTTCTTCTGCCTTGAATGAGCTGGTTCAGAGAAAAGGAGATCTTGAAGAAAATTTAAAATTGGCCAATGATTTGAAGGTAGGTTTATAGTTTCTGTGTCAACTTATGCCCGTGTGAAACTCTTTCAATAATATTGTTAGTTTGCTATTCCATGTGAAATAAATAAAGTTGGCCGTATAAAGCTGAAATTAGGAGTTAGATATTGGCATTGGTCTTATGGTTAAAACATTGAAATACTTATACCGATCCCAATACCATTTTATGAAATAGAAAAGATGTGGAATAACTTGGAAGAAGGACCAAAAAAGAAGTCATTTTCCATGTTTTTAATATTTGATGAATGGAACTTGTATATGTTAACTTCATAATTTTATACTCTATCATCTCATTAATTGGTTTGTATTGAAAAGAGAAGAAACTTAAGTACACAGGGAGTTTACATGAGAATCCCCTCAAAAATTACTTAATTGACTTTTATTTCTATAGGAAAATTCAGTAAAATGCCTTCAGATCAGCTACATACAGCTTATTTCTAAGCTACTTAATATAGTAATAATGCATACTTTTGCAAATAAATAAATAAAATACATGAAAAATTCATACATATGACCTAAAAAAATGGAAGAAAATTGAAATATGCATGGTGATATAACAAATATGTTGATCATTGTAATGAAAAATAACATAATGCAGTGTTTTTCCTTAACATTAGAAACTAGTTTTTGCGAAAAATAGTTGCTGGTATTTCGAATAACACCATTCACTACCTCTGCTGGCACCTTCTAAATGATCTTTATAACTTGATTTAATAGTTTTGCTTGCTATGCAGACTATAGCAATTTGAAGTACCGTGTTTCCTTTTCTCACAAGTTTTATTAAGAGGAAATGAATATACAACTGGAGCTTGTCATCATTTGATGTTTTATCATGCTTCATACAATTTTGTCTTTCCCAAGTTTCTTTGTTGATAGCTCCTTTCAGTTCAAACACCACAAGTTCAATGCAAAATATTTGTCATCTATGTTTTTGCTACTTATCTGTCTGCTTAGTGTAATGGAAACATATCAAAAGCCGAAAAAGAGTTCCTGGATTAGCCTGAAGTATTATTATGATGCTCTGACCTGACATTTTCTATGTCTAGTGAATCCACCTTCCGAAAGGTTTCATAATTCATTCTTCTAGTAAAAGTGTGATATATCAATATCTATATATGTTTAACCTGTAAAGTTGAGACCGTAATAGCTACATGATCTAGTAAAACAGCTAATGGCTTTGTACCTAAATTTTTAATATTAAGGTATTCCTGGTTAAGATGTCAGCAGTTTTTCTTTATCAGTGAAGTAAACTCAAGGCTGGTGGCAGTATATTTGGAAAACAATCTAGAAAACTTGGTTGATTGCACCGATATATGAATGTGAACTATTTACCGGGTGATGTTGTGAAAGATTTTGCATGAATCAAATTATTTATATTATCTCATAATGCTTCAGTCTTGTCCATAGTTTTTGTTTTTACTTATTAGATTGCAGTTTTTAATAGTATACTTATTCTCCAGGTTGCTGAGGATGAGAGATATATCTTCATGACTTCCATGCTTGGATTATTGGCTGAATATGGTATTTGGCCCAATGTTATAAATGCTTCTCTTATATCAGATAGTGTAAAGGTATTAATCATAGCACACAAGTTTGCAGTGTTATGCTATATTGGTTTTGTCTTGCTTTTCAATTATGTGCTATGTATCTTATTACCAAGCACAAACCCATTGACACATAATGGAAGCAGACTTGGTGGTCCTGAATCTTAAATTGATTTCCCAAAAACTATGCTACCATTTCCATGCCGTGTTTCAATGCACTACATCAACCACTTTAGACAATTGAAACAACATTGGGTGTCATTTAGAGAAATAAAACACAATTATGAGCCTGTAGGTTGGGGGTTTTAAGGGTTGGTTGGTAAGTTATCCCACTCATGGTATTCCAGCCTCAACTCTTATCTATAGCACTTGCTGGATTTTTTTCCTTTTCTTCTCCCACCCCGCAGGTTGCAATGTAGTTTCTTATTTAACATTTTTCTATTTGCTCCATTCAGGCCTCCTCTTTTTCAGCCTGTAGGATCAGTTAGAGACTTGCTGTTGTGCAACCAATTATTAGTCTATTAATTTGTTTTCTTGAATCTCTGCAGCGGCTACATGATCAACTGCAGTGGAAGATTAGAACTTCACATGTAAGCCTGCCACTTATGATCTCCTGCTACCATCTCTAGTTAGCTGTAATTTTTAATAGAGGTACACTTGGTACCTTCAAATTACCACCCCTTTGGCACTTAGACTACCAAACTTTAAACATGGCACTTAGCTCCATCAAAATAACATTATAAGTTACACCCTTTGTTAGCATTTGGTGTTAAAATGGACAGAAAAATGTGACACATGATGTGCATATGAATTTTTTTATTTGAACTACTCAAATTGACTACAAATTCTTAAAAAATAAAAAATAAAAAAGGGTGGCTGAACCACCCCTATTTATGGGGGTGGTTTGGCCACTCCATTATTTTTTTAAAAAAATAATTTTTAGGGACAATTGGGGTTTAAATACAAATTCATGTACGCATCACTGTGGCATCTTAATATCCATTTTAACACCAGATCCTAATGGATGGTGTAACTTGTAATTGTGTGGTAGTTGGAAGGGGTTAATTACCTTTTTTAAAAGTTTGGTGGTCTAAGTGCTCAGTGGGTTGTAGTTTGAGGGGGCTAAATATATTTTCCCCTTTAATATAATACATTGAATTGTTTTCACTTTTATAATTGTCATTCTTGTTCCATTCACTTCACAGTTTTTGTTTGTCTTTTTGGGAAAATTACATTTACCCTCAAACTTACACCCAAATTGCATTATCCCTCCCAAACTTTAAAAAGTTGCAATTGACCCCCAAAGTACCAAGTCCTTTCACTTTGCCCTCTCCATTAATATTTTTCATTAAATCTAAAGGAAATTTTGAAAAATGACAATAATAGAAAATTCTAATGGAGGGTGGCTAAGTGAAAGGGTTAGGCAATTTAGGAGGTCAATTGCAACTTTTTTAAGTTGTTAGGAACATTGCAATTTGGGTGTAAGTTTGAGGGGGTAAGTGTAGTTTATCATTTGTTTTTTCTGGTTAATTGATTTTTTTGACTTTGTATTTTGTGGATTTTTTAGTATAATATGCTGATAACTGCCTCCATGTACTTATATCTGAGATACTTAGCGTTAATAGTAACTCCTTTTTTCTCTCCACATGAATACTATGGTTGATGGGGTGTAAAATTAGGTGACAATTCAGAATAGTTATCGTTTAGATTTCTTCTGGAAATCGTTTTAATATTCATTCTGCCTGTATTGGAATCTGTTTAGTTGTTTTCCTCTTAAAGGTATGTTTTGCATATCACCGACCTGTTTGTTAGTCATAACACCAGATCTTGCCAGAATTGTATGCTATTGCCTCATTAGAAGTTTGATAATTTTTCTTCATACCTACAACTAAATCTTAAAGAAAATATGTTCCTTTTTGTAAAACTTCCTATGTATATAATGTTGGTGCTTTTTAATTGAAATTATTCCTTATAAATAAATTTATCTGTGCATCCCTGTTCGAAGAAGCTTGATATAAATGCCATCATAATGGGTTGTCTGACCAAAATGAAACTCTCCTGTTGTCTCCTGATGTTTCTTATTAATGTATTAATTATTTTCTCCTTTGCATTGGATCCTATGATCCCATTAGGTCTAAGTTGTTAAAATGCTTAAATATTAAACAGCAAATAAATGTAGCCTGTTTGTAATACTTAACAAGGCCCTTTTCACAAATACATGGAGCTTAACAACAGGATATAGGTTGTAGATTAATGTTCACCCATCAAATACACAATAAAATTAAATTTAATATTGGACCTCAAGCATTGACTTAACTAAATACAATTGCAAACATCTGTAATATTGAGGGTCCCTGTGGCTCCAAATTCCATATCATTATTTGTAAAACATGAAACCTCCCACTCCAAGAAACCAAGTTCCTTTGTCTCCCATAGTAGGAAATATGGCTTTTGGTTTAGCCCAATCCCCACACTTTTGAGTACAAGCTGATATGGAATTCGACCACGCTTTTAAGGTAGATCAAGAGGTAGAAAATACAATGGTTTACATCAGTAAAGCAGAATCCTAACCTAGTTACATGTACACGCATAAAACTCTTCCTTGGAGGAAGATTCTTACACCCGTACATATATAAATATAATATGGGTGTGTGTGTGTAATGTGTATGGCGAACATGTCCTTTTGCTCTTCAATTACTGAATATTAGTAGTTGTATCCATCTGTTTTTCCCTTCCCAAGGTCAGTTCTTACGTGTTACTGAGTGTTTGCTATTTTTTTTTTTTTTTTATAAGTAATCAAAAGCACTGAAAGGTGATCTTGAAAGAGTCAAGCACTCAAAAGTTGCTTTGAGATCACCTTACTGAGTGTTTGCTTTTAACTCCTGTCTCAAATTTGGTGTGACTAGAAAACTTTCCCCAAGCACATTAGAACACCATCCACCCGATGCATTGCCAAATTTTGCGTCCACCACAAGTCTCCACCTAGCCTCTCTCTCATGTACATAGTGCCATAACCATTTTTCTAGGAGAGCACAGTTGAACATTTGCAGGTTCCGAAACCCCAAACCTCCCTCAGAGACCAACTTACAAAGTGAAATTTGAACTCTTCGCCAAATGCCCCCATAAGAAATCTCGTTGGAACTTCTATATACGGGTTGCAACACCCACAAGGTGAGAAGGAGCATGAAATACGTTTTCAATTTGCTGTTGATAAGGGTAATTCCCCCCCAAACAAGTAGATCATTTTCCAACTAGCTAGCTGCCACCCTATATTTTCAATAACACTGTCCTAAATAGACTTGGCCTTAAAGGAGGCCCCCAAAGGGACACCAAGATACTTCATAGGCAAAGAAGAAACTCCATAACCTAGAGGTTTTGTCTATGACGTATGATTCATTAGCAATGAGCATAGAATCAAGGATTTGCCTATCGTTGACAGAATGCTCACCAGATGATTGATCCTACTATTTATTAGCAATGAGCACAAAATCAAGGATTTGCCTACCTTTGACAAAAGTGTTATGGGGCTTCAAAATAATCTTCTCAGCGACCATTTTCAACTTATTGGCAAGGACTTCAGCATAATCTTGTAAACTCCACTCATAGGATTGATAGGTAGAAAGTCCTTAAGATCAATGGCCCAATTTTCTTTGGAATGAGGGCAATGAAGGTGGTATTGAGACTGAAAATCGTGGAACATCCTTATAATATCTGCCTTGATTACCTCCCAGCATACTTGGAATAACGCCAAAGAAAAACCTTTAAGGCATGGCCCTTCTCACTATTCATACCTTTTACCACATCAAGGACCTTACTCTCCTCGAATGGTCTCTCTAACCTGGAAGCCTCCACATCAGTGGAATCAAAATCAAGGCCGTCCAGCTTGGAATGCCAACTAAAATGTCTTGAGAAAAGGCTGCTATTGAAAACACCACTTCCCATCCAATAAAAAAACACCCACTTGTCATGTAACTATTGATATTAAAAGATGTATCTGTAGACAAAAATTACCTTAAATCTTAGAAACCAAAGATGGATAATAAAAATAAGTACACATATATAACTGTTAGAGTATGTTTTTATATGTGTTTTTCGTTTGCTTGTTTCTTCCAAGCTAGATTTATATGATTTATATGATCCAGCTTGAGGGGGAGTGCTAGAAGAGTTATTAGGGTTAGTAAGTCATTAGGGTTTGAGGGTAGTTTGGTCATTGTGATATTTCTCTATTCCAGCTTGAGGGGGAGTGTTAGAATATGTTTTTATGTGTTTTTCGTTTACTTGTTTCTTCCAAGCTAGATTTTTATGATTTATATGATCCAACTTGAGGGGAAGTTTTAGAGGAGTTATTAGGGTTAGTCATTAAGGTTTGTGGGTAGTTTAGTCATTGTGATATTTTCCTAATCCTATATATTTGAATGTTTGTATTAGGTTAAGAATAAGCTTGAATAATATAGCAGCCTCTTCTTCTCCCTCTAAACTTCTTGCTACAAAACTATTAACAATAACATGTCGTGATATATATAGTATCGACCTTTTGGATTTTCCGACAATATGAACATATTTAAGCGATTGTCGTTCTATAAGATGATAATGGAGACACAATTTTTGTTATTCTTCTAAATGAATGCGAATATTGAGATTCTTTTATAGAACGTGATTGGTGCGTCTATGTATTTGGGTTGCACACACAATTACAAGCAAATAGTTGTTTACAATTATTACATCAAGACTTCTTCTGCCTTTTCCTTACTGAGTTTTTCTTTATCCTAAAATTTGTAACATTGAGGTGCTTTCTTCTAGTGCATCGAGTTCAACCTTTATCAGGGTTATAAGCTTTTTTGGTAGGGGATATACTTGAGAGATAATTTTTTTTTGAAAAGTCAATAGAATATATCAAAGTCACGTCCTTATTCTTATCACAGGAGAGAATGAGAGAAATAACATCTGCTGTGGATAATCATGGTGGAAGTGGATCTCATGATAATCACAGCCCAGGAGATCAATTTCACCCTAGATCCATGGTACTTATTGGCATGTAATCTACTTGTATACTACCTTATTATATCTTCTTCTTCTTCTTCTTTTTTTCATTTTATTAATTTGACCTTATCATTGATTTCTTCTTTATTACTATTCTTTCTTGTTTCTTGTACCTTTTTTTTGGGGCTTCTAATGAAGGGTGAGCAACCAACTGAAGATATGGCGCAATATATGCAGTATCATGGTCTTACAGAGATGAAAAACACAATGCTTGATGATGAGATGTCACAGTTAATGAATAATGACAATCTTCAGGAGTTCTCATCTGATGGTTATAGGTTGGATTATTCATTTTGTTTCTGGTTGTTTTGATCTTCTTTTCCTATCATTACTGTGCAGTTCTGTGTGGAAAAGTAACTTTAGCTACATTCTGACCAGTTATATCACATTCTTTGCTATCTTGTAAGTTTTAAAAGATCGTGTTTGATCATTTTGAACTTGTTCTCTCCATGAGAATATAATCTGTAGTAAGTGGATTTTCACCTATAGCTTGGTCTAGACTTTTACTGACTACCACCTCTATAGTGGGTACGACTAAATGCTTTTTAATACTTTTGAGGGTGCGGTACACGGGACCGGGGTTTACTCTGTAAGGGTGGGTCCGAAGGGCCCTACCTTGGAGAGGTTCCCCGATATCAAAAAAAAATAATTAATTAATTAATTTGTTATGATGTTTCTCCTTCACCTGTTTGTCAGTGCATCATGTTGGTTTAGTTTGTGACTGAGAGCACAGATATTTCCATACCCCTAAAATATGAGGAATTCTGGGAGCATTCTGAATAATTTAAAATATTTTCCTCTTTTTCTTGATTGATTCTCTGAAATTTCAGCAGCTACCTGCAAAACTGTTCCCTTATACAAACTGTTATCTGAGTCGAGTTACTCCAAATGTTGAATTTGTCACTAAATCCTACTCTCTTTGTTTTTTTTTTTTTTTGGTAAGTTATGCAAATTCATTAAAAGTGCATAGGGGCGCAACCCTAATACTCAAGAAGTATACAAGAGAACTTTGATGTATAGAATTTGTTATTAAATCCCACTTGACTTCTTAAGGAAGTTGATCCATATTTGTTATAATGAAATGAGTTCTACTGGTATAACCAAATAAGTTACTTTTATCTTAGATATTCATTTGGAATCTTCTTGATATGTTTTCATCTTACCTATAAGTCATATTCTTACAGGGAGATAGGCTCTCTAACTCACCCCTCTGCTGATAAAGGTGATCTGAAGTTCAAAGCAGGAAATATGAGTGATGCAATCTTATTTCCACCTACCGTCATGCATAACAACTCTGTTTCTGAAGGTGATTGGTGTTTTTGTCATTAAAAGAACAGGATGATCATTAATAAAATCTAATAATAATTATTTCAATTAGAGGGCCCTGGTATAGAGAATTTTCAGATTATTGGTGATGCTATACCTGGAGGCCGGCTTCTTGGATGTGGATATACTGTACGTGGGACTTCACTATGTATTTTTCAGGTAAAATTCCTCAAAAATCATTTTCATCACAATTTCTACATATTATTCAGTTTTCATATTTTACGGGTTATTTATATGTCAACATTTTTGTTTTTTGAATCAGTGGGTTCGTCATCTTGAGGATGGCACCAGGCAGTACATTGAAGGCAAGCATCAAAATGAACCTCGACTTTGAGTAGTTTTTTTTTCGGTGGATCACATTCTTTTTAGTGTCGCATAGTTTCTTTTTAGAAATTTATCTTATATATTATTTATTTATTTAGTGTTTCTAATTCAGGAGCCACAAACCCAGAATATGTTGTTACAGCTGATGATGTTGATAAACTGATTGCTGTTGAGTGCATACCAATGGATGACAAAGGCCATCAGGTTTTCTATGTATTTCATGCAATCATAAATATGCATTTATGTATGTGTGGTATGTATTGATGTATATATGCATGTAATAGTAAATGTCCTCTGGTTCTACTCAAAGTCCTTTCATGATGTTATGAACTGATAGTTGTCTTTTCCCCTTGCTCCCCTTCCTTTTTTTATTTTTTATTTTTTCATATTGATAGTGTTAATCATTTTGCACCAGTGATAATCCTCTCTCTCGTGTATCCTCTACTTTCCTGTGAGTACCATGTCATCTATGGCCATTTTTTAACTCATATAAAATGCTAAATCTTAAAGATCCAAAAATTTGCTGAAAGTAGTTATTTTTCTAAACCTAGTATCTTCCTTCTATGATTGGACTTCCAGCCTGTTGCTCCTTGGGAGTGACAAAACTTAGTAGCCTGCATCATTATTTTTGGCAGTTTTACTAATCCCCTTGTAAATTATGCCCTGGTTTGTCACAAATGAAAATTGTGTATGTTATTCACGGATGCAAAGTTTTATAAGTGTTGTGCATGACATTTGTCTTCCTGATTATTTCTACTAAATGGTTTACTGTTAACAGGGGGATCTAGTGAGGCTTTTCGCCAATGATCAGAAGAAAATAAAATGTGGTAAGTGAATTTCACCGAATTGGTAATTGATACACTTAAATATCATTGAAGATTCTTAAGAATTTTGAGATTTAAAGAAATATGCCAATTTTTGCACATTTATGTGTAATAGATCTCCACCGTATTTTTCACGAATTTGACTAGTTTCTAAATAGGAATGAGAATTTCACCGAATTGGTAATTGATACACTTAAATATCATTGAAGATTCTTAAGAATTTTGAGATTTAAAGAAATATGCCAATTTTTGCATATTTATGTGTAGTATTTTTCACGAATTTGACTAGTTTCTAAATAGGAATGAGATTATAGTCTTGTTCTCATGTGCTCAAATTTTGGAGTTTGTAAGAAATATGCCAATTTTTGCATATTTATGTGTAGTATTTTTCACAAATTTGACTAGTTTCTAAATAGGAATGAGATTATAGTCTTGTTCTCATGTGCTCAAATTTTGGAGTTTGTAGTTGTTTTCTTCTTCTTCTTCTTCTCATGTGCTCAAATTTTGGAGTTTGTAAGAAATATGCCAATTTTTGCATATTTATGTGTAGTATTTTTCACAAATTTGACTAGTTTCTAAATAGGAATGAGATTATAGTCTTGTTCTCATGTGCTCAAATTTTGGAGTTTGTAGTTTTTCTTCTTCTTCTTCTTCTTCTTCTTCTTCTTCATGTGCTCAAATTTTGGAGTTTCTTTTTTAATTATTAAATTGAAATAATTTAAATATAAAGTCATGTTCCTCAACAATCATGTTCCTTGACCCTTCCAAAAAAAAAAAAAAAAACTTTCAATAGTGTCTGACATGGCACTTATAGTTAGTATTTCCTACAGTTTGGTGAGATCTGTAATTTTTTCCACCAAATATTATGTCTTAGCCAATATTGTTGTGAATTTTACTAAATTGGAATTTCTTATCTACCTTTTTCTCTAGTTACTGAGTCAAATGTTTCATTGAATATATGATGCCCATGCGTAGTAATTAGTATCAAGGATTAGTTTCAACGTGGATTAATAGCTAAGATTTTTTGACAAAAACATGAGCGGTTTCACACAACATTATTTTTTTCTGAGCCCATATAACATTACTTTTTTATGCATTTAAATACCTTTTCTGATGCATATGCAAACAAGTAACTGAAAGGCTATACTGCTAGGCTTCCTTGGACACCTAAAATGATATTAGTTGCCTTTAAAACTCAACTCGACTTGACTCAACTCAACTCAACTAAGCCTTGATCCCTTTATGGATCCTTTTCAATGGACCGGGTTAAATGTAAACAAGAAGGATATGATAAATACGGTGGTGATTGAGATTATGATTTTAGAAAATCATTCCAAATTAAAAATTAGGTATATAACAGCATGCATGAATGCTTTGATTTTAGATCATATTTCTTTGAGAATGCTATTTCTCCATCTCTTGTCTATCTGACATCCATCTCCACCCTTTTTTCTAAAACCAACTATTGGATACGTAGGACCCACATGTAAAAAACAGATCCAAAACATGGATGGGAGATAAATAGAAGATGGTGAAGTAGCAGGTCTCTATTTCTTTATATGCATGTGCCCCCCTCCCCCCAATTATTATTATTTTTTAAAATGTTATTTACAGTTTTCTGATGAGCCACTTTATAGACCCAGAAATGCAAATGGAGATTGACACATATATTGCTGGAGGACAAGCCACGTTTAATGTTCTAATGCTGGTAGGTCTGCTTCAGATTTAATAGTTCTTTGTGATGGAATTTTATATTATGTATCATCTTGTTATTTTTTTAGGATAAGTAAATAAAATTTATTTTGTTATTTTCTAAAGGGTAGTACAGCATAGCCATCTCTTAACTTAATCTAAAATGCTAGTTTGTAGGAAAAATGGTGCTTGGTGAAATTGACATTTACTGATTTGGAGATATATTTGAAATCATTTAGGAAGAAACTCCAATGTAGGTACCGATGTCCATGAGTTTTCTAACAATTGTGTTACAGTACCGATATAGAAAGTACTGTAAATGAGAAGAATGGAAGAAGAAAAGAGAATTATTATTGAATGAACAAGTAACTTCGAGGGTTACTGAACCTCCTAGACAATTTGAGAATGCCTAAACTCTAGTTCAAGAATGAACTTACATCCAACAAGCTAACTCATTACAAACTGAACTATAGACTTTATACTACAGTTTCCCCCCATTTCTCTAACAGCTAACAAACTTAACAGAAGCTTACAAACTAACTGCCAAGTAGTTGCAGCTTCTCAACTTCTCACTTGCCAGCCGTCCTTCAATGCTTAGACCTATGACAAATTGCATCATTGGGTTAGATTCGTTGTCTAAGATGTTCCACTCTGTATTTTAAATCATTTATATGCGATCATCAAAACTTTCCTAGGTTGAAATTTTGTTGGACTTGCAACAGTAAAAGAAAGGAATTTTATCCTTTTTGTGAAGATACCTTTAAGGGATATGAGTTAGTATTATAAATTTTGAATAAAAGGAACCAAACTTAGCTTAGTGGCCTTCTTTTTTCTTTGTTTAAGTAGAGCATGACTGCTGTGCCTTTGATTCAATGTATGACCAAATATCAATTTTCTTCAAAAGGATTATTTTTAATTTTTGGTTTTAAAAGTTTCTAGATGTTTTATTTGATTTTGAGTAGATGCTGGCTGATTTAAATTGTGGGAAGGTAGGTCTGAATATGAGTGAATTGCTAAGCTATTAACAAATAACGATGATAACTATTATCATTGTCATTGTTCTTAGTATTGGGCATATACTTGTGCTTCCATTCTTGGGGGTTGATGTGTCAGATTAGACAATCTGCATATTAAGTCTACAATCTCTTCAGGATGTTTTTGCTTTTATTTGGATAAATGTCATCCCATTAATGAATTGCTTAAGTTAGAGCTCCTTAACAATGACCATTCAAAGATTGATATCCTCAATCTTTTGAATTTATTGTTCAATAATTAGATAATTTTAAGCCAATATTACCATTTCTGGTTTCTTGGAGAAACATATTTGTTCTTTATCAATCAAGAATTCAAAAGTCTTGTTACCTAAAGCTAGGGAAGACCATGCTCCATATTTGATTGGTAGTATGAATAATTAGAATTTGTGAAAACGCATCAAATTCATGATTTATTAATCTTTTATGCTTAATAAGATACATGAACTCTTGTTTCTAAAGCTTTATGCCTGATTTATTCTAGTTTCCTTTACAATTTGCTTATAGTTCTTATTTGTCAGATTAAATAGTGCATTTGTTATGTGCAAAAGTTTCTGGCTTTACATACATATAGGCACATAATTATGTGTATACATACATCCACATCCACATATACATGTATGTAGATAAATATACTCATCCCCTTTCCTAAAGCTCTCTCTCTCTCTCTCTCATGCCTTTTATACCAAATTTACAACAAGTTGAGGATGTGTAAATAATTGATTACTTGAGGATCAAAATGTACACATTTAGCCAAACATAAAACGTTGTCAAATAGGGTTTTGCTTTAATGATGACTTAACACTTACAAAAGAAAAATTATTAACTTGACCCTATGATGTAACATTCAAATTTTAATCCAATAGTTTATTTATTGGTAGTTGAAATAAGAAGTTAGGTTAATGTCATCTCGAGACATTTTTTTTAATTTGGAATTCTTGTAAACTTTAGATATCTATTTATAGGAAAACTATCTGTTTCTTTATAGCTTAAGGTAATTAGTTCACACATAATAGCTTTAACTATTAATCATACTGGATTATATAAGAAATACAGCCATATATGTTTTTTTTTTTCAAAATCAACAACTAGGGTTTATATTGGGGGGGGCATTTTAATTTCACACATCTTTTTCCTCTTGATCTTTGGACTACAGGAAGAAAAATATGGAAAATGGGGCTAAAACAATTACAGTATGAGTGATTATGTCTAAGGCGGATGGCCTCTTAACTAGTTCCAACAAAGTAAAAACAGCCTTAAAGCCTTAAGATATTGGCAAATTTATTCAATATATAAGAATATTTTCAGTTAAGGCTACCTCTGTTTCAGGCAAAGTATTGGGAACCAAATTCTTAGAGAATCCTATATTTTACTATCTATCTGATTCTACGCACCTAAAATCTTGGGGAAAGAATCCCAAATAGTAGGAAAACTCTTGGCAATGAAATCCTTGAACTTATTTTGAAGTTTTTCTTCCTGTTCATGATGTGGAAGTTCTGGGGTTCATACATGGTTGGGAGGGATTGTCCGGGCAAACCTTTTTATCAATGTTATGTGAATGGATCTCTTCTCGGCTTGAAGATCTCTCTCTCTCTCTCTCTCTCACACATTTTTCAAGTAAAATTCATCATATATTCATGCAACCAGAAGATTTTGGGGGTCAAAAATGCATATGTTACTGCATATATGTTCAGGGGAAATTTTTTTTGTTCTACAAATTTTTTCCAATGAACAAAACATGGCCAAAGGGAGTTAGTCTCCAATTATTTGGGTGCCAAAGCCTGCTCTACTTTCTTTCTATCACCTTTTAATGCCTTCCTTTGGGTAGCCTGAAGTCCCAACCCCCGGCCAATAGAAGTGATATGGTATCTAACTATATGAACGCATGTCATGCCAAACTTAATGCATTAATAGTCTCCAGTTTCACTCCCTAACTTCACTGCCATAAAATTGCAGTTTTAGAATAGCTTTAAATTTCGTGTAAGACTTACTGAATCATATTTACAGATGTATTCCTCTGAGAATTGGGAGCCAACAACTCTATTATTGAGACGGTCAAGCTTCCATGTTAAGATCAATAGCACAGAAAAAGTAGTGATTCACGAGAAATTTTCAAAGGATCTATCAGTATGTTCTTTACTTTTTGGTGCATGCCCTTATTATATTTTAATTGCATTTATTGTTTGGTAACTCTCACTAGTGATTGTTATTCTTTCATGGTATTGTGGCAATTGTTTGAGCATGCACTCAGTATGGTAGTATATCATATTTATTCCATTACACAATGTCAATTGTGTCATGTGTGATTTTAGAGGAAGCTTTCTAGTGTCTCAACAAAAAAAAAAATTTGGATAAGTAATGTGGCATATATCAAAAGTAGGGCTGGGCAGAAACCGCACCGATCTGCCCCGCCCCGCCCGGATTTAGAGTGCTTTTTGACGGATGCGGGTTGGATTTTATCCAACCCATGCAGGGCGGGGCGGGTTGCGGGTATACAAATTTTTCCCATGTAGATACCCGCCCCGCCCTACATTGACCCGCATAAGCATATAAAATGGAAAAAATAAAACCCTAACATCTCTTTTCATCTCTAGCCGCCACCTCCTCCCCATCTATTATCTTCTTTTTCTTTTTTCTTTTTCTTTTTTTTTTCTCTCTTCTCTCACTCTCGCCTCTCCCTCTGCTGTCTTCTTTTTCTTTTTCTCTTTTTCTCTCTCTTTCTCTCACTCTCGCCTCTCCCTCTGTTGTCTTGTTCTTTTTTCTTTTTTTCTTTTTCTTCTCTCACTCTTGCCTCTCCCTCTGCCGTCTTCTTCTTTTTTTTTTCTTTCTCTTTTCACTTTCGCCTCTCTCTCCCTCTCTACTGTCTCACTCTCTCTCTCTTTGCTCTTTCTCCATCTTTGTGGACCAACAAAGCTCGGACCATAAATCTTGGGTTGTTAAGGATTATTTTCGGTAAATCTTGAGCTCTTTTCTTGATTTTTTTGGATATTGAGATTTTCTCTCTCTAGTCTCTACAATCTGTTTGCTTGCTAAGAAAATCCTTGGGAGCATGCATGGACTTTGGATTCTTACCCGCACAACCCGCCCCGATCTACCCACCCCGCAGTACCCCGAACCCACGCAGAGGCTATTCCTTCTGCTCGGGTGACGGGTTGAAATTTTTCAACCCGCAAGGTGCGGGGCGGGGTTGGGAAAAGGCCAATATCCGCCCCGCCCTGCCCCATGCCCACCCCTAATCAAAAGCGTAGAGGAGCACAACCCTTAGTACACAGAAAATATACAAGAGAACGCCTAATTAGAGGAAGAAAATAAAACAAGAAAATTGGAATAGCTAATCACTAAAGGAGCTAAATAAGCATCTGTCCAATTGAAGAGGGTAAAGAAGAAAAAAAGGACTTAAGTTACTCCAAAGTCCTCTTTAGATCCTCAAAATATCTTGCATTTCTTTCCCTCCACAAACACCATATAAGACAGAGGCAAGGGCGGAACTAGGATTTATGGAGTGGGGGGACGTTTTTTATTTTTTATTTGTATACATTAGGAAGACATACTTAAATAAATGCAAAAGCACATTGATACATATAATCTTTGTGTATGTGTGTTTGTGCTTTTATATAAAATATGCAAAACATAGCAAAATAAACTAAACATAATTTATTGGGTCCAAGAAATAGGTACCTTTGAATATGTAGGGAAACTAAATAAATGGGGGTATTTGAAGTTTTTTATTTTTTTTAATGTTGCAAGAGAGGGTAAAACATAAATAAATAAAAAAATTAAAGAGGGACACAAATATTATTTTAGAGGGACAAAAGTATAATTTTGAGGAGACAAATTTATAAATATGCATACTTTAAGGCAATTTTTTAAAATTTTGTCCCCCCAAGCTATGCCTTGGTTCTTCCCCTGCAAAAAAGGGACCATCTTCTACACCATAGCACTCCGCAAATGACCTCCCGTCCACCAACATGCAAACAAATCTACCACGTTATTAGGCATAACCCAAGACAATCCAAAACGACTTAAAAAGGCATACCATAAAGCACTTGCAACCTCACAGTGGAGAAGAATATGATCAATAGTCTCCCCATCCGATTTGTACAAACAACATCTATTAATCACAATAAATTGTCTCTTCCTAAGGTTGTCGAATGTAAGGACCTTCCTTAGCGTCACCGTCCAAACGAAAAAAGTCACTCTCGAAGGAGCCTTTGTCCGCCAAATACTCCTCCAAGGGAAACAAATAGTCTCATTATGGGTAAGGATCTTGTAGAAAGATCTCACGTCAAACTTCCCTTTTCGAGATGGAACCCACCAAATCTTATCCTCCCTTTCCCTTCTCATTTTGTGAGAATACAACGAGGTATAAAAGGAAGCTAGAACATCCACTTCCTAATCGTGAACAAGGCAAATAAAGCTAAGGTGGAGCCATTGAATAATCCATATTAGTAGCAATAGGCGCATCCTTCACACTAGCCATATTGTATAAACCTAGGAAAGCTTCCTTAAGGCTCGAACCTCCACACCACACATCATCCTAGAATCTAATCTTGGACCCCTCTCTTGGATCAAATCTAGTATGGCTAGAAAATAACCTCCACCCCTTACTAATATACTTCCAGAGCCCCCACGCCATGCAGCCTTGAAGTGTCAATGAAGCACCACCCACCCCACTCATAACTGAATTTGGCATCCATCACAATTCTCCACCAAGCCTCTCTCTCATGAGCGTAACGCCATAGCCACTTCCCTAACAAAGCTCGATTGAACACTCAAGTTTTGAATTCCTAGGCCACTCTTAGAGATAAGAGAGCAAACCATAGACCAACTGACTAGATGGTACTTAAACTCTTCACCTATCCCACCCCATAAAAAGTCTCGTTGAAGCTTCTCTATACAATTAGCCACAATAGCAAGAATAGGAAAAAGAGACAAGAAATATGTAGGTAGATTGGAAAGTGTACGCTTAATAAGGGTAATCCTACCACCCTTAGATAAGCAAATCATTTTCCAACTGGCCAACCTGCATTTAATCTTTTGCACAATGTCATCCTAGGTGGACTTAGCATTGAAACCAGCCCCTAGAGGAAGGCCAAGATATTTCAAAGGCATAGAGGACATCCCACACCCTAATATACCAGCCAATTTGCCCACATTACCCCCGCTTGTAGGTGTCTTTTTTGATAAATCAATTAATTAAAGGTGTCTAAGTTTAAAATTTCTTATCATTGACATAACTGCCTCAAAGTTATTAATCCTTCATTTTCACTCACGAGATTATTACAATAAGAGAAATGCTACACATACTATCACTCCTAGACTTTTAAGTGTACAGTCCATGACGTGACATTGATGATCAAATCTAATAATAATTCATCTAAAATCTAATAGTAATTTTCATTGCCACATCAAGGAATGTGAACTTGGAAGTAGGAGTGTGTAGCATTTCTCTTACAATAATATTGTTGTATGATGTTGATAGAATCTGCAAAAACCTGCACTGTGTTTTTTAATTATTAAATAATGTGATAAGGGCCTTTTAATTGAGTGATTTGGTTGATGAGTATCATTTTGGAATACCATGCTTCTTTCATGAACTTCCACTATTGTTTCAGAATGTTTTGAAATTGTTCTAGAATGTGTTTATTGGATAGAAGAATTGCAATCACTTCCTATTTCAATGTGCTCGCAGATTAAATTTCCTAGTGGAAATTCAGCTCAATTTGTTTTGACATGTTCCGATGGATCTTCTAATCCTTTTAGCACGTACAATGTTCGGTAATTCATCAATTTGGCTCTTGAAATTTTTGTGGAATTCCTGTTGTTGTATATATCTTTCCCTTATTGAAATTGATTCTTTCTGTTATTGAGCATATTCTGGAGGCTCACTATTTGTATTTGTCTATTCATGTTATTAGTTCCAATGCCATCAAGAACCTAATATTGAGGAAAACCTATTGTACAGTGAAGTTGTTACCATCAATAAGCTAAACAAAAGGGAATGAGGCATAAAAAAAAATATGTATCCACTCTGCTTTTTCTAGTTGGACTATTGATGTGCTCTATTTAATGCCTGTAAGGAATTGGAGTGCAGAAATAAATAGAAGCAAGGGTGTTGTAATTGAGAGTAACAAGCCACATGTTGATGGTTTTTTCCCCCCTCCTTTAATAGGAAAATATATATCTTAATAGTTGTTGTAGCAAGTATCCTATTTTTAGGATTACAACTTCTGCTAAAACAATTAATTAGAGTTTCACTTATATACGAGGAAACATGAGTATTTGTTTTAGTGAGCTGTCCTGTTTCTCATTGCGGGGCATATGATTTCAACTTGAGATGTTAGTGTATCCCTTTGTATGCTTACAGTGCAAGTTGAGGAGAATAAACTTAATATTTATTAAAGAAAGCTGTCCTGCTTTTCATTGTAATGATGTCTATTGTGATGCCATTTTTATTTCTTTGTAGAATGCGCGACACTCTTGTATTGACCATGAGAATGTTCCAGAGCAAGGTAATGCTTTGTGTTAAAATTTATTTAAAAAATGCATATGCTGTACTTCTTCATACATTTCCATGGGTGTTATTAATGACTATCAAGAGTTATTGGGGATTACATTATTATCCTTATTAGATAGACCTATCAGGTATACTTTTAACTGCCGTCTAACCACTTGTCGTTTTGCAGGTGAATATTAGATTCTTAGTTCCTTCTTGTTGTCTGTTATGATTATTGAAAAATAATAATTTTAGGAGGGCATGGAAAATACTCTGCTGATAATGCATTTTTACAATTTGGTCAGAAGACACCTAGTCATTCCATAAGAGCAGTTGTATTGAGTACCTTTGCTTTTATAACCTTCATACAAAACATGAGTATAAATGTGATTTTGTTTAGCATGGATTGTTAGAAACCAATATTTCTTGCATATTCAAGTTCTTTTAACTCAAAATTATTTAATATGATTTTTTTTTCTTTCTATTAGCTTCTTTAATATGATTCTTTATTACTGTATCTGACCTTTCTATTTGAAATGTTTATATTTGTAGCAGGCACTGGATGAAAAAAGGAAAGGAAGAGCCTAGACTTCCCTCTGTTCCAAGTATAATGTTCGTAAGAATTATTGTTCATGATGGAAAAGAAGAAAAATAAATCCAAATTATGCTTTATATCAATATCACATTAAATTGATAAAATAATGTTTTAGAATTCTCGTACATTCATTGTATTCTAGATTAAATTGAACTCATAGCTGATATATGGATCACAGTATAGCTGTTAGGTCTTGTATAACAAACTTAGTATGCCGTCTATTTTCTTTATATCCATAGGACTTGAAATTTCTCTAGTCAACTTGATTTTGGAGGGGTCTTATAGAGGGTGTTAACATTTTTTATTTATTTATTTTTTATTATTATTATTTGAATTTTGTTTTGCATGGGGGGTTGGGTGTGGTTGGAATAATGGGTCAATGGTGAAAATTGTTTTTATTTTTTTTCCTGATCACTGTTGGTTCTTCAGCTATTTAAGCAAAAAAGGAAGACTTTATATTATTCTCTTTCCACTTGATTTCGCTGAAACCCTAAACTACTTTCTTCCAAATAGAATTTGGGTGATGATGTGGATGTTCTTCGAAAGAGAATTTGCACCCGAAATCCCACACTAATAGGCTCTCTGGTTATATGAGACAGTGAGATTTCGTTTCATCAGTAGGAGGCGTTTTTGGGGCCCATTGTCGGTTAGTCTTGAAAGTGAGGAAAAATGATGATAACTTGAAAATGGATGTAACTTATAATTGTAACAACTAATAAGTTTCCATGTCTGGTACTTTGTCTCTTTCTCTTGTGCTTTTGTTTGCATGTAAAAACAATCAAATCTACCCCCATAAAATTGTAATATTACTGGACCAAGGTGCCAACTAGATGTGCCAATTATCATGCACATGTTTTAGCTAAATGGGTCCCTATCCACTTTGTGTTTGGTAGCATTCTCTTAGGATCTCCCATTCTCTCTTTCATTAGGATCAAGAATGGAAAAGATTCTCTATTGTAACCTCTTTTCCTCTTTGTTTGTTTGTTTTTTTTTTTTTTTTAAAAAAGAAAGAAAAAAAGGTGTTTCTTTCTGCCAATGGCATGGTAAATCAAAGAAATTTGGTCAGAGAGGATTGTTTATAAAGATATTTATGGGTATTAAGTTTTAGGGGAAACTTTATTAACCCCCCTGAATTTTTGTCATTTTTGCAAATGCCTCCCCAATGTTTAAAAACTCTCATTTAAGTGTATCAAAGTTTCGTTTTCTTTCACTTTGCCCCTTCAATTAGGATTTTCTGTGAAATCCTAATGAAACCCTTCGCAATACTAATTTTACCCCTAACTTCAAAATTACACCGTTTTGGGTTCCAAAACTACAACACCCATTCAGCCCAAAACGATATCATTTTGCTCATTAATTATAAATAAATAAATAAAAAAAGAAGAAGAAAACCAGGGGTGGCTAAGCCGGTCTCGCCACCCCCAAAAGTCCAAAACCCATTTTTCTTTTTCTTTTTTTTGGCCATTTGGGGTGGCCAGACACCACAACCCCTGGCGCTGCCATGGTGGGTGGTTCACCACCCCTGCACCGGCCATGGGTAGCTCCAGCCAACCCTTGGCCAAAAATAGGGTGGTTCGGCCACCCCATTTTGGCCAAGGAGGTGGCTTTTTTTAAAATATAATAATTTTTTATTTATAAATAAGGGTAAATTTAGAATTTTTATAAAGTTTAAGGGTATAAAGGTCTTTTAGACATTTGACTGTTTGATTTAACTGCAAAATTCTAATAGAACGAGCAAAGTGAAAAAAAAAAAAAAAAAAAAAACCAAACTTTGATACGCCTTAGTGAGAGTTTCTAAATATTATAGGATATTTGTAAAAATGGCGAAAGTTCAGGAAAATTAGTGAAGTTTACCCTAAGTTTTACATTACTTAGTGAAATTGGACTATATAAGTAATCATAGAAAGACTTTAAATTGATTAATTCTTTTGAAGTGATAGTACAAATATAGTTAGTATTTTTGCCTTTAAATGTATGAATGCTAGAATAAACATCTTTTTATTGCTTATTTCTTCTTAAGTAATTAAAAATTTCACTTATCAATTTTTAATGTAGAGATGATGGAGAAGTATTCATAAAAGTTCCAATATTAGTCAACCTCACTAACAAGAAATGTACTTTTAAGTAATTGTCTCATTGATCCTATATTTATTTGATGTTAGTTAAACAAAGGTATCTGATCTATTTAAATAAATATGTCGGATTGGAATTGATTTATACAGTTTTATATACATAATTTGACATGACTCAAACTTGAATTACTACTTTTGCGGTGTTACATGATCATGTCATTTAAACATAATTCATATTATATGTTTAAATGACATTTCAATGCTTACACTATTAAATCTGTAAAATTTAATATAAATAATGACAAATTATTTTTATTTATGTAAAATTCATGTTCAAGCGTCAACTCATTTATTTGGAGCTACTTCACATATGCACACTATGGATTTCGTAAGATAGAAAAGTCAACCGATTCTGGTGGGTGGTTGGGAAGCCTCCACACCCTTCTACTTAGGCTTAGCTAACCAATAATTCTTTGCCATGTCAAAGAAGTCACATGGTTGTTCGTGTCACATCCTCAAAACGTGGCAAATTTGCATTGGTAGAGCTGGTTTGGGGTGTGGTACTTTGTAGTTTGTAGCTTCCACGGGGAACGCAAAGAGTACGTTCTAACCTACGCTTAACCAACCAACCATAAAGATGGATGGAATTTGGACGCTTGGATTAAATTAAACTAAATTAAAATAAAATGAAACATCAAACAAGCAACAGTCGTCTACTTTGTCAACAAGCCATCATCTCCCGTAAAGAAAAGCCAAAGCAAATACCACCAATTAAGGAAAAAACAAAAGAACGGAAAAAAGGTATGTGGGGGGCACGGGGGCATAGTGTGAAAAATACTCTTAACAATTTTGCTCCTCATATTATTAGTATAATAAATACCTGAAAATCTTTATAAGGCCTAATTGTTTGAATAGGTCTTGAATAACTCGCCCATATATTGAAATAGGTAGGCTCTATAGAATCTCTTTTATATTTTATGTCTAAATTATTATTATTCAAAAAAGACAAGGGGTGACCACGATAACTATTCTACTTAGATGTGACTATAATAGCACATGTTTATTGAGAGTCGTACATAGAAGGCATAAATGATGGAAACTGTGTGCGTTACCTTATGTCCAATTAAGCCATACTATTATACTTGAGTATAACTATGATAACACGTCGAGTTTTTTTGCCTTTTGACATCAGTTTCTACAGTCGTTAGAAAGGCCCAAATTGCTTATTGTCTAATTCTGCATCTGTGTTTGTACTACATGTTTCGTTTAGACTTGATTTTTGTACTGCATGTTCTTTTTTGCTGTTGTTTGATTTTCTGTATCCTTTTCTTATTTGAATAAAAAATAAAATACCATATTAGTACATGCTCGTTTGAAAATCACACATGAAAGGCATAAATAGTGAGAATTGCATTCTTTTAAATATGATGAAACCTAAAATGATTAATAATTATCAAATTTAAAAATACTCGTTATGAAAGTCCAACCCTCTTCTAATGCTTCCAAGAAGTTCGGTCCAAATTATTAGCAAAGGCAACAAAGTAGATAGATACGGATGAGAGAAAGAAAGAAAAGTAGAAGATAAGAAGATACGTCAATTTCCCACATCCTCTACTTTACTTACCTTCACAATTAAGCCCCTTCTTCTTTTTTCTTTTTTATTATTTATTTATTTTTAATTTAAAAATAATAATAATAATAATAATCCCTCCTTTTGCTCCTCCTTTTTCAATGACAACTTGCCTACCTCCGCACTTCCTCTCTCTCTCTCTTTTTCTCTTAATTTTGGAGGAAAGTGAACACACACTGAGATAAACTGTTGCAAGATCCACTGGTTTCTCGAGGCTTTACTCTGGGCATGGGTTCCATGAACAGCCCAAATCCCTGGTCCCCTTACCAGACATACAAAGGCTGCTCTCAAGGAATTTGCAGCATATATTGCCCGCAATGGTGCTACATCATTTTCCCTCCTCCCCCTCCTTTTGGCTTCGAAGATTCTGATGATCATCACCCAACCTTCCAATTCTCCCCTCTCATAGTAGCCGTCATAGGCATCCTGGCAAGCGCCTTCGTCTTGGTCTGTTATTACACCGTCATCTCAAAATACCGCCGCCGAAGAAGCAGCAGGAGCAGCACTGACACGGCCATGGAGCTCAACCAAAATCGCCATCTTATGGATAACGAATCCTTGCAGGATTCCTCAAGAGGATTGGATGACGCCCTTATCAAGTCCATCAAAGTTTGCAAGTACAAGAAAGGCGAGGGGCTTGTTGAAGGCACCGACTGCTCTGTTTGTTTATGCGAATTTCAAGAAAACGACAGCCTCCGGCTGCTGCCCAAATGCAGCCACGCTTTTCATCTCCCTTGCATTGATACTTGGTTAAAATCTCAATCCAGCTGCCCTCTATGCCGCTCCAATATTTCTCTGCCTCCCCAACCATCTCCTATCCAAGAAACTCCTCATCAAACATCTGCGCTGCAATACCAGCAGGGGAGTAGTGATGCTATTGTCGAGGTGCAAGAATCATCATCAGAAGAAGAGGCTGTTGTGAGCGATATTAATGAATCTGATGCGTATATTCCAAAAGCTTCTCAAACGACAAGAGACAACGTTGTTGAAATCAGACAAGAAGGAGTTGAGCCGTTTAGGAGGTGTTTTTCTATGAATTATTCTGCTTGTCAAGGCAACATATCACGCACGAGCAAAAACGATGGTGATCATCAGTGTCAGGTATTGGAGATCTTGGATGTTGGATTTGAGGGAAATGATTGCAATGCAAATAACAGAAGCGGATTCGAGAGTGCTCCTGCAATGAAGAGGTCCATTTCCACGGGGGGATTCATGTTCTCAAGGTATGATAATGGAAAAGGAAATAATTCTCATGTCAATCCTATCTGAATCGTTTTTTTTTTCTTTTTTGAGATGTATAATCCCCACAGCTTTTTCTTTTATTCTGTAACATATTAGAGAGATACCAAAAGAAGATCCTTACATCATTTGACCCAAATGATCCGGCTTAAATGCTATCATTTTAGTAAGTAAATTTATGCGATGGTCAATATTAAATTTCTCAAAATAAAGTAATTTTGATATTCAATTTTAACCATTACTTAAATTATAACATACATACTATTATTTTAATAACAGTTTACATAAATTACTAGAATATATACATATAGTTCTACGTCTAGCCTACTCCCGATGATATAGTTCTAGGTTTAGCCTACACCTGATATTGTTAATATTGAACATTATTATGTTGAAAATTATAATTTTTTTAATTTTGATAGATGAAATATCCTTAAACTCTCTATTAAGGAAGTTTATACTACATATTGGTTGAAATTTGCTTTTAAAGCTGAATATTTTATTAAAACTGTTGGACAAATTTTTGCTATTTTCAATAATAATAAAAAATATCAATTGTTTGGCAAAAAGTTTATTAATGATTCTTGGTTAAAGGTTATATAAGCATTTTATATGTCTTTCACTCTCAGAATATATATACGTGTGAAGGAAATTCTCATCAGTCGATTCTCTTTTTCATCTAAATGTTATTTTACTTTGCGGGATGCAGATTGGATTAGATTAATTAATTGATTTTACACCAGTTATTTTTTTATTATTAAAAAAAAAGGGACTCCGTCAACCTAGCGACCTAATTTGGAGGCCAAAGAGTCAAGTACTTATGTGAGGTTGACGTTCTGCCAAACAATTTTAATCAGAAGCTTCCCATTGTTCAGATTGCCTATGCTAACCTAACCAACCATGCCTATGGCTATGATGATAAATGCGTTCAATTTTTTTTTTTTTTCTCTTCTCTTCTCTTCTCTTTGGAAGAGTTGACTTGGGATTTATTTGTAAGAATAAGCGATAAACAGTTTAAAATTTATTTGATCACTATGCAATCCAAAAATCTTTAATTTAAAACTTTTAAGAAGGGTATTGAATCCTCGATCTATCGGATAAGTTCCATTTAAAAATGGAAACTCGTTCCATAAGGACAAAAAAAAGATAAGATTATTAAGAATTTCAAGAATTTTCTCAGCAGCAATAGAGGAAACCTCTTCGAAGGAAGTATAACTTAAGGAAAAAGATAAGTATTATTTATTAAGAATTTCAAGAATTTTCTTAATAGCAGTAGAGGAAACGTCTATTCGAAAGAAGTACGACTTAGGGCAAACACAACTAGAAGAGTGACAGGAGGAATAAGAAATATTAACAAGAAGTCACCTAGGGTCAAGTACTTTCAATGTCAAGGTTAGATAAAGTAGAAAAAATAAAATAAAAAAAGGGTTATAGATACAGTGTCCAAGATTGACCTAATCAATGGTGGAGAGAAGGGGGCTCAGGGAAGGGGCCATGGCCTCCCAAGCCCCCTCCTCCATGGCCCGGCCCAAGTCTAAAAAAATTACATGGACTTTTAAGGCCCAAAACCAAGTTTCCCCTCCTACCCCTAAGTGATGGCAAGTCTTGAGTGTCTAATGGGAATTATGGGATGATAGTAAGTCAAATAGTGCATACTCATCTTGTTCCTTATCTAGTAATGCATCAGAAGTGGCATTTTTAAAGTATGTTAAAGCTGGGTAATTTTTAATTTTGTCTTATTTGGGAGGCCACAAATCGAAAACATTTAACTAGTGAACCAGCTTAAATAAAACAGCTTACTTCTTACGAGCACTTGCACTTAATAAAAGTATTAACAACAGCTTTTCTTTAATTTTCTTTAAGTCTAAAGAACAAAGCTATTTTTTTTGTTTCCTTATCAAAATATATTTTACAATATCTTTTTTTACTTTACATTTTTTTATACTATTAAAATATTATTTTTTTATAAAATACAAGTTTTTTACCTATCCTCACATTTTTAACAAAATTTCAACATAATCACCATTAAAAAATAAAAAAATGAAAGAGAAAAGAAGAAAGATAAATATTTATATTAAAATAATGTGTAAGAAATCACTCTTAGTTCCTATATATTGGGAAACATTATAACTAAAGTCGGTTTATTAAATTTTGGGGATAAGGGATTGGTCTGGGTTTCCTTTTCTTTTTTGATTTTCCTACCAATAAAAGGGAAATATTTTCGACAAAAAAAAAAATCAATTTCCTCTCTTTTTTATTGGTCTCCCACCATAAAAGAATTCCGTTTGCTTCCGGTTTTCCTTTTCTTTTTTCTTTTTGGTTTTCCAACCAATAAAAGGAAAAAGATTTTTGAAAACAAAAGAATTTGAATTTCCTGTTTTTTGTCGGTGATTGCGTATATATACCGTAGTAGTATCACCGCCTTCACCCCATCGCTCAGTCCATTCGTGTAAGCAGCTCTGCCTCTTCAAGTTCACCGCCTTCACGCCATCCCTCAATTTTAGCAAGAAAGTTCTTGTGTGAGCAAAGATATCAATGGAAGAAATTGATTCCACCGACAAAACTCCTACACACAGAGTGGGGTGGAAGCATTCCACCGACTTGCATGGGGATTTCTCAACCCTGTCTCTGACCTCCAAAAGGGTGCCGGAGCAACCAATTTTTCTGTCTCCGCTACCGGCTCCCATGGTTCTCAAGAAGTGCCGCAGCCGCATATTCATGGGTACCACCGCTGGTAGTCCTGTTTTCGGGGCTTTATTTACTTCATCTCCTCTTGTTGACGATGATGGGTGTCATGCCGGCGAGAAAACTCCAACCCCCAAAAGGGTGCAGGAGCAACCAAGTTCCCCATCTACGCCTCCCACTCCCATGGTTCTCAAGAAGTGCCGCTGCCGCACACTCATGGGTACCATCGTTGGTAGTCCTGTTTGCGAGGCTTTATTTGCTTCACCTGCTGCTGTTGACGATGATGAGAGTAATATCGGCGAGAAAACTCCGACCCCCAAAAGGGTGACGGAGCAACAAAATTCCCCCACTACGCCTCCTACTCCCATGGTTCACAAGAAGTGCCGCTGCCGCATGCTCATGGGTACCATTGCCGGCGCCGTTAGTCCTGTTTGTGGACCTTTATTTGCTTGATCATCTGCTGTTGTTGAAGATGATGAGATGAGATGAGACTTGCCTGTTGATTGGATTATCAGCAGCCAGCTTATGTAGGAAAATTTTCTATATGAATGCATTCAGACAATGTGTTTGTAATATGTTTGCACTCAATTTTTGTCATGAACAAGTTATGTATATCTACTATAAATGTAAAAAACAAAAACTTTATTCATTGAAATCAAATCAATACAATGAAGCGATTTATGTTTTCCTCTCTATGGCATGCAACAATACATAATAGTGTATCTACAAAACATATGAAGGGGAATAGAGGAAACCCAAAAAAAGAAGAAAATAATTTGCCTAATCATTGGATGCGTTTTGAATTGACCTTCTTCCTAGTGGGAAACAGAATGATTTATACGATATTTAGAATGCTTCAAATATTACTTGCAGCATAATATGGAGTTTATTTAGAAGAAAAGAAAGAAATCAATCTCATGATCACATCGAATGATGTCAAAAGAAAACCTCAAAACAGAGAGACTGCAATTCTTTACACATGTTGAGGAAACAGTACAAATGGCAAATTGAAGAATATGATCGGTATGATGTTCAAGTATGTCACAGGGTTTTCACTACCAATAGTGTCAAATTCAAGCCAATGTGGGTTAGCTACAAAGAAATAGAAAGCAGTAACACAGTCCACAATAGTGTATCTACAAATTTTTCATTCATGATGCTTGCCGATATCATTTTTGGTTCTTTTACATATTGATCTTAATCAAAGTAGTAATACAAGCAACTTATTTTTTTTAATAAAACAAAGGAAAAGAGGGCAAATATCAAAAATTCATCGTTGACAACTAAATCTCATCATATAGAGTTAACTGGATAGTAGCTTAGATTATGTGAGAGTTACCTTCCTCTCCTATAGAACGAGACCTTGTCATTTACATCCCATTTAGCCAGACGAAGAGGTTGCAGAACAGTTTCAAACTTGAAGTTCCTGAGTTCTTTCATTAGTACCACGTCGGCTGGAACAGAAGCATTTATTGGAGGAATAATCTTGCAGATTCATGAAATTTGGTAATGGAACAAATTGATTCAGGGATATTTAAAGAACTTTCATTGAAGAAGGTACTGAATCAGTAGAACATGTTAACACACAAGAAAGCTTTAACTGCAAATAAGAAAATTTAAGCATAACCAATTATCAGTTATCACATACCATATATGGAAGCTTCAGGGGCAATGTTTTGCAGATAAATCACAGGATCCTCGAACTCCATCTCTGATGAACGGTATACAGGACACAATGAAATTTTTTCTGTCCATTCTTGATCTCTAAGGTCAAACTTATCCACTTTGTACTTTGAAGATACCTCTTTTGCAGTGGACCGAGAGAAGCAATTCTTATCAGTTATCAGTAACAACTTTCACCCCATATGATGTGAAAGCTCTTGTCGCCTTCACTGGTATTTGCGTTCTCTTATTAGATCGATGCTTAACTTTATGGATCATTCTGGATTCCATCTCATCGTTCTCACCAAACAATAAATGGTACTACCTCAAACACAAATTTGGAGAACAATCAAAACTAATATTCATTTGCCCCAAATGGTAAATATATGAATTCTCTTTAAGTTGCAGACAAGAACTTCAGGACTTCACATAGCATACTGTTTCCATTAACAAAAGAACCCTTGCTACATTCACAGAGTGGTGCATTTACTTTCATATTTAGATTACACACAATAACATCAAGAGACTGTTCCCATTAGCAATGCTTTCCCAGAATACATTATGAGAAAGATAAATTTTTTTATTCCTTCTTCCTCTGACCCTGAGCAGGACTTGTTTTTCGTGAATGTTATACATCAAATAGAACACACAAAATTCATAATAATTTAAGCCACAGTGTACCCAAGGAAACCAGATAGGGCCTGGCACCATAACATAATGAGAATGTTGTATATTTAGTTCTGATAACATGAAATATAGCAATAAAATCATCATCATCATAAAATTTAGCTCTAATTTACTGTTTGTTCACACTGAAAAAGGGGTTCCTAGGTCTGTTCATAAACATTCATTCAACAGTATGGACTAGAATATTATTCAATTAAAATCATACTTCCCTGCATGAGAAGATCAATAGTAAACAAGAACAAGAAAGAATTTGTTACTGTACATAACTATACTAAGAACGGTTGGGTAAAAGAGAAGAAGGTAGAAAAGGCCACAACTGTGTTTAAGCAAACAACATTTATCAAGGCTTGCGCATATCGTGTAAAGTTGAATTCAAGTTTTCTCCTTACGTTAGAATATTTTATATATTATTCTCTAGGTTTATTGTCTTCCTATTAGGGTTTATTCCCTACCTTAATTAGTTTAGGATTTCTTGTTTATCACTCATAGTATGTTAGAATATTTTATATATTATTCTCTAGGTTTATTGTCTTTCTTATTAGGGTTTATTCCTTACCTTAATTAGTTTAGGGTTTCTTGTTCCCTACCTTAATTAGTTTAGGGTTTCTTGTTTATCACTCATAACCTCTATATATATTAAGGCCTCTGTATCCAAATAATATATTAAAAATACAAGATGTAGTCCATACGTCTCTCTCCGCTTTCTCTTTCTCTTTCATATTTTCATATTTTATATTTGGTGTATATTTCAACATGGTACAAAATATAAAATATGAAAATATGAAAGAGAAAGAGAAAGAGAAAGCGGAGAGAGACGTATGGACTACATCTTGTATTTTCAATATATTATTTGGATACAGAGGCCTCAATATATAGAGAGGTTATGAGTAATAAACAAGGTAGGGAATAAACCCTAATAAGAAAGACAATAAACCTAGAGAATAAAATATTCTAACATACTATGAGTGATAAATAAGAAATCCTAAACTAATTAAGGTAGGGAATAAACCCTAATAGGAAAGACAATAAACCTAGAGAATAATATATAAAATATTTTAACATCCCCCCTCAAATTCAAGGAGGAATATTCTGAAATCTTGAGTTTGAAATCCAAAACAATGATCATAGTGGTGAACTCCAACGATGATCGGAGAACAAAAATTAGCCGTTAATCCTGTGAAGGGCCAAACCACATTGTGCCAAAGTTCGAAAGGCTTACAGTAATGGCTGGAGAAATACCAGAGAACAGAGACAAGTCGCTAAAAGAATCCGGTGAAGAGCCAAACCGCAACTGACAATGAGGCCGGACAACGGAAACTAACAATTAAAAAAAAAAAAAAAACCTATAAAGGGCAAAACTGCATTGTGCCAAGATCTGCCAATGAAAATAGTCATGAATCACAATAAAATTGGGAGATTGTCAGAAGAGAATGCCATAAAACACACAAAAAGGCGTCGTCGGACTTTTATTGAAAGCCACAGAAACGTGGCTCTGATACCATGTTGAAATATATATAAAATATAAAATATGAAAATATGAAAGAAAAAGAGAAAGCGGAGAGAGATGTATGGACTACATCTTGTATTTTCAATATATTATTTAGATACAGAGACCTCAATATATAGAGAGGTTATGAGTGATAAACAAGAAACCTTAAACTAATTAAGGTAGGGAATAAACCCTAATAAGAAAGACAATAAACCTAAAGAATAATATATAAAATATTCTAACATACTATGAGTGATAAACAAGAAATCCTAAACTAATTAGGGTAGGGAATAAACCCTAATAGGAAAGACAATAAACCTAGAGAATAATATATAAAATATTATAACACTCAACATAAGCAGAAAGTTGAAGGCAATATTTTCCTAAATCTCCAGTAATAGAAGAGGAGGCTGTTTAATTATTCTAGATCAGATTTGGAAATTGTGGTGGAACTTGAGTTATTTAACACATGGTTGACAGAGAATTACATTCCAATATCTTATAAAGGATAAAAAAAAAAATCCAGAAATGAAAGAGTTATGAAAAATCAACAAATTTCTCTTATATTCAGAACTTTACGCAGCATACAGGAATTACAGAGAGAAATAAAGAAACCCCAGAGAACCAAAAGTAGTAAAAACCAAAAATCTTGAAACCCATATGTTCTGTTTGATTATCAAAAAAACTGAGAAAACAGAGAAAAAAAAAAAAAAGATTTCTATAGCCTCTACTTTTTCTTTTTCAACAACCCTAAAGAATCAAACGAAGTAAACACCGCAGATATTGAAACCCGCGAGTTCTGTTTGATTCTCAAGGAGACTGAGAAAAAAAAAAAAACAAAGAAAAAGAAGATTTCTATAGTTTCTTCTTTTCTTTTTCAACAACCTCAGAGAACTGAACGTAGTAAAACCCATCAATCTTGAAACCAACTTGTTCTGTTTGATTCTCGAGAAAACTGAGGAAAAAGAAAGAAAAATATTTTCTTTTTCATGTTCTTGTTCTTTCTAGCCCAGTTGTGAGGTTGACTTTTTCTTCAAATCCCGAAGTATGTTCTACTGATTTCTTTTCTTGCTAATATTTTTCTTTCGGTTTCTTAGCAACTAAACAAGAAAAAAAGTAACGACAGGGGAATACCGGTGAAACATAGGAGCCAGACAGAGAAGAGATTTTCTGGCAAAATTGAGAGTCAAGACACAGAAAATAAAACCCCACAGAAACCTCTCAAAGATCTCAACGGAAACCTCTCAAGAATTACAAAATTCAAAGGTTGCAGTTTCCTTTTCTACTTGCCGGCACCAGAGACGGATCTGAGGGGGGACCGGCAGGAGCCATGGTCCCCCCCAAATCCAAGAAAAAAAAAAGTGGCTGTATATATATATATATATATATTGTTTTAACCGGTCCCCTCCCATTAATTTTGTGATGTTGTGGGGATGTAGAAGAGGTCAAGATGAAGGAGAGAGAGAGAGAGAAAGTGAGAGTGAGAGTGTAGAGTTAGTGCATTAATTGGGGGGTTAGTTGGTTTTAAGGATTTGGGAAAGAGTCAAATGTGGGCACGTAAAGGCCAATTAAAGAGACCAAAATCATTCAAAAAAAAAAAAGAGACCAAAATCAAAGCATCAAACATGGGTTTAGTTTATGCCTGATTTTCTTTCTATATTTTTTGCTCTTCCTTTCTTCAATGACCATTCATTGCACTCTTTAAGTACTTTAGTTTATAAAATACCCTTTGCCCTTCTTCTTAATTGTCCTTAATTTGTTTGATCTTATTTCTTAATTTAGTCCTAAAATGATTGGTTTGAACTTTGAAGCCACATTGTAGGGACATGGGACTACTACAATCTTTCTTACCTTATAAATTTCATTATATTCATGAGATTATAAGCAAAAAAATTGTGAGAATTTGTGAATTGTGGGACTTGGGTTGGGTGAGTTCACTGACTTGGTTTTTATTTTCAAGACTTTGGGTTGGGACTTTGGGATACTCTAATTGATTCAATTACTCAAAGATTTAAAGTAAAAGCTTTGTTTTATGTATATTTAAGTATACACAATGGTGCAAATGCAATGGTTTCTATAACTAATGTGTTTTATTTACTTTGATGAACATTGAACAGGATTTTTTAGGTGAACAAGATCTTTTATATGTTTATCTTTTGCTAAAATTAAATTAAAGTTAATTTTGTTTTTATACGTTACTTTTATTTATTTTAAATTTATACCACAATCTATGTCAAAAAAAAAAAAAATTATACCACGGTCTCCTCACATCAAATGTTCTGGATCCGTCCCTGCCGGCAACCGTTGGTAGTTAAAAGATACCCTGTCTACGGTGTACTACTTTCAGTCCTCTATGACTGTGTGACCGAGTTTCATGTACACCACCTCTAAAAAAAAAAAACTCTAATCAACAATAGTAGGAGTGACACGTGGAAATATCTTAGATAGGGTGTATATGCGAAAGCGAAACAGCCAGTTGTCTTGGTCCCTAGCTGATATGTTTCTATTAAGGGTGTCGGCTAAATTTAGGGAAAGTGATATGGCCTATGGGTGTTATTTTATATATATATTGAAATTTTCCATAAACCTAGGGAAGGATATAATGTACGAGAATTGATAAGGACACAATAAAAAATTAAGGGATAATTTCACTAACCCCTTCAAAGTTTAGTCATTTTTGTCAACACTTTCTAATATTCAAAACTTCATTTATTTGCTATTTCATTAATCAAATTAAATTTTAAAGACCAATATATTAGTTTTTCATTTTTAAAAAAATAAAAAAAACATTTTGGAAGTTGACATTTTAAATAGTGAATTTTAAACGGTGACTTTTATATAAAATTCCAACTTCCAAATATTTTTTATTTTTTAAAAATAAAAAAGGGTATTTTGGTCTTTTTTTTAAAATTTTGTGCCCTAATTTGTACGGATGGGGGTAAGTGAGAATTTTTGAAAATTCAAGGGGGGTAAGTGAGATTTTTTGAATGTTAGGGGGGTGTTTGCAAAAGTGGCTAAAGTTTGAGGGGGGTTAGTGAAATTATCCTTAAAAATCAACTTATGTCCAACTTCTCTCTTAGATGGCATTTAAAAAATTAATAAAAAATCCTATGCTCCGACAACGATGATGACTCCAGCGAACTCATCACCCACTTGCTCCGACGACGACATAAACCACCGACGAACTCACCGGTGACGGCTGACCCATGGCTGGGTCATGACAGACCCAACCGTTGGGTCACCATCTTCAGTGCCTTTTCTACCAAACTCAGCCTAAAAAATCGATTCTAATGCCTAAAAATTCGTTTTTAATGCCTAAAAAATTGATTTTAATGCCACAAAACTTGTTTCTAATGCCTTAAAACTTAATTTTGAATTCAAAACTAAAACCTAGAAGGAAAGGTTAACCCCTTTGGGATTTTATCATCATAAAATCGGAGCCATTTTATCACCCTAAAAGTCATCAGATCCATGTAAAAAACCAAAGAAAAAACAGGCGAACTCACTGGCCGTGAGTGTTGCAAAACCAGCGGCCGGCCATGGGTCTCGTTCTTCCTTTTCTTTTCCCTCTTTTCTTTCTTCTTTAGTTGAAAATCAATTGCATTAGGGTGTAGGTTTTTTTTGTGCATTTTTTCCCATTTATGTGAGGTGTCCTTCTCTTATTGGGTGCTACAAAACGCACATTTTGCCATGAAAGAGAGAAGTTTGCCATGTAGGAGAGAAGTTGGACATAAGTTGGATTTTTGTTATGCCTTTAACATTTTCCATAAGGTATAGGGTATTTGTTGCTAGTGCTCTCAGAGCAGTTGCATAAACCCTAAGTAAGCTCAAAGTGTCTAACCAGAGGTCCCGTGGGAATTATTTCAATGCTTAAGTCAAAATTTAAACCGAAAAAGAAAGAATGTTTGATTAGAATTAAACGTATCTTTTTTTTAAGAGCAGGTCGAGGAGACCAATTATAATTATCCTTCGTGAGTGTGACCATAGTAGTACCTACCCGTTGGGAATCGCACAGAAAACCTAAAAGGTAGAAACCACATGCACTCTCTCAACTCTAATTGATTCATAACTCAACTCAATCCCATCAAGACATCAATTAAACATAACATGACCAATTCTCCTTCTCTTTTTAAGGAATGTTTTCTTTGCGCGTTGTTGGTTGAGGGAGAAACTAACAAAATGTAATTATGTGGCCCCACTCCCTTAGACACGCTTTTGTCATTCCCCCATAATAACGAAATGTCAATTAGTCTATCTAGGTGGTAAACTTCCCTTTTATGTGTTGTGCACTAGCTAGTTTCTTTTAATCAAATTGGGCGGCCTGACCCAACCTCTAGAAGTGATAGGCTTAGTGACCCACCTCTTGCTTTAAGTTTAAACGTTTTGATTATTGGATGGGACCAGCATATACGCCCTCTTGTGTCTATTTTAATTCATTTACGCATATTATATATATATACACACACGTATAGCATATGCTTTATTCCTTAGTATAACTTGTTTATTAAAATATTGAAGCTTGATTGATTATGATACCGGTAATTAGGCAGTATGTGCAAGGACGGAAACCGTGGAGGCCTGTAAGCCATATATATATATATATATGTTTCTTTCAAGTAAACCAAAATAGGCCTTGTAAAGATTAGTATTAGAGCATCTCCAGAGTGGCTAAAATAGCCACTTACTATACACATCTTTTCATTTTAGCTACTAGTTTTTTACTTCACACTCCAACAGACCATCTATTTTAACCATCCATTCTAATTAAATATTATATTTTTAATATTATTTTATTATTTTTTATCTTTTTCATTTTCTTCCCATTTTCTTCCCCGTCTCTCCCCATCTCTGTTCCTCTTCTCTTCATTTTCTTTGAGCCGAACTAGGGGGGATCGCCAAACCAGGGCACTGACGGTGTCACTCGGAAGCCCAACCAAGACATCCTCGAGCACAATCGCAAGCGTCATCAGATCGAGCTGAAGCTTGTTGTCAGATCGGAATCTCGTCGTAAGATCGAGCTAAAGCTCGTTGTCACCTCCACCACAACAGCTGGAGTAAATCCAGATCAACAGGGGAAGAAGGAATACCTATAGAGTAAATTCCAACCCACGAGCACATAATCTGTATACTTCAACTCAAACCCAAAGCTTTTTCTTTGTTTTTTATTTTTCGTATTTGCAAAATCTTGAGCCGTGGGTTTGTGATTCTAACCACAAAACAACTTTTTTTGGAAGCTTTATTGAGAAACCCATTTGGGTTTCAACAATATTGAGCTGAATGTGTGCTCGAAGACTCAATCGGTACTTCAAAACACCGATTTCAACGAAGATTTGTTGGTTTTGGGCGTTTGTTTTCGGTGAAGGAATTGAATTGGATGTGTGGGTTTTGCATATGCGAGAAGAGGGAGAGGGAGAGCGAGGAGAGAGGAGAAAGAAAGAGCAGACAAAAACAATAAAAAATACTTACAAGCTGCTACAGTGAATTTTCATATATGAAAGTTCACTGTAGTATATTTTGGGTGAGCTTTCAAAATAGTCAGTCTGTTGACGGAGAAAATGGAACAAAAACTGTTAAATTTAACAAAATAACTACTTTAAAACATCTGTTGGAGATGCTCTTAGAAAGTCAGTCTGGCTAACTACTAATTATGATTATCAACACTGTCCCATTTGCACCACAGCGCGTGGCATGGTTACTAACCTCGGGGTCCCCTAGTAATAATAAGTAGTTTGCTTTAGAAAAGTATTAAAAGTCTGCCGTTTTTCCATTTTCAATTTGGAAAGGGGCATAAACGGATATGAAATCTTCAACTTCAACAACCTTTTTGTTCTAATTATCCATCTCTCTCTCTTTATATATATATATAAGGGCGGGTCGCAATATTTGGAAAAACGTCGTCAAATTATTTGTTTAATCAGTTAAGTAGGGCCTAGGCCCATTATAAATTGGGTCGGATCTTATTATAAATTGAATCGGATCTTATTGGGGGAAAGTCCGACGTTCTCCACATCAGTACTGCCACCGAACGCGCTTTGAGAAGGAAATTCAGCTCAGCTCTGTCCGCAGTTATTATAATTTATACATATCCTAGACGAAATGTGTTCTCTCTTGCTTCAAGTTTCTTCCCCCACCGCCCACCAAAACTTCCTCACTTTCTCCCTATAAAAAGAGTTGGATCGATATCCACATTCCTTATGTGAACAACAGAAACAAGTAATTAAGGTAGTCCGACTCCCACAAGCTTATTCAATGGCTTCCGCGTCCACCAGCGCTGCAACCTACCAGATCAAGACCATCGTCGTTTTGGTCCAAGAAAACCGATCCTTCGACCACATCCTCGGATGGATGAAGTCCCTCAACCCTGAAATCAACGGCGTTACGGGAAAGGAGTCCAACCCATTGTCCACAACCGAACCAAGCTCCGAACAAATCTACTACGGCGACAAGTCCGTGTTCGTCGTCCCCGACCCCGGTCACTCAATCCAAGCTGTCTACGAGCAAGTATTCGGTGAGCCCTGGTCGGAGGAATCCGCCGCGAAAGGTCTTTCTCCCAACATGAGCGGCTTCGTGCAAAATGCTGAGCGGACGGGGACGGGGCTGTCGGAGACGGTCATGAACGGCTTTCTACCTGACAACGTGCCGATGTTCAAGGAGTTGGTCTCGGAGTTTGCTGTGTGCGACCGGTGGTTTGCGTCCGTTCCGGCTTCGACGCAGCCGAACCGGCTGTACGTGCATTCGGCTACGTCCCATGGGCTTTCCGGCAATGACACGAAGCTGCTCATTGAAGGAATGCCTCAGAAGACTATATTTGAATCAGTGCATGAAGCTGGTCTCAGTTTTGGGATATACTACCAGTACCCTCCGGCGACTCTTTACTACAGGTAACGGCATCACTTGTTTCTTCTTTACCCTCTTCTCTTCATTAATTTTTATCTTTAATTAATTTCTTTTTATCCGTTTGAGTTCTTGAAATGAATAATGATTTAATATAAAATTACAGAAAACTGTTTTCAATTCCATCTTTATCTTTATCTTTATCTTCGTCTTTTAAAAGTGTACGATTTGACAATCTCTATCAAATGATATGACTCGATCATCAATTAAATATATATTTCCAGTTATTTCCACCGAATCACTTTCATTTTTTTAAAATGAATAAGAATGTATACAAAAAATTAACGTATGGTCCAACAATAACCAAACGTCATACCAAACAGTTAACGTAGTCGGTCTATCTAACACGCAACCGAAAAAAAAACAAACACAAACATCTTTTTGACAAGTCCCACGATCCGATGAGTTGGCAGAAAACTATTACAAAAAATTAGCCATATTGCTAATTCCAATCAGAACATTTGAAAGAAAATCCTGACATTCTTTTGGGGTTGTACGTTAACTTATATATAGAAAATCCTGGCATCCTTCCTCCTTTATATGAAATATTAAAAGTTACTGCCAATAAAGAGGTGGTTTTTTTTTTTTTTTTTAAAAAAAATTTTAATTTTATGACTGGTAGGTCATCTTCAATTCCTTTCTTAAATTGACGAAACCTAGATGGATGGGGAAAGACACGTAGATGTCATAAACTTAATTAAGAATATTTAAGGCAATACACACGTGGTTAGGTAAACATTAGGACATATATTTGACTCTTGCAACAGAAATGAGAGCAATTTAGGCTCCTCCTGTTGCGGACATGTGCCGCTATTCCTTTTCGCTTAGAAAAAACAAGAAGTTATATTATTACTTTATTAGTCATGGGTCACGTAGTCATTGGAGAAGATTCACATGCACATGTTACCATTATGAAGGTTGTGTTGGTACTTGGTAGGGCATCATGAACATGGTGATTAATTAGTGTTTTTTTTGGCAATAAAATATAACTTTATTAGTCATGGGTCACGTAATCATTGCAGAAGATGCACATGCACATGTTACCATTAAGAAGGAATTGTGTTGGCACTTGGTAGGGCATCATGAACATGGTGATTAATTAGTGCTTTTTTTGTGTGGCAATAAGCCTTTTGTACTCGTCAAAATGATGTTCCAGTTGCACGTACGTAGTAGGCCCGAGCGAGCACTTGAATTAGTTGCAAAGTTTAAGCCTTTCCTAATATATATGGTTTTTATTTGGTTTATTATTTTCTCTGATCTGATATAATAATTGGAATTAATTTCACCAGGAACCTTAGAAAATTGAAATACTTAATACATTTCCACGACTTCAATCTTGAATTCAAGAAGCACTGCGAGGAGGGGAAGTTGCCAAACTATGTTGTAATTGAACAAAGATGGTTCGACCTGTTATCGATACCTGCAAACGACGACCACCCGTCTCATGATGTTTCGGTGGGCCAGAAACTCATAAAGGAAGTCTACGAGACATTAAGAGCAAGTCCACAGTGGAATGAAATCTTGTTCATAATCACATACGATGAACACGGCGGTTTTTACGATCATGTTCCAACGCCTGCTGTGGGAGTCCCTAGCCCTGATGACCTTATTGGTCCTGCACCATATAACTTTAAATTTGACCGTCTTGGCGTTAGGGTTCCAGCCATCTTAATTTCTCCATGGATCGAGCGTGGAACAGGTATGTAATTAAATTGAGCATGTTAATCAATTGCAAAGTTTAAGCCTTTCCTAATTATATAGGTTTTGAAAGGACTCACCACAATTAGTTCCCCGAGAAAGAGTTCATATAAGATTTATTTGCCCAAATAAATGTTGGGCTCCATGAGCACTTACTTGAGCAAGCAGATTTCATTCGAGATTTCTTGCATTAACGGCTGAAATTACTAGTGATTCGAGCAGTTAACTCATGTGGATCCCAATTCAAGGCATCTAGCTACTTGGGCGGGTGGATCTTAATTGGCCGGATTACTAGCAATTTGGGTAGTTAATTGCCGTGAATCCCAATATGAGGGAAAGAAATCCACTTAATTATTTAAGTTATTTACAGACTTTATGCTTAAGAATTTCTCCTAATCATTTTATTTCCTTTTTTCCTTTTACTTCCTAGATCCAAGCATAACGTAGATTATTAGAGATTTTCACTCAAAAGTTATGCTTCTATTTAGCTGGCATATGAGAGGAATTAAGTAAATATATTAAGGAAAAAAAGTAACACAAGCTGTGTTAATTTATGGTAAAAATGCAGTGTTGCATGGGCCTTCAGGGCCATATCCTACGTCAGAGTTCGAGCATTCTTCGATTGCAGCAACTGTCAAAAAGATTTTCAATCTCAAAGATTTTCTTACAAAGCGTGATGAATGGGCGGGCACTTTTGAGGGTGTTTTGACAAGAACGAGCCCAAGAACAGATTGTCCAGGTAATTTAATCCCCAACTCTTCAAATCAATAACCGTACTGTATATATATATGTTTCTTTTTTCTCTCAAAATCAAAGCATATATATATTTCACTATTTCTGACAACTTTTGCCGTCGCAAATCGGAAAATTTAGTCGTTAAAAAATTTATCACTCTGCATATTACAGTTACTTTGGGGGAACCCGCGAAACTGCGAGAGACCAGGCCACAAGAGGAGGCAAAACTGAGCGAGTTTCAAGAAGAGTTGGTACAATTGGCGGCGGTATTGAATGGGGACCATAGAAAGGATATCTACCCCGACAAGCTGGTGGAGAACATGACCGTTGGAGAGGCTGCAAAATATGTTCAAGAAGCATTCAAGAAATTCCAGGACGAATGTGCGAAAGCCAGGGAATCTGGGGTAGACGAGGACGAGATTGTTGTTTGCGCTACTACTCCATCTTCCTTGGCATCAAAATCCTTGGTTCACAGGATATTTTCTTGTTTAATCTGTGATGTTTGACAAATTCACCTCCACGTATCACTTCTCTGCGAATTCCATTGATTCGATCTTGGTTTCCAACTGAAGCACGCATTTCGCCTTGTACAACATTCTTGGCCCGGAGCTGCCTCCCTTTGGTTGATTCATCGTAATTCAATAACGCACAGAGCCTGCTGTGCGGATGTTTCTGTATTGTTGTTTGTTGTGATTAATTAAAATGTAAGATTTTTCCTAATAAAGTTTGTTTGGTAATTTATTTCAGTAAGGAAATTATTTATGGAATTATAATTGGAATCAAATTCTTATTTTTTAATAAGAGAAATAAATAAAGTAAAATTTTAATCGGGGGTCATTGCAGGCCTGCTGACTAATAAATATGAAGCGTGTATATTTTAATTACGTATTTCATCAATCAAAGCCTTTGAGTAAGTACAATTTCGTGAATACATCTGGGGCACTCACCATGCCAAACTTGCTCCTCACTCAAATGTAGAGCAAGTTTTGCTAGGTGATGGGTGACTTCATTAGCGGACCTTTTGACATGATTAGCCTCCCACTGAATTGAAATATTAAGTAAATATTTCACATTGTCCACAAGATGCTCATATTGCCTCCAACAACAAGACTTTTTATGTCGCGCTTGTACGATCTCCAGTTATTCTTCCTCCCTTTTATGCGGACATGTAAAAAAAAAAGCCTTCAAGCAAGTACAATTTCGTGAATACAATTGGGGCACTCATCATACCAAACTTGCTTCTCACTTGAATAGAGGGCAAGTTTTGCTGGGTGATGGACAGCTTCATTAGCAGACCTTTTGACATGATTAGCCTCCCATTGAAAGGACATATTAAGTAAAGATTTCAAATCGTCCACAAGATGCTCGTATCACCTCTAACAGCAAGACTCTTTACGTTGTGCTTGTACGACCTCCAATGAATAGCCCTCTAAGATAAACTTAAAGTGGCCCAAAGTTGTGCAGAACTCATCGACTCCCCATGCAGCTAGGGCATCAGCAGTAGTGTAATCAAATGTAAGGTCTGGAAGCACATAGTGCGGCGACAACTCTACCAACATGATCACGTGCAACAATCCCCATACCCAGCCACTCTTTGCCCAACGGCATTGTCAACAGCAGCATCCAGTTCACTTTAATGTGCTCGCATGTTGGTCTTTGCCAAGCAACGACCTCCAAGTCTCGCGGTTTGATGGCATTGTCCCGCAACAGAAGATACCTATCTACTATATTTATCTTCATGTCTTTGTATGCCTAAATTTTCGTTTGATTATTCTAATATATTATTTTATGTGCTAATAGTACTAGCTTTCAAAAATCTCATTCACTTTTCCTTGGATACCTTATTATTTTATTTTAGGGATAAATATAAAATTGGTCTATGCATATGATTTGCCTAAATTACAAATTATTTCATATGGTATAAGAATTAATTTTTAGCCTAAATTACAAATTACATTGTGGTATAAAAAATAATTTATAGGTCATTAAGATAGGCCAAAATAACAGTTTACTCCCTAAAAACAATTTTCATTAATTAACTTAATAGAATCTGTTACTTTGTCACATCTAATCTCTTCTATCTTCAAAATTTTACTAAGTTTGTAACGTTTTCTCATTTTCATCTCCTTCACCACGATTTGAAAGTATTTTGCAAGAACTTTGATGATCGTATTTTTTGAAGCGGGTAACAAAGATAAAGATGAAGATAAAGGAGAGTTACATACAGGGTAAAATTTTAGGATATAAGAGATTATGTTAATTTATTATAGCCGTATGACGTGCAATGATGGGTAATGTGTAATCTTAGCTTGCGTTGTAAAATAATATAAAAAATCTTAATTATCATTTTTAAAAGTCTGAAATTAATAATAATACATGTTATGTTTTATTAAGTATAACGTAAAATGACAAATTTGGTTAAGTTATTTAATGAAAATTGATTTAAGGGAATAAACTAGTATTTTGACATATCTTAAGGACTTATAAATTATTGTTTATACCACTTGGAGTAATTTGTAATTTCAGTCAAACTACGAGAACCTATAAATTATCTTTTATACCCCATTGAGTGATTTCTAAATGTAAATAGGCCAACACAATTATCAACTTTGCATTTATCCCTTTCTATATAACTCCGGAACACTTTTTTTTTTTTTTTTTTTAACTTCCAAGTTGAGCAAAAAATTCAAATTATCGGAGGGTACAAATATAATTCATCGTTTATTTCAGTTTTTGGCCGCGTCCCTTGCTCAATTCATTTCCGTTACCTTTCCCTAATTGCAGCCATTAAACGAAGAAATAGCATCAGCAGCTTTGGTGCTGAAATGAGTGATGAAAGCGCGAGCGGAGAGAGAAAGCAGTGCAGCTGCTGCTGCATTTCACACGAGTTCTTCAGAGCTGCATCCAAGAACCCTAACAAAATTGCGGTCATACATGCCTCCGGTGGGGCCCAAATCTCCAAAGAACTCAGCGTCGGCGATATTGATACCGATAAGCTTCTCAAGGAGCGAGCGAAATCGCTGTCCCCTCCCGTTTACCAAGGTGATCGGTGCTTCACTTATTCTGATGTTTTGGCCTCCGTCGATTCCCTCAGCGCTCGCCTCCGCTCGATCCTCCTTGGTGCTGTTGCTGATGACCCGCACTTGATCGCACACTCTCCTAAAGGTTTCTTTCTTTCTTTCTTTCTATTCTTCCTTTTTCTTTTGTTTAGTTATCAAGGAATTACTGAAGTTCGAGCAGCCTCTCTTTAAGTACTCGTTTATGGGTCGGAAATTTCAAAATTTTTGTTTTCATTCTTTTTCTCTTTCCTTTGGTGACCAATCATCAAGTCTGACATCAAAGAACAAATTCTTAACAGAAAAGTGAAGAGAATCGCAAAAACTTTTAAATTTATATCAAAAAAAAAAAAAAAGAGAAGACAAAATAGAAAAAGCTCTTGCAAATGGAACATCACGATTGAAATCCATGCAGCAATTGACTAGGCGTGTTGTGTTTTGTGTGTAATGCTACATTGTCATTCTTGACCTCGTTGAAGGTAATAATACTTCCAACCATGCTCAAATGGCCAAATCTTCAGCTTCTTCCATGCTGAGGGCAGAGCAATCGACTGAGTTTAAGAATATATATGTGCCGAAAATTGTGGGAATTTACATGCCACCTTCGGTGGCATACATTGTTGCTGTTCTTTCTGTATTGAGATGCGGGGCGGCTTTCATGCCTCTAGATCCTTCCTGGCCAAAAGAGAGGATATTATCAGTTGCTGCTTCATCCAATGTTGACGTAATTATCGGGTGTGCATCTTCGTTTGGGATGAGTAGTGGTTACCAGCTTGATAGGTCACATTGGCTATTAGAGTGCAGCAGCTGTTCTGTGTTGTGCTTTTCCATGGAAGAATGCCTTGAAGAGTGTATCCGGCCAGCAAATATGGTATGGCCTTGTGAAATTGGAGAGGAAAGACTGTTCTGCTATCTGATGTACACTTCAGGATCAACTGGGAAGCCTAAAGGCGTTTGTGGCACTGAACAAGGTAAATTGATCAATTACCATATCTGAAACTACAATTTAGTCTTTCAGCACCAGAGTTTAAACTCACCCTCCCTTTCTTTTTTCTTTTAAGAATTTATTTTTGTTGATTGAGGGGTTCCCTTCCTTTGTTTACAATGCACTCATTCGTGCTTCTATAAATTGTTATGTATTTCTTTAATTTGTAGGTCTTATAAATCGCTTTTTATGGATGCAAGACTTGTATCCCCTCCAAGGAGAGGAAATTTTGATGTTCAAGACATCAATTAGCTTCATTGACCACCTGCAAGAATTTCTTGGTGCTATTCTGACTGCTTGTCCATTGGTTATACCTCCTTTCAGTGAACTAAAAGACAATATGTTCTCTGTTGTTGATTTTCTAAAGGTATGTATGTTTCCATATTGAGGTTTCCACTATTTATGGAACTTGTAATTCCAGAATTTCCTTTTTATTGCCCACCTGTAATTCTTAACTCTTCCTGCAGGTTTATTTTATTAATAGGCTTACTTCTGTTCCATCATTGATGAGGGCAATACTTCCTGCTTTGCAAAGTCAGAGTAACAGGGGCATTCCAGGTTCATTAAAGTTGTTGGTGCTAAGTGGTGAAGTTCTGCCTTTATCCTTGTGGGGTAAGCTTGCCAAGTTATTACCAGAGACCTCTATTTTGAACATTTATGGGAGTACAGAGGTTAGAAATTAACACTCTTTTTTTATTTGGTTGTCCAAGTCGTAGAACACATCACTTTATGTATTCAGGATTCATTATTGATAGCTGTTACATTGATTCTTTGAATTAAGGTATCAGGTGATTGCACATATTTTGACTGCAAGAGGTTGCCGATGATTTTGGACATGGATACACTAACAAGTGTTCCAATTGGTATGCCTATTTCTAACTGTGATGTACTGCTTTTTGGCGAAAATGGCACATCCAATCAAGGAGAAATATATGTTGGTGGTGTCTGCGTTTCTTGTGGGTACTATTCTGATTCTACTGTTATGTCTCTGGACTGTGCAAAATTGCCTCAGAACTCAGTTGGTAGCAGTTCCACTGAACATGGAAGTCAGTTATATTTTAGAACTGGTGATTTTGCTAGACGGCTCCAAAGTGGCGACTTGGTTTTTTTGGGGAGAAAAGACCGCACTGTGAAGGTTAATGGGCAGCGAATTGCTTTAGAGGAGATTGAAGATGTGTTAAGGACACATCCTGATGTACTTGAAGCTGCTGTGGTTTCAAGTAAAGGTCAATGGGAACTTGTGGCACTTGAAGCATTTATAGTCTTAAAAGAAGAAAGATCCAGGGAAATATTCAGATCATCCATCCGAAGTTGGATGATTGACAAACTTCTGTCAGTAATGCTTCCTAACCACTTCACCTTTACAGAGTCAATACCTGTGTCTTCTAGTGGAAAAGTTGATTATGAGTTATTGGCAGGTTTAACATCTCTCACTGAGCCTGTCCAAGATAAGATTGGTGACATGGGGAGCAGTGATCTCTTGCAAGTTGTTAAAAAGGTCTGCTCTTCATCCTTCAATATTATCAACCTCTTCATCCCTTTTATTTTGTTGGCCAAATGGCACTATGTCTGTGTTTTCTATATTTGGTTACAACATCCTTCGAAACTAGTAATGGAAGTTAACATTCTAGATGGTATGAGGACTAGTGGTGTGCATTCAGGGAAGAGAACCATATCAAGGGCTTAAATTAGAATATGTTTCGACATGTAATGTAACTCCCTTTTTTATCTTCTTATTCTTGGAGCAGATATATATTTTGAAAATGTTTCTAACAAACAGTCTTTGATGGTCTTATTCATTTCAATGATTCTTGTTATAAAGATCTTTATGTGAGAGCCGTGGATCCAGACGACTTGATCTGGATGTCATCTGTTTCTGCATGTACTCTCTTAAGCTTGCTCTACTTGTCAATAATTGCTCAGCTTCATAGATATGATAGGTCTCATGGTCCGTTAGCCTGTTATTATATAACTATCTTCATTCCCATTTGGGAACAAAGAGAATTGGTGTGGATCCATATGGATTATGACGGGTTGAGCATGGTCAGTTCAGTTAGCAACTTGTTTGGACCAAGGTCAATATTCTTAAGTCATAATAGATACTTTCAGCTTCCACTTGATTGATGTGCAAAAGATAAATAAGTTAGTGAATGCAAAACTTGATTATCTTTACACTGAGATTAACTATATTGCATAATCAATGAAGTAAATTTATTTTACCATCTCTTTGACAGGCTTTTACTGATGCATTAATGGTTGAAGAGGTTTCCGATGATGATGATTTTTTTATGATGGGTGGTAATTCTATTGCTGCAGCACATCTTTCTCATAATTTAGGGGTTGATATGCGATTTATTTATTACTTTCCAAGTCCATCTAAGCTTTATCTGGCTCTTCTAGAGAAAAAAGGACCAGGCCATTGGGAAGTGAATTTTGATGAGGGTAAGAGGAACACCCTTCGTTCCATTAATTTTGAGGCTCCAGATCCTGGTATCTTTAAACCACAAGGGAGTTTGTTGAGGACCTCTGTTGAAAAGAATGACAGTAATGTTGTAGTCTCCAAATGCTTAAAGGTGGATTCGAATATAAATGTTACTTCAGACAGTGCTAGTGCAAGAGATGGGTATGTATGGGATTCTGCTTCGAAATTCATGTCATGTTCAGCCAGCCGATGCAACAAGGTTATGTATGAAGAGGGCTACAGCGGGAATAAAATATGCCAAGCGACCTGGTCTGTGAAAATTCCAAGAGATAGAAAAGGTTCTATGCAAGAATTTTGGAAAGTTCACATGGAGTCTTGTGTTGATGCATCACCGATAGTTGTGTTTAAAGACCGGGATATATATTTATTTATTGGATCTCACTCATGTAAATTTCTGTGTGTTGCTGCCAAAAGGTATAGACCACCTCGTAGTTCCTGAATTACTCTGTTCATATTTTTCATGTGATCTTTAAATTGATTCTACGATATTTTGCTGTCAGCTTTACCTTGAGATGACCAGGTTTTGTACTGCCTTCCCAGAATAAGAGTTTTATGTGTTATTTTGACAAATATTGTAGATTGTTGCAGCCACATTCTAGAAAGACACACACATACGTATGTGTATTTGTATTATATATATGTATGTTTGTGGGCATGTATATATAATATATTGATCGTTGAGTTTTTGGCATGTCTTTACTTGAGTGCTTACGGTTGTCTTATCTCATACTTTACCTACAAATCAGACCCAACTAGTCCCTCTTATCTTTTTTGATGGTGCATGTATTGATCATTGAGTTTTTGAAATGTCTTTACTTGGGCATGTACTATTGTGCTATCTAGTGATTTACCCAAAAATTGGACCAAACCCTAATCCTTCGATCTTGTTTAATGGCATGCAATACATGCACACTGTGGTTCTGAACCAATGACCACATCATTTTCCCTATACACAGCAGATAAGGGGTTGCACCAATGGTTCCATATGAAGTGCATTCAACCCTAATAGAGTTGATGAATTTTGGTTACATAAGTTCAATCTAATTAGAGTCTAATTTTGGTCAACTGACTGTGGAATGGCTTTTGACATCCCACATGACATTGCAGCTCTTGTGTTTCAACACAGATACAGTTATTGACTGTGCATTGGTTTTTGGTCAACTGGCACCATTTATGTTTTTTATTATTAGATGGGTTGATGTGGTTGCAATGCCCCATGTACCATTTGACAGAGAATTCTACCATGCGTATTCATTGTTTTGTCACACCCTTGGAATGCACAGCGGCATACTGTTGGAAGTTCATGTTTTCTTTTGGTACTAGGTATGCTAGAATGGAAGTGAGCCCCTAAATTTTGGTTATAATGTTGCATGTTGAATGTTCATCTGAAAGAGGGCAGAAACTTTGTGGTTGAAGTGCTGTTCTGGTAACATGATTTCATTTTGAGCATGCACAAAGCTTATAGCATTACCTATTTGTATTCAGTGTTGTACCATATGTATTTAGTATGTAAAGCTTATGCAAAAAGCTTACTCAAGTGTTGTCCTATTACATAATTGGGTTTAGTGGTTCTGTCCAGTGGGAGATCAAACTAGAAGGACGAATTGAATGTTCTGCAGCAATTCTTGGTGATTTTTCTCAGGTTGTCCTTCATTCTGTTGTGTGCTTACCCCATGCTATTCCACTAGGAAATGTGGCTTGAAACCCTTTAATTTATTTATGTTGTAAATTCTGCTATGTCTGTTAGGTTGTAGTTGGATGCTACAAGGGAAAAATATATTTCCTTGATTTTTCAAATGGCAACATATGCTGGACCTTCCAAACATCTGGTGAGGTATGATGGTTCTAACGCTTTACTGTTTTACCTTCTTCTGTAAGGGATCTTTTTGCTTCTTGTTGTCTCCTAGCATTTGGGTTTGAAAATGTTCGAGAATATAGAATACAACTGTAGGGCCACTTGTTTACTGGATGAAACGTTTGTTAGCCCATATGAGTGTAAAAAAGTTTGAAAATATTGTCGGCTTTGATTTTGTGATATGATGGGTTTATCATGGAAACTTTGTAGTAATTGTTTTCTATGCTTTAGTGAGAATCATTGATGTTCAGATGAAGGGCCAGCCAGAGGGGAAAAACCTTTTTGTTTTTTCCAATATAATCAATAGATTTAATGAATTTCAGTTACAAGTTTCAAACTTTGACCAATGCAAATGTAGAGAAGATTTTAGTACACATGTACTCTATGCAGTTCAATAACGCATAATTGTTTACATCACGCAAAAAGAAAAAGAAAAGATTAATTGTTTATGAGTTTTTCACTTCTTTTATGCTGTATGTTTTAAATTCTAGTGATCTCTCTCTCTCATCCTCCTCCTCCTCCTCCCTATGTAATTATTTTGGGTGTCCACTAGCTTACTGTTCTTACAGTTCTTATGGTATTTAGGTCATGATTATCTGATTTGTCACGTACTTGTGGTGAAAGGCATTAGTCCAAGTGATGTTGGTTTTGTCTGTTGCATGTCTGTTTTTTTTTTTTTTTGCAGTGGCAGCCACTCTTGTTTATGGACCATGGCTTAACTGCCTTGGTGGTAGTGGCATTACCTGCATTTGCCTATCCCATATATATTGTACTAATGGGTTGAGCTTGGCGTTGTTAATTGAAATATCATTTCTTGTTGACATAAAATTAAAAAAATTTATATTTTCCTCCTTTATCTGCTGATTTGGCTGATAAAAATTTCATTTTTAACATCTGAAGGTGAAGTCACAACCAGTTGTAGACATACACAATCAATTGGTTTGGTAATGTTCTTTATTCTTTTTCTTGCATTTTTGCTTCATTGTTTCTCCTGTTAACTGTAAAGAGATACTAATTGTCCCTTTAGTGATGCTGTTTCAAATGAAGATATTAAATTTTCTTTTCATTTTTCTGTAATCATGCATGGTATTGCTTTCATGAATGTGTCACTTAGAAACTACATTGGTCTCAGAAGAAAGCAAACAGGTCAATTTTGCTGATGGTCCTTTGTCCAAATGGCATATCCTCCCCTCTCAAATAAGGGATGAAGCGTCAAGTTATGGGTTTAATCCCATGCACGTCAGCGAGTCATATCTGCCTATTATTAAAATAGTAAAAAAAGTGATTAGTTTGTAAATATTTCGTGGTGCTCTCAAAATAAAAGAAACAAGAAAGTCTTCATGTTAACAACATCAAACATCTCCATTCCCATGTGCAACCTTTTGGGCGACATGAAGAATCTATTATTTTAAGACAATTTTGCGTTTTTACTCTTGAAATTAAAGTTTTATCTGCAGCTTATCTGGTAGAGTGCTAACTTCTTTAACTCCAACTCAAATGAACATTGTTTCTTTGTTTTTTGTTTGAAAGTGGCACCGCTTTTGCATTGACCATCTAAACTTGTCTAAATAATGTATGGATGATCTTTGGTGTTTCATTACTCTATTTCTGATGCTGGCTTTATATATATCTCAATTTTTTTTAGGGTTTTTTTTTGTCATCAGTAAATTACTGCGTTTTCCTCATTGATACTGTGATGTTTGCTATTTCGTTTTCAATAATTGTTTGTAAAAGTTCATGAAGCATCAGGTCTAAGGTTTGACCAAGGGTTGCAAACAATTCTCGAAAGCCCGAGCCTTACCTGACCCATGTGGAGGGGGCATTTTGCATGGTGTCTTGGGGATCTAGTCGGGGCCAAGCCCCAGATACCCCGGTTATAAGAAATAAAAAATGCCGGTAAAAGTTCAACAATATGTTGTAATGTATTTGTCATGGGGATGTGAATTGTTTTACATCATATGATTTGCTTGAGGAAACCATCCTTTTTTTTACAAGGTCTTAATCTGCAACAAATTATCTGCAGGTGTGGATCGCATGACCATAACTTATATGCTCTCGACTACAAAAATCATTGCTGTGTTTATATGGTTCCCTGTGGTGGGAGTATATATGGATCACCTGCAATTGATGAGGTGTACTTTGGCATTCAATCATTGATTAACTCATTTAGTTTTGCTACACAAGACATGCTTAATTGATTGCCAGAAAGTTCAGTTTTTGGTTTGAAGTACCTTGCATTTCGATTGTGATCTGTTTTCTTGGTATTCAGTATATATATTTCACATATTGCATCAAATATAAGATTATCGCCATCTTCATTTTTCTTTTAGCTTTACTCGACAGTTGTAAGGTTTCATTGATATAATCATTGATGGATTCCACCAACATATTACTTTCTATTTTCCTTTTTCAATTTTCTTTCAGAAGAAGGGGTCTACTATTTTGATGTTGTGAATATATTTTTATGATCACGTGCTTGCATTAAAAATAAAGAGAAAGCATATATAATGGGAAATTATTTAAGTTCTTCAGGTGATTTAATGTCCATTTTACTTTGAAGATTGTTGATCTATCTTCTGCTTCTTACCTTGATTATCTAATTTATTTAACATGCAGGTGCATAACACACTCTATGTGGCTTCTACCAGTGGCCGTATGACAGCTATATCAACTAAAGTACGGTAGATTTCAATTTCATTAGTTCAGGAGAATAGAGTATTTATTTTTCAAGAGAATGCGGTTCAAAATGGGGGATTCGATTTGTGGCTTTTGTTTGCAATTATTGTGTTTGAAACGGAGTCCTTTATGTGGATTTAGATTTTTTCCCCTACATCTTAAAGTGAAAATGAAACTTATGTAAGAAAAACAATATTTTCAAAACCTATGAACAAAGTATTATAGTAGGTAAAGAAACACGGTTGCTTTAACCATTATTGTTACATAATTATATTATCGTTCTACATGGTCCTTTACCATTACCTTCCTTGTTTATCATTGTTGCTATTGTCTTCACCAATGCAATTGCTGCAAAAATTGTTTCTTTAGTGGGAATGGAAAGTAACGATTCATTAAATGGAAGAGAATTATGGAGGAATAGGAGAAGGTGTTTAACCTAGAATTTAAACAAAAGAAGAGTTGGAAAACTGCGAAGTATTACATGCCCTTGTCCATGTAATAAGCGATTTGAGATATTCTTGAGCAAGACTTTGGCGGTCTTGCTCAAGAATATCTTGGTCAAATTGCTTTGTACATGGACATGGGTATATGATACCTCACAGTTTTCTAATTTTTCAGATTTTGTAGTTTTTTGTTCTTTTTTTCATTAAAGAGATTTTTTCTTGTATACTTTCTATGTATTAAGATTGTGCACCTTTGCGCTTTTAATGAAATGCATTGTTGATAAAAAAATAAAAAATAAATAGAAGAGAAACCTGTACTCCCAACTAAATCGTATTGCTTCTTTTACAAAAAATTGCTGTTGTTTTAGGGGACAATTTAATTGTATGCATACCATTGTATGTTTCACATATTACTTGTTTTTAAAATTGTTACATTTAAATTACCTTTGTTCCTAAATTCTCTTTTGAAATTGTAATTTGAAGTGGTTTGTTGATGGTTTACAAATGCAGAGTTTACCATTTAATATTTTGTGGCTGCATGAGTTCGAAGTGCCAGTGTTTGGGTCTCTTGCCATCAATAGTCTGAATGGAAATGGTATTCATATTTTCATGCAATTAATGTCCATGCTTTTGCTCTTTGTGATCTTTGAAAGTTCCTTCGTGAATTATCTCTGTATAATGTTTTATATATTTGTCTTCTAATTTTCTGCGATGTTTTAAACTGTAGTTATTTGTTGCTTAGTGGATGGTCATGTTCTTGCATTGGATTCAAGTGGATCCATTCTTTGGAAGGTACATTTTTCTTCTGTAACCTAATAGTTACCTTTATATTATATTTATACTATTACCCTTATTTTGACAGCTATGTTTGAATGATTTGCTTAATCCACTTGCTTTTCTTTAAAAATCGTCTTGCCCTTGAACTCTATCAATGTCAAAATGTTTGCCACATCTCTCAGATTCAGCTTAAGCATGCATCAAATTTACGTTCATCTATAATTTTCTCTTAAAATTGGGTAGTTTGTTAACTTTGCCACTTGGTTCACAGACCATGAGATATGTAGTAGTGGTTGAATTTGTTTTTCTTCTTTTCACTTTTTGTTTTTGTTTTCTTTTTGTGCACACCCAGGGGGTGGGGGTGGTCTTGTTATGTACTTAGACATAATAATGTCCTCTTCTCTGTTTTTGTTTTGTTTTGTTTTGTTTTTGGCATACTATCTTCATTACTTCAAACTAGTGAAAAGTGCTTTTTCTTTGTCTGTTAATGACAATAGACCTTTCTTCTTTAAATGAAGTTTTACTGATAAGAAACTGCAGAACTACATGTTGTTGACCCATTCAATATAGACTTATCATATGTCACCATATTTTAACTGTCTAGAAAAACCTACACTTCTATATATACAAACTAAATACCCTGTTCTATTTTTTATTGCTATCTTTATGTGGTTAATTATAGATATGCATTGCAACATTTGTATGTCAGGCATACGTGCAAATCTGAGAGTTAAGTGAATGTATTTCTTACTAATTTCATTTGACGATAATCAATTTAGTGTGGTGTGAAATGAAATGAAACATAAGCATTTTCCTAAAGAAGCAATGGTATAAGTATAATTTCTACGTAGTATTAGACATTATCCAAATCTTCAGGTAACATAGTCTTTTGTCGAGTAACATATTGTCTTATTAGCAACACTCCAATGTAATTGTTTATAGAAGTAATATTTCCTTATTTTAAGCTTTAAGGAGACTTTTCTAATTTTCCAAACACATTTTTCAAATTGAAAACACTTTCATGTTTAATAACCAATCATCAGTGCAGTCTATCTCTTGCACGACATCTATTAGGAGTTCCTTGTTAAATCAGGTGTAAAGAAATGGAACTTATTTTGTGCTTCACAGTATCATATTGTCGTGACATGCATGTTGGATTTTATGCATGATCCTTTAATCCTTTACTAACAAATGACTTCCTTCTTCAGTACAGAACTGGGGGTCCAATATTTGCTGGACCGTGCATATCTGCTGCTCTTCCTTCTCAGGTACATCATTTTCTTCAAGGAACTAAGGGTCTTTTTTTTTTTTAAGTATTTATTGTGAAGTTCATCTTCCAACTCCCTCCCTCCCTAAGCTGAAAATGTGTTTGATCTGGAGTATAAATTTTGGCCATTTTCCTTACAGGGTCATCCTAAATTACAATAGGGGTGGCCATCCCCAGATTCAATTGTTGGGTTTAACTGGACCCCTTAGAGTAAATTTGTAATTTTATTATGTTGCCATCAGAAAAATGGCTGGAATTTGTATGGAGGGAGTTATTTATCACTTTTGAAATCGTAAGAGTTTTATTTCTCACAATAAACAATAGGGGCCAATTTCACTGTATATCTTCTGCAGATTGTGCGAGAAGGCTCATTGCCTCACTAGAGATGAAGAATTGTGGGGGAGGAGGGCATTGCCATCGTAGAGAGGCTGTGTGAGGGGACCGACAATAGTTTTCTCTTTGCCATGTGTTTATAGGTTGTGGGTTTCTCAGCTTTGACGCCAAATAGGGAAGCCGAAAGAAAAGGCTAGATTGTGTTGGGGTTCAAAAGAAGATGACAAGTGCTCCAAGCAAGCGAGAGAAGGAGAAGAGGAAGAAGGAGAGTTTAGGGGAATTGAGTGGAGAGTTATTTCTTTTGTTAGAGGGGGAATTGAGGGGTGGTTAGGATTCAAAGAAAAAACTATATGTATTAGGAGAGGGGTTGTGTCAAGTGTGGTTAGAAAACCGACCCTATACCAACTTCCAACCAGAATATAGTCGAAAATCAAAAGCTTTACCTGATCCCTGAACTACCTGTGACACTTTAAAAGTTAGTCCCACATTTCGAAGATGAAATTGCCCACATAAAGTGGTTGAATTATGAAGGAGCTCGTGGATGCTAAGTTTAACATTGATTCCCTACTCAGTGAGACTGGGTTTTATAAATGATTCTAGGAAGTTCAAATTTCAACTTTTCCAATCTTTTTAGAGTGATAGTGCAGATATGACTAATCTCTTTCCTAGATTGTTACAAATGGTATCAGAGCAATCTAGTAACACCATGTGGTATTGAAGAATCGCATGACATAAACCTTGACAAGGACATTAGGGATTTGAATGGGGGAGATTGTGATACCCCAGAAAGTTAGTTCCATGTTAGGAAGATGATATGCCCACATGGAGTGGGTGGATTATAAAGGAGCTTATGGGTGGTGAGTTTCACATTTGTTCCTTATCAGGTGAGATTGTGTTTATAACTGATTCTCGGAAGCTCTAATTGCAACTTGACTAGTCGTTTTGGATTGATATCGTATGTGTGGTTAACCATTTCCCTAGGTCGTTATACGCTCCACTTGAAAACTGACCGGATTTGGTTGCTTTCACTTTTGGTAACCCTACTCTATATTACAGTAATTATGAAAATTTCTAAGTTAAAAAATAAGTAGCCTGTCTGTTCAAGAAAAAAAAAAAATTGATAAGAAAGAAAAGAGCATAATGTGTGTGCATGTCATGATATTTTAAGATTGTTCTACAAAGAAAATCTTGTTAATAATAGATTTGGTTTAAATACTTCATCATATAACTAACTATACATTGTTATAATTCTCTTGCACATTTTGATTCAGGACTTTTCTTTACTAGTTAATCAATAAAAGCATCTAAGAGGTACATACAGAAGCTGAAATCCTGTGTAATTTGCCCTAGTATCATAAAGTTTGGGCACATCTTGATATTTTAAGAATGCTCGCTGAATAAAACCATATATAAAATATTTGAAATGAGCAGGTCACTTTTCACTTACACTTCATTATGTATTATGTATGCACATTGAGTCCGGACATCATCACTGACGACATAAAATTGATGAACCGTCACGATGAGTAAAACTATTGTTAAATTTACCTTTTGTCTTGTTTTGTTTGTTATTCTGCAGGGGCTTATATGTTCCAGAGATGGAGGTATCTATTCACTTGAACTGGTAAATTCCACTAATTATACTGTACAAAAATGTGCAAATAAATAGCTTTTGATCTTCTGTAATGACTAATGATCACTTGTTATCCAATAGAAGTAAGATCAACCAAGGATTTTATTTATCGATTTATAGAAAATTTTCATGGCAAACATCCTATGTTAATAAATTAGTTTGTTATTGACATCTTACTCATCAAGTTTGAGCCATATCTGATGTGCCCATCAACATGTACGAGTAGCATAAACATGCCCTCATGTCTCGTGCATTATGACTAATGCCATATGGTATCTACGTTCTATTTACCAAAAGCTGATGTGACATGGTCCTTGGTAAATGGAAATGGGTTTGGAGAATCATACCACATCAGCTTTAGTGGATGGAAGGTGGATACTTGTCCACTATATAGCGTTACTCCATGTATTACTGTTCCCTTGGCCAAATAGTAACTGTTTATTACTATATTAATAAGCATTTTAAATAAAAGATAGTTGCAGCATAAATCTTAGGTACTTTTTTAAGATATAGTACAAGAAACTATCAAATTCCTCTTTCAGCTGACTATTGCATATTGAATGCTGGTGGAATTCATTCCCAGGAAAAAGGAGATCTACTCTGGGAATACAATATTGGAGATCCAATTACCGCGTCTGCTTATGTCGATGAGCACTTGCAGTTGATATCTTACCCCTCCCATTTATCTGACAGGTAGAGAGAAGTACAAACTTATCAGAAAATCTACACATTTCTACACATTTTGATGATCATTTATACATTTCTCCTTGGTATTTTTAGGTTGATTTGTGCCTGTTCCAGTTCTGGCAGCATATATTTAATTCGAGTTATCAACAGACAGGAGAGTCAACCAGAAATAAACGCAGAGGAATTTGCTAGGTTGGACATCCAAGGCGATGTATTCTCATCGCCGGTCATGATTGGTGGTAGAATTTTTGTTGGATGCAGGGATGATTATGTGCATTGCATTAACCTTGAAATTCAAGGTCCATGGGAATAATAGAGCTTATTTGTGTGGCTGGATTTTGTTATCAACCAAAAGCTGTCGCTCTATATCATCATAGAACACCATAATCTATGTGGTTTCTCAATGTGAGGTACATTAGTGTAATCAATCACAAAGAAATTCTCTAACCCAAAGATGCAATACAAAAATGAAGAGAATCACTTAAAATAGCTTCAATATACCCAAATTTTGCACAAAACAATTTTTCGTTGTTTTTTGTTTTATACAATTCCCAAGTCATAGCATAAGATTACAATCACCAACCTTCCCCCTACCTCACCGTAAAATCATGGGCCTCATTACTTTAGAAAAAATAATAATAATAACAATTACCTACCTTCCATAGTTAAATTCTCAATCGATAAATGTGTTAGCAGATGTATAAGTTTTGATAGATGATTTTCTTGATGTTTAACAATGTTGTTGCTTTGCTCACTTGAAACTGGTTTGTTTTTTGTGCGTTGTGTCCAAATTGTTAGTCCTATGTGAAACCGATTTCATTTCTTCCTTCCTCAACCCATTGGGGTAACTAATGTTGGACTGGACTTATTTCCAAACTAATTTGGGTTTGAATTTGTGCAAACGCTTTCTTTTGTCTAGTCTACAGAATTGACTTCGACGAGTCACTCAGTGAACTCAACATTTTATCGAACATGAGTTCCTCGGGTTGAAATTCATCTCTTTTTTTTTTTGGGTTTCTTTTAATTAAGAACATTTTAATAATTCAGGAAATACAAAAAAAAATTTCTACTTAAAAATCAGCTTTCTAACACCTAAAAGAGGTTATACATATTTTGCAATTTTTTTTTTTTTTTTCCTGCAGAAGATGAGATTAGCTTCATGTTGCAACCTCAACATCGCACGTTGTTTAGTTGGCCTAGTTTCATATATAATAATAATAATAATAATAATAATAATAATAATAATAATAGCATTCACAATCGCGTCACACCCCATTTTTCCTTCTGTTCAAAGTAGTAATATGAAAACCTGAAACAGAAATGATTATTCTTCTGATCACATTACTTTCTTTATATTAAAGGAAGCCCTGGTTGAAGTTGTTGCTCAGAAGCTTCATTGCCTATTGACATGTACATATGTTACCATTACCAGAAAGGCACGGCTCTTATCAACTAATGCATTAATTCAATCTTTATATTCATTTTCTTACATGAACGACCAATAAGTAATCGATTATCCCAAACAAATAGTCAAGGTAATACCAAATTATATAAGCAATGTTCCCCTTCCCCTACATGAACAGATTCAGAAGAGAAGCACTTGATTATCGTTTCCATAAAGATATATGATAAATGTGCTTCAATAACTACAAAACTAAAGAAAGGATTTGAGAATTGTTTGGCTAACTTATAGCTGTATATGGGTGCATAAGAAACAATAGATTCATGTATCACTAACAAGGACTGAAGTTTTGCTTTCAGTCAACCGGTAGAAATGAGATGTTACATCAAAATGGTTCATCAGCATGAATGTGTTGGAGAGATAAAGAGAGTTCCAAGCGCTAAACAGACGGTGGGAGATAACTTACTCATTGTATGTATTTGGGGATTTCACCTTTTCTTAGAAGGGAAAGAGAGTACTCAGCAGTGTCAATAAGGTCATCGATGTTATGCAGGGATCTCTCTTCAGAACCCAGCATGAAAATAGCACGAACCTCTGCTTTCTTAGCCAGTCTTGCGGCGAAAGTGAGGGCCAAATTTGGGGAGTTGAGGCTCCGCAATATCTGCCGATAGAGAGACAGAACTCGGCCTCTATTCCTTGCCAAATCCTCTGCTGTTGCCCATATAAGACCTTTGGCCATTTCTCTGCACTGCACAAAGAAAGGAACAAAGCTTATGGTGCACTTGCGTTTTAATAAAATGATAGGGTTTAATTCATCTAATAGAAAACAGACTTAAATGTTATGATCACTAAATAAACATGACTTATAGTATGTGCTCTTTCAATTTAATGCCTATTATTACTAGTACCTCATGGAAACTTCTTGATGCAAGCGACAAAAAAGCTGGTTTGATTTGATTTTAGTTTTACACCATTTTAGGAGCGAAGGGTATTTCTATAAACTTCATATTTCTTGAAATGGGTTGTACTTGGTCTTAGTTTGATTTTATATTATGTTTTTGGAATTTTATTTGTGATTTCTATTAGTTAGTTAGCTTGGGCTTAATAGTTAGCCCATAAAATTAAAGTCTCATTAGAACTCTAGTTCTTGTCAGTGGTCCAAGTCTTATTAACAGTCTAAGTCTTGTTAAGGTTAGATTTAGTTTTCTATAAATATTGATTTAAGACTTTCTATTCAATATTGAAGATTATGTTTTGCTAAAATTTCAGAGCTATGAAGCTTCCTTTGAGGTTAGTGTGATTCAATCTATCTCCTACATATAATACCAAGGAAATCCCAAGTGTGATACTTGGTTTTGTCTCCTCTTTCTTCTCTGGATTACACTTCAGATTTCCAACAATTTTGTATCAAATTGTATGAGATTATTATTTTTACTCATCAAAAAAAAAAAAAAAAAGTATCAAATTCTAACCGAGGCTAGAACTGATTTTCCATCTATTATTTTCCTTATATCCAATCCTAAAGAACCCTAAACCACCCATCCAAAATAGCTCGCAAACAACCCCAAAACAATAAAAATTCTTCAGTTACTGTTCACAGCCCCGGACGAGCAATTCAAAACTTGATCCAATGCATCAGCTTTGTCTAAACGATGTTTTTTTATGTTAACGCAACGATGTTTTTTTATGTTAACGCAAATTAACAACATATTTCTTACATAGCTCTCTTCTCGTCCAAGCCAGCTATATATGCCAAGACCTACCTATCTCCACTCGCGACGGCAAACCAATATGAACTCATTCAGTGCATTTTTGTATTCCTTATCTAAAACCAGGTCAATATTTTTCTTTCATACTCCTTTTCACAAAATTCTCTATGACATACTATCAAACAGATAGCAGGCCTCTTCATGTACAACATCAACCATTGAGTAGATTTGCTATATATATATCAGCATCATTTATTTGCAATGAAACTAAAATTCACGCAACTTTTCTTTTCTTTTCCATCATATTTCCCCAGCAAAGCAAATAAGCATCGAACTAGTATGGGTCAATTCAGCCCCAGAAAAGTAATTAAAATATTTATCGAACTAAATCAACCGAAGGAATGAACATATATATATACACACACACATATAAACAAGTGAATTACCTTAGAGTGTGTCCTGCTTGCGCACAAGGGCGGCTCCCTTCTCTCTTACTGTGTGTCGACCAGACCCTTTAACTCTGTTCGGACGACGGAAAGATGAACAGCACGCAATTGTTTGCCCGCAATCCTTACGCAAGCACTAACTATTCAGCCCAGACCCAGATGTCCTTAAATTTCCTTTACTATTCACCGCCATTTATTATATCTATTTCACACATAATTCATTTTATCTTTTATGATTTATTTGAAATGGCGCGGATCTTGTTTCATTTATTTTAAAGTAGTTTTTTAAAAAAAAAATAATAATTAATATAAAAAATCACTTAAAACATGTCACGTCATTTAATATATTTTTGATAAAAAAAAATTTGATCTTTTTATTATAATGGATAAATTTAGAGCCAAAGCTCTAAGAAAATAGAGCATTCAATGTCATTAATACAATTAGAAATTTCTTCCAACCATACACAATTCATGTCTTACTTGACTGCAAGTTTTGCTAATCTGTGTGTAGCATAATTAGTTTTCCGTTTCGTATGGTAGATCTATCATCTTTTTAGCGCACATAAAAACCCTTTTAATATCTTCCGCATTCTCTCAAATTTTGTGCATTAACTACTAGCGGCGTATTACTTGGCCGTGATAACAATCGGATTGGGCTAAAAAAAAAAAATGCCATCAAATTAACCACCCTCGCCCCTTCTCTCTATTTTTTAAATACTAAATAGAAAAAATATTAGTTAACTTTTCGTCCATATGAAAAAATCTAGGAGGGTTTAATAGTAACTAACGCTAGAAATCACAAGTTCATCTTATTTATACGAAAGTTGTGTTAGACCACCCCCGGCCCAGTGGCCCACCAAATTAAAAGATGATGAGCTAGCGCCCCCCCGGCCCACGTGTTATATATTTTCTAGTAATCAAAATTAAAATCTGATACCCAAAATAACAGTTAACAGAAGCATTGTGTTTAATTAATTAGGAATAAATCTGATTTTTTGAACGTTGCTTTCTCTCTTATTGTTTGGACTTTTTCTTAATTAATAAAAAAATAAAATTTAACTCTCTTTCTTAATTAGTCTTTGCCAAGAAATCAGCTTGAAACCCCGGCCGGCCACAGAGAAGCTCCAACGCTCCAACGTTGTTATTTCCCAGTCTCTCACTCTTTCCCTGTAAAAGTGTCCTGAATTTCCTCCTCCTCATCTTCTTCTTCGTCTTCTGCCGTACGTTTGGTTAAGTCTTCTTTTTTTTTTCAAATTCTACATGTTCTTCGGGGGCTACTCTGCAATAAAATTAAATAGTACTAGCTAGCTAGTAGCCTCTTTGGTGTAGTGTAGCGATCGAACCACGAAGATCTTTTTGTTGGGACACATTTCTTCTGCTGAACCAAAATACAAGAAAGACACTCACGCACTCTCCAGCAGCTGCTTACTTAATGGGAGATTTCTCTCTCTCTCTCAAAAAAAAAAAAAAGGACATATATATTGGCTTCCCATTAATTAATTGCTTTACATACTATATATATACCTCTATCACATTCTTATCCTACTAGGTGAAACACGGTCATATATTAGCAGCCTAAAATAGGTCGGAATGAAAGGACGATAGCACTATTCTTTTTGTAATACAAATTAGAAAGGCATGAAGATAAATGCTATATATATATATATATACTGCATTTTTATTTTATAACTATATATTATTATAATGTAGTAATTTCAACCAATGCTTAGATATATTTTCGTTTAAAAATTAATTAATTAAAATGTTAGTTAAACTAAGACTATCACATTAATATTGTGTGATAATTATATACATATATGAAATAAAAATGCATTTTCTAGCATTTTAGGCAAGAATAATTATATCCTCATAGATGCATGCCATAATATATCAATTCACAAGGGTTTCTACTGTTCATTAATTTGCACGAAATATATATTAACGAAAAGCATATATATATATATAAACAAATTAACCAAAGCAGTCCAAGGCGCCTAAAATTCTTAAGCCTCATCTCAAACATTTGATATGAGTTGTCCACTAAAATTCTTAAGCCTCATCTCAGCTTTAGTGATTACCACTAGAATCCACTATGTATTATACTCAACATTAAAACTCAAAACGATCACAATTAATTCCATGATTGCCTCTGATATATATATGTCATCTCCAACTCCATCTAACATCTACTGGCCATGGCAGGTGGAATGGCTGCACACTGCCTGTCCAAAACCTCAATGAGCTTGTTGGCTACTGAACTCGCATACACAGAAGAGCCTTCATATATCTGCCAAATTAAGCAAAATCTATACGTGTTAAAATATTAATTAAATAATTTAATCAAGGATTTTTCTATTAAGATAAATGATGATTTAATATGATATTTTATGCCTTATAACTCATGATTATAAGGGAATTAAGCGGTGATTTAACAATTCATAAATAAACACTACTACTACTCGATCTCTCTCTCTATATAATTATATATGGGTTACTACCTTGGTGTTGAACAAGAAGCTGTAGAAATCGCCAATGTGGCCACCAGCAACATGGTGGAGATCCAGCTGAAGCTCGTCAAGGACTTTAGACACAAACAGCAAGCAATTATTCTTTCGCTGAACGAGTTTGATGGTCACCTCGTCGTCAATAATACGAACATCGACTTCCGTCTCTTTGGATTTCCTCTGAAGCCATGAGCTCCTCAAAGATCCATTGTAGGACTGGTCTGGGTCACCCAGAGGCTTGACATCCTCGGCCGCATCGTCAGCTTCCGTCTTGAGCCTCTTGCTCCTCTCTCGACCGCATCTCTTTTTCTCCACCACCAACTTCAGCTCATTTACCGTCCTCAGAAGCTCTTTGATATATTCTATGGCATAGCCCACCACAGATGCCCTATCAATCTTCATGTGTGTAGTTTTGATTCGGCGCCCCACCCCAGAAGAAATTAACATAGAGCCAAAAAAGCAGAAAGTATGGTAAGCATAAAGGGATTGATCAATAATGTCAGAAGAAAATCAAAGAAATGAGATACTGTAAATACCTTGGTAGGGTTAGGGACGAGGCTCCTCAAGGCCTCGAACCTGTCGTTTAATTGCTGTCTCCTCTGGCGCTCTGTGGCAATGTGTTTGGTTTTCCCATTCCTGCCTTTTCCAATACGAGCCTTGTCTCTAGTGAATTCCAGTTCGCCATTTTCAAACTGTCTCCCATCCGCACTTCCCTCTCTCTCATCCCCTCCTGCGTCAAACAGAGAAGCATTATTCCTTGAGCCTGGCAAGTCGTAGCCATTAGTTAGAGACTGGAACAAATCCCTGAACAAAGGAGGCTGTGGAGGCAGGTTTAAACGGAGTAGTGGGTCGTACAAAACGGATGCGCCGGTGGAATGGTCGGGCCCGGTTGGATTAACGTCTCCCAGAAAGACCATGGGGTTCTGATAATTTGCGGTCCTCTGGGTCGGGTTTGAGAAGGGGATGGATCTGGGCAAGTGGAAGAGATTGAGGAGGTCTGGAGTTGGGGGGTAAGGACTGTTTGGTAGCGAAGAATAATCGAAGCATTGCTGGCCGTTTTGAATGCCCATTTGCTGCAACTGTTGTTGCTGATCTTCATATTTGTGTTGGTGGTGGTGGTTAAAACAATCCATATTTCCCATCTCGTGGACTTCGTATGAGTTGTCCGCGAGATGAGTAATGTCATGGTTGGTGGCGTTGTAGGAGTCGTCCATGTTGAATGCCAGCTGCTGTTGGAGCTCAATCCCCATGGCAGTGGCTGCAGCTGCAGCGTCTTCATGGGTATGAGGGTTGGCATGGTTGCGGTTGTAGGAGAATTCTTCCATGGAGAGCCTGAGATTCTCTTCAAGGCTGTTGTGGGTGTTGTGGCTGCAGGTTGGAAGTGTCCTGGAAAACCCGTCCTCTGAAATTGCTGCTTCTGCTGCAGCAACAACTGTACCTTCTGTCCTGGCATCGAAGCAACCAGTCTCATACATTTTTGGACCAGAGAGATTTTTGTCTCCTGCTTTTCTGGGTCTCTGTCTGCATCAATTAAAAGCAAAATCCACCCAAAAACAAAAAAAAAAAACAAAGGAGAATAATGAGTACATGAACATTGAAGAACAACATTAAAGCACAAAATGGTTGAAGAGACTTCACAAATAATTAACAGTACTTAAACCTTTAGATGAACAAGATTAGAGCACAAACATAGAAAGAAAGGGAAACAAACAATTACTTGAGAGGAAATGCAACTAATTAGGAGCGTACAGGAAAAACCCAGATCATGGAATCACGGAATCACCTATTGAGGGGATAGCCGAGAGAACAAGAAAGAGAGAGAGAGGTTGAGGTGTACCTCAGACTCAGGAATTCCACCCATATTATATTATATATAGATTATATATGTTCTATCATTTTATTTATTATCGTGAGAGTCCCTTCTATAGGATATAGTGCAGCCTCTTCGATAGAAATTTGATTCTTCCTGTAAAAATATCTAATAAAATGTACATGAAAATACCGTACTTTTAATTTAAATTAATTCGGGGTAATTTTAATTTAAATTATTAAATTATTATGTGATTTGATAAGTTATTTAAAATTTTAAAATTTTTCAATTAAACATCTCAACTTTTAATTATAATTAATTTGAATCTTTTTTAAATTTAGTCCAATTAATTGTATGAACTTTTCGTGTAAATGATTATATTATTTTTTAATATTTCAAATTTTAGTATGTATTTTCTATTAAGGGTACAGAACATTCGATTTACACGGTTACACCTCAACCATCTAAAAGAATTATTTATCTTTTATCTTTAATTTTAATCAGATGGGGGGGGGGGGGGTTTGTTACTGAGATTCCCCGTCACTGGGCCCACTCATAATCTCCGTATTCTGAAGCTCATACTCAGTCCGCGTGATTTGCAGTAAAGCTGTTGAGCCCCATCATTATAATATTCATATATTACTCGGCTCCCACCTTTCTCTTCCAACTACGTACGTACCGTATCATATATAATATTAATATTAATTGCCACTTCTTCAATTTGGTCTTCGCGGTTTTTCCTACAAAAATTGCATCTTTGATCGGCTAAACTGAGTAAATTTTATATATCATATATATTTTTTCTGTTTTTAATAAATATTAATTAAAATTATTACGTCAATAAGCTCATAATTTTTTTTACAAATTTCTCAGAAAAAAATTTACAAACTAATCACAGTCGAGATTTATACATCGTATATATGTCAGCAGCCCCTAACGGTCTAGCTTGTCCTGCAAAGAAAATTAAAGTAGCTAGCTTGGAGTTGTATTGAATATACGAGAGAGAGAGTCACCCCGTCCAAAAGAAAATCATATAGATGGTTACAGAGATCGAGGAGCAGCGTGACGCAAGGTACTGAATTAGGGGACCATAATTAATTAAGATCATTTTGGCCTTTCTTATTTATCACCAACATATATATGTGCTTAAGGGTTTCGTTTAACGGTTTCAAAGTGTGCTGTTTGAAACGTAATATGATTTTATTATTATTTTTTTTAAATGCAGTTAACATTTGATAAAGTTGTTGTTCAACTTTTAAAATAAAGCACTCTCAAACAAAGTACTAGGTTTCAAAGAAAAATAACTTTTTTCGGCAAGCATACAAGGACTTATACATTTTAGATTGGCATATATATATATATATGATCGTCCGTACGTACGTCTTCCTCTCATAGATTAATCACTCGAATTTTGAAGCATAATTTTAGAAACAGTACTGGTCAAAATCACATTACAAAAAATAAAGACAACTATTAGGGTGATAGAACACCTTTTCCACCGTGTTGCAATATTCTAGCTTTTCCATTCGTAGATCGAGAGACTTCAGGACATAAGGACAAAGTACTGGCCGGCCTGGTCCCTGGAGATATTTCTCTGACATGAACAGTACCAAAAAGAGACAAATTGTACTAAAGCTTTATTTGGGTCAAATGATAAATGCTCGAGCATATTCTATAATTTGATTTTTTTTTAAAAAAAATATATATATTTTTACATGTTCATACAAAATAAGGAAAATTAAAGAAGGAGAAGCCAAACTACACTCAAAAAGGTTTGTTTGCTAATTGGGTGCAAATGGCATAGATGTAATTTACAGGAACTCCTTCGGATTCACGCAATTTGTGGCTTACTCCAAAGAGTGTGTTTGTTTAGGTTGGAGCCGTACTTTTAACAAGTTTTTACCTTATTTCTAAGGAGTAGTTGAATTAGCTGAAACCACGCGTTATGAAGTAAAAGTTGCTAATTTAAATCACATTTCTCATTTTTCTCTCCTTGTATAGACTAAAGGATAAAAAATGTAAATTGAATAAGGTGAGAGTAAGATTAAAATCCTTTATTATTTTATGGATATTTCATTGGGGGATTATTTGCAAGTATTAGTAGAAAAGGAAGCTCTTTTGTAATTAAATAATTTTATGATGGATTAAATTGTAATTAATAGGATTTTCAGGGGAGTTATGAGCTTACTAGAAAGTAGAAACTTTGAGAACCATTGGAGCTAGGATTCTTGTTTTAATTTTTATTTATTTATTTATCTTTTCTTTTCGGATAGTAAAGACAAATAAATTGATCATCTCTTTCTCTCTCTCTCTCTCTCACTCACATATATATATATATATATATATATGCAAGCCTTCCCTAAATCATTTGAATACCAATCAAACAAACATAATTTTCGAATTGAATTTCAACTTATTCTTAATTTTAATGGCGATTTTTAAAAGTTAATTCACATTTGAGATAGCTAAAGGATGATTTTTTTAGTCCTCCTTCTAGCATTACTTGTCCAAAGCGCTTATTATTATTATTATTTAAAAAAATCTTTATCCACACATTCTCTTTTAAATAGGGCAATATGGCCTGCTTGAAAAAAAAAAAAAAATCTATTCTTATTTGGACATGCGTGTCTGTTTGTGTAGATCGATTTCCGATCCAAATAATACTTAAAAATTGAGAATGAAAAAACAAAAGTTCCTATTTATTTTAAAAGTTTTGAGTATCAAGAAGGTAAGCACCATCCGAAGCAGCATATAATATTATATAACAATAAAGTTCAAACATTTGATATGATTTCTATTTAACACAAAAGGAGCAAGCAAGCTTAATTACCATAACTTCAAATCTTGGAAATAAGTATGCATTAATTAATTGACATCCCATGACCAGCTTTATTGCTTACCACTAGAATCCCACTATTAATTATACTAAACATTAAAACCCAAAAAGATCACAACTAATGAGCTTTAGCTGCTGGTTGTTGGAATGGCTGCACACTGTCTGTCCAAAACCTCAATGAGCTTGTTGGCTATAGAACTCGCATACACAGAAGAGCCTTCATATATCTGCCAAATTAAGCAAAATTTGTACATGTTAAAATATTAATTAAATAGTTTAATTAATAATTTTTTATTAATTTAAACTTTTGAGATAAATAGTGATTTAATATGATATTTTATGCCTTATGACTCATGATTAATAAGAGGGAATTAAGGGGCGATTTAACAATTCTTACATAAACACTACTACTCTCTCTCTCTCTCTCTATATATATATATGGGTTAATTACTACCTTGGTGTTGAACAAGAAGCTGTAGAAATCGCCAATGTGGCCACCAGCAGCATGGTGGAGATCCAGCTGAAGCTCGTCGAGGACTTTCGACACAAACAGCAAACAATTATTCTTTCGCTGAACGAGTTTGATGGTCACCTCGTCGTCGATGATACGAACATCTACCTCCGTCTCTTTGGATTTCCTCTGAAGCCATGAACTCCTTAAAGATCCGTTGTAGGACTGGTCACGGTCACCTAGAGGCTTCATGTTGCAGCTCTCCACATCCCCGGCCGCATCATCAGCTTCCGTCTTTTGCCTCTTGTTCCTCTCTCGCCCGCATCTCTTTTTCTCCGCCAGCAACTTCAGCTCATTTACCGTCCTCAGAAGCTCGTTGATATATTTTATGGCATCGGCCACCACAGATGCCCTATCAGTCTTCACATGTATAGTTTTGATTCCGCGCCCCACCCCAGAAGAAATTAACATAGAGCCAAAAAAGTAGAAAGTATGGTAAGCAAAGGGATTGATCAATAATGACAGAAGAAAATCAAAGAAATGAGATTCTGTAAATACCTTGGTAGGGTTAGGGACGAGGCTCCTCAACGCGTTGAACTTGTCGTTCATGTGCAGTCTTTTCTGGCGATCTGTGGCAATGTGTTTGGTTTCTCCATCCCTGCCTTTTCCAATACAACCCATGCCTGTAGTGAATTCTAGTACGCCATTTTCAAACCCATCCCCACTTCCCTCTCTCTCATCCCCTCCTGCACCAAACAGAGAATCATTATTCCTTGAGCCTGGCAATTGCAAGCCGTAGCCGTCGGGTAGAGACTGGAACAAATCCCTGAACATAGGAGGCTGTGGAGGCAGGTTTAAATGGAATAGTGGGTCGTACAAAACGGATGCGCCGGTGGCATGGTCCGGCCGGGTTGGATTAACGTCTTCCGTAAAGACCATGGGGTTCTGGTGATAATTTGCGGTCTTCTGGGTCGGGTTTGTGAAGCAGATGGATCTAGGCAAGTGGAAGAGATTGAGGAGGTCTGGTGTTGGGGGGTACGGACTGTTTGGCAGAGAAGAGTAATCGAAGCATTGCTGGCCGTTTTGAATGTCCATTTGCTGAAACTGTTGTTGTTGATCTTCATGGTTGTTGTGGTGGTGGTTAAAACGATCCATATCTCGCATCTCGTGGACGCTGTAAGAGTTGTCCACGAGATGAGTATTGTTGTGGTTGGTGGCGTTGTAGGAGTCGTCCATGTTGAATGCCAGCTGCTGTTGGAGCTCAATCCCCATGGCAGTGGCGGCAGCTGCAGCATCTTCATGGGTAGGAGGGTGAGCGTGGTTGTGGTTGTAGGAGAATTCTTCCATGGAGAGCCGTAGATTCTCTTCAAAGCTGTTGTGGGTGTTGTTGTGGCTGCAGGTTGGGAGGGTCTGGGAAAACCCGTCCTCTGAAATTGCTGCGTCTGCTGCAGTAACAACAGTACCTTCTGTCATGGCATCAAAGCAACCAGTCTCATACATTTTTGACCGGAGAGATTTTTGTCTCCTGCCTTTCTGCGTCTCTGTCTGCATCAATTAAAAGCAAAATCCACCCACAAAAACAAAACAAAACAAAGGAGAATAATGAGTACATGAACATTGAAGAAGAACAATAAAGCACAAAATGGTTGAAGAGCCTTCACAAATAATTAACAGTACTTCAACCTTTAGATGAACAAGATTAGGGCACAAACCTAGATAGAAAGGGAAACAAACAATCAGTACTCGAGAGGAAATGCAACAAATTAGGAGGCTACAAGGAAAACCCAGATCATGGAATCACCGATTGAGGGGATGGCCGAGAGAGTGAGAGAGAGAGAGGGGTTTGAGGTGTCTCAGGAATTCGACCCAATGGAACAAGTAAAAGGGGAGGGAAGGGGTTAGGAGGAAGGACCGTAACTAGAAATTAACATTTATAGAAGAAGAATTTATTTATCTTCAAAGATTTTAATGAGATGAGGGAGGAGGTTGTTAGTTGTTACTGAGAATGAGATTCCCCGTCACTGGGGCCCACTCATAATCTCCGTATTCTGAATCCTGATGCTCAGCCCGCGTGATTTACAGTGACTCCCTCCCGAGTCCCATCATTATATTATGTTTTTCCCTTTTCCTTTCTCTTTCAATGCCTATATATATATATATATATTATTACTCCTGACTCCTGCGTCCAGAGTCTCCTGCCTTTTGTCATACAACCAACTACCGCGCGCATACTTCTTCAATTTGGTCTTCGCGGTTTTTGCTACAAAAATTGCATCTTTTCGCAAGATCATAGTTGATTGGCTAAATTGAGTAAATTCTATATATCATATTAATGGAATTTTTCTTTTTCTTTTCTTTTTAGTAAACATTAATAATTAAAATAATCACGTCAGTGTAATAGAATAATGTATTATATATGAAAGAAAAATATAATATCTAATATCACTCGGCTAAAATAGAAAAATTCGCTCATTATTATTATTTTTTTAAATTAGCCACCCACGGGCCAAGATTTATCCATTATATACATATATCAGCCCCTTATAACACTCTTGTCCGGGAAAGAAAAAGTAGCTTGATTACTTTCGTGATTTTATCTGCAAAGAGTTGTTGTATTGTAACACTTCTAATTATGTGTATATGAGAGAGAGAGAGAGAGAGAGAGGCATGTCGGCAGGGTTGCACCCAAAAGAAGGGTACGTGGGAGGCTGGGCTAAGATTAGTAACAAGAGGTCGACCAAATATAAGAAAGAGAGGAGGGTGACACAAGGTACTGATTTAAGCATTTCATTAATTTCATCTATAGTACTGTTTACTCAAATATAAAGCAGTACTCTAGATGAAATTCATGCCAATTTCTCTCTCTCTCTCTCTCTCTCTCTCTTTATTCATGAACATGAACATGAAGAAGCCTTTTATTCTCATCAAGTTGGCTCACTAGACTTCAATCAGTCAATATGCTTAATTAGGGCTGTTTGGATGTGTATTTGAAGGGTCTAAAAGTGTGTTTGATATTAAAAAAATTCGTTTGAAGAGAAATACTTGTTTGGTAAAAAAAATTAAAAGCGCTATATTTTAAGGGTCTAGAAAGCAAAAAGAATGAACAAAACACATTTTTGACAAAAACTTAAAAAAAAAATGAAGTCTTTGTCAAAAAGTGTCTTTCAACTTAAAAACTCTATTTCTCAAACACAATCTCAAATATGGTCTTAGTATGTACTTAACAATTTTAAGAATTTTCTTGGGGCACCATTGAATCACCTTAAATGATGTAGTGAATGATCATTTAATTTGTGGTTAAGTCCTTTTTGTTTTCTCGATCAAATTCTAAATGTTCTTCAGACTCAATTAAGATCCTTTCTAAGTTATTTGAACTGAATAATATCTAATTAAATATAATAGATAGGTATTTTTATCAACTAAAAAAATAAAAAGATAAAAATACCTATATATTATAATTAATTCGATATTATTCGATTCAAATAAACTCTTATTCCCTCCCTGGCCAAGAGCTTCTCTGCAATAAATAGTAGTAGCCTCTTTCGTATAGCTAACCACAAAGATCTTTTTGTCCCTTCTTTATGGGACACATTAACTAGCAAGCCTTCATGCTAACTTACGAAATGACACAATATTGCTTCTTCTCAACCAGTATACAAGAAAGACACGCACTCTCCTGCTAACCTAATGATAGATTTCTCTCTCTCTCTCTCAAAATAATAAATATAAAATGACCGATTAACTTCCCATTAATTGCTCTATATACTATATATATATACACCTCTATCACATTCTTATCCTACTAAGCGGAACATTGTCATATCAGCTTATTAAAATGAGGTTAAAATAAAAGTATAGTGTTCCTAAGAGGTAGTTCAATCAACTGTGAATCACGCCTTATGAAGCGGAAGTTACAAGTTCAAATCCTCCTCCCCCTACCCTTGTGTGGACATGTCAAAAAAAGAAAAAAAGAATAGTATATAATATTATTCTTTTTATAATATAAATTAAAAAAGGCAAGAAGAGAAATGTTATATATATATATATATATATTACATATTTTTATTTTGCAACTATTATTAATGTGGTAGTTTCAACTAATCTTTAGATATATTGTAATTTTTCAACAAAAACTGATTTAAAGATTAGTTCGAACTGGAGTCACTTCAATATATATATTGTGAGATAATTATATATTTTCTAGCATTTCAGGCAAGAATAATTAGACTTATATCCTTTGAGATGCATGGCATAAAATATATCAATTCACAAGGTTCTCTACTGTTTACTAATTTGCACGAAATATTAATGAAAAGCATATATATATAATGTTTGAGTTATAAAAATTTTAAATTGTATTTTTTACATTGTACGAAATATTTTGTCCCATATGATTATTATATCGATAAGTCATTAAAAAAAAATACAAACAAAAGGAGCAAGCAAGCTTACCATAAGTTCAGATCTTGGAAATAATTAAGTATACATAAATTGTATCCCTTGACCAGAATAATTTATTGCTTACCGCCACTAGCTAGAATCCACTATATTATACTCAACATTAAAACTCAAAAAGATCACAATTAATTACTTAATTAACTGGGATCCTCTAATAGCTGCTGGTTGGTGGAATGGCTGCACACTGTCTGTCCACAACCTCAATGAGCTTGTTGGCTATAGAACTCGCATATATAGAAGAGCCTTCATATATCTGTCAAATTAAGCAAAATGTTAGGACTTTAATTAAATAATTTATTCAATAGTTTTTTTATCATCTTAAAGTTTTGAAATAAACGATGATTTAAAAATTTTGATTTTGAACCTTATATGTGTCTATTCTCTCTCTATAGGGTAGCTATACCTTGGTGTTGAACAAGAAGCTGTAGAAATCGCCAATGTGGCCACCAGCAACATGGTGGAGATCCAGCTGAAGCTCGTCGAGGACTTTCGACACAAACAACAAGCAATTATTCTTTCGCTGAACGAGTTTGATGGTGACCTCGTCGTCGATGATACGAACGTCGACCTCCGTCTCTTTGGATTTCCTCTGAAGCCATGAGCTCCTCAAAGATCCATTGTAGGACTGGTCAGGGTCACCCAACGGCTTCATGTTGCAGCTCTCCACATCCCCAGCCGCATCGTCAGCTTCCGTCTTGTGCCTCTTGCTCCTCTCTCTCCCGCATCTCTTTTTCTCCACCAGCAACTTCAGCTCATTTACCGTCCTCAGAAGCTCTTTGATATATTCTGTGGCCTCGCCCACCACAGATGCCCTATCAGTCTTCATATGTGTAGTTTTGATTCGGCGCCCCACCCCAGAAGCAATTAATATAGAGCCAAAAAAGCACAAAGTATGGTAAGCATAAAGGGATTGATCAATCAGAAGAAAATCAAAGAAATGAGATACTGTAAATACCTTGGTAGGGTTAGGGACGAGGCTCCTCAGGGCCTTGTACTTGTCGTTCAAGTGCTGTCTCCTCTGGCGCTCTGTGGCAAAGTGTTTGGTTTCGCCATTCCTGCCTTTTCCAATGCAACCCATGTCTCTAGTGAATTCCAGTACGCCATTTTCAAACTGTCTCCCATCCCCACTTCCCTCTCTTTCATCCCCTCCTGCGCCAAACAGAGAACCATTGTTCCTTGAGACTGGCAAGCCGTAGCCATTGGGTAGAGACTGGAACAAATCCCTGAACGTAGGAGGCTGTGGAGGCAGGTTTAAATGGAACAGTGGGTCGTACAAAACGGATGCGCCGTTGGCATGGTCCGGCCCGGTTGGATTAACGGCTCCCGGAAAGACTATGGGGTTCTGATAATTTGAGGTCTTCTGGGTCGGGTTTGAGAAGGAGATGGATCTAGGCAAGTGGAAGAGATTGAGGAGGTCTGGTGTTGGGGGATACGGACTGTTTGGTAGCGAAGAGTAATCGAAGCATTGCTGGCCGTTTTGAATTTCCATTTGATGCAACTGTTGTTGTTGATCTTCATGGTTGTTGTGGTGGTGGTTATGGTTAAAACGATCCATATCTCGCATCTCGTGGAACGCTGTAAGAGTTGTCGACGAGATGAGAATTGTTATGGTTGGTGGCGTTGTAGGAGTCGTCCATGCTGAATGCCAGCTGCTGCTGGAGCTCAATCCCCATGGCAGTGGCTGCAGCTGCAGCATCTTCGTGGGTAGGAGGGTGAGCGTGGTTGTGGTTGTAGGAAAATTCTTCCATGGAGAGCCTGAGATTCTCTTCAAAGCTGTTGTGGCTGCAGGTTGGGAGTGTCTGGGAAAACCCGTCCTCTGAAATTGAAATTGCTGCTTCTGCAGCAGCAACTGTAGCTTCTGTCATGGCATCAAAGCAACCAGTCTCGTACATTTTTGGAGCAGAGAGATTTTTGTCTCCCGCCTTTCTGGGTCTCTGTCTGCGTCCATTAAAAGCAAATTCCACCCACCAACAAAAAAAGAAAAACAAAATCAAAAAACAAAAGAGAATGATGAGTACATGAACATTGAAGAAGGACAACATTAACGCACAAAATGGGTGAAGAGCCATCACAACTAATTAACACTTAAACCTTTAGATGAACAAGATTAGGGCACAAATCTAGACAGAAAGGGAAACAAACAATCACTTGAGAGGAAATGTAACAACTTAGGAGGCTACAAGGAAAACCCAGATCATGGAATCACCAATTAATGGGATGGCCGAGAGAGCAAGAAAAGAAAGAGAGAGAGAGAGAGAGAGAGAGAGAGAGAGTTGAGGTGTCTCAGGAATTCTTCCCATATTATATTTATATATACATTATATATATTCTATCATTTTATTTATTGTGATAGGCCAATGGAACAAGCAAAAGTGGGATGGAAGGGGTTAGGAGGAAGGAGTACCGTAACTACAAACATATATAAAAGAATTATTTTTCTTTAATTTTGATCAGATGAGGGGGTTGTTACTGAGATTCCCCATGATATTTTATTTATATATATACATATATATATATATATATATATGCACAAGGAGAGAGATTTGAATTAGTGACTTTCGCTTAATGAAGCGTGATTTTCAGGTAATTGAACTACCTTGTTAGGACTCCGTATTTTGAATTCCAATCAATATAAATATTCGGAGTTATTTGCAGAGATCGAGCCCTATGATCATTAAATTATAATGTTTTTTCCTTTCCTTTTTAACTGCATTCTTAAAGTATTATTTGCCAAATAAATTTAAGCCGATAAAAAAATAATTAATACTTAAACCATGTCGCATTCTATCTTTCCCATTCGTGGAGAGACTTAAGATTTAAAGAGAAAACAAGACAAAATGACAAAGTCATGTAGATATTAATCTGACATAAACAGTTGGAAAAAAACTTTATTTATTTGAAAATTAAATACGATAAAAGCCTAAAATAAGTTTAAAAAAAATGTAAATTTCAATAATAACGAATTTTGTCTGAATAATAATAAATATAAATTGAATTTTGGGGGCTTGGGGGGTGCAATGGCATAGATCTAATTTACAGGAACTCCTTCGGATTCACGCAATTTGTGGGTTACTACAAAGAGTGTGTTTTGTTTAGGTTGGAGCCGTACTTTTAACAAGTAGTTAAACTCTGTGTGGGCCCCACATGGCAGTATATCCCTCCATGCAAACCGCCAGCCCGAACTAACTATTGCAACCGTCTAGCCTTCAACAACAACAACATACATTTTGACATAATTAATAATAATATTATTATTATTATTATGTTTTTACAAATATTAAATTATAGTAAATACCCGACATTTTGAATCAGTAGGTATTATTGGTGGAAAAAAAAAGAAAAATTAAGTAGGTGGAGAGGGAATCATAATAGAAAATTTGAACATGAAAAGCATAACCCAATTGTTGCAATTCACGGCAAGTTTGTGTCTATGCTTTCTATTGCTTCTGTTTGCTAAAATGGATAAATGTATATAGAATGGATAAAAAGAGACATTTGCATTTAAATTGGAATTAGATTTGTTAGGATTGATATTCGTGTTTTGTATGTCATGTTATGAGCTAGACACGTGTTCTAATATCAGCGGATTCAGCTCTAATTGAAATTCGACCCAATTTAAGTGAAATATTATATTTCTCAAATTTTTTCTCCACAAGTTGGTTCTCAAATGATCTGTCACCGTCTTACGAGTTATTTTTTAAAATAATAAATTTCATCATAAGATGATGAGAACCAACTTTTTTGAAAAAAAATAATAATTGGGAAGTGCAGCACTAATCTATTTCCATCATTCGTTTAGTAGGGGAGAAAGATGCAAGTAAGAATTTTTCTGTTGAACTACCATTATTGTCTAAATATTGATTGATGAAATTATTAAATAAGGATCACATTAGTCAAATAAAATGATTTACTTGTCAATTAATTTCCATTATTCCTCCTACTTTTCCTCCAACATTTGAAAGGATCATATAGTAGACCTTGTTATCTTAGTTCCCTTCTCCCCGCTGGCTAAAAGAGAAAATATTGGGAGAAAAAGCTAATTGCATGAAATAATGGGAAAAAAGTGTTTTGTAAACCTAGGTGTTTTGATGAAAAATAACTTGAAATGCATGGAGAATTCAACTGATACTTGCTTGATTTTGGTATATTTATGTTAATCGGAAGCTTGCAAGTTAAAATTCATGAGAAAAGTGGTAACTTCAAGATAATAATAATAATTTTAAAAAAATTAGAAAATTTTGCAGAGGAAGCTGGAGCCACCCCCACAGATGTTGGGGTTGTGCCTTCAAAACAAATTTGAAACACCTTTCTCCATGGCATCTTGGTTACTCAGTTGTACAGGCTTTGTTTTCTCACTCGAACCATTGCAGCATAATCTTTCATCTAGGTAGATTGTTTTAGTGATTTTCAGATTATGCAGCATAATCTTTCACCATTAATATCTCACCACATAACTTTTGAGGCACATCTTGTAATGCTTTCCCTTCTTGCCATGCTTGCCCTACTAAGACCCCCGGTCCTAGATGACGAATATATACGACAACTTGATCGTTGAATGGATACAAATGTTTTGCTGTCACAGAAAAAGCAAAAATCAGATTAGGCAATGCTCTCAATGGATCTGCATCTAATACAATCAACAGACATACTTAACCAGCTTCCAGCTTTATAGACACAAACTTGACTTGAATCTTCGTGAGTTCATTAATGGTTATTTAATTAATTGCTCAGGCAGAAACATGAATGTTTGTGACAAGAAAATACAGCAACCACCCAAACAAGCACAATCTCACCTGGCTTTGGGAAGCCTTGTGGATATTCTTGGAGATCCAGAAGGCCATCCCCAAAATCATATGCTAAATCACAAGGCTGCCCAGTTGACATCACTTCCTTAACTTGTTTCAGTTCAAAGTACAATGGACTAAAAGACTTTGCAAATCCAGACAGAACTGATCCACCTGAGACATTATAATATTCGTTAGACTGAGTGCTATTAACAAACATAAAGAATTATCACCCAATGTCCCTAACGAGATGGCACTAAATGAAAATATTTTGATTCACTCATATTATGACTTGGTCAGTATCTTGGTCTCTCAAACTTCTACCTTTTATGGATTAGATAATATCAAGTTATTGTCACTGGGCCATTGGATCGGGTGGTAAATGGGTGGGTTGAGGTAGGTCATCGGTTCAAATCTTACCAGTCAAAGAAAAAGATCAATATTTGGGTTTTTGTGAACAACAATGAAGGAAATTCTCAACCAGTCAATTGAGTTCAACTTTGATCAGATTATACCATGGACTAATAGTGCATTCAAATCCACTAATTTAGAAGATACATTATGTCATATTATTAATATCAAAGAAGGCTACAGAAGCTTACAGAAAATAGAAGCAAATAATTTTGTAACAAATTCATAGTTTAATGCAAACTATGAAGGGGGGTCTAAAAGTATCATTTAGCAAACTCAAAATATGGGGGGTCATGGCTGTCTGAAAATAATTGACCTATGCACTTTCACTAAAATATGACTAGCGATCTAAAAGTATAATTTAGCAAACTCAAACAAATTTACCAATAAATCGTCCGTAGGTCTTCCCATCCTTGCCACAAAAAATAGCCTGCAGATATGAAGAAGATTCAATAAAATAACAAATGCCATAATATACCAGAAAAAGAGGAAAATCAAGTATAGGGATTCACCGTCTTGAAGGAATTCATCCAAGCAATAGGCAATGGTCCTATTTAACAATGTTCAATATCAATGTCATAAAGCTTCTGAAAACTAATAGCTATTTGAAAAATAATGCAGTTCAAAAGAGAAAGTATCAGAGATTAGAAAAAAAACAAAAACAGGAGGAGGGGGGGGGGAGAGAGAGAGAGAGAAAGAGAGATGGACAGACAAACATTGTTTAAACACAAATTGTAACAAGTACTTACAAATACAAGAGAGCGTGGTATGGGAACAAATATGTAATCTCATAGAATTGATGCACCACAAAAAAAATATATGCTTCATAAGTCTGAAGAATCACTTCCTACATTTTCCATTCACCGTTGGAAGGGATATAAAAAGAAAAAAGAATTTATTTTTTGATAATTTAATGGAAAAAAGAATTTCTTGATACGTTCTCCTCTTCTTTTACCACCATATATTCAGCTTGTAAAAAAAGTTGAATCAGTTCTTGACTCAATTTTCTTCTTATCAACCAAAGGTTCCTTTGTCTAGGAAAAATTCCATCTAGATACACATGCCATATAATGCACAACTCATCTCCATTTCCCAGCAACATAGCAACACGGACAGGAGTGCTGTCACAGCAAAATATAAATTCCATTCTTCTTACTTTTATTTTTCATTTTTCCAGTTTCGGTGACTGATGTCCAATGTGAAATTCACATCTAAAGATGAAATCTCATGCAACCAAGATAATGCTTTTCACTCTCATACCCCACCCAAATCTTTAGGAAGCTTAATTCAAACAACTCCAAGTAATTTTGCCACTTATTATGGTATGTGGAAGAGAAGTATTCTGGTAGAGCTAAGACCGATTTATCATTAGTGATTCCCTCTTCAAAATACCTTCCATCAGAAACACGGTGGATAAAATTTCTTCATATTCTTTAAAGATATGTCCCAATATAGACCTTGTGGGATATATTTGGTACCCAACAGAAAACCAAGACAAGATTAGGCATGGCACCCATGAGACTAAAAACAGCCATGTCTTGAGGTAGAATAATGCCTCACATTATATGAATAAATGAGAAACTTCAAAGAAAACCATACTCTTATACCAAATAAATAAGGCCATTGAAAATAGTGATTTCTACTGAAACAAAAAAACATAAAACACTTCCTAAAATGCTCTGCTCCATATATTCCTCAAAAAGATACGATAAAGAATAGCATTCTTCACAAAGGCCAGTGAAATGTTGTAGCTAGAGAAATAAGTATCAATATTGAATAACTTTTAGCAACTGGAAAAAAAAATCATAGCATAATCCACACCATAAGTTTGCGTATATCCCTTAGCAATAAGTTGAGCTTTCAAAAGGTACCATCAAGACGATATTTTATAGCATAAATTCTACAACAACCAACAGCCTCTTTATCAGGAGGTAGTGAGACAAAATCCCATGTGTCAGTTACAATGTAAAGCAGCCATTTTATTCTAAATTTCCTTTTTCCATCCCTAATATCTAATGAGATAAAGCATCCTATTTCTAATTATGTATCCTATAATGCTCTGACAACATGTAAGGTAAGTGAATAAATGGTGGTTTAATTTCTATGTACCCATTTAGGATTCTGATTCATTATATATATAAAAACACAAAGTGACAAAATACAGCAAGCATTTTTAAGATAGACATATCTACTAACAGGGTTAAGATAAACTATCCATAAGATAGACGCCTCTAACAAGAATCCACGGATAGTTGAGCTTATAAAAATGGTAGTTCTATTAGTACTTCAAATGGAGTAAGACAGATTTGGAAAACCTCTTTACGAGTGCCTGTGGTGTAAGAGAGAAAAGTCCTAATTAGTATGAGCATAGGCTTTCTCCAGATTAAATTAATTATGGATGATGCCCAATCTGTGAGTATACGAACAATCCTGAATTACAATACAGAGGATCAAGCATGACACAGGACCTTTGGGTACCAAACGACATGTGCCAATTTACCAAAGGGCCCTGGGGGTGGAGGATCTCCAAGCATTTTGTACTGCAAACACATTTCACTTCCAACCATTCCGTGGATTGAGCAGCTGGCAATTTCCATTTCTTACAATCAACAACTGTCCCAATTTCAGCATTCCTACCTAAGTAATAGATGATTCTCTCTTCAAGCAAGAGGGCCAATGGGATGCCAATTATCAAACCACCACAAAATGGATTGTCCGTTTCTACTAGTATCTCATGTTATCTCGACTCAAAGGTTTGAGCTTGAGGATCTTCAACTATTGTCCAAGAGCATTCTCCTGGACATTTCAGGTTCAAAGACTCTTATCTCTAATCAAGTAACTGCGAACCTAACTGGACCAAATGGTTTGATCAATATCCGTGCATTTCACCACTGTTTTCTTGTTCCATCATTCCTTGTTCTTCACACCCGAGCCCCCTTCCTCATTTAAACACACCTAGTCTCATGCCACACTTAGTGATGGGTAAGGAAAAGGCATTGACTTGTGGTTGCGAAAAGGAAGAAAAAAGAGAATTCTGTTGCCATTCGGGGACTGAGTGAACAATGAAGAGAACAGTAATAGTACACCAAAGAAGAACAAGAGATATATAGAGAGAGAGAGAGAGAGAGAGAGAGAAGAACATGCTAGGCACTTTTGCCTCAAAACTCAAATCATTTAATTACTCACAAAAATGTTAAGGATTTTTTCTTATGTAGTAGCATTAAGTCTTGCTCAAATAAGGACTACTCTTTTTTTTTTTTGACATGTCCGCATAAGAGGGAGGATTCAAACTAGTAACCTCCGCTTCTTAAGGTGTGGTCCCCAGCCGATTGAGCTACCCCTTGGAGACAAATATGGACTACTAACTTGCACTCAAAGAATATAAATCCAACATGCTTAGAATATTCAAACAAAATTATAGACTCAACTCAATCACGACCCTCAATTTACAGGAGTTGCAGAAAATTACTGATTTGCCCCTCATTATAAAACTAACCACAACTGGTAAAATAAAAACCCCAACTAAAAACTGATTTAATCCTAAAACTTATGCTAGAACTTTGAAACAATGCAAATCTTATTTCAATTGGACTTCCCATGTTGGCACCAAGTATGAGAAGTTCTAAGTTGTCAAAACTGAAAATCAGTCAAAGGAGAGCAACTTGACTCTTATCTAATAGCTGAATCACAAAGTTTGCATGAGTTACCTCCACTTGTTCGACAATTATAATTTTCAAGCATTACACCATCCTCACAAGCTAAATGGGATGCAAAATTCTTTGCTAACTTAGGATCCTCATATCGTCTGCCAGCTATCTCCCATGCTCTTGATATAATCCTGCACAGATTTGTCCAGACATATCAAGCATTCCGAATTCTTTATTAGATGCTAGTATCATTACTCAAGTGACAGTTAATTCAGATAAGCACATATCAAGCAGAATTAGTAAGAGACATGGACAAAAAGAGAGAAAATAGACTGGAAGAGCACAATATAAAATTATAAAGTCAACGTTGCGCAACAAGCTTCATTGAGAAACAACCTGGGTGTTAGCAACTGCAGCAGTCTAGCACGCCTTTCCTCAGGAATATCTTCAATTTTTTTCCTGAAGATCACACAATGGGGATACAAATATAAATCCAAGTGATAATTGATCAAGAACAGCCCACTTTCACCATATAAAAAATAATAATAAATAAAGAAAAAGATAGATAATTGTCCCAAAAGTCTTTGAGTTTTGCCATCGTGAAAAATACAGATCCAAGTTTATAATTTTGACAATTAAAGTCCCGAGTTTCACTCGAGTGACAAGTGGATCCCTCAATCAAATTTTCTGTCCAAGCGGATCGGAGTTTGGTAATATATTCTCCAGGTGTTAAGAGAAATTTCTATTCTTGTTAAGAAATCTCTTTATATATATATAAAGAGTGGCTCGTAGGTGGCTGCAAGGCCACCACAATAGGTCATGAGTAGCCGACCAGCCACCCCAACCAGATCGGGGTGGCTCCACAGCCACCCCTCTCCTCCATTAAAAGTGGCCATATAGCTACTATTTAAAACAAAATCTAAGTATGAAGTTAGCTCCACATTTGTTTGTGTTTCTCAAAATAAGTAGGTGTACCCCCACAAAAAAATATTTTCTCAAAACACTTATCACATTTATATCATATCAAAAATTTCAAAAAACAAAAAACACTGATCCAAAATCACAAACAAGCATAGCCAAAGATATTTGGAAATGAGTTATAGCTCAAATGACATCTCCTCCTTCAATCAGAAGGGGATGAAGGGTGTGATCCTGGATTAAGACCCAGGAGTTCTTCGCTAACTTAACAATCAGACAAACATGAAGCTATAGGTAAAAATGACCATCTTCCTCTCATTTCACAACATCTATTTATTGGGAAGTTCATTTCATAACATTTATGAGTACAAAATAACAATATAAATTAATTTATTTCAACAAGTGACCATACTTGAAAAAGCGCCTCTAAAGTTACTATTTTCTTGAATGAACCATGCCTTTCGACCACTTTACTGTACAGGTCCCCAACAACAACAACAACAGTAATAATAACTTTACCAAAGATATGCAGCTGGATTATAAGAAGCAGGGTCCAGAGGAATCAACTCCTTAGGGGGATCAAGAAATGTGACTATATCCTCCTCATCCAAGTAAGCTCTTTTACCGCTCGGAAGTGTTTCATAAGGTTTCTCATCCCACGACGACACATACGATTTCATCCCGAAATTGACGGCACGGATTGCGCCACGAGGCCCATGTGTATAGAAATCCAGACCTATATTATAAGGAATGCAATTCGAAAGTGTTAATCATTTATTTACGCTCATGGGAAATCGGCAGCCACACAGAGGGAAAAAGGGAAGAGGGGGGATTAAGTCGGAGGAGTTATGCGGTCACCTGTGAAGCCCAGACGTGGCTGCCGTTGGTGTGATGGAAAGTTGATTGAGCGGGAAATGGATGAAGGGCTCAGATTGGAGGAAAGCCGCACCGGATGGTTGAACGATGTTGCCTTCATTTTCGTGAATATTGGATAAGTGTGTTTTTTTTCCCCCCTTTTATCAGGAGAAGAGAAGATAATTTCCCGTCCACATAAAAGAAAAGGACACGTCCCAGAAGCAGCTCACACTGCCTTTTTTTTTTTTTTAACCATATTAGCATCTACTCCTTGAGTATGATTAAGTTATAACTTGATTGAATTCCATTAAGACATTAATAAAAATTCAAGACAATTAATATTAATAAAATATATGTAAAAATTTTCATTGTGGATATTCAAATTTATCTCCTAATATCACTTGAGAACTTTCTTAAGCTATTGAATCATCACTCTTAACGATATTTCACACCACCTCTTTGTTTGGAAATAGTCTCTTCTCCATTTTACAAATAAATTATTTTACTATATATATAATTTTATTATAAGGAATAGTGTATATGGTGCCGCCCGTTAGATATTCTATTTTATTATATCTAATGATACTATATCACTTAAAATTATAATATAACAATATATTAATAAATCTGTAAAATCTAGTTTATACTATGAAATATCTCTATTTTAAGTGAAATGAAAAAGATTCTAATCCCTTGGACTATTTCATTGTTGGAATAAATTCACTCAATTTTCAAGTGAAATAGAGATGAGCAATTTCATGATTAAGATTTTATTTTATAAATTTAACGATAAACATTGTTTAAAAATTTTAAATAACTTAACATCTCATACACCATTAAGTAATAATAATTATAAATATTGACTATGAAAGGGAGAGATCCTCTCCCACTCCCACATAAGAGGCAAACCATTTCTTCCTCTTTTCTGATCTTAAACCGACGAAAAGAAAAGGTTTGCCGTGCATGCAGCATTATTCTCGGAAGTATTATCTTGGTGTTTTCATACCAAAGTGGTGGATATTTCGCAAAGTTTGGTTTTATATTTTTTTATTATTATTTTGAGTGAACGTGTGGTTTGGTTTTGAGACCCTAGCTAGTTGCTGGTTTTTTAAACGCTAACGCGTTTTAGACCTATTTGATTTTGAAACCAAATTAATATCAAACAATCCAAATCTCAAATATTTCACTTTTAATAAAAATATTTTCCAATTTTCACTTATTTAAAAAGAGAACTCCAAATTCTTTTGGTTTGAACATTGAGATTTGACGACAAGCAGCAAGACCACTCTACGAGGATAACAATAAGAAATTATCCGGAGTCATTCTAACTCTCTTTATGGTTTTTAAAGAACCATTTGTCATAACTCTCACCATAAAAGAAATTTGGTTTTTAACCCGGCGGTTAAAAGTTTAAAAGTCTTGGTAAATAGTCACATCATTTTGAAAGGATATAAAACAGACTTATAGAATTACTCCAATTACTCAATTAAAAAACTTAAGAACAATAACCTTATTTTTGTCGCTAATAATAACATATTAACAACGACTTTCTTGCTGTTATTAATGTTTGAGGTTGCCATGAATAACATAAATGCCTAAACCGACTTGTCGTCGTCAACATTACGTGATCAAAGACAACCTAGGGGTTTTGGGTGTGGGCAAATGCATCGAGAGCATGTGGTAGAAATTGAACAAGGCTAAGTTTTTGGCCACAACAAGGCTAATTCATATTTGATCATGAAGAAGCCCGTTTGGGTGTGTGATTTTTTTCTACTCAACTGAACTTAATTTAAAATTGCAAATTTCGAAGAGAAAAAGGAGTTGAGATTATGTTGAGAAGTGATAGAGAGTTAAACAAATAAACCCAAAAAAAATTCCAAACTAACGTGGTAGACAAGAGAGATAATTGCAATTTTTTAATTTAAAATCATTGCCACATCAAGAAATTTTTATGGGTACATTTGTTTGGATCTCTAGCACTTCTCAATTATGTTTGGATGGTTTGAATAATATAAAATTTAATAATAAATAAAAAAAAATTACAAAAACAAAAAACAAAAGAAAAATGAAAAAAGAAATATTTGGGGTGGTTGAGCCACCTCCAACAGTAGTTTTGGGGTGGCTCAGCTACCTCGGAAACAAGCCCTGGAAAAGCTCTCTGAGGTGGATCAGTCACCCTCGAAACGGATGGGGGGTGCCAGCCACCCCTAGTAGTTGCCTGAATTTTTGCCACCCCTATAAAGTTTTTGGTGTGGCCAATCCACCCCCAGAGGGTGGCTTGGCCACCTCAACAAGAGGTGGTTGAGCTACTCCCTGGAAAAGCTTTATGAGGTGGATTGTTCACCCCCAAAACGGATTGGGGGTCGAGCCACCCCTAGTAACTGCCTCTGCCCGAATTTTTCATCACACCTAAAAAGTTTTTGGCGTGGCCGATCCACCCCTAGACCTAATGGGGGGTGGCTTGGCCACCCTTAGCTGGTTTCGGGGGTAGTCAAGCCACCCCTAATTTGACGAGGATGGCTCAACTACTAGGGGTGGCCGAGTCACCCCTAGTGGCTGTCCGAATTTTTCGCCACACCTAAAATGTTTTTGGTGTGGCCGATCCACCCCAGAGAGTGGATCAGCCACCCTTAACCCTATTGGGGGGTAGCCAAGCCACCCCTAGCTGGTTTCGGGGGTGGTCAAGCCACCCCTAGTTTGCGAGGATGGCTCAGCCACTCCCAAAAACCAATCGGAGGTGGCTAAGCCACCCCCAATTGGTTTCAAGGGTGGTCCGGCCATCACCCTTAAATATATATATATTTTTATATTTTTTTAATTTCTTGATTTTTAAAATTTTTATTTAATGTTTTTTATTAGTTGGTTAAAAAATATTGAGTAAAGTTGAAATTTTTTGAGTTGAGTTATTGGTGTCAAATCAACATGAAAAAAAGAAAAGAAAAAAAAAAATGAGATGAGTTGGGAAGGATGTTCTTAATGATATAACCTCTGCTTCCGATGAACAACAGTTCTCAGCCTTACTCTACTAAGTGGCTGATCCCTCAGAGTTACATTCGTAACTTATGTTATATTCACGCGGTGATATTCTATCTTTCTTAGGGCTTGTTTGGAAGTGCGATTTAAAAAATTACGTTTTTAAAAATTGTATTTTTGAAATTGCTACTTTTTAAAATTGAACAGACATTTGGTAAAACAGGCTAAAAAGTATTTTTTTTATCAATCGAGTGTTTGGTAAAATTAACATATATTTGCAATTTCAAACCAAATAGGTAAATATTGCCTTTTAAGTGAAATTATGGTTTTGGTTTAAATTCGTACCTTTTCAAATAAGCATCATCTAGTCAGCTTATTGAAATCGTAGATTTTTCTACGTTTTTAAAATTTGCGTTTTCAAAATTGTAATCTCAAACACTCTAAAATTACGATTTGATTTAAAAACGCAGATTATTTTAAAAACACACTCCCAAACGGACCCTTAGAGTCCTACGCTACTACCCTGGCCTGTAAGTACGTGGTATATGTCTGGTGAACATATACTTGACAGGAGATAGATAGACAAAGGCGGTAGAGTCACTAGGGCCAAAACTATTTTGGAAGGGACCAATTATATATATTTACCTTAATTTTTTTTGTTCTTGTAATTTGGGGGGACTGGGGCCACTCACAGTCCCTGCTAAACCCGTCCCTGGGTTCCCCACTTCAATTCCAGCCCCGTTAAGTCTTTTCAGTCCAGAGGCGGCTGGTAATGGACCGACTTACCTTGCTTGTGGACCAGTTGCCCAAACAAGCCCGAAATAACTTCCAACTACATTCCAATATCAAAATCAATATCGCATAATTAAGTTTGTTACTTGACTTTTGGGGTACTTGAATTTCTGTCATAGCATTCCCTTTTCCTTGCAGATGCCCAGGATTAACTGGCACCTGCATTTCCCAGAAATTAAAGGTAGGACGATTCAGTCAACGTACGGTTCCACAATGCAAAGCACCTACCAGGAACAATCATTTCCATAAATAAGCCTGTCTGTTTGCATAATTGGATATCATCTTTCTCATAATTAAGAAAATGGATCAAAGGCTTTCGGAGGCGATTGCAAGGAATGACAGGCGTGCTTTTATGAGTATAGTTGGAGAGAATGAAGAAATTCTGCAGCAAAGAGCAGCCAATAGCTCTCACACGGTGTTGCACCTGGCTTCAAGATTCGGGCATTTTCAAATGGTTACAGATATTGTGAAGCTGCGCCCTGACATGGTCGCAGCTGAGAATAGCAGGCTGGAGACTCCATTGCATGAAGCTTGTCGTCAAGGGAATTTGAAGGTGGCGATGCTGCTGATTGACACAAATCCATGGGCAGCTTGTAAGCTTAACTCCGACAGGGAGAGCGCGTTGTTCATGGCTTGCAGTCACGGGCATATCAAGGTGGTCGAGTTCCTTTTGAGTAGGCCATGGATGCGGGGGCTGGTAGAAGATGATTTTGGTCAAAATTGCCTTCATGTTGCTGTGACAAGAGGACATACTGGTACGTACATAGTAGACTTCTATTTGTCAGAGTATAAATTATTGGAAAAATTTTACTTTAACCCCATGAAATTTTTATTATATTTATAATTATTCTTTTAAACTTAAAAAAATTCTCAATTTTTAGTGTATCAAATTTTCAATTTTTTTTTTTAATTTCACTCCGTTAGAAAAATTCTAACGTAGGGGTGTAAAAAATTCACCTACTGCCTTTTATGTTTTATATCCATATATATAGAATACACAAACTCTTTATTTATAAGGTAGTCTTGGACTCTCTATTAAATTATTACCTTAATTATTCTTCCCATCAAAGAAATTAGAATTTGATTCCAGTTAGGATTCTACAAATAATTTCCTTATTTCAAGTAAATTACCAAACACCCCTTAATTTATGTTTAATTAAACCATATTAATTACGTGTGACATATGTATCAACACTTTATTAGGAAATTTCTTACACCTCCTACTAGAGCCCACATGACACTTGATTTCCTTATGGTATTAGGTACTTTATTATGCTCATAACTTTATTTATGGAATATCTCAAAAAAAAACAAAACAAAAAAACTTTATTTATGGAATACTCCCACTTGTATAAGGACTTTGAGTACTTTATGGGTCCAACTTTATTGATCCCAACCTATAAAGATAAGACCAAAGTTAATTAATGGGTCCCATATATATCAATATGCATGCTCCCTTTCATCACACGAGGAATTCAAGAGAATTTCTGTGTGAAATTGTCAAGAAGGAATCATGAAAATTTTAGATGTGACACATAAACCAATTAAGACCATTACAAATTTCAAAGTTAAAGATGTTGACATCGAAGTTTGAAGAAGTCAATTAGATGATGGAAAATGAGACATTTGATTAGTTCTATGCTCGTTTGAATGAATTAAATAAGTAGAGTTGCAGCATAAATATAGATTCTAAGCTAAATTCTGCTGAAAATTTGGAGTTGGTGATGCAGGTATTGTAAGGCAGATTTTAGATGCGTGCCCAAACTTTGCTCAAAAGATTGACACAAATGGATATTCGCCATTGCACTGCTCTTGTTATAGAGAGAACTTGGAGATAACAAGAATGCTGCTACGGCTTGACGCAGACCTTGCTCTGCAATATAATAATGATGGTTACACACCTTTGCACTTGGCAGCGATGAAGGGCAACACTGCAATTCTTAAAGAATTCATGTCCATGGCTCCAACATCTTTTCAGTATCATACAAAAGAGGGAGACACAGTTTTTCATCTCATTGTGAGATACAATGCGATGCTTTCTTTCACTTGGTGCATGTTTTCAATGATACCAGTATCTTCCACTGTCTAGATCAAAATGGTAACACCATCTTACATACTGCAGTCTCTGGAGGACACCATCAGGTAAGAAACTATAACGCTACCCACTCTATCGAGACCGACTCGATAGAGCCGGCTTTACTCACCTATCAGTATCGATGATGATGTTTTTGTTTGTATGTCTCCGTTTCCTAACAAGACTTTTGAATTCAAATTTGTTACAGATTGTGGAGTACTTGATTAACAAAACAACAGTTGATATTAGAATCCAGAACCATAAAGGACTGACAGCCTTTGACATCCTGGACCAGACAACTGAAAATGCCCACATGAAAATAATCCAGCATAAAGTGGAAACGATGTGTGAAATTCAGGAGAACGACATATCTGAACCAGAATGCTCCTCAAAGCAGACTCAAAGCACCCTTACCAGTTTGGTACAACAGAAACATCTCAGCGAAAGACGACAGGAAGAAGTAGCAGAAATTTGTAGAAGTCGTCAAAATAAGCAAGATGAGGCATACGATGAGGCGGTCCAGAATGCCAGGAACACAATTATACTGGTGGCCATTCTGATTGCCACGGTTACATTTGCAGCCGGGGTAAACCCTCCCGGTGGCGTCCATCAGGATGGAGAATTGAAGGGAAAGTCCCCGGTATGCACTACGACAGCGTTCAAGGTATTCGCGCTATGCAATAACATCGCATTGTTCTCATCTCTATGCATCGTCGTCGTCCTTGTCAGCATCATTCCTTTCCAAAGAAAACCTCAGATGATGATTATGAGAGTTGCTCACAAGGTGCTGTGGATATCCGTGTCATTCATGGGAACAGCTTACGTGGCAGCAACATTGGTCATCCTTCCGCAAGGCATGGGAGCAGAGTGGATGTTTGTGGCATCACTGTCAATCAGTGGAGGAGCTCTGGGGACTGTGTTTTTAGGTTTAACTATAATGCTGGTTGAGCACTGGTGTCAAAAAAAGAAATGGAAGAAAGAGAGAATGAGAGTTGGGGATGCACTTGCAAAAAGCAGAATTAAAAGCTTATATTCTTTTAATTCTGATCTTGAGAGTTCCCACCGTCATGGATATCACTCATACTGAGAATTCTCACCCACCCAAATTCAGAAACAGTCAACAATTATTATTATTTTTTTAAGTCTGAAAGGGTATATATATATATCCCTGTGGATTTGTAGTGACAGAACATAAAGTTCTTTGATTGAATTACTGACTCCCTTAATCGTCTTAGGAGCAGTGTCGTATATTTATAACAATTACATCATTATCAAGATCGAATCTTATCATGTACAAGATATACATTGGTTACAAATCTTTATCACAGTTGTCGTATATCTATTCTGTTGGTACATCTCATCTCGCTGAATCTATCTATATGCAGAGTAACGCTGAGTACACTTTTATATATACTACTGTCACACGATTGGATGATGTGGCACTAATCAATTGCCCATCGGTGCTAGCATTTTCCCATTTCTCTATTTGATTTATGATCAGTTCCTATAAGTTGGCATGAAACGCTGGTTTTTACTTTCAATTGTATAATCGCCCAAAACTAGTGTAAGATTCTTGAATGCTATGAGAAATTAACAAGGCTCAAAGAAAACAAAAGAACATTTAAACAAGAGTAATGTCGAACATAAAAAACCCCAACATATTAAAAGCTGCAATATTGTTCAATATAGGTTGAATAAAACCAACTAATTAGCTAAGAAAGCCAACTAAATCATTCAAAAATAAGCACAAAAAGAAGCTACAGTGCAGACCATAGAAAAGTCACGAATCCGGCAATAAGAACCCTAAAGACTGAACTAAGCGTGGCTGAAACAACAACTCCTGAGCTTGGTAATGTCGAAGGAGAGGGCCCCTGCTTGTCTGTCTCAGGCGGAAAAGCAACCGACGGAGGAGACGGGTGCCGTCCGTGTGGAGACATCACATCAACAAGTAACCGCTGGCCGTTGTTGCAGTGATCAGGAGCTCCACTAATGAAGTAGAAAGGGCCAGGCCTATCAAGCCTCACTACAGCACTGTTCCCATCATTGAAGGCAGTGATAGGCTCGGTTGTGTTGCAGTGGTAGTAGTCATATTTGTTCACCACAAGAACTGAATCATTATTGTACTCAAAAGCTGTACAAGAAACAAAAGAAAAACAAAAACAAAAAATGTTTAGAAAAACACAAACCAAGGCAAAGACATTATATTAAGCTACATCTGGTTTCTTGTCAAGAGTGTTTTAAAATACTTATCATATGATAGTTGGCTGTGAAATTGTGTTTCATTTGCAAAAACTCAATCAAATGCAAGCTTAGCAACCCACTTTTCTCACTAAATGAGGATTAGATTATTCATAGTGAAGGGATTAAATTGATTTCTATCCTTATCAGTTTTCATCATATACTCTATATTTCTCAAGAAGTAAACTTCTAAAGAAAAACACAAAAAGAAAGAAACTAAGGAACTCGATCATTAATATAGCAAACTCACTGAGAGAATCTCCGATATGAAATCTGTGTCTTTCAGCCCACTGACTATACATTGCAGTGTTGGTGGCGTCAGGTACCATCCAACCCACTTCACCGCCCACTTTGAATTCCTTCACAGCTATGACTCCCACGCTCATGGCGACCAAGATCGCCATCGCAGAAGTGAAGAAGATGCCTAAGTGAGATGCCATTTTCACCTTCTTGTAGTACTTCTAGCTAGCACTCTAGAAGGTTTAAGCAAATCGCACTGAAAATATTTGGCAATGCAATGTGGTTAATGAAAATAATGTAGCTATATCTCTCTCTATAGACTATATATATATATGATAGATTATGGTATAGAGGAATAAGTGGTATATTGGCGCGGAGATAGTGGGCGGTTTTCTCAGAAACGTGGTGGCCATGGGACGTGGCGGTTATGATTCCGTTATATCCAGATTCCAAAAGTCTCGCGATATTTGGATGCACATTTTCAGAAGTGGAGCTGACCTGGATTTGGAGGGTCATTTTCGGTTTTCAACATTTCACGTACTTTATTATCCTGATTCTTCGGTAAAATTTCAGATTTTTTCTTCTTTTTTTTTTTTTTTTCTTTTTTTTTTCTTTTTTATGAGGATAGCTGGACAAAAGAGAAAATGTGATTAAACCATATGGATTTTCATTATCTTTTTGTTGAGATTTGATTTTGCATATCTAACTTTATAAGACAATTAAATCAAAATGGAGTATCTATTATTTATAAAAAAGTTTAATAAGTTTTCAAGAGGTAATTCAATTGGTTGTTGACTATGCCTTATGAAATAGAAGTTTTAGAGCATTCACAATGGAGGAGCTAATTTTTTATGTAAAATAGCTCCTCAAAACTCAATTTATCTAGTTTATCTGCATCCGATTAGTTTTATTTTTATTTATATCATTTAATTTTAATTATTTTTTCATTTTTTATAATGATTGTATTTTTCTTAATATCTTATTTTTCAACTTTTGAGAAAAAAGTGAAGTGGAGAGAGAAATAATAGGAGAAAATTTTAGAAAAAATGAGATGTGAAAGAGAAATAGTAGGAAAAAATTTTGAAAAAAGAGAAAACAGGTGAGAGAAACAATAAAAAAACGTGGGAAGAAAATTTTGTGAGAGATAGTGGGAGAAAAAACAGCCATGGGAGAAAATGTAGGAAAATAGCTCTTTCAATATTACCGCTACATGTAGCTTTTTTTTTAGCTCATTTAACAAAAAATTTATTCTACATTTTTTTTAGTTTATCCAATGTAGATGGTATTTTATCAATTTAAGGAGCTATTTTAGATAAAAATGACATTTAGATCTTCCATTGTGAATGCTCTTACTAGTTTGAATCTCTTATCATTTAGTAATTATGAACATGTTTAAAAAAAAAAAGAAAAAAAAAAAAAAGAAGAAGAAGAAGAAGAAGAAGAAGAATTTGATAAAGTCCCTCGATACATAGAAATAGAAAGAGACAAAGAAACAGAATAAAAAATCAAAAGAAATTAAAACAGAATTAAAATAAAAGGTACAGAAAAAAAAGAAAGAAAAATCATAACCAAGAAATAAGAAGAGAGGAGAGAGAGATATTTTATGAGAGAAAAAATTGCAGACTTTTTGAGAGTTAATTTGAGAGAAAGATTTATTTAAGTTAGCTTTGAAAGATCATTCAAATGGATGAGCTAATTTTTATGTAAAATAACTCATCAAAACTCAATTTATCTAGATAATAACTTTGAAGGACCTCCTACATCCGATTAGTTATATTTTTATCTATATTTTAATTTTAATTATTTTTTATATAATGATTGTATTTTCTTAATATCATTTCAAGAGAAAAAAAATGAGGTGGAGAGAGAAATAATAGAAGAAAATTTTGGAAAAAATGAGATGTAAAGAAAGAGAAATAGAATAAAAAATTTTGAAAAAAGAAAACAAGTAGAAAGAAAAAATAAAAAAAAACGTGGAAGAAAATTTTGTGAGAGATAGTGGGAGAAAAAACAGACTTTTTAGTTCTTTAACAAAAATTTATTTTACATTTTTTAAAACTTATCTAATGAGATGGTATTTTATCAATTTAAAGAGCTATTTAAATAAAAATGACATTTAACTCTTCCATTGTGAATGCTCTTACTAGTTTGAATCTCTTATCATTTAGTAACATGTTTAAAAACAAAAGAAAAAAAAAGAAGAAGAAGAAGAAGAAGAAGAAGAAGAAGAATTTGATAAAGTCCCTCGATACATAGAAATAGAAAGAGACAAAGAAACAGAATAAAAATCAAAAGAAATTAAAAAACAGAATTAAAAAAAAAAAAGAAAGAAAAAGAAAGAAAAAATCATAACCAAGAAATACAGAAGAGAGAGAGATATTTTGTAGAAAAAATTATTGCTTGCACACAATCATTGTAGAAAATGCCCATGCGAAAGACCAACAGACTTGCATCGATGATGGCTCAATCCAACATCCACCAACCAACCTGGCTCTATGTTGCCCCAAGATCAAAAACCAAACAGATGATTCTCTTGGCACCTTGCTCATCATACATTGCTCCTTACAGCTGCTTCGTTTTGCTTCATTATCATTTCCTGGAACTTCATACGTTTTTCAGTCCGGATGTCAAGTATGCTTGGTGGCATTGGTTTGAGGGAACCATGCAAATCAACTAGGTGTGATAACTCATTTTTGGTCAAACTTTTCTTTTGAACAAGTTCAGCAACCAAGGCATCCATAAGCTTTCGGTTTTGCAGCAGAATCTGGTATGTAAAACAATGAATTGTGACTTTCTTCACATGAGGATATCAAAAGAATGTTTTGGTGATATGTGCTTTCTTTACCTCTTTTGCACGTTCATAACACAAGTTGAGAATCCGTGATGCCTCCAAGTCAATCTCCTGAAAATTGATTGGCATTACAATGCATTAGGAGTACAATTCATAGTCATGTCTTACTGAAAATTAGAGACATTTTTCATCACTTGAACAAAGTATTAGAAATCTAAAGTTATGTCATAATTTTAGAGACACTTGCACACCAGTTTTGATCTTATCCCCACCCTCAATTAACACACCAGTTTTGATCTTACCCCCACCCTCAATTAAAATAAGTAAAGTTTGAAAGGCCAAATTCTCCACTTGTTGCTTTTTGCACTTTCATTTCTTTGCTACAGGAACATTTACAAATCTAAATTGAAGTTCACAAAGCAACTAGTGGAGCCATCAAAAATAAAAAATCTAATTTACAGAAACCATGATTGATGCCAAGACTGAAAAATCTCAAGAAGAAATTGGAAGATAAAGAGAGAATCCATTACGTTAATTCGTTCTGCCACCCAGAAATCAGATAATCCATGATATTTCTCAGAGAGGCCACCAAGAACAAGAGTCCGAGCTTCTGACCTAGCATTATCTGCTGTTTCAGCCCATATCGTACTCATCTGGAGTCATCAAAATGTGTTAATTAACATCTAGATCTTGATCAGAAATATATGAACTAGAAAAAGGAGTTCCCTACACAACTCAACATAGCCCTCAATCCCAGCTAGGGGTTAGCTACATTGATCACTTCAGCTCAAGAAATTTCATAATTAATGTTTAAGACGTGACAGTAACAGTTAAATCACTCCAAGAAAGTTTCCGCTGGACAATGCACATAAAATATCCATGCTTAGTCACAGAATCACTAAGAAAGTATACTTGCACTTGCACATGTTTCTTAGAGCATACACACATATACATAGCTATGTCAGAATGTTTAGGCAAGATGCAATGTTTGAAACGCACGGTTCAGAAAATATAGCCAAACTGCAAAGTGAGGGGGAAAATCTCAGTTTCATAGTGGACACTCATCAATAAGTTTTTTGATTAGATCACCCCATGCAATGACGAAAAATCATTCAAGTAAAATGAGACACTAGCACTATTCTCCCAGAATATTTTAGTGCAACCCCGAAGTAATATCTGCCAAAATATGAGCAACAATACATCTATAAAACCACTCCCAAATATCATAGGGATACTTCCCAAAACAAAAAAAAAATGTTAACAGTTCCATTAGGATCCCTATAGACATCTGGTGCAGAACATTTCATGCATATCTTCAAGGAAACAAATTAGTTTTACATAGAAAGAGGTCCTTTAAAGCATTGAATTTGGTGCCCACTGCATACTTTTTTCTGCACCATAGTTTCCCTCCAAGGATTTTGAACCATTTGCATATAAACAATTGAAGGTTTTCTTACCTGACCCTCACCATACCAAATCTCATCAGCTGCACGTGGTGCTAGTTGAACAGTTATATGGTCCAGGAGGGATTGCCGGCTGCATGGCATTAAGAAACAAGAGTGAAAAAGAAAGGAAACACGTGCACACACACACATAAATATAACAATAAACATGATTTCTAATAAAACTACTACAAGCAACTAAGTGAATAAATAAATAAAAATTACTGGAGGCAACGGAGTCCTGTAAGCGCACATCCATTAAGGACAGTGCATTATGGTATTGATCACAGTAATATTATTACTGCTCACTAACTTCTAAAACATTTCATAGTCGAAGAAATACAAGGAAAATGAATAACACATACGTGAGCATTCCTTCATTAAATTTAATAGGATCCATTTTCATTCGAACATAACCTAACTCCCTTCCAGCTCTAGGAGCTATTGTGACCTGCATCAGCGCAATAAACTGTCAGTAATTTTCCAGTCATTGTTACACAAGTAACAGGAAAATTCACCTGGAAGAGCAAGAACCAAATCAGGGATAATTGATGTGCAGCAATAAGAGAGAGAAAAATTAATTGGTTAAATTTTAAGTTGATCAATCCAATGACAGTCCAGAATTCCAAAAGGTACAGAATATGATACAAATTCCTTGAGGACAATTAGAGCTGAGAAGCCACCTAGATAGTAGGGCCAAAAAGAAGAAAAAAATCATGATAACTAATCACCAAAGAAAAACAAATGCAGTTGTCCAAAGATACAATGTATTGAAAAAGAAAGACTTCATCTCCTCCAAAGTCCTTTGATAGTCCTAAAATTTCTATCATTCATTTCCCTCCGAAAACACCACAAAAGGCACAAAGGCACCATCTTCCATACAATAGCACTTTGAGTGCTGCCAGCAGTCCACCAACAAGCATACAAACCGACTACTTCTATGCCACTTTGCTCCATCCAGGATGATCATTTCAATCAAATCATTGTTGTTTCCCCTACTACCTTAGCCCGGGTCCTTTCCAACATTAGTTTTCTATTAATTACCAAGATCATCCTATACATATTCATCAGGAATGCTTAAAATATGAACAGAAAAAATGTGATACAGTTTTTAAGGATTTCTTTTATTCTGCAGATTTCTCCCTTTTTTGTGTGCTCTGGGGTGTATCTTGTGCATGAAAACAAGGTGACCAACTCATACCAGGCAGATGAAAGTTGGGTCAACAAGAAATATCCAGAGAAGAAACTAGCAGTCGAGCCACAAGGAGAAAAAGAATAGAGTATTGACTTGTTTAGATTTTATCAAATCCTGAACTAGTATAACAGACCCACTGGACTCTTTAACTCTTTCATTTTTTTTGTTTTTTTTTTTGTTTTTGCTTCAAACCGACTCTAATTGATTTATTTTCTCAACTCATCTCGACTCAACTATGGCTTAATTGGAATCAAATTGGAATTGATTTTAAGGACCCCTGCCAATAAATTTGGATTGGCTACATATATCTTTTTTGTCATTGTTTCTGCTGCATTCTTATTAACATATCATTCTTCACTAAATCTACCCATATTCTTATAAGCCTCATTGTGCCCCTTTTTTCACTTGACACTTGAACTGCGTTTTTGGTGCTGTTTTAGTTCAAGACAACCAACATGTAGCACAACTAGTCAAAATTTACATACAGACTAAACATAAACAGTCACGAAATAAGGATAGATATCTACACTGACTGATGCAAAATTAATTTATGAGTGCCCAGAAGAATCTAAAACTGATATGACAAAAGTTAAGTGGTAAACTATAGAATTTTTTTTTTTTGTAAGTAATTGAGATTTGATTTCAGAGATTTGTAGTAATTGATTGTAATCAATCTCCTACAATCAGATTTGATATTGATTTGATTGTAATTTGATTTGATTACCAAACTTACTTGCCCCCAATTTATTTTTAAGTAATTGAGATGTCATTAAAAGAGTAAGGCACCCTTAAGTACACAGGAAGTACACATGAAAAAATACCTATCTAGAAGGAGAAAAGAGATAAGGGAACTCATGATAACTAATCACTAAAGGAAAAACAAAAGCAGCTGTTCAAAGATACATAGTGCAGAAAAATACAGCCTTAATCTCCACTAACGTCCTCTTATAATCCTCAAAACTTGTCATTTCATTCTCTCCATAGACATCACAACAAACACGAAGGCACCATCTTCCACACAGAATCACTTCGAACACTGCCATCAATCCACCAACACATACATAAATCAACCATTTGTCTAGGCATAACCCAAGACAACCCAAATCGGCTGAAAAAAAAACATCCCACAAGGCCCCAGCAACCTCACAATAGAGAAAATGATGGTCTACAGCCTCCCCATTCTCTTTATACATACAACACCTATCACCTACAATGACATGCTACTTCCTCAGATTGTCCATGATAAACCGTGGAAACTATTGTAGGATTGTAAAGGAAACCTTGTGTAACGATATAGGGAAAAGCGTTAACCACATTTATTCTATTATCCCAAAAGGACTAGTCAATTTTGAACTTTCCTAAAATTCATTATAAAACTCAGTTTCACCTAGTCACTAGTTTCACCTAATCACTAGGGAATGTGAAACTTAGTACTCATAACTATCTTTATAAACCACCAACTCTATATGGGTTACTCCTAATCTTCCCAATATGGAACCAGGGTATTACACTTTGGTAGACAATGAAGTGGAGAAATTCATAAGGTAATTTCCTTGTGTTTAATGTAGTGTATTTGGAGAGAAATGAATCCACACATTATTGAAAATATGAATTAACGATAATGAAGAAGAATTTTTTGTTCTTGATGTCTCTTTATGATTGGACAGCAGCTACTGCTTCATACTCCTTTTCAAATGTGTTGCAGCCTTTCATATTTTTGAATTTTATATGTTAAATTTGCTTTGGGTGTTCATCCATGGGTTGCACACCTTAATGTGCTTTTCTAGTGAAACTTATTTCTTATTTCTAGGTCTAAGTTTAAGACAGACATTAATGGGTTCACCTCAGTTCCAATTCTGACCAAAATAATAGAGATGTAAATTAATGCAGCTACATAGCTATGAGAATTTATATGACAGAAAAAAGTGAAAATGCTTGAGTTTAAGGACCGTACAAACTCAATATTCTTAAGGTCAGGAAAGTTCACTGCTACAACAGCCATTGCTGCTTCATTAATTGCTACTTGCTTCCATGTCTCCAAGCTTCTCTCCTTTCTATCTAGCATTCCTCTTTCTTCTATTTGTGCAGCTTGTAACAAGTCATCAGTAGTAATCTGCAAAAGTACAATAAGTTCTTTATTGGCACCATCGTGAAGTGTTCCAATGGGGCAATTGTTAGAACACCAGGCCATTTTGTTAGTGTAAAAATTAAAAGCCTAAAGTATTAAAAATAAAATACTAAAGAAACCAGCTGCACTAAAATGAGCACATTAAAATTTTGGAAGTTTCTTATTGAGTGATAACTTGGTTTAAATGCAGGGTGATATGCATAGAAATGACATAAGCTCATATAATTTACTTTTATGCAAAATATAGTTGAATTTAAATTATAAAGCACAAGAGATTGGGATACAAAATCTTTCAAGCTAATTTCCCTAGCATGGGCTAGGAAGGCAGTTTATATTAAAAGTTACATTCATAAAGTTTGCTTTCAGATTTCATTTACATTACTCAATTTTTTAAAAATTTAATTTCTATGTAACTGCACTCAATGCCAAATGATATTATTTAATAATAATAAATACTTTTATACCAACAAAAAAAAAAAAAAGGAAACCAAAGAAAGCTCAATATTAAGGAAGAAGAGTACCTCGGTCCTTCCATCCCGGATCATATTGATAGCAGCAACCTCAACTATGTTGGCTAGCTCTGCTCCAACCATGCCATCAGTCATACTAGCAACAGCCATATAGTCCACATCTTCAGCCATAGGCTTCTTACGGGCATGAACCTACAAACATGAAAATATAACAAATTGGAAAAACGTAAAAACTGGAAATTGATAGAAAAGTATTGAAAGGAGACTGCATGGCAATCGTGATACGCTATTATTCAACATGTAAATGAAGATTCAGGTTAGGAACCAGTACCTTCAATATTTCAATTCGACCTATAAGACCAGGCTTAGGAATATATATTTTCCTATCAAACCGTCCAGGTCTCACAAGGGCTGGATCTAGAATATCTGGTCTATTCGTGGAAGCAATGGTGATCACTTCCCCTCTTCCTTCAAATCCATCCAAGCAGACAAGGAGCTGTAGCATAAACACATAATTGAACATCATCAATTAACAAAGAGAAGAACAGTACAAGATTTTTGAAATGAACTACATGCTGTAACCAACCTGATTAAGAGTAGCATCCCGTTCTTGTCCACCAGAACCCTTAATAAGACCACGCTCTCTTCCAACAGCATCCAGTTCATCAATGAAGACAACAGATGGAGCCTGTGCAAAACAAAACAAAGATAACTACATCTTAGAAAAAGAAAGAAAGAAGTGGCATCAGTGAAACATGTTGCTCTCTTTTTGAAAGCAGTAAAAGAAAATGAGGATTAAAAAAATAAGTCAACACTTGATAGTTGATACCCAGTGATACAAGAATAATACTGGCAATTGCTCCCCCCCACAAAAACAAAAAACAAAAAAACAGCTGCAAACAAAACATACATTTTCCTTTGCTTCTTGGTATAGTGCTCGGACACGAGAAGCACCGACACCAACATATATTTCCACAAACTGAGAGGCAGAAATTGAGAAGAAGTTAACCCCTGCCTCTCCAGCCACAGCTTTTGCCAGTAAAGTCTTCCCGACACCAGGGGGGCCACAAAGGAGTATGCCACCTGATTAAGAAACAAATTCTATCTAAAATAAGTCATACGCAAGCCACTGCAAGGGTAAATCTTTTACAACAAAAACAAACTACTTGAGGATTAAAAGATCTTTTGAAGTATGGTATGGCCAAAGATCAATCAGTGATGAAAATAGCATAATATTCACGTTTGTTTGTGTGTAAAAAAGATATATTCCAAATTGCATCTATGAGGCTTATATCACCAAGGTCCTTCTGAAGAAGAAAGAATAAAAAGGAAATATGTGGAGAAAAAACTAAAGAAAGTGTCTGAACTATGGAAAAGGAGAGAATCCTAGCTAGCTAATAGCGGAGAAGACATCTAAGAAAACATGAAAGTTCGAAATACTAAAATTGGAAGCAGTAGCACAAAGAAAGAATCTAGAAAAATAAAATTACTCTCACTTTGAGGTATAAACACTCGAGAGGAAAGCAAACTGATATGAGGAAGCGGTGGTCAATCCCTTCAAAAGCTTGCACCAGGTCCTTAATTAAAAACCCAGCAGACTATCAGTCAAGCTGGGCTTCTGAACAAACCTCATTACCTTATATCATTTTAGCTGCATGCATACATAAGACTTAAATTGTAATCCTAAAGGCATAGATCCCCAAGCATCCAGAAACAAGTTTTTAGGATAAGCGCAAATAAAAAGACGGAATGTAACCTCACTAAAATAAGGAGCCCACGTGAAGAATGATGAAACTCTATGACGAGGAGATACCTAAAAAAGCCATATGAAAGGATATTAGAATTCACACTGCATAGATGGATGAGTTATTGAGTGGTCGTCAAAGTTACCGAGAAGGTATATGTAGCCACTTCTGGGACAAAATGAGAAAAATCTACATTTGATGGTCTGGTCATACACAAACAATAATGTTTCTGCGCTAGCAGGAAGTAAACAGTGACTAAATTCAGGTTGCAGAAGCTACAAATATATATGATAGGCAGGCCAAGGGAGAAAAGGAAAAGGTAGATAGCCAACTTATTTGATCCAAAAAAAAAAAAATTGCACCATCCGAACCTAGGCGGCAAAAGCACTTGTGCCACTACCCTCAAAATCAAATTAATCTCAAATAACAGCAAGATCATTCATTGATCTCTTGACCAGTTTTAGATCAAGGCAAGAATAAAGTTTGAATATCAGAGATTGCGCAGTAGGGTAGGATAAACGTGTGTGTGTGTGTATATATATATATATATATATACTATGGTTCCTCATTCTACACTCCCTTCCACTCTGCAACTGGTATATATAAAAAAATGATCCAATGCGCCTCTGAGTCAACAGGCCCATTAGGAATGGACTATCAAGGAAATTCTTCTTGTTAGAAGTTAAAGGGCTAAAATTGGACATACAAAAGCATCTATACCCATAAGTCTGCTAACAAGTGTTTTGGATGAAAATCACTCCTCATAACTAGGAGAAAAAAGGAGTGATGATTCATCTGATCAAAATATGCCAAACAGACAATGTAATATCATTAAAAGCAGTCCGGTTCAAGCACTTGAAACCAAATAAGCAAAATTTATGAAACAAATGGAGATGCACCAATAATTCCTCCCAAACATGCATCAGATAAATATTTCTTAGTTGAACTTCAAAAGGCACTAACAGTATCACATTAACTAAGCACCATAGATTTGGCAGAATCTAACCTGGTATTTTCACTCCTCTCCTCCGATACATTTCCCCGTGAGTGAAAAACTTCACAATCTCCTCAAGCTCAAGCCGTATCTTCCCAAGCCCCGCAACATCCGAAAACTTAACATCCACACCTCTCTCCAAATACTGCGGCGGCCTCTTAGTATGCGCCCTCCTAACACGAGCCCCCGACTTCATAAACTGCATAGCCATCTTCAAATACGGATTGCTCTCACCTTTCCCTTGCTCACCCTCCTCCTCGTCCTCACCTTCACCCTCAAGCCCCTGCATCTCCCTCTCCAACTCCCTCATCTTTTTCCTCTCCTCTGCCTCCGCCTTCTGGATCTTCAACCTATCATCATAATCCTTCTTCTGCTTCCTATAACTAAGGACAACCGTCCAATAGAATATCACGAAGAACACCAATCCCAGTGCAGTGGCAACATTTGAATCCTGTGCCAAACTGCCCCACATATCGGCCATGTTCTGGTAGTTCTCCCTTGACTCCAGCAACGACTTCTGATGCTGCTTCTTCCTCAACTCCCTCTTCCTCCTCTTCTCCTCCTCTTTCTTCTGCACCCTCATTGCCTTCTCCATCATCTCTCTCTCCGTCCTCATCCTATCCAGGTCCTCCTTCTTTTCCCTCCTCAGCTGCTCCCTAAGCCTCCTCAGCTCCATCGCTCTCTTCGACTCCTTCTTTGGCCCCCTCAGCCCCCGACTCATCAGCCCTATGACGAACTCCGGCGAAATCGCCGCTCCCGCCAGAAACCCCAAGAACGGGGTCGGCACCTCCGGCATCTTCACCGGAGGCGTATACGCGTTGACGCACTGCGACTCGATGTTCAATTCGTCCCAGGAATCCCAGAACCTCTGGTTCCCATCCAACGATGGCAAAACCGTCCTCAAAACCCTAGAATCTTCGAGAACCACGAGGACCGGTTCCGTCCGGTGCCGCAAACTATTACTACTCTGCTTGATTACATGCTGGAGCTTCCCCTCTCTCTTGAATTCCAACAGTTCGGTGTAGGGAATGCGGTTAGATACTATTGGGAGTCCCTCCCCCCAGGATTTGAGCTCCTGCGGGGTCAGGGCTTCGGGCTTTTTCGTCTTCGTTTTCTTGGACGAGCGCTTTTGTACAGCGGCGAGAGCGGGTTGGGGGAGAGAGGCGGAGATGATCGTGAGCGTTGCAGAGAGGTTGAGGAGATTGAGCTGGGGTTGCTTCTTGGTTTTGTCGAAATTATCATCATCGTCAGGGGTTGGGGTGTGAATTTGGGAGGAAATTGAGGAGTGGATATGGAATGGTCTTGAGGATTTATGGGTTTTGGATAGTGAAGAAGAGAAAGGAAGGAGGCATTGGCAAGCCATGGATGGAGGTTTATGTTTGAACGTTGAAGGAAAAGGAAGTGTTCTTTGATTGTTATGATGCTAGAATGCTACATTGTTAGGTGAAGCTGAAGACTCGAGAGATTGAATACTGCAGCTGGGGAGCTTCTCTGAGTTCCGTGAAAGTTGAAGATAAAGAAAGAAGGGAGAGAGAGTTTCCATGGGATCCTCATTTTGAAATTATATATTCTAAATTACGAAATTTAGGTTATTTTTATACTATGTCACATTTTTTAATACGTGACATTTTCCAATCATTTTGATGTCTAAAATTTACAATTTCAAATAAATTTAGAGAATTTTATTCCTTTTTCCGTGAGTATTTGTGACTTTATTTTTATTTTTTATTTTTTTTGATATGTCCACACTAGAGGGGGGAGGAGGATTCAATAGTAATAAAACTTTAATAAGTGTGATCCCATGGATTGAAATTACCTCTAGACATTTTGACTTTATTTGAAATGAGGCTATCGTCCAAATAAAATCTTATTATTTTTGAAAACTTTACTTACCTCATGATAAATAGATACTTTTGCAAAATATTTTCAAAGTTTATAAACTTACAATGTTGTTATATCATGTTTTAATTCTTTTTAATTATAATTTATACCCTCTGTTAGGACTGTTGGTTAAATCCTAACAGAGGACACCAAAACACCCATGTTTTGAAAAAAAAAAAAAAAAAATCATTTGTTTACCGTTTGATTTACCCCTAAACCATAACGATAGAGTACTTTCAGAATTGCAAACATTTCCCACTTCAAATTCTTGAATGTCATATTATAAAGATAGGAAAAGATTTATTAGACAATGCTTGTCATGAGGGTTACAAGTTGCATTATATCGCCAAACATAATAAGAAAATACATCCCCCACAATATTGGAAACAAACTGGTCTTTATATGAATCTTCCATTCTTCTTTCTTTTTGCGAATACATGCCAGTTATTCTTCTTGCAATTGTTGTAGCAAGTTTCCACATAAGCTTCCAATTTATCTTCATCTGCCAATTAAATATAGACACGACACACGACACATGAATATAATTAATTTAATAATAGAAAGAAGAAAAATGATTTGTTTTCATCTTTTTTTCCGTCTCTTGTCAATTTGCATACAAGAAGCAGGCAAATCTACCATTAAACCTGTAGGTGAGAGCTCCACATTTTAAATGATAGATTTACAAAAGAGAATGACAAGAGATAGGTTATAGATGAATATGTAACATATCTTTATAAAGAAATTTATAGATGAGAAATATTTGTTTTCACTCTCAGCACATCTCTTATCCATCTCTATATAAAAAATGTGCGAAAGCCCAATTCAATGATGAATTTAAAAAATAAATGACTAAAAAATGATTGAAAAAGAGTGAATTCTATCGTTTCTTTTATATATATACCTGAGAAAAAATTGGTGGGCATTGACTGTGCACAGCTAAAGATACAATTATAAATGATATCTGAAGGAAATGCCATGCATTTTAGCATGCAAAGATCAAAGCAAAGCAGGTATAGTAGATGACTCTTCTTCTTCTTAAGAAAACACTTAGCACCACACTTTACAGTGCAGGGAACAGTGGGATCATCATCATCGGCTTGTGCAACAAGAAGCACAAGCATGATTAGCACTATCATCATCACTATAACTCTTCTCATCTTAACTCCTTCTATCACTCCAAAATCTCTCTCTATTGAAACTATAGTGATTTAGAAGTTGAGTACAACACCATCATAGACTTGGAACACTTTGTCATCAATGAGTGGACATAAATGAGTAATATTGAAGTTTTGGCCATCTATAGAAATTCCATTAATCTGTACACAATTAGTTGAGTTCTTTAATCTTCTTGCCTTTTGGTAAATATACAATGAAGATGTTGCCATAATTGTATAAAATAGTAATTATCTATTAGAATTCAATAAGCACATTAATTAAAAGGACTTTAAACCCATATCATGGCTTAAAATAATCTAATTAAGACTATGTACGTTTGGTTGGACTGAAAATGTTTATCATACAAAAATATTTTTAGTGAAATGATCATTTTTCAAGAAAATGTTTTACGCTAAAAGCATTTTATAGCATTTGACGCTATGGAACATGGAGTAGATTAAGCATATTGATCTTTTCTCTCAAACTGAATTCACAAACTATAATTTGTATCCTAGGCCTCTGTATCTTTTCTACCTGTTGAACATTTGTGTTCTTTAGTTGACAGATCATTTGAGGATGGAGGATGGGGACCTAGATCGAAGGCCAACTTTGGATCGTCTTGTTAAGCTGATATTCGAGGAATTGGACCCACATCTCGAAGGAGAGATTTGGCGTGACTAGCTTTGAGAGTCCTGTCCATGATACGTTTATAGGTTTTCTATGGGAGTACTATCATATCTTTGGCAATCCCTTGATCGACGGTTAGAAACTGTTTATTTCTGAACTTGTGTATCTTTGAGACTTGTACTGTAATAATTCATTATTGTTCTCCGAATCTCAATGGGAATTTAGAAAGCAAAATTCAGGATTCATAGTTTACTTGGGAATTTAGAAAGCAAGAATAAAGCTACACGTTGTTTTCCTACATTTAATTCCCTCATGTTGTTTAGAATGAAACTTAAATCCTTTTGTTGCTTTGTTTCCTTTTCTTGCTTTGTCTTCTTGTCTTTCCTTTTGTTGCTCTGTTTCATTTTCTTGCTTTGTCTCCTCGTCTTGTATGGCTAAATACCTTCCTCACTCCGACCAATTTTTTTATGTAAATTTTCACGATCCTCAATAAAAATATCAATTAAAATTTCAATGTCTTAATTAATGCTTGGTGCTTCAACGGCTAGTATTTTGTGGATGGATCATGGATGTATAAGTTAGTTTCAATTAATCATTTTTTAGCCATATATAATTACCTTATAATCATTTTCAGAATTGCAAACATTTCCCACTTCAAATTCTAAATGTCATATTATAAAGATAGGAAAATATTAATTCATTAGGTAATGCTTGTCAGGGTTACAAGTTGCATTATAACCCCAAAGATAATAAGAAAATACAACCCCCACAATATTGGAAACATAAACTAGTCTTTGTGTGAATCTCTATCTTCTTTCTTTTATTGCAAATAAATAAACTAATAATTCTTCATGCAATTGTTGTAGCAAGTTTCCACATAATCGATTAAAAGGATTTTTGGACTGCTCTGCTGACGTGGCAAAGCTCTCTAGAATTTTTTTAGAAACGGTTTCTTTTTGACGTTACTATTCACGCGCCTGGTTTCAAGAGTCTCAGTCTGCGCGTGAGGCGCGCGTGAGGGTACAGGTGAGTACCATTCCGGTGAGAAATCGCCGGAATTCCCTGTCTCCATAAACCCTTGAGCCATTCTGGTGATTGTATGCTATACTAGCATTCATGGCTAGGAAGGCAAACAGGGGCCGAGGTGGTGGGAAGAAAAATTCAAAGGGGATACTGAAGGAGGCTACGGTGGTAGAAGATACCGAGGTTTCACTGGAATGTGATGTTGAATTGAGTGAAATGGATGAGAAAATAGAAGATGAGGTGTCTAAGTTGGATACACAGAGGGAAAATGAAGTTAGTACCTCATATGTTGATGTATTGAGTGTAAAGGGAGTAGCTGTTGATGTTAATGCTGAGGAGGAAGGTGCTAGAAGGGAGCCTGCTCAGCTGGAACAGAAACCTATAGCTCAAGATTGGAGAAATTTGTTTAAAACGGAGAAGTCCTTAGATGCCTTGCATTATTATGCTCCTGCTAGAGAGGATGGTAAGGTTGTGGTGAAACCCCCTAAGGAAGCAATTGAGGAAGGTATATCAAAGTGGTCTCCATCTTTGGTAGGTCAATTTCTTGATAAACCTCTCCCTTTTTACATTGTTAAACGCACTGTGGACTCTATGTGGGCTCAATATGGAAAAGTGGAAGTGTTTCTAATGGAGAATGGTCTCTATTTGTTTCGGTTTGCTGATGTTAAAACTAGAGATGATGTTATGGAAGAAAAAATTTGGCATATAATAAATAAACCTCTGATTTTGAGGAAATGGACTCCAGGGATGCAGCTCCTTAAAATTTCATTATCTACTGTGCCTATTTGGATAAAGATACATAATCTTCCAATTGAGTTTTGGAGTTCTACTTGTTTAAGTTATGTGGCTGGTGGTATAGGCAAACCTTTATGTGCTGATTCTGTAACTGAAGAACAACTTAGAATTGGTTTTGCTAGGGTATTGGTTGAGGTAAATGTGGAGTCTGATTTTCCTAAGGAGGTTGAAGTTGAAGGTGTTGATGGGGAGAGAATGGTAGTTGGTATTGAATATCCATGGCTTCCTATTAAGTGTAATAAGTGCAAATCCTTTGGTCATTTGACTCATTCTTGCACTAAGATTGAGAAACAGATTTGGGTGCCTAGGAGGCCTGAACCTATTCAAAAGGATTCTGTTGTCAAGACTGACGAGGCAAGGAGTGTGAATACTAGTTCTATTTATAAGGATCAGTGGAATGAGGTAAAGAGTACTAGGAGAACTCCCATTTCTAAACCTATTACTCGTGATAACAAGAAGCATTGGACCAATTCTTTCCATTTGTTGGCTAGAGCTGATGGCAGGTTTGAGTCAGGTTTTGTGAAGGATACGGGTGTTGTTACTAATTCTATTCAACAAGTGATAGAGCAAGCAATGAATGAGGAGAGTGAAAATATATTGCTAGGGAAAGGTAAGATGGGGGAAGAAGAGGAGGTTTTGATGAGAGGTTTCTCTCCTACAACATGAACTGTCTTGTTTGGAATGTGAAGGGTTTGAATCACCCTTCAAAACAGCAAGAGGTTAGGAGAATGATTAAGGCTCATAAGATTGGGTTAATATGTTTAATTGAAACTAGAGTGAAAGTCCATAAAGCTGATAAAATTAGAGATTGTATTGTTCCTGGATGGGGTTATGAATTTAATTATGATCAGCATATATTGGGAAGGATTTGGGTTTGCAGAAAGAAGGCTGATTTTGCAGTGAATGTGCTTGATAAGAGTGCCCAAAGTATCAACTGTGTTATTAATTCTCTTAAGAGTAACCTTTGTTGGTATCATTCTTTGTATATGGGGATAATCAAGGAGTGGAGAGAAAGTTGTTGTGGGTTAATCTAGCTTCTATGAGAGCCAGAGTAGCTAATAATCCTTGGATGATAGGAGGGGATTTCAATGTTGTTAAATCAGTAGCAGAAAAATGGGGATCTGATAAGTTGAATTCCTATGAGATTGAGTTTGGGCAGTGTTTAAATGATTTGGAGGTTATGGACCTTCAATTTCAGTGGCTGCTATTATACTTGGACTAAACAAAAGTGAGGAACCTCATTTTGTAGCAAGAAAACTAGATAGAGTTTTGGCAAACGAATTCTGGTTGAGTTATTTTGGGAAAACTATTGTAGAATTTTGTCCTTGTGGTATTTCTGATCACTCTTCTGCTGTAATTTCTATAGGCAAGATGCAGAGTTTTGGCCCTAAGCCATTTAAATTCTTCAACTATTGGGTGGAGCATAAAGATTTTCTGAGTTGGGTTAAGGAGGGTTGGGATTTTCAGGTGGATGGATTTCCAATGTATCAACTGTATTCAAAACTCAAAGCTGTAAAAATTGTTTTGAAGAGGCAGAATCTGGTATGTTTTGGAAATTTACAAAGGAGAGTTATGGAAGCTAGAGATAATCTTGACCTCGCTCAAAAGAAGGTTATTGAATCTTGTGGTAGTGCTGCCTGCATGTCAAAGGAGAGGGAGTGTCTTCATGCTTATGTGTCTATCACTAATGCTGAAGAAGCTTTCTTAAAACAAAAGGCTAGGAACCAATGGTTGAAGCTAGGTGATCAAAACTCTAGTTTTTTTCATCGTTCTCTTAGGGTTCAAAATGCTAGGAATTCTATCACTCTTTTATGGGATGAAAATGGGAATCGAGTGGAGGATGTTGAGCAGATCAAACAAGTGGCTGTGAAGTTTTATGAGAAACTGTTAGGGACTCAAATCATACTAGTTCACAAAGAGAAAGCAGACAGATCAGATCTCTTATTCCTACGTGCTATTCCTTCTAAGTAAGTTAGCTATGTTGGAAAGGAGTTACTACTGAAGAGATAAGGGACACTTTATTTCATATGCCTCTAAATAAAGCTCCTGGTCTGATGGATACTCAGCAGAGTTTTTAAGGAGTCCTGGTCTGTAGTTGGAGAAGATGTGGTGCTGCTATTAAAGGTTTTTTGCTTCTGGTTTGCTGCTCAAAGAAGTAAATGCTACTATTCTTACCTTGGTTCCTAAGAAGGTGAACCCTTCTGCTATGGGAGATTTTAGACCCATTGCTTGCTGCAATGTGGTGTATAAATGCATTACCAAGATCATCTCAAATAGAATGCTCCCTCTTTGAGTGATTTGGTTAGTTTAAATCAATCAGCTTTTATCCCTTCAAGTATTTCTGAAAATGTGTTGCTAGCTCAGAGATTGTTAGAGATTATCACAAAGATAAAAAGATTCACTATTTGTTTAAATGGGACATTGGTTGGTTATTTTGAGGGAAAGAAGGGGCTACGGCAGGGAGATCCATTATCTCCTTATCTCTTTGTTTTGGCTATGGAAGTATTTACTAGGATTATGGCTGGTTCAACTGCTGAGAGTTCAGGTTTTAAATTCCATCCTAAGTGTTTGAAGCTAAGACTAACACACTTATGCTATGCAGATGATCTATTAACATTTGCTGAGGCTAGTTTCAGGTCAGTGCACACTATCAAAGCTGTTTTGTCTGAGTTTGAGAATTTGTCTGGTCTAAAAGTTAACCCTTCTAAGAGCTCCTTTTTCTGTTCTGGGGTTTCGGATAGAATGAAGCAGCTTCTGTTGGATGATTTGAAGATGAATGTAGGGATTCTTCCAGTCAGGTACTTAGGGGTACCTCTCATTTCTACTAGATTGACTGCAGCAGATTGTGGGGTTTTATTGGAGAAGGTAACAGGGCGTATTGACTCTTGGTTGTCTAGGAATCTATCCTATGCAGGGAGACTCCAGTTGTTAACATCTGTGCTCTATAGCTTGCAGGTCTACTAGACAAGTATCTTCATCCTTCCTAAGTCTGTTATTAAAGCCATTGAGCAGAAATTTAATAGGTTTCTTTGGAATGGTAACTCAGTTGGTTTTGCTAAAGCTAAGGTTTCGTGGAAGGATGTGTGCTATCCTAAAAGGGAAGGAGGCCTGGGGTTGAAGGATTTGGAAGTGTGGAATCAGACCTCTATGCTTAGGCATGTGTGGAGTATTTTTGCTAGGTCTGGTTCCATTTGGGTGGCATGGGTGAGGGAGAATTTATTGAAGAGGAAAAGTTTTTGGAGTGTTGGTATACCACAGTCCTGCTCTTGGAGTTGGAGAAAAATCTTAAACCTAAGGGATGTGGCTAAGAGATTCATGAAATTTGAAGTAGGAAATGGGGAGAATATTCATATGTGGCTGGACTCATGGCATCCTTCTGGTATTCTTTTGGATACTTATGGGCAGAGGGTGGTTTATGATGCACATAGCAATGTAGAGGCCAAGCTTTCCTCTGTTATACTTAATGGTAATTGGTTCTGGTCACCAGCTAGGTCTGAAGCATTGGTAGAGATTCAGTCTAGTCTTCCTGAATTATATTTAGGCATGCATGATAAAGCTATTTGGACTGCATCACAAAAAGGCTGCTATGTTAGCTCAGATACATGGCAGATTTTAAGGAAAAAGAAGATGGAGATTGATTGGTGGAAACTGGTGTGGTTTCCTTTAGCCATACCTAAACAAGCTTTCATCTTATGGCTTGTTATGCAGGATAGGCTTTTAACTGGTGATCGCAAAATGGGTTATAAAGGTAATGTTCAGTGTGTTTATTGTCATAACCAGATTGAAAGCAGGGAGCATCTCTTCTTTGAATGCAGTTTCAGCTATAGAATTTGGAAGTTTCTTATGAAAAGATGCAATGTGATCAATCCTTCTACAAAATGGGGTGAGATTATTCAGATGGGAATCAGCAAATGGGAGAACAAGAATCTAAAGGGACTCATATGCAGACTGGTGTTAGGTTCTATTGTCTATCACATTTGGTGTACTAGGAATGAGATTCAGCATTCTGGGCATCCTCAAACTGAAGATCAACTGGTGAAGAGAATTCTTTGGGAAGTTAGGACTAGGATTGTTGGTAGAAACTTTCCTAAGACAAGAGAGAATATGCTCTTGGTGGATTTATGGAATTTTCCTACAGATTTGTTGAGATAAGAGTCTTATGCAGATATAAGGGTTTTTTTTTTTGCAGTTTATGCAGATATTAGGTTGTGGGATGTTGCAAATATAACTTTCCTAAGACAAGAGAGAATATGCTCTTGGTGGACCTATGGAACTTTTCTACAAACTTGTTGATAAGGTTTTATGCAGAAGGCTGTTGGTGTTTTTTTTCTGCAGATTATGCAGATATAAGGTTGTGGGATGATGCAGCACTGAGTTTATGATAAAAATTCTGCAATATTGATATGTAGTTGATAGTTCCTGTTTTGTTTTAGGTTGTTTGGCTTCTGTGAAGCTTGTTTTTTTAACCCATTGGTAGGGTTTGTAATCGTTGATGGTTGTACTTGGATTGTTTTGTCTTTATGAAATGAACTTATTCATCAAAAAAAAAAGTTTCCACATAATCTTCCACTTTATGATCTGCATTTGCCAAGTATAAAACACGTACAGAATATCATTTGATAACAGAGAAAAATTTATAGATATGGGACTGGGAGCCAATATTTTCTAAATATACCTGAGCCGAAACTGGTGGGCATTGACTGTGCACAACCAAAGGTGCAATTATAAACGACATCTTGAAGAGAAATCTTGCATTTTAACATACAAAGATCAAAGCAAAGCAGATATTGCAGACGATTCTTCCTCTTCTGAAGAAAGCACTTAGCAGCACACTTTGGAACACATTGAGGTTTAGGTTCTTCTGGTGCTGGTGGTGCTGGCGGAGGGGGAGGATTATCATCATCAGCTTGTGCCACAACAAGCACAATCATGATTACCACCATCATCATCACTATAACTCTCCTCATCTTAATTCTTCCAATCACTCCAAAATCTCTCTGTCTCTGTCTCTGTCTCTGTCTCTCTCTCTATTGAAATTTGAAACTATAATGATTTAGAAGTTGAGTACACCATCATGATTTATACTCTTGGAACACTTTGTCATCATTGAGTGGGCACAAATGAGCATTCAAGTTTTGGCCATATATAGAAATTTCATTAATCTCTGCACAACTAGTTGAGTGCTCTAACCTTATCTCATTTGGTAAATATCCATTGAAGATGTTGCTAAAATTGTATGAAATAGAACTGAATGCTAGAGAATAAGTTTAAAATAACCTTAAAAACATGTCATGGCTTAAAATTATTTACTTTATGTTATACTTAATTCTTTGACATAAAATCAAATTTAGTCGAGTTGTCACCAAAGTTGCTAGAGAAAATTGAGTTGGGGTTACTTTATGATAAGCTATATATAGATACTACATTTAACTTTATTATTATTATATCTCTTCCATTAAAGAATATAGTTTCAATTAACTTCCACTAAAATCCTAACTGGAATGGAGAATTATTCTTGTAGTTATTCGTCTCTAGCACCCACAATATCATAATTATTAAATTAAATTAAAGCTCTTCATTATGTGACATGTGAGTCACCTTAAATCTCCTAATTTAGACATGTCTCACATTTTATACTACATTATTAGACAAATATTGATGATGAAAATGAGAGAGCGAGTTTGATAGCATGAACTTGAGAGATTGAAGTTTGAAGTCAATGATGATCAGCTTTTGGTTTTTGTGAAGTTTTAGATAAATAGAGATGAAAGAGTTTTGAAGCCAGTGTGTGTGCCTACTTTCATGACGAATTTGAGAGCACAAGACCGAAGTAGGCAATAAATTGAGTCATGTTACACATCGTTCTCCATTCCATCTTCCACCTATCTATATATGTCTTTTGCAAATTTAATGGTGGATTCAATTCACCTATACAAAGATAGGTAAAACATGAGACAATGAAGATATTCATAAATATAAAGGCGATTAAAGGAATAAAAAATAGAGACATGATTTTACGGGTGGTTCGGTGTTAAAATTTATTAAGTTTACTACTATGGTAAAGTCCTATAGGGCACCAGTATACTCTTATTGATTGGTTTGCATGTGTATAGAGCTTACAAAGGATTTGAATTTATTTAAATCTAATCTAATCCCAATCAAATCCCTTCACTTAGGGTAATTTAATCTCATCAAATCCTTAAGTTTAGGGTAATCCAAATATACTCTAACAATTAAGATCTCAATTTTCAATTTTATAAAATCAAGATCGTACTTTGAGTATTTGTAAATTGAGACCGGTTAGTATTTTTGGTTAGACACAACGAAGACCGGTTGGGAAGCGTTTAGCCGAGGGTGGGCTTGGTGATAGCTCTCAAGGGATATAGTTGTATTTTCATATAATTATTTCTATGACGGATCTAGCTAGTTTGGTTTTAGCAGTAGTGCTTATTTCTCAACAATCTGATCCTTTTGGTGGTTATTGTTGCTTTCCAATGAGAGTTCAAGAAGGGTTGTAGTTTTGAACATAGCCTCAGCACCAGTCATACGAATGCATGTTTAATTATTTTGTTTTTCCTTAATATTTTGGAATTCATTTAATTATTTGTTAGTCACACAAAATTCTAAAACTCACTTGCTTAAGATCTTAGATTCTCCAGTAATTAATATTGGTTCATAATATCCGAATATCATCTTATAAATATTGGAAAATGGAATACATTGGACTATTATTGCCATCGGGTACGTAACAACTTTTCTTGAGAACTAAATAACCGAAGAAAACAGGAAAATATTCAAAGCATGGTCACAGAATCTGAGGCCTTATTTATTACAACTAAATTTATAGCATATGCTAATAATTCTTCTTGCAGTTGTTGTAGCAGTTCTCCACATAATCTCCTTTAACTTTTTCCTCATCTGCATGCCACATAAAAAACACATATTAGTACTCAAGAATAGGTGCAAATTTACACAATCGTATCCTACCAAATACATAAAGATATGCAAATTTATAATATTGTATCCTTAAATATATATATATATATATATATATATATATATATATATATATATATACCTGAGCCTAACTTGGTCGAAATTGAGTCAACACAAGCATAAGTACAATGATGGACGGCAAATGATGATAGGGAAGGGGGTGGAGGGATAGGTATTGGTTGACTGCCGCCGCCACCGCCGCCGCCGATGGAGCAAGTGAGCTTACAAAGCTGCATGCAAAACTGGTAAAGCTGTGGGATGCCTCTCTGAAGAAAACATCTCAACTCGCATAAGCTATCACAGCTACCAACGTCTTGTTGCAGGGAGAAGGTTGAAGGGGAAGGCGCTGGTGTTATTGAAGAAGAGTCATCAACTTGTGCTACAACTAGCACGAGCATAGTTACAAACACCGTCATCACTAAAACGCTCCTCATTCTCTTCTATTGCTCTAGCTACTCTCTTGCTGATGATCACTTGATGAATTTTTCTTTGATGTAGAAGTTGAACACAAATCCATAATTTATAGACTTGAAACTATTTGTAATGAATAAGTGAGCAATAAGTGAGTATTGAAGTTTCGGGCATCTTTGGAAATTCTATTAATTCACACAACTAAGTGAGTGTTGTAACATTCTTATCATTAATTAATACAAGTAATAATATAAGGAAGACTAGCTCACCTAGAATTATCTCAAATGTGATGTGATATTTAAGAGTAATGATATAAGGATGACTCAAGTCCTCTTAGAGTCATCCCAAATATGATATGACACTTAAAATCACTAATAGATTAAAATTTAATAATGATCATCTTAAATTAAATGGTGATTTTAAATGCCACATGACATTTAGGATAACCTTAAAAGGACTAGAGTCCTCCTTATATCATTACTTGACATTTAAAATCATCAATAGATCAAAATTTAATAATTATCACTCAAAATCAATGGTAATTTTAAATGTCACATCACATTTAAGATAACTTTAGGATGATTATAGTTCTCTTTATGTTATTACTCAATAAATACACCATTAATATATTGACAAAGTAATATGATATTTCCAGATTCATTTTAGTTTCATATAATTTCTATGACGGATCAAATTTAATTTTGGCAATGCCACTTTCTCTACAATCTCCTTTTGGTGGTGATTGCTACTTTCCAACAAGAGTTTAAGAAGGGTTGAGAGACCTTTTGAAGTTCTTGCCCCTTTAGAAATGATCGAGAGACCTTTCAAGATTCGTACATCTTCTGTTTTGGCTACTGCTTTTGCGGTCCATTTCTTGGCTTTTGTCCAATATACAGAAGACTTGGTCATTTTTTTACACATTTCATATTATTAGTTTGAATTTTATGCATTGTATTTTCGTTTTGAATCTTTTGTTAAGGAGCCCACCCCTTTCGATGTTCATTCCATGTAACCTTTCCTTATATTATATTTTATATATATATATATATATATATATATATATGTATATAAGGAAAGGTTACATAGAACGAACACCCATCATGTGACCCATAGCGAGTCACCTTGGTGACCCCGGGGTTACTTTGTGACCCACCGTGGGTCTTTGTGACCCAATAGAGGGTCTGTTGACCCACCTTTGTGTCACTCCATGGGTCACATGATGGGTCTTTTTTAAAAAATAATAATAATAAAATTTTATTTTTTAAAAAAAAAGTAAGGTATTTTAGGAATTTTACACTCTTCCATTAGGATTTCACAAAAAATGCTAACAGAATGGGATATTTGGAACAAAATTAAAGTTCAATATATCAAAGTGAGATTTTAAACTTTGAAAGTGTTTGCAAAAGAAACTAAGTTCAGGGAATAAGTGAAGTTTCTCCTTTAATTAAATTAAACTACTTGCAAGCTCGTAAAGACTAATTTTTTACTGAAATATGATGGACAAACTCCAAAAGATTTATAAAAAACTTTTTCTTCCCCAGCAATTTTGTCAAACAATCAAAAGTGTAATCTCTTTATCAAATGATTTTGAATAATTTGCCTATTCAACGCTCATGCTATTCAAAAATTGATAGACCTCACCTCACATTAATGATTCATCTAACTTAGAACTTGAAAAGGCAAACACTTAATGAGTCTACGTTATAATCTTGGGTTGAATTAACTCTTGACTATAATTCATCCATATATATAGCCACATGCATGCTTGATTGGTCTTCATCATCAGGGGTCTTTTTACAGTTTTGTTGCGATACTTCTTTTTCTCTGTTCATTCAATTTTCATTTATTTATTTATTTTTGTTAAGCAATTAAGAAAACGATAGGAATATGCATTAAACTCGTAAACATAAGTCTCTTGGCAACCTTCATGTAAGGATTAGGGTACGTAGTTTTGAACATAGCCCCAGCACCAGTCAGAAATATGCATGTTTAATTATTATTTTTTCCTTAATATTTTGAAATTCATTTAATTATTTGTTAGTCACACAAAATTCTAAAACTCACTTGCTTAAGATCTTAGATTCTCCAGTAATTAATATTAGTTCATGATATCCGAATATCATCTTATAAATATTGGAAAATGGAATACATTGGACTCTAATTGCCCTCGGGGTAACAACTTTTCTTGATAACTAAGAAACCGAAGACAACAGGAAAATATTCAAAGCATGCATTGCCACAGAATCTATGGCCTTATTACAAGTAAAAATAGCATATGCTAATACTTCTTCTTGCAGTTGTTGTAGCAGGTTTTTACATAATAATCTCCTTTAACTTTCTCTGCATCTGCATGCCACATTAAAAACACACCATTAGCATTCAAGAATATGTACAAATTTACAAAATCATATCCTAACAAATACATAAAGATGCAGATTTATAATAGATATATGATTGAAGTCAATAATTTACCCATAATTCTCTCATATTTTTTCATAAATTCAATAGATTAACTATTAGATTTGTACAGTTCACCATTAACTTATATAGGGCTAACGTAAGTTCACAAATCTAATGATTGATTTGTAAAATGAGATGAAAAAATATATAATAAAAAAAATATTGCCGCCAATCATTTTTTATCCTTAAATATGTATATATACCTGAGCCTAGCTTGGTGGAAATTGAGTCAACACAAGCAAAAGTACAATGATGGATGACAAATGATGATAAGGAAGGGGTTGGAGGGGTAGGTGCTGGTTGACCGCTGCCATCACCACCGCTACTGCCACCACCGCTGCCATCGCCACCACTACCGCCGCCACTGCTGCTGCCGCCACCGCTACCATCACCACCACTACCGCCGCCACCACTACCACCGCTGCTGCCGCCACCACTACCGCTGCCACCGCCACCGCTGATGGGGCAAGTGAGCTTACAAAGCTGCATGCAAAATTGGTAGAGTGGTGGGATGCCTCTCTTTAAAAAACACCTCAGTTCGCATAAGGTATCACAATCACCAGTGTCTTGTTGTATGGAAAAGGTTGAAGGGGAAGGTGCTGGTGTTATCAAAGATGAGTCATCGGCTTGCGCTAAAACTAGCACATGCATAGTTACAAACACAATCATCACTAAAACACTCCTCATTCTCTTCGATTGCTCTAGCTACTCTCTTTCCAGTGATCACTTGATGTAGAAGTTGAACACAAATCCATAATTTATAGGCTTGAAACTCTTTGTGATGAATAAGTGAGCAGTAAATGAGTATTAAAGTTTCGGGCAATTTTGGAAATTCTATTAATTCACACAACTAAGTGAGTGTTGTAACATTCTTATCATTAATGAATACATCATTAAAATATTGACGAAGTGATATGATATTTCCACATTCATTTTAGTTTCTTTTAATGTTCTTAATTACCATTAATGAAATATTTACAGTTTTGTTGTCAGATATAGCGACAAAAACGAGATTTCCCAAATCCAATTTAGTTTCTTCTATACAACTTATAGTAGAACCCACAGTTGTTGTTGTTGTTTTTTTTTGAAGTTAGTAAGGATCTATAAAGCCCACATTAGATTCCACTAAATCTCACCTAAACAAAAATTAATTGAAGTACATTATTCTATTCATATGGCTCATGCTAATGGTTTTGGTTGGTTCAGTCACACAAGCAACTAACTCTAGCGCTCAAGTAATTAACAAGCAAATTAATATGAGACATTAAGATCCTTGATGCTTAAGTAACACATACAGTTGGTTGACACATATACTTCGCTTTAGATAAGGGTAAGATGAGGTCTTTATTGATCTTTTTTTTGGTAAGTTCGACCATGCATGGCATAGCCCATAATACATGTAGCTTGTGATTAGTTAGATGCGAGACTCTAAATTGGTGCTTGAGGTGGTGAGCAAATGGAAGACTTGGGTTAGGCACTTTGGGTAGGGACTAAACTAAGATCTAAATGGTGTGTTGAGTTTAGACATACGCTCTTTTTGAAAAAGAACTTCACCGAGCATATATGTATTTCATACTACATGTACTTGTTCAACTGATAGTCTGGTGGTGAGTGAATCGATCTTTGCTTCCTCACCATGTAATTAAGTCTCATAGGCAATGGCAAAACAAGAATGTTGCTTTCATAAAGGTAGATTAATAATTAATTAATATAAAATAATACTATATCTTAATACAATTTGTCCAAAAGCCAATTTGAATACTTCATTTATTCCAAATATTACCCCAAATTAAGATCCTAGAAATAAGGTAACTTATTGACATATCTGCATATATCAAAGGAACAGTAAATCCACCCTAATACAAAATTCTAATAATATTGTAGAATGTGCCACAAAAAATTGGACTATGAGCCAAAGTCCACCCGTTTAATGTTAGAGTATTTGATAATGATAGAAATTCTTATAACAAATGAGGATTGGATTATCCTAAATTTAGGGTTTTTATGAGATTGAATTATCCTATATGAATGGATTTGATTATATATAATTAGATTGGATTTGAATATATATTCAAAAATCATTTGTAAATTCTATAAATAGGTCTTTTTGTATGTAATTACTAATTATATCAAGCAATAAGAGTGAAAGTATAGCCCTATTGGGCTCTATCCTAGTGGTGGATGTAAGTGTTTAACACCAAACCACTCATAAATTATTATCTCATATTTCTCTATTTTCTCTTTATATTTCATAGCTTTGTAAATTTCTTCATAGTATCAAAAGTCATTGGCTAACTCCAGTGTTAAAACCCACGTGGGTCAAGTTTGTAATTAATTAATGTAAGTCATATGGTAAGGCTTTCAATTAATGTAATGATTCTTAGTAAATGTCATGTTTGTGATTATTAATGTTAATAGAAATATAATATGTTTCTGTTACTTAGTATTCTAATTATTTTGAGGAGTAAATATCTCTTAGACAGTGAGGCCAAGTGAGTATTTAATTATCAATTAATTAATTTATTGGAAGCATTACAATAACTAAAAGATTAAAAAAAAAATTAAAAAAACTTTTATAGTAACGTAGCACAAATCAAATCAATTATGCCTTCCAATAAGAGAATGGCACGTAAACTTCATTGTAACATAAAAATTGAAAACGACGAAAACACCATATTATTGACTATTATCTTCCACATGCAGATTCTAAACTCCAAAATGCCATTCCCCCAATTCTAACACACCTACTTCCTTTCCTCCGCCAACAAGACCTGGCCTATATATTTTCTGATGAACCACAACATCGTCGTCCAAAAATAGAATTTTGTGCCATTTAAGGTACATCGATCTCTGGTCATAAATAGAAGCGAAGGTGATTCAACATTGACAAGAGAATAACAAATAATCTAGTGTTTTCGTCTTTTCAATTTTTGTGCGCCAAGCCGACATTTTATTCTCTTATTGAATGGCACGGATGACCTAGTTTATGCCAAATCTTTATAAAAGTTATTTTTTAACTAAAATTATATCAAAAACCACATTATCAGGCAATTTGTTGTGAAGAGAGTGGCAAAGCTGTGTAAAAAAAAAAAAAGAGAGAGAATGTTAGAGCATATACTCCGGTCTTTCTTCCATCCTTCTCCAATATCTTCTCTTTTTTAAAAATCAACCATTGGATCCACCTTCACTTAGGTGGGTCGTACAAATCTAGTAGTTTTTTTTTTTAAAGAAGAAAAAAAAAAGTTACGAAGAAAGATGTGAGAATGACCGGGTTATTACTGTAGGTATCGCTTTAGTAGCGTAATTCACTACTGGAGAAAGAAATTGTTGGAGATTCAAGAGACAAAGCACATGGAACAATTCGATCTAGATCCAAGTTTAGTGCTATGAATTAAAAATATTTATAATATGAACATATATAGCCCGAGCATGCACCATTCATATGCATGCATCTTTATTTTGTTTTTTCCATAATATTTTGGGAATGATTTAATTATTTGTTATAGTCACGCAAAATTCTAAAACTTGCCTATATATTGGTTCATAATATCCGAATGCATGTCATAATGTCATATTATAAAGTTTAATTGGAAAATGGAACATATTTTGACAATTCTTGCCCTCGGGCTAACAGGTTTTCTTGGGAACTAAATAACCAAAGACAACATGAGAAAATAAGACGCTCTTAATATTCAAAGCATCCTAGGCGCTGCATGCATCAATAAGTTTGTTATTTTAGATGCATCTCATTTCTCTTTGCCTTATTACTAGTACATAATTTATAGCATAAGCTACACATTAATATTTCTTCTTGCAGTTATTGTAGCAGATATCCACATAATTATCTCCCTTCACTTTATCTTCATCTGCCACATGATTAAACACACACATTAGTATGTATTAATATTCCATGCACGCGACTAAAAATGAAACAAAAAAAAAAATCTAGGTTGTTTTTCTTTCTTCTTTAACATGTACCTGAGCCAAACTTGGAGGCGGACATTGAGGCAGCACAAGCAGAGGTACAATGGTAGATGTCGTACGAGATGGGGTGCTCGCAGTGTAGCTTCTTGCAAAGGGCTACACAGATCTTGTAATGCTTTGGGATACATTTCTCAATGTCGCACTTATCAACGCAGCTTTTACCACAACCGTCGGCATCTCCATCCTGCGGGGAAAGGGTGAAAGGGGCAGGCGCTTTTGGTGTCGAAGAAGGCTGATCATCATCAGCTAGTTGTTCTAGAGAAAGTGTTGAAGGGGAAGGTGCAGATGAAGGTACTTCTTGCGCACAATAGTGAGGAGCTTGTGCTGCAACCAGCACAAGCATCAATGCAAACACCGTCATCACTGAAAAACTCCTCATTCTCTTGATCTATTAGCTATCTCTTCCTCACTTTGAAGTTTGCTTTGATTCAGAACTTGAACACAAGATCGTGATTTATTGGCTTGAAGCAATAAATGAATATTGAAGTTTATGGTATCCTTTGGATCCGTTTCGTAATCGATTGGGGTTGTAACCTTCTTGTCATCAATGAGTTAGATGATTAAAATATTGTGATTTTTTAAGGTCCTTGATTACCATTAATGGGATTGTGGAACCCACATGAGATTATATTAAATCTCACATAACCAAACATTAATTAAAGCATACTATATGCTGTAATAAAAGCAACGGTTGAGATTAAATTTCAAAGTTGATTTATTTTTAAAAACTTTAAATATGAGACAAAATAAAAAAAAAAAGATTTTGAAAGATTCAATCTTAACTGTTACTTTTACTACAACATACATGTTATTTTAATAACAGTATGTAAGCCAAATCCCTTTTTCAAAGAGGCAAATGAGATTTCCATGTAAATAAATGAATCCCTATAAACATTGCATGCATGGTCAAACATTAATTGAAGAACATTTACATCTTCCTAATAAAGGCAAATGAGCTTTTCCTATAAATAAATGAACCCCCTATAATATTGCATGCATGGCCAAACATTAATTGAGCTACATTTAAGTCTTTCTCATAGGGGCAAATGAGCTCCTATATATGTGTCTAATGGGTAGCTCAATCGACTGTGAACCACATTTAATAAAGTGAAAGTTACGTCCCTAAGTGGTAGCTCAATTGGCTGTAAACCACGCCTTATGAAGCGGAGGTCACAAGTTTGAATCCTCCTCCCCCTACCCTTGTGTGGACATGTCAAAAAATAAAAAATAAAAAATAAAGCGAAAGTTACTAATTCGAATTTCCCTCAAAACTTCTCTGAAACTTGTATCGCTTTTTCAATCACCCTTCTAAAGTTAAAAAAGTTTCAATTTAATATATGCAATTTAAAAATTAATAAATAAATAAATAAGCGCATAATAACTCCTCCATTAGAATTTTTATTTGAAGTAATGCAAGAAGAAAGACTCATGACACAACAAGAACATGTCATTAGTCTTTCTTCTAGCATTACTATTTTATTTGATAACCTTGCAATATCCAACTAAAAATTAAATTATTATTGACAAGTTTTCGAATAAAAAACAAAAGATGCCCTTATCCAAATATGTCTTTCGAAAGATTATTTACGAGTATGATCTTCATCAAAATACTTATAGTATACACTGTGTTAGGGAGAGAATACACCACGGGAGTTAATAAAAACATTTTAACTCTAGAGATATTCACATGCTCACTGAAGCAGTAACAGCCAGAGCGGCAGTCGATGCTGGATAAGACAAAACTTGGTCAGCTGTGAACTCCGAAGCAAAATATATAGCCAGTGCACTCATTGACAAATATACTCCTTCAGAGTTCAGAGACTTCAGGCCTCTTACTTTCCCAAATGCTCTCTCTTTTTCGAAAGTGCCCCGGTTCGTGAATGATGCTACACATGAATGGGCATTAAACATCAATTTTTTTTTTTTTGGTTTCATGGAGGCAAATAATTTGCCTAAGTTGCTCTCTGACTCTGACTGGTGTTTTAATATTAGTTTTTTCTTTGCCCTACTCTTTTCTCATTTGTAGGTGTGCTTTTTTACTTTTTTGCTGTACTTTGTCCAGGCAGCAAATTAAATATTCAACTAATCTTTTGACCATTTTGTTCCAATTCCATCTCAAGAGGATGGCCTGAAATTTCAAATAGCCTGTACTTTTGTGTTAAATAGATTTGGATGCGACTTGCATTCAAATGCTAATATAAATTACAATTTTTTCTTTTCTTTTCTTTCTTTTCCCTTCACTCTTCAGCGTTAAGTTGTTAACAATTTTTTTTTTTTAAGAACAACTTCATTGCAAACATCAAAGTTATAGATGCAGAAATACTTAGAAAAAGAAAGACAAGGAAAAATAAGAGAACAAAATAACTCAACCATGATAGATTAAAAACAACTTAAAGCCTTAATGAAGATCCAAAAAGGTGGAAGTTATTTGGGAATGTAATTTTTGACCACTGCAGCCCATTATGATGGATAAAACCATCAGGAGTACAACTATGATAGACTAAAAACAACTCAAAGCCTTAATGAAGATCCAAGAAGGTAAAAGTTACTTGGGAATGTAGTTTTTAACAGCCGTAACCCATTATAATGGATAAAACCATTGGGAGTACAAAGACCCCTATAAACTTATATCTAATTTGACTTTCAAAGAAAGACGAATAAATTAAGGGATAACAACTAATATCTAATCTGGTTTCTAAGGAAACCAAAAAGACTGAGAAGAGCAAAAACAACGAAAAAGGTATTTCCATCACAAATAAAGAGTTAGAAGCCCAAACAATTCGGGTTAACAAGTGAACAACAAAAATACACAGAAAACACAAAAATAAGTCGAAAACAATAGCTTTGGTGGAAGGCGAGGCGGAGGAGAGCCATGAGAGGATGTTGTCCGGTGTATGAGGTCCACACGCTGATGCGTTAGACCCACACACAAGAGCATATGGTCCACACTCCAGCGCGTGGATGTTGGCGAACACCAATGAGAGTGGTGGCATGGCGCGTTGTAGGCTAGAATTGGTGGAGAAATGAAGATTTGATTTTGAAAAAAACCATCTTCAAAAATCATAAATCCAATCGAGAAACACAATGGAGTAGGCAACTAGCAAGGAGAGAGAAGATGGCTATATTTTTTTTAGGGTCAGGGGACATATCGTCAAAGACAATGGATAAAGTCTCGTAAAGAGACTAGAGGATTTATAGAAAAAACTCTAGAGGTAAAGATGTTCTCTCAAAAGAAAGAAACTCAAAAATGGAAAAGGAGAGGAGGTGGAGGAGGGAATTCGATGGCTTTTTTTGGCTATTGGCTCTCTCTGGTTTTAGGAGAGAAGAGAGAAAATGGGCATTTTTTTCATCCATTAACAATTTTTAATGCAATACAAATTATGATAAAAAAATTTGACCTATATAATCTTATACTTATATATCGATACAACCTGAATCCAATATACAACATAAAAGCCAACAATTTTTAACACAACTTATAAACTCGATACAAACTCAATACAAAATTAACGAATTAGAGTAAAAAAAAAAACCTAACGTGTTTAATAAAATAAGTCAAATTAAAATTAACCTATATAATTTAATATTTATTGTCTGAATAGAGGACAATAATGAATAATTTGGTCAATAGTAATTGGGTTGGAGACAGATCATGATATTGTTTGAAATATGGTAAGATTTGCACACAAATTTTGACATATTAATGCCGTCTTAAACAAGAGTCGTCCCATGGCATACAAATTATATTAGCACAAGCCTTTCTACAGGCAGGCTCCCAAATGATCAATAGTAAGGCACATTACTTCCTATCACTGAAGTGCTGAGAAGCCATCTCCATTCTTACATAGCGCACCAAGTGCCCTCGAGTGCAGTAGTTTTCAAAAGACAGAAACATTGATCATTTTTGTAGAAACCAAAGGATGCAGATAGTATTTTTCTAGAAGTCATAATATTTATAGAGGGTGCAAAACAACATCAAGTATCTGGAGAAGATTCAGTTCTTGGACAGCCAAATTACATCCTGGACAGCAGATGTGGCAAGCAGGATGCAGCTGAAGAAAGTGAAGGCTATTGAGATGGCAACATGGTCGCAGAAGCTTTGTAATGGCTTGCAAAAGTTAGGTAGAGCTGTATGTCGGATTCCGGTGCGGTTCAAGTTGGTCACACCCGACGCAGCCGACCCAGCGCTCATCAATGCATATGCAAATACCTGCCACTTAAAACTAATCAGGCCCTTACACAGCAGCAATGAACCGAAAGTGAATGCCAAATTCTGAAAGGGATGAACAGGATTTTCTTCAACACGAATTTGGCTAAGTGCTGTAAATGGGGGTCTTTCTACTTGGTAAAAAGACCAATAAGTTTAACAATAACAGCTAAAAGCTACAGAACATTCAACATGTATGCAATTCTGTTTTCTGAAATTGCCAAATGATTTATGATTATTTCAATGTCTTATCTTGTGAGTAAGATCCATGCTACACAGGAAGAATAATATGTTCCTGAATCTACAAATTATAAACTTTCAGAAAATTTTCCAAAATCCCCCGTCCTTGGGGTATGCCCTCTGCAAAGAAGAACGTGTCCTAAGGGTAATGAGAGATTAGAACTAGTGACCCCCGTTTCAACCGATTGACAAGCAGAAACATAACTTGCTCAACTAGTTTTCCACTAATAATTATAAGGAAGAAATTTATGACTCATTGCTTGAGCTTTTCTACACATCTTCAACTTTCTCTTAATATGTAATTAACACACGCCAAGTATGAAGGGATTTGCGTCTAACATTATAGTTCTTACAATCTTATACGTGTACGACCTAAGTAAGATGAAAAGGATATATGGTGGCATCAAGAACAAAACACAAGAGAACTAAAAATGCACGTGACAAAATGTGTATCTTGTAACTGCTGCTTTATGAGAGAATTAATACAAGCAAATCCATAAAAAGATGAATAACTTTACCTGGTCCCCAGCAAAAATAAGCCACGCATGATTTCTTGAGGGGATCACTGGGGACTTTCTCAGCAGCCTTGTCCCGCTAATGAGGAGTTGCAGTAAGGAGTGAGCGGCAACGGCAGCCGAAACTCCAACGAGATACCTGCCCACCACAAATTCATAGAGCTATCTTAACAACTTTTTATCATACAAATCACACCTTTAAACCCACTATGCCTTCAGACGCAACATCAACCTAAAAAAGCTGCACATTTGTTTGGAGATACTTCTCACTTCAGGAATCACACCTGTTTGATGAACTCTACCTAATTCAATCTATAACTCATACTAATACACAGCCTCAACGCTATTAGGATCTAAAACTCAAATTTACATTTCTGAAGTTTAATCATTTTGTTTAGTGAAGAGTGAAAAAGCTTCCATGAAATAGGGGACAAAATGGAAAATTCAATGAAATCCCAGCCTAAAGAGATCTATAAAGAGACAAATAAATTTTTTTTTTTTTTTAAAATGAAGAAGAGTGGGAAAACAAACAAAACAAAAAATAGTTCACGGGTCTGATTCTGTTCATTCAGATGCCATGAACATTAGAGAGAGAATTCCCCAAATTTGTTGTTGCATCAGAAGCGCCAGACATAAAGCAAATATGTCAACATGGGTTTTCAACCCAACAAACCAACCGAGACAAGGACCTGCTCTCTGGGGTCAAGTTTTTTTTGGTGAAAAAGTGAAATACTTAGTGAAGTGAGAAAAACAAAAATCCAATTATTTCAAAAAAAAAAAAAAAGACTTTGTAAGATCAGTTCAGTGAACTTCCCAAAATAAATTTGCATCACTTGGAACCCAATAAAAGAAACCCTCCGCCGATCACCCAGTATGTATGAAAAAAAAAAAAAAGTTTACTTGCTTTTACAAAAAAAGAAAAGAAAATGTCGTAAAATAAAAAATAAATCAATGATGGGGCCAAACCAGAAAGGAGCTTAAAGAAAAAGAAAAAAAGAAGCTGGAGTCCATCGGAATCCGATTCCCTCATTTTCCTGACCTTTCTCAGCTACCAAACAAGAGCGTCAAGAAATAAGACCCAGAAGCGCATACAGGAAACGTCTCTCAGGGAGGGAGGCTTACTCGAATGAGCGAGAGTAAGACCACTTGGAGTAAACGGGGAGCTGGAAGCCGTAGATGGAGACAGTGCTAGCCTCCCTGGCCGTGAGCATGAACGACAGGGCGGTCACGGAGGTCGCCATGCACAGAAGCCTCAAAACGAGGTGGGCCAAGTCAGACTTCCGGCGCACCGGCGAGCCCTGTTTCAGACGGCTTCGTCGTCCCCACAAGTGGCCCACTCATGGTGCCGTTCTCCGCCGCAGCAACCTTCGCCTCCTCCGACGCCTTCCGGTCGCTCACCATCGTCTCTGTGTCTCTCTGACCGCCTCTGGGAGTGAGAGTTGACAGGCTCTGATGAGGTTTTAAATATGCGTGTAATGCGTGAGTGAGTGATGGCTAGCTGAGGGGCTTGGCCTTGGGGCTTTATAGAGTAGAGAGAGAGAGGCTTCACCCTCCTCTGCTTACTTTTCTACTCCTTTTTCCTTGAAAAGGTTACCCAAAAACGCTAAATAATATAACGAAAATTAAATTAAATTTGAAACCCTTAAAAAAACTACAGGTATTGGTGCATAGTTTATATATATATATATATATATACATAAAACCTAATTTAAATCTCGTTCGTTTCAAATTAATGGTGCAAAATTTTTTATTTATTTTTTAATATGTCCATAAAGAGAAAGATGGAAGAAAAAATTATATTAATGACATTCATTTTATTAAGCGTTATTTAACATAGTATTTAAGTCAAAGATTTAGAGTCCAAATCTTAAATCTGGAATAGGATCCTGTCCATTTCAAAATTTGAAATGGACAATATCCATTTAGTGTAAAATGATGGGTAATATTGTAAAATTAGTTCTTCAACTTTAACGTTAAGACAATACTACCTCTTATTTTACACTAAATGGATATTATCCATTTCATTTGAAATGGACAGGATCCTATTCCCTTAAATCTTAACTTATCATTTATTTTCTATTTTAATTAAACATTTCATATATTGGACATCATACATTACAAAGAATGAGAAACTTCATTTTAAATTTTTCAATTATCGTAAGTTTTGAGAAGATTCCTCAAAGTTCAAAAACTTTCAAATTGAACTCCTCAATTTTTAATTGCAATCAATTTTAACCATTTTATTAGTTTTTAAACATTAAAAGTGATACAATAACCATTATATCTCTAACTTTTTTATAAAAATCTAAATTTACACTTAATTTTAAATTAAAAATTTTAAAAAATATTATTATAAAAAAAATCACAACCTTGTGACCCTTGCTTCAATTTTTGTTTTAATTTAAAAAAAAATCGAATAATAATTTTGTCTTTTTAGAAATTTAACAGCAAAAATTGACAAATGGATAAATTACATCCATTTAAAAGTTTGAGTGGTAAAATTAAAAAATTAAAAAAAAAATAGCCATAGCAGCAACTGCAGTCATATCCAAAACACAGAATACATTTACTACAAAACACACGGTTTGTCAAGTTTCTCTTAAAAAGAAATTTAAATTCACACGTAAAGAGAGTAGAATATTAAAATATTAATTAAATATTTAATAAATAATTTTTATCTGTCATGATATTTATTTATAGAAGAGTTTTACAGTATCAGTAATATACTGTACAACAGTATAATATTATATTATAAGTTGTGTCAGTGTGAACGGGAATTGGGGAGTGGGTGGGGACACGTGGAGTAGCCAAGTAAGAGACAGCGGCGAGGCGAGAGATGGGCGGGGGGACAGAGCAGAGCCCGTGACTCGTGAGTGAGCAGTGCCATGGAATTGATGCCTTGTTTGTTTGGTTAAGTTCACTCGCTTCTTTTTACAATTCTTTTTGGAACTTAGTCTTGTTCTGCTACAGCCTATTAGCCCACAGAGCCCGTGAGCTTGTTTGTTTGGGCCGTGGGCCCGTTAGGCCGCAGTCTTTCTTTGTCAAAGTAAGGAGGACTACTACTACTATTGCCTTTTGCAAGGAATAATGTTAAAAAGAGAATTAGGATTTTTTTTTTTTTTTTTTGGTGTCATTTTCAATTGTGATTTAACTTTTCAAAATTACTATTAAATCTGTAGATTAAAAATAAATGATTAAAAAAAGAAACAATTGTAGCAATTATCTTTTAAAAATCACATGACAAAATTTCTTACTAATACTCATCTTGGATAGTTGGGAGTTGGGATTGTCAGAGGCATAAAGAAGGAGGAGGATGAAGATCCATGATTCAATGCCCTAAACTATCTTGTACTATGACACAAACCCAAAATTTGCTCAATTTTTGGATGGGTTTCTTTAGCCATTGAATAGAAGGTTGACAGCCCAGGAAATACCAAAGAAGAATAATGAAAGAAGGAATAGAATTAGTTATGAAAAGGACAAAAACTGCATGCGAGGGAACAAATTCACGAATTTTGTACAAATTGTTAGGTTCCATGTCATGTCAGCACTGGCATTGGCGTTAGGCAGTACCTTTGATTTGATTAATGAGTTAAGCCATCTTGTTTGAAAATTGTGAACTCTATTCATAGTCATACCACTTGTACTTTTATCACCCACATTTAATTAAGTCTTTCTTCAAAAATGGTACTGTGTTCATTTTTATTTTTAAATACTTCAATACACTAAATAAGAAACAAAAATACTCCGTTTTCAAGGGACAGGCTGGCTCCTTAACAACAAAGTCACAAACTCATAGTTGAAAAAATAATAATAATAAAATAAACAGAAAATGGGTGTTTTATTGACTCTTTTAAAGTCAATAATTTTATAGTCCTCTATTCCTTGAACAAAAGTCAAGGATTGAATTGCATAAAGCGATTCAAGAAGCATACCAGAAGAGGGTAGGTTGAGATATCTAATAAAGTTTTCCCTAACATTAACAAAACAAGGGTTTTAATGTTTGTCACCGTCAATTTTTATAGAAACTTTTTTTTTTTTTGGGCATTTGTTGAAAATATGAAAACCATTTTATGGTAGTGAAACATACATGTAACTCTGTTTTAAGAAACAGAACGTTAAAATATAAATTAAATTATATTTTATTTACTTAAACTTTTATGATAAAATAGTAATTTACATGATATGATAATCAAAATTTTTGAATTAATTTAAATATTACCTTCGATCGTCATTCACATGCTTCACTAATTAATAAGAATGCAGCACTGAAAAATAGCGCCAGGAATGTACAGGATCGATCCATGCATGGATGATGGATATATTCATATATAGCACAAATTCAGTTGGGCGTAGAACAAAATTGCTTACCTAAGGGCCTAAGGCAACAAAATTCAAATAATATATTGCTCAGTCAGCTACAGTTTATTCATAAAGGCGCAAATCAAGGGCGCAAATCAAGGGCGTAAATGGTCGGTGTCCATAATTTTATCATTACATCATTATCCATGTCGTACACATCACATGTAGCTTTTAAGTCTACGTTAAGAGGACAAAACTTCTCATATCCAGGTTTTTGGGCTCAGAAATCCTGAATTTGAGGACGTATTCTATGAGACAAAACTTCCCATGTATATTATATATATATAAAGTCTACAAAATATTATTAACTGCTATTTTTGTTAAAGGTTAAAATCTAAGCATATCTTACTAAATCAACTATCCCTTAATTTCCTCCTCATGTTTCATGCTTACTCCATATTTTATTATATTATTTATGGGATGCGTTTTCCTTTATTAGTCTATATATTATCTTCTCTTGTGATCATGACGATCACTTGAATAAAGATATAGTCCTTTGTGTAATCTTGTTATTCCCTTTCTTCTTCTTTTCATTACAAACTTCATTCCCACATTATATGCTTCTACACTTTTATCCGTGTGTAATTGTTTTATTAAGTGCATGTTTAGTATACTTCAAAAAAAGTGCATGTTATTGAAACTTCTCATACATATATATATATGGAAGGTCTACAAAATATTATTAACGTTCTTTTATCTGTTGTGATTGTGTTATTAAGTACACGTTTAGTATACTTAAAAAAAAGTGCATGTTCAATAATGTACCAGTGTATAACTTTTAGTATGTCTTTTCGTTAAAAGATGCATGATAAATTTTTTTCACATGAAAAGTAAAATCAGGATGTGATTAAATTTTAAAAAATAATCTCACGCATAGGGCAGGTTATGTGTTAGTATATAATACTTTGGAAAAAAAAAATCTCTTAAAAGAATTTAAAACAATGTAGTTCCTATTTGAAAAGAATTTCAAAAATAGTTTTCACTCTTAAACACTTGAAAACACTTATAGGCAGGATCACTTTGTGGGACTCTAGGCGTTGGTTAGGATTTAACAAAATCTTTGCAACTTTTTTTTTTTTTTTAATTTATAAAAAACTAAAGTACTTAAGAATTTTAACAATAACAAGATTTAATGGAAAATCCTAATGAATGGGAACATTACAAAAAATTAAAAGTTAGATACCCTAAATTGAGAGTTTTTGAACCTTAAAAGAGTAGTTTCAAAACATGTGAAAATTAAGAAATTTTTTCTAAAGTTTCTAAAAATAAAAAAATAGTAATAATAAAAGAAAAAAGAAAGAAAAGTAACTAATTAATGATGGTCCCTAACTTGGAGATGTAGTATGTAATAATTGTTGCAGTTAACTGTATTACTCACCCACAAAGACCAAGGGCGTTCTTGATAAGGGTAATCTTGCCCCCTTTTGACAACGTTGCTCTACCTTT